>JAKSXM010000247.1:22392500-23810000 GCA_022575985.1 Anagrus nilaparvatae | reverse complement strand
AATTTATTACTTTAAGGGCATATTAAATTAAACAATAATGCTTATGCCAAAAAAATGTTTAATTTAAAAAATGAACTCAAATTTAATATAAAAATTAGAATATTCAAAATAAATTATTTAATTAAATTCAATGTTGTATTTTTTAAAATATAAAACTACCATCAGACAGAAACGTTTCGAGTTTTTAACGTAAAATATTTAAAAAATTAAAAATTTTTTTGTATTTTTTGCTTTTATATCTTATTTGCAACAAAAAAAAATTTTTAGTAAAAAAATTTTAAAAAAATTTGTAAATTTAAAAAAACCTAAAGCGTTTCAAAAATGTTTCAGAAACGTTTCAGTTTATTTTTATAGTTTCAGAAATGCTGTAAAAACGTCTTTTGTTGTCTGTGCAAATTAAATTTGCCACAACTAATAAATTTTGCCAAAAATTTTAAAATATTTATAACATATCAGTCTACAATAAGTGATAAAATGTGCAATAAATTTAAATTATTTATTTAATAAACAGAATGAACACTGCTAAAAGTCTAAATTTATTCAAAGTTTGAGAATTTTCTTGTTATAAATAATAAAAATAATTATTTTGGAGTAATATTGGATCTATAAATTAAATATTTATTAAGGAGGCTCTTCAGTCTACTCGCTAGTCATTGGAGAAGCTATTAAAAATTTTTGTTAATATTGTAAATTTATGTGAAATATGAATATGAAAAATTGTTTTTTAATTTTATTAATTATTTAATGTTAATAAAATAACAAATATTCTCTTTATTTACGAATTACCGATAGCAAAAAGTTTACGTAGTATTCAAACAACTGAAGGCGCGCTCAGTGTAAAATTTAATTTATTATTCGGAGTACAGATATTAGAATTTATATTTACCGTATTTTAAAGCATTATATGACTTCTATTATTTATCAAATAAATATTAGATTTGTCGTTTACAAGTAATTATAAGATTTTGTATTTTTAAAATAAAATTAAATAAATAAGATCAATAAATACATAATATTTACAAATAAACGCGTGCCCCTGTATAGTATACTATCCATATACTATCATGGCTGCTTTCTCTCCAAAACCTTGTTTACTAATTTTTGGAGTTTAATTGCTCAGAATAACACGCGGCTACCTAATATGAGAGGGTGAGCAATAATTTCCTTGGGCATTAAATTTTATATTCAAACTACTCAGGTTTTATAATTTTTTGTTTTAAGAAAATAAATAGCAACTTCCGGAATTTCTCTCATAAGAGCAGTGATAAAATGTTGTGACTATTTCCCCTAAAATTTCTAAATTTTGCACGGCTATCGAATATATGCTCTATATCATTCGAATCGGGGAAATTCACTTTATTCAACCATGTATCTCACTATTTATAATTTTTCACTGAAGAGCCTCCTTAAGTTAATAAGAAGTTATTACTCGTTGTAAAGTATTGATAAGATGTGGTAAAGTTGGTAAAATGATTTTTACGAGTGAAAGATGTTTAAAAATTTTTTATTTTTAACGACGTTTCGATCGATTAAGATCCTTTTCAAGCTAAAAAATATAATGAATTTTTTAATAAAAATATAATAAGTAATTTAATTATATGGACACAAAAAAATTTTTTTCTTTTATTTTTTTTCGATCTTAATCGATCGAAACGCCGTTGTTTACTACATTTTTGCAGGAATTACGATTACCGACATAAATTTTTTTTTTTAAGTTTATTTTGGAAGCTACTAATTGAAAAGAAACTATAAAAAACCATTAATAATCCAAGAATATTACCAAAAAAAGTCTCATAGTATTATAGAATTTAAAAAAACGTCACTAAAATAATGAGCTTTTTGGTTATGTTACGTGTTTTTTATTAATTTTACGAAAATAAAGTCGATAAAGTATGTAAAACTAATTGGGAATGTAATCTTTAAGTAATTATTTATCAGATTTATTAAGTTTCATCGATCTGTGTCATTAGCACCCTACTTTTTATAAAGCCGAAACAAATTTTCCCATAAGCGCAATGTTAAAATACGACTTTTATTTTATGAATAAAAAATTAATTAAGTCGGTGACATAGGTAAAAATAAGTCGATTTTAGTTCAGAAATGTTTAAACTTTAATACTATTCACGTTTTATTACATTCTGTCATTATTTTTTTTAACGGATAAACCTCCTTAAAAATAAAAAATTTTTAAACATCTTTCACTCGTAAAAATCATTTTACCAACTTTACCACATCTTAAATATTTATTTTTTAAAACTCTCGAAAAAGGGAGGCTAAATCCCTGAAACGTAAAGCTAAATTTTTTAAATAAAATATTGTTCCAAAATAATTATTTTTATTATCTATAAAAAAAAATTCTCAAATTTTAAGTTCTTAATTTTATGGATTAGATATATTTAAGACTTAAAAAATGGCTCAAGTTCATAATTTTTAATATAATATAAGGCAATGACTATAATATAGTTATTATATTATAATATGTTGTATACAATCCTAGGATTCTATAGCGTACCCTTGAACAATCCTGAAATCAGATAATTTTTATTACAATAATGCCATGAATTTATTTTTTTATTAATAAATTTATTTTAATATATCGGTAGTTCTTAGCTATTTTTACCCAAGTCTGAGGTCGATGTCTTGGATTTAGAAAATACCATTTGCGCTGTGTTTGGTATGTAAAAATATGGTTACTGGCCAATTTTTAAGGCTCTAGGTGGCTTGGTTGCGATTTGGCAGCTGTTTTTCCAATTTTGATTTTTTTCGAATTCTCAGCCACCCGTTTGCTTTTTATTTTCTGGACGCCCTAAATAAGCCTAAAAAATATTTTCTATATAAAGGTGGGTAGTAAAAATTCCCGCCCAATCCGAATCTGACCATATTTTTTCGGAAAAACCTCAGGAAAAGCCGGAAAATCGGAAAAACTAAAGGAAACTGGAAAATACAAATTTCTCAAAAAGCGTCACTTTTTTTTTTTTTTTTATTTTTTTTACATGTGTTTTCCCATTTCATGTTGGTAACCTCCTTTTTTGACCCAGTTGCCTTTTAAGTACTTAAAAATCAATTTTAGGCTCAAAAAAATGATTTTAAAAAATGTTCATTTTCCGAATTTTCCAATTTTCTCGCTTTTCCTGATAGAAAATGAAAAATCTGACTTGATTTTCGGATTCCTCGGGAAATTTTACATTGAAAACCTTCTTGGGTAAAATTTTAGAGGCCTTTGTGACGCAAGAAAAAAAGAAAAACAAAATAACCTGCTAAAATCAAACATAATTAAACATAATTAAATTTTGCTATTTTTTTATTCTGTTTATTTTTTTGAATGATACTGATTAATTATAAGATAAAAAATTTGTTTGACTTATCAAATTTTATTCATAATTTTATTAAACCGGATGATGACTGCCCCATTCCGCGGAACCGGCAGTTACCTCGTTTCGGGCGTAATATATTCACGATGTCATAATTCTCTAAAAAAGAATATTTTACTATATATGACTAAATAACAATATGCATTAATTATAGAAAAATTTATATTTATATATTTAAATTTATAAAATAATGATCTTTTTTTAGTCAAGGCGCCAGCAATGTTGGATGCATCGAAAAATTATATCAGCACGAGAATGGATCCACCTCAGTAAAACTTATGTATTGTTGGTCACTGAAACCGATTTTGAAGGTTTCATCCATTTTTGGATGGCCAGTTTTGAGTAATGAACGCTATATCATAAATAATCGACAAAATATTTGCAAGATAGGTAAATTCTTGAAAAAAATTGATAATTGAGCTTCTTTATGGTACCCCAGTAAGGTTTTCGGGGTTGCTGATCATGGTTTTAAAGACAGATTTTTAAAAATCAAAAAGGTGGAATCAAAATGGCGTATTTCTAACAGCGATTTATGCTGTTTTAAGCATTTTTACGTTGTCTAGTAAGTTTTTTGGACCAGTTATGACGATTCTGAGGTCATATTTTTAAAAATCTGATTACTAAAAATCTGACCTCAGGATCGTGATCAGCGATCCCAAAACTTATAATGAAAAACGTTAAAATCCTTCAAATAGCATTTATTGCCGATTATGAGGTTAGCAAACCACCATTTTTAGCCCGCTATTTTAATAATTAATAAAATGACTGCAAAATTGTGACAACTGGTCCGAGAAACTTACTAGACAACGTAAATATGCATAAAACAGCAAAAATCGCCGTTTCTAAGGTTAGAAATACGCCATTTTAAGTCCGCCATTTTAATTTTTAAAAATCTGTCTTCAAAAACGTGATCAGTGACCACAAAAACCTTACTGGGGTACCAAAAATAGGCTCAATTAGCAATTGTTTTTAAGAATTTACCTATTTTGCAAATCTTTTGTCGATTTTTTATGATATAGGTAGCGTTCATTACTCAAAACTGGCCAACCAAAAATGAATGAAACCTTCAAAATCGATAAAATTTTTGAATGCATTTAACGTTGCTGGCGCCTTGACTATTTTATTTGTATTTGTAGTGTTTACCTCTTTTGCAATAAAATAATTGTAATAAAATTAAAGGGAGGGTACCTCTTTGTAATAAAATTTATCTGATTTCAGGATTGTAGAATTTCTGGGATTAAATATGGTTAATATATTTCAGTTTTAAATTATGATGATCACTGAGTACACGAAAGGATTCACGAAACGGCCTCTTGCAGTAAATTTTTTTTTTTTTTAATTTAGGAAATATTTAAACTTGTTTTAGAAAAATAAATAATGATTTTTAAATCTAATTTTAAATTTATAATTTTAAATTTAATAAAATAATATTTAAAAATAAAGAATTTTTCAGAGCACGAAAATTTTGGAACTTATCTTACGTCGTATTCTTTTTCAGTGATTTTTAGTTATAATAAATTTTAAATAAACAAATTTAAATTTCGTAAGCTGCATAATAATTATGTACTATGATAGTTCTAAATTTTAAAAAGACATCCGAATTTATAAAATAAAAATTATTCTAATTGATCAAAGAAATTTAATGTTAAGGATGAGGAATAAGTGTCTCATATTTAATTCTACCCAAACCCGAGAAAATATTTTTTCTCGTTATCAAAATTAGCTTCGCGTAGCGCGCTAGTGTTAAATAGCTGGATCGGTAAACTTGTATAACTGGATTTTCTGCGACTTAGCTTATAAATATATTCCAAACATTTATACCATACAAGCTTCCTGTGAGATACATGTAGGTACTATATATTTTAATTATTTAAGTAAATTAAAAAAAAACCATTTTTATCTTGATAAAAATGAATTAATGAATTTTCCAATTAAGACATAAAAAGTTTGTTAAAAAAAAGCCTCAGGAATCGAAAGGTCTTATAGTCGATAGTCGTGCAAAATTTTGATATTTAAGGTTACAAAGATATAGTAGATTGTTATACAAGGGGAGAAAATAAGCTATTTCACAGCAGGTTGAAGATAGTGGCATGACATTTGCAATGACGAAGATGCACATGAGCCGCAGGTGATACTTTTTTAAATTGTTTTGAAAACTTTGAAATACTTTAAAATAATTTTGAATACTTTAAAAATTTAAAAACTTTTTATTAAATTCGTATATTATTTATTTATTTTATTTTTGCATTTTTCAATTGAAAAATTTTAAATTCTAATTGAATATTGAATAACCCGGTTTTATCCACGAGAGCAAAAAATTAGATGCGAAAAAGTGACTGGCATTATTTTCATGATAAAATTCTTCTTATAACCAGTTGAAAGTACATTTTATCAACAAATAAAAATAAAAGGTGAGAGGCTACGTTTAAAAATATTATTTAAAATATTTTTTTTAAATATTTTATGAGACCGCCATTTGATTAACAAAAATCTGACCTCAAATTTGTGATAACTGATTGGAAAGACTTGCTAGACAACGGAAATATGCTTAAAACACGATTAATCCCGTTTTCTGAAATTAGGAATACGTCACGTTTTTATAGTCCGACATTTTAATTTTTTAAAATCTATGTTCAAATCTATGATAAGCGACCCTAAAAACCTAAGTAACGTACCAAAAATAGGCTCAATCAGCAATGCTGACAAAAACTTACCTATCTTGCAAATTTTTTGTCGATTTTTAAAGATATAACGTTCAATACTCAAAACTGGCCATCGGAAAATAGATGAAACCTTTAACATCGGTTTTAGTGACAAAAAACGTACCAAAAAAATTTTTTTGACCATAAGGATTTTTTGTTTAGGTCCCATTGATCAACGTTTATTTATTTTTTGGAGATGGAAAGCCATTTTTGGAATGATTTTTAAGTTGTAATAAAATAAAGCGCTAAAAAATGCCACTTTTTTTGATAAATATGGCCAAAATCATGCAAGGGCTAATTTTTTTTAAAACCCGACTCCGGATTCGAAATCTGTGACCTCAAAAACATAAGACCAGGTATACTAAGATAAAATTTTTAAATTTTTTTACTAAAAATTATGCAGTTGAAATAATTAAAAAATATCTGTCAATCTTAACATTAATAAGTTAAAACAACATAATTAATAAATTGAAATTGATCGCTTCAAAAAATAAGGAAATCTTAGTTTACTTATTTTTTAATAATTTTTCTGAAAATTTATCTTGTTAAAAGGTGTTAGTGAATTAACTCTTGTCATCAATTTTATAATAAATAATTTTTGAAAAGTATTTAATTTTATGAAATTAAAATTTATCATAATTATTATTTTAATATGTTCAAACATTTATTGCTTATAATCCTATTTGAGCTTTCACTTTTTTTATAAATAAAAATTATCCTCTTAATACGGGCAAATTACAACTTAAAGAAATCAAAACCAAAAAAATTTTGATGATGTCAATTTAAAATTTCACCTAATCAATTTTCAAGAGAAAAATTTTTTTATTAATTCATTTTCAACTGAAACATACAGTACACAGGAATACGCAGGTAAGATTATTATTTAATATATACGTAGTTATAGACGTGTTAACCACGCTTAAACACTTATTATCATTCATACATTTTTATTTATAAAGTTTTTTTTCCTTTTTATAAAACACTTTTGTGAAAATTTTGAGTATTATCAATTTTTAACAGCTTTCAAGAAACTTATTTTTTCTTGATCCTTGTAGTTCCAAACACTCTTGATTTGCATTATTGGTACCCAATGTGATAGTGATTTTGATGACTGGTTCATCAGCTGACGTTTCTTGCTCACATTCTTCGCGGATTCGCGTAGTCAGACCCATTAATTTTAGTTGATCTGGAGGCGAATGATCCCTAGGAATTCTGTGTAATAGATTACCTTTGAGCTTTTCTGAACAGTGAAGTGGCCCCAAGTGACAATTTGTTTCATATAAAGGTGACCTAAAAGAAATTTATATTTTTTATTATTTGTTAAACTATTTTTCTAAATAAAACTAAAAATTTTACAAATTTTGAAATAAATTTATGGAAAATTATAATTTTTCTTTTTTTGTTTAATCAATACGTGTATCAAATTTTGTCAAAACTGACATGTATGTATGCTCGTTTTCAATCAAACTGATAAAATAATCCTTCCAAAATAATAGCCGTAGCAAAAATTTTAGTACTGAACCGTTCCAAAAATAACTCGTTAACAGGAAAATTTGGAACCAAGCCATTCTCAAAAAAGCCTGTGGAACGGGTTTAAATAAGAATTCCCATTAATTTCGATTAATTTAGTATAATAATTTAAAAAATAAAAAAATTCCTTGAATAAAATTTATAACTGGTTTGTGTATTCACAAAACCAACGATCATGGAACACGTTCACTTATAACAGTTTTAACTTATACTCCCTAATTATTATAAATCCTAAGTCATTAAACCTAAAGTATTCTAATTTCTTGTTCTTATTAGGGCTGTCTCCCACTTTAAATTATTTTAATAGATATATGATGATACCTATTTTAATCTCTAAATTGAAAATTTCGCTGTTTTAACATATCCTTATAAAGGGCACCATTTACTGTTCGTAACTGTCACTGTCCATCTGGGTCAATTCTCAGAACCTTGAAATCTAGAAGTTTCGAAAACAGACGGGTAAAAGAATTTTGCGGAAAAATTCAATTTTGGGTTCTTAAAATTAGAGTACATCAAAATTTAAAATAGGAGAATTAACGAAATTTATTTTATGAAACCTTGTATTTCATGCTAAATTTTTGCTTTTTACAAATAATGACTTCTGGTATTTTATCAAATTTACACTAATTTTTAGGAATTTAAATTTATTTGCCTTACAATACTTCTAGTTTTTATTATTCTGCATTAGAATAGTATATTACGGTCCTAGGCCAGAAAAATAAAGAATGGCCCAAATCGCACGTAAATTACCTTCCGAGGCGAAGCCGAGGATGGTAAACTGCGATTTGGGTCATTCTTTTTTTATGGCCGAGGATTGTACAAAATTTTTCTGCAACTGTGGCGAGAAAATACGTACTTTCGGGCCGCAGTACAGAAAAGTTTGTATTTTTTTTTAAATTCTCTTTTCAAAAAAAGTCATTATATATACTAAAAAAGGGACATCAATGAAATTCGTAAATAGGATACTAAAAAATCGCTAGAAAAAGAAGTTCCGCTTAAACATTTTCCGTTAAAATTTTTGTCAAACTTTTTTGCCTTTAAAAAGCACCGTCCAGCAGCTTTCTGGAGTATTCTTTTTTATGACTAAAGGTGTATACGATTTTTCTGCGTTAAAGGTGAGAAAACACCTAGTTTTTGGCTACTTACAAAAAGAAATGTCCTGTATCTTTTTCATTAAAATAAAATTTTAAAATATTATTATTAGAAGTTTTTATTTGCCATCATACAAAAAAATACCACTCTTGTTAAATTTTCCTTCATGACTAGAAAAAAATTGGAAAAAATATGTAAATATTCATAAATAATATAAAAATTTCATACAAATTATAGATTTATTTATTTAATACATTATAAATATGTTTTCTTAACTCTAATTGTTTAAATTTTTAAATATTAACTTTTATATTAAAAGTAAAACGACATAAAATTTAATAAATAAATATTTTTTTTGATTAGTAAAAATTATATATTTTGTAACATAAAAATAAGAAACAATGAATAAAAGAAATAAAATAGCAGCTTATGGAATATTAATAAATAAACTGCATTTAAAAAAAAAATTTTAAATATAACTTAATTGGTAGTATTAAATTTTCAAGATTGAGTTTTGGGTGGAGTGAAACTGAAACCTGCACTAGTGCCAAATTTAAAAACTGGTTTACTTTTTTTATTAAATTTCTCAAGAATTTCTACCAACAATTCAGAATCACTATTAATGATTTTTCGAAAATCATCACCACCAAAATTGCTGAAGTGATCAACAATAAGATTTATTGCTGAATTTTTAAGAAGATTTGCATTGCAAGATTGTGAAAAAATTAACTGATCAATTGCATTTTCAGTGCATAAATTTTGAAGAAGAATTTCTTGGCATTTAATTTTTAATCCTTGAAGTCTATACTTGTCAGCAGCAACCAACAAATCTAAAGAAGTTGTTAAATCTAAATCCTGTACTCTTCCAGTATACATAAAAAAAAGTAAACTTTGGACTATTTCAAATCTAATGCCATGGATTTCCAACTCATTAATATTTGATTTGCCATCAAAGATTTCAGAAAAAACTGGACTTCTAATAGCTAAAATGTTTTTGTGAGCCTTTATTAACTTGTCACCTATTATGAAAGTTATGTCAGATAAAGTTTCATTGTTCAAGAGTCTTTCAAAATCTTCAGATTGCTGTAGTAACAAAGCTTCTTTTCCAATTAATTTTTCACCAAAAGTAAAGTTAAAATTACTTTCATCTTCTGTCATATTACTTTTTGATAATTTATAACTTAATGAATCGACCTCAAAATTAAACTTATTTGAAGTTTTCTTTTTTTTTGCTTGCTGCATATATTGAAATCTATTTTCTTCAAATGAATCTGTACCAAAGTATTTAAAAATAGGAGCAGAGTCCATAACTTTTCAAAGAAAGTTTTTATCCTGTGAAAATTAAGAATTAAATGTATTTTAAAAGGGAGTCGTACATTTTTTAATATATCAGTAAATGTTACAGCAAATAATAATTATGCTTTATAATACATAATAAGTACAGGTTATATACGTGTAATATATTATAACAAAATATACATACCATTAAAATAATTTAATGAAATAGCCACATTTAACTTGATTTCTTCTTTTTTTTGTTCTTGTATGATATCTTTTATTTATTTACGTAATAAAAAATAATGTTCCAATTGTTGACCGCATAATTTAATTAATATTGTGGAACATAAATAAAAACAATATTGAAACTCCAAAACAATAACAATTACAGCTATAGCGACTGCAGTGTCGTATTGTATATATGTGTAATCCGCAAGTAGAGTGGCGACAATGATTTTTTTAATGTTTTTAAATTAAATTTAAAGTTTTTTTCAATTTGGCATATAGGTACTTAAAAAAGTAATAATTAAATAAAATAATATTATTCAATCAATAACTAAATAAAAATGAATTTTTTTTCTTTGGCGTCATTCTTTCTAAATAGACACACTCTGCTATAAACAAGAATGCCTTATTGCCTTCTGCTCTCTTATGCTTTAATATGCCGCGCGAAATTTAAATTGAATAATATGAAACTGTAATAAATATTTTTTGCAAAAAATAGTATTTTAATTATAATTTTTTTGACATTTTACCCTTATTGTCACCTTTTTATTAATAAATATAAATTATGTAGCAAGATAGATAGGCATTGGATGTAATCATCCAAGCAGAAAAAAATAATGCTTTATATGCAAAAAAATAAGAAATCAAAATTTTACTTATTACGATGGTTCCTTTATAAGAAACTAATAGAATATTATAAACTATGGCCAGAAAAATAAAGAATATCCCAAATCGCAAGTAAATTACCTTCAAAGGTGAAGCTGAGGACGGTAAACTGCGCGATTTGGGGCATTCTTTTTATTTGGCCAAGAGTCATATACGATTTTTCTGAGTCAGTTACGAGAAATTACGATTCCCTGGAAATCGTACTTTCGTACTGCCCAGAAAAATAATTTTTATCTAATTGGTTATTCGGAACTTTGATACCTTGAGATAAAAGAAAAAGAATCCATGCACCACAACTGGAATCCCGGTTGCGGGAATCGGGATTCCCGTTTGCTGCAACCTGATTTTTTTTTCAGTGTATCAAATTGATTTTCCTGAAACACTATATAATAACATACAACCAAAATTAAATCAATTTTTATACTAACACTCCTTCTTCAAGTGTTACGTTTCAGCAATATCTAAAAAATGACTTAAGGTCGTTCTTCCCAGGAAAATTCCGAATAAAGGTATATACATTTAGCTAGAGGAAATTCTCAGGAAACCAATGGTATGGATCACATAGTCGATAGTCGTGCAAAATTTTGAGATAACAGGGTACAAAGATAAGTAAATATTACATTAGTCTTATGGAGAAAATTCCGGAAGTTAATAATTTTTGCTACCAAATCGCGAAATTCTCAATGGAGACAGCAATAAATTAAAAGTTCAAAGCTTAAAGAATTTATTGGTACTTTCCGAATATGAGGTATACGTGGGAAATTTCGCGTAATTAAACGAATAAAATTTTATAACGCAGTTTTAGTAGCGCGCACTAATACTATTACTAAAAGCACAAACTTTATTAATATTATTTGTATTATTCTTTAGTTTATGGTAAATTATTATTTATTTTCTATTAGTTTATTTTTTTAAAACAATTTTTTTTCATAAATAAACGCATAAGCATCATTTAATAAAATATATTTCTTTTATTTAATAAATAAAACACATACTACACTGAAAAAAAAATCCGCTTGCCGCAAGCGGAATTCCGCTTGTGGCTAGCGGAATTTTTTTTTCTTTGCAAACAATTGCAAATGACTTGAAACGTAAAGAAAATTAAAAAAAAACATTTTTTCTTTTCTTTTTCTAAAATTTTCTCAAATCTCGGCATACCGATATACGCATATCCCAAGTAACCGGGAAAAAATTTTTTTTTTAATTTTCTTTACGTTTCAAGTCATTTGCAATCGTTTGACGAGAAAAAAAATTCCGCTAGCTACAAGCGGAATTCCGCTTGCGGTAAGCGGAAATCCGCTTGCGGCAAACGGAATTAATCCGCTTGCCGCAAGCGGATTTTTTTTTCAATGTAGTTAAAAGTTGTATTTTAAATTTATTCTTTCTGCAGAAGTACTACGCGATTAAAAAACAATAATATATAAAATATAAATTAGTAAAATAAAAAGATACTTGTCATTAAACTTGCAAATAATATTAGGAAAATTAATTTAATGAATAAAGAAAATATTTTTAACATAATTTAATAGTTAAATTAATAATTTTTTGTTAATCACTCAACGGATTCGGAGTACTGGGAAGAACGACTATTGCCTATTATTTACCTTGATCTCAAATCTCAGACTGTGATACTACTTATTACTTATTATCAGTACAAAACCAAAATCTACTTAAAATCTTTATTATGTTTGATTTTATTTATTTAAATATTATACTTTATCATAAATTTGCAAGATTTTTATTATATTTTTTTAATGTTTACTCAACATAATTGTTATATTTAAAATTTATACTTATATGAAACATTTTATTGTAAAAGCCTGATGCTATGGCCAATCAAGTGTATTTCCAGTTTTGTTGAAACAAATAAAGTTTATCTATCTATCTATCTATCTATTATATATTTCTGCAAGGATCCAAGGTCCCAGAAATTCTTTCACTTTTTTTTTAAATTAAATATAAACTTAAATTTAATGATACGTAAATATAAAAATATAATTCTCAACTAATCATTGTCATACTTTAAAATTATTTTATTTTATTTTGAGTAATAAAATTTAATATTTAGATATAATTATAATATAATTACACAAATATAATTACGTAAATGATACATTCCAAGTCGTTAATTTTTTTAAATGTATACCTATAGGTACATCTAAATACAAATATAATTTTCAAGCTTAAAAAGGTGGATCCAAAGATTTATTTATAAATAAAGAAATATCTTCCACATGATAAAACATGAGGTCCTTGAACAACAAAAAATTTCAAGGTTTTTTGGACAATTTATTTTTGATAAAATGCAAAAAATTATAAATAAACATTACATTATAATACTTGTAACTATATTTTGATTTTTCTCAAAAATAAATTTAATTAAATATTGCTATTTAAAACATTATAAACAGAAAAATTTTTATGTATTAAGAATCACCGAGATTGCTTTTTAAACTCTAGTTATTATTTTTAGACAGTTCAAAATTGTAAAATTCGGATTTCTTATTATTTCAAATTCTTATACAATCCCGATGAAATTTCGTTATATCTAAAATTAAATCTATTTAGATCTGTAGTTTCGGTAGACCCGTTTAGATATGTTTAGATCTAATTAGATCTAATTAGACCATTAAAAATATTTTTTTATAACATCAAAAACTAAGGATTAAAAATTTAATTGCAGCTATTTAAACATTCGTTTGATAGTCAGTTGACATCAGGAAGATAAATTTTAAAGTTAACTAGGGACAAACCCCCTGCACGCTATGACGCTCTAAAATCCACAGATCATTTCGGGCATAGTATAGAATTAAAAAACACTCATAGAAGACGTCAACTGAAAATAAGGAAAATTATGTTACAATTTCGATATTATTTTTTACTCTTAAAAACACAAAATACGTTATTTACGAGAAAAACTTATAACCGGTTTGTGTAAACACAACCTGAATGCTTGGAACATGTTTACTTGCACCTAAGTGCTGGTTATAATATATAAATGTTACGCAACATTACAATACAATTTTCTATTTTTATAATTTGTTATTATCACCTTTACTAGATATTAAGATTCTAAACCCAAACGATTCTGAGTACCTAAATCGAAATAGGAAAAACCACTAAAGATAGAAAAAAAGATTTTATCGCTAAAGCGAGCGCTAAAAAAAATTCCAGATGAAGAAACTAGAGTGGTGTTATCAGATTCCTGAGGAAAAATGTGCAAGTAACTCTTATAAATTACAAGATTACCGGGAAAATTACAAATGAATGCGTGTTTTAGTTCAGTTTATAAATCATTTAAAACTGCTAGAAAATTCCAAATCTATGAATTTTTTAAAAAACCCAATACTTAACATTAGAGCTGCTCTGATACCTTAAAAGTTGAAAATTAGTATTTGATGGTCCTAAATATACTTTTTTGTAGTGAATTACGCTTACAAAACAATTAATAAAACATAAGTTCATAATTTAAGAATTTTTACGGGTTCATACAGGTATTGTTTTAATTATGGGAAAATGATGTTTGCAAAATTATATTTGTTAAATAATTCATATTTTAGTATTAAACAATATTTTTATTAGATTCCAAGTAAACAACACAGACAAATAATAACTTAAAACTTTTTTTATTTATATTTCAGCAGGTATAATTACGATAATATTGTCATAAAAATCTTTATTTGATAGATTTATTGCTTTTTTATAAAAAAAATTAATTTAATTAATTGTTTCTGTCTGCTACAGTAATGTAATAAATTTAGTAAAAAAAGATGGCAGTTTCCTTCGATATTAAGGTAAAGTCCATGAATATTTTGGGGACAACTGTACCTATAAGTGGATCTAATTAGATCTAAAAATATCTATTCAGACCTATTTAGATCGTATTAGATATAACAAAATTTATCTATGGATATTTAAAATAAAAAAAAATTTCAGATAAAAATATGTATTATTACTTTTTTTAATAAAAGATTAAAAATTTGTTGCTAATAAAAGTTTTTCAGGACCCTCGGATATAGATTATTAAAAATAATAAATTGATGTTAACAAAAAATCATTTTTATATTGCCAGTATGCGATAATGGAAATAAACCGGCCGTATTCAATTGCACACATAATATAGTTTTGTCGCATATATTATAATTGTTTTGTAAGTCAAATTTGCGATAAACTAAGATAAAATTTGAACTTTGCAAAGGGTTTTCAGCAATCTTATGTGAAAATTTAAGAGAATTTATTCATCCATGAAAAATTAAAACTTTACATAGGTAAATATTTGTAAGTTTTAGTTTGTTTTAAAAACATGAATGAATAACTTCCAAAATATTCATAAATGATTGTAATTTATATTTTTCATGCGGGAATTTCAATTTGAAAAATTGTCTATTAATTTAATATAATAAATGAATTCAAATAAAAACTTTTTTATGTCAGTGAAAATCAATTTATTTCTGAATTCACCTTTTCAAATGCCATATGGTGTAATTTATACATGATTGTACAATTAGGTGTATTTAAAAGAATTTTTCTTTAAATGATCAAAATTTTTAAAACAAAATTTGCATGAAGTGCTTCAAGTACAATTAATTTTGGTTAATAAATGGGAGGATGAAGTTTTTGATCGAGAAGACAATAAATAAAACAAACAATTTTAATTTAATTGTTACGTTAACTATACTAATAAAAATGACTAAGAAACATTTTTTTCTTAAAACCAAAGTTTGTAAACTTAATTAATAATGGAACTTATGATTTATATTTATTGTTAATTTTGTATGTTTGAAAAGGGGTGCAGATCGCACACGAAACGTAAAAAAATTTAAAATTTTTTGTTTTATTTATTGCCTTCTTGGTCAAAAGCTTCATCCTCTTGTTTAATAATAATAATAATGGGCGAAAAATTCAAAAATTCGACATAAATAATATTAATTTTGGTTAAGCACATACTAATAAGATTTAATGCAAACAACGCTTTAAAAGAAAGTTATTATCAATAATTTAGCATAATATAGAAAGATTGATAAAACAAACTAAAAATTAATTCTTATCATTTAACAAATAAAACACATATTTAAAAAGTATAAAAAGAATTCGTTGTAACAAAAAAATAGTCATTTTAATTTTTTTTTTTAATTTTGATAGATAAAATTTTAAAATGTTACGATTAATTTTATTATTTTCTGCTATCTGTTTAGCGTTTGCTTATCCTGAACAGTTTGACAAGAGACAATATTTAAAAACCATTTATGAATGGAAATACATTGATTTTCTTTGGCCATCAGAAGCATTAAAAAATAAATATATTCAGTCTGGTGACTATGACTTCAAAAAGATTGTCCCAATTGATGTTGATCAAGCACCAGGTAGTTTTATAGATTTTTTTATAAATAAATTTTTATGTTATATATATTTAAAATTCGTGAAATTTTTTCAATTTTAAAGATGGACGAACTTTTGTCACTTTGATAAGAACAAAAGGAGTTCCTGCAACAGTAAATGTAGTAACTAATCATTTAGGGCCATCTGGCCCACTTTTATCTCCTTACCCAAGCTGGGCATGGTATGATAATACAAATTGTAAGGGTATCTTAAATGTTTATCGTGTTGCGGTAAGTGAAATTTTCGTCTAAAAATTATTATGAATTAAAAGTAAATTGATTTATTTAAACTTAAAATTCTTGTATAGATTGATAAATGTAACAGAATATGGATATTAGACACTGGAAGTATAGACGGTAAAAATATTTGCCCAGCTAAGCTATTAACATTTGACTTAGTAACAAACACTTTGTTACAGTCAAAAGAGATTCCTAATCATGTTGCGCAAAGCAAACAAGGCAAAGGTTTACTAATCACACCAGTTATTCATTACAGTAATTCTGACTACAATTGTTATAAGCCCACGGTAATTATTCAATCATAATAAATTTCTGTCAATCTATTAATCTACTAATATTTTCAGATATTCATCGCAGACGTTGTTGGCCATGCTCTTATAGTTTCAGATAATAAATATTTTAAGCGCTTGGAAGGTCCAATTTTTAAACCCTCCGATGAATCAACAAATTTTGAAATCGCTGGCGAATCATTTCGTTTGGGCGACGGTCTTTTTGGCCTTGCATTAACCCCCATCCTTTCTGATAATAGCCGTTTTCTCTATTTCAGACCGTTGGCATCGAAAACACTATACTGGGCAGAAATAAATGATATTATTAAAGCTCAGAATATATTTTCTCTCAGATATTATACAGCTAATGATGTACTGCCAAGTCAAGTTTCTACAATGGCGTTTTCTAGAGATGGAACATTATTTTTTCACTTAACACGGCAAACTGCAACAGGTTGCTGGAATATTGTTAAACCATTGGATCCATTTCATGTGGTAAATAAAATTTTAATTTAATTTTCCAAAATTTAACATCATTAAAAAATTTATTTTCTGTTGATATAGAACATAGCCGTTCAAGATCCAGAAAGATTACAATTTGCAAGCGGGCTAAAAATAGTAAAACACTACAACTCAGAATTCATTTTAGCGATGACAAACAGGCTGCAAAAAATATATCGCGGAACTCAAAATTTCAATGAAATAAACTTTAGGATAACAGCAATCCCTGTTAATATAGCAAAAGCGGGTACCTATTGTAATTAAGAAAGACGTTTTTAAATAAAAATTAAGTAAAACATAGTTAATTGAATATAATATTTAATTTAACCGTATTGCTTATATGCACTGAGAAAA
Source organism: Anagrus nilaparvatae (assembly GCA_022575985.1). Classification (NCBI taxonomy): domain Eukaryota; kingdom Metazoa; phylum Arthropoda; class Insecta; order Hymenoptera; family Mymaridae; genus Anagrus; species Anagrus nilaparvatae. The sequence continues at coordinate 23,792,394 of JAKSXM010000247.1, read as the reverse complement.
AAGTTTGGTCAGGATAACCAAATTTTGGTTACTATCACCAAATATTAGCGTAACTATATCCAAATATTTTGTTGATCAAAATATTTACAAAATACAAAATATATACGAAATATTTTCTTAACGAAATTATTTAGTCAAAAATACCAAATATTCAGTAGAAATAACCAAAATAATTTTTTAAGAAATATTAGGTTAAATACATTTTAAATATAATTTAAAATTGTAAAAAAAAAATACTAAATTATTTCAAATATCCTAAAATAATTGTAAATACTAAAAAATATTAGTAAAAATTATCAACACATCAAAATGTAAATCTATATTTTAATTTTAAGTTTATATTATCATTATAGATATTAAAATATTACGAGACAAATTGCAATAACATAAAAATTTATTTTGCCCGCCTGGGCATGAAGTTTTTTGTGAAATTTCAGCACGCGTTTGAAGCACAGTAGGGCAAAAAATAGTGTAAGTGCCATGGGCAAATACTTTAGACACTAGCGTGAACACATATCACTCGTACTAGTGCTTACGCTAGTTTCTAAACTTTTACATACTATTAAACAGTAAAGGCTATGATACTATATTTTACTTAGTTAAATTAATCAAACTCATTTAAAATTACAAACGAGAACCCAAAAGCATTTTTTTTTGTATACTTATGGTACATGTTTTTTTTTAACGAAGAACAGTTAATTATTTTTATAGTCCTGTCGCCAGCAATGCTATTTAATGCCATAAAATCCTAAAATAGCATAAAAGTTCCATGGAAAAAAATGGGTGGTATTTATGTTTTTTGACCCCCTGAACACGAATCCGGGGTCCGTTTTGCAAAATTCGTGGTCAATTTTTTTTTATTAAAAAATTATTGGCCAATTTTGCAATAATTTCTTGATAACAAAAAATTGACCACGAAATTCGCAAAACGGACCCCGGATTCGTGTTCAGGGGGTCAAAAAACATAAATACCACCCATTTTTTTCCATGGAACTTTTATGCTATTTTATGGCATTAAATAGCATTGCTGGCGACAGGACTATTAATAATTTTCTGAGTTTTTACAAGAGTATACTTGAAAATGTTTTCAAAATTTGTTAATAATTAATTTGTTAACTAAAAATAAAATTTTATGGGCTTAACCTTGTTTGTTTTCTGAATTTTTTCTATTACATTATCACGGCATAACCTTAAAATTTTAAATTTATAAGCGCACAACAAAAACAATAGTTTAATGATACTTTTTTATTTAAAATATTAAAAATTTAAAGATTTTATAAAATTTAATAATTTTTTCAAAAAATTAGCCACTTTTATGAAAAAGATTTACTTTTTAATTCTTTTTTTATTTTAAGTTTTTTTGGTAAAATCTACTGAATTTTTTGGTTCTGATAACCAAAATTTTTGTCATCATTACTAAATGCAATTTTACTAAAATTTTGGTTATCCATACACTTTTTTCTCTGCTACAAATAGCTACATAAAACACTACAACAAATGTAAAAATAAATTCTACGTGTTATTCTTATGGGATTTTTTATTTATGTGGACAGTGGTACCCTTATATTGTAAATAGATGCTTGTTTCGTTTTAAAAAAAATCTACAAATATATTGTAAATTCGGACTTATGTTTAAAAAAAAAATAAAAATTGTAACTGTTAGGCAAAAGATAATTTTATTGCAATTAAACTTTTGTAGAAACTTTTTTTAAAACCAATAAAAAAACGCTGCTAATTAATTGGCACTATGATTCCTCATTAGCAATAACAAAATGTTCTTAATGTTCTATTTTACGTAGTAAAAAGGATAATTCTATATATTAGTACTTTCATAGGAAAAAATTAGGTACTACGTCCAAAAAGAAAAAAAATATTGCTGTTTTGGTTCCTCAAAGAGGAACCATTGTGTTAGGTCAAAATTTGATTTTCTATTTTTTGGCATATAAGCACGTTTTGGGTCCCCAGGAAGCTAAAAAACCGGTTTTTAAAAAAAGTCTGTATGTGTGTGTGTGTGTGTGTACGTATGTATGTAATCGGTGATATTTCACAAACATTATGGAATTAAGACCTAATTTTTTTTTCAAAAATTTTTTCACCAAAAAAGCTCGAGGTACTTTTTTTTTTTTTAATGTGGATGTAACACCTCATTTATTTCCACGAAAGTACTTATATTTGAAAGTATGGTTTTCACATGATATCTCGAATCGGATACTTAATTTTCTGAAAATTTTTTTTCTAAAATTTTTTTCACAAAAAAATACAAAAAATACCAATTTTTTTTTTCTTTTTGGACTTAGTACCTAATTTATTTTCATGGAAGTACTAGTTTAAAGAACTTTGTTTATTGTTATTTTTTGGATCTGATACTTAATTTTTTCAAAATTTTTTTTGTCAAAATTAAAAAAATAGAAAAATAAAAAAAAATGCAATATTTTTTTTTTTTTGGGTGTAATACCTCATTTAATTCTATGAAAGTACTAATATCTGAAAATATTGTAACTAGTGATATTTCAAAACCATTATCGAATTAATACCTAATTTTTTTTCCAAACATTTTTTAATCAAAAAATCTCAAACCCCCCCTTTTTTTTTATTTTGGATGCAATACCTCATTTATTTCCATGAAAGTACTTATAATTGAAAGGTTGGTTTTTACTTGATATCTCCAATCTGATACTTAATTTTTTGAAAATTTTTTTCACAAAAAAATACATAAAACACCAAATTTATTTTTCGTTTTGGACATATCTAATTTATTTTAATGAGAGTACAAGTTTTAGAAATTTAGTTTATAGTAATTTTTTGTATCCGATCACAATTTTTTTTTTTTATTTTGATATAAATTATAACACACAAGAAAGAGTGATGGAAATCTTACCTCTTTTTGACTTCTTTGGATTATTTTGCTCGTTGCTATGTTTATTAAATTTATGTATGCAGCTTAATGAAATTATAAACAATAATAAACAGCCTAAAAATATAAAATGGTTATGTTTGCATTTTAAAATTAAGATTTAAAAGTTATATTGGCATTTTTTAAAGAATCAAACAATTTATAGAATTAAATAATTTATTATTTTGTGATTAATAGAAATAATATAAATAATGTTAAAATCTTGAAGCAATTAATGAGGTTATTTTTTTTAATACAAAATATTATTATTATTATTATTATCATTGTTGCGGAAGATTGGTCAAATGCAAGAAGTACTTCGAGAAAATAAATTATAAGAAATTATTATAAATTATGGTAAAAGCTCCTATCTTTTTATAATAATTGAGCGAATATTTGTAATTTTCGTATCGTTACCAACCATTTCTTTGACAAACAAAAAAAATCATGTTACCCAATATTTTAATTATTAAGGGATAATTATGACATAATTATAAATTTTATAAAAAAAAATAAAATTAGCTTTTTTTATATTTGTCTCTTTTTAATTATGCAAAAATGATTTAAAATCTATTAACGCTTGCGCGACCAATCCATGGACGCTAGAATTTTCACTTTTATAAAAAAATGATCTTAATAATCTACTTTAGGCTAGTTCCACAAACCTCCGTAAGCGCAGAAACGGAACCGCAACGCAATGCGCACAGCTCGATTTTCGTTTGTGCACATGCGTATTGTGCTGTGCGCATTGCGTTGCGGCTCCGTTTCTGCGCTTACGGAGGTTTGTGGAACTAGCCTTACCAGCTACTAAAAACGAAAAATGTATGTATAATTGCCTGGTTGTAATCAATAATATTTTTTGTAAATTAAGATTAAAGCCCATTGTTTGAGGAACCTCAGTGCCAGCTAGTTGGCAGGGTATTTTTTTTTTTTTTATGCAAAAAATTTTGAGAAAAAAATTTTCAAAAAATTGAATATCAGATTCGAGATATAGAGTAAAAATCATATTTTTAGATATTGGTACTTTCATAGGAAAAAATTAGGTACTACGTCCAAAAAGAAAAAAAATATTGCTGTTTTATTATTTTTTTTTTTTAATTTTGAGAAAAAAATTTTGAAAAAATTAAGTATCAGATCCAAAAAATTACCATAAACGAGATTCCTAAAACTAGTACTCCCGTAGAAATAAATTAGTTACTAATGCGGCCTAAGAACCCATCTACAAAAGTCATAAAAGGGGGCGTAATGCATAGAAGAAGATTTTGTATATTTGGAGTTTGTGGATTCGAAATTGGCTTCTGCACATTGCGTTGCGCTCATGCTTGCGGTTGCGCCCCCTTTTATGGCTTTTGTAGATGGGACCTAAGGGTGGTTCTACAAACGCCGTAATTGAGGGTCGTAACCGCAAGCGCAACCGCAACGCAATGCGCACAGCACAACACTCATGCGCACAACACGATTTTGGTTTGTGCGCATTGCGTCGCGGCTGCGCTTGCGGTTGCGTCCCCCATTTGTAGAATCAGCCTAAGGCTGATTCTACAAAACCGTAAAATCGCCCCGCAATCCGCAACCGTAGACCGCAACGCAAGAAATTTTTCAGTGTAGCCAACTCATCTTAAATTTATTAAATTTTATAACCAAAAATAATAAAGTCAAAATAATAAGCAAAGGCAAGAAAATAAAATTATAATAATTAAATAAATGATCCATAAAAGTAATTAAATATTAAATATAATTATTAATTTTTTAAATGCTCAGTTATTATTGGGCAGAAAATGGAAAAATATCATAAAATTATATATTTCTTAATTCTCATACAATCTCATTATTTTTTTCTGTTTTTAAAAAAGTATATTCCGTTTTATAAAATTTGTGTTATGTGGAGATTTGGATTTGATTTATGACATAACGATTAAAATTCATCTTCATACTTTTGAAATTTAAATAATCAAGTCTCCAGAATTCATTTGTTGTATAAAAGTAACTACCTTCAACAAAATGAATAAACTCCAAATGGAGTTTAAAAAATTTTTTTTGACTAATTACTATCTGGGAAGTTAATTAACTACAAAGATAGTAATTAACTGCACAAGAATTTTTACACTGCAGTGAGTTTAATGAATTATGTTGTGAGAGTTCCATGTAGCTGCAATGTTCTAATTTTTTGTTTGCCTTTGCTTGCCATAATTGATTGCACTACACATCAAACGACTGAATTATATAATATATATAATATATAAACTATAATGTTGTATATACAAAAAAAATGTTTTTAATTTTATCTAATAGATAAAAAATTAAATAACTCCTTTCTTTCCGATGGACCTGTGAGGTCAATTGGAAGATTTTTTATAATGCTAGGTAAAATTCAGGCTCTATGGCTCCAAACATCTTAGACGAATTACTAGTTCCAATTTTTCTGATCATTGCTCTACCCATACAAAGAAAAATATTATTTTTGCATAAAAATAGTTATTATGGTAATGGTCGAAAAAATTGGAAATCTAAAAATCTGCATGTATATTTTGGAGGAACCAAAAGTCCTTACCAACTGCATGTGAAATCAATTTTCAGATTAGCCGCAGCATGGAACGAAGGTTTTTCAAAACTTCTTGATTTTTTCTCTCTTCCTCTAATTGCCTTTTCTTATTTTAAATAGCCTTAGAATATGTCTATCTTTTTTTTTTGAAATATATTAATTTAGATTGTCTTGATCATGACAAAAATGGAGTTAATAATTGCGATCTAAAAAGATCTTTAAAGATATATAGAGCATATATTTTACTTATTGCGATTAAAAAAATAATTCTTAAAAAAGGTCTAGACCTAATGGACATCAGAAGACCATATCGAGAAAAAAAAGTCTCCTTTATAATGCTAAAATTAATTTCCTTAATCAATCTAAATTAATATATTTCAAAAAGAAAAAAGATAGACATATTCTAAGGCTATTTAAAATAAGAAAAGGCAATGAGAGGAAAAGAGAAAAAATCAAGAAGTTTTGAAAAACCTTCGTTCCTTGCTGCGGCTAATCTGAAAATTGATTTCACATGCAGTTGGTAAGGACTTTTGGTTCCTCCAAACTATACATGCAGATACCATAATAACTATTTTTATGCAAAAATAATATTTTTCTTTTCATGGGTAGAGCAATGATCAGAAAAATTGGAACTAGTATTTCGTCTAAGATGTTTGGAGCCATAGAGCCTGAATTTTACCTAGCGTTATAAAAAATCTTCCAATTGACCTCACAGGTCCATCGGAAAGAAAGGAGTTATGTAATTTTTTATCTATTAGTTAAAAGTAAAAACATTTTTTTGTATACAACATTATATAATTCAGTCGTTTGATTAGTAGTGCAATCAACAGCAAGCAAAGACAAACAAAAAATTAGAACATTGCAGCTAAATGCAACTCTCACAACATAATTCATTAAACTCACTGCAGTGTAAAAATACTTGTCCAGTTAATTACTATCTGTGTAGTTAATTAACTTCCCAGATAGTAATTACTCAGAAAAAAAATAATGAGATTGTATGAGAATTAAGAAATATATAATTTTATGATATTTTTCCATTTTCTGCCGAATAATAACTGAACATTTAAAAAATTAATAATTATATTTAATATTTAATTACTTTTATGGATCATTTATTTAATTATTATAATTTTATTTTCTTGCCTTTACTTATTATTTTTACATTATTATTTTTGGTTATAAAATTTAATAAATTTAAGATGAGTTGGCTACACTGAAAAATTTCGTGCGTTGCGGTCTACGGTTGCGGATTGCGGGGCGATTTTACGGTTTTGTAGAATCAGCCTTAGGCCCCATCTACAGTTGCCGTAAAACCGAGGCGCACCGCAAACGCAAGCGCAACGCATTGCGCAGAAGAAGATTTTTTGTATATCGAGTTGCGCAGAAGACAAAATTAGTTTCTGCGCATTGCGTTGCGCTCACGCTTGCGGTTGTGACCCCCTTTTACGGCAACTGTAGATGGGGCCTAAGAATTGCTTTGCGGTTACGCTTGCGTTTACGACCCCCGTTTACGGAGTTTGGAGAACCAGCCTTAGGAACATTCTACAATCAACCGCTTAACGCATGCTGAGTTGCGCAGTAAGAAATGCGCAGCTACGTAAGCCTTGCGTATCGCATTATACTTACGAAAAAAATTTCGCAGGTGCCGTACTCTTAAACTAGAAACACCATGGAAAAAAATTAGATTTTTTTCGTTGAAAAATTTTTTTTACAAAATTATGTTAGGAATATACATTCTAAAATCGAAGAAAATTCTGGGGGTAAATACACGCTTATATTATACGTTCATACATAGATAGATAGATGGATATTCTTTATTTGTTTTAAACAAAATAGTAAATACATTATATTGACCATAGCAGTCTTTTACAATATTTATATATAATATGATACAATTTAAAATTATAAATAGGTTTTTATATTTTTATAACACTGATAATATGTATTATCACAGTCAATTAATTACATATATGCTTATTTTGATTATATGTAAATATAGTTTAAATATTAAACCTGTATTCACATGCGTGAAAGTAGTATCAATTGTAAAATTAAATAAGTAAATCCTGTCCTATCCTATCCTATATATATATATAAATCTTTAATTTTGTATGTTTGTTTGTTTGTTTGTTTGTTTGTTTGTCCGAAATGGATAAACTAGAAATAGCGATAAAAGTTAGAGACGCGGGGTTTACGGCAAAAATTACCGGTCAAAACATAGGCTAGGTTTCGTTTTGATTAATAACGACAAAAATTTTTTATGTTGAAATAACTGGATTTCCAAGGAAAAAATTTTTATCAAATTTAAAAAAAAAACCTAAAAAACTGAAAACCGAGGAAAAATATTTTTATCAAAAAAAATTTCATTCAATTCGGGTATATTTTTTACGTATCCACCTAAATTTTCAAGGCGTTCGGCTGGATCTGTCAAAAGTTAGAATAATTTTTCGAAAATTATAAAAGTTTAGGACTAATATTATATATATTTCTAATTTTTATCAGCTACTGATGTAGTAACTGAATATCGTAACTAAAAAAAGCTTGAACAGCTATTATCAGGCAGAACCCGGGTAGTCGAGGGAAACAACGACTGCTTATGGATCCTATTGAAGGGTAGCGAAGCTTTGTATTGCTGATCACTAATTATCCATCTGGGTTCATATGCCCAAAATTTTTATGATTCAGTAAATTTTAGATAATACTTCGGGTAAAAAAAGGTTGTTATACAAAATATTAAGTAACCTAAAACAAAATATCCTTGGAAAAAACAATTTTACAGGGGTCCAGGGGGGCGCAGCCTCGCAGCAAAGCGAGCCGTAGGCAGCTAGTATAATATAAAAATAATAAATATAATCTTTGGGTTTGTGTTAGGTAAAATATATATGTGCACTCATTAGGGATCTATTGCCAGAAGATATTTATATGCCGTTTTGAAAGAGTTAAGGCAAGGCTTGATTCTGATGTTATGAGGGATGGAATTCCAAAAGATCGATCCTTGTAGTTGAAAAGACGAGGACCAACATTCATTTATAGCAGGTAGCTTTAATTCTTTTGTAATTAAAGTGCATATAGTTGTGACGTATAAATCAGATTTTTAATATCATGGGGTCACAAAATGTGCAAATATGCAAAAAAATCGAAATTTGACTTCTAACACTTTAAGAAACCAAAATATTGCTGGTTTATTTGTTTATTTGGGGTATAATTACTTGAAAACTGACGAAAATTTTTCCATTACTCAGAAAAAGATCTATTCAGTATTCTATCTTGAAAAGAAAAAAATTCTTTTTCATTCGAGATTTCATAAATATATATCCATTTATATAATCGGCCCATGACGCCTTAAGTTAAATGTAGTTTGCTAACAGATATCAAATTTAATCATTTCTTTATATAAGTATATTTAAAAATTATAGCAGGGGTAAATATACTAATTAAAATAAATCATTTAATTTAAATAAAAAATTTTTAAACGCAAAAAAATTAATTACACATAATCAATACAAATAAAAAAATTCATTTAATTTTTTAACAACCTTCATTTATTTTTAAACCATTATATCATTAAATATAATCTTTTTAAAAAATATTTACAAATGAATTCATTTTTTATTATTTACTTTAATAATATATTTAAAAAATTAATAAAATTAGAAAAAAAATAAAATATTACGAAATTTACAGCAATTTAGTTTTTGACATCACATACGGTACCCTTTTTAGCTTTTTCAACAGGGATTACTGATACTCTGAAATTTATTGATTTAAAATCTTGGGTTCCAGTGTAAATTTTTTGCAGTCTGTTAGTCATAGTAATCAAAACTTCTTTACCATTTTGATTAATAATTTTTAATCCACTTGCGAATTGTAATCTAACTTCGTCTTTCACAGCTATTGCCTGTAATAGTTAAGAAATTAATTAATAGCACATTTTTTACTTAATATTTTAGATTAAAAATTATTAATTACCAAATTTTTTGGTTTCAATTCTTTATGTAAATTCCAGCAACCATTTGCCGTATTTCCTGTTAAGTGGAAAAATAATATTCCGTCATTAGAAAATGCCATAGTTGAAACTTGACTGGGGAAAATATCCTTTTCTTCGTAATATGTTAACGAGTTAAAATCTGCGGCATTAAAAATATCGCTTATTTCGGCAAAGTATAAGGATTTTGAAGCTAATGGTCGAAAAGCTAACAAGCGTTTGTTATTTTTCATTATTGGAGACAATGCGAGACCGAAAAGACCATCAGGTAAATAAAACTCTTGACCGCTGATTCGGAAATGAGAATCCCTTTCAACTGGCTCAAATATTGGACCCTCGAAACGTTTGAAACGTTGAGTGTCTGTAATGACAAGACCATTGCCTACTACATCTGCAATAAAGATCTGCAAATTTGACAGGATTAATAAATAGAAATGTAAATATAAAAAAAAATGTATCCCGTAAAAAAATTACCATTGGCTTTTCACATTTTTGATCTTCAGCAGGGTAATGAATAACTGGTGTGATTAATAAACCTCTGCCTTGCTTATTTTGCGCAACATGATCTGGAATCTCTAGTTCCTGAACTAATTTGTTTGTGCTTAAATCAAAAGTTAATAATTTAGCTGGACAAACATTTCTTCCATCTTTACTTCCAGTGTCTAATATCCATATTCTATTACATTTGTCAATCTATATAAAATTTTTAAACTTATCAAGTCAATTTATTTATGTGTAAAAATAAGTTTGAAAAAAATTCCACTTACTGCAACTCGGTAAACGTTTAAAATGCCCTTACAATTTTCATTACTGTACCATTCCCAGCTTGGGTAAGGAGACAAAAGAGGACCCGATGGACCAGATTTATCAGAAACTACGTTTACTGTTGCAGGAACTCCCTTTGTTCTTATTAATGTAACAAAAGTCCGACCATCTTAAAACAATCATAATTCAATAAAATTTGAAAAATAAATTTTAGCTTAAAAATAAATTACCTTGAGCCCTATCAACGTCAATTGGAATAATTTTTCTGTGATCATAGTCACCGTTTTTGATATATTTTTCTTTAACTTCTTCTGATGGCCAGTCAAAATCTATAAATTTCCACTCATAATCTGTTTTTAAATATTTATTATGATTTTGGCCAAAAACCAAGCCAACAAAGACTAACAACGATATGAATCGTAACATTTCTTAAAATCGTTAATATATAGAAATAATAATTTTTTAATTTTCTGAAACCTTTATATACTTAACTGCTAAAATAATAAAACTAATTAAAAAAAATTTTTGTTTACCAAGATTTATTGCAGTATGATTATTAAAAAATTATGCATATTTGTTCCACGTTTTTAAATTAGTCATTTAAAATATTTTAAATAAGAATATTTTCCATTATATAATCTTATAATCTTAGCAAAAAAAATATTGTAGTTTATTTAATTTTTTTTTTTTTTTTTTTTTAACGAATCAACGGGACGAACCCTTTTAAACATTTTTAATGTATATTTTTTTACATTTATCATAATTTACATGTAATTAAATTTAATTAATTATTTGTATTTGCAAGCTTGCAGTCATGACTTTGATAACATTTATTCAATACTCGTATTCACAAGAACACATTATCAAAGAATATTCTTTTGCTATTATGTCCATTACGTAGGGAAAACTGCAAGGAAAACCTACCTAGAGTATCGGGAATTTTGAGAAAAAATTTTTGAAAAAATCCGGTATCAGATCCAAAAAATTACTATAAACGAACTTTCTAAAACTAGTACCCTCATAGAAATAAATTAGGTACTACGTCCAAAAAGAAAAAAAAATTTAGTGTTTTTTGTATTTTTTGATGACAAAAAATTAAGTATCAGATTCGAGATATGGAGTAAAAACCATACTTTCAAATATAAGTACTTTCATGGAAATAAATGAGGTATTACATCCAAATTAAAAAAAAAAAAGTAGTTTGAGATTTTTTGATGAAAAAGTTTTTGAAAGTCTCATATCGGCAGCACCCAGTTCGCATAGCTCCAAAAACAATATATCACCTGAAGAGGCCAAAGGATTTGTAGGTGAAATATTGTGAAATAAAAAAATTGTTACGCATCAAAATAATTTGTATTGTTTTATTTATTTTAAATAATTTGAAACAATAAAAAATTAAGTTCAGCTCTAATTCTGGTCAATAAAATATTATTTTTACTTTTTTAATTCCATAATAGTTGTGAAATATCACCGGTTACATACATACACACATACACACATACACACACACACACACACATACATATTTTTTTTAAAAACCTTTTTTTAGCTTCCTGAGGTCCCAAAACGTGCTTATATGCCAACAAATCAAAAATCAAAATTTGACCCATCACAATGGTTCCTCATTGAGGAATCAAAATATAAAATTTATTGATGGATAATTAATAATTTACATTTAATTAATGTGCAAGGTAAGATAATTTAGATAATGTGAATTCTATTTTTGATAATAGTATCATTTTGATCATTTAAATATCGCTAAAACTAAGTTCCAAACAACTTGGAAATATCTACGTCTATTGAAGTTGGTAATACTTTGGTAGCTAACAATTCTGAGAGATCTAGACACTTAATCAAATAACATTCTGAGTCATAATTTGGTGATTCACTACCTCAAAAAGGTCTAAACATCTTAAGCCAGTTTGATAAGCCGGTATGTTCAGCCATTTTGTTAAGCAAGTTTGATTTGCCATATTTCTAAGTTAGTTTGATTAGCCAGGTTGTTTAGCCAAATAAAATGGCTAATACAACAGGCTTAACAAAATGGTTAGCGATTAGGCTTACCTAAATCGTTAAACTAAATGGCTTATCAAACTGGCTTTTCAATTTGGCTTACCAAAATGCTAATCAATCTAGCTGAACAAAATGGCTAATGACACTGGCTAAAAAATTGAATAGCTAAACAAGCAGTCTAAGCAGTTTGGCTTAACAACATGGCTAAAAAAACTGACTAGTCAAACTGGCTTAACCTTTATTATCAAAACTTGCTAATAAATGCATTTGACCAAAATTGATTTCTTACGACCCCCTATTTAGTTAATTTTTTCGGTAGGCTCGAAAAACCCCTGATACAGTTTTTGGAATAGGAATTAAGACCTTTATAAAAAGTGAGTTTTCACCCTTTTGCACTGTTAGACGAAGTTTTATAATATTCTGGAGTTCAAATTTGAAATTAAAACTCTTGAAAACTACATTTAATAGTTTTTTGATAAGTGATGCATTGTTTTTAATATAAACGCAAATTGTGTGTATTTGATCGAAATCCAATACGTTCGAAAAATGGCTCCAATACGGTAAATCTATGAATATATTCTGTTAAATATTTTTAAAAATAAAGTATGATTAAAATAAAATTATTAAAAAAAGTAAAATATGAAATAAAATGAAATATAAAAAAGAAAAGAGCAATATCATGACAAAAATGAAATGCAAAAGCACATAGCATCAATTTATTAATTTCTGCGAGTTTATTCTGATAAAATAAAGTTTATCACAGTCAATTGATAAATAAATAATAAAGTTTTGAAGTAACAAATGATATCATTCGAAAAATGGCCCCAATACAGTAATTTTCTACCCCTAGATGAAGTCTTATGATTTTTTTGAGTTCGTATAAGAAATAAGCAACCTCGTCGAAAACCCCCGAATACAATTTAGAAAAAAAAACAAACAATTTAGAAAAAAACTATATTTTTTTTTGTTTTTTCAAGATAAGCATATTATTTACCAAAATTTAATATTAGTCATGATGATCGCGAAAAATGATATACCATTACATACATATTATTGCATCAGGATACATATTATAAAATATTCATATAAATACTTAAATACTTACTCATTCATAAATACTTATATAAACTTTTTGACTTTGAAATAAAAGAAACCGCTTAACCCATTACCGCCCAAGCAGCCAAAACGTGCCACTTGATTAAAACCAGCTTAGATTTTCATTAAAAATGAAATTTTAAAATTGTCTCAAAACTAGAAACTCATGAGGAATTCAATTTTTAAATCATTTGTTACCAACAAACCCTCAGAAAATGTCTACAAGGGGCGGAAACTTATAAAACAAGCGATTTTAGCCCTGTTTTGCCGAAACATGCCACTTTGACTTAAGTCTTTACTATTCGTAAAATTTATTATGTTTTTTTCTTCTTCTAATTAACACCTTGGGGTTTTTGAAGTTGCTAATTTCAAATATGTGCTACAAAAAATCATAAAGGTTCATCTAGGTGTGGAAAATTAGGGTGAAAAAGGGTGAAAAATCGTTTTTTATAAAAAGCTTTATTTTTACTTAGAAAACTATCTTCTGGAGCCGGTAACCATATTATTCTGAGGCAGGCTTTCAAATTTCCCGCCAAATCACGTGACCAAATAAAAATCTGACTGAAAATTTGGATTGAGAAAAATTTTTAATATCAATTTTTTTTTTATATAAATTTAAAACCAAATTCAAGAAATTTTTTTTTCTAAACAATAAAAGTAAAACTGACGCTGATGAAGAAGAGTTGATTCAAGCCTCTAAAAGTATATATAGTATATTTACGGCTCGAGTCCAGAAAAGTAAAGAATGGCCCAAATCGCACGTAAATTGCCTTCCGAGGCGAAGCCGAGGATGGTAAACTGCGATTTGGGTCATTCCTTATTTATGGACAAGGCTCGTATAACATTTTTCTGTGTCTGTGGCGAGAAAAGACGTCTTTTTCGGACGCGTAGCGTCCGGGAAATACGTGTTTTCTCGACGCAGACCAGAAAAAAAAATTTTGAAAAAGTCAAAATAATTAATCCTATTATCTGAAGCCTATTTTACTACCCATAAAGTAAATTTAATATTATGATAGTAAATAGTGTTGTTTTTGGACAAAATAACGTAAAAACCTAGAAAATCGAAGAACCAGATAGAAAAAAGTATTTGTGTTCACCAACATTATATTTTTAGATGACAAAAAAAAGGCATCATTCCTTGGACCTAAAACCTGTATTTGGTAAATACCGGTATTATACTATAGTAATATTATCGTTTTAGTAACATTATTGTTTTCGTTAAAAAGTAAGCGAATCATCGTCAAAATCAGATTTTATCAAAATTACTTGTATGAATTCTTAATTTTACTATAAATTTTACAGGTATGGTCAATTCTACTTGTTAAAAAAAGGTTTAAAAATAAAAAATTTGTATAATTTATTCAAAAATATATTATACAAATATGGTCCGGTAGAATTATAGGGAAGTAAATTTTTTTAAAATATTTTCGAAAAAATGGCTGTTTTTATTTTTTTCAGGGTGTTTTGAAAAACTGGATGTTAACAAATAAATTTCAAAGTGATTTAACTTTAAAGACCTTAAAAAATATTATGTAAATGATTTTTATACGATTCTTTGCAAAATGTGCCTTGAAAATTTGTGAAAATTTCAGGAGTCTTCTATTTTTGGTGTATCTACGGAACTCACACTAAAAAATGTATCAGATTTAGTATAAGAGATTCGACCTGTAATATCAAGGGCCGTTTCACCTATTTTGCCTCTTAATTATTTCTTATGATCTATAGTCTATTTTAGAACCGGAAGTATAATTATTAATAATTATTAATTATAAACTTAAGCGTACATGAAGTAAATGTTTGATTTGGCAATGATATTGCTATAAGAGTATATATTAATGCTACTAGAAGAATATAATATCGATTTTTTTGCACTCACCTAACGTCGCTTTCAAGTTTATGTACATTTAATTCTGCCCAGTGCACAGAAGTTTGTTTTTTCATTTCCATCCTTTCATTATTATCGACTTCATAATTTGATTTTTCTATAAGATTAACAGTAGAAACCGATGGCTTTTTTAAAGTAGTTTCAATGCTATTATTGTAACAGAATTCACAAATCTCGTTAAAATCGTCTTCTTCTTCTTCGTTACAATTTTCACAAGTCCATATTGGTTTATCTGTGAAACTACTTTCTTCTTCGCCAGTTTTTAAGACGCTTTGATACAATGATTGACAAAATGAAATTAAAAGTTCTTTATCCGTTTGAATGGAAAGTGTTCGTTTTTTAATGCTACTTCGATAACCTAAAAAACAAATAATAAAATAATTTTAAAGTAGTTATATAAAAATTTTCAATTTCAGTTTGCATAGAAAAGTTTATTTTATTAAATTAAATACTTTGAAATAATATAAGTTTAATAAAGTTTAAATGGAAAACAACTGGAGAAAACTATATTTATCGAAAAACAATGTTGACATATGCTTACCGGATGTGTCGGTCTCTTCGGAACCGGAAATCTTATAAGCGGCATGTTTTGGCGCTGGCTCGGCAATGGCGGCAGCTACTCTTGCTCCTATATGGCATCTAATAGATTTACTCGTTGTAAAGAGGGCTCGGTTATTTCTTTCCGGCCTCAGGACAATGATGTAAAGTTTTGGCATGAATAGGAAGACTAACGTTACAAAAGCACTCAAAGTTATGCACATACACATCGTTATCACCTGCAATAGATTATTAAGTAATTTCTAGTTTCCAATAATTTATTACAATATTTTGTTAATTTTATATTGAATTAACTCTTTAAATATACGCTTTATTATAAGACAAGGCATTACTTATATAAGTATTCTATGACCAAAAAATAAAAATATTAAAAAAAATAACAATATTTTTTAATGAAGAAGACGGTATTATTATTATGTTGAACATGGACATTTTCAAACCAAGCCTGACCAAAAAGTAAAAGTCAAACCTTCAAATCGGTTCCAAAGTATTTTTTTTCCCGTGAATACAATTAAAAACAAGCATCTATGCCAAGTTTAAGCTTCTAAGGTTCTATTTTCGATTTTCGGTGACCATTTTCGTTTTTTTGGCCTTTTTTGAAAAAGGAAATTTCACATATAGAATTCGGTTCCGAAAAGCAAGTTTATTTGAATTGTGCAAAATACATTTTTGTTTTCAAAAGTCGATTTTTCAATATCACATGGGTGAAAAATCATCTAGTCGGACTTAAATTTTTTTTTGAAAGCTTAAAGTTTTCTTTTCTTTTCTTTTTCAAAGTCCTCAAATTTTTATTAAAAGAATATTAAATTTTGTGACTTTTTGCTTTAAATATTATAAAATGTTTACACAATTCTTTCAAAGGATAACAAAATTTACATTTCTATGAATAATTTTCCTTAAAATTCAAATTTTTAGTCAGATTTTTATTTTGTCTCGTAACTTGGTAGGAAATTTAAAATAAATTAATTAACCCAAAAACATGCATAACTATATTGAAAATATAAAGTCAAACAAGTAGTAATTGAAAACCAATAGGGAAAAAATTCAAATGTTTGCAGTTGAGATATTGTAAATCGACAAAAAAAAGATAAATTTTAATATTTATTTAATATTTTGATATTTATATTTACTTACGAGTTTACTTAATTATATAATGGTATATTTAGTGTATATGCTTGTATTATTCAGGTGACTGACAATTTAAATAATTCAATTAATAATTCAAAATAATATTTATAAAAATACCTTTTAATTATTATTATTATTGTCTATTTCATTTTTTCGTTTTTCTCAAGTTTTATATAATTTTTTTCTTATATCTAAGTTTATTTTATTTGTAATTTTGACCAAAGGTCCATGTAAAGGCACATGTCTCTATAGAGCTGTGATAAAGAATTTCTTTTTTTATTCTTTATTACAGTTTGTAAATGTACATCTTAATTTAAAAAAAAAATATATTTTTACGCATGCATAATTCAAATGAAATTTTGGACTCGAGAATAAGAATCAATGGGGTATTTCCCTATAGGCCCCTTAAAGAAAAAAAATTTTACTATGAAAAATTTACCACACTTGCGCGAGAAAAAATAAAAATAAGCATGTGACTATAAGTTGAAAGTGTAAAAATTAAAAACCGCAGTAAAAATGAAAGAATGTGGTCTTACAGGTAAAAGATTGGAAAAATAATTTTTTTTATTTAACCCTTCAGAAATATCTGCCCATGTACTCCTGTTACAGGCGCATTGAAGGACAAATTAAGTGATTTGTAATAAGTAAATTAATAATTTATAAAGCTTACGCAATCAGATAAAAAAATTATAACGAAATTCTGAAAATTAAATAAAAATAATCAAATAAAAAAAAAGTAAATTATTCTGCACCATTGAAGTCACTTATAGATGAGCCCAAGCATAAATTTTAAATATTTTTATTATCTACTACTTGTATTTGAACATATGCTTCAATGGATCCATATTAAAAATAGTTTTGAAAACATATAGAAAATAGTTTTCTTATTTTGCGTATTGATAGATTGTAAAAAAGACTTTTGTACAAACATAAACATAGGAAATATAGGTAAGTTTAAGAGTAAAAACTATATTTCAAAAGTATTGAAATTATTTTGCATTGTCACGTAGATCAAAATAAAACTTTTTTTTCATCCGTAACAACTTTCTTGTTTCTTAATTTTCATTATAAATATTAGTTATTCATTTATAACAAGGGATAAAAAAATTATGATTATGATGAAATGATGTACAAATATTTTTTAAAATTTCAATTAATCATAATTTAAAATTACGCGATTTATCTTCCGATCCTCCTTTAATAACAAACACTCATGGGATCAATAACATTAGCAAATTACTTTTAACATAATAGCATTCATTGTATAAAATTTTACAAGCTCTTTTAATACGTAACATAATACAGAATGTAATTACACATCTATTCTCATTAACAAAATTTTAAATTTTTAAATAAATGAAACTTAATATTTTTTTTCTCATTTTCTCATTATTCATTTTTATATTAAAAAAAAAATAAATTATAATAATTCATTTACCTTTGTTTCACTACCGAAGTAAATGGGTATAAAAGCTATCCAGATAACACAAGTAGTGTACATAGCAAAACCAATGAATTTTGCTTCGTTAAAATTTTCAGGAACATTCCTTGTTTTAATAGCATACAGAGTACATAATCCAATGAGTAATCCATCAAAACCTAATGGTGACAAGACTGCTCTTGGGTTTGTTGGGCAAGTCAAAATAGTTCGATTTCTATTAGGATATTCGAAAATTGGTTTTGCTGGCTCCATCATTAACATGGCAGTTGCTACTGAACACTCGATCGTTATCAAGATAAATGTAATAACAATCTAAAAACACAATAATTTTTAATTATATTAATTTCTAAAAGGGTAAATTAATCCTGACGTAAAAAAATTCAAGGATTGAAGCCAAGAACTGCAATTGCAAAATGCTTATACTTACTAATCATAAATTTTTTTACAATATTTTTAATACAAAAAAATAAAGAATATATAACACATGATTCTTCAAGCATGGTTTTACTTATTAATATATTGATTGAAATGCTTTACAACATTACCTGGGCAGTAGCAGATAAAAATCTTGGTTTTCGTTTCGGGAATCGTTTTTTCGATCCAGCTAAAATTCGAGCGATTCTATTGGTTTTTATAAAAAGACTTGCATAGATCATAGCAAAGCTTATTCCTGGCATTAATCTTGTAAGCGTACAAGATGTGTAAGTTGGTTTTGCAAGAATTGGCACAATCTGCAGTTATTATATTAAAATATAAAATGCTTATTATAAATACTAAATATATTTACTACAAATAAAAATTATTTAATTGAATCAGTGCAAATAATCAAATGCAAATCAATTTCGAGAAGTAAAAAAAAATTGGCTAAATTAACCAAAAAACGAGCAATAACAAAAGATGAGAATGCCATTCGTACAAGATACCAGAAGATTCTTAATAAGATTCTAATATATTACCTAAACAATAAAGAAAACAAGGTAAAAGTTTTATAGTTATTTTAAAGATTGAAAAAATTAAATGAACCCGAAAATGACCACAATTGATCAAGCATTGACCTAAAATGGGATTTAGTGGGTATAGTCCACTGAAACGATGCAACCTGCGATTTGAACATATGTAAGGATGCCTAAAAAAATTATTAGTGAAAAAAATGTTGTGTGCATAAATTAAGACATGGAAAAAAGTCTTGGAAAAATTAGAAAATATGGATGTTTTTTTTTATTTTTAGGTTTCTATAGGATTCCTGGATCCGTGAAACAACAAATCTATAGCTGGAGCAGAAATTTTTTTTATTTTTTAATTCCCTTTTTCGAATTTATCTCTTTCTATTTTTGCAAAACTCATTAGATTGTATACACTGTAAAAAATAACTTCCTTATATTAACAAAAAAATTAGAACATTTACGAAAAATTAGTAAATTTTCGAAAAAATTTGTAAATATTCGAAAAAAATCGTAAATTTACTAAATTTACAATTTTTTTAGAATTTACTAATTTTTTGAAAAAATTCTATTTTTTTTGTTAATTTAAGAAAGTTACATTTTACAGTGTACAATTGAGAATTTGTATAGAATCATTTTTGTATACAGTTTTTTTATATACAATGCTCTATACAATTTATATACATATAATCCTGATCAACTTTTCTACATGGGTTGAAACGCGTGCAAAAATTCCTTACAAAAAAATATTTTTTTTAATTTCAAGGTTCCGGAGCCTGACTTCCAGAATTAGCAACCCCAATAACCTTGAGTATACGAAATCTCCAAACCAAACAGCATGTTACACCATTTCAATGGACTAGAAATGTAGTTTTTAACCCTTGAAATTGCATGAACTCCTAAATACAATTATACGTTAAATATTTTTTTCATTATCTAGGTAAGATCTTCTACAGTGATAATTATACTCATGTACGCAAAAAAATGAAAAATATAGTAGAAATGCAAGATAATAAATAAAAATTGAACTTACAGAAATATGTGCAAGAGTCATTCCCGTGAGTATCAGATAGCTTAGTTCCCTTGTGCTTGCTTTAACAACTGGCGTATTATTATGTTTTATGAATATGTGACAAGTGATGAAAGTTGCTAATAGACCAAAGCAACTCGAGGTCAATGCTATTATAGCTTCAATATCTCCCCATGAGGTAAATTCAACTGGAATTTCTTCACAACCTATTAAATGTTCAAATTTTACATTTTATTAAATTTATTTTAATATTAGTAATAAATTTTCATTGTCAAGTGTAAGATAAAAATAAAAAACTAAAAATTTACGTATTTCTTGACTAATTAAAAAAAAACAATAATTTTGCAATATTAATTTTTAATTTATTCAGTACATGATTATTTAACTAATTAAATTCATACGCAGGTAATTTTTGTTGTTTTTTTTCGATTACAACCTTTAATAAAAAATGTTGCCACTATATACGGTTCCTCATATTATTCTGAATTAAAAAACTGAATAGGTAATATAATAATACAAAAAACTAAAAAATAATATTTTGTTTATAATTGTCAAGACAAACTCCCATAAAAAAAAACAACAAAAAATGAAGAAAAAAAAATTATGAAGTTATATTATTTTTTTATTCAAAAATCTTTATGAAAATTTATTTCAACCAAATCAGAGAAATTTAGCAAAAACGAATTTTTTAAAACTAAAATTCTCATGCAAAAAAAATTAGGTGAAATTTTACTGGTATGAATAATATGATAAAGTATAGTCTTCCCGTAAAGATTTTTTTATGAAAATAAAAAAAATATTTATAAATGAGTACATAATTAAATTATATATGTTACGGGTAGAGACCTATCGCTGGGTAGACCTAGATCTATCCGGATAAACCTACAAGACTTATACCCAAGCGTATTTGAATAAAGTCCGATTCTTGAATTTTTTAAACTTTTTTGTTCAAGTTTATCCGGTAACGTTTGGATAAAGTCCGTTTAGTAAAAAATATGAACAAGAATACAAAAATTATTTCACCATATTATTTTTAGGCACGATCACCCTATGTACACTGTAAAAAGTAACTTCCATAGATTAACAAAAAAAATAGAATGTATTCAAAAAATTAGTAAATTTTCAAAAAAAATTGTAAATACATATTCGAAAAAAATCGTAAATTTATTAAATTTATTTTAGTATATTAACAACAAATTCGATAATTCTCAATTTTTCTTGCGAATTCACAAAAAAAAAATCGAGAATACTTGAATTTTTTGTTAATATACTAAATTTAGTAAATATACGATTTTTTTCGAAAATTTACAAATTTTTTCGAAAAATTAGTAAATTTTAAAAAAATTTTGTAAATATTCGATAAAAATCGTAAATTTACAAAATTTAGTATATTCTCGAAAAATTCGAGTATTCTCGATTTTTTTGTGAATTTACGAAAAAAGTTGTACATTCACAACTATTTTTCGTAAATTTACAACTATTTTTTGTACATTTTCCAAAAAAAATTGTAAATTATCAATTTTTCTTGTGAGTTCACAAAAAAAAATCGAGAATACTCAAATTTACTATTTTTTCGAAAATGTTCTAATTTTTTTGTTAATCTAAGGAAGTTACTTTTTACAGTGTATGCAATACATAGATGAAATCGTGCCTTTTAAGTTTATCAGGACAAAAAACGGAAAAGTTTCTAAATTGTCCAATTCGTGGAAAAATTCGGTCCCCAGGTCATTCCAATGCCTCTAAATGCTTATATTGCCTTGATGTGTGTAGGGATGTATGCTCGAGAAAGTGTATCCTCAAGATCTCAGAACCTACTCGATGAATCAAAAATCCCTTAGACCAAATTTTTTGAAATCAGATCTAGTTGCAGGGTTTTCAATTTCAAGTGATTTCATCAAGTCTTTGCAGAGAAATGTCCTAAAAACTGATTTCAGATATTAAGAAATATTATGAAAAAATGATAAAAATGGTGAAAAATGAATTGGTTTTGAATTTAATACATCCAAAATATGGTTAATGACCTACAATAACTAAATTATTTAAAATTTATTTTTTAGTCACGATCACCCTATGTATGTAATACATAAATGAAATCGTGCCTTAAAAGTTCATTAGGTAAAACAAAAAAGTCTTTAAATTGTCCAATTTATGGAGAAATTTGGTCCCTAGGTCATTGCCTTGATATGTGATAATAAATAATAGTTTTCAATTTATGAGGGTGTGGATCCCATCAATGTTATGAAAGAGAAAATACTCAATAAATATGTGATCGTGCCTGAAATAAAAAAGTCTTACCTTTTTTATAAGTCTTTGCGATTTTTTTATTTTAACGAACATAATTCTATACTCATATAATTTTTTGAATAATAAAACTTATATGAAATTAAAATTGTTTTACATTTTATTTAATTTTATTACGTATTTTGATACTTTATACATAAATTTGTACTATATTTACACTATATAAATTATTTGAGTATATTTGGCAATAATAGAAATCAGCGATAACGGATTGTATAAATAAGGTAATTATCATGACACAATCGAAGAAAAATTTTCGCGGTATCAATTTACAACTACGAATGCAAACTACATAGATATTTTAAAAGTATCCACTGAAAAGAAAACTTTACACCAACTTGCAATAATATCATCTAAATTTGGTGGTCAAGACTTTCAAAGATGTAACTGCAAACAAAGTTGCAAAACTAATAAATGCAAGTGCAAATTAAATGGAATAAATAAAAATAAAATACATAATAGCTAAAAGTTTAGTATTAGGTATTTTTTTTATATTTATTTTTGATTATTTAATATTTATAATTATAATTATTTTGTAAATTGACTAAATCAAAAAATTATTTGAGTGTAAAATTATGACAGATAAAATAAAAAAATAATATGGTGAAATAATTTTTGTATTTTTGTTCACATTTTTTACTAAACAGACTTTATCCAAACCTCTTGGATAAACCTAGGACTAGCGTTACCGGATAAAGTTGAACAAAAAAGATGAAAAAATTCAAGAATCGGACTTTATTCTAGGTTTATCTGGATAGACCTTTTGTCTGGATAGTGATCGGACTCTACCCGAAACAATTATAAATACATTTTAATATAGATACTTGGATTAAGAGAGAAATAGTAATATCTTAAAGACAGAAAAAACTGCTATTTCAATTGTTGATTAATTAATTAAAATGGGCGCCATTCACTAGTCATAATTGTCGTTGTCCATCCGGGGCAGTTTTCCAAATCCCGAAAATTAAGTATACAAACTTTCTAATGCAGAATAATAAAAACTAGAAGGGTTGTAAGCCAGATGAATGAAAATTCCTAAAAATCAGTGCATATTTGATAAAATATCAGAAGTTATTAATTGTAAAAAGCAAAAAATTATGATGAAATATAAGGTTTCATAAAAAGAATTTCGGAATTTATCCTATTCTTTATTTTGATGCATTCTGATTTTACGAATTCGGAAATGAATTTTTCTACGAAATTCATTTATGGGTCTGTTTTCGAAAAATCTAGATTTCAAGGTTCTGAGAAATGACCCGGATGAACAACGACAGTTATTACCATTGAATGGAGGCCACTGAATAAAGAGCTCCAGATTGTCATCACAAAAGGCTCTCTTATGAAAAACCAATAATATTAGTTAAATTACGGTAATACTTTTGTAATTTTTTTTTTTGTTCACATTGTTTACTAAACGGACTTTATCCAAGCCTCTTGGATAAACGTAGGACTATCCAAGCGGTACCGGATAAAGTTGAACAAAAAAAATGAAAAAAATCAAGAATCGGACTTTATCTAACTCCGCTTGGATAGTCCTAGGTTTATCCAGAGATCGGACTCTACCCGTAACATATATATTATATATTTTTTTTAGCTTTTATTTAATTTGTGATATTTTTAACAAAAAAAAAAAATCTGCCAACTGGACATGAAAATGTAATATTATATTTGAAAGTATTTTAAATTTCAAAAAATTTGAATGACAATTATTTGTTACGTACAAAAACTTGAAGTTTAAAATTAAAGAGTAGAATTTTTCATACCAGTTCTGTTAAAATTAGGTAGTTGGCCATCTGGACACGAAATGCATTCACTTTGACTTTTGTCTGTATATTCATAATAAGCACAAGCTACGCAAGCCCAACAGCAGCGTTTTTCTTGTCCTCCTGTTTTAAAATTCTGTAAGCCAATAAGAATAAAAATTATTAAAAATACAAAAAAATTTATGCAAGTAATAATTTTAAAAAATTATTTTAATTAAATTTCTTCATTATTTATAATGCATGTAACATGTAAGAAATTCTAAAATTTATATTCCTATATAAATATAACATTTTAAAAAGTTACACAGAAAAAGTAAAGTAAATGTTTTATTTAATTTAAACTTTTCCCCTAATTATGCATAAATTATAAATTATTCATATATTGATCTAATAATTTCATACAATATTTTACATATGTAAAAAACTAGTTTAATAAATTTATTAAATTATCTGTTTTTTATTTTAAATTTCCTTTCATTCTTGTTATAGAATGCATGGTATGCAATGTGTCATATATGGGTGCTTTTCACAGGAGCAGTAGAATTACTGCCCCCCCCCCCCCCTACTTATATCCAAAACAAAAGCTCTTTTGCATTTTCTTGTCTTTTAAAAAGTTAATAATTCATATTTTTTGAAAGTCCAAAGCATATGTGTTGATAGTTGGGATGCCAAATGAACCATTTCCCAAATTTTCAGCAAATTTGCAGTTCGATATGTATGTGATATAAAATATCCTCTTAGAACATCACCTGCTAGGATAACTTTAGGTTGGTTAAAAGTCAAGTTAAGGGCTAAATATTTTTGTACCTCACATATTTATAATATTTTACAAAATGCTAAACCTGATTATTTAAAATCTAAAATTAACATATATAAGCTAGCTCGCGAATTGCGTCCAAAAAATAGACCCCACCTGAAAGTTGAACTTACAAAAAACCCTTTTTATAGCAATTCTTCCCTTGTCTATATGATTTCTTTCTGGAATTCTATTCCTGAAAATATTCGATTCTCGTCCTCTATAAGTTGCTTCAAAGCAAATTTACATGCATATTTATTAGAAATTGACTCACGAGAATCGGGTATTTCATCTCTTACTCCTCACCTTTAAACTTCCTACTAAATTTATTAATTATTTAAACCCTTTCCAAACTGTTTCCTCTTTTTAAAAAAATTCTCTTTAATTACAAACAATTAATATTAGTATAAATCAAATTATTTAATTTTAAATTTATAAATTTATATTATTATGTTTATCATTAAATTTTATTTTCATTTTTTATTTAAATTTAATCTTTATGTGCAATGTAATAATGTATAACTATTGTAAATCAATTTTTTGTATAACATTTATACAATAAAAATTTTAATAAAAAAAAAATTTCACACGAAGATTGATTTCCGATCGACCGATTCGATTGACATAAAAAGTGCAGGGTCCTTTTTGAAATAAAATTAGCAAAATATCTAGGTCGCTTTCTCAAAGTGAATTGAATTTTTTACTTAATGCATCTAGTTCAGTAACATGTTTTGATGAAAAAATTAGGTAGCCAAAGTATGGAAAAATCTGGTGGCTTTAATCACGAGATATTTAGATATTAGACTCACAATGTCAAAACTACCTGCATAAATAAAAAATCCTATAAGAATAAAACGTAAAAGAATTTAATTCTACATTTAAATCAAAATCAAAAAATTAAAGTGAGGGTGTAAATGGGGACGTTATAGTTCTCATGAAGGTATATAAATATTTATTTTTTCCTTATTAGGTAACAAAATATTCTGTTGTATTCTAGATATAAACAGAGCATAGATATTTTTGGCGTAACTCAACATATACCTTTTGACGCATAAACCTTTATATATAATTTATAGGTTCGGGGAATCATCTATTTTTAGTTTTTTTATCGAAAAACAATCAAATTTTTTATTTTTGAGACCCTGCGTATCAATTTGTGCTATTGATCCATTGAATTACCTGAATACCATTTTACAAGATACTACAGAATCGTAGAAAATGGTATGCATTTTATTTTCAAAGGTATGTTTTAAAAGAGAAATATCAGTTCGTGTGAAAACAAGGATTTATAAATAAAGAATTTTATTTTACGTTTGTATATTATTATTATTATTTTAGTTAAAAATTCCAGTAACATTTTTTAAAAAGAGAGAAATAAGTTTATACAGGTGTATTAAAGAATATTTTAATAAAATTTTGATTAAAAAATATTTTAAATTATTTTGCGCGTATTAGCCTGGCAGTTAAAAAGAAATCCTTTGAATTTTCGATTATTGGAAGAAATTCTAAGAAAAAAAATCAAAAATATTTTCATTTAATTTGCAATTTTTTACTTGAACTCTAAAGATTATCAAAACTAAATTCACTGAAGATAAATATTTAAAATAAATTTATACCTTTTGATATCCAGGTTTGCATTCCATTGAACAAACGCTTTTAACTATAGTCGCATTTCTTGATTGCGGTAATGCAGAAAAAGTTAAGGTTCCATTGTTCCAATCACCAATTTGCACATATGAAAAAGTACCATTTGGCATTAACTGATAATTAAGTATTTCATATCTAAAAGAAAAAATAAAATTAATATTTCAAATTTAAAAATAAACTTCAAGAAGTCTTATACTTTATTTAGAAGTTTCTATCGGAAATCGACATGCAATATTTTACTTTAAACATTTTTTGTATTAATAATTAATGCATGCATCAAGGCGGCCGTGATTCGGTAGCTTTTTTAATGAAAGATTAGGTTACATTTAAAAAATCAACTAGTCTATGTTTAACAAAGGATTTTTTTAATTTAAATTGATTTCTAAATCATCTAATTAATAATTTTTTATTTTTATTGAAATACGTGGAAAATCTTTTATTTCTTTTTTTAACGATCCGACTTTTCTTCGAATTGGCTAATCATTCTCTCAAATCTATGTCAAGTTTTTGAAAAATATAGTTGTCAGAAATTTAAATTTTTGGCCACGTGACTAGGTGACGAATTTTTAAAATTTTTTTATTGGGTATTCATATTTTAGGATCAAGCAATTTCAAATAAAAAAAAGACATCGATATTTTTATTTAATAAAAATGATTGAGCATTATGAGAAATTGAAATCTAATTAGAATAATTTTTTATCGATATACTTTTAAGAAATGTCAATTATTTGAAGAAAAAAATTGTATTTTACATATTTTCACTCATGCTCAGATTAAAAAAATTGTCAGATCTTGGAATCAAATTCTACGGGAAATTAAAATATAAAGTCACAATATTTTGAGTCACGTCTATAGTGTGAAGCAAATACAATTGAAAATAAAATTAAATGATATATTCATTTATACGTATTATATTTTTGTTATTCCCTTAAGAACTGCTTTTTAACAGCGACCTTCTCTGGTAATTTGAGTACTAACTTCTAATCATGAAAATTAGTTATGTTAAAAGTTTATTATATTAAAATGATATCAATTTAACCAGCATATATATAACATATGGACATATCCTCTTGCTACAATATAAATGTGAAAATTTACGAGTGTACGTGTGCATACTACGCAAATCCTGTCCAGGTCTTCAGATCGACTCTCATCACAATTACGAGTATAATACAAATTCTGCTACAATATCCGAAAAATAAGACATTGTAGCTGGTAAAAAATTCATCTTTGGCGAATATATAATTGCAATAAATCCAATTAACCGCCAAAAATTTACCAACAAGTCATGTTAAGATTAAATTACATTCATAGAAATTATTAAAATAATAGATTCAAATAATTCGGATAAATAATAGATTTTCTTATTAAAAAGCTGTTTGAAGAAAATGAAGCAGTGTTAGAACATTAATAATAAATTATTAAAGATTACTAGTCACTTGTATTAATTTAGCGAATAAGAAATAAGAATCAATAATATCTAAAAATAAAAGCAACAAATGTATTAGCATTATGTAGCCTAAAATCTAGGTTAAGAGTGCATTAACAGAGAATAATTTATTTATAGACTGCTTTAAGAATTATATTATTTAAAAATGATAATAAATTATAAGAGTTTTCATGCTTTTTTCTTATGAAAAAAATTTCGTCCGATATAGAAGTTTTTCAAATAGACATACGCGCTGACCTGCCCGGTGGATCACCTCGACGGTCAAATTCAACAAGATCTTCGCCAGAATTGAAGGTGACATTCATCAAATAGTTCTGTCATTTAATTATAAATAATTTTTTTTTTAATTATTACTTGAAATATTTTTCAAATTAAATAAAATAAACAATTTTTTATTCTTAATTACCAGAAATAGAGTTCCATTGAAAGGGTACATTTCCTCGCATATACTTGAGTAATTGTGACCACAGACATCTTCCAACATGTTATGAAGACCATGAGCCATTACCCAGATAGATTTCATAACAAAACTCATTTTTGGATCTTGACGATACCTTTCGTAAGTCATTCTTTCATTTCCTGAAACAATTTTCATTACAATTAAATATTGCGGCAAGTGGTTTTTTTTTCAATGCAAATACTTATTAATTATAAATTTTATTATAAATGAACATGTTTTTTTATTTCAAAATAAAGTTAATAATGTTACAAACTTGAAACATTTTAAATTACAAACTTTACATTGCATTTTTGAATACTGCTTGTAAACTTAATTAACCTAAAAAACCTATTTCACAAAAAATTTTGGGTAAGAAGAAAGCTTACGAGTAAGCTTACCCAAAATGAAGCTTACTTACTTATTTTAACATGGAACATGTTTATAGGGAACTTGAAAATTAAAGGGGAGGGGTAAAATATGTCCTATTTAAGGGGGGTGGTCAAAAATTTTTCCTATTTAAGGGGGGTGGTCAAATTTGTCTTATTTAAGGGGTGAGGGGGTCAAATGAAACAAATGAAGAATAATTAGGAGACTTTGAAAAATCTGAGCTTAAGGACTTAAGATAATACAGATTTATGGACTTAAAATAACATCGATTTAGGGACTTAGAATAATTCAGGTTTAGGGAATCAAAATAGTTTGGTTACAAATTATAAAATTAGAAAATTATTGTAATGTTGAGTAACATTTGTATTATACCTAGTCCTCAGCTGGAAGTAAACATGTTCCATGCATTTAGGTTGTGTTTACACAAACCGGTTATAAGTTTTTACGTACAAAACGAAAAATATGTATTGTCAAGTAATAGATTTATCATTAATGAGTAAGGATTTTTTTTGTTAAACTTAATGTTATCTTTGTTGTATCGCTGTTAAGCTTTTATTTAATGTTAACTCTTTAATGAAATTACAATAAAAAAACCATACTCTAGCCACAAGAGGAATCCGCTTGCGGCAAGAGGATAAAATTTGCTCGGAAAAGTTTTTTCAAAATAGTGTGCGAATTTTTTGATAAGGGTACTCGCATTTGCCCTTTTTCTCGGTGAATCGAAGTCTACTTTTTGTGTCCGTGACTAAACGAAAGCTGCCAAAACTCCACTCAAGTACAACCGGTTACTCTTAATTTAAGTCAGATTGTCAAGATAATATATCAGTCATCAAGCATTTAGCATAGAATTATCTTTAAAATCACCCATGTTTTTTCTCCTGAAAATATCGTGGACATTTTTTTTTAATTAAAAAAAAAATATGGTACATATTGATAGTGATACGTCACCCATCAATGTAGAGGCAGTACGCTGCCTTGTTTAACCTGATCCTCAACTGAAAGTAATAATAATAATAATAATAATGTTCATTCATGAATGAATTTGTATTTGTTTTTAGTAGCAATTGGATCTATAGGTTATAACTTACAAAAATGCAGCCGATCAATTTACTTTAATTATTAATTAATTACTTGTTTTTGAAAGCTTAGCCATTTTGAGTTAAATTATGTCAGTAATGTCAAAACGCATTTTTCGTCTGCCTTTGAATTGATATTTGAAATATTTAACATCTAAAAATGGGTTACATAAATAAAAAAAAAATAAAATCCTATTAATGTGTAGTTTTCCGATAAAGTAATATCTAGTAACACGTATTCTTTGATCAGATTGCGTGTGTATTATAAATAAAATGGAAAAAAAGAATAAAATAAAAAAACCTTTTACACGTTTAATACTTGAAAGCTCACAAATTGAAAACGGTGTAAAAGAAATTTCATCATACACACGAAAACCAAAAAAGACGTTGGACATAAATATAATAAATCTTGCATTGTTTCAGCTTTTATTGTACTGTAATAATCAACGATTTTGAAATGCTTTCAAAATATAAAAGAGACTTAAAATAAATAAATAAAAAAATATTTTTAAAAACTACTTGTTTATAGAAAATAGCCTGAAACTCTTAAAATTGATTTTTTAAAATAGATACAACATTTCCATAAAACGAACTGAATATACATAAAAAGTGCAGATTAGTAGACGTGAATGTATTTTTTTATCCAGTAAATTTTATTGTATTTGTTTACAATATAACTGATTGAACGAGAGTTTTCGACACGTTATTGCGTATAAATCAAAGCTTTTACTTTCGAGACCTTTTTCATTATTGGAAACCGTTTAATTTAATGGCAATAAAGGAGATCTAAAATTGAACAAAAGTATGTATATTCCTAAGACTAAAGACGCGTTAATGAGTTTACAGAAATTAAAATTCTTGATATTTCATTGTGTAAAGATATTTTGTTTAAATAGTAAAAGAAATGATAGACAATTTATAATTTAGGGTGCATCTACAAGTAACGGCAAGGTATTTGTACAACACATCGATGATTCTAAACAAAAAACTTGTGCGGAATAGTTCTACACCAAAAGTCGTTGTGCCGAAAAGTTCAACACAAATTTTTTTAGTAAAAATATTCAACACTCTGTGTTAAGCATTATTTATTTATGATAGCATACGGAAGAAATAATTTAATTAATATTTAAAACAGCGTAGCTCTATCGTCTTGAAGAATCTTTTTTAAATTATTTTATTAACAGAAAATCCTAATGAGGTTTGGACAAGGGCAGAAAATTCTTTAAGGTTTAATGTGTAAATAAATAAAAATAAATTCTAAAACATTTATTAATTAATTTTTTGATATTTTAAATTAGTTTAAAAAAAAAAAACTCGACAACTTAACGAAATTTTGTCGAACCGAAGGAAGTACCAGTAGTGTAATAGTCCATCAAGTCAGCCTAGAGATTTGGAAAATACATTTTTTTTAAAATACATACTAACTCAGTATAAGCGTGTTAGTTGTATCGAAATGTTACTTGGGGACCAAATTCCTTCACGAATTAGACATTTTTAGGAATATTCCATTTTTCAACCTGAGGAACTTATAAGCTTCGTCAATTAGGTATACACCGTGCCTTAAAATATTTCTCTTTTTAAAACATAAAAAAACATTTTAAAAAAATTTATTTTAGTTCACTAGAAGAACAAAAGCACGCAAATTAACTGCTAATAAAATACAAAATTAAATTTGTATATTAACGAAATTTTGTCAAACCCAAGGAATTACCAGTAGATATAAATTTTATTCCAATTTTCTTTTTAACCATCAAGTCAGTCTAGTTTAAGAAACAGAATGTGAATTTCAGCTTGTGTGTGAATAATAATATAAATCGATAAATAATAATATTAATAATAATATTAATCGATATTCTATATAAAAAGCGCTTCTTAAATTGATGCTTCTTAAAATGAATGTTTTTTAATTTTTCAGGATCCTATATTTCTTTCTTATTTTTTTATATAAAAAATCTCAATTTATATTGATTAAATAATAAAAAAAAAAAGTAAAACATTTCACGTACAAATTATTTAATTAAATCTTTTATCATCATTAATTAAGTTATGATTTAACTAAAACTTTTATAACTCAACGTAAATTAGTCTAAGTGCTCATAAAATTATCAGCGAAATAAAGAAATTATAACTACAATTTTTTCTTTAGTGCAGTAATTATTTAATATAATAAAAATTACTAAAATATAAAAAAAAATCAACTTATCTTTTTTCATTTTTTAAGCATGAATTTTTGATAATTCTTTACTTTATAAAATAAAAAAATAGCAATTTTTATAATTAAAAAATAGATTAAAAATTTTCCAGTTAAATGTAAGGTAAAGAATCAGTTCTTGAACGATTGCAATATTGATACCACTGGGTATTATTACCCCTATATTTGGGCAAAGATCGAATTCAAATCACTCATTTTTCACGATTTTCTAATATTTTTTAATATTTTTTGTGAATAATGAATGAATCGTGAATGCTCAATTATGACAGTCCAAAAATATAATTTATGAAAAATTAGTTGCAAATAGTTTTATGTATTTATATTTTTAAATTTAATAAAAATACTCGGTTGTTGAGCTAACAATTATCTTTATTTGTGCAATAAATTGCCCAAGTTTCGAAGACTTTCAATCTTAAATTTATAATATTTTACATAATTTTACGATAATTTTCTTAAATTATTTTATTTAAAACTGATTTTACTTAAAATAATTTTTATATCCTTCACTGATTAATAATCTTATAATAATCTGTGCAGTTTTTTAAAACAATGTGCTAGATTTTTTTACGCTAAGGTACATAAAATAAACAAAATATAAAGATTTTACATACACTGAAACTGTATATATTTTCACAAAAATTTGTTGGTCGATCAACTCTTGTTTTTAAGTGGTTTTTTTTTAATTCTTGTTTTTTCTTTTTTAATGACCAGAACTGGGCTATATTGCTATATTGACCAGTTCTGGTCATTAAAAAAGAAAAAACAAGAATTTAATTTACTAAAAAATGGGCGATACACAAAGCAACAATTATTTAATTTTTTTTAAATTTGTTTAATTTTTATTATTTCTGTTTTCTTATATTATTTTACTTTTTTACGGCCATTGAATAGGTCTCAACATGGACAAAAATCCTCCAGAAAAGAAAAGTTGTAGAATGTGCTGGTTTTGTTCTAATTTGAAAGGGGAAATAAAACGGACATTCCAACCCAGCACTGGGCCCCCTCAGGGGGGGGGGCTAAGGTTGGTGTAAAACGGTCTTTTGCATATAACTCAAAAAGTAAGCAAAATAAAAAAAAAAGTTTCAAATAAAAGTTGTAGCTGAAAAAATTTCTTACAAAATGCGTCTGTAGTAATTTTTCAGTCAGACACACTGGGACCGAGGTATAAGCAGTCTGAGTTGACCTTTCTTACGAAATTTTCGAAAAATAATATCTCACTAAAAAAAACGCGTTTCTGATGAGTTTTTTTGATTTTTTACTAGTCATAAGTGTTAGATATGGGTAAGTAAGGTTTTTTACATATAAAAGTATGTGGATGTAAAATTTTGCATATATACGTTTCTGTACCACCACTCATAGACGTTGCAACCCCAAGAACGTGCATTTTTTTTAGTGTCCACTTTTGATGTTTTTAGCTAAAAAATCTTATAAATATGGGTAAATTTATCATGCGATTACTTATGAGAGATCCATACTATGTATTCAAATCAAAATATACACATATTTCAAACGATTTTTCACGTAAATTCGACAAAATATTATCGTATCGTAAAAATAAGTCATTTAATCAGTGTAGATTGAAAGTTTTGCAAATTAATATGTTAATAATGTTTTTAAAAAAAGGTCAGATTTAGTGCAACCCATGATTGAATGACGACGCCAGGATGTGATGGGTGTACAGACTTATAACAATAGAGATATATCTCTATGCTTATAACGAATAGAAAGGCTTGAATTTTTTTTGTTGAAAAATCATTTTCGTGGAAACTATTTAAAACTAGCAGAGAGGGAGCTGAGGAAGGGGAAAGAAATCTTTGAAGTTCAATAAAATTTTTTATTAGAATATCGTAGAATACTTAATATATCTATGGTCAAACATTATTTTGGATCAATGGTACCAACTAATGCTGACAAAAATTATAAAATGTTCAGACTCAGATTTTACACCTTATTTTTAAATGACAGAAACAATTTTATTTTAACTTTACATATTCAAATCTTGAGCGAATGTAACAAGTTCAATATAGCATATGCAGTATCATTAAATATAAAACTCGCTTGCTTTAGAATTTTGTAGTTCCCATAAAATTTTACGTGTATATAAAAATAACTAGACATATCAATATGATGCTAAAAAAAAAGCATAAAAAAATTGAAGCTCGCTCTAATTTAATTTTTTATAGATATGTGCGATAAAAAAATTTAAAACGATATTATATAAATAAGCTTCAGATTAAATATAAACCATGTATAGAGAGATAATAAAATGGAATTTTATATTAATAGGCATTCGATTTAGTAGCAATTTACTAAACTTAAGAGATATTGAGTATAGAAACGAAATTAATTTAAAAAAATCGGTATTTTGCATTGCTTTGCAATGAAAAAAATCAGAAAGAAACAGCCATTCGCAACTTGTAAATATATATTCTTTTTCGAAGTGATACTTTGAATAATACTATACTACCTTGAATATATACGAGATCTTGTGATTAAAAGGGCAAGTTTTGGACAACAAAAAAATAATGCAAAAGTTTAGCATCCAAGTAATAATTAGGTCCCTAATATTAACATGGAACATGTTCATTTGATGGGGTATTTGAAAAAGTTTGGCTCGGCAGGGGGGGGGGCTGAAAAAGTGACGTTTTTAGGAGGGGGGTGAAAAATTGACGTTTTAGGGGGGAGTGAAAAATTAACGATTTCAGGGGGAGGGGTGAAATGGACTTAGAATATTTTCGATTTAGGGACTTAGAATAATTTGAAGTGGGATTCAGGGCCTGATCAGGCCCTGATAAGTACAAGAACTTAGAATACTTTTTAAGTTTATGGATTTAGGATAATTTATATTTCAGGATTTATTGTAATTTCGGTTTTTGGATTTATTACTTTTCTGAGTAAACATGTTCCATGCTTGTTGGTTGTGTAGTTACACAAACCGGTTATAAATTTTTTTGCTAGCCAAGTCTATATAATTTTTTTTGCGAAAAAAAACTTTGAAACTAAAAAATTCGTAAAATTATGTGCACATAAAACCTTGAACAATTTTAATATAAACTTCAAATGTAAATCTTTTAGCGAAATTTTCTTTATTGGTCAAATATTTATTTTTGGTGTATAAATTTTTTTGAATAAAAAATGTGTATTAAACAAAATTTTAATTTTTAAAATTTTTAATTTTTAATTACAGGAAGCTAAAAAATCGGTTTTTAATAAAAAATTGTGTGTGTGTGAGTGTGTGTGTGTGTGTATATATGTATGTGTGTAACCGATGATATTTTATAGTCTTTATGGTATTAAACTATTAAAAATAATATTTAATTAAAAAATTTGTTTGCCTCTTCAGGTGATATAAAAATACTTGATTTTTTAGCTATGCGACACTGATTGTGAGTGCTGTCGACATGAGACTCTAAAACCTCATTTTGTTTTCAAACATTTTTCATCAAAAAATCTCAAACTTTTTTTTTTTTTTTTTTGACTCTGATGTAATATCTCATTACTTTCTATGAAAGTACTAATGTCTAATAATATTATTTATACTCGATATTTTGAATCTGAAAATTTTTACACTAAAAATGTAAAAAACAATTTTTGATATAAAAGTATTCATTTAAGAAAAATCGTTTTTACGTTTTTTATTAAATTTTCTCGAAATTTTTCTCTTAAAGTTTTTTTGCATTAGAAACTAAAAAAAACACCATTGAATAATTTTTTTCTTTTTGGATTTAGTACCTAATGGGAGTTTTAATTTTTAAAAATTCATTCTCATTTATTCCTCAATATAAAAATTGTGAAAATTTTTGTCTAATTATTTTTTTCGTTCAAAAATAATATTATTTTTAATTATAGTAATTCTTTTTTCTTTTGGGATGTATTACCTAATTTTTTCCATGGGAGTTTAAAATGAGAATATCAAGTAAAAGATAGTTTTTAGTTTTTTTAAATGTTATTATACTTTATTAGATGAAATAGAGCATTGAGAATATTTTGTCATTGCTTGAGGAAACGTAGTGCTAATAATTTTGTAGCGTTTTTTAACTGTGAAAACTATTTTTGGAAAATTCATTATCTTATGATGGGCAATTGTAAGCTAGTGATTTTTTTTAATTATTTTTTTTTCTTTAGTTTTTATATATTATTTGTAACAAATAAAAAAAAATACTTGTTGCGAGCGAGATTCCACATATGAATAAAATCCACTTGAATAAAATTTTATTGAATATCGAGTACTTCTATGAGCATTTTATTTTTTAGAAAAAGAAAAAAAATAATTAAAAAATTAAATTGCATTTTTTACAAAAGTAAAAAAAATTTTTTTATTAAAAGCATAAAATTTTATGAAAAAAAGCACATAAAATAAAATATCCTTTGACTACAAACAAATTAATACTCGATGTAGGTATCTATAAAAAAGGTAGAATATAAAAAAGTCGAATCAATTTCGTGTTACTGATACCCAATAAATACGAATCCCAAATTTAATTTCTGGAACAATTCAGTTCAAAACATGAAATACACATTCTTGATTACAATATATTATATAAAGAGAGAGAATATAGTTGAATCCGAGTGAGAAGAAAGGCAATTACAATACTAGAATATATACAACGGATGCCATAGTGCTTTGATTAATTGACAGAGTTTCTCTCCTTGGAGAACATAAACTCATGTTTCTCGATTCACAGACACACACATATATCAATTGATTATTCGATTAGCTTTGGTCCACTTGGATTCTAATATATATTCCACAGTATATTGCTTGAGATTGCCTAGGTTCTCGATTGATTCGTACGCTTGAGGTATAACAAAAGAGACAATTTAACGCGTCTTGAATGCACTTTCAAGAATGATTTAAAGGTATTATTAGGAAAATTATTGTTTAATGATGGTTTCAATTATTATATTTAGCAGTTATCTAGAACTTATATGAAGGATTCCTCGACAACTGGACTTAAGTACTTAATTACTTAAATTACGGTGAAAAATATTTTCCTTTTTTCCATGGAATTTTATTCCGAAGTTTAAAAGTTTACGGCCAGGCTGCTTTGCTTCAAATTTTTTTGTTGCTTGAATTTTCAAATTAAAAAAATGAAAATTCAAGCAAATTGCTTAATATTATTGCTTTAATATTAAAGCAATTTGCTTGAAAGCAACTGCTTGAATTTTCAAGCAAAGCAGCCTGCTCGTGTTGATTTTGATTGTGCATGGTACGTAGTTTATAGGTAATTAATTCTATGGATAAATAGCACAAAAATGGAATGCAATGTCTCAAAAATAAAAAATTTGTCTTTTTCTTCGATAAAACAACTTAAAAATAGAATATTCCTCAAACCTGAAAGTTTTCTGTAAATTTTGAAGGGTATTATGCTGTTTTAAAGTTTTTTGGTAAAAATGCTCTCCTCGGCTACCATTTTTGAAAAAACGTTAAAAAAAA
Source organism: Anagrus nilaparvatae (assembly GCA_022575985.1). Classification (NCBI taxonomy): domain Eukaryota; kingdom Metazoa; phylum Arthropoda; class Insecta; order Hymenoptera; family Mymaridae; genus Anagrus; species Anagrus nilaparvatae. Next base: position 23,754,613 of record JAKSXM010000247.1, on the reverse strand, counting down.
AAAGAATATAGGTTTTCGATGTGAAATTTGAGAGGCACTTGAATTTTCAATCGTATATTTCTCATTCTTTGTCGATTCGCGGGAAAATTCATATTTGTGTCCAACTTTAAGTGAAAATAGACAAAAAATATCTCACTAAAAGAAATTTTTTTTCTTTAATTTTCAAAAATTTTATATATTTTTATATTGCATTTATTTATATTTCCGAGGGTAAATTTTGCTGTAAGCGTGTAATACCGATTTCTGTAAATTTTCCACTTTTTTCAATTTTGACTTATTAGTTATTTTGTTGATTTCCCGCTTAGTCGCGTGACCAAATAAAAATAAAATCAAAATTTTGAATTCTGCGGAAAATTTTACAAGGGTATTGTAATTAATTTGGTATCCTTAGAATGGTGCATCTTAATTTGAGAAATTAAAAAATTTTGAGAGGTGTTTTCCACATTTTATGGTCCTGGACCCCGTTTTTCGGAATCAGTGACCTCGAAAATCTGAGGTACCCAAAATCTCCAGGTTACATGTGTTCCGATGGGTAGGTGCGCCATTTATATGGGTTAATGTATGCAATCGTAATAAAAATAATTTTGTTTCTAATTTTGAAAAAGTTTCCATTTCGTTTTAATTTTTTTAACAGTTTTCTTATATAAGTATATAATTAAATTGAAGATTAATTTATACAGCAAATATTTTCATTAATGGCTAATTTTATATACATTTAACATTTATCCGAACAAGAAAAAAACTTTAGAATTTAAGTTATCTCTTAAGATTCAGTAACCTTATAATGAGTATTTTATCTAAAGTTACGTAGATAAGCACATACTGTATATGGGTAATTTATGGTTTCAAGTATATCAACAGGTATTTTATATAAATACTTTAATTTTTTACTTGCTGCAATTGAGTTTATAATCTTGATTAAACTAGCTTTCATGACAAATAAATTAAGTTATCTTTCTTTTAAAACCTTATTAATTTATCAAGAAGAAAAACAATTCGTTGAAAAAGATAATTTTTTATACTTTTTTAATATATTTGTATACTTTACTTGTCTTTTCTATTATTTGGTAAATTACTGTACAAAAAGGATAAATGCGTATATTACAAAGAATTAGGTACAGGAAAAAGCCATAGTAACATGATTTCACATTTCCTCAGAATTTTTTTATACTTTATTTAAAGTTACAAAACAAAAAAAAGTATCAAATTAAACTATATTTTTTCCTGCAATTTAAAACTGTAAAACTAAAAACTTTTTTACTGAATTTTTGCATATTCGAATATGATTATATTTCATTTTTTTTTTTTTGAGTATTTTAATCATTTATATTACCGAAACGTCAGGCGAACTTTAAAATTATATCATGTTTATTAACATGGAACATGTTTATAGGGAGGGGGTACTTCAGAACTTGAAAATTAAGGGGGGGGGGGTCAAATTTGTCCTTTTTAAGGGGGGGGGGGTCAAATTTGTCCTATTTAAGGGGGGGGGGGTCAAATTTGTCCTATTTAAGGGGGGGGGGTCAAATTTGTCCTTTTTAAGGGGGGGGTCAAATTTGTCCTATTTAAGGGGGGGGTCAAATAAGACTTAGAATAATTAGGTAAGTATATATAAATAAATAAAATACTTTTAAAAGACTGAAAAATCTGGGCTTAAGTACTTAGGATAATACAAGTTTATGGACTTAGAATAATATCGATTTAGGGACTTGGAATAATTCAGGTTCAGGGACTTATAATAATTCAGGTTTAGGAAATCAAAATAGTTTGGGTTTAGAATCTTAACAACTAGTAAGGTGATAATTACAAATTACAACAATAGAAAATTGTATTGTAATGTTGAGTAACATTTGTATTATATCTAGTCCTCATTTGGAAGTAAACATGTTCCATGCATTTAGGTTGTGTTTACACAAACCGGTTATAAGTTTTTTTTAATTTATTTTGATAAATCTTTGTCTGTTAAGTCGAAAAATATTAATCCAACACAAAAAAATTATTTTTTAGCTATTTTCCCAAATTAAGATATCATTAATTTTGACTATTAACTTATAGAAAAATATGAAAAAATATTCTTAAAGAAAACAATTAAACTAAATGAAACTAAAGAACGAAATCTCTAAAACAAGCAATATTTCAATTAAATCGAATTTTTCGCAAAATACAATTTTTTGCAGTTTTTTATTTAAATCTAAAGCCAAAGTAAGCCGTTTTTCAAGATATTCGCTAGGCACGATAAAAGTTTTCCTTGAAATTTAGTATTTACATTTTTAGAAATTTAGTAAAAATTAAGTAATTAGTTTGTCCTCGGTTTAACAGGCAATTTCCACGAATTCGAATCTTTTAGAAAAAAGAAATTTTGTAATCTTAATATTGAATTTTTCGAAAATTTCAAAAAACTGTTTGTTAAAATATTTAGTAACTTTTCCCTTCAGTAAAAATTTGATTTTCATCAAAATTAATTAATAAAAATGATTAGTATCCATGTACTTTTACTTTTTGCTTGTAACCTGAAGTTTGTAACTTTGCTTTTAAGTTGGAAAAGTAAAAAAATGCAATTTTTTTTTAAAGTTTAAACAATACGTAGAAATTTTAAATATTCTAACAACTTGATATCTAAAAATTAACTTATGCTTTTTAATTTCTGCGTAAATGCGTAAAAATATTAAAAATTTACTCATTTGAAAAGCCAAACGAGCTTCCTAAATCCATTTATTCAAAATAAAAAAAATTTGAACATAAGCTTCAACTGAAGAAGCAGAAAAAGTAAAAAAAAAGAAGAATTTTAAAATATTTGATGTCTTTTTTACGTTTGAAAATTTTTTATTAAAAAAGTATTTTTAACTATGCGCAAATAAAAAATTTATATTGTCGATATATAACTATAAACAAGTTTTTGAAGAAATAAACTTTATGAAATATTTTCTCTCTTAGGATTATAAATATAAGGCAAACTGTAACATAAGGTAAGCATATAGCAAACTAACACTTTATAAATATTATCAGTTTGATGGCAAAAATTTTCCTGGAGAGGTCGTTGATTTATTATATTTTAGTCTATATTTATGGCTAGATAAATTACTATAATAAGAAGATTATTCAGAATTGTTATTGATTAAAAAACTAATAACTTGAAGTTACATTTCAAAAGGAAAAAAATCACGAGCTCTTCTAATAAATAAAAATATTAAAAAATTGCAAGGACTCATTAGGAATATAAAGCATGTAAAGTTAGACATGATGAAATAAATGCCTATTCAATAGTGAATATTTGAATAAATAAAATCAAAATCGCGGTTCTAAACTCATTATTTTTTTTTGTTTAGTTCATAATTTTATATAATTATTATTTTTATATTTTATATTATTAATTCAAATTAAGTACCTCTTATAAAGTAAATAATTTTGAAAAAAATAAACCTTTTCCGCTTGAATATTTGTATATTATACGATTGTTAAATAATAATAATAATAATATACATAGATCTTTATTAGGGCAAGCGATGGCTCAGCGTTAAAGACTTTGGGCTTCCAAGCGGAGGACCAAGGTTTGATCCCAGGCAGACATCTCTGATTTTTTTTCTAAGAAAATTAAATTATATGTTTATATCGTTTGTGAGTGGTAAGGATGCCATGTTAACGCATTACGCGCACACTGACTCTCACCCACGTCACAAACATTTCTCACTGGAGGAGAGGTTCACAGGCAAAATTCTCTATAACAACTGCCACTATTTTTTCCACCCATATAACCTGCGACACCGAGGGTAAGTAGTGTTTAACCTAGCTAGGAGTTTTAATAGGAGTTAACCCAATAACGGAATATGTTGCATATATATCCATAAAGCTACCAACAGTTCATGTCATGGACTCAAAGGGTTCATTAAAATATTGACATATCTCCAGCATGAACCTGGATGTAAACTGGTGGAATGGGGGCTACTTGAGGGTAGTGAATGTGAAAAAAAACACCGATTCTCACCCTACGAAATGCTTTTTTTTACGCCATTATGTTTTTTTTTACTTAAAAATACACGTGTAACCACGTGTAATGTGTAAACACGTACATTTTCATCTTCGTATTTGACTGAATTTTGATTTTTTTGAGAACCTGAAGTTGATGCTTTTTGTATTAATATTTTTAATGAAGTTTATGTCTCTTATTTTCTTAAAATTATGATTATATTAGTTATTTTATTCGTCATCTTTTTTTCGAATTGAAGTAATTCAAAGCACCTCCCAGTTTAAGAATGAATACTTTTGAACATTTAGAAATTGTTTTTCTGCAAAAATTGACACCTTTGCAAAAACGGGATAATATGGTAATATTTCCAAGTATTTTCCGGGAAAATCAAAATAAAATTGCCTTCAACTGAATTTGTTTGAGCATAAAAAATTTTTAATTTTAATATTGACAAAATCCGTTTATTTGCTAAATAAACTTACGCGAAAGTTTTAGTAAGTATGCATGAAGACATTTACAACATATTAAAGTTTAACTGATATAAATATTATTTTCTACTTCTGTATAAGAATCGAATAAAGGTTTTATATTGACATTATTATTATTGGATTACTAAAATTTAAAAAGTTTATTGGATTATTTATAAGTTAGAAAGAAAAAAAAATAATATTTTTAACGCTATAACTTTATTAAAACTAGAAAATATTGAATCGAGAATATTATAATTCACGTATAAGTATATTATAAAAAAAGTTATAATTTTTTTATTTTTCCTTGGATTATATTATCATGTGCGAAGAAAGTAAAAAATAAAAAAACAGTAGTAATAATTCTTTTATTAAAAAAAAAAAAAATTATTTTTAACTATATATTTTAATTAAATACGTTATAAAAATATTTTTACTAAGCTGTATTAAAATTTTTTTTTAAATATTCGTGTAGGAATAAAATAAAAATAAAAATTTTTCAAATGTATTTCATACGTTATAAGCATGCATAGTTGTTAAATAAAAGAAAAATAATAAACGTTAAAAAATTAAGCAGTTATAAACAAATGAAATAAATTAGCATATTTTTATGAAGAAAAAAAAAATGAAAAATGAATTTTAATTAGTTTAGAAATATGTGAGTAATGCAGACTGACCTGTACAGTTTTTCGAAGTATTATGTATTTTATAACCTAATTCTTTGCCTATTAAATTTGGAAATGTACAATTAAATTTATCTTGCCAAAATTCTTCAAACCAAGGATTTCTTTTGTTGTCCGAAGGATTTAGTGGTAAGTAATAATTGTCGAATTCTGTGACGTATGGTGAATGTATTCTTATCGATAAACTCCCCCAAGCTTCATATTCTACGTTTTCTACAACGTCATCTCTATCAGCCCATCCATCACTGGAACAAAGAATATATTAATCAACTTACTCTATTATATTTGCTTCTACAATTTTATTAGAATTTAAAATTTTATTTCTACTCTTATTTGATTTAATGAAAAAGTACGCTTCAGTAAATTAGTTTGCATATAAATATGAATAACGTATATTTCGTTTTAATTACTTACATGAAGGCGTTTATAATAAAACTTTAATAGTTAATTATTGTTTCTCTACAGTTTTCGTTAATAAAGAATAGCTTAACTTATTTTAAAATATTTCATTTTTCTAGTTTTAGTATTCTTTAGTACGCTTTAGAAATAGCTTTATTAATTTTAATAATACTTTAAACCTCCCTAATTAAATTTTCATTTCGCATGAAAAACTTAGAATTAGGAAAATTAGTACCTGTATTTAGTAAATTTAATCTTAAGCTTAATTTTACACAATTAACAAAAAATATACAAAAACATATTTGAAACGTATTTTTTTTGTTACGTAAAATTTAAAAATGGCAGAGTAATTAATAATTTAAGTAGCGAAAAAACAAGTATGGAAGGGGGGAGGGGGGGTCGTGCCGACACAACTTAAAAGCGCAGTGATAAAGTATAGGGAACCTGAGTAGTGAAGCCACAGGTAATTTATTCAATTCATTATATCTCCAATTTTTTTTATTAAAAATAAAAAAATACCTATTTAATATTTTAATTAAAGCTATAAAACCGACCAAATAGATTTTCAAAATATTTGTTATGCCACAACCCTGTTAAATAATGAATACCTTTATACTAAATAAAGTATATATATGTAAGAGAAAAATGTATATTTTTAAAATAATACAGAGGCAAACTACGAGAAGTTTGATTTTTATTTTCATATGTCCTTATCCAGCTATAAAAATAATTTTTTAATCAGTTGCACCAAATAAAACTATTTTGCTACCCAGAATTTTTATCAATTTTGGTAAAATGTGTTAAATCACGGACAAAAATATGGGGTTTGACCTTCGGATCATCTCACAACTATATGTGAATTAGAAAAAAAAAGTGGCAAAAAAAAGCTTTGATCGAGAAACAATATGATTTTTAATTGCTTATTTTAAAGCCCCCGCATTAAAAAAAATTTATAACCAGTTTGTGTAAGTCCAAAAAAATACATAAAACATATTTACTTACAGCTGAGGGCTGAGCTTAATGCACATTACAATACCATTCGCTATTTTTATAATTTGTAATTATCACCATTACTAAATTTTAAGATTCTAAACCCAAACTATCCTTAGTCCCTAAGTCCCTTAACACGAGTTATTAAAAGTCCCTAAAAGCGGATTATTCTGAGTCCCTAAACTTAAATTATTCTAAATCCCTAAATTGAAATGAAGTCCCATTTTACCCCCCCTCTTAAATCGGACATATTTTACCCTCCCTCAAATTAGACACTTTTAATACTCCCTTGATTTTCAGATTTACAGGGTACCCCCTCCCTGTAAACATGTTTAATGTTAATAAGCCGAAATTCGGCTGGCCAAAATCCTAGATGTCCAAATTCCTAGACTTCCAAAAATCCAAGGGGGCATAGAGTAAATCCTGCCTCGGCCCTTCGCAGGTTGGACTATTTCCTGCATTTTTAATAACCAGTTGATTACATCTAATGGTCATTTTTAGTAATATCTTTTCCACGTCGTTGGTCTTTAGATATCTCCATTCAACAGTCCTGGCATTAAAGTTGCCATCAAGAATCCCGTTGTAAAATATTTCCAGAATACTGCTCTTGATTTGCGACGAAAAATTTGTCCGAATCGTTCTGAGAAGGACGACAACTTATATAAGTTGTTACCCCAACTAATTCTAATATGTTTCTAATCTGCTATGTGATTATCAATACTTCTGATATGTCACCATTCGATGTTGAATTGAGAAATGTCAAGGTCCTAGCTTGCTAAGCGAGCATTTTTTAGACAGCATGACATGAGAAAAATTAGGACAAATTGATCGGTTTCTATTATAATTGAAACCCCACATAACCTTGCGTTTCACTTGTTTAAATCGTAAATGAAAATCCATGAATTCTATTTCCGTAGTTGAGTATTTTTGTTCTGTACTATCAAGATGAATAGATGCATCTGTTTGAACGCCAAATTTCTAGTTTTTTCTAATGACATATAATTAATTGTCTAGCATTCATGAATTCTTGTTTTATTTCCAACATCTAATTTGATGTTCTTTTTTCCAGTTGAATTTGGCATCCTTTTTTAACAGTGTATGTGTGGAGTTAATGGATCTGCTAAATTTGGCATGAAGCGACTATCCCAAATAATTAGAACAATGAGTTTTTGTAATTTCTTTTTACTTTTAGGCTGTTTCTAGGAAGTTTTGGATTACTTGTTTAGTCTGTTGCATTATATTTATGATGTGTTCTTCAAAATTGTGTTCCAAAAATGTTATTTTCTCCTGGACTAAATGAGCTTTACTTAAAGTTATTTTCATGTTTATTATGTCTGATTTTGTGAGTCTTGATTCCGTATAAATTGAAATTTCAATGTTATTTTCTCCTGGACTAAATGAGCTTTACTTAAAGTTATTTTCATGTTTATTATGTCTGATTTTGTGAGTCTTGATTCCGTATAAATTGAAATTTCGTCAATATAAACTATAATTTTTTTAGATTTGACTTTGTTTGTTGTGGCTTTGAATTTTCTTGTGAAGGTTTCAGTAGATGATTTTCGATCAACCAAATTGCAATGTTTTTTAAATCTAAGTATAGTCTTTAAAAACAAATACAGTGTATTTGCAAGATTCTTCATCTAATTCTAAATTCAAAAAAGGGTTCCATATGTCAATGGAGAACCACTTTCCTAGATTTGCTATTTTCTTTTTTTTTTTTTTTTTTTTTTTTATAGGATAAGTGTGCATAAGCCATGGAGTGTTTGAGGGTCTTAAAGACCGCCCATGACTGCCCAGTTGTACAAAGTACACCCGGGAGACTACGCCGATGAACGCGGTCATCAGCTTCGTACCAGATTCTTACAGTCTATCGCACGTTAAACCCCCCCACACTTTATGTCCTAAACCAGGATTCCCTTTTCAGGTATAACTACGGTTTGGGACACGCTGCTTTCACCCTGCCTAGGGATGGGAGTGCTCTTTGCGATAGAAAGCCCTAATTTTTTAATCAACAGATTGACCCTCACTTACTCTGTTACTGTTTTCCAGTTTTCAGGACTCGGTAGTATTTCCAGGACCACTCCCTCAGGCCCTTCCGAGAAACGAGTGCACCCGAAAAAGATGTCCTCAGTGGTATACATCTTATCCAGACACTACAAGCACTGTTATGTTTGTACCATATTCCACATGAAAAGCATGTTGGAAGTACCTGTGACCTGTCAAAAACTGGGTAGGGTAAAAATCCACCTTCTAATGTTATCCCACCCAAGCTTCCAGATCGGGAATTGGTATATGCGTCCACTGAACCTTTTCGTCACTATTCCATCGCTGCTGCCATTGATTTATGGGGTTGGGGCACGGTTGAAAGTCACTTCGCTCTTCCACGCTGTCGTAACGCCGGCTACCACTTGGATCACCGCTAGCGATACCACTTAGTAAGCATTGTCAATCCTCAGTGTCAACTGGTGATCTTTAGCTTATGATTCTCACATTTATGCAAATTCTCAGGTTATCATCCTTGTTTTTCTGAATGACCAGTGAAGGGTTTTTTTCTATTATACTCAAATCTTCTATCTCCTTTATCGTCTTTTGCACTTCATTCAGATGTATTATTATATATATTGAGACGGTATGATAGGAACCTAGCCAATAAACCTATTTTACAATTAATAATTTTTTTATTTAAACATACCCTCTCATAACCTAACCCAAACTTATATATTATTAAAAAATTATCAGCTGTATTCCCATGATCAAAGATCACGTACACACACTGATAAATTAAAGCGATGCATGCGCCTACAAATATATGGCTATAGCTATATTAGCATATTACAGTAAACATATGGTATTATTTTGTTAAAAAAAAGTATTATTTTGTTAATTATTAAAGTCGGAGTACTGGTAAATATTGTTAAGTAAGTATTAAAGCGTACCTAGTCTTTTTTATTAAATATTAAAACTCCAAAGTAATTTTACTATTGTTCGCTATCTCACTTCATGAGATATTTCTTTCTATCTTATACGCGTTAATGTGAGTAGAAACATATAAATACGGCAAAGACGCGAGAAAATCATCATTTGATCTCCGACTGTGATACACAACGGACATCTAAGGTAACTTGAGTTGCTCTAGTTATCACTGCTCTTGGAGCTGCTCCAAGAATACAATATAGGCTGGATACCACCTATTAAGTAAATCGCGCATGCAGAGCTGAGATGCTATCTCTATGCAAATTATAGCTCGGTTAAGGGATTCTGGCGCTGCCACTACCGGTCATAGTACGTAATCAGTAGGAGTTGGATGCCTCTTCTACAGGTAACGTTCTTTATTATCGTGATCGTCTTTCGAGTGAGTTGCTCTCTCAAAGCGGCCATGATAATTTAGGGCGATACTGAGATTTCTTTACAGTGCTTCTAGATGGTAATGCGGGTCTGGTTACAAACCGCGTGACGTCAGAGGCCTTTTTGCAAACTATACTTTCTCGGCGACGAGTTGCTCCCGTCGTTCTAAATTTCCATTTGCTATATTATCACATGGAGTTGCTACAAGCATAATGTATAATTCTAGTAACGTTTATTACTTATTATTTTTTATTTTTTGAATAATATGAATATTCGCGGATATTAAAATCAATTATTATCTTTTGCATTATATAGATTTTGCTACATATTAAAATATTTTTTGTAAATAAATTAATTCAATTAATTAAAATTTTGCATTATATAAATTAGCTACACACACAACGAATCTGTAAATGAAATCATATTTTTTTTGTGTATAAAGTCAATTGCTACTTAACAATCAAATTGTTAACTAATTATTATAGCACAAGACACCAATTTTTTTTAAATAAAAACTTCATATTATTTTTTGTTAAATAAACCAAGTCTTATTATTGTGTTATCCAATACCCATCCTAATAGATCTGGTATGTTTTATTACAGTAAAGAATCAAAGTTACACTGGGCGTACTGTCTCAATATATATATAATATACAGTTTTTATTCTGATTAAACATGAAATATGATCTTAGGAGGTTAATGGATTTCAGGGAGATTGCCCCCTGTTTTCTAAAAAATTTCCAATTTTACGTTTTTTCTTTCAAATAAAATAAATGAAAATTAATATTTTAAAATTTTTCGTTTGCTTCATATAAGTATGTATATTATTATTATTATTATTATTTATTCAGTAGAAGAAATACATTTACATGTTTTATAATACAAAAATAATATTACAAATTATGTATAGTATCCATGCTGAAGTGGATAAATACTTTTTCCACCTGTGCGCATGCTACTGTATATCTAAGTAGTATAATATAAAAAATTTTTTAAATAATAAAAAGAAATCTATAATAAAAATAAAAAATAAAATAAAAATAAAATTATAAAATTATAAAATTATAAAATTAAAAATAGATTAACAGAATATTAATATTTATACATTATTTAATCAAAACTAGTTAAATTTATGAGTATATACATGAGTAAAGCGAGTTTCGTATAGTGACTAGTTTACAATTATAGATTATTAAATATTTAATAGATAACTTTTAATTTGCATCTTGATATTTTCTTTGCTTGAATTTAAAGTTTTTAAATTATTAGGCAATTTGTTGTAATGTTGGATAGCTATAATATAGTTGTTTTTGAATGCAACTGATTTACTAGCTTTAAAATCTATACTTTTATTTCTTGTATTTACAGGAAAAGCTAAGAATTTATTTGTTAATTCTTCATAATAGTTCATAATAGAATCAAGTATAAAAGCTTGTCTATTATTTAAATAAGAATTGTTATAGGAATTGGAAGAATGAATTATTTTTAGTAACCTGTTTCTTAAATTGTTTAGAGGAAGTATGACATTATTGTAAGCTCCACCCCACGCGATGATACCGTAGAAGGCAACGTTTTGGAAAAGAGCATAATAGAGCATTTGTAATGTTTGTACATCCATAAAATATTTCCTTTTTTTAAATATAAATAGCAAATACCTTGTCCTCCCCACAATCTGCTGAATGTGAATGTCCCATCTTAGGAAGCAATCAAAGATTACTCCCAAGTTTTTGCAGCTGTTCACTCGTTTTAAATTAAAATTACCAATTGGTATTTCTATTTCATGAGTAATACTGTTCTGATACGCGCTGTATGTGACAAAAACGGTTTTATCTATATTCAAAGATAATTGATTAGCATTCAGCCATTTGTAAGCTAGGCTAAGGTATTGTACCATTTTATCCCGTGCTAAAGACCAGGATTTTTCACTTACAATAATTGCTGTATCATCGGCATAAGAAATTATAGAATTTATAGGAAGAACAATATATAAAAATGTCATTTATATATATTATAAACAGCAAAGGACCCAAAATAGTTCCCTGAGGCACACCAATGGTCACCTCAGTGAAACTACTATGGGTTTCATTTACTATTACCTTTTGTTTTGTGTCGGAAAGGTAATTTTTGAGTAAACCCAGTATTTTACCTCTTAAACCATAAGAAATAAGTTTGTGAAATAGTATATTGTAATTAATGGTATCAAAAGCCTTGGCCATATCCAGATAAGTGACAATGGTAGGAAGTCCATTATCAATGCTGTTAAATAAGATGTTAGTTATCTTGGCCAAAGCTTCTTTTGTACCTATATTCTTTCTAAAGCCGAATTGACTATCTGATAAGATTTTAAATTTTGTTAAAAATTTTACAATTCTAATAATTGATTAATTTTTCAAAAATTTTTGCAATGTTAGAGATAAGAGAAATAGGTCGGTAATGCGTAGTGTAATGTTTATCCCCATTTTTATATATAAGGATTATTTCAGCTTGTTTGAGACAATCAGGCCATTTTTCATATAGAATACATAAGTTAAAAATGTGTTGTAACGGATAAGCTATTAGATTCGATAATTTTTTAATGACCTTCATATTGATTTTATCTATACCACATGTTTTGTCTTTAAATTGTTTTATAACTGAAATTATTTCTTGTGCATTTGAGGGATTCAAGTAAAAGCTATTTTTACATGTATTTACTAAATTATAGTTCATTCTTTCATCTACAATTTTCTTTGCAAGATTAGTTCCAACATTACTAAAAAATTTGTTGAATTGAATATATGTCAAATATATTTTCATAAATAATAAGTAACTGATATTATGGTATACTATATAGATTCGCTTTTTGTTTCATTTCTTTTTATGCACATCTTTTTTCGTTATTTAGAAACCATGTACAAACTTTCTTTCTTTCCAAACCTTAAGGCAATGTAATCTTCTTTTTCTTCTTCTTTTTTAATATATTTTTCTTTTAGATATCAACTCATCGTCAAATGAAGCATTCGCTTTTACTAAGCATGAAATTGTACAGTATATTTATATAGTTTAAGATTCAATTATTTTAAATATATAGGTATTTATTTTTACCAAAAAATTTAATTTATTGTTAAATTAAAGAAAAAAAAAATTATTTTTTCTTTATATTAGCATATTAGTTTTTATTTTCTTAAGGTAACAGCTGACTAAGTCACTTTATTACAATGTTAAAGCGTGTTAATATCATCGACCTCATTTCACCTTATTCTCTCTCTACCTGGTAGAATAAAATGTGCTTTTTTAAAGAATTTCTTTCACAAGGGAATTCTTTTTCATTTGTATCGTATTATGTATACCTTTATAAGTAGAGTTTTCGAGTGACTTTGTAAGCTGGAATTTTGACACGCGCCTTCTAAAATTTATCCATATTAGTCTGTTGTTTATCTTAAAAACATTTACTTTTTATTTACGCTTTCTTCCAAATAAAATTTAAGCAATATTTGTATAACCTATATTCTGCCGTACAGGAGAAGAATGGGGCTATCTCACTTTTAACTCATTTCGAGACATTTAAAGAAACGTGTTTGGGTTAATTTTCAAAGGTTTATACATAATTAAAAACATATTAATATGTTTCTAAGGTAATTAAGATATGCTCTTTTCATTGGTGAAAAATTTTTTCCAAATTTTCCACTCCTTCTATGAAAAACAAGAGATATGCGAAAATAGCAGCTCCAAATCTGCTTATAATACAGGAAAGAAAAGCATTATCGAGAAGTATTATTATATGAAATTTTTTTTTCATGCGCGCTGCTGTAGTAATACATATAGGAAGAAAATTATCTCAAGATATGCATTAATTTCATGTATTTTTTTTTTACTTCATGTTAAATTTTATCAAATACAGGAAACCTTAGAGATATGCAATGCTAACTCTTTTACTATCAGTGATAACAAAATAATTTTTGCACTACTGGATAGATTTTCTTTCACGATTATGCGTATGTTTATGGGCATGCCCATATAAAAATCTCATTTTTCATAAAACGTCAAGGTTGCCCCTTTCTTCTCCTGTACGGCAGTATTCTTAGAAAATTAAAAAATTGGATCCCCAATAAATGATACTTATACTATGGCTCACGTTATAGTTAATTTTCATCTATTTGATTATTGTATTGATATTTTAAATACTTTCAGTCTGATACAGTAAGTTTTGTTCTTACTTGGCCTAGAGCCTTTCAAACAACTGCCTGGCTAATGTATATTACAAAAAAAGACTTTTCTATTTTTAATGAGGATTTTATTCGATTCTGGCTAAATTTGTATATATAATAGAAAGATTAAAACGAAACTCTTTGAATTATTAATGTGCACGTATAATTATAAAATTTTGTATCCATATTAAGTTACACGGAATGACATAAATGCATAAGATTTTACATTCTAATAAAAATAATGTAAATTACTAGTAAAAAAGTAAAATGTTAATTTTAATCTTTAAAGCAGTATTAAATTTTAACGTAAGGGAAAAATTCTCTGCCTTAAAATCTAAAACTAAACATGGATAAGCGTCTGGGCTTGAAGATTTTAGCAAAACCTTAATTTCAAAAATAGCCTAAAATATTTTATTTTTAAAATTTTAACTTAATTATCTAAAAAAACTAGCATATGACTTATCTGGATTTTACGCTTTGCTTGAATATTTCAAGTGCAAATTGTTTGAAATTTAAAGTGCATCAACTTAACCGTGAAAATATTCTTCATTAAAAGCCAAAAAATTGAAAATAGTTCATTTTTAGTTTTTGTGAAAAGGTTTATATCTTTCCAAAAGTATTGATTAATTGTCGTGGTCACTATATTGAGGGGAGCAGTTAAAGAGTAATTATTTAGTTCCGAATAAAGAGTAATTATTTAGAGGTATTCCTTGGTACAGTGTTCAACTGTATACCTTATACTATTATTCTGTAAGATAAGGTCGTTCGATAGATCTTTTAGTTAAAAAAACGAAATTATTTAAGACTAAAAAAAAGCTTTTGGTATTCAAATTATAACGCGAAAACAAATAAACATGCTATGCATGAAATTCGAATTAAAAAGCAAACAATGGAATATAGAAAAATAAATTTACTTTATGCATATACAACTCTTTAAAATTAAAATATAAATAACAAGATTTAACTAATCGCTGATGATTCTTGAATAATAAAGCTATAAAATTATACGATATTCATAAAGTTTATTTAATATTCACGTATAATAATCAAGTTTGGTTTATTAGAATTCCAATTTCTAGAAATATGCAAAACCTAAAGTAAAACCTCAAAGCAATATCGTTTCTATAAATATACATATCTATATTTTATTAATTTACTAATTTCTATTTAATTTTTTTAATAAAAATGAGATATTTTAAATACATAAAAAATAGATAAATATTTTTTTAAGTTGAAAAATCATTATTTTTTACATAGTTAAAAAAAAGTCTTTTAATGATGTATAATAGCAGATAATGGCTTTAAACTCTATTTTCTCAAACATTAAGAAAAGAGCAGGGCTACCAACCATGATTCCGTTCTGTAACTAACTTCCGTCTTATAAAGAATGAAGGTATACAACAGGAGTTAAAATCTCTTTATTTTTCTTATAAGATGAAGAATATGATCTTAAAGAAGATATAAAGTGAATAAAAAACTAGTTTTTTTATAAATAATGATTCAGAGAAACTGCTTTTTATGTTATTTAAAAAAAATATTTTTATATATAAATGTAGAAAATTTTTTTCGAAGCTAGCACAGGTAATTTAAGATCAAAATATATAAGCAGGTTAAAAGAATTGATATCAATCCATTATTTTACCAGAAATAGGAATATTTTTAGGTACTGATAAAAAATTTTATATAGTAAAAGTTATCTTTGAATTTTACCATGCAAATAAAAAATAACATTCGGCTAAAAGCTCACAAGAACCGCAGTTCTAAAATGCTTCCATATTTTCCATATTTCCATATTTGCTTGTGGGTAACGGAATTTTGTTTGTTGTTCGAACTTGAAACGAAAAGAAAATTGGAAACATTCATTGGGGGAGGGGAGATAAAATGGGCTTAAAATAATTTGAAATAGGATTCAGGACCTGATAAGAACAAGAACTTAGAATACTTTAGGCTTATGTACTTAGGATACTTTATATTTCGGGACTTATTATAATTTCGGTTTTAGGACTTATAATAATTAGGGAGAAAATAAACTTTAAAACTGTTATAAGTTAACATGTTCCATGTTCGATGGTTGTATGAACACACAAACCAGCTATAAGTTTTTTATGAATGAGTTACTGAAGAACTAAGATTTCCTAAATAACCCGAATATTAATTAACTCTTTAAAGTAATTATCTTAAAGTAAGTAATTGAGTTTGTTATGTACAGAATTATTTTTTACATTAGTTTCTGTGAGAAAATATAGCTATCAATATTATCTTCACTTAATATATAATGAATAATTGCATATTATTATTTTCCAATAATTAACTTTATATTATTGTTTTTTGTCACTATTGCCTCATGCTTATAACTGCAATATTTAAATATCTTGCTTTTGTGATTGGGTTTGCTAGTTTGTTATTCAATGTTTATTATTCTTAATTTATATATGTTTTATGAGTTTAAAATAAATAAATAAAGGAAAATTTCAATAATTAATTGGAAAGTCTATTATTTTGACATCGTTTGCATGTTATTTTATTTTGTGAATTTTTAGAAAGTGTCTATCCGAACAAACTGTTTTTCTCGAAAACCGTCTCTAACGGTTGAGATTTCGGCATTTTTTAACAAAAACGAACCTATGGTACCCAAGAATAAATTTGCTGTTTGCCATGGCAAGTCAGTTCATCTGCGATTTATAACCGTAAGCAAAGTACTCAAGCAAATACCTGCCTTTTTCTACCGAATTATAATAAAGATTAAAATCTCAGCTGTTTGTAACCGTAGGAAAATAAATGCATAAGTTTCTGCCGTATTTAATCATGTTATGACAAATAAATTCACTAACATATCTGCAAATGTCTGCCATTTTTAACCAAGCATAAGTTAATATCAGATAGCCTGCCATTTCCAACCATAGTCTAGTAATAAGGCTGATTCGACACTTAACGTTTTGTCGGCCAGTTTTTGAAATTGTTTTGATATTTTAAAAATCTAAACGCTATTTACAAATTTTTTGAGTAATAATTTATTACCAATAAATAAATAATTAAAATTAGAAATATTTCAAAATCGTTTTAAAAATCGGACGATAAACTGGCTGAAAAATGCTACGAGTGGAATCAGCCTAAAAGTTTCTGCCAAAGTACTCAAACAAACTGCCGTCGTTAATCGATGGCCTGCCGTTTCCAATCACAGTTAAGTAATAATTGAAGTTTCAACCGTTGCGAACCGTAGAAAAATAAATTTATACATTCTGCCGTGTTTAAACGTGTAGTTAAAATACTAACTTATCAGCCTTTTATATACAGCAGCAAAGTACTCAACGAGGTACTCAAGCAAATATCTGCCGTTTTTTAGAATTAAGTTAATTCAGTGCCTACTGGTTTTAACCGTATAAATAATAAAGTAAATACTTTTAACCATGACTAACCGTATGATTTTAATGAAATCGATTCTCAGCCATTTCTAATCACATATAAACGTTATTTTGTCTTTCTCAACAGTACAAAAGTTCACAAATCGGCTTTTACCATCGCAAATTTATTAGAAAGCACGGGGGGGGGGGGTGAACGCCCCGGGCGTCTGTACATTAAAATAGTATAGATTTTTCACTATTAAAGAAGCAAATTATTTTATTTTGAATGAAAGTTGTACATAAGTCTCATAGGTTAATTTACAATACTTTCTTTTAGATAGATATTTATATTTATTTTGACAAATATAATTGAAATTTCTAGGTTCCAAAATTTACTACATGACTACACAAAGACTTAGTAATTCAGGTATCCGTTATATCTTTGGAATTAGTAGAGACACCCATATTTCTCCTTTTAGAAAAAAGCTACATTGGTTAACTGCTAACAAACGCAGATTCTATTTCTGTAATATAATTATATATAAAATACTGCGCATGAAACAACCAAACTATCTGGCTGACTGTTTTAAAATAAAAAAACCAAAGAATACAGCAAGAGAGCATTCCTCGATGAAAGAATTAATTTTACCAGACATTATAAAGGGTCGGGGCTCTAATAGTTTCCAGGTTCTTGGAGCTGATTACTGGAATTCACTTCCCTCAACTATTCGATTTTTACCTTTCACTAAGTCGCTTTAAAAATGTCCTCTTCAAACATTGACTAATGACTGTAAAGTTGTTTCTGGACGATCCTCCGTTTGGTTTAGCTTATTTTAGTGCAATATACGCTTAAGTATTAATTAGACATACATATATATTTTATATACTCATATATATAAAATAAAGATAAACACACTTTACTACAATATACTTCTATAATTAGAAATTTTGACTGTGATAAATTATTCACTTTTTGCTGTGTACTATTTCAGTGATTGAGACACCTAGCTATATTATAATTATTAAATATTATTTTTTACTTTATTAAATATACCAAAGTTACTTTCAGGTACCAAAATATTAATCTTATTTATTAATTTAATGTAAAATTATATACGTTACATACACGAATTGTTAAATTTTATACATGTTATACTTTATGTACACATTTTTGTAAAACTTTTTGCAAATAAAGCTTATCTATCTATCTATCTATCTACACAAAGTGTACTAAACAGCCTATTTGCAATTTACTAAAATTTATTAATTAAATTAGAAAATGTTTACCTTCCAACAATAACGAAACGTCCGGTTAAATTCATTCTTTTGGTAGCTCGCATTAAATGTCTAACTGTAAAGCCTTCACAAAAGCAAACAACAACTTTAGCAGCCGCATCTTGGTCTAAATTAGTAACAACAGCATCAAATGCTCGGTCTCCAGCATTAGAAAGAATGGAATCTTCTCGTGCTACACAAACGCCATTTTTTTCTGCCAACTCTCGAAATGCTTGCATTCCACTTTGTCCATAATTTTCTGAAAAAAGAAACAAGTTATTATTTTTTATGAATTTCATTACATACGCTATTTAGTTATTTGTTAATATAATTTCTTCCTCAAATTCTGGCAAAAATTTTCTCAAATCCCAGAAAGTCTGTTGCTTTAAAATTAAAGTTCATTAAAATTTATGGAAATAATCCCAAAAAAATGACTTATTATATATTTTACGTAAAAAAATCGGCACTAAAAAATGTATTCATTTTTGAAGGAGCTTTCTTATATATTTTATATTGCTAACATGTTTTATAGCTGTAATACCATTTTCTTTTGTAACATATGCTATATTACTTGATCGAAAAAAAAAATAAAAACTGTTCTCTAAAAATGATTCAAAAATATTATTTAAAATAAAAAAAATTATATGGTATGACATATTTTTTGTATTACTCTGAAGATATCAACTCTTTTTACTACGAACTTTTATACTCCAAATACGTATTATGTAATATATATAATAATACAATCAAAATTACTTTTTTGGAAAATTTTGTAATAAAAATAAAAATAGAAAAGGGTAATAAAATTTTGTCTAGAAGCCGCCTGTGTTAAATGAATTATGTGATTCTTAAGTTTTCGGGTACGCTCATTCCGAATTTTTAGGTCCCGATCCCGAAAATGTATCCCTAAAACCGATTTACTGTAATTTTCGGCCAATTTTGTGTGTTTTTTTGACATACTTCATATAAAAACTTTCTAGATTGACTTTTAAATGTCAGGTCATATATTATTGTGATCGCTGATTATGAATTTCAAGATTAGGAACCCGAACAGTTACTCGTATAATTTATTCAGCCATTTTTTACCCGTATTCGGCGTTTTCTCAACACATTTCACAAAAAACTTACTCGATTTTTACAAAAATGACTAAATTTCTGGTTATTGAGGATGACCTCGAAAATGGGATAATACATAATATATATGGTTCCCCATTTACGGCGTTTGTAGAATCAACCCGAGGCACATCAACAAAAACCGAGGCGCAACTGTAAGCGTGAGTATGGCGCAATGCGCAGAAACAAATTTTGTCTCTGTTTTGCGCCTAGGTTTTAGGTCCCATCCATGTCAAAGCAATTCTATTGGCAAATTGGAACCTTCTCTCTTTATATACTATGGTCCCATCTACAAAAGCCGTAAGACCCCATTTACAGAAGTCGCAAAAGGGGGGCGCAACCACAAGCGTGAGCGCAACGCAATGCGCAGAAACCAATTTCGACTCCTGCGTAACTTGAAATACACAAAATCTTCTTCTGCGCATTCCGCTGCAATGGCGCTTGCGGTTGCGCCCCCTTTTACGGCTTTTGTAGATGAGGCCTAAGGCCTAGTCTACATAACCGCATCGCACGGCTCAACCCAATGCTATTGGTATAGGAGTCCCGTGACGCCGCAAGCGCAAGCCTAAATCAATAGCATTGGGCTGCGCCGTGCGGTGCGGTTATGTAGACTCGGCCTAAGGCTGATTCTACAAACACCGTAAATGGGGGATGCAACCGCAAGCGCAGCCGCAACGCAATGCGCACAAACGAAAATCCTGTTGTGCACATGCGTGTTGTGTTGTGCGCATTGCGTTGCGGCTACGCTTGCGGTTGTGACCCCTATTTACGGCGTTTGTAGAATCATCCTGAGAGACGAAAAACTGTGTTGTTGGCATTGAGTTGCTGCTGCGCTAGCGGTCGCGACCCCCATTTAGGCTGATTCTACAAACGCCGTAAATGGGGGACGCAACCGCAATCGCAGCCGCAACGCAATGCGCACAAACCAAAATCGTGTTCTGCGCATGCGTGTTGTGTTCTGCGCATTGCGTTGCAACCCCCATTTACGGCGTTTGTAGAACCACCCTTACGGAATTTAGGCCCCATCTACAGAAACCGTAAATCCGAGGCGCAGAAGAAGATTTTGTGTATTTGGAGTTGCGCAGGAGCAAAAATTGGTTTCTGCACATTGCGTTGCGCTCACGCTTGCGGTTACGACCCACTTTTACGCCTTCTGTAGATGGAGCCTTAGGCAGGTTCTAGAAGCGCTGTAAATGGGGGTCGTAACCGCTAGCGCAACCGCAACATAATGCGCACAACACAACACACATGAGGACTACACGATTGTGGTTTGTGCGCATTGTGCTGCGGCTGCGCTTGCGGTTGTGTCTCCCATTTACGGCGTTTTTAGAATCAGCTTTATGGACGGAGCCGAGGACGGAGCCGTATCAGGCGCATTCTACAATCAACCGTTTACGCGTGCTAAGTTGCGTAGTATGTTTTGCGCATTACTTGCTTCGCAACTCCATACGTGTGAAACGGTTGACTGAAGAATTTGCCTCAAAAAACTTACTGCGTAACGTAAACGCAGAAAAATATTTGGCAGAAATAGTATGGTATTAAATAAAACCAAAAGAAGCGTCTGTACGTCCTCCTCCTTTTGTGGATTTTATTACCAGAAATTTAGACGTTAAATACCACGTGACATTTATTAAACTAATGTCTTTTTTTTTGTTTTATTTAATACCACTATTTCTGCCTAATATTTTCCTGCGTGTAGTGTTCAATCGTAGGCGTCAGTCGCTCAATTGTCGAGTGTCCCGTATGCTATATTCATGCACCACACGAAAATAGAACGTTTTGCCAAACGTCGCCTGAACCTCGGCGTATATTTGGACGATAAAGATAAAAAATGTTCTGATACATGCAAGAAATTGAAAAAATATAAATTTTCCCTACCCTGGTGGTTCCTCTTTCAGGAACCTGAAATTTACCATAGTTAAGAACTAGCTACAAAGTTTTCAATAAAACCGATAAAATTCCTCTTGAAACGGAACCAAGTTATGTATAAAAAAAACTTTTGGACTACCCCATATTATATTCTATTCTGTATAAAATTTAAGTTAATATTTAGAAAAAAATATTTATCAAATAAACATAAAAAGAAAATTTTGTAAAATAAATATTGTTTTATGTTGTTATTTTGTTTATTATAAAATCTAAAATAAATAAACATAAAAAAAAGCATGTCGAGTATTTTTTATTAAAAAAAAAAATACTTTTTATATTTAGAGCATATTTTATGTAAGCAAATAAATTTAAACATAAAATTTTCTTAATTACATTACAAAGAAGTAAAAAGAAAAATTATGTATATATTATTTAATTTTGCCGTCACATTGGCGTCTCATTGAAGGAAATGTAATTAGAAAAGCGATGGTGATTTTATCGTTATGGTTATTTATGCAAATGTAAAAAGTCATTGGCGACCGCAATGAATAAAATCTTTAACCTCATTGAAGAAAAAAAATATTTGCAAAGAAAACTAATTTTTTTCTCATCCACGTTATTTCCGCTTTTAGAGCATTATTTCCGATTTTTTATACTCGTTTGATTTTTATCGGATTCATGTTTTATGAGACTTTCTTCTCTTTTATCTGTATGTATTTACTTTTAGTGGTTAATTCAAATTACTTAAATCCTTAAACTTTTAGATCTTGAGATTACTAGAGTTTTTTTGTCATTAAGACAATAAGAAAGATTAAGTCTTATAAGATTTAATCGATTTTTCTTTCATATATAATTAAATTTTGATAACAAAAAGTATTTTATAATCAAACTTTTAAAAGTAAGAATAAGTTGATTTCCTTAAAAAAAAAGAAAAAAAAAAAATTTTTTAAGTAATAATTAAAAGACTTTTTATGAGTTATTTTTGGAAAAAAAGTTTGTTGATAAAATATAGTACAGTGCAACTTATTGTTTTATATTTTATTGTATTATAACTATGTTAATGAAGAGAATGGCAACCAGTTGATTCTTAATGAAATATTTGGTTTACGTAATATAAAGTTGATATCTTATAAATATATATATATATATATATATATATATATTAGTTTTTAAAGTTTTAATTAAAACGTTTATTGTTGAATTAGAACCAAAGTAAAATTCTATCATCAAAAATTTTTATAATTAAACTTATTAAATTTGTTTGTTAATTTTAGTTGTATAAAATTTTAATTAATTATTGTTTCATTTTATTATTGAAAAAGGTGTTTTTTCTTCATTTTTATTTTTAAAGATCTTAAACTGATCTGGTATTCACCCAAACACGTACCCTAAACAAATAATCTACCATAAATTATCTGACACAAGAAAACTTGAGATAACCCCAAGAACAACTCGGATACAGTTTTTCCACATAGTAATCGATTTTTATTTTAAAGATTATTTTGAAAACACTATCCTGACCAGACAATTTAAACTCTTGATGGATGTCAGAGATGATCACCCATCCGGATAATAATCGCTTTGCTTAACTACTGGAAGCAAACAGATAAAGTAAATACTATCGTGCTACGAAGCTGATTTTTTACTAACATATTCTTAATCTATCTTAGAAGCAACAAAGGCGCCTAAGGCTTTGTCTATTTGATTGGTCATTTAGCTTGAAAGCAGAGATATCCACAATATTTGGGAAACCATTTCTGACAAAATTTTCTGAGTACTCAATTCCGTAGCACCAAAAATCAGCAAAATATATCTCTCTGGGCTAACTCCTCAGCTTTAAGTAGAATCTCAGGCACATTCTGCAATTAACCGTTTCATGCCTCAATACTTGATTACTTGTAGCGTACGTGAAAATACATGCGGTCTCGCCTGGATAATTAACCCATTTACAGGGACTCACTAAACGAAAAACTCTGCTGAAAAAGTAAAATTAATTTTAAATAAACTTTTAAAAAACTAGTAGACTATTTTTTATCTACTAGAGTATATCTTCTATCTCAAAAGCCTCACTTCACCCCAAATCAGTTTAATAATCACTTTTTATCCACTCAAAATTCCAGTTCTGCCTTTCAACAAAGTAGCTTACCAGTGACTCAAGTTGCCCCTCTTTCAAATTTTAAAATATCACTATGTATGATCTTTACTGCGATTTTAAACAATTTATTGCGAAATCTGTAAGGTTTGATGGAATTTCACTCAAAATTCTCAAACTTTGTTTCTTAGCTCTATTTTAAGTTTTTTGTACTATCTTAAGCAAATTCCCAATAGTTTGGAAGCAGTCACATTTTTACTATTATAAATTAACAAATCCCCTATCTTTCAGTAATTATCGTCCCGTTTCTCTTCTTTCAATATTATTCGAAGTCTTTAAATCAAAGAAATCAAATAAAGCTCTTTCTACATCAAATTGAAAGTCGATATTAAATCTGTTTAACTTTAAAATTTATATATTGTAGTTGGAGATTTTTGATGATTAATCGTAAATAACTCCCAACTACATAAATTTAAAGATAACCAGATTTAATATCGACTTTTAATCTGATGTAGAAAGGGCTTAAATAAATACTTATAACTCCATAGAATACTTGATAATTTTCAATCAGTTTTCCAAAAACTCCACAGCATTCAATATTTTGATATCTTCCTGATCTTATTGATAATATTTGCAGAGGATACCATACGGATTTTACTATTGCTAAATTTTTCGAAGGCGTTTGATCAACTATCCCATGACCTTCTTCTGTCCAAGCTATCTAGCCTAGGGAGAAAACTCATTTTGTCGATAACGTCTCTTCTGTAAAATCTGTTAAAATTTATATCCCTTAAGGATCGCTTTTGGGGCCTTTGCTTCTTTTGATTTACTTAAACGACATTTGCTTTAACATTCTTACTCTAAAAGCTCATCTAAGCCGATAAAAGATGCTAAAATCTTGATATTATTACCCTTCTACAAAGCGCTCTAGGAAAGATCAAAAGTTAGTTCTCTGAAATTTTAGTTTGTTAGTTCTCTGAGAGTTTTAAATAAGGAAAAACTAAATTCATTATATTTGGTAAAAAAACCTCTTTTTATTTTAGTGGTACATACGTTCCCATATCTAAAACAGGAAAAAATCGTGGTCTTTGTCTTGATGTGGAGATAAAATGGAATTTTTAAATAATATCCCTAAATCTGATACTCCAAGGTACTTCAAGCATTACATCACCCTCATGCTTTGTAGGCAACTAGTTAGTTCTAGTAGGGTATGCCATCATGAAAAAAAATGTTGTGTATCCAGGGTGCCACCCTCCGCATTATCCGCATTATACTTTAAATCTAGATTATTGATGATGGATTATATAGTGAGGAATAAATAAATCTGTTGTAACTGGAAGCTTTTAAATAGTCTCCCTATTTTTTTTATAACATACCAGAGTAACAGAAATTATTTTAACAAATTCATTTTTTTAGAGCAAACAAGGTTTGAGAAAAGAATCTCTCCGAGGACTGTAACCGGTACCCTCTCTGTAGCTCAGTTGGTCGAGATATAGGCATGAAACCTGAGGGTTGTGGGTTCGATCCCCACCAGAGAGGTTTTTTTCTAAATTTTTTCTGACTTGAAGTCAAAATATCCAATTTAACATCAATCCATGGTTTAAAAAAATTAATTTTCAATAATTTAAAAATTTGAAAAAAATTAGTTTGTTAAGGAGTTATGACCCTAATTGGAAATGATGACAGAACTGAATGAAACAAGAAAATTATTAAAGCAAAACATTTTTAAAGTTGAATTGAACTTGGTTTTATATTTATTACCACATTAATTATTTTTTTATTGTAAAATAAAAGTAGGCAGTTTAACATTGCTCTTATGGAAATTCACATTTGGAGCTTACAATTAGTACACTGAAAAAAAATTACTGGCCACGCGCCTAGAATTTTATAGGCGCAGAGCGTGTTCAACGAGAACGGGCTCCGGGCCTCGAACAAACTTGCGTTTCACACGTTTAGATCACGTGACATATAAAAAATACAAAGAGAAAATGCTGGGGCCCCCTCTCCAAACGCGTGAAACGCCAGTTCGTTCGAGGCCCTCGCCGGTCTCGCTAAACAGGCACTACGCCTGTACTAGCAATCTAGGCGCGTAGCCAGTAATTTTTTTTCAGTGTATGATAATGATGACTCAGGGAGATGAAACTAATTAAATATCATAAATAAATTGTCAAAGATTATATTTCCGATTTATTTTATCTAGGTTACCACATACAATCATTAATTATTCGGTAAAAACCAAGTTTTAGCAAGTACCATAACCTAAAATAACAATGTTTTTTCATAATTTATAAAATTTAAATAATTTTTTTTGCAATAATATTACATAATAAACACATTTTTTAATATTTTTACGACTAATTTTATTTTAAATTGCAAATTATAAAAAAAATAGCGTCGGTAATGTGGATATTTGCTTTTTTTTTCCATTTTTCGATTTTACATGATTTTTAGGCCAAAAATGTAAAAAAAATCAAGAAAATCCTATTTTATAAATTTTCATTTTTTCTATATTTTAATAAACCATTTTAATTAAATTGTCAAATTGAGATGTATCATTCAAAGGATACCCAAATCATTATACCTTTGTAAAATTTCCCGCAGAATTCAAATTTTTGGTCAGATTTTCATTTGGTCACGTGACTTAGCGGGAAATCAGCAAAATAAGTAACATGTCAAAATTGAAAAAAACAAAAATCGGTATTACTCGCTTAAAACAAAAATTACTCTCTGGAAATTTTTTTCAAGAAAATATATGCAATTTTTGAAACTTTTGAAGAAAAAAAATTTTTTTATTTAGCGGGAAACTTTTGAGTTATTTTCACTTAAAGTTAAAGACAAATTTGAATTTTCCCGCGAATTGACATAATATAGGAAAAATCTGACTAAAAATTCGAATTTTTCATCAAATTTTACATCGAAAACCTACTTTTTTTTCTTTTTGGTTCCTCAAAGAGGAACCATTGTGTTAGGTCAAAATTTGATTTTCTATTTTTTGGCATATAAGCACGTTTTGGGACCCGTGTGTGTGTACGTATGTAATCGGTGATATTTCACAAATATTATGGAATTAAGACCTAATTTTTTTTTCAAAAATTTTTTCACCAAAAAATCTCGAGGTACTTTTTTTTTTTTTTGATTTGGATGTAATACCTCATTTATTTCCATGAAAGTACTTATATTTGAAAGTATGGTTTTTACATGATATCTCGAATCGGATACTTAATTTTCTTAAAATTTTTTTTCTAAAATTTTTTTCACAAAAAAATACAAAAAATACAAATTTTTTTTTTCTTTTTTGACGTAGTACCTAATTTATTTCCATGGAAGTACTAGTTTTAAGAACCTTGTTTATTTTTATTTTTTGGATCTGATACTTAATTTTTTCAAAATTTTTTTTGTCAGAATTAAAAAAATAGAAAAATTAAAAAAATGCAATATTTTTTTTTTTTTTGGGTGTAATACCTCATTTAATTCTATGAAAGTACTAATATCTGAAAATATTATAACTAGTGATATTTCAAAACAATTATCGAATTAAGACCTAATTTTTTTTTCAAACATTTTTTTATCAAAAAATCTCAAACCCCCCCTTTTTTTTTTTAATTTGGATGTAATACCTCATTTATTTCCATGAAAGTATTTATATTTGAAAGTATGGTTTTTACACTATATCTCGAATCTGATACTTAATTTTCTGAAATTTTTTTTTCTAAAATTTTTTTCACAAAAAAATACAAAAAATACCAATTTTTTTTTTCTTTTTGGACTTAGTACCTAATTTATTTTCATGGAAGTACTACTTTTAAGAACCTTGTTTATTGTAATTTTTTGGATCTGATACTTAATTTTTTCAAAATTTTTTTTGTCAAAATTAAAAAAAAATAAAAATAAAAAAAAACTGCAATATTTTTTTTTTTTTGTGTAATACCTCATTTAATTCTATGAAAGTACAATTATCTGAAAATATTGTAACTAGTGATATTTCAAAACCATTATCGAATTAAGACCTAATTTTTTTTCCAAACATTTTTTTATCAAAATATTTCAAACCCCCCCTTTTTTTTTATTTTGGATGTAATACCTCATTTATTTCCATGAAAGTACTTATACTTGAAAGTATGGTTTTTACATGATATCTCCAATCTGATACTTAATTTTTTGAAAATTTTTTTCACAAAAAAATACAAAAAATACGAAACTTTTTTTTCTTTTTGGACGTAGTACCTAATTTATTTCCATGGAAGTACTAGTTTTAAGAACCTCGTTTACAGTAATTTTTTGGAATTGATACTTAATTTTTTCAAAATTTTTATTATCTAAATTAAAAAAAAAGAAAAATAAAAAAAAATGCAATATTTTTTGGTGTAATACCTCTTTTAATTCTATGAAAGTACTAATATTTTAAAATATTGTAACCAGTGATATTCCAAAACAATTTATTATCGAACGAATACCTAACTTTTTTTTCTAAAAATTTTTTTATTAAAAAAATCTCAAAATACTTTTTTTTTTTTTAATTTGGATGCAATACCTCATTTGTTTCCATGAAAGTACTTATACTTGAAAGTATGGTTTTTACTCGATATCTTGAATCTGATAATTAATTTTTTGAAAATTTTTTTCTCCAAAATCTTCGTTACAAAAAAATACATAAAACAACAAATTTATTTTTCGTATTTGACATATCTAATTTATTTATATTCTTTATTTATTTATTTTTGATACATTAACAGCCTCTATAGGCCAATACTGGGCCAATATATAAATAACAAAATATAAAATATAAAATATAAAATATAAAGATCAGTTCTTATATAAAATTAAAAATACAAGATTTAAAGATTTAATTAAATTATTTTGACTAGAAAAAAAAATTAACAAAATTTCCAATTACAATAAATAGAGATAAATTTACAATTTAAAAATAATAAAGTTAGCTAACCATAATATTTCAGAAATAGTGATTTGATTTTTAGTTTGAAGGTAAAAGGATTTGTGATAGATTGTATATTTAAGGGAATAGTATTCCAAATTCTTTTACAACGATTTATAGTAGAGTAATAAATATAGTCATAGCGAGAAAGGTGTTCAACCAAACGCCTAGATTCGCGAAATGAGTAAGGAATTTATTTTAATGAGAGTACAAGTTTTAGAAATTTAGTTTATAGTAATTTTTTGTATCCGATCACAATTTTTTTTTTAATTTTGATATAAATTATAACACACAAGAAAGAATGATGGAAATCTTGCCTCTTTTTGACTTCCTTGGATTATTTTGCTCGTTGCTATGTTTATTTATGAATGCAGCTTAATGAAATTATAAACAATAATAAACAGCCTAAAAATATTAAATGGTTATGTTTGCATTTTAAAATTAAGATTTAAAAGTTACATTGGCATTTTTTAAAGAATCAAACAATTTATAGAATTAAATAATTTATTATTTTGTGATTAATAGAAATAATATCAATAATGTTAAAATCTTGAAGTAATTAATGAGGTTATTTTTTTTATTACAAAATATTATTATTATTATTATTATCATTGTTGCGGAAGATTGGTCAAATGCAAGGAGTACACTGAGAAAATAAATTATAAGAAATTATTATAAATTCTGGTAAAAACTCCTATCTTTTTATAATAATTGAGCGAATATTTGTAATTTTCGCATCGTTACCAACCATTTCTTTTATAAAAAAAATAAAATTAGCTTTTTTTATATTTCTCTCTTTTTAATTATGCAAAAATGATTTAAAATCCATTAACGCCGGCGCGACCAATCCATGGACGCTAGAATTTTCACTTTAATAACAAAATGATCTTAATAATCTACTTTACCAGCTACTAAAAACGAAAAATGTATGTATAATTGCATGGTTGTAATCAATAATATTTTTTGTAAATTAAGATTACAGCCCATTGTTTGAGGAACCTCAGTGCCAGCTAGTTGGCAGGGTATTTTAACGTTTTTTAGAGCTTTTTTACGGGACTTTCAAAAATGGTGGCTGAGGAGAGAAATTTGACCAAAAAACTTTAAATCAGCATAGCACCCTTCAAAATTTATAGAAAACCTTCAAATTTGGGTTGTTTTATCGAAAAAAACCAAATTTCTTATTTTTGACACCTCGCATATCATTTTGTGCTATTTATCCATGGAATTACCCTTATACCACATAATATCATTCCAAACAATATTTTTTAGTATTTAGTAAATAATTAATCCCAAGTCTGTAAAAATATAAAGTTCAAGGGAAAATAGTTTTTTTTGCCTTTTTCTATATCTAATAAAAATATTTTTTTAAGCACAAATAATTTGAAAATAAAAAATAATCCGAAGGAATAAATCCTAATTAATCTTTTGCCGAACTCGTAGAAAGAAGGAAGATTAATATTTGCCGAACTCGGAAACATAAGAAGGATTAATTTAAGGGATTTGTCATTTTTTAAATTTAAACAGAGTAGCCATTTTTCCATAGAATTAAGTCAGGTTGCTGCTAGGCGCGCTCTGTATTTTAGTGAAATTTGAAAATTTTTTTACAGGAAAACGAGAAGGGATAATGGAAAAATTTTTTGGGGTGAATAAATGTACACTAAAAAAGTATGTAAAAAAATTTTTTTAAATTAATTTTTAGTACTTTTTGTGAATTGAATTTTAATTTGACACGTCGATATCAGATGGCACGAATAATAACTAAAGTTTTGCAGCACCTAAAAAAAAAAAAAGTTCGCGCGACAACTATACTCATGATTTTTTTTTTTAGGTGCTGCCAAACTTTAGTTATCATTCGTACCATCAGCTCTTTTCGGTAGAAATACATTAACTTCTAATAAAATTTTGATGCATAAAAGATACTCAAAAATTTTCCATTATTTCTTCCTGTTTTCCTTCAAAAAAATTTTACTCAAGTACCGAGCGCGCCAAGTAGCAGGTTACCTTTATAAATTCCCTGCTGCATTTTTACATTTAATTTAATTAAGATTTTAATTTTATTTATAATTTTATTTTAAGAAGTTGCAAAATTGTTGTTGCGAAATACTATACAGGGAAAAAATAACTGGTAACCTTAACCAAAATTACTGATTTTGTTAATATAATAAAGTTTTGAAAAATTTTGCATATATAACCATGGTTATTGTTAGAATTGCATTTCTAACTTCATATTTGTAAAATTTACAAAATTTTTTTGTTCTTAAAACTAACCCTGTTTTACTAAAATTAACCTTGCAAATTATAAAAAAAATATTTTTTTCCATGTACAATATTTTCAAATACAAGATTAAAAAAAAAAGTAATGAAAATAAACGTACATCATGTAATCGTACATCAATTTTCATTATTTCGGGTATATTTTTTATTCCCTAAAATTACTCAAAATATCCCAATTTCGTTATCTTATCTAAAAAACCCTATAATTATTTAAATAATCTTTAAAAAATTTCACTCAAACAAAAAAAAATTTTTTTTTTTGAAATAAAATTTTATAAAATATGTGAGAAGCTATACCTCGATGATATCACGCGATATACTATGGGAGACGAAAATCTAAAAAACTCCCACTTAAAAAATTTTTTTAATCACATCTTACAATTTTTTTTTTCTTTATTTGAACTACTAATCTAATTTTTTTTATTGTTGTTACATTACGAAGACTTTTTAAAATCATGTTAATTATTCAAATAAATGGGCGAAAGTTTTAATTAAAAGTTAAATGTTTCTTGAACTTTAACAAAATTTACTATTATACAGTCTTCATTAACAAAATTCTTACATAAAAACAAGGCACGTTAATTTCTTTATTATTAAAAAAAATATCCATGCATGTTTTAAAATCATTAATTTTTTAAATATATACCTAGGTATTGTAAGACAAATATTTGATTAATTTCTTCAATAATTAAACTATCCCAGTTTTTTAATAATTAAAAATTGAATAAATAAGTAATTTTTTAACTTGCATAATTTAATTACAGTAATTAAGTGCAGTAATAAGCCTTATTTCTCTCGTCTATGCATAAAATAAAAAAGAAAGAAAAATAACCAACTTAAACAAGTAGATCAGCTTTAAAAATAGTCAGACTGTAATATAATATAGAGTAGTAGTTTAAATGTAGTGCAAACTGAGTGCATTTATAAAAAAAGTAAAAAAAGAAAAAAAAATACAAGTACTTTACTTTTTGTTTTCAAATATAATTTTAACTAATAAATGCAAACTATTATATTCAATTGTTTTATTTTATTAATTAATAAAAGTAATTTTTATGATTTTTTTGAAATATTTATTAATATTGTGCATACACAGTTTATTATTAAACGTAATAAAATTTATAATAACTCAGTGGAAAATTTAATTAATTCATTCAAGAATAATTCAAAACTAATTGTAAATATTTTTTATGATGCATTCTTTTAAATTTTTCTAAATGAATAACAGGTTTTTAGCTGCATTGTATATTAGCTTGTCAGTTACTTTTCAAAGTCTCTTGATTTTCTATCACTGAAAAAATTATTATATAATTTTTTAAATTTTAGTTCATTAGAACAGTTATTACTACTACTGTCGTCAACTATTAAGGCCTTTAAGGAATACCCGTTAGTTCCAAGAAACTTGAGCTTCAAAAATGAAATTTTGAACTTACGTATCAATCAGGAATCAAAAAATAATTTTTCAAAAATCGTCAGACAAAGTAAGCAAATTGAAACCAAATAGAAACATTTAATGTATGACATCTAATCCTTAGAATAAAAAAGATTAACGATAAATGGGCTCAATTTAAACCAAATCGGCGTAAGACTAATGGTCGTCGAGTCTTCAAATTATTTAGTATTAATAGTCGGATTCAAAGTATTTTTTCTCTAAAATAAACCTCAAGTAATTTTGTTAGCTTCTAAGGTTCAGCTCTCGTTTTTTAAAGCCATTTTCATTTTTCGGCCATTTTTAAAAGATAAATCAAGATAATAGGCCTTTTTTTCAAAAGTCGATTTCTCAAAAGCATATTGATGAAAAATACTCTTGTAGAACTCAAAATGCTTCTGACTCTTCAAATTTTTTGATGAAAAAAAGAAACCAATAGGTTATTGCGTTTCGAGAGCTCTAGATTCAAGAAGAGTAGCCTTTAAATGTTCATTTTCTGCAAATTTAATCATTTAAATTGAGCCAATAACAAGAATTTTCAATCAGAAAGTTAATAATCTTTAACGGAATTTCGTGGTTATAGAGTTTTCTACAATATATATTATAACCAAGAATAATAATAATGATACCACATACATCATATTCATTAACTACAGATATACGTGTGTGCGTTATTCATCAATTCATAAATACCACTCAATATGATTGACTTGTAATGAAAATATAGGAAATTATTCAAGTATTATAAGTAAAAATATCTATTCATCATTTCCTATGGAATAACATTTTTTCTTTCAACATTTATTTTCATTTCATTAAATTAGCAGCTAAAGCATTTTTAATGTGTATTTAATTTGTAAAATCCTTAAATTAAAACAAATATTTTGTAAATGTTACATAAAAAAAACAATATCCGAACTTTAACAAATAAATTGATTAAATTCTTTCTTGTTTTTTTTTCATCTTTTAAATAGTATTGGAGAGGAATGTTTAATTAAATTCATGACTTTACTGTATAAACAAATAAACGGGAACCTTTTTGAGAAAATAAATTATACACATTTAAAATTATATTGGCAAAGAAGTTTGTAATTTAACATTGATATATTGGCGCCATGAAATTATTTTACAATAACTGTAATAGTATTGTCTAAACTGAAACAAATAGGGTAAAGTGTATATTACCGGACAAGAATTTTTCGTTTTTATTTGCATATATCTACTAACCTAATTCAACAATAAAATTTTTGCAGTTCAGAACTGGTCACTTGAAAATAGGCCCAAACTAAATTCTGATAAACCGCAAGCAATGATTTTTGGTTCATTTTATCACCTGAATCATTTACTAAATGATGTTGCTTCATTCATTTAATCTAATACAAAAATAAACTTTTTATCCTCATTTACAAACTGAAGTGTTATTCTCGCACCTACTCTAAATTTGTCAAAACATGCCATTAAACTAATAAAATCTATTTATTATGCATTATATCTTCTTCGTACTAAAGTTCGTTATTTAAAGTTAAAATTGCGTAAATCCTTTTCTCACGTTACTTTATTTAGGATGATTTAGATACTACTTTGACGTTGAAAATCGAAAGATTATTAAATATGAACATACGATTTACTTTTAACCTGAAAAAACTTATAACCGGTTTGTGTAAACACAACCTAAATGCATGGAACATGGAACCGTAGATTGTACTTTCAATTATTACTGGTTCGTAATGTGATGATTTCCTAGCGTCCACCATATCTTAATTCTTTATTCAACCCACCAGAATCTACGGAAAGTCGTTCAAGTTGCATACACCCAACTATATACACTCAAAGATAGTAACATTTTCACTGAACTTAACCCATTAAGTCCGAAGGCCTTTATTACGTATCGATTTGTAATCCGCTTCAAAAAATATATTATAAACTAGAAATTATAAATAAAATGATGGTCCCTTAAGTAAAAGGAGTTGCTTCTTAAGAATTTGAGATCAGATTTTCGATTTAGACTTCTGGAAAGTCAGTACAGCGGGTCAAAGTTGGCCAAAATTATAAAAAAAACGTTACGTAAAAGCCCTGATTATTATGTTACAAAACGCTGTAATTTTACTAAAAACCGCTACATTTTTATTTATTTATTGTTTAGAACTTATATTTTCAACGTGAGAAAAAATTTCCAAAATGGTGAACGGAAAATTTTGAGGAAAATTTGTTGGAAAAAGTTAATAATGCTAAAATTAAAGATAATATACGAGTAAGTATAAGATACTTTTATATGGACTCTGGATGCGAATGAAAAATTATATTTTCACTTTCCAAAATTAAATTTTTTTCTTATGGTGAAAATATAAGTCATAAAAATTAAATAAATGAAAATGTAGTGGTTTTTAGTAAAATTACAGCGTTTTGTAACATAATAATCAGGGCTTTTACGTAACGTTTTTTTTATAATTTTGGCCAAATTTGACCCGCTGTACTGACTTTCTAGAGGTCTAAATCAAAAATCTGACCTCAAATTCTGAAGAAGCAACTCCTTTTACTTAAGGGACCATCATTTTATTTATAATTTCTAGTATATAATATATTTTTTGAAGCGGTTTACAAATCGACACGTAAAAAAGGCCTTCGGACTTAATGGGTTAAAGTCCCTTCTGTACTGATTTTCTCAAATTTTCTTTTCAACTTTCTGTGGCTAAAAAATGAATTTTCCATGTCAAATTCAAAAAGCAAACAGAACTTAAAATCTGATAAGTACTCAAATATAAAAGTTATGCCTCAATTACGATTAATAAGATATTAAAACTACTCCTAAAAATACTATGGAGTAATTCCATGGGTAAAAAGCACAAAATGATACACGAGGTCTCAAAAACAAAAAATTTGTTTTTTTATCGGTAAAAAAACTTAAAAATAGATGATTCCTCGAATCTGAAAGTTTTCTATAAATTTTGAAGGATGCTATGCTGTTTTAAAGTTGTTTGATAAATTGCTCTCGATCCTCAATCAACATTTTTGAAAGTTCCCTAAAAAAGCTCTAGAAAACTCACTTTCGATTCGCAGGAAAATTCAAATTTGATACCAACTTAAAGTGAAAATATAAGAAAAGTTTCCCGCTGAAAAAGAAAATTTTTTGTTTTCAAAATTGTCCAAAATTGCATATATTTCACTGAAAAAAAAAAATTCCCTATAGTAATTTTTGTTTTAAGGGCGTAATAACGATTTTCGTAAATTTTCTGTTTTTTTCAATGTTGATTTATTAGTTATTTTACTGAATTCCCACTAAGTCACGTGACCAAATGAAAATCTGACAAAAAATTTGAATTTGTGGGAAATTTTACAAGGGTATAGTTAGTAATTTTAAATTCTTTTTGAGGTTAGCTTTGCTTATTTTTAAATGTTTTGTTGATCGCTAATTCTATATTTTAGTTTATTTGCATGTAAAATATTAAAATGTTGGATAAAAAGAATGCGGAATCCGGCATAATTTGAAAAAAATACAAATTTTCATTATTTTTTCTCAATTATGTCCTAAAATGGGCATATATATTGAAATAGCATAACCTAACATACATTCAGGTTCAAGTACATAGAAAAACCTAAAATTTGGCCATTTTTGCCATCTGCGGCGGTAAAAATGAAAGTTTTTTTTCAAAAATTTTACCACTTGATTTTTTTTTACATAAGATAACTTTAGCCAGAGATATTCTAAAAATAGTCAAGCAATTCATTAATAATTCATAAAAAAAACAGTTTTTGGCCATCTTTTTGGTCAAGCTCACGCAAGAACTCGGAAAAAATGGAATATTCTTACACTTTCCTGCATAGTAACAAAAAAAAAGTAACATTTCATTACATCCCTTTTCATCGACTTTTTAGTCATAATTGACTCCATTATTAATTTTATATCAAACTAGAATATTGTTGTAAAATTTTTTAAAAATGTTATTAAATTAATAATTTTAATTTAAAAAAATATAAAAAAAAAACGCTACAGTCATTTTGAGATTTTATTGATATTAATGTCATTCTTATTACTAACTTTATATACGAAATAAACGTGAAAATAATTAAATAATGTCATTTATAAAAATAATATCTGTAATTATTTTTTAATATTGACATTTTTTACAATCAATAATATTATAATGTAAAGAGTTACATAAAAAAAGTTATTTTATCAGTGATTATTTTCTGTTTAAAGTTTATTGTGAAAAAAAATGAAAAAAAAAGCTATACATTTTTTTTTATTTCAAACTTTTTACTGTTTTTAATATTAAAATTTACAATTTATTTTAAGTAGAACATTTTTTAGTTTTATAGATACAATTTACGATAAAAAAAAAGTTGATTCTGCAAAAATTTATTTTAACATCCAAAAAACATAATCAATGTGCAGGGTGAAAATTAAATGGAGCAAAAATTTATAATAATTTTAAATTAAAATTTTATTGAATATAAATTTTATTTAATTTTGAATGAAAAATAAAAATAGTTTCAAGTTACTTTTTTGTCTATAAAGTTTGAATAAGAGCAATTTTTTTAAATCAACTTAAGAGTAAAAATGTGAACGTACGTTAGAGTAGCTATTCAAGAAATTCTCAATAAACTCTATATATAATATAATGTATCCTCTAGACTCTACTAAAAAAAATAAAAAAATAGGTGATAACATTGGCTAACCATCAAAGAGTCCAAAAGTATATAAAAAAAAGTTTAAATCCCAAGAGTGCGTTTCTCGATGAGTTGCAATTTTTTTTATATACAAACATATAGAAAAAGTCTTATATATTGATCCACTTTTAGCATTTCATTTATAAAAAGATTGCTGAATTATAGAAAATGAGTTTTCTTATATCCTTTTAGAATATAAAAAAATTATTTCGACCTTTTATCTAATGGATTAACTTTAATGCATCGATTAAATAATTAAATATTTTTAATAGATTTTTTACTTAAAATTATTAGTTTTCTATATTGCATTGGGAAGTTCTGTTACACATAAATAAATATTTACGTTGAGGAACCTAAAAAAGTATAACAGAAACATCGATGCATTCATAAAAATAG
This sequence comes from Anagrus nilaparvatae, assembly GCA_022575985.1. NCBI lineage: Eukaryota > Metazoa > Arthropoda > Insecta > Hymenoptera > Mymaridae > Anagrus > Anagrus nilaparvatae. The sequence goes on along the minus strand of JAKSXM010000247.1, from coordinate 23,717,191 downwards.
ATTGAAAGTTCTAAAAGCAGATAGCTAAAATTTATATCTTATCAAACATTATAAACTTTATATTTTTTATATACCAAAAATTTTGAAATTTAAGTATTGCGTTTTAAAGCACGATCAACCAATATACGGAAAAAGTCGAGTTTGGCTATTTTTTTTAGTCAAAACTGGAAAAATTCTAAAATTTTTGAATCGTGGAGAAATTTTAGAATATCTGTATTTTTACAGGTGTACTCAAAAATGCCAATTGTAAAATTTTATATATTTAGTTATACTTCTTACTTCTTATACTTTTCAGTGTTACAATTGAAATTTCAAAAAATTGTAAAAAAACAGTCTAACTTCAAATAACTAAGAATGATACTTTAATCAGATAAAACCTTTGATATCTCTTTAGGAAAGTTTGTAGGAGTAGTAATTGTAGTAAAAAAAATTAGTTGTTTTTAAAATGCTCACATTTAAATGTTTCTTATGTTTATAAGACCTGATAAGACTCAAAGTACAAATATACTATTAATGAAAATAAATGATTTTTTAATATGCACCTCGATACTAAAAAAAATGCACTTTAGAGTGCTAAAGAAATATACTATCATATTGTAGTCATTTTAAAAGTTCTTTTATTACATAACGTAGTTTTGTACATTTTCTCTTACGCTAAAACTCTTACAATATAATACAGTTTGTGTACTACTTTTTACACAAGACTCTATAGAGAAATAAAAAAGCATTTTTAAGGAGTTAAGATCCTGAATAGAAAATTTTAGTAGATATTCACAATATCTACGCTAATTTTTTTTTTTATAATTTGCGATTTAAAATAAAATTAGTCGTAAAAATATTAAAAAATGTGTTTATTATGTAATAATTATTGCAAAAAGAATTTTAATTTTATAAATTATGAAAAAACACTGTTATTTTAGGTTGTGGTACTTGCTAAAACTTGATTTTCACTGAATAATTAATGATTGAATGTGGTAACTTAGATAAAATAAATTGGAAATATAATCATTAACTACTTATCATATTTAATTAGTTTCATCTGCCTAGGTCATCATCATCATACTTTTTGTAAGCTCAAAATATGAATTCCCATATATAAGTGAATTGTTAAACTACCTATTTTTAATTTGCAATAAAAAAACAATTAATGTGATAATAAAGGTAAAACCAAGTTCAATTCAACTTTCAAAATGTATAACTTTAATAATTTTCCAGTTTCATTCAGATTTGTCATCATTTTTATTTAGGGTGTCATAACTCCTTAAACGAAAAATATTTACTTTTACTAAATGTAAACCTTTATAATATTAAGCAAATATCAATAAGTATTATAAATAGTACATTGTAAATAACTGCATAAGAATTTTTACAGTGTAAATATCAATTTTTCGCATTTTTGCCATGGTTATTATACATTGAATGTCTCCTTGTACCAAGGAAATTTCCATTTCTCATGCACTGAATTCTTCACTTTAATCGCACTATGCTACTTTGCACTAGTTTTTAGCACTCGTGACCTCCAGATAGAGAAGGGTAAGCGTCTCTCCGAGTAGTGATCCTGAGCAATTCTTCATGGAAAGAACCAGTAGAAATCAATTTCTCCATATTCACGATTCATTGAAGTACCCAGATCCGATATGAGTCTGTGCGTCAACCGTACCTTAATGTCGTTAGCCATTGGCTCCGCTTTGCAGTCATTATGTTGAAGCGATCACGGTTCCAAACCATCTATATCTTTTAATAATCTATTTTAATTAATTTGAGATGTATATCATTCTAAGGATCCCAAAATTACTGTACCCTTAAAAATTTCCCACTGAATTTTAAATTTTTGGTCAGATTTATTTGGTCACTTGACTTAGCGCGGAATCAGCTAAATAACTAACAAATTAAAATTGAAAAAGGGGAAAATTCACGAAAATCGGTATTACACGCTTATAATAAAAATTACCATCGGGAAATTTTTTCCAGTGAAATATATGCAATTTAAGACAATTTTGGAAAAAAAATTTTTTTATAGCGGGAAACTTTTTGGCTATTTTCATTTTAAAATAGGGCACAAAGTTGAATTTTCCCATGAATCAACAAAGAATGAGAAAAATCTGAAGACTGAAAATTCGAGTTCCTCATTAAATTTCACATCGAAAACCTATATTCTTTTCTTTTTATAGTTTTGTAGAGCTTTTTTACGGAACAATTTTTTTATTTTTGAAGCCTCGTGTATCATTTTTTACTATTTATCCATGGAATTACCCAGATTTAATTGCATTAAATTTCCGTATTATTCAATAAGAATAACACGATATTTGTCTTTCAGTAGAAGTTGGTCATTCACTAGTTTTATTCTATGTTTAAAAAAAATGTTAACTAAAAAACAGAACTTTGTAATATATTATAATATATACATAATTTAAAAAAATTGATCGTTTTATTTTCAATTTAAAAATTTTTAGAATACAGGTCAATCACTATCTACTTGAAAATTTAAGTTAATATTTATTGTTTGTGTAGAATATTGCAGTTAAACTTCAAAGATTATGATTTATAGTTGCCAACTTAGGCTTCAATCATGAATTTATACCTTGTACATATATGTAGAAAATGGACATTTTATAAAATTATTTGAAAAATGAAGATTATAGGTGGCAAAACTGTCTTAATAACTGAAATTTTACACGTCTAAGAAAATCAATAAATTGAAATAAATTTTAACAATGACCTTTACACGCAAACTGATGTTTTATTATAAAAAAAGCGTGAATTTATTCCAACGTTTAGATTCTCATAAAATTTTTACCAATGATAAGATGAAAGTCAATTAAACAAAATTGTTATAAATATCAAAGAAGAAAAATTGATTTATTTATTATGTGTATGAATATTTAGGACAATCAATTCTCAGCGGATTGAAATACAACAACGTTGCGAAAATTTTTAATACTCAGTAGCATTAAAGAACATTTTAAAAATATAAGTTTCTCATAAAGTTTTACATTTAAAATTTCAAAATCAAAAAAAAATCTTGTCAGTTTTTCATTTATTATTAATTTAATGCATATTTTATTTCTGGACCTTTGATTTGGCTCATTTTAGGCACGTTAAATATGAACTCTCTCAATTTTATAGCCCTGTGGGTGCAAATATGACCAATTTAGACCCAAATTACGTTTTTAGGGAATTTTCGATTATTAAAAAAAATTTTTTAGAAATCTATTGACAAATGCAGTTAGGAAATCTAAATCTATCAAATTTCACATACTTTAGAAAACTCAAAATTGTTCGAGAGGATTTTTTTTTTCAATATGCTGTATCTTGGAAAAATAAAAAAGTTATGCGGATTTTAGTGGCCTTATACAAAAACTTTTTTCACAAATTTTGAATTTGCTGTCAAGTCACGTAACTAAATGAAAATACAACCAAATAATTGGATTATTTTTATTTTTTACATAGGGATAACAAATCTAATTTCTGTTGATAGGTTTGTATAGGAATGGCAAAATAAAATTTTTAGATTCACATTTCCTTTAAATTAAATTTTTTTTTTTTTTTTTTTTTAATAACACTATGACAAAGTATTTAAAATTTTGACATTCTAACACAAACCCTTCAAGAGACATTTGATTTGGAATCACTATGTAAAATTATCCACAGAATCCGAATTTTTTAAAAACTAATGCCCAATTTGAATTCAGCGAGAAATTTGACTGTTGTTTAATCAATTACTGCTTTTTTAAATTGATTTCTAAAAAGTTTCTATAAAAAATTCAAAATTCCGTAAAAATATAATTTAGATTAAAATTTTTTTTGCACTCATTCTCTTGTAAATATTTTTAATATATTTATGAATAGAGGTTTCTTGTACACTTATAAGTGAGTTTATTTTGTTTTCTTAAATATTAACATGTTGGGCAGATAGTATAAAATACCCTGCCAACTAGCTGGCACTAAGGTTCCTCAAACAATGAGCTTAATACATTAATAAGCCACTGATATCACCGATTACAACCATGCAATCATACATACATATCTCTCTTAATTCAATAATAGTTGTGAAATATCACTGGTTACAATATTTTCAGATATTAGTACTTTCATGGAATTAAATGAGGTATTACAATAAAAAAAAAAAAAATATTGTAGATTTTTTAATTTTTTTAATTTTGAGAAAAAATTTTTGAAAAAATTCGGTATCAAATCCAAAAAATGACTATAAACGAACTTTCTAAAACTAGTACTCTCATAGAAATAAATTAGGTACTAGGTCCGAAAATAAAAAAAAAATTGGTGTTTTTTTGTATTTTTTGTGACGAAAATTTTGGAAAAAAAATTTTAAAAAAATTAATTATCAGATTCGAGATATAGAGTAAAAACCAAACTTTCAAATATAAGTACTTTCGTGAAAATAAATGAGGTATTACATCCAAAATAAAAAAAAAAAGAAAGTTGAGATTTTTTGATAAAAATATTTTTGGGAAAAAAAATTAGGTCTTAATTCGATAATGCTTGTGAAATATCATCGGTTACAATATTTTCAGATATTAGTACTTTCATGGAATTAAATGAGGTATTACTCCAAAAAAAAAAAAATATTGCATTTTTTTATTTTTTTTGTTTTTTTAAATTTGAGAAAAAATTTTTAAAAATTCGGTATCAGATCCAAAAAATGACTAAAAAAGAACTTTCTAAAACTAGTACTTTCATAGAAATAAATTAGGTACTATGTCCAAAAAGAAAAAAAAAATTGGTGTTTTTTGTATTTTTTCGTAAAAAAAATTTTCAAAAAAATAAGTATCAGATTCGAGATGTAGAGTATAAACCATACTTTCAAATATAAGTACTTTCCTGGAAATAAATGAGGTATTACATCCAAATTAAAAAAAAAAAGTACTTAGAGCTTTTTTGGTGAAAAAATTTTTGAAAAAAAAATTAGGTCTTAATTTCATAACGGTTAGTTGTGAAACATCACCGGTTGCAATATTTTCAGATATTAGTACTTTCATGGAATTAAATGATATGAGGTATTACATCCCCCAAAAAAAAAATATTGCAGGTTTTTTAATTTTTTTGTTGTTTTAATTTTGAGAAAAAAATTTTGAATAAATTCGGTATCAGATCAAAAAATGACTATAAACAAACTTTCTAAAACTAGTAATTTCATAGAAATAAATTAGGTACTATGTCCAAAAAAAAAAAAAAATTGGTGTTTTTTGTATTTTTTCGTGAAAAAAATTTTGGGAAAAAAATTTTCAAAAAATTAAGTATCAGATTCGAGATATCGAGTCAAAACCATACTTTCAAATATAAGTACTTTCGTGGAAATAAATGAGGTATTACATCCAAATTAAAAAAAAAAAGTACCTCGAGCTTTTTTGGTGAAAAAATTTTTGAAAAAAAAATTAGGTCTTAACTCCATAATGTTTGTGAAATATCACCGATTACATACATACATACACACACACACACACACACACACACACACACACACATACAGACTTTTTTAAAAACCGGCTTTTTAGCTTCCTGGGGTCTCAAAACGTGCTTATATGCCAAAAAATCAAAAATCAAAATTTGACCTATCACAATGGTTCCTCATTGAGGAACCAAAAGTGTGCCAAAAATAAGCCAAATCGGGGAACTTACTCTGGCAAACGTATGACTTCTCATATGGAATGACTCAACTTTTAACAGCCATCTTCAACTTACCAAAAATAAACGCTATAAATATAAGTGTACTTTTGAGCTAAAGATTGAAAAATATAACTTCATAAATTCATTTTATAAAGTACAGGACGGTTTTGAATTTTATATGGTACAAATAAAGAAATTTAAAATTAGAGCATATTGAAAAAAACTCAAAAATATGGTTTTTTACCTGAAGACAAAAAACACCTCTGGGATTTATTAAAATTTTTACGTCAATCAACTTAAAAAAATATTTCTATTCGACCTCATTTTCAACATTTTTAGTAGCTCGTGCTTTCATTTAAAATCGGTTTAAGCCCTCAGTGTCCCTTAATTACCTAATCAAAAACTGATTCGCCATGTTAAATCAGTATTTGATATTTAATGTAAATGTTTCATGTAAATAATCAAACGAATTTTTGTTTTCATGTTCAAACAATTGAAAATTACTTGAAACATAACAAATTAAAAAAAAAAAATAATTTCCTGTAGGCTGATTCCATGTGAAACGTACGTTGACCTCCAGATGGGGTCTTTCGATAGGGCTGTAACTTTGCACAAGTGTTTATAATATATAAAATGTCCTCACCCCCCAAATTTTACACCGTAAAATCGTTTCTAGCAGTCTCTGGGAATTTTTGGAAATTGGGACCGATTTTAAAGCTCTCAGTCACCAATTTTTGCTTCATTATATAAAAGCATGAAGAAATGTTAAAAATATTATTAGAAAAACGATATTAGGTTAACTAATAATCTTAATTAGATATTAGGAAAACGTATGTCTGGAATTTTAAAAAATCAAATTTGGCTGGATTTAGTATGTTAAAATATGACACCTTACCAATTTTTATGGTTCTGGATTTTCAAAGAAAATCTGAGTAACTTCTCTATTTTAATTTTTTTACACTTTAAACAGAGCTCAAAAACTATTTTCAACTATAGGAAATAGCTAGGAAACTTCTTACTGAGGGTCATTTCGGCTGTCAGTTTTTGGAAAAATATCAAGGAAAATCGAAAAAACTAAAATAATAAAGGAAAATTTTTTTTTTTAATGTGGATTTTTCAAACACTGGGAAATTCTTTTCTTTTTTGTTGCACTTAAAATTACTGTTTTTCTAAAAGAAAATTATAATTCTTTTTTAAAATTTCTATTTCTGGGTATTTAACTTTTTTAGTTTTGAAAAACTTAAAAAACAAATAATTATAAAATATAATAATTAAAAATCCACTTAAAAAAAAAATTTCCTTTATTATTTTAGTTTTTTCGATTTTCCTTGATATTTTTCCAAAAAATGACTCTCAGTAAGAAGTTTTAGCTATTTCCTATGGTTAAAAATAGTTTTTGAGCTATGTTTAGAGTGTAAAAAAATTAAAATAGAAAATTTACTCAGATTTTCTTTGAAAATTTGAAAATTTTATTAATTCAAAAAACAGCTGCTATTTCAAAAGTTTTTAATCCAGAACCATAAAAATTGGTAAGGTGTCATATTTTAACATACTAAATCCAGCCAAATTTGATTTTTCAAAATTCCAGACATACGTTTTCCTATTAGGTCATTTTCACTAAGAATGACTTGTATAGTTTCTTATAAAAAGTCTAATTTCGTAGAATTGACTATATATATCAATAGAAAAGGTTTAAAGGCATTAAAAAAATATTTATTTCATGATAAATTTTACATATGAAATCGGTTCTGCCTAAATTTGCATATAAATATAGCTTTTTTCGCTAAATTTGCATTTTCAAAATCGGAAAATTTCACTAATTATCGTTATAACTTTACCGTGTGTGAAAATACCCATACCCATATTAATACCAGGTGAAAGTATATGGAATACTCTGTCTCTCCTCCTAGTTTGAAGCTATTTGAAGTGCCGGGTTTTGAGTTATGAGCTACAGCCGGTACGGCTCACATTTTCCAATTTTCCGGCTTTCCACGTAAAAATTTTAAAAAACGGTTTAGAAATTCGGATAGCCAGGGAAATTTCCGATCAAAACCGTTTTTCTAATAATATTTTTAACATTTCTTCATGCTTTTATATAATGAAGCAAAAGTTGGTGGCTGAGAGCTTTAAAATCGGTCCCAATTTCCAAAAATTCCCAGAGACGGCTAGAAACGATTTTACGGCGTAAAATTTGGGGAGTGAGGACATTTTATATATATAATCACTTGCGCAAAGTTACAGCCCTATCGAAAGACCCCATCTGGAGGTCAACGTACGTTTCACATGGAATCAGCCTGTAGCCTTAATTAGACTTTAACTTGTTAGAAGGAATTTTTTTTTGATTTAGGTTTTTCATAAAATTAATATCTCGTCAGTTATATTTGCGTCGATTTTCGAATACTTATTTGATTTTAACGATTCAACGATTTTGAACTATTTACTTGATCTTTTATTTTTTAAAACCATTTTATAAATATTTGTTATTATAAAAAGGACATTTTCACTTTAATGTTGAAGAAAAATTCATATTCACAAATATAGAATTTCGTTAATTCTTACTTAATGTACTAACTACATGTTTCAAAATAATTATTAGTAATTAAATATTCTATCGAATATAAATTAAATTCTCTTATATCATTTGAATCTTGAAGCAAAAAATTTTTTTTACTATGTAATAAGTTTTAAAAATAAATCCTAAACATACCGACCATCCCGGATATATCTATTGCAACATAAACTTTGGCTGCTAGGATTATAAGATTAGAAAGTAAGACTAAGATTGGAAAGTTCTGGAGGACTTTTCAGTTAGTGACCACCAATATATCTCTTGCGAGGTGCATGACGAGCGGCGACAGATACGAAGAGACAAAGCAAAGAAATGTTGTGGATGGAACATTAAGTGGGTAAACCGCGAAATATTGGTGAACATTCTTAAAAAAGGAGATACTGCTATTTATGACGCTGCTGGAAAAAGCATGTAACAAAGCCATACCGAAAAAAAGAACCCGCGAAAGAACACCAACAGCCTACTGGTGGAACGCAGAAATAGTTTGTCTAAGGAGTGCAAGCTTAATGATGAGAAGGAGAGCCACAAGCAGGTAAAGAAAAGTCTGAGAGTTGCTGTTAGGAGAAGCAAGAGAGCATGCAAGATGACTTTGTGTAATGCCATGGGGTCTTGATTATAAAATAGTTGGTGAGAATTGGTGCTCTTTTCACAAGTGGCGTTATGAACGATAAGGTAAGATGTATAGTTGACGGACTTTTCCCTACTCACCAGAAGAGGGAGGAAGAAAATGACTTGAAGAAGATGACGGGGAGGCTTTTCCCGAATTCACCGTAGAGGAGCTACTAACAGCAGTAGACTCGCTGAAAATTGGAAAGGCATCAGGACCTGATGGAATACCCACTGAGATTCAGAAGATAGCTGTGCAAGATAGTGTTAACAATTTATCCCTTGTATGTACAATATTTGTCCACGAGTGGATGTCTCCAGCAAACTCTGGAAGAATGCCAGATTGGTCCTTATTAGTAGGGGCAAAGGGGAACCCAGACTGCCAAATTTTTGGCGTCCCCTTGGATTACTTCACACAACCGGAAAAAACTACGAGAAGATGCTGCAACCAAGGATATTGAGGGATGTTGATACTGCAGGAGATCTTTACGGGTCAATACGGGTTTCGCTGAGGGAAGTTAACTATCGCTGCCATAAGCAGTATCGTCCAGGCCATCGAGAATGCACAGACAGGCTATCACTACTTAATTTTCTTAAGGAAAATCAAATTTTTTTTAAGAAAATCACTTTACTAGTGACCCTTGATGTAAAGAATGCTTTTAACTCATCAAAATGGTGCGATTTTATGGAGGGACTAAGGAGCTCCCAGATGCCAAAATATCTGAGAAGAATAATCAGTAGTTACCTGAGTTATCGAGAAATAATCTACTAGACTGCGCAAGGTACAAGATTTAGGAGAGTAAAGGATCGGTCCTCGGACCGGATCTGTGGAACATCCTGCACGACCAGGTACTTAGGCTCCCAATACCGGAGGATACTTTTACTGTCATACGCAGACGATTGGGTCCTGTTCATCACGGCAAAAGATGTAAAAATTAAATTTTACATCTTTTGCCGTGATGAACAGGACCCAATCGTCCGCGTATGACAGTAAAAGTATCCTCCGGTGGAGTCAATTATTGAATGGATCAGCTTAGCTTAAAGATTGCGATGGCGAAGACTGAAATTCTCCTATTCAGCCGTAAATACAGTGAAACCTCGATAATTCGAAATTTTTCCTCGATAATTCGATTAAATTTTACTTAAAATTTTTTTTTTAATTCACAATTTTAAATATTTATTTTCTTTTGAACTGTAGAAGAGTAAAGAGCTAAATATGTTTTTAAATAAATTATTTTTAAAATTTATCATGACTCGCGCGCAATACAAAACGCTTACTTTTGAAGACAAAAAAAATGTAGAAGTGCTTGAAAATAAGCGTAAGAAATGTGAAGTAGCCCAAGAGTTTGGAAGGCAGTAATGGTTGGCTTGAAAAATTCCAAAGTAAAAACAACATTGAAAGCATAAAGGTTTGTGGAAAAAGTGCAAGTGTAAATATTATTGATGCTGACCAAAGTGTTGCATTATTAGATCATATTAAGAACTATGAACCGAAAAACATTTTCAATGTTGATGAAACTGCATTATTTTATAGATGTACCCCAGATAAAACTTTAGTCTTTAAAAACGAAAAATTTTTTAGTGGAAAATTAAGCAAAGAACGAGTAACACTTTTAGTAGGAGCAAATATGGATGGTGTATATTGATACCATCATCCCAATATGTATAGAGGAAGATAGGATAGAAACGAAGGTTAGCTTAAAGTGCTTGGGATTGATGTTGAACAAGAAGTTGATCTTTATGACGCAAATACTGAGAAGCACAGAGAAGGCTGGCAGGATCACTAATGCATTAAGCAGACTGATGTGTAACACGTATGGACCTAAAACTGGAAAGCGAAGGCTTCTTATATCGATCACTCACTCTATACTCCTGTATGGTATAGAAGTATGCGCTAACTGCATGGAAAAGGTCAGTTATGCATTTAAGCTGACGAGCATTCAGAGGCAAGGAGCTTTGCTAATCTCCTTTGCCTATCGCACAGTGTTGTTAGAGGCAGCTCTAGTCATCGTCAAGATAATGTCGATAGATCTGCTGGTTCTTGAGAGACAGTATATCCATCTGAACAAAGAAAGGGAAGGCTTTGACCGCGCTAAAGCTACTTCGCGCCAGATCAGCCTAAGCAAATGACAGGACCGTTGGACTGACTACTCTGAGAGCAAATAGACCAAGGGGTTAATAGGAGAGATATCACCTTGGATAACTAGAAGGCACGGGGACATCAATTATTTGTTGACCCAATTCTTAAGCGGACATGGGCTTTTTTGCTTCTACCTCTTTCGGATACAGAAGATGAATAACGCTGAATGTATATACTATCCTAGCAAACAAGACACGCTGGAACACACATTTTTCGAATGCGACAGATTGACAGTCAAAAAGTTTCAACTAGAAACTAAAATCGGACAAATCACACCTGCAAATGTGGTTAGCCTGATGCTCCGAAGTGATATCGCAATCAATCCTAGATGGTAGAGTAATATTTATTTATTTATCTATTTATTTATTTATTTATTTATTTATTTATTTATTAAGCTCCAGAGCACCCGACTTAATTTAAAAGCCCCTAGCGCTCCACCTGTTACAGTCCCCGTTGGTCCATCCTGGTCCCTTTAGGTAATGTCCCGGTGTTGTGTAGTGTTTGTTTCCCTTGAATGGTGTTCGCGGTTAGTGTCCCAAAAGTGACAACCCGCAGGTACCTTGCCTCTGTAGGGAAGTCCAGACCTGGTTCCATGCGAGCATGTTCCCAGAATCACCCTTCCTTTGAGGGTTCGAATAACTGCTTAATTGCTCCCTTGTGTGTTAGTGTCACAGAAGTGACAACCTGCAGAGATCTTGCCTCTGTTGGGAAGTCCAGACCTGGTTCCATGCAAGCATGATTCCAGAGTCACCCTTCCTTCGAGGGTCCGAATAGCTGCATGGCTGCTACCTTGTGTGTTAGTGTTCCGAAGATGCGGAAAAGAGGTCAGAATAACCCCCACCAGGTTCTTCCAGCAGTAAGCCAACTCTAGGTCCCCCAGTTAGGGGCATCGACCAGGGCACACAAAGACCATTAGGCACAGCCCACAGAAATATGTCACCGAGATCTTACCACAGTTTGGGTATACCTGTTGCAGGCTCGCCTTAGGCTTCCCCCTCAGATGGTCTCCGCCCTCCTATGAAGTCCTCAAGACCGAGTGACCTTATGAAGTTCACTAGGCTCTGAGGTTTCAATGGTCCAACATCTTCTGTGTTCGTTAGTGAAAACTCGAGGTACCTTCTGCGTCGTTCCTCCAGCGCTGGGCAAGCCCAGATCAAATGTTCGGTTGTTTCTGTCGATTCATCGCAGAATCTGCAGTTCCGAATATCGTTAATGTTCCCCCATCTGTGATGGTTCAATACGGAGTGACCCGTTATCCAGCCCACCACAACACGAGTGTAGATTCTATTCATATTCAGTAGTTCGTCACGCCACTCGTAGATCGGAGAGGTACCCAGGGCCCTTTTGGACTGCCTGGCTCCTCTTGATTCCGTCCACTCAAATGGGTTCTCCCTACCCATTAAGTCAGAGATAGCCGATACGACCTCGCACCAAGGGGTTCCGATGACGGCAGTTGGGGCTGCTATCTTAGTTCCTTTCTTGCCTAAAGAGTCAGCTTCCTCGTTGCCTGGTATGCCCACATGAGCGGGTACCCAGTAAAGCGTGATTTTGTTCCGACTACCTAGAGTGTTTAACGAAGTTTTGCATTCGCGTACCAGCTTCGAGAAAGCTGTTACCGAGTTCAGAGCGTTGAGAGCAGCCACGCTATCTGAGCATATGCTATAATTCTCATTCCCTTTAGTTTTAGTGGGTAAAGGCAAGGTAAGCCGAGTCCCACATAACTGTTAGTCCGGATGCTGAACAGTATACATAACGCATTTCTCCACTTCCTATACGCGAAAAAAAACCTAAACATAAGCTTTTAGAAGAGCAAGTTTAATTATTTCTTTACTAGCGAACAATAATGACTACATTCCAATTTTTAGAAGTCCGACAGTCAATATTGGCCTTTGTAAAAAAAAAAAACATTCATAACCTCATTTAGAAATATTTATTTTTACCAAATGCGATTACTTAAATTACTCTTAACGCAAAGTCTAATGGCACGAAAAAATCTTCCACGAGATTAGGGTTATGTCATATAAAAAATAAATTAATTTTAACCGAAACTAATTAAATTACGAGATAATATATTTTTTTTTTATTTTCTGCACTTTGCATTTTTTAAATTTTATACATTTTTATATAATTTTTGATAAAATATTGAAGATTAGAGGCACGAATTTTCGTAAAGGCACGAAAAACAATTGTTTTTTTCGTGTTATTAGATCTAGCCATTACTTAAACCAGTTATGTACTATTATAAAACGTGTAAATAATTATTAAATTTTATTATTGTTTTTCAATTACGTGAATATTAACTTTATGAATGAGATTATTTTAATAAATGATTCATATTTAGAAATTTTTAAAATTATTACATCTATTATATAATACATTTGAAAAATTGTTTTATTGGTTGGAATATTATACATATTCATAACAGTTTATATGCACAATACATAAAAGATGGATTTTTTATTTAAAAAAGATATATTTCTATTTATATTCAGATTTAAATTCTGATTTTACGATTCAAAAAATACGTTCGTTTTTTTTTAGTAAAAATTTATATGTGTTATTTAAAATTGCGGGTTATTGAAATTTCAAAATATAAAGGTATAAATATGAAAAAAATTTATTTATATTGCGTACCGATGCACATGTATTTATATATCTTATTTTATTACCGAGTCTTTTTTTCATATATTTTATACGAGGATTATCTCTAACAAAATGATTTGCTACGATTTATACATATTCTATAAATCTATGTTACCTTTGGTATTGCTGTTGATTGAAGCAATTTTCAAATTATTGTTAAAGTTCAACAGATATTTTTAAAGAGAAATATTATATCTTTCAATTTTCTAATAAAATTTCAAACATAATTAGTAATTTTCATATTTTTATATTTTAACAAAAAGTAAAATATAGGTACCTATGTATTAATTTTATTTTTTCTCCAAATTATAAAAAATACGCTTCAGTTAATACTTGAAAATATTGTAAATTTAGCTTGTTAGTGCACACTTCAAGTCTCTTCTGTATCATAATGAGGTATTTCAATAAGTTCAAAATAATAATTTAAAAAATTTTTTTAAATATACATTTTTTTGCATTGTCTTTTTTGACGCAAACAATGAGTCATTCTAAATAAATTTTTTATTAAAATTAATCTCACAAAAACAAGATTTTTCAAAGATTGGAGGAAAGGAGCAATATTTCAGTTTCTCGCAAAGCAAAGTCTATAGATATTTTTGAAGATTTTTTAGAAGGAGATTTCAGAAAAGTTTTCACTGGGATAACTGGGGCTTGTTACGGTCAAATGTTGATAGTCAACATTATATTTTGGTCCTTCGATGTTAATTCTTAGTACACCTTTAAGAAGCAGAATTTGCTAAGTGTCTAATTGCTCACTTAATTGTAAAAGTGAGCTCGTTTTTGACCGCCATAAAGCAGGTTAGCTTTTCCATACTGATTTACGTGTTTCCCATATCTAAGAAATGATCAAAAGAAATGGCGCTTTAGTTATGAAAAATATATTTTATGGAAGAAAAAATAAAGTGCATCGTTAAGCTTTTAAGATGTCAATGGGTTTTAGATGAATTTTTTATCCAAAAAATGATTTTTGCCTTTTAAAATTTACTATTGAACTGATTTTAAATGTTAAGAAAACGCATTTAGGGATACCTTAGATAAAAAAGTATGAAAAAAAAAATTTAATATCATTTTAAAGTATGCACTTAAAGTCTCGCTTCTTTCATTAATGAAAAAAAAAACTTTGAAACTTTTTTGTCGTTTCCTATAATAGGTAACGACTAATACAAAGTTCCTGTACCGTAAAAGTTTCAACATTAGAATTAACAAGTATTCGAACAATGAGTACATCCCAGGGTTGGGCATATCGCGATAGTTTTAGTATCCGATAAGTAAAAGATATCGATTTTTTTTTTATTTTCTATCGCTATTTTAGGACGATAGTGATTACGATACTTTTTTTATCGAAAAATTTTTCGATAAACGATAGATTTTTATCGCTTATCGGAAAAATTTTCGATAAAAGATATATTTTTATCGGTTATCGAAAAAAAATTTCGATAAACGATAGATTTTTATCGTTATCGAAAAATTTTCGATATGATAATTATCGCTTATCGTTTATCGAATTATCGCGGACTAAAAGCGTGAAATTTGCACGTTTCTGAAAACTTTGAACTTTATTCCTTCCTCACCCGGCAATCCAAACTTTTTGTAAGTAAACTGGAATGAAAAGTGTAAATAATAAAATGTAATGAGGTTTCATTCATTTATTATAGGTTTAAGGGTAGCTTTTACACTTTTTTGCCCCTTAGAGGAAGAGTTAATAAATTATATAATGGTCAAACACAATAGAATACTTTCAAATACCCGATTAAAATAAACACAACCTACGAGCTTATAACAATTTTAACATAAAATCCCTACTTATTCTAAGTCCTTAAACAGAAATTATTATATATCCTTAAACTGATATTATTATAAGTCAAGAAATCTAAATTATTCTATGTCCCTAAATCAAACTTACCTTAAGTCCCTTAATCCAAATTATTCTAAGTTTCTAAATCGAAATTATCCTAAGTCCATTTGACCCCACCCCACCCTAAAAACCATTTTCACTCCCTTTTCCTAAATTTTTGGCGTTTATCAAGTACTCTCTATGAAAATGTCCCATATGTTGAAAGCAAAGAAGATAATTACATTATGTTTATTCAATTGTTTCCTTCTTGGATACTTTTTAATTATTTCAGCTGCATAAGTTTTTAGAATACGTCCTGAACTTATTACTTAGGTCGTAGACTTCAAATCCGGAGTCAGATTTTTAAAAAAAATTAGCCCTTATATGAGTTTTAGCCTTTATCTATAAGAAAAAATGACATTTTCTAGCGCTATTTTTTTGTTACAACCTAAAAATCATCCCAAAAGTGGCTTTCAGTCTTCCCAAAAAAATTTTTGTGATGCGTTTTAACCCAGAATCACGGCCAATTTTATGATTATCATAGATAGAGAGACAAATTTTATCCTTAATAGATCGATAGAATTTTCAAACGGCCATTTATGTTATTTGGGTCACTGAACACGAATATGATATCGTTTTTACCGAAGATAGTCCAGATGCCCACAATAGGCAACTGTAGGTTGATTTTTGGGGTATTTTCTATATTTTCAAGTGTTACTTATGTTTTTTTGGTCTTTGCACGCGAATATGAAACCTGTTTTTACTAAAAATTATTTAGTTGCCCACTATAGGTACTTTTAGGCTATTTTTGAGATTTTTTACTATTATTCTCATAGTCTTGTAAGAGTACGATTGTTCCATAATAGGGTTACTGTATCAACACCAATATCTGAGAAACTAAGAAACCAGGCTGGATGTAAGAAGGAGTATGGGTTATTCAGATTTTTTATGACCATTTGTAATTTTTGTTATCAATTAACAAAATAAAAATACATTTTTATTTTTGAACACATTTTTATAAAAATACATTTTTATTTTTTATTATTATTTTATGTACCTACAAGCAATCTAGAAGGTAGGTCATACATTTTTTGAATAAAGAAACTTACAAGGAAAGTTCAATACATTTGGAACACCAAATTACATCAAATGGTTATGGTTGAATTTATTATGTTGAAAAATCATGCCAAATACCTTCCGTTCATTCCAATTAGCCTTCTGTGCCTAGAAACGCAGGGTTCAATGTTATGTAACAAGTTTTTTTGGTAATTTTCAATGAAACGCTAAAACCTCACAAATTAACCAAAAATCTTCATTTTATAAGTCTCAAAATATTTCCACAAGCTTCAAATATCCAAAAATTTTTTACTCTACGTTTTTGAATTATTTGTTAATCAGATATGATAATTTGAAGTCGGAGTCCCGACTCGTTCCCTAGTTTTCCAGATATTGGTGTTTGGAAGTATCCTAAATTAACTGTGGCGACTGTAAGCCTATTATGGGACATTCGTACCCTTACAATACAAAAAATATATATAACAGTCAAAAATCTATAGCGCTAAAAAATGTCATTTTTTTTATAAATATGGCCAAAACTTATGCAAGGGGTAATTTTAAAAAAAATCTGACTCTAGATTCAAAATCTGCGTCTTCAAAAACATATAATAAAATTTTTTATTTTTTTCCTAAAAATTATGCAGTTGAAATAATTCAAAAATATTCGTCAATCTTGACATTAATGGGTTAATTAATATCCCAGATCTGATTATCAAATAAACCCAATATTTTGTTAATTAATCTTGAAAAAATTTTATTTCCTTGATCATATTATAGCTTTAATTCGAAAATATTGCAAAAAAAAAATTTTAAAATAGGTAGTTTTTGCTGATTTAAGTGTGTCCCCCTATTTTTCAGCCATTTTGAACTCTGGATTCGGATTCAACGAACGTGTACAAGAACTTTTCTCTGGTTTTTTCCGCTTGCTGATTTTGGACCAATTAGGCTAAGGGGAATATATGTACAGTCGCATTCATTAAGGGCTTTGTCATCAATAATTATGCGTAAATGTTAAGATGTGTGTATTTTTTAAACTAGACCTAACTGCATGTAGGAAATATTCCATCACTGAAATAGTAATATTATATGAATACCAGGGCGAATGGTTACCTTATGTAACCCGATCCTGATGTGGTAATTATGTATAACGATTAGGGTAAAGTAAAAGAGTTGCAATTTCAAAAAATATGATTTACGAAATTCGTATTTAAAGGATACAGGACTTTTAACTGATATTATGTAAATCCAATGCTGTTTTTAAATTAATGATTCTGAATAATAGCAACTTTTTTAATAAATTGACGAACTAATGATTCGATTTTAATTTTTTCTTTCTTCTTGAAAAAAAACATTTAAATTTATTGCTAAACAAATTGAATTATAATAAAGCGTTTAATTGCTTGGTGAGGAAGGAATAAATTTGAATTTCAGAAACGTGCAAATTTCCCGTTTTTAGTCCGCGAGAATTCGATAAACGATAAGCGATAATTATCGTATCGAAAATTTTTCGATAACGATAAAAATCTATCTTTTATCGAAAATTTTTCCGATAAGCGATAAAAATCTATCGTTTATCGAAAAATTTTTCGATAAAAAAAGTATCGTAATTACTATCGTCCTAAAATAGCGATAGAAAATAAAAAAAATATCTTTAGCGATTATCGAAACGATACGATATTGCCCAACCCTGGTACATCCTGTTGAAAAAGAGATACGCATATTGAGCATTTCATTTCAACTTTATCCAAACATAATTAAAGACCTGTTTTGTAGTTTTAATTTGATAGAAGGTTCTAACTTACATACATTTAACGTTTTTGAAACAGAAAAAAAAATATTTGAACGTTTTTTTTCACGAATTTCACCCGTTAATCAGAGAAATTTTTTTTTCAACAGCCAGGCTAATGTACATAATATATATATATATATACACATATATATTAATCTACGTGAAATAGAAGATTTTGGCTTCTTACGCAAGACTGAACTTGTAAGCACTTTGATAAAAAAAAAAAAAAGAAAAAATATAAAATTATAAGCTTTTGCGCTCTTATATTTTCATCTAGAATGATACAATTATGATTATGCATACATATACTTTACTTATCCTTTA
Source organism: Anagrus nilaparvatae (assembly GCA_022575985.1). Lineage (NCBI taxonomy): Eukaryota > Metazoa > Arthropoda > Insecta > Hymenoptera > Mymaridae > Anagrus > Anagrus nilaparvatae. The sequence continues at coordinate 23,698,602 of JAKSXM010000247.1, read as the reverse complement.
TTTCAAATTCATATATATTATTTTATAAGCTGACGAAACTTTTGTGGCTTTAGCTATAGACGATAAAAAAAAGGATGATAATAATGGTGATAAAAAAGCAAATTTCTTTTTACAGCAGTTTGTAGAGAAAAAAAATTTTCTAAACACATAAAAGCTTTTCCTTTATATATGGTCGTGCCTTTTATACCGAAATTTTTTGCATCCCATAATTTAGATAAAGTATTGTAAGTTATTCCAGAAGGAATTCACCGATTTGGTCTAATCCAGTTATACCTTTTTATAAAATATTAAATTCCTCAATTTTTTAGCACTCTAGGTGCAAATCGATCGAAGTGAAACTCAAATTAATTTTTTTCACCTTTATTTATTTTTGTATGCAAGTTTTTAGTAATCTAGTAACAAAACCAGTTAGAAGAGTATTGAAAATAGTGTCATTTCGCTAAATTTACGGGACCCCTAGAACTTTTTTTCGAAAAGGGGTTAATTTAAAAAATATTCACCCATATACTTTAAGAATAATAAAATGAACTATATATATCCGATCGAATTTGTTTGAATAATGTATAACAGATAAATCTCACCTATATAAAGCCGAAATCAAAGCTTTTGAAATATGCAACAGATTTATATTAAATCCTATTCTCAATGTATATTTTAAATACAATAAACAGAAATAAAAATTTTTGTATTATTTAAAATTTTTACAAAAAATAAACTTACCGTCAGTATTAACAATTGAAACATAAGTCCAGTTAAAATAACGTACAAGATCAACAAGAAGTTGTGCTTGATAATAATCTGATGGTACGACTCGCAAAAATGTTGAAAATCTGCTCTTATCACTAAGGTCTCTTGATGTCGATGAGTAACCTACCTGTGAAGGGTCAAGTATTGGTAGTTAGATATAAATCTACATTTTATTAAATTAAAAAATAAATATTGCTACTTATAATTTTTTTATCAAAGTATTTTTTTTATGCCACTTATATATTGAATTTAATATGTACATGGGTGTACTTCTTAATTTTTTTGTACTTTGAAAATATTAAAATTTGATTAAATAGCATAATATCCAAATTTATAAATTATAAAGTGAAATTATTCTGTTTGTAACCTAAATTTCAATTTATATACACCAATAAAATACTTTATCGTAAAAAAATTTATATATTCACCTATTGAATAAGTACAAGACATTTGCTTTTATACAAATGACGTAAGTTTGACATAACTACTTTGACATGACTTTTACATGATTTTGACATTTGACATAACTACCATAATAGGATTTACAAGATAGAAAATCTTTCTTACAGAGAATAAAGCCCTATCTCATATTTTACAACAAATTAAAAACCATGTCCATATACACAAGCAATATTCATAATTTTATGTATTTTTTTTCTTATAGATATTTTTATTATTTATATGAAAAGAAAAACAATTTTTTTATATTTTATTATAAAAATTTATTGAACGTTAAAAGTAGGTAACAAAAAAAAAGCTTTAAATATACATTAAATATGTTTCCAGGGGTTCTCCAATTTCTCTCTAACCAATAACTATAAAAATCTGAAGTACTTTTTTTCGATAACTTTTTTTTCGGTCATTAACAAAAATTTTTATTTCATTCCGTAAAATAATTTTGATTACTCATAATAAAAAAATCGTATTTGATTCTTGTCCATATATAAACAATTGATCACCAAATCGCAGTTTACCATCCTCGAGTTGAATTCCGTACAATTTGAGCTATTCTTTATTTTTCTGGATATAGGATGCATTCAAATTTTCTTTTTTAAAGTTTCTAAAATTGCTCAATTTTATTTTAAAAGCATATTGATCTAAGTTTATTGGTATAATTTATAAGTTTTTAAAAATGTACTTAGTATATTTTAATAAAACAAAATAATTTGGCTTTGTCTCAACTACTTCAGGAGATTTGAACTTAGAAAAAGAGATGAAACAGGGCTTCCTTAAATTAAGAGGCATGCCATTATTCACAGACCAGATATAAAAATTATTGATATCCGATTGAGTGACATTAATTATCAATCGCTTTACACAAAAGGGTTCAATATCATATTTAATCTTTCATCCCTTTCAGATCAGCTTTACTAATAATGGAAGCTATATAGTATTACAACCTCAACGGAGAAAAATATTTTGTATATTTTACAAGGTTAATTTTAGTAAAACGGGGTTAGTTTTAATTACAAAAAAAATTTGTAAATTTTACAAATATGAAGTCATAATATTGTAATTCTAACTATAAACATGCACTGTTAAAAAAAACTCCGGTGATTTTTCGACAAAATTGGTAAATTTACTAAAATTTAGTAAATTTTCGAAAAAATTCGCAATTTTTCGAAAAAAATCGGAAATTTACTAATATTTGTAAATTTGCGAAAAAATAGTAAATTAACAATTTTTTTTTTCGTAAATTTTCGACAAAATCGTAAATTTACAACTGTGTCGTAATTTTACGATTTTTGTAGGAAAATTGCAAATTTTAATCGAAAATTTGCGACAAACAATTGTGAAATTACAAGTCCTATTTTTCGTACCTAAAAACCAATGGCAAACCATTTAGAGTCATAAAATAATGTTTTTTTATTTTATACCATACTTAAGGACGCTCCGTCATTTGAATTTCCGAATAAAGACATATACAGTTTGTTAGAGGAATGTCTCAGGAATCGAATGATATGCACGGTAGAGCTGCTTTGGTTGAATATTCAACCAATTGGTTGAATTTCGCAGTTTTTGGTTGAATTTTCAACCAATTGGTTGAATATTAAACCAAATACTGCGATTTTCAACCAAAACTGGTTTAATTTTCAACCAAAAGCTAAAATACAAAATAAAAACGATGTTTTTATAGTACAGGGTAAAAAATGATCAGGGCATCTATTAAAAGTGAATGAATTTTATTATATTATTGTAATTAGTAATTTTTTATGTACTACTTCTATTGGCTCTGTACATAGTATGATAAATTTTTTTAAACTTAATATTGTATGCTTTAACTTCCTGTCATTTTACCTGATTTTTTTTTTAATAATCGAATTATTTTTTTTTATTAATTACTTTATTTATATATGTCTCAAGAGTATGTAAAAAGAATTTATTTTTAAATCCTTCTTGTTAAATATAGTTAGAAATTATGTCGGAACTGGTCATTAATAGAAATTATGAGCAAATTTTGCTAATATTCGCGATTGTTTATGACGAAAGAAATAAGTGTTGAAAACTTTGACTAAAAAAAATTTGTGTTGATCTTTTTAGCACAACGATTTTTGGTATAGAACGATTCCGAAAAACTTTTTTGTGTAGAATGATTGATGTGACGAATAATTTTGTGTTGATCACATCTCTTGCATTAAAATAAATAATTTAATAACTAAAAGTACCGAAAAAATTCATCTAAAACTTTAAAGCCATTTTACTCGAAACAGCGTTTTTGAAAAGTAATGCACACGATTACGCGATAAAATCTGCACCAATTTACTTTAAATTGACTAAGCAACTTAATATATGTGTTACACCCCATCCGTGTAATTGACCAATTCATGAAATGGTCAACTTTTTGACCAATTCATGAAATGGTCAAGCCCCTTGCCCAATTCATGAATTGGTCAAAAAATAGTAAAAAATTTGACCAATTCATGAACTGGTCAGAAATATTCAATTTTTTTACACTAGTTGGTCAATATTTAAAATTGAATAATTATAATATTTTAGCATGCATATAAATTATAGGTATAACATAAAACATTTTAAATGTAAATTATTTATCAGTTTATAATTTTTATTTTACTCTCAAAACACTATTCTGTAAATATATGTCCAAAATTACAGAATAACAGTCTATGGTCGGTAATACTTATTTTTTACAGTCTATGCTATGTAAATTTCTGAATTACAGAATAGACGATATATTTTTATATCGAGGGGTAGTTAACTTTTAGTACAATTTACTATTTTTTAAAAAAGTAAAAAATTATTTTTAGATATAATTACGGGGGTTTTTGGGTACGCTGAGCTCAAATTCGGTTACAAAATTCAAAAATTCCGAATAATGGACCCCGAAACTGCAAAATTTAGTAAAAAAAATATTTATTTTAAAACTTAATAAATTATTCTTGACTGCAACACTTGGGGTTTAAAGACACGCTGATCCCGAATTCTTTAAATTTTATTCCAAATAATGGACCCAAACACCGCAAAATTCGGTAACAAATAATGTTTTTTCATGTTTTAAATGAATTTTTGATCTTTCTTTATAATGTTATTTAGCCAATAAAAACAGTTGACTATTAGAAAAAATTATTGCTAGAAATTTTAAAAACCTCAGAAAATAAAAGAAAAATATTGTTAACTGTTTTACCCCATGGGGGGGGGCACATTATGGGGGCGTGGGGGATGTACTTTTTAGGTACTTAAATAAATTGAAATTTTTACCTAAAAATGTTATCTAGTAGGTATTTTAGGCTGCTCTTTCCGAATCTGAAGTCTATTTTCATGTACCACCCTTCGGGATTACGATATCAACCACTCAAATGGGTAAATTGTAAATATACTGTTAAATATTTTTTAACTATTCAACACTTGGAAAAGTGGTTGCTCTTTATAAAAAAAATAATTAAACGAACTGTAAAAAATGTCAAAAAATTACGTGCATATCTTCTATATCCCTTAGAGGGGTGGTGATAGGGTGAACTTTATAAATAAACGAAATTATGATTTTTAGGCCTAAAAATGGTGTCTAGTTGGTACTTTTGGCTGCTTTTTCCGAATCTGAAGTCCATTTTCACATAAAATCCCTCGGGGGCGCGATATCAACCCCTAAATTGGGGTAAATTATAAATATGCTCGCAAAAATATTTAAACGATTCAAAATTTGAAACAATGGTTATTCTTTAGAAAAAATAACTAGACAAAATCAGTAAAAAATTTCAAAAAATCACGTGCGTATATAATTATTCAACACCTAGCAAGCTATTTTTTTGCGTAATTTTAATAATTTTAAAACATTAAACGTAAATTTACAATTTACCCCATTATAGGGGTTGATATCGCACCCCCGAGGGGTGGTACGTGAAAACGGACTTCAGATTCGGAAAGAGCAGCCCTAAATACCCACTAGATACCATTTCTAGGTAAAAATTTCAATTTATTCAAGTACCTAAAAAGTCCATCCCCCACACCCCCATAATTTGCCCCCCAATGGGGTGAAACAGGTAACAATATTTTTCTTTTATTTTTTGAGGTTTTTAAAGGTTCTAGCAATAATTTTTTATAATAATCAACTGTTTTTATTAGCTAAATAACATTATAAAGAAAGTTCAAAAATTCATTTAAAACATACCCCACTTTGGGGGTTAATATCGCATCCCCGAGGGGTGGTACGTGAAAACGAAATTCAGATTCGGAAAGAGCAGCCCTAAATACCTACTAGGTACCATTTTTGGCCCAAAATTTCAATTTTTTCATATAAAAATATGCGAGTGTCCAGGAATTGTCGGTTGGGCGTTAATGAGTTAAATGAGAATATACTGAGAAATATTAATTTTCTAACTATATATTTTTATTAGAAATTTTTTACTTAAAAATTATTTTTAACTTAGACTTGTAATATATTTTTTATTAATATGTATTTTTAATTATTAAAATTATTAAAATTAAAAAATATAATAATGACTCCTTTGTACATAAATGTTATTTTTATTCATTCCAAAATTATTGACCAACTAGTGTAAAAAAATTGAATATTTTTGACCAATTCATGAAATGGTCAAAATTTTGACCAATTCATGAATTGGGCAAGGGGCTTGACCATTTCATGAATTGGTCAAAAAGTTGACCATTTCATGAATTGGTCAATTACACGGATGGGGTGTAACATATGCACTAATTTCAGGATGTCGTTGAGTTTCAGTATTTTTATGTTCTCAAAAAATTTTTAAAGCTGCTTATGCTCGAAAATTAAAGGCTTTTTATTTCATTTTAACTTTCTGTAGGTAGCCGCCATTTTGTTATTCTACGTAGGATAACCTTTTTAATTTGTCATTCCTAAGTTTCAGAGCCAAAAGAAGTAGTACATAAAAAATTACTAATTACAATAATATAATAAAATTCATTCACTTTTAATGGATGCCTTGATCATTTTTTACCCTGTACTATAAAAACATCGTTTTTATTTTGTATTTTAGCTTTTGGTTGAAAATTAAACCAGTTTTGGTTGAAAATTCAACCAATTGGTTGAATTTCGCAGTTTTTGGTTGAATATCGCAGTTTTTGGTTGAAAATCGCAGTATTTGTAAGTATTTTTTAATATTCAACCAATTGGTTGAAAATTCAACCAAAAACTGCGAAATTCAACCAATTGGTTGAATATTCAACCAAAGCAGCTCTACCGTGTGGGCCATATAGTCGATAGTGATTGCCAGAGAAAAACTACTCAAGAACAAAAAAAAACTTTTCTTTTGACAATGAAATTTAGCCAAGTTATCTACAATTTACGATTTTACTCAAATTTTTCTAAAAAAAGACATTAAAAAAAGTCTGTTTCTGAACTTAAAATATGCATTATTCCCTTGATTATTATGGTAAAATACTCATTTTTTTTTTAAATCGTTTACTTTTTCCTTGAGTATTTATTTCTTCAAGAAAAGAATACTTTTTTACCACATTTCAACATTTAGGTCAAAAAACAATAAAAAACTGTGTTAAATAAATTTGGCTAATTACAGTTTTCAAAGGATTCTGACCTAAAAATTAAAATTTTGTGAACTTTTTTTTTTTGAAGAAATGAATACTCAGGGAAAAATTAATCGATTTTTAAAAAAAAGTTATTATTTTACGATGAAAATCAAACAAGTCAGAAATAGGCATTTTTCAATATAAAACTTTGAGTAAAATCTTAAATTTACGACAACTCGGCTAAATTTCATCGTAAAAAGAAAAGTTTTTTTTCCTCTGGAGTAGTTTTTCCCTGGAAATCAGATTTTGTCATCTATTATTTTAAATTTTAATTAACAAAAAAGTAATTTTTATCTTGATTAATGAAGTTATCGCCTATTTTATTTTTCTTAAATTATTTTGGGTTGCTCAGATACAAAAAAAACGGTTTTCGGCATAAAAGTGGCAAAATCTTTTTGGCATCCATCGCCGATTCCATGATAACGTTTTTTTTTGCATTCTATAGGTTGCAAACTATCAGAAAATCATGGTGGTAATCGTTGCCTCTTAAATTTTTTATTTTTCATTTTTAGCGCTCATAAAACGTATTTTGTCGTAGAAATGCACATAAATTAGGTATTATTTTTTTTTACTACCTAACTTGGACAAAAAACTGAAGAAAAAAAAATTTGAAGGCGCATCGATATAACCCGTTTTTTCAGATAGTTTGAACCTTCAGAAATCCGAAACAAAAAGTGAACAAGAAATCGGCGATAGGTGCCAAAAAGATTTTTCCACTTTTATCTCAAAAACTGCCTTTTTTCGTAACTGATTTTCGAAAATTTTTATTTCAGGGGTTTTTCGCGGTATTTTTAGGGATTTTTTTTAATGACAAGTTAAAAAAAGTTCAAAACTAATACAAACAAGGATTTAGCATCAGTTTTTAACAATATTTTGACATTTATAAGCTTGAAAACCTGTATTTATTTTTTACTTTTTTTCAAATTTTGTTTTATTACTTTTTCTTGCACCTTAGGCTTGTCTATTTTAATATTTTGTCTATTTTATTTTTATCTCATAAAATATATTTTTCCAAGCAAATAAAACTCCATTAATGATTATGGGCCCAAATATTTTTCATTTTTACACGTTTATTACCAATTTTTTCAATTTTATACAATACGTAATTTTTGACCGATTATGCATATTTCCAAGCTGTAGAATTAAATTAAAAGGGGAGTTCAATACATTTGGAACACCAAATTATAAAAAATAGTTATGAATGAGTTTATTATGTTGAAAAAACATGCCGGCTACTCTCCGTTCATTCCAAAGGGCCATCTGAGCCTAGAAACGCAGGGCTCAATGAAATAGGGTTTTTTGGTAATTTTCAATGAGACGCTAAAACCTTACAAGTTAACCTAAACTCTTTTACTCTTTTCTTTGGTTGGTTTCATTTTTTTGGTGTATAAACCACCTTTCAAACGCCGTAAACCGTAATTTATTATCATTAATCCTCTCATCACTATAGCCAATTAACCAAATGGTCATTTTTGGTTAAAAATGACCTATTTTTAAATTGCTGCCAAATTTGTAATTTTTGACGAAAATGGGTTTTATAAGTCTCAAAATATTTCCACAAGCTTCAAATTTCCAAATTCTTTACTCTACTTTTTTGAATTATTTAATCATCAGATATATGATAATTAGAAGTCGGAGTCCCAATTATATGGTTTTATAAAAAGCTAATTTTTAATGTTAACTTAGAAGAGTCATTTCTTAAAAACGACTCAAGGAAATGAGACGAGAAAAAATTTTTGGAAACTTCAAGCTTGTAGGAATTTTTCAAGACATACAAAACCTTTTTTTATTAGAAATTACGAATTTGGCAGCAATTAAAAATAGGTAATTTGGTTAATTGGAAGGTGACACTTACACAAAAAAATTGAGACCAACCAGAAGTGTTTTGGTTAACTTGTGAGGTTTAAGCGTTTCATTGCCAAAAAACCCTATTTTATAATATTGAACCCTGCGTTTCTAGGCCCAGAAGACCCATTAGAATGAACGGAGAGTAGCCGGCATGTTTTTTCAATATAATAAACTCATTCATAACCATTTGTTATAATTTGGTGTTCCAAATGTATTGAACTACTCTTTTAATTTAATTCTACAGCTTGAAAATATGCATAATCAGTCAAAAATTACGTATTGTATAAAATTGAAAAAATTGGTAATAAACGTGTAAAAATGAAAAATATTTGGGCACATAATCATTAACGGAGTTTTATTTGCTTGGAAAAATATAAATTTTATGAGATAAAAATAAAATAGACAAAATATTTAAGATGAAAAAGTATAATTACTTCATTTTAACAAGAATTAAAAAATTGGGACTCTAGGGGTTCCATCATTGTAGCGCATTAAAATAATTATTTTCGGGCATCTTGGTGGTATGTAACAATCAATTTGGACTAAAAATTATCAATATTTACCATTATAACTTGTACGTAGATTAAAAACAGCCTAAGGTGCAAGAAAAAGAAATAAAACAAAATTTGAAAAAAAGCAAAAAATAAATACAGGTTTTAAGCTTATAAATGTCAAAATATTGTTAAAAATTGATGCTAAATCCTTGCTTGTATTAGTTTTGAACTTGTTTTAACTTGTCATTAAAAAAAAATCCCTAAAAATACCGCAAAAAACCCCTGAAATAAAAATTTTCGAAAATCGGTTAGCGCAGTTACGAAAAAAAAAGGCAGTTTTTGAGATAAAAGTGGAAAAATCTTTTTGGCACCTATCGCCGATTTCTTGTTCACGATTTTTTTCGGTTTTCTGAAGGTTTAAACTACCTAAAAACACGGGTTATATCGATGTGCCTTCAATTTTTTTTTTTTCAGTTTTTTGTCCAAGTTAAGTAGTAAAAAAAAAATAATGCCTCATATACTAAAAATTATTATCAAAATTAATTTTTTTTTTTTAAAGTAAAAATCTCACATTTAAATTATAATTGACTCATCCTGTTTTTACTTATAATAACTTGTTCGTCTAGATTATCCTTTTTTACGTAATTAAAAATATTTTTTATTCTTAAAATATTAATAATTATATACCTATTTGCTAAAAGAAATATAGCGAAAAAAAATAAAAGTATTCATCTTTTCTCATGTTATAAAATCAAAAAACATTATTTGACGACTCTAAATGGTTTGCTATGCGTTTTTAGGTACAAAAAATATGGCTTGTAATTTCACAACTGTTTGTCGTAAATTTTCGATTAAAAATTGCAATTTTTCTACAAAAATCGTAAAATTACGACACAGTTGTAAATTTACAAATATTAGTAAATTTCCGATTTTTTTCGAAAAATTGCGAATTTTTTCGAAAATTTACTAAATTTTAGTAAATTTACCAATTTTGTCGAAAAATCACCGGAGTTTTTTTTACAGTGTGGTTATATTTACAAAATATATGAACAGAAAATAACAAAACTTTATAATGTAAACATAACCAGCAATTTTGGTTATTTTTCTCCGTGCAAAAAAGTAAAGAATAGCGCAAATTCTTTTACGGTAATTTAGAGTGTATTTTTAAAAGCTCCGTGAAAATCTCAATAGAATGAAAATATATAATAAATAAGTTTTAAGTAGATTATGCATTAACGTAATAAATCTTACGAATATGCACAATAGAGGAAATCTGAAAAAATTACAGTATAGTATGTTAATGCGAGATTTTTTAGATTCACGCTTTATAAAACTCACTTTTTAACTTTGTTTTATTTGCATAGACTCTTTTTGTGTGCTTCAACAATTGGTTTCTCTGTAGAAGTATGAATTTAAGATTTATAAGTGAAACGCGAGTGTGCATCTGTGCATAAAATAAGAAAAAAAATACATAAATATAAACGTTACAAAGTGTATAAAAATGATCTTTAATAAATCATGGCATAATTGACTTAATCTATTTTCACTTCAAATTTTAAAAAATAAAAATAATGCTTTATATTGGAGCTGTGAAACGATAATTTTTATATCTTTTAGTCCGGCTTGAATTAAAAATTAGTAAAAATTTTGCACAAAATATAATAATTAACATTAAAAACTATAGTATAAATTAAAATAATTATCTAAAATATGTATTTTAACAACTATTTAACGAATCAAATTTTTAAAACGAAAGATAGATTAATATTGTTTATGTTTTCAATTCAAGCCGACCTAAAATCATAAAAATCGCCGATTCATATAGTTCCATTTTTTCTTTTGGAGTTGGGAAGGGCCGAACTCAATAGTAATAAAAATTTATTTGATATATTGCATTATTAGAAATAAATCGGGTATGCAGTCGCAAAAATTAATTAATTAATTGATTATAATAAAAATTAAAAATATAAGTTAAAAGGTTTACGCCATGCTCCGTTAAATTAGTTTAAAAAAAAAAATAGATAGAATGAAATAAGAAAGATTTTATCTGACAATAAATTTAAAATTACATTATTAAACATACCTGAGGAATAGAAAACAGCTGAAGTAAATTTTGTACTTGTAAGGTTACCGAGCTGGAACCTGGGCCAACAACACCAATTAAAGGAGCTCTTTTCTCCGACATCTTTAATTAAATAGAATAAATAAATTTATAAAATTATTTAGAATTGTAAAAATGCAAAATATTTTAAATCTTATTTCTTGCAAATGTGTTTTTTCAAAATTCTGTAAAATTTCATATTTTGTGCAAACGTCATAAATCTTGAAATTATCTTTGAATAAATTTATTATTTTATGAATTTCATATTAGCGTGCTTTTCATAGGAACAGTATACGTAGTCCCCCCCACTTATATCCGAAACAAAAGCTCTTTTGCAATTTTTTTCTTTGAAATAGTTAATAATTCACTTTTTTGAGTTAAAGAAAAAGTTTTCTTGAGCCTATGTGTTCAAAATGTCAAAAACATCCGCGGTCCTTTTGCTTAACTATAAACTATGAGTACTAAGTAATAGCTTAAAATTTGAATTTAAATTTTTCTGTTTGTGCATCCCTAATAAAAATAACCGGCCGGTTTCGGCTGGTTTCACCTGATTTCATCTGGTATCAATGACTTTTAAACAGAAAAATAGTTTTAGGTGTTAAAAAAGAAAATTTCCGGGAAAATAAAGAAAATTCAATCCTGATAAACTTTATAACATTCTTTTAACTAATAAACGTCTAAAATGAAAATTTATACATTACCAGGGGGATTCCGAGGTCGAGAAAAAAGTTTTTATGAGTGAAAATTTTCATATTTTCACCCTAGCATATTTTCCGAATTTCCAAAATGACGTTCCAATAAACATCCAAAAAGGAACTTTATACCTTACCAGGGGTTCTTTTTGGTCTGCCATCTTAGAAAATCGGAGAATATGAAAATTTTCACTCATAAAAACGTTTTTCTCGACCTCAAAAACCCCCTGGTAATGTATAAAATTTATTTTTGGGATGTTTATTGGTCCGCCATCTTGGAAAATCGGAAAATATATTGGAGGTGAAAATATGAAAATTTTCACTCATAAAAACTTTTTTCTCGACCTCGGAATCCCCCTGGTAATGTATAAATTTTCATTTTAGACGTTTATTGGTTAAAAGAATATTATAAAGTTTATCAGGATTGAATTTTCTTTATTTTCCCGGAAATTTTCTTTTTTAACACCTAAAACTATTTTTCTGTTTAAAACTCATTGATACCAAATGAAATCAGGTGAAACCAGCCGAAACCGGCCAAAACCAGCCAAAACCGGCCGGTTATTTTTGTTAGGGGTATGAAGTTTTTAGATTCCAAAAATTCATTTTTTTCAACGAAACAAATTTATATTCAGTCCTCTTAGCGTAACGTCGTATTCAAGTCCGTCCCTTGAGCTTCCCACCAGTTTCATAACTAGCAGTCTATATTTATGCTGCACTTGAAAGCTCTGTCGTATTTTTTCCCTATTTAAGTACTTATATTTGAAACATGGAAAACTTAAAATTTTAATAATAAAAAGTTTATCAACGAAAATTTTAATTTTCTATTTTTAAAACATTCTTACAAAATAAAAATGTCAAACGTCCAGGATGTTTTCTCAAAGTTTATGCAATACTTTACTTAATGCATCTTGTTCAGTAATGTGTTATGATGAACAAATGAGGTAGACAAATTAGGAGAAAATTTTGTGGCTTCAATTAAGGGCACTCTGTCCACCACTGTGTGTTTTTGCGCAGTATATTTGTAACTAAAATATTTTAACCATATATTTATTTATAATAATTTTTTAAAAAAAGAATCAATGCTTTTAAAGAATATAAAAAAAAAATTAAAAGTGTTTATTTTTTTAAACAAATACGACCTGTTAAATTTTTGAAATTTTGGGGTCATAAAAGCCTGAGTTTCCAGATCTGGGCTACTTGGATCAAAATTCTGCTTGGCTCAAATTGAAGATCATTCAATTCTAGGTGGAGTTTTCGTGGGAAATTTTCCGCTAAACCTCTTCAGTAATGATTTATACCTATTTGTTTATAAATTGTAGACCATTTTTAACTTTTTTTTTATAAACAATTAGCTGTAACTCATTACTGAAAAGGTTTAGCGGAAAATTTCCCACGAAAACTCCACCTAGAATTGAATGATCTTCAATTTGAGCCAAGCAGAATTTTGATCCAAGTAGCCCAGATCTGGAAACTCAGGCTTTTATGACCCCAAAATTTCAAAAATTTAACAGGTCGTATTTGTTTAATCAAATAAACATTTTTAATTTTTTTGTTTATATTCTTGTACTAAATACTGAAAATCATTGATTCTTTCATTAAAAATTATTATTAATAAACATATGGTTCAAATATTTTAGTTACAAATATGCTGCGCAAAAAACACCCAGTGGTGGACAGAGCGTCCTTAAGAGGTATCTTGAGAGCTATTTAAATATTAGTCTCGAAATGTCAAAGACGTCCGCAAAAATAAAAAATCCCATATTAATTTCAGGATTTTTTCATTATTTCCAATAAACTATATTATATTTTATTTAATACCTTTACTACCTTAAGAAGTTACTTTTTTGACTTTGAATCTATAGCAAAGAAAAATAATTTTTACAAAAAATTGATCTTGCAAGACCTATAAGTTTTTGCCTAAGGACAATTTTTTACTAAAAAAAAAAAGAACACAACAATGGTTTAACATTTAATCACTTCTCTGGGAAGCCGTTATGAAATAGAACAAAAAAGTTATTATTATACGCTAAAATGTCTTCATAAGTTCTTTAGATTATGTGTTTTAACAAAAGAAAGAAAAATATCTTAAATTAAAAACTAGGAAGCTAAAAAGTTGCAAAAAGCTTTAGTATGATATGAATATAAAATATAGAAAATTAATTCATAGGTTTCCTGCTCTTGGGAATAAAAAGGGTAGATGATTCGAATAATTTAGATTTAATTTAAAAATTACCTATTATTTAAATAGCTGATCAATATATACCCGCATGTTATGATTAACTTTTTAACAAGGAGTATATATTTTGATTTACATTAAAATCTTTATACACCAACTTTGCGATGGATTTTGGCTATCTCTGATATTATAGAGTGCAGTGAAAATTTAAAAAAAATTTTTTATGGCTCAGGCTTAAAAAGGGTAAAAAAATAACCTGTTCAAGGCCTAGTCCCTATTTTTAGCTTTAAGTCCATTTCTGAGTAAATTTCTTGGAATGGGAATTTTCCTATGTTTTTTGGCTCATTGAATATCTAATATCCGTTTTTACCGCAAAAGATAAAGTTGCCCCCAACAGACATCTTTTGGTTACATTTTTTTATTTTTCTTGTCCGTCCCTCATATTATGATTTTTAGCTGCTATGAAAATCGGTGTTAGATACTTTGGAAAGCGGTATTAGCATCTAACAACAGTTTCCAAAGTATCTATAGCCGTTTTCCATTATTAAAGTTGCAAAAACTGCTTTCTAAGGTACATCAATAGCCGCTTTCCGTTACAAAGAAAGTTAACACCGCTTTACCTAGTATCTAACACCTCTTCCCAATGCATATAATACCTCTTTCCTATACAAAAGTAGCTAACACTGCATTCCAAGATATTTATCATGGATTTCTAAGGCATCTAACACATTTCCCGAAGTGTCTATACTGTTTCCATTACCGAAGTAGCTAAAACTGCTTTCATGAGGAATTGACAAGAACTTCAGAAAAATAAAAAAATTAACCCGCAACTGCACCTTTTGCGGTGAAAGTGGATAACAGAACTAAATAATAACCTAAAGTTGTCTATTATGGGCAACTGGACTATTTTTAGTAACAAGGAGTTTCAAAGCCATAATTAGTGACCCAAAAAATTTAAATAGCTAATGAGAAAACCAAAGAATTCCTAAAATATAACCTGAAGTTGCCTATTGTGGGCTACTGGACTTTTTCAGGTTACAACGAAAGGCAGATTCATGTTTTCTGATTCAAAAAGCATAAAAACCCATAGGGAAATTCCAATTCCAAGAAATTTGCTAGGAAATAGCTCGGGAAACAGAGTTCAAAGCTAAAAATAGAACTTTTGAGACAAGATTGGACCAGAAAATTTTCTCTAATCAGGCTCGAACCTTGCGCAGTTAATTTTTTGACAAATAATAGCCTTTTTAGCCCTGCGCCATAAAAAAAATATTTAAAAAATGTTCACTTTACTCTTATTAATTACAGGTCTTTTCTTTTTAAAAAATAAACTTAAATATATTTATCAATTAAAGAAGATAATTTATTTTTATTTACCGAATAATTTTTTGACCTTGCATCATACATGCATTGATCTATTGCACTTCCAGGCAAATTTGGGTTGGCATATTCTGGTGTTATACTATCGCGAATAAGTTCAATACTTTGTTGCAGTGCTACAGGTGCTGACCAGCAAGAATCTCTGGCTTCTAATCCCAATTTTACTCCTGTTACAGAAAAAGAAAATTTATTTACATGTACTTGTTTAACTTTATGCTGAAGGTGCATGTAAAGTTTTTGACCAAAATCACCAATAATTACACATGCAGAGACATATTAATTTGTTAATTAAATCACCGCTTTTCATTTATCGATTTCCCGCAAAACTTTTTAAACCATAAATTCAAAATAAGGGTTGCGGATGTAAAAGCGTTTTTTACGATTGTTTTCAACCTGCAGGATTCTTAAATGTAGCTAGATTTTAAAAATCCAACGTGTTTAATAGTGGTATTTTAAGACTTTTATTTGCCCAAAATATAAAGGAAAACTGTAAAAAATCTCTGTGTAGCAAGGTCAGGTTTTCACATAACGTACAATTTTTGTTTTTTACGGCTTTTTACTAAAAGCATAATTCTAAAACACTAAATAGACGAGAAACTAATCAATTTTAATTCACGAACACAATAATTTTGTTTGCACATTAACCACGTAATTAATTAAAATCGAAATTCCGAACAAAAATTTTAATATTAAAGTACACGCCTAAAATATACTAGCACTTTAACAACCCGCTTTACCGAGATTCTTAAAAATTGTAATTTTTTTAAAATCATGCAACTTTGTTTACAAATGAAATTGAGAACAAACCTCTTAATAAATCGGAATTATTGTTTATGCGATCCAAGGTATACAGCGCAGCTTCAACTCTTTGTATCCCATAAAGTTCTCTAATGGTTCCACAAACAAGAGCACCTTCAGCTCCAGTTGGTGGTTTATGAACACTGAAAAGTCCACCGATAATAAAGTCGCCATTGATTGTAGCTGCTTTTGAAGGTATCGAACCGTAAGCTACTTTGATCGTACATACGATCAACCACACCTGGTGGAACATCTCAGCCTTGTCGTCATCTAATTATCATAGTAATTATTTTTAACATTTTCAATTCATAATTAATGACTTTTGATTGACAGAATGAAAAATTTTTTCAACTGAGCATTTCTTTATTTTTTTAAATGTCAAAGAAAATTGTTCCTTCAAGTGCATCATTTCTTTTTTTCTTTTTCTGAAACAAATAAACAGAAGATGTTTTAGTTAACTAACAAATGTAAATTTACATGAATTTTAAACTACAAATAAACTATAGCTAATTTGGCATAAACTCAAGCTCTAGTTATTTCTTGATTTAAAATATGATCTCAGGATTTTTAAATATACAATTCTAAGAAAAATTTGATCATCAAGTCAATTCATTTGCTCTAAAATACAAACACTGTAAATAGTAACTTTCTTAGATTTACAAAAAAAATTGAATTTTTCCGAAAAATTAGTAGATTTTCAAAAAATTTTGTTAATATTCGATAAAAATCGTAAATTTACTAAATTTAGTACATTATCGAAAAATTCGAGAATTCTCGATTTTTTTTTTGAGAATTTACGAAAAAAGTTGTATATTCACAACTATTTTTCGGAAATTTACAACTATTTTTTGAAATTTTTCGAAAAAAAATTGTAAATTATCAATTTTTCTTGCAAATTCACAAAAAAAAATCGAGAATTATCGAATTTTTTGTTAATATACTAAATTTAGTAAATATACGATTTTTTTCGAATATTTATAAATTTTTTCGAAAATTTATTAATTTTTCGAAAATGTTCTAATTTTTTTGTTAATATAAGAAAGTTACTTTTTACAGCGTACTCTAAAAAAATAGCATCGAGTGTATTATCCAAATTTTAGAAGGTAGTCGCTAAATAAGATAAGCTTTGAAGCAAAATTTAGAATCAGAAACAATAAATATGCAAACATAAGGTATAGATAATTGGAAACATAAAAATATGTTTATTACTCCAGTCAAAATACGGGTTTGGTTGTATTTTTACTGGCGAACATGAGATTTGCTTTACTATATGTATTTTGGGTCGCTGAACACGAAAATCGGGGTCATTTCGTAAAGAAATGGGGGCTTCACCCCTAAATTTGCAAAAAACTACCCCAAAATAATGGGGTGTTTTTTACATAGTTGCACTTTGAGCGCTCAGATTCGCACCATACGGGTTTTTTGGGTTGCTGATCAAGATTTTCGACTTCTTTTTCTTAAATAATTAAAATTTCACCCCTAAATTGGCTAAAAATACCCCCGAAAA
The DNA here is from genome assembly GCA_022575985.1 of Anagrus nilaparvatae. Classification (NCBI taxonomy): domain Eukaryota; kingdom Metazoa; phylum Arthropoda; class Insecta; order Hymenoptera; family Mymaridae; genus Anagrus; species Anagrus nilaparvatae. The sequence continues at coordinate 23,680,844 of JAKSXM010000247.1, read as the reverse complement.
GGGGGTGATTTTACTATTTTCGCACTTTGAGCAACCAGAATATGTCCGTATAGGTTTTTTGGGTCACTGATTAAGAATTTCGGCTTATTTTTCATAAATAATTAAAATATCACCCCTAAATTGGCTAAAATTACCCCCGAAAAGGGGATGATTTTGCTATTTTCGCCGGGGGGTATTTTACGGGATTTGAGGATTTGTGGATTTGCAAATCCCACTTGGATTTGAAGGGATTTGATGGGATTTGATGGGATTTGATGGGATTTGAATGGGATTTGAATGGATTTGAATGGATTTGAATGGTTTTTAATTCATTTGAATGCATTTGGGATTTGCAAATCCACTCAAATCCAAGGAAAAACCTTCAAATTGTAATTACGCATTATATTATAGTAAGCGTCCAACGCAATATGTTTTTTACACTCCATAAATGAAGATTACATTCTTTGTATGTGTTTTATGTTTTTGATCATGAGTCCCGGCATTGCAAAGCCCCAAAGTTGTGTTGTCCGACCATAATAGTCAAAAAACTGACCATGCTAGGGCTTTTGTGCGATAATTAATCTGAGCATGAATATAAAATAACAGTTCAAAATACCATTGTTGATATTTTTTTGGTAGCTGATTACGAAAATTAGAGTTACAAAATCCTCAGGTTATGCGGAATGCCCATAATGGGCAGAAGCTGCCCATTTTAGGGCCTTTTTGCGAAAATCTAAGCAAAATCTTTAAATAACCTTCTAATAACCTTTCTAAATACTGTCTTGTATACTTTTTGACTGCTGATTACGAAAATCAGGGTCCCGTAATCCTAAGGTTGAATTGTATGCCCATAATGAGCAAAAGCTGATAAACTAATTATCAAAAAAATTTGAATAAACGCTCAAAGTACGGTCTTACATGTTTTTTGGGTCGCTAATTTCGAAAATCGGGGTACTGAAATCCTATCGCTATGTAATATGCTCATAATGGGCAAAAGTTCCCCCTTTTTAGGGCTTTTGCGCGATAGTCTAAGTGTAAACTTTGAATAATCGTTCATAACGGTTCAAATTACCATCATATGTTTTTTGGGTTGCTTATGTGGGTGTCGAAGTCCTAAGTTTGTTATCTGCTCATACTGGGATAAAACCTACCCATGTTAGGGCTAGGACTTATTCGCGACAATCTAAATACAAACCTTAAATGACTCTTAAAACTTACATTATATATGTGTTTTGGGTTGCTGATTACAAAAATCAGGATCTTAAAATTCTACAGTGCTGTTATCTGCCTTAACCCCTTTACGTGCAGTCCCGAGTAAAGTTGGGGCAATAACATGGAATTATTATACTTAAGGTACGTAGGGGGGGTTAAGAGGGCAATAACCAATCCCTCGAGGGGTACATAGCAGTGGACTGCGCAAGAGTTCCGCGCCAGTTCAGTGGCAGTTTTATAAAAACTGTAATGCGCGAGTTCGTAAAAGTTTTAGACAGTTCCGCGGCAGTTCGGCCAGAGTTTTAAGCGACGCGCGGAAAAGTGGGGGACGCGCCGTTTTTAGGGTTTATAGGGTATGCGGTGCTAGTTTTGGACTTGGATTATTATTATTATTATTATTATTATTATTATTATTATTATTTATTAAATAATTAATTTTATTTATTTAAATAATTTATTTATTTATTTTAACTAATTTTATTTGTCAAAAATAGGAGCAAACGTAGATTTCTCGATATACTTATAGAATTATAAGATTTTTATTTTGCAAAAACATTTTTAATTAATTAACAATTATTCTACAACCCACGTCATAAACTAATTTGTAAATTAATTTTAAAAAAAATTAAAAAATAGGTTCTTTCTTTTTAAAACAGGTTTTAAGATTTTTATTTTATTTAGGGTACTTTTTTGATCCAATTAATAAGTATTTATTTATTTATTTAATTAATGGAAGTTAGTGCAGGCATTACCGATGCACGATTACAATATTATACAATTTTAAATAAAAATGTGAAGCAGTAAAATTTGAAAATTTATAATAATAATAAATGTTTAAGTATTATCAAATTAAATATTATAACTTAATACATCTGAGAGCTAAATTATTAGATTTTTTTAACCATTATGTTTTGAAAATCAAATCCTTGGGATCAAAAATTTGTGCACACATGAAGCAAATTTTATAATCTAATTTTTTTAGGCCTGTAAAATATTAATTATTTATCGTTGTTTTAGTCTCTAATTGACCTGTATCTACTTAATAAAGTTCTGGTTTATTTAGACAACAGTAATATTTATAAATATAATTCTTTTAATTTTTTATCAATGATAAATGATTCCGAGGTACTCGGTGTTTCTGCTGAAAAAATCTCTGAAAAAATTAACTAAATAATCAAGGGTCTATCATCAAAAAAAGACACTTCAGAAATAGTATTTAATAGAAAAAATCACACGTCAGGCCTTACACTAGCGTAGCCTAAGGAAATAGGCTATAATAAGAAACGACACGTCAAGCTTTACACTAGTGTAACCTAAGCAAGTTGGCTATAATAATTAGCGACTCGTCAAGCCTTACACTAGCGTAACCTAAGGAAGTAGGCTATAATAAGAAACGACACGTCAAGCCTTACAGTAGCGTAACCTAAGGAAGTAGGCTATAATAAAAAACACACGTCAAGCCTTACACCAACACAACGTAAATTTTGGAGACAAAACTTTTCAAATAATTAAGTATCAGGTCAGTTTTTTTCTCGGTTTTTTTCGAGTTTTTTTATGACAAAAACGTTAATAATTAATAAAAAATTTTTCAAATCATTAATTATCAGATCCAATAAATCTATTAAAACCGAGTTTTCTAAAATTATTACTTTCATTGAAAAGTATTTGGTATTACGTCCAAAAATAATAAAAATTTAGTGGTTTTTTTTTTTTAATTTTTGAAAGCATTAGATTGAGACACACGCAAGAGTTACACCAACATTACCTCATGCAATGGTATAGTCAGGGTGGCCACCAAAAAATATAAGTAACTGATAAAAATTCAAATAAAACCGAAATTACAACTAGAGCTGAAAGATTGATTTATTTTTTTATTTCATCAGACTTACACTTCACTCAAAGGTTATTTTTTATCAGAGAAAATTATATTTAAGGTGGCTCCCGGTGTTAGGTCCGTAGATTTTAGGGTGTGATCAGAGGGGGGTATAACTAATTAATTAAATTATATTAATTATTTTATGGATATGCGAATATTTAGAAGTTATTATTAATAATAATGCATTTTCTTATATAATGAGTGTGGTATGAACAAAATTTTTTATTTACAAAACATTTTATTGAAAGGAGCCCACGACTAAAATTATGTGTTTATAATTTGATCGGCAACTATTGTATTTTTTTCTTGGAAAAGTTTCTACTTTTGTCAAATAACACGTGTGTACAATTTTATCTAAAAAGATTCGTTATTGAATGAGTACGAAGTAAAACAATATCAACTCCAATAAGAACGCGTGTTTAACCTTAAAAATTTTGAGTTGCTTATTTCTTTCTTAATTAACCAGGAACCTGGGTATTGTTTGGGATCAATGGATTTGTTTTTTAATTATCTTCATCTCCATTAAATTTTAGTGTCGGTCTTTTATTATAGTCTTTTTCTTTAGGTTATGTTAGTGTAAGGCTTGACGTGTCGTTATTTTATTATAGCCTACTTCCTTAGGTTACGTTACTGTAAGGCTTGACGTGTTGTTATTTTATTATAGCCTACTTCCTTAGGTTACGTTACTGTAAGGCTTGACGTGTTGTTTTTTATTATAGCCTACTTCCTTAGGTTACGCTACTGTAAGGCTTGACGTGTCATTATTTTATTATAGCCTACTTCCTTAGGTTACGCTACTGTAAGGCTTGACGTGTCGTTATTTTATTATAGCCTACTTCCTTAGGTTACGCTACTGTAAGGCTTGACGTGTTGTTTTTTGTTAAAGCCTAATTTCTTAGGTTACGCTACTGTAAGGCTTGACGTGTCGTTATTTTATTATAACCTACTTCCTTAGGTTACGCTACTGTAAGGCTTGACGTGTCATTATTTTATTATAGCCTACTTCCTTAGGTTACGCTACTGTAAGGCTTGACGTGTCGTTATTTTATTATAGCCTACTTCCTTAGGTTACGTTACTGTAAGGCTTGACGTGTTGTTTTTTATTATAGCCTATTTTCTTAGGTTACGCTACTTTAAGGCTTGACGTGTCGTTATTTTATTATAACCTACTTCCTTAGGTTACGCTACTGTAAGGCTTGACGTGTCATTATTTTATTATAGCCTACTTCCTTAGGTTACGCTACTGTAAGGCTTGACGTGTCGTTATTTTATTATAGCCTACTTCCTTAGGTTACGTTACTGTAAGGCTTGACGTGTTGTTTTTTATTATAGCCTACTTTCTTAGGTTACGCTACTGTAAAGCTTGACGTGTCGTTATTTTATTATAGCCTACTTCCTTAGGTTACGTTACTGTAAGGCTTGACGTGTTGTTTTTTATTATAGCCTACTTTCTTAGGTTACGCTACTGTAGGGCTTGACGTGTCGTTATTTTATTATAACCTACTTCCTTAGGTTACGCTACTGTAAGGCTTGACGTGTCATTATTTTATTATAGCCTACTTCCTTAGGTTACGCTACTGTAAGGCTTGACGTGTCGTTATTTTATTATAGCCTACTTCCTTAGGTTACGTTACTGTAAGGCTTGACGTGTTGTTTTTTATTATAGCCTATTTTCTTAGGTTACGCTACTGTAAGGCTTGACGTGTCGTTATTTTATTATAACCTACTTCCTTAGGTTACGCTACTGTAAGGCTTGACGTGTCATTATTTTATTATAGCCTACTTCCTTAGGTTACGCTACTGTAAGGCTTGACGTGTCGTTATTTTATTATAGCCTACTTCCTTAGGTTACGTTACTGTAAGGCTTGACGTGTCGTTATTTTATTATAGCCTACTTCCTTAGGTTACGTTACTGTAAGGCTTGACGTGTTGTTTTTTATTATAGCCTATTTTCTTAGGTTACGCTACTGTAAGGCTTGACGTGTCGTTATTTTATTATAACCTACTTCCTTAGGTTACGCTACTGTAAGGCTTGACGTGTCATTATTTTATTATAGCCTACTTCCTTAGGTTACGCTACTGTAAGGCTTGACGTGTTGTTTTTTATTATAGCCTACTTTCTTAGGTTACGCTACTGTAAGGCTTGACGTGTCGTTATTTTATTATAGCCTACTTCCTTAGGTTACGTTACTGTAAGGCTTGACGTGTTGTTTTTTATTATAGCCTATTTTCTTAGGTTACGCTACTGTAAGGCTTGACGTGTCGTTATTTTATTATAGCCTACTTCCTTAGGTTACGTTACTGTAAGGCTTGACGTGTTGTTTTTTATTATAGCCTACTTTCTTAGGTTACGCTACTGTAAGGCTTGACGTGTCGTTATTTTATTATAACCTACTTCCTTAGGTTACGCTACTGTAAGGCTTGACGTGTCATTATTTTATTATAGCCTACTTCCTTAGGTTACGCTACTGTAAGGCTTGACGTGTCGTTATTTTATTATAGCCTACTTCCTTAGGTTACGTTACTGTAAGGCTTGACGTGTTGTTTTTTATTATAGCCTATTTTCTTAGGTTACGCTACTGTAAGGCTTGACGTGTCGTTATTTTATTATAACCTACTTCCTTAGGTTACGCTACTGTAAGGCTTGACGTGTCATTATTTTATTATAGCCTACTTCCTTAGGTTACGCTACTGTAAGGCTTGACGTGTCGTTATTTTATTATAGCCTACTTCCTTAGGTTACGTTACTGTAAGGCTTGACGTGTTGTTTTTTATTATAGCCTACTTTCTTAGGTTACGCTACTGTAAGGCTTGACGTGTCGTTATTTTATTATAGCCTACTTCCTTAGGTTACGTTACTGTAAGGCTTGACGTGTTGTTTTTTATTATAGCCTACTTTCTTAGGTTACGCTACTGTAGGGCTTGACGTGTCGTTATTTTATTATAACCTACTTCCTTAGGTTACGCTACTGTAAGGCTTGACGTGTCATTATTTTATTATAGCCTACTTCCTTAGATTACGCTACTGTAAGGCTTAACGTGTCGTTTCTTATTATAGCCTACTTCCTTAGGTTACGCTAGTGTAAGGCTTGACGAGTCGCTAATTATTATAGCCAACTTGCTTAGGTTACACTAGTGTAAAGCTTGACGTGTCGTTTCTTATTATAGCCTATTTCCTTAGGCTACGCTAGTGTAAGGCCTGACGTGTGATTTTTTTTATTAAATACTATTTCTAAAGTGTCTTTTTTTGATGATAGACCCTTGATTATTTAGTTAATTTTTTCGGAGATTTTTTCAGCAGAAACACCGAGTACCTCGGAATCATTTATCATTGATAAAAAATTAAAAGAATTATATTTATAAATATTACTGTTGTCTAAATAAACCAGAACTTTATTAAGTAGATACAGGTCAATTAGAGACTAAAACAACGATAAATAATTAATATTTTACAGGCCTAAAAAAATTAGATTATAAAATTTGCTTCATGTGTGCACAAATTTTTGATCCCAAGGATTTGATTTTCAAAACATAATGGTTAAAAAAATCTAATAATTTAGCTCTCAGATGTATTAAGTTATAATATTTAATTTGATAATACTTAAACATTTATTATTATTATAAATTTTCAAATTTTACTGCTTCACATTTTTATTTAAAATTGTATAATATTGTAATCGTGCATCGGTAATGCCTGCACTAACTTCCATTAATTAAATAAATAAATAAATACTTATTAATTGGATAAAAAAAGTACCCTAAATAAAATAAGAATCTTAAAACCTGTTTTAAAAAGAAAGAACCTATTTTTTAATTTTTTTTAAAATTAATTTACAAATTAGTTTATGACGTGGGTTGTAGAACAATTGTTAATTAATTAAAAATGTTTTTGCAAAATAAAAATCTTATAATTCTATAAGTATATCGAGAAATCTACGTTTGCTCCTATTTTTGACAAATAAAATTAGTTAAAATAAATAAATATCTGTAAGAAAAAATACTATATATGTGAGACCCAGATCGTTACTGAGAACGAGGCGATGCGAAATTTGGGTAAGATTGATCGTGCGCGAGAACAAGAGAAATTACTGCTTGTAATCATACGCCTTTTTAAATTAAATTATTTGATAAGAACATTGAGTACAAGTGTAAGAACTTTTACATAAACGCCTATAAAACGGATTTTAAATCAGATTTGAAAGTATTTTTAGAAGTATGAAAGAATTTTAATGTTTTTTATAGCTTTTTATGGATTTGAGTGGATTTGAATGGATTTGAATGGATTTGATGGATTTGCAAATCCATCAAATCCATCAAATCCCGTAAAATACCCTTGATTTTCGCACTTTGAGCAACCAGAATATGTCCACATAGGTTTTTTAGGTCGCTAATCAAGAATTTCGTCTTATTTTTCATAAATATTCCATATTTTCCCCTGAAATTAGCTCAAACTACCCCTAAAAGGGGTGTTTTTGCTATTTGGGCACTTTGAGCAATCAGGATATGTCCATATACGTTTTTGGGGTCGCTAATTAAGAATTTTGACTTATTTGTCATAAATATTCAATATTTCACCCTTAAAATAGCTAAAACTACCGCTAATAGGGGTGTTTTTGCTAATTGTTCACTTTGAGCATCCAGTATATGTCCATATAGGTTTTTTCCGTCGCTAATCAAGAATTTCGACTTATTTTTCTTAAGGTATATTGCTACTTCATAAAATTTTCTCGGGTCAAAATTTTTTTATTTTTTTTTTCTGTTGAAAAAATATTCAAGAATATGTAAAAAAATTTTTATATCGATCGAAATATTTTTTATATACTTTAAATCTTCTTTTATGAAGCCCCCGCCCTTTAATATATACGCGCTTAAAAACTTTAAACGCGTTTTTCTCGAAACTACTTTTTTGCACCTGGTACCCAGGATAAATCAAAACCACCTAGTCTGATCGACTCCAAATTTGGTCCACACACTTACAAAATGTGTAGTTTTCGTGTGAACTAAAATATTGCAAAAATTTTAATTTTTTCGATATTTTTTTGCAAAAAACGTAGAAAAAAAAATGACTTTTTTCGAAATTTTTTTAAAAATTTTAATAACTTTTTTTTTTTTTCGCCAAAATTAAAAATTTTAGTTCACACGATAACCATACTCATGTAATTTATGATTCTTTTTTTTTTTTTTATTTAAGTGCTGCCAAACATTTTTTATCTTGGGTATCAGCAGCTCTTTCCGGCGAAAATTCTTGAACTTCAAATAAAATTTAAACGCATAAAAAATTATAAAAATTAATTTAAAAAAATTTTTTTACATACTTTATTAGTTCATTTATTATATCCCCAAAAAATTTTCCATTATCTCTTCCCGTTTTCTTGTAAACTAATTTGCGGATTTCGCTTGACGTCGCGGGCGTGCCAAGTAGCAATATACCTTAAGGCCCCATCTACAAAAGGCGCAAAAGGGGGGCGCAACCGCAAGCGCAATTGCGGCGCAATGCGCAGAAACCATTTTTGGTCTCTGCGCATTGCGTCGCATTAGCGCTTGCGGTTGCGCCCCCCTTTTGCGCCTTTTGTAGATGGGGCCTAAGTATTTCTTGAGCATGCATTATAAAAAAAAAAATATTAAGTTTTATTTATTCATTTTTACCTTCACTATAATAATATATTTTTCAGGTAAGTATTAATTTTTTATAAAAAAAAAATAACAAATTTTTATTGATCAGCGGCCCAGGGACCTGAATGGACATAATCGGGATGCTCAAAGTGTGAAAATAGCAAAAACACACCTTTTAGGAGTAGTTTTATGTGTGAATTAAATATTCAATATTTATGAAAAAGGAGTCAAAATTCTTGATTAAAGACCCACAAAACCTATATATACATATCCTGGATGCACAAAGTGCGAAAATAGCAAAAACACCCTTTTCAGGGGTAGTTTTAGCTAATTTAAGGGTGAAATATTGAATTTTTATGAAAAATAACTCGAAATTCTTGATTAGCGACCCAAAAAACCTATATTGACATATCCTGGTTGCTCAAAGTGCCCAAATAGCAAAAACACCCCCTTTTCGGGGTAATTTTAGCCAATTTAGGGGTGAAATTTTAATTATTTATGAAAAATAAGTCGAAATTCTTAATTAGCGACTCAAAAAACCTATATGGACATATCCTGGTTGCTCAAAGTGCGAAAGTAGCAAAATTACCCCCTTTTGGGGGGTAATTTTAGCTAATTTAGGGGTGAAATATTAATTATTTATGATAAAGAAGTCGAAATTATTGATCAGCGACCCAAAAAACCCATATGGTGCAAATCTGAGCGCTCAAAGTGCAACTATGTAAAAAACACCCCATTTTGGGGTAGTTTTTTGCAAATTTAGGGGTGAAGCCCCCATTTCTTTACGAAATGACCCCGATTTTCGTGATCAGCGACCCAAAAAACATATAGTAAAGCAAATCTCATGTTCGCCAGTAAAAATACAACCCCCCCCCCGTATTTTGACTGGAGTATATACACGAAGTATAATAAATTTAGGTTTTATTTACAAAATTAATACAGTTCATGGATAAGAAACTAAAAGTAAAATGACTGTAATAGGTATATTTTTTTCCTTCAAAAATTAAAAAAAAATAAATTTATCGATTCTTATGCGCAAGAAATTTTACGCTCAGACTTTAAATTAAATAACAATGATTGAATGACAGTTATCATAGGTAAACATACTCTATTAGTTATGTCGTTAATTGATTACATTCTTAATAAAGCATAATGTAATCAACATCAAAATGCTTTAAAGCCCACCTAATGCAAAACTAATGCAAGTTTGGTATGTATATAGGTATTGTCATGAAACATGACTGATCATATGAAGGACAATAATTAGGTTTCGTTTAAAATTCATTTTAATCATTTTTTGACTTGCTCTGCCATAACTTAAAAAAGTCTGTTTTTTATTATATTGAATTTATTGATAAAAAGGGCTAATGAAATTAATAAAACGTATATTTTAGTTGTTGTAACGTCTCATACTAATGCCTGGTACCTAGTAAACGACACGTTTATTATAATTGAAATCAACGTTACCAGGAATGACAAATATTGTAATTTTTCGTTATCCATTACAATCAATAAATTTGTAATGAATAATAGAATATAATTTTTCTACCAATTACTATTACTAAAAGCAATAAAGAGTAATTGGATAATGAATAATTACAATTAATGGAAAATGTAGTCAATTATAGAGTAATATTACAAATGTAATGGAGGTATGTCATCCCTGAACGTTACAACTAAAATGTATTTCCATTAGCCCTTTTAATAAATAAATTCAAAATATTTAAAAATACCCTGCCAAGTAATTGGCACTATGGTTCCTCATTAGCAATAACAAAATGTTGTCAATATTCTATTTTACCTAATAAAAAATTAAAATATTAGAATAATTGTGCCAAATATTCTAAATTTAATAAAGAAAGTGGATAAACTTTCTCCTGATACCCAAAAAATTTTCAAACATCAATAGAAAGATATTTTTTTAACTTTTTTATGTGAAAAATTTTAAAAGAAAATTTTGAAAAAAAATTAGGTATCAGATTGTTTATATCCATAGTTAAAAAGATAATTCTACATATTAGTACTTTCATGGAAAAAAATGAGGTACTACGTCCAAAAAGAAAAAAAATTATGGTATTTTTTTAATTATTTTATGTAAAAAATTAAAAAAAAAAAAATTTCGAAAAATTATGTATCAGATGGAGAAATCCTTTACAAACGATAATTCTAGATATTCGTACTTTCATAGGAAAAAATTAAGTATTACGTCCTAAAATAAAAAAAATTTTAGCGTTTTTTGTATTTTTTGGCGACAAAAATTTTGAGAAAAAAATTTTGAAAAAATTAAGTATCAGGTCCAAAAAATTACTATAAATGATATTTCTAAAACTAGTACTTCCACAGAAAAAAATTAAGTACTGCGTCCATAAAGAAAAAAAAAATTGGTATTTTTTGTATTTTTTGGTGAAAAAAATTTTGAGAAAAAAATTTTCAATAAATAAATTATAAGATTCGAGATATCGAGTAAAAACGATACTTCTAGATATCAGTACTTTCATGGAAAAAAATGAGGTACTACGTCCAAAAAGAAAAAAAATTATGGTATTTTTTTAATTATTTTATGTAAAAAATTAAAAAAAAAAAAATTTCGAAAAATTATGTATCAGATGGAGAAATCCTTTACAAACGATAATTCTAGATATTCGTACTTTCATAGGAAAAATTAAGTATTACGTCCTAAAATAAAAAAAATTTTAGCGTTTTTTGTATTTTTTGGCGACAAAAATTTTGAGAAAAAAATTTTGAAAAAATTAAGTATCAGGTCCAAAAAATTACTATAAATGATATTTCTAAAACTAGTACTTCCACAGAAAAAAATTAAGTACTGCGTCCATAAAGAAAAAAAAAATTGGTATTTTTTGTATTTTTTGGTGAAAAAAATTTTGAGAAAAAAATTTTCAATAAATAAATTATAAGATTCGAGATATCGAGTAAAAACGATACTTCTAGATATCAGTACTTTCATGGAAAAAAATGAGGTACTACGTCCAAAAAGAAAAAAATTTATGGTATTTTTTTAATTATTTTATGTAAAAAATTTAAAAAAAAAAAATTTCGAAAAATTATGTATCAGATGGAGAAATCCTTTACAAACGATAATTCTAGATATTCGTACTTTCATAGGAAAAAATTAAGTATTACGTCCTAAAATAAAAAAAATTTTGGCGTTTTTTGTATTTTTTGGCGACAAAAATTTTGAGAAAAAAATTTTGAAAAAATTAAGTATTAGGTCCAATAAAATACAATAAACGATATTTCTAAAACTAGTACTTCCATGGAAATAAATTAGGTACTACGTCCAAAAAGAAAAAAAAAATTGGTATTTTTTGTATTTTTTTGTGAAAAAAATTGTAGGTAAAAAATTTTCAGAAAATTAAGTATCCGATTTGAGATATCATGTGAAAACCATACTTTCAAATACAAGTACTTTCATGGGAATAAATGAGGTATTACATCCAAATTAAAAAAAAAAAAAAGCAGTTTGAGATTTTTTGATAAAAAAATGTTTGGAAAAGAAAATTAGGTCTTAATTCGATAATGGTTTTGAAATATCACTAGTTAAAATATTTTCAGATATTAGTACTTTTACAGAATTAAATGAGGTATTACACCAAAAAAAAAAAAAAAAAATATTGCAGTTTTTTTTATTTTTCTTTTTTTTTAATTTTGACAAAAAAAAATTAGAAAAAATTAAGTATCAGATCCAAAAAATTACAATAAACAAGGTTCTTAAAACTAGTACTTCCATGGAAATAAATTAGGTACTACGTCCAAAAAGAAAAAAAAGTTTCGTATTTTTTGTATTTTTTTGTGAAAAAAATTTTAGAAAAAAAATTTTCAGAAAATTAAGTATCCGATTCGAGATATCATGTAAAAACCATACTTTCAAATATAAGTACTTTCATGGAAATAAATGAGGTATTACATCCAAATCAAAAAAAAAAAAAGTACCTCGAGCTTTTTTGGTGAAAAAATTTTTGAAAAAAAAATTAGGTCTTAATTCCATAATGTTTGTGAAATATCAGCGATTACATACGTACGTACGTACGAACGTACGTACGAACGTACACACACACATTCACACATACAGACTTTTTTTAAAAACCGGTTTTTTAGCTTCCTGAGGTCTCAAAACGTGCTTATATACCAAAAAATCAAAAAAAAATTTTTGACCGATCACAATGGTTCCTCTATGAGGAACCAAAAAAGAAACAATCTTTAATTGCATAGCTATACATTACACATTATACATTATACATTACACTTATATTTAGTATATGTATATTAGACTGGCACTTATTTTACGACAAAACTCTCATTAACTAATGATAAGTTTTGAAAACCGCAGAGAACCGATTATTTTTTTTAAATTTCTTTTAGTTTCGAAGTCGTACAAGATTTAGTGACCTCAGCTTTTTAAAAAATTATATTTAATTTCCTATAAAAAATACTTGACTTGAGGACTAGTTAAACTTCATAGGCTAAAAACTATATTAAAATTTTTCATTTCAGAGTAGCCAAGTTTCCTGACCTTTCTTGACGCCGTCTATAAGGAAAAATAATTATAAATTTATTTTTTGATAAAAAACATTTTTTTGTCTGTATTTAAAAAAATCAATTTAAAATATGTTCTTTATTCAAAACCCTAATGAGAATTAATTAAACTAATGCTCCGTTCTTGTGGGAAAGAAAATTTGCTCCAGAAGAGCCAATAATAACTGCCAAGCTAATGTAAATATATTTAATAATATTATTTTATTGTCTACTTGTTTATTAAATATTTTATTAAATTTAAGTAGCAGTTATTTAAAAAATGAACAATTTTTTATGAATAAGATAATAAAAGAAAAATTTAATTAAAAATTCAAAGATTGCAAAAATTTAAAAGAAAATTTTAACTTAATCTTAGGTACTTTCAAAATAATAAAATTATATTTAACGATTTCAAAAATTTAAGTTCTTAAAATTTTCGATTTTTTAAAGTCGTAGGAAATTCATTAAATACTTTTCTTTTAAGAATTTGAGATTCAAGAATTTACATAGCTAATCAGTTCATTAAATAAATTTAAACACATACTTAAGAAATAATTTATAAATCTTTATTAGTCAGTTTTAGTTATATTTTAAAATACGTGACTAATTACAAGTTTTGCTTATTAATGTAATTTCAGATACAAGAAATTTTTATGAAAATTTTAATTAAAAGTAAACACTCGAAATTAAATCCTAGCAGCTTAATAATATGTGATTTAAAATCATAATTTATGTTGAATTTTCTTGAATATAAAGGAAAGAAAACTTTGCTATCTAATTTATACAAGTCAGAATGTAATTGTCAAAAAACAAACTCATGTATTTTATTCAGTGTCTAAAAGTATCTTTTTATTCACTTAAATGTTCCTGATCCTAAATAACAAATGGTATATAAAAATTGAATTTACATATCTCAGGCAATAAAAGCCTATTTTCGGCCCCAGGGAGACGCTTTTTTGGCCCATTATATGTAAAACTTTGTGTTAAATCACGGGATAAAATATAGATTTTTTACTTTTTATCCCTTGTTTAACAAATAGCTATTACATTTCTAAGGCAAAGAAGGCCTATTTTCAGCCCAAGGGAGACGAGTTTTTTGCGGACTTCTAGCGGACGATTGCAAAATTATACCGGATGATTGTAGAATTTGCCTAACACTGATTTTTTTGAAATCACTTTTACTCTAGCCTTTAACTAAGCAAGCAAAGTAATTCTCGGTGCCTTCAACATCATAATGTTTTTTTTAATCGCCAAGTCATCTTACTTTATGACTTTAACACTGAAAATAAGTTATACCTCAATTCTCACGATGAAACTCACCGAGAGCCGCCTTATGACTCATTTATAAATCTAATAATCACTGATGAAAAGGAAAAAATACTTACGTTCGATAAAAAAATCTTCATAAGCAATCAATAGTTAATCATGCCATTCTAGATATTGTCACCCCCAACTCCCCTGAGACGAACATATATACTTTAGAGATATCAAAAATATTAATCCCATTGAATTTCCCATTCGTCTTCGTCAACTAGATTGGTAATTTGTCTTTAAAAATGCTTTTAAATGTCTATGCAGACATTGATCATATATTACTGGGATACCACGGCCAGAAACATCACTTCTGTGATCACTTCTGTACTCGATTCAGTATTTCAGTAGCACCTATGAAAAGTTACAAAATAACTAAGAAATCTCTGCCTTAGTTAACCCCTGGGAATCACGGTATCTAGGTTACCTACACCGTATAATATACTACCCAAAAAATCCTTTGGACTTTTTCATAAGCATATTTTAAACCAAGGTGGCCGAAAATCGGCTTCAAGCGGATTACCGTAGAAAAAAAATTCTGTCTTTGAAAAAATGTAAGATTTTAAAACTTCGGGTATTTAAAAGTTTTTCAAACGCTTTTGCAAAAAAAAAGCTTTTTGAACACATGTTCTACTAAAAAAATACTTCGTTTAGCATTTTTTTAACTCGTCAAAGAAGAGCTTTAGCCATTTTTAAATCGACGAACAAATTTCCCCAGTATTACTTACTTCAGTGCTCATAATTCATATATAACAGCATTTGCACTCGAAGGTTTATAAGCTCTAAAAATCAGTTAATAAGCAAATATAATTTTGTGACTAAAACTAAATGCTGCTTAAGGATTTAGATATTTAGTCATATACGGAAGTGTTTTATAACATCATCTTGATTATATATATACGTGAATTTTCTTCATTTTGTTAAACGTCAAACGGCAAATACGTGCAGCAACCGTTGAGAATTGTTACAAGACTATTGCATTGTAGAAAAGCCTTCAATGTCATAAAACATGCATATATTATATTCAGTAAATCTGAAAATAAAAATAAAAGGAGAAAGTGTATATTCACTAAGGGGCTAAGAGAAAACTGACATGTAACACAACGCGCCACTTATCAACTATTCGTATAACCTTCCAAAGGATAAATATAATAATCATAATAAATTCATTTATTCAGTGAGAATGAGATCCTTGCCCTATATATTGTCTACCTTATTCGTTTATAAGGCATTGTTTAAATTTATTATTATTTTAGAAAAGTTGGAAACAGGAAACCAAACTTTATGATAAATTCATTTAGGTTAAATTTTTCTTTTTTTCATCGTATTATTAAAAAAAAGTATATATTTTAAGTTGATATCTATTGTTAACGCCCTTGAAACACTTTTCTTTTTATTTTAAACAGATAATATATTTTTTTAAAGCTTAAAATTTAATGCCATTTAAAAAAAAAACAAGATTTTTTAAATTTCAGATCATCAATCCACTTTTAATTATATATACAATAGTGTAAAAACTTATTTTCTAATTAAAATTTTTTCAACTGAAAAAAAATCTACTCCGGCAGAGCTTAAATTTTTATTAAAGGTGTGCTCTCACCTGACCCGACTTTTCGAGTCGGCTCAAATCGATTTTCGGGTACAACCAAGAAGCTTTAGAGGTCCACAGATACAGTTTTGAATCGGAAATTTATTATCGTAAATTATAAGTAATAAATTATTTTTTTTTTAGTTAATTTTGTACTATTGTTCTTCTTTTCTAAACGTAAATGAAAAATTATGAAAATGAAAATATTTATAGAATCGTAAAGCCAGGGAAATTTTCGATTTAAAAACCATATCTTGAAACTTTTGGGGCTTACCCGAAAAACGATTGAGACCCAATCCAAAAAAAAAATTCGGGTAACTTCACACCTCTAGTTTTAATCAATAATAAAGACAAGTGAAGGTTACTATTTTAGGATTTTTTTGATAACCGTTATACCCGAAAAGCTTCAGGGGTCTGAAGGTACAGTTTTTAGGCGACAAATTTCCATTCGCTCTTAAAAATCAGAATAAAAGGGTCAAAAAAGGACTTTGCTTAAAAAAAGGATAATTATTATTACCTTTAAGTTATTGTTTATTTTTTTATGTAAATTAAATAAATAAATAAATAATTTGGCATTTTTTTTTAACATTAATACTTAGTATGCTATTCTTTTTAATGATAAAAAATAATAAAACCTAGCTATTCTCAAATTAATGCAGAAATTTAATAATAAAAAATAAAACAATACTTAATTTACTTAAGGGGTATCACTGATTTCTTGAAAACTTTTTTTGAAATTTATTTTTTCATTTTTATTGTTTATAAGCCTCTTCAGAATGCACCCACAAAATTTTGGAAGAAAAAAAAATATGGTTTTTGAGATATTAAGATATTCATAATTTTATATTAATATTTTTTTAAATATTTTTTTTTCAAATTTAATTTTTTTATATTATCTTATGTGGATAATAATATAAATAAAAAAAGATATAAATAAATAAATAAAAAAATAAAAAAAAAAATCAAACGCGACTCTAAACGTACTCCTCTAGCGAAAAACCAAGAAAAGTAGCTACAAAAGAGGCTCGTATGGGCAAAAAGCAAAAATGACTTTTTGAAAACGGTTCCCACGATATCTCTGAAACTAATTGAGCAATTGACACAAAGCTTGGTGCATTTTCTTTATTAAAGTTACAGCTAGAGTTGGTACCTCGGACTAAGCTTTATATGCATCAGAAATCAGTTTATGACCGATTTTCGGGCCATTGTTGGCTCAAAAATCGTACTTTTTCTTAAAATGCCCATTTAATGGTCAATTTTAAAAAATTTTTCCTCATTCTGGTACCAATTCCAGAGAATACTCTATAGAACATAATTAAATTCTGTTTTTTAGTTTCAGCTGTCCTAAAGGGGTGCAATCATGGGAACCGTTTTTTTTAGACCAGATGTTTTAGACTATACTTTGACGCCCTCTATAATATGAACAAAATGACAAATATAATTTTTTTTTTTTTCTTAATGTTTAACAATAATGTAAGGAATTAAAACAAACATTTGTTAATTTTAATAATAAAATGAGTGAAAAAAAATGATTTGAAAATTTTTTAAAAGTCGATAAAAAAATAGGTGATACCCTTTAAAAAAACCATAGGCTTAGCAAGTAGTATTTTCATAAGAACTCAGATTTCAAGGGTCGGTACACCTCTCCCCCCTTTCACTTGCCAACCCGCATCAGTTTTTGGACTTAGAAATTATTATACGAAGAACGTGACTTTCGATCGGGATAAAAAAATTTTTTAGACAGGTTTGAACGTTAAAAATTTTAAAAAAACGCATTATTTGACGTATTCTTATGCCTAGACACTGTAATGACTGTAATATCCCCAATAGCTCATTTTTTCATTGAACCCTCTAGTTTTCAATGTCTATTAGTACTTTTTTACTTTGAATATCACAGCTGCAAAATGGAAGCAGAACCATCGAGAGCTGAAATAAAAAAATCAGAAAATTCCAAGAAAAGATTAAACATTTTTTTATAAAGTTAGTTTTCTCATAATTTCACGGAGAAAAATATTTTGTATACATTTTGCAAAGTTAGTTTTTGTAAACCGGGGATTAGTTTTTAGTACAAAAAGATTTTGTAAATTTTACAAATATCATGTTAGTCACAATTATTAAAAAATGAAAAGTTGAAAATATAACCTTGCAGTTTTTTATTTATTATTATGTATAATACATTTAAGTATCAATATTACATTTAAGTACAACATTGTTTAAAAAATTGGATAATATTTTCAGCGAAGGTATATAAATATAGTTACTGATTTAGTTAAAAAAGGGCCATTTTTTGACTGAATATCTGCAATATACATATATTAAGGAAAATGAATTTTTTATTCTTTATGATAAAATTTGCAATATTAATTTTAATAATCATTATCATGCATACGCGGTAAGCATTCAAAAAAATCAAATGTTTATGAATGCCAGCGATTTAATCGATTTACCGCCAAATTCTAGTACATAAAAAGAATACAATTTTTTTA
This sequence comes from Anagrus nilaparvatae, assembly GCA_022575985.1. NCBI lineage: Eukaryota > Metazoa > Arthropoda > Insecta > Hymenoptera > Mymaridae > Anagrus > Anagrus nilaparvatae. The sequence goes on along the minus strand of JAKSXM010000247.1, from coordinate 23,662,246 downwards.
GCTTCCAAACAATATATAAAATATTGTTTATTTAATATTTTTTTAATTCAATGAAATCTGTTTTAACCTGATTAATATTTATTTATTCACTTAGAGTAATGCAAAAAAAAATATTTTTTTTAATTACAAATTTTTTTGTAAAATTTACAAAAAATGTTTGTTTTGTTTATACCTAAATGAATTTTAGTAATATTGAAAATATTTACTAAAATTTTTGAATATACAATAACCAAACACTATAATGTCAATAAAACTAGCATTTTTGGTTCTATTTAACAGTTTTTTTTCTCCGTGTTTGTATTTTTTGAGAACAAAAAAATCCAGACCACCGAGGTAATTATAATAAAACGATGATTTCTCTAAAAATGTTGCCACAGCTGAGAATTTGAACTTTGACTACTTATAATTCAGAAACTAGAGGTCAAAAATATATAAGTAAAATTGCATAATTGGCTGCTTTTTAGTGTAGAATGAATGTTGAAAATTTAAAGAAATTTCATGGAGAAGTTTTGAATTTAGGTTAGATTTAGGTTAGATTTTTTACTCCAGGGTGCCAACGTGGAGAAAAAACCTCTGAAAGAAGCTGACAAAGCAATTAAAAAGATGGCAAAAAATTGGATGAGCCTTCCTCAGAGAGCTAGTGCGGAGGTTGTCTTTCTCCCCCCGAACAGGGGTGGGGGAGGCCTACTTCCTCTGGCCGATATGGTCGATTTGCTGACCGTCGCACATGCATTCAAGATTTTAACCTGCAAAGATGCGACTGTGAGTGAATTGGCCATGTCGTCACTCAGAGAGGCCACCTCTATTAGGATGAAAAAAGAGGCTTCTGAGGTTGATTGCGCGAGGTTTCTGTCGGGCAGCCTTGATGATGACATGATGGTGGGAACACAGACAGATTCCTTCTGGTCCAGGTCGAGAAATGCTGCCCGTAGGCAAATTACCCGACTTGGATTGAAATGGCACTGGAGTGTAGACCGCCACGAATACTCACTAGAGTGCAACACGACAGGAGACAGGACAGTAGTTGTGCTTCCACAGTCCAGATCACAGATAATACGCAGGATGCGAGCAGCTCTTACTGGTCATTACTTAAAATCACTGCTCGCTAAAAAAGACCAGGGTAAGGTTTTTGAAATAACAAGCAAGTGCAAGTTTTCAAATCACTATTTGCGATCTGGAAGCTTCACTCGCTTTTGTGACTGGCGCTTTGTTCATCGAGCTAGACTCAATTGTCTACCACTAAATGCGGCTAGACATTGGGAAAGGCAAGGTGACAAACGCTGTCGTAAATGCGGCCACCCGCAAGAAACCTTGCCCCATGTGATCGGGCACTGTGGAGTGCACGCAGACGCGATCCAAAGACGACACAATAATATACAGGACCGTCTTGTTAAAGCACTAAAGACCCGTGGGACAGTGACTACAAACCGGACTATACCAGGAGAAGTCGGCGATTTGGCCATACTACGTCCTGACATTGTCATACGTGACGATGTCAAGCGTCATATAATTATTATCGATGTAACCGTTCCCTTTGAGAACCGTATGGTCGCATTTGATGAGGCTAGACAACGTAAAGTTGATCATTACCATCTCCTAGCCGAGAGTCTCAGAGGAAAGGGTTACACGGTTGAAGTGGATGCCTTTGTCGTCGGCTCTCTTGGTGGATGGGACTGGCGAAACGAGCGGATCATCAGACTCCTTAACATCAACCAGCGTTATGCGCAGATGATGAGGAGCCTGATGATAAGCGATACGATTCGCTGGTCAAGAGACATATATGTCGAACACGTTTCTGGAGTACGGCAATATAATTAATTAATATTAATATATATCTATTTATACATTTTTTTTTTCCTTTCATTCTACTTTCAAATTTATTTTCAAATTTATTTTTGTTCTTTTATTTTTTCATTCTGCTGTAATGCCTCCCCAGTCACGTTTCAAGGGTCATATTCAGTTATTTAGTTATTCAGTTATTTATTAAGTAAGCAACTATGCACTTTATAATAAAAATTTTATACTGTTTGTTTTACAAATAATTTTATATTTTTTACTGAATTATATACAGATTTAATCTATGTAAATTTATATTATATGCTGTTAACTTAAGCAAAGAATGATTTTAATAGAGGGGACTGGAGACCTCGCAATTTCTCCAATAAAATGTAATTTTTACCCTCCCCTTGTGGGGGGGCAGTTCTTTTTCAATAAATATTTTTTCAAAACCCAAAAATTGCTAAATTGGAAACTGCTTGGCGAATACTCTTAAAAAGTTTTCTACTTATTCTACACTAAAAAACAGCCAATTTTCCACTTTTACTTTTATATTATTGAACTCTAGTTTCTAAATTATAAGCAGTCAAAGTTAAAACTCTCAGCTCTCGCAAACTTTTTAAAAGAATCGTCGTATTTTATTACTAAATTTTTTCGTTTCCAAAAAAAAAATTATGAAAAAAACTAACTTTATAAAAAAAATTTTTTTTTTATCTTTTTTTAATTTCTTCTGGTTTTTTATTTCAGTTCTCAATGGTTTAGCTGCCATTTTGCAGCTGGGTAATTTATAGTAAAAAAAGTACCATACGACATTGAAAACTAGAGGGTTCAACAAACTAGAGGGAAGTGGCTGATTTGAGAAAAAATGGCCCTTATATATTTTTCCTGTTTCATTTTTACCGTTTTATTAATCCCATGATATAGGGAAATTAACTTAAGAAATTAACTTTTCACATAAAATATGGCCTCTTTTAGATTTTCATGATATACATGTGACTCTAAAGCCCTTTCTACGTCAGATTAAAAGTTGATATTAAATCTGTTAATTTTTAAAAATATAGTGTAGTTGCGAATTTTTAATCATGAATCGTAATCAACTCCAGACTACATTATATAAATTTTAAAAATTACAAGATTTAATATTGACTTTTAATCTAATGTAGAAAAAAATAGCATACCAAGTATTAATGTGAAAAAAATGCAAATTTATTTATTTATTTATTTAAATTACATAAAAAAATAAATAATAACTTATAGGTAATAAAAATTATCCTTTTTTTTAGCAAGTCCTTTTTTTACCCTTTTATTCTCATTTTTAAGAGCGAATGGAAATTTTTCGCAAAAAGCATGATAGGATCGTAATGCCAGGGAAATTTCCCACCTAAAAACTGTACCTTCAGACCCCTGAAGCTTTTCGGGTATAACCGAGGACCGACCCGACCAGACCCGAAAAAAATAAGATCGGTACCCGAATATTCGGGTAACCGCACACCCCTATTATAAGTATTCATATTTTACGACTCAAAATATATAATTATCGTTTTAAAAAATTCCTAAACTTATTGGCTAAAAGAAACGACAATAATAGTTAGTTTACAGTACATTCATTCAGACATTAAAGAGACAAAAAAATTTTACATTCATATTTTATTTACTAATCCCTACATATGCAGTAGTTTATTATGAAATATATTTAAAAAAAGGTCATACCTCCATTAATTATCTCATTTATTAAACGAAATAATTTATAGGTACATGGATAGTTCTTTCAAAAACGAACTTCTCTAAATCCAATTTTTAAAAACGTTTTACCAACCAATCTAAAAAATGACTTTTAAATGATGCACAATTACCAAAAATAAAATATTTAATAAATATTTACAAAAATTAGACAGAATTTAAACGGCAGTCCTAAAACGATGCAGTTGAAAATATTTCCAAGTTCTCTAAAAAAGCTCGTAAACAAGTAAAGGAAGATGCATGACTCAAGAAAAAAAAGCGGTCCTTTCAAGTTCTTGCATAGCCACTAAAATTGTCCTGGAGTTATATGCTTTTTATTAAAATCTACGATTACTCTAGAAAAATCATGTAAAACTTTAACCCTCGCACTTTTTCTCCCTAAGATTTAAGATCAAACTTTATAAATTCTTGTATGCAGAGAAAGCCCATTTTTAGAAAAAAATTAAGCATTTGCATAATTTACTTAGTCTATAAATTAAACAATAAATGGATGTAAAAAATTTTTTTAACACAATATTTTATTATAAAAAAAAAGAAGAGTATAATAATAATAAAAATAATTTTTATTTATTACATGCTACACTATCGTATATTATATGTGACAATAAATTTATGTAGCATAACAATTTAATGAGCTTTGTATATATATATATTTTTTTTTATGTTTATAAGTAAAAAAAAAATAATAACACAATACTAGCTCTTCTTTTAATTACTACTTAAATCCTTTGATATATTATTTTTATTATCCATATTTTTGTGCTTTTTTTTTACTAACTTAAAAAAATATACTAACTGTTATAAACATGTAGACACTTTATGATGCGAATTTTAAAAAGCATTATCAAAGAAAAACTACATTCAGTAGAAATAAAAATTTTCTAGCGTACCTTGTAAATAAATTTATCTCTCTATTTTTAATTTATTTTACATACACACCTTTTGTGATACTGCGTACTATTAACTCATTAACTAATTTAAAATAATCATTTACTTCTCTACATATTGTCTTTTATCACGTATAGCTAATTATTACTTTAACAAAGATATTTACTTATTATTATTTTCATCAAATATAAAAACTTATTTGAAAATATGAAAAATTATTTATATCTTATGTTCATTATAAAAAAATTTAGCTACTAATAAACTTTAATACTTGATTGTCGATTCGATAGATATTCGTTAAGTATTTTTATACTTTCATGAGTGATGTAATTTTAATTCTGAAGACCAAAAAACATTATTTTAATAGCCAATCTTTTGGACCAATAATTCTCGATTTTGTTTTTTTTTGGTTATTTTTCATAAAACGTATTTTTCATTGCAAATCCAAAGTAACGAGTCCTTTTCAGGAGTCAATGGAAAATTTCCCCTAGAATATCTTTTTAACACTCGCATATTTTTATATAAAAAAATTGAAATTTTGAGCCAAAAATGGTACCCAGTAGGTATTTAAGGCTGCTCTTTCCGAATCTGAAGTCCGTTTTTACGTACAACCCATCGGGGGTGCGATATCAACCCCCAAAGTGGGGTATGGTTTAAATGAATTTTTGAACTTTCTTTATAATGTTATTTAGCTAATAAAAACAGTTGATTATGAATCGTTAAATCATTATTGAATCGTTACAAAATGTTTAAAAGTATATTTATAATTCACCCCATTTGAGGGGTTGATATTGTAATCCCGAGAGGTGGCACGTAAAAATAGACTTCAGATTCGTAAAGAGCAGCCTAAAATACCTACTAAACACCATTTTTAGGTAAAAATTTCAATTTATTCAAGTACCTAAAAAGTCCATCCCCAACGCCCCCATAATGTGCCCCCAAATGGGGTAAAACAGGTAAAAATATTTTTCTTTTATTTTTTGAGGTTTTTAAAGGTTCTAGCAATAATTTTTTATAATAATTAACTGTTTTTATTAGCTAAGTAACATTATAAAGAAAGTTCAAAAATTCATTCAAAACAAACTCCACTTTGGGGGTTGATATCGCACCCCCGAGAGGTTGTACGTGAAAACGGACTTCACATTCGTAAAGAGCAGCCCTAAATACCTACTAGGTACCATTTTTGGCCCAAAATAATAATATGCGAGTGTCCAAGGATTGTCGGTTGGGCGTTAATGGGTTAAAAGACTGTAAGGTAAAACTTACAGTGAAATCTGTAAGGTAAAAATTGTGTTATCAACAACAGCTAATTTAAGTACTTTTTTGCAAAAGAATAGAGACAAAAAAAGCAGAAAGAGAAAATTTATTATACGAAAACTTATCGTTAAAAGATTTTTCACTAATAGGCATTTGAGAAATTGACTTTAAAAAAAAAGTAGCCTATCTTAGCGATTCCTCGAGCATTCGCTACTCAAAAAAAAATTTTGACCCCGGAATCGGATAGCCAGGGAAATTTCCTATCCGGACGTAAAAGGAAAAAAATTTTCATGCTAATGTAAGTTTTGTACAGCAATAATAAAAAAAATTATGACTCATTTTTCTTACTTTTTTTACAAAAATTCAAAACACAAAAATGGCTGCCAAAAATCGAGATTTCGCTTTGGGAGGCTAAAAATTGGGCTGGTTACTTATTTTTGGTAGTACTTTCAGAAAAAAACACTTTGAGGCAGTTTTGAAGACCCGACCATACAAATCGCACTCACTTCATTTAAATTTACCCAATTTAAATTTTTTATTTGAGTAAATTTTGTAGATTTTCAAATAAGAACTAATTACGAAACCAATTTTCTTATAACGTTCAAGACAGATTGAGTTAGGTAAAAAACATCCCTAATACCAACAAGTATCGTATTTATTATTTCAATATTAAAATAATTAAGTTACAAGCAATTTATTTGTATTTATAAACTAATTTATCATGATTGTTTTATTTATTAATAAACATTAACTGCTCGAGATAATAATATTATATAATCTATTATTATTAAATTTCATTAAATAATTTAATAAAATTAAAATTTTACTGTAGGTATAATTTTAATAAGCATATATTATAATTTTATAATTTTATTTTATTTTAAGCATAGATTAAGATTTTATAATATTAAATTTTTCGTTTACCTGCCTATAAAATAGAATATAGTTTAATATTTTCATTTGTCAATAACAAAATTTGTATACGTGTCAGATTTAGCAATAATTATATATCTGAACATAGCTTAAGTATATGGGTACTTTTTACAGTAACTGTATATTTTTTATTGTTCGTATACAAGTGGGGGAGGGGCACTAAGTATACCGTTTCCGTGAAAAGCACCCATATAATTAATGAAGTATAAATAAAAACAAAGCCAAATGAAAAATATTGAAAAAACACCCAAGATACCCTCCGTTTATTCCAACGCGCCTTCTGGGCTTAGAAATTCAGGGCTCAATATTATAAAATAGGATTTTTAGACAATTTTCAAAATGACGCTGTAACCTCGCAAATTAACCAAAATACTTCCGATTGGTCTCATTATTTCCGTATAAGTATAATCTTTTAACTCCCGTCAGCCGCAATGCTCCATAACCTATTCTCCCAGCGCTATAATCAATAAAACAAATGCCCATTTTCGGACCCAAATGACCAATTTATAAATTTCTGCCAAAATTGCAATTTTCAATAAAAATAGGTCTTGTAGGTCTCCTAAATTTTCTATTAGCTCTAAATTTTAAAAAATGCTTTATTTGCTTCTTTTTGATTACTCATTTAGCAGCTATGATAATTTAAAGACAGAGTCTCAATTTAAAGTTTTTAAAAAAAAATAATATTTTATCACTAACTTTGTAGAGTCTTATCTCGGAAACATCTAAAGCTAAAAGAACGAGTAAAGAATTTACGGAAACTTGTAACTTGTACAAAATTTTTAAGGCCTACAAGAGCTATTTTTTATGACATTAACAATTTGGGCAGCAATTTAAAAATTGGTCATTTGGGTCCGAAAATGGGCATTGCTGGACAAGGTTCCGGTCTTCCCTTGTAAGTATAATATATTAGAAAATTAATTCACTTTTAATAGATGCAGATATCATTTTTTTACTCTGTGTTATAATTACATCGTTTTTATTTTGTATTTTAGCTTTTTGGTTGAATATTCACCCAAAGCAGCTCTACCATGTAGAGTAAAGTAATATCACAGTCAAATTTTTAGTGATGACAAAATCAGTTTATATTTGAATAAACAAGTAAGACAAAGGAATTTGTAATTTATGTCTGTGCAAAATGTAAGTGTTACAATTAAGGTATTCTACAAAACAAGTTGTAGTTATGGATTGAATGTTAACAGATATTTAAACAAATTTAATTTAAAGCGATTCAAAGATCTGAAGGCAGAGAATTACAAAATTTAGAGCCCTGAATCTGGAACGAGGAAATACCATAGTTTTTAGTTTTGGGGAGGGGTAGCTCTTTAAATCATCGTTGGCCCTTGAATTGCTTTTGAAAATTTGCTTAGTAAAAAGGTGCGTTAAGTAATTAGGTTGATTTAGTCGTAGTACTTTATAAATATGGCTGCAAAATATTGTCTTCGTGTGCCAGTTAGTAGCCAACCTAAAAGAGCTTTCAATTATCGCTCGCTGTATAAGATAAACTGTATAACAGTAATGAAGATGAGTTATTGCCAAGGAATGAACTTATTTCGTACGCAGGGCTTTATTGATACAATTTCGTATAAATCTGACCTATAAAATTCACAATTAATTTTTTTTTTCTCAATAGATATAATACGAGGTTCCTATAATAATTTTAAGTCCAAAATTGCCAAAAGAAAAGTTTTGGATTATTCTGGAATATATTGTCCTTGGCTATTCATTTATCCAAGAAAAAAATTAATTTAATTGACAGAATTTTATTTTTTTGTTAAAAAATGATAATAATCAAAAAAAGTCTTTAACATATTATAATAGTTTTTGACCAAAAAAAAACTTTTTATCGACTAAACTAATTTTTTTCTTGCATAAAAGAATAGCCAAGGAAAATATATTCCAGAATAATCCAAATCTTTTCTTTTTACGATAAAATTTAAGCGAGTTATGCATTTTTTAAGTTATAATGTCGTTAAGTTATGGAGCCTAAAATTGGAATTAGTATAAATTTGGTTATTTGTGATAACATCTTTACTTGACCATAACTCGGTTAATTTTCATCGAAAATAGCAAATTTTTTTTTGTTGTCAACTACTTTTTCCCTGGCTATTTGATTCTGAAAGAAAAAAATCAATTTATGTAACCCTTTATGGTTTATTACATATGCAAGTTTCAAAAATATAAAAATAATCTAAAACAGATTAAAATCGATCCTTATTGGCCGAAACAGAAAATATTTTCTGGCTAGTTCAATGGGATTTCGGTTTAAAAAAATTTTCAAAAAAAAATTTTCAAAAAAAAAATGGCGGCAAAAGAGTTATTTCGGTTTTTCCAAAAACACGTTTTCCTATTTTCCGGAGTTTTCCGGGGTTTTTCCGAAAAACTAATGGCAGAAATGGACTTACTGAAGATTTTCCAACATATATACTCTTTCAGAATATTTATTCAAGCTGTATTATATAATTTTTTAGCATTTTTCCAAAATGCACCAACGCTGATTAAGAGCCACCCAATGAGTTTGATTGGGCATAACTCGAGCTGTTTAAGACCTAGAGGGCTGAAAGTTTCAGGATTTTCCTGTCTTAGTGTTATAAAAACATGGGGAAATTTTGAGGCCGATCCGACGACCTCCCCTGGCAACCATTGCTGTTTTGGCAAAGAAAGACTCGTATATATTAACTTGGCGATCCACTTTTCATGGCCGAAAAAAATAATAAGTGAAGTGCTGATATCAGTAAAATCTGTAACAGTTAAATTTCTTCGAAGAATCGAAGAAGACGATCGTCTTTGATTTAGAAAAATTTGTTTCTGGTTTGCGGTCCGAAAGCACGTATTTTCCGGATGCTGCGCGTCCAGCAAAGACGCGTTTTCTCATACCACAGACGCAGAAAAATTTTATACGGCCCTTGTCCATAAATAAAGAATGCTCCAAATCGCAGTTTACCATTCTCGGCTTCGCCTCAGAAGGTAATTTACGTGCGATTTTACAACTTAATGCATAAATTTAATATTTCTATTTAGAAATTTATATTATTAAGTTTATGAATATTTTTTAAAATCATAATTATCAACTTTTTTGTTATAAAAATAAATAATAATTTAAAACCTTAAATTCTTTATATCGTGTTACTTAATGACTTCTTGATGTAATTTTTATTGATTCAAAAAAAAATTGCATCTTCAACAGTTAGAAAAGGAATTTTAAAAGAAATTCAATTGATATTAAAATTTGTAACTTTTTGTTTTTTTCTCTATACTGTAGAATAAAATATTTTGTATAAGTGAAATTTTCTTCTACTAAAAGATAACATTTTGAAAATAAGTAATAATTGACATTTATTGAATTTATGTTTGTAATTATTAACATCAAGTGTTTTTTAAATGAAAAAATTTATATTTTTTTGTCATTTTATTTTTTAATAGTTTTAATATTTTTAAATGTACAACTACACTGCGGGAAAAAGGCAACTCATCAAAAAAAAATTTTTTATTTTTTTGAATAAATATCAATATAAATTTACATTTATTTATCTTTGTTGTTAAATTTGAATAATATTGAAGAAAATGATTTTATAAGTAATTAAAAATTTTAATGCATTTTGACTAAAAAATATTGTTTTTTTAAGTTTATTTGAGTATTTGCTTTTACCGCCAAATATAGAGACACTATAGATATTATAATCTATAGTACAGTCTAGGGTCTCTAAAATAAAGGACAACATTATATACCCGTAGGGAAGAGTTTCTCGGATTGCACTCGGCCTTTGCTCGTACGCCTAGTTTTCTGACATTTATTTTATTTTGGTACAGTATTAAAAAAAATTGATTCAGCAGTTATAATTGATATGATTGACTGATTCTAATTATTGACTTTCAAATTATTTGAAAATATAGTTTTTCAGAAAATTAGTTTTGTTCTCAACCATCGTAAGGAATTAATTATCTGAAATACTATATTACCAAATAATTCGAATCTCAATAATTAGACTCAGTCAATCACATTGATTAAAAGTGTTTAATTATTTTTTTTTAATATTTCCACAAAATAAAATAAATTTCAAAAACTAAGCGTACGAGCAAAGGTCGAGGGCAATCCGAGTAACGAATTCCCTACGGGAATCGTTTGGAAAATATAAACATAAACAATAACATTATAAAAAAATTTATTACATTGTCATACATGCTATACATAAATATATTGCAAGTTAAGTGAGAATAATAAAAAAAATAAGATTTTTTTTAATCTTTTATTTTCATTAACTTCAGTGAGAATTAAATACTTATAAATATGGACTTGTTTTCATCTAAAAATTCTGATGCAAATTTAAATTTTACCTGCCCTGAATCATCATCAAAAAACGATGTCGACAATAATCATTCTAAATCAGGATTTAACCCACCAAGAAATAATATATTTTCATCTAAAAGGCAAAAAAGGAAAAATAACTATTCTCATCCATATGGAAATTCAACAAAATTTTTTTCACCACATAACACATCTCAATCATATAGATTTTCTGTTTTTAATCCATTAGCAAATACACCTTCACAGAAGCTTGAAGAAGAAAAAAGTAAAATTAATTTGTGGAGCCAGCAATCTGAAGATTTAGAAAAACTTTTGAATAGTAAAATTTTTTCAGATTTAACCTTAAAAGTAGGAGAAAATTTGATGCAGGTTCACAAAAATCTTTTAGCTACTAGGAGTCCAAAATTTCATGAAATTTTATTAGCAAAACCTGATATTAATGAGTTAGAAATTAATGATACTAAATTTGAAGTCCTACAAGATTTAATCTATTACATTTATACAGGAAAAGTTAAAGATATGGATTCAAATATAGCTTTGGACGTTATAATAGCTTCTAATACATATGGATTGCAAGGATTAAAAACTAAATGCGAAGAAATTATTATTCGTAATTTATCTACTGAAAATGTAATTGACCAGCTTATTCTTAATCAGTCTTTCAATTCTGAGTTGCTAAAGAATGCTGCTGTTGATCTTGTGGTTAATAACTTTGTTTCTTTTAGTACGGAAGATATACGTAAAATAAATGATGCTGATAAAGAACTGTTGATTGAAATTCTGGATAAATACAAAAAAAATGTAAAAAGTATTCAAGAAACAAGTATATTTTATCCCTTAAACAAATAGCTGGTTTTCATATTTTTTATTATATGAAACAATAACAAAATAAGTGAAAATATTTAAAAATTGCAAATACTATTTATATTTTATATAAATTGTCATAAGATAAGAAATTAATAACAATGTTTATATTATATTTAAGTTCAATCATTTCAATTATATTGCAGTTATAAATTATTGTAATTTGATATAAATTATAAAATCATGTAATTTAAGACTGAAAACTGTAATAATAATATATGAATCATGCTTTTTGATTTTTAGAATCCAGAGAAAAATTTTTATTTTATTACAGGATATTTAAAACCTGTTATACTTTATAAAGATAATCTTATGTGTAAATTCCACATAAACAAATTTTTCTTTTTGTTTTTTACTTAAAAATTTTTATTGATTTAGGTAATTAAATTTATAAAAATAAAAAAATGTATATAATAAAGATTTATAAAATAATAATATATGGGTACTTATTACAAAAATGGTATAATACTGCCTTTTACGTACTTTATTTCCACTATAAGCTCTTTTGCATAAGAATATATTATTTCCTAAAGTAAAGTAAATTTTAAATAATTTATAAAACACATTCAAAATATGACTGTATACAAAAAATTATTTATAGACATTGAAAATTATTACTAGGACTTAGAAAGTATAAACAAATCAAATAAGAATATATTGGCCAAACCCACCACCTCTTAATAGGTGTTCTATGTTGGGGCCAAAGGAATGAACTGTACATAAGATTATTAAATGAAAACTGTTTTGGGTCAATTTTTTCATTTCCGAAGTCCGTTTTCACCTAAAACCCCTAGGTAAAGATAAATTTTAAATGATTTTTTGATGTACTTCGCCCTAATTTATAGAGATTGGTAATTTAAAGAAGACTTCATAAATAGAAAATACGATCACAATACCTTGTAGGTTGGATTTTTAACATCAAATATTAATTTTTTATTTATATAATGAGTCTACGCCCTAATTCCCCAACTCAAACTTCTAGGGAAAGTGAAAAATAAGAAAATATACAAATTTGATTTTTGGATCTTTTTAAATGACCTAGTAAATATTTTCAATCTCAAATAAATTCTAAACTATAAAAAATTATTTGAAATTTATCCAACTACAGTTGAGATTCATATTTATTTACCTAGGGGTTGTAGGTAAAAATGGACTTTGGAAATGGAAAGAGCAATGAAAATTTATCTTTGGTGAAATTTTACAATTTTTCAGATCTAAGCATTAATTTGTCCAAGAAAAATTGATTAGGCGTTAATGAGCTAAAATGGTTTTAAAAAAAATGGTTAAACAAATTTTTTTTTTAATTTTTTGACGATGATTTGTTTTGTTTTTTTCGAGCAAATAAAAAAAAATTTTTTTAATCGATTAATTTTTTACTTCAGCCTTGTAAGCATAATTTTAACATGCAACATGTTCATGGAACATGGGGTTAAATATTGACGTTTTTTAGGGGGGGGGGGGGTGAAATGGACTGATCAGGCCTGATAAGAACAAGAACTTGGACTTAAAATAATTTATATTCCGGAATTTATTGAAATTTCGGTTTTTGGATTTATTAATGTTTTGTTATTTTCTTTTTTGGAGGATTTTTGTCCATGTTGAGACCTATATTCTATGACCTATTTAAGAATTTACTATTCTAATACAAGTTTTATAATTTTTTCTCTATTAGGACAATAAGTACAATCTCTCAAAGTTGGAATACAGTCTTTAATGCCCACTAGTAGAGAATAGTACATTTTTAACCAAGGGAGCAAAAAAAAAAGAATGGCCCACATCGCTCGTTAATGCAGATAAACTGTAATCTGAGGCATATTTTTTTTTGCTCCCATGGATAAAATGCAATTTTTCGTTCTCAGTAGGGAACAAACGCGATTTTTTTCGATCGCGCTACGGGGAGAAAAAAGCGTTTTCGACTGACTAAGAAGAAAAGATATATTCCAGCTTATTTTGAAAAACAATTATATTTTCAAACACACATATGGTACACAGTTAGGTTTCTTTGCTTGAAATTTCAAGCAGACAAAATTTTGCTTGAACTGCTTGAAATTTTAAGCAAAACAACCTAACCGTTTGGAAAGTAGAGTAAATAAAAAATTTGTTGTAAAAATTTAAATAATTAGCTAAAATTCCAAAATATACAGTCCAGATGTGCATTGGAATCGATTTAATACGTGTAGCCAATTATTGTAAAAACTGTCCTTAAAAAGGTAAAAAAAAGTAATTTAAAATAAAAAAAAATAGAAAATTCCAATAAGAGATTAACGACAGTTCGATAATCAAACTCTTGAGTTCTGACAGCACGTACCCACATTCTGTTAACGACTCGGAGCGATTTTTAATCATCCGCTTGAATCCTTTTTTTTTCTAGATACAATATAGGGTAGGTTTATTATATAGAGATATTATATTCTGTACTGAGGTTTTCATTATTTTTTACATTAGCAGATATTGATGATATTGAATGAATGAGTAAAATACATCACGGGAGTTTTTCTAAATTTCTTTAAAAAATTGGTATTTAATTTTTTCTCACCTGTAAAATCAGTACTTAATTTTAAAAAATATAAATTAAAAATTAAAAAATTAATTATAATCAAAGTACCTACAGGCAATAACTCGCTTTATTTTTAAATTCAGTAAACTAATTTTAGTGAGCACTGGGGTAATTTAACTTATGTATCAACTAGAACTTGATAGAGAAATTTAAAAATAAGAAAATTTATTTGTATAGAAAAGCTTTCTTCATTTTTCATTTTTAGTCCGTCACTGCAGTCAGTTAATTTAAGTAGATGTAAGCGAGCTGAAAAACATAAGCTAATTTTGAATTTAAGATTAGAAGTAATTTTATGCAAAAGCTTATGTTACAATATCCCTGAGAGTACTAAATACCTCATCCGGGTCATTTAGACTTGGAAACTATAATAATATATACACATAGTGTGATCAGATCTAACAAGGTTCTTTTATGGAAATTTTTAAATTACAATTTATTGAAAATATCTTGAAGTTCAAGCTTATATTTCAAAAGTAATGGTTGCTTTGAGAAATCAGCAAATATGTAATTTTACACGTATACGTTAATTGTATAATTATATCTAGTACCGCAAAATATAAAATATCACTATTTCAAGAGCGCTAAAGTAAAAGAATAAATGAATATTAGAATAATTTATTTTTTATATTCTTCTTTTGTCTGCTTAGTTTATTTGCAAAAAATCAAGTTATTTTAAATAAATAGAACTAATTTTAAACGATTTTAAAATTTTAATTTAAGCTTTTAAAACACACATTAATAATTAATTTCGGGATTAATTTTAAAAAATTTTTTCTACTGTGATATTATTTGATACTATAGACAAGACGTGCAAAAAAAATATTTTGAAAAGGTATCCTAATGGTTGTTTTTAGCCTAAAATTCGCCAAGACGCCATAAAATGAAGAATTCGACTACCGCTGCGTTAATTTGATTTTCTAAAAAGTCTAGAAGTCAAAAAACTTGTAACTGGAACCAGAAAACCTTGAAACTATAAATTTCAAGTTGGTGAAACTTTTGGCTGGATATAATAAAATAGCAAAAAGTTATGAAAACAAATTATAATTTTTCAAAATTTCATTTTCTGATTTTCGGATTTCACGGGAAAAAATACCTTGAAATAAAAAAAAAATCATCATTATTTATAAATTCATCATTAATTTATATACATGTTGCAACATACTTAAAACAAGTTTGTCTACTGATATAAATATTTTATTATATATTTTTTTAAGTATTAATTTTTTTTACAATGGTAAAATGAACAAAAAAATTTATTATAAAGATAAAACCTGTTCTTAAGTTTTATAATAAATTTTGTAATGATTTCATGTCAAAAACTCAAAACTTTTTGACAGATACTTAAAAAAAATTTTTTTTTTAATTTTTGATTTTTTAATATATTATATGAGTTAATCCACAAGAATGCAGAGATTTTGTGGCATTAATTTTTCAGTTCATTTTTCACATTTTCCAATACTCAACAATGTAATAACTCTTTCCCAAGGAGTTAAAATGAGTTAAAAGTATCCCTAAATAAAAAAAATTGAAAAAACAACATTAGTAGAAAAAATTGTTTTATGCCCTCGAGGAGGGGGAATCAAAAAAATAAATAAGAATCAAAAAATCAAATCAAAGTGTAATAAAAGACACAGCAGATTATGTTTTTCTGCAAAAAAAATTTTTTTTTTTGCGAAAGAAAAAGTTAAAAAAATATTTACTCCTAGTTTTGGTATTTGTTTTTTTAGAAGTATAGTATAAGTCATCTATTTTTAATCCCAAGGGATAAATTTTTCGTTATATAAATATTTCTTAATACAAATATTTCGTTAATTAATCTTGAAAAAATGTCAACCATTTCATCATTTTAGCTTCAGTTTCAAAATATTGTAAAAAAAAAAACCTTAAAAAGGGGTAGTTTTTGCTGATTTTAGGATTTTCTCCTCTTTCCCATAGCGACTTTTGACTCCGGATTCAGATTTAGCAATCCAAAAACTTATGGTATACCCTTTCTCGTGCCGGATTCGGTATCAGGCCAATTAGCAAATTTTGACTTGAGTATTATATGTAACTTATTCTTGCAGCTTATTTAAGAATAAAGAATGGACTTAATTGTAAAAAGAAATAAATATTATTTTTTACCTTGCGAGAATCTGTGCATAAAATCCATGTGCGTATTACACAATATTGAAAAAAAAAGAATAAATGTTACTGTTAATATATTACTATAATTATATTTACTACCAAATTCACACAATATCCCACACATTGGTGACCCAGACGTGATCTTAACATGTGACCATTTGATATGAAGGAATTTTTTTTAAAACTTTTTTATCATTTTTTTTATGATATATAAATTTAAAAAAATTATAAAGCTTGAAAAAAATTTTTTTTTTTTGAGATTAATTTTTTTTTAAATTCAAAATAAAAAAATTCTAATTTATGTCACTATTAAAAAAATTATTGGCAAAAAAAAGTAGTAAATAATCTTATAGTAGTATTTCAATATTTAATTTTTTAAATACAAAGAAAAAGTAAATAAAAATATTTTTTTTATAAAATGATAACAAAAAAATTATATTTATTTATTTCTATTGGATAATTCAAGCAAAAGGTATAAAGTAAACATCTTTATAACGGTTGATCAGTTTTATTTGTAAGTATAAGGAAAAGCTATGTTACGTACTGATTGTGTGGATTTTATTTGTTAATATTATATTTTATGGACCATATTTTCTTTCTTACTTTTTATCAATCATTTTAGATTGATAAATAAAAAATAAATTCACATTTCTTTGACATCAGAAGAGTTAGGAGAAGGAGACCATTAATCAAAAAATTGTAAAGGTTCCTGTCAAGGTACACTGTTGAAAGTAACTCCTGTCAATTAACAAAAAAATAGTTTATTTCTTAAAAATTAGTAAATTTTCAAAAATTTTTAAATATTTGATGCATCAAGTTGTAAATTTACTAAAATTAATGTATTAATAAAAAATTCGTAAATACACTATTTTTTTTCTTATCAGCAGCAAGAAATAAGCATTTTTTAACCAAGGGGGAAAAATTTTTTGGAAGCCTGAGAAAGTGGTCCCGAAATGCTACGACGCCCTGAAAATTGAAACAAGGTAGCAAAGTGCCTGATGGTAAAATAGGAGGGCATCTATCATAGAGAGCCTTCTTCCTGATGGCTGCGCGTCTTAATTTGAAGTAATACCAGAAAAAGTAGTTCTGGTCTGGGATATTAGAGCAACGGTCGGTTTTTAGTTTTTTAGTCAGTAAGAATCTGACCCAAGCGCTGTGAACCGCGTTTCACGACGTAATTTCTGGAGGGTGCATGAGTATATAATAATTAACCCCATTAGGTACCCATGCAACCGAAGGCGGCCATTGGGCCTAGCGGATCTATGCGCTTCTCGTTATTAGTAACTAGGAGCATAAGACCCGTGGAACTTTCATGGTTTATGCAAGATTTTACATAAGAAAAAAAAGGGAATATAATATGCAACGTGTAATGAAAAATCGTATAAATAAAGGATGTCCCAAATCGCAGTTAACGTATGATTTGGGCCATTCTTTATTTTTCCTGACATGGGCTTATAATATACTATTTATAGACAGGGACGCTGTTTAGGGCATCATTTTAGAGAATATAAGTAGGCTTGTCTCACTTGCACATATTAGGAAGACATACAAAAAAGTTTTACAAACCCACATTTTTGATGCCACAAACGGCTTCCTTGTTTATAGATTTACAAAATTCATTTTACAAAATGAGAGATTTTTACACTTTTACACGTCTTATATTTACAAATTTCTTGATTTCAATGATTAATATGCACTTACACTGATTATACTTACAAGACCATTACTTTCAAAAAAACGTATTAAATGTTCGAATAATGTGACAAGTTGTCATTTATCATAAACATTACGTCATTAATACTTCAATATATGCATAATAATTGCCATGTTCGAGCATGTAGGACAAAATTTATAAAAGTTGAAATTTCGCCCAAAGTTTCTAGACACCACAGACAGAGAATAATAGAAAAGTTTTTGAGTGTATCTAGACCTGCATACATCGTATACTCTGGTTCTCAATCTCTCTTGAAACTGTCAGTTACTCACGAGTTTATAATATAGAAAGTTTGCATAATTTTCTTTTATACTCCGGACACGTGCTCAAAATCTTATCGTAAAGTACCTTAACGATTATAATATATATAGTATACACTTGATTATAATATCGTCAAATCGTTCCAATTTTTTTGTTACTAATTATTAAATTATATTCGTAATTACACGATTTTCATATTAAATTGGCACTAGGAT
Organism: Anagrus nilaparvatae; assembly: GCA_022575985.1. NCBI lineage: Eukaryota > Metazoa > Arthropoda > Insecta > Hymenoptera > Mymaridae > Anagrus > Anagrus nilaparvatae. The sequence continues at coordinate 23,643,614 of JAKSXM010000247.1, read as the reverse complement.
TAAATTTTTTGAGTTCTTGCGCCTGTAATTTTTTATTCAGCTAAAAAATGTATTGAATAAACAAAAAAAAGTAAAACTTATTATTTCAAAGTTACTTTTAAAAAATTACATACGTAAGAACTCAAAAAATGAAATCCAATTTACAAGGGGAGTTCAATAAATTTGGAACACCTTATTACACCAAATGGTTATGGATGAGTTTGTTATGTTGAAAAAACATGCCGACTAACCTCCGTTCATTCTAATGGGCCTTCTGGGTCTAGAAACGCAGGGCTCAATGTTATATAAAATAGGGTTTTTTGGTCATTTTCAATGAAACTTAAAAACCTCGCAAAGTAACCAAAACTCTTCTAGCTGATCTCATTTTTTTGGTTAAAGTATCACCTTTCATACGCCATAAACCAAAATTTATTATAACTAATTTTCTCATCACTATAGCCAATTAACAAAACGGTCATTTTTTGCTAAAAAAGACCAATTTTCAAATTGCTGCCAAATTTGTAATTTCTGAGAAAAATGGGTTTTATAGGTCTGAAAAAATTTTTACAAGCTTCAAGTTTCCAAAAATTTTTTACTCGTCTCATTTCCTTGATTTGTTTTTAAGAAATGGCTCTTCAAAGTTAATATTATAAAAATGAGCTTTTTTAAAAAATCGTAAAATTGGGACTGTGACTTCAAATCATCATATCTGGTTAACAAATAATTGAAAAGGTAAAGTACCAAAAAAATGAGACCAATTAGAAGAGTTTTGGTTAATTTTTGAGGTTTTGGCGTTTATTGAAAATTACCAAAAAACTATATTTTATAGCCCTGCGTTTCTAGACTCAGAAGGCCCATTGGAATGAACGGAGGGTAGTCGGCGTGTTTTTTCAACATAACAAACTCATCCATAACCATTTGGTGTTCCAAATGTATTGAACTCCCTTTGTTATTCGTTCATTTAAGTTTTTTCCGTGCTATAAATATAATATGCAAATCAAAACAGAAAAAATAATATATTTTATTATAATTCAAAACTTATAAGTATAAAAAATTAAAATATTCAGAAAAAAAATATTTATTTCGATGAATTCTGATTTTACAAATTCGGAATTGAAATTATTTTGTAAAATTTATTTATGAGCCTGTTTTAAAAAAATCCGTTCTTCTGGACTTGGAAAACTGATACAAATTGACAACGAAGTAATAACCAATAAATGGTGGCTAAATTTAAGTATCCTTAAAAATTACGAAATTTCTGTTCTTTGGCTAAAAGGTTGGTGAAAATAAGTGGATAATTTCAATACAACCTAGTAAACTGTAAATTTTAACCAATTATAAAAAATAAAAGAAAATTTTTATATTGAAAGCAGGAAAATGTAGTTGGTTTCAAATGATTGGAAATATTAATTTAAGAAAAAAAACTAAAAAATGAAAGGCATTGAAAATATTTTTCAAATATATGTAAGACAGTTGAATTTGTTTCAACTTTCCTGTACTTTCCAAAAGCTTTTTCCTACAAAAAGCACTTGTAACTCGCAGGCCTGGTAACTTACTTAAGTTATTATTCGCTAAAATTTAAATAAACTAGCACTCAAACAAAAGAAACTGGTTTTCATTTAATAACAATAACAAAAAAGAAATGATTTTTTTTTTATCTTTGAGCTTTTTTTAAAAAATAAGTAATAAATTAGCATATAGGTATTTCAAGCGTGGTATAATTAATATTAAATAAATTAAATTTTTTTTTTTTAGAAATATAAATATTATTTGTTTTGTCGAGAATCAGTTATGAAATCCTAGTGCGAAAATTACATTGTGTTACTAAAAAAATGAATAGAATTTTCTCACTAGAATTTCAACGCTGGTTAAGAATCAATCTGATAAAAGTGTAGCTGCAATTTTGATCATGAAATTAACAGCAAAATAAGAAAATTGTATCCTCACTTTTAACAGGTTGATCCTCAACGCGAATAAAATTTATATTTCAGTAAGAAAATTAAAAAAATTACTAATTACTTTTAAGTGCATTTAAATAAAAGCGTAAGTATAAAATAAAAATGAATAAAAAAAATTTGTTTATTAATTTTTATTTTATACTTTTTAGTCATTAATGTACAAACTTGCTGGCAAATCCAAATGATTAAACTATACATTAACGCATAACCGAATATTTTTAAGCAGGTGAATATTTCGGAATGAAACTTGGGTTGATATCGCATTTTATTTTGTTGGTCCCTTTTTAAAATTTTGAACATTTTTAGCCCTTAAGTTTTAACCAATAATTTGTTAATAAAAACTAATATGGGTAAAAATAGACCTCGGATTCAATTGCAGGAGACCAAAAAAATAAATACTATACACACTTTTATTCATCCAGGACGTATAATTATGTCATTATATTAATAAAATAAAATTTTTTTCCTTATTTTGTTTTATCAAAAGTTCGTCTGTATTTTTTATAAAATTTTAGCAAAATATGTATAAATCATGCAAATTTAAATATTCGTTTTTATTTTAAGTATCCAAATTTTATTATTTTTTATTTTGTCTATAAATTTTTAAAAATAGCAATAAAAATAAATAATAGATTGATCACTCTACTCACCCAACTTGAGATTAAGAAATATAATTTTTTTTCAATTAAAAATTTGAGAACCACATTTGAAATTTCAAATTTTGGCTATAATTTATATACTATATTCGTATAACGTCTGCTTAAAAAGTAGTCAAAATCAGCTACTCAAATGTCGTAACTTAATCATTTGTTATTACTCGTAAAAAATTTAGTTCTTCTAGTAGCAGCGACTACAAAAGTGATAGTGCACTATTCTCCCGCTATTTACTATTTTTCATAACGCACTTAACGGGGTTTAAGTGTTACTAGCCTAGTCAAGTATTTCGTCAATTGGAACGCGTAGTAAATTCACTAAATTTAGTTATTTTAAAGATCCCTATACGTAATTTAATATCAATTTTCATGTATTAAAAAATTATCTTTTAACATAATAATAGAACAAATAATTTAATTTTAATAAATATTCAAATAGTTTTCTTTATATTTACATTTCTTTATATTAAATGCTCCGTTTTTATATTATTTAAATGCGCGCCAAGCATGTGCACTGCAAAGGTTACTAGATATATGTCGAGATTGTTATTTTCTATATTTATTTTATTAATTAATATTCTTAAAAGGTTTAAAACATCATAAACTTTTTTTAAAAATATTCCTAATTAATTTTTTTCTTACTCCAATGAGTTTCTTGAAATTCTCTTCTGTAATTTACGATAAATCTTAAAATATGTACGTTTTTTTGGCTTCCGCCATTTGATTTCCATGTTAAATGTTTTTATTAATTTCTCATCGTAAAAGGTATGAAATGTTATAAAATTTTAACAGTGTTATTAATACATTAAAAACATTAAGTCTGTGTAATTTAAACCTAATCTGTTCTGTAATTGCTCAGCACTTATACCTCCTTAAACGTAGTAACATTTATCTGTTTTCTATAACCATAGACGATGATTACTTTATAAAAGGCCTCGTAAAAGACTGTATTTTTGAAAAATTGCAGTATATTACAACTGCATGCTCAAAACTATATTTTGTCACTTGGTCAACAAGTAGCTAAAAACTTTTCTTTTTTCTATAATGTATAACTACTCGTATGTAAGAAGCCACAAACTATCACAAGAAAGTAGCATAAACTTCAAAAAAATATATTTTAATGATAAAAATAATTTTAATATTACAAAAAATTATTTTTATATTTTATCAATTAGAACGTTACATAAATGACCATGAAAAATTAAAGTATTTTCGCAAAGAAAGTAATATTTACGTAGAGCATTTATATAATAATAAAAATGACCTTACTCAAAATTTAATTGATTTTTAAAGAAGATGTTCATAATTATGTAAATAATATTTCTTTCCTTATACTTTTTTTTTTATAAAATATATGCTAAATTATTCTAAAACATAGATTATATTGATTTATTATTGCTCTTACTATATATTTTTACCGAAAGTGATAGTTGTGCACAAAATTTTGATGAATTGACAAATTTTTAAAAGTTATGTATTTAATTAAAAAATTTATTTAATAGCGTCGTAAACCTGTTGTAAAATCGATAAAGATATAAAAAATTATTGCAAATAATGATGATATTTTTATATTTCTCAAATTTAATTTAAACATTCTCATAATTTAATCTGTATACTAGTAATGGTAACAATCTGCGTCTTGAATAATGCTAATGAAAACCAATCTGTGGCTTAAAATAACTTTTTATTATTTTGATTTTTTATCACTTGCATTAAATTATTGCAACCGAAATCTGGGCCTAGATTCAGCATTTATATCATCTATAACATATCACTTTTATAACCAAATTATATCACGAAAAGTACTACCATTTCTAATAACATTTGTTTTGCGCATGCGCATTACTATATATTGTGGATGGTACGGCTTCTTACCACTGTGATATGAATGCTGAATCAGGTCCCTGCTCTCTAAATCCTAGTTTGTAAATCTATGAATCTAAATCTTTTGATTTACAAAACAGGATTTAGAGAGTGAACTTGTTGTAAGATTAAAACCTATTTTAAATAAGATGTTGGACCAAAACAAGCAAAAATAATAAGAAATTATAAGAGGTAGGTAAAATTGGGATTCCGGTTGTGGCAGCCAGAATATTTTTAAACGGTTGTAAATTACATAAAACCTAAAAAAAAAGCCTGAGAAAAAGTTGAAAAAACTTTTTTTAATAGGGGGCTTGCATGGGTGAAAACGGATAATTTGAAATTGATAATTTTCTTGCATAATCTGAATCAACGCAAAAAAATATTAAACAAGTTTTTTTTTTTTTTTTTTTTTTTTAAATTATGAAAATTAACGTATAGATTCATTAAAAAAATAGTATTCTTTTAATTGGACCTATTTGTAAAAAAATCCTGTATGAAGCAGACTTTTTACAAATATAATAAAAACTGACGTAAGGAGATTCAAATACGAACCTAAAAACCATGTAAATTTTCAAAAAAATGGTAGAATTTAAACAGAGGTGGGAGAAAAAAAGGCTTATTACCCTCTCATTCAAAAAAAATTTTGGCTACATGTCTGAAAGATGTGAAACAAGGTTTGAAAAACTTTAAGGAACCAAGGAAAAATTCAGAAAAAAGAGCTACTTTTTATAAGCAGAATCTCGATAACCGTGACTAAATTTTATTTACAGCGTATTTTTGTATTATTTTAATTATAAATTAAGTGCATAAATTACTAGAAAACTAATTATATAAAATTTTATTACTAATTCATTTTCTCAAATTATACACCAAATAAAACAATCTTAAATAAATATTGAAAACCGAGAAATTCGTATATGTATCGAGTTTTGGCATCAAAAATTTATAAATAAATTTTAAATTATGCACCATATAACATGCATATACAATATACATGTTACACCCCAAAGGTGTAATTGACCAGTTCATGAAATGGTGAAAGCCCCTCAAATTTTTGACCATTTCTTGAATTGGTCAGAAATCTCCAATTTTTTTATATGAATTGGCCAATTATTTTATAATGAATAAAAATAACATTTAAATACACAGAAGTCGGTCTTACATTCTGTAATTTTAATAGTTAATAATTAAAAATGCATATTAATAAAAAAATTATATTACAAGTCTAAATTAAAAGGTAAATCTTATGAAAGGGAAATAATTCTTAAGTTAGATCGAAGTATACTTTAAATTCTTTTTAAAGATCTGAAACGCATATAAATAAAAAAAATATAAATGTAATTCAAGATTATTTTTTTAAAAACATTTTTAAATTTCGTTCGCCAATTTGCCATAATATCTACGGTTTCTTTCATTTTTCACTCGATCACAACTTTGTACTATTTTTTTATTAAATTCAATAAAGTATCCAAATTTTTTTTAAAATTGAGAAAATTTAAATTAAAAAATGTAATAAAAATAATTAATTAAAAAAAAGCGCGTTATTGAGAATATTACTATGCATTCTAAATATTATATTTATTCAATTTTAATTATTGACCAAATCGTGTAATAAAATTCAATATTTCTGACCATTTCATGAATTGGTCAAATTTTTTATTATTATTCGAACATTATATGAAATGGTGATTACACGTTTGGGGTGTAACATACATTTGCTCATAGATGAGTTTATAAACTGTGTACATAATAAACTTCAACTTTATTACTTGAATTATGTTAAACACATGTATATTTTTTTAAAAATTTCAACTATATTATTAAACATTTATTTATTTACAAGCACACGGTTGAGACGCTGTGCATCAAATTAAGATATTTGCTTGAATTACTATGATTATTTAGCTGCTTTTTTTTATATAATTTACTTTATTTAATACGTTATTGGACACCAGACATATATTTGGAACCAAATAATAACATTATAATCCTGAAAATAAGAAAAATTCAAAGAAATCTTAAAAAATTAAAATTTTTGAAATTTTAAATGCAACAACTTAATCGTTTATGATCATCGATTTATTTAATTTTACAACGAAAATAAATTATCTAAATTTACTTAAATGAATCTAATATGGTATAGATTTTAACCTTCGTATCAATCTTAATGTATTTTTAATTATATTTATTTAACCTTTCTTTAGCTAAACTGTTTTATTTGGCTATTATAAGTGTTTTTTTGAGTTTTTTTAAATATACTTAGATTTTTAATAAACTGAATCAAAAATCTCATTGACATATAATTTCAAACAATTACAAATGTACGCATTAATTGTGCTTAAACTAAAAGTAGGAAGTCTGAGGATTCCCCTACAATTCCCCTACGAACGCGAGTTTTTTAATTTTTATTATTTTTCAAAACACTTTATTAATCAAATTTTGTTTATTTATAATTATTATATATATTTAAAATTAAAAATTAAAAAGAAAAAAAAATTTAAAGAAACGATTAAACAATTTTTGAAAACTGATCTATAACTATAGATTGTAATTTGGTGACCCAAATGTTCCGGTCTCCTTTTGTTAGAGTAACGTCTAATTATTACTAGGGTTGTGCGGGATCCCGACTTTACCCTTGAATCCAAATTCTCACCTAAGAATCTCGAATTCTGACTTATGTACTTAGTTTGTACTGTGTTATCTACTATGTTATAAATTTACATTATACAATACAGTTAACATAATATAACATTCCACACTTTTGCACAAGTACATTTATAAAGATGATAAAAAAGTTTAAAGAAAATCCTAAACAATATTACTATAAACAATTTATGTTTATAAAAGTAAGCTTTTAAAAGTATACAATTAAATCATTGATTATAAAGAAATAATAATATTTATTATAAGTCATTAATAGATCGATTCGTTTTTCTCCTAAGAAACAATTTTCAAAATGATGAATTTTTTATTTTACAAATTAAGAATACATCCTTAGAAAAATTTTAAGTGCTTTTATTAACATGGAACATGTTCATAGGGAGGGGTACCCGGAAAAGTTTCTTGCAGAGGGTGTGGGGGGGGGGGGTAAAAAGTGATGTTGTTAGTGAAGGGGTTCAAATGGACTTAGAATAATTTGAAATGGGAGTAAAGGCCTGATTAGAACAGGAGCTTCGAAACTTTAGGCTTATAAACTAAAAGTAATTTTTTTTAAGGCTTATAATTTCGGTTCTAGAATTTATAGTAATTAGGTAGCACAAGTTAAAACTTTGATAAGTGAACAAGTTCCATAATCGTTAGTGAACATTTTTTTTTGGTGTAATACCTCATTTATTTCCACGAAAGTACTTATATTTGAAAGTATGGTTTTTACTCGATATCTCGAATCTGATACTTAATTTTTTGAAAATTATTTTCCCAAAAATTTCGTCATAAAAAAATACAAAAAACACTAAATTTTTTTTTTTCTTTTTGGACGTAGTACCTAATTTATTTCTATGAGAGTACTAGTTTTAGACAGTTCGTTTATAGTAATTTTTTGGATCTGATACCGAATTTTTCCAAAATTTTTTTCTCAATATTACAAAAACAAAAAAAAAAACTGCAATATTTTTTATTTTTTGGTGTAATACTTCATTTAATTCCATGAAAGTATTATCTTGAATAATTATTATCCAATGAATTACGTTAGATTTTATTTTGAAAAAAATAGATTTAGTTGAATTCAATACATAAATTTTCTTTTAACTTTTTAAAGTTAATAGAAATGAATGTATGATTGTATATGCTTGTAATCGGTGATATCTGTGGCATATTGAAGTATTTAGCTCATTGTTTGAGGAACCTTAGTGCCAGCTAGTTGGCAAGGCATTTTATTTGGGGACTTGAAGTAATTTGAGTTTAAGAAGTTGAATCAGAGTTTTAGGATAATTGTGGCCTAGAGGCTTATACAAAATCAGCTGCAATAGTATTTAATAGTTTAAATTTTTATTTTTAAATAATATTACTTTATGGAACCTTCTGACAAAGTACCAGAGATTTGTTATAATTAGTAGTGAGGTTGGCATAAAAGTTAAAATTTTATGACCGATGGTTTTATTAAAACACAAACCCGCAATAACTTAATATTGTAATAAACAAGTATTGCGAAAATTAGACTTGTATAGTTCTAATCTCAGAAGTTTCGTATATTTAATAAAGAGCGCATATATATCGATCGCTAGGCTGAGCAATTGAATATATAATCAATGTTAAATTTGTTTCTTTTATTTAGTTATTTTCTTTTGTTTAAAATTAATTTAATAGAATCTACTTGCCTGGAGCAAAATTTTTATTTTTTATTGTGAATTTTTAGTAATATAAAATAATGCGATCTTATAATTGGAAAATAGAAAATTAAAAAAAAAATGAAATGAATGATAATTCAAGTAATTTTATTTATCTTACTTTTAAATGAATAAAATAATAAGCTATCATAATTTAATGAATTGAATGAAATCTGTTAAAAAACTTAGATTTTTGATGATTATTTAGCTCGAAGCTAAAAAGTCCATCAACGAGCTTCAATGCATCGTAGGTATTTTTAAAAGTTTAGTTTTTAAAAGCTCACTTGTCATATCTACTATTTTTTTCGAATGTTTCTTGATATGATGTTTTTAATTATATAAAATTCTGTCATAAATTCAAATAATGTTATAAAATAAGAGATAAAAGAAAGACACACATTTAAATTTGAATCATTTAATATCTGGATAGTACTAATATATAACTGGAATAACAAATTACTTTAATCAAATGATTGAAGTACTACTGAAAAATAACTAAATAAATTATAGTATGAATATCTTAAAACTTAAAACTTAAAGTACGTTTAAAAAATTTATAATATTTAATTATTGTGTTTAACAAATCTTCTTTTTAGTCTCTATTTATTAGAAGTACATCCCCGTCCCGATAAATAAGTCTTAACTACTTTTGCAATTCAAACCTATGTTATTATTTATTTATATAAAATTTGCACACTTTCTCATAACTGTATTTACCTAAACTAAAAAAAAAACATAAGATCTACATAAACATTTATTCCAAAAATGAATAATTTAAATAATCGTGTAAGCAAAATGTGCTTTCTGCTCATTTTGCAACTTTTTTGAATGAAAATTTAAAAATTTAGATTACGATTTAGTTTTAAAATTTCATACATAATTATTATTAATGATATATTGATTAATTAAAAAAAAAAATAAAATTATATATAAAACAGAATAACGATTTGTCTATTTTTACATTATTATATAAATTTTTAATTGAATTCCAATATTTTAAATTTATTTATCTCAAAAATAGCATCCTGTCTGTCGTTTTATAAATTAGAGTACCCAAAATAAATTTTTTTAAAATCTATTCAAATTTTTTTTTTTAAATTAATCCACTTGATGATAAATGAAATATATAACGTCATACCTTTTTAAGACTCTGTCCTTCAAAGCTTTGACATTTGCAGAAGGATCTGTTAAAGTCTAAATAATCCTTTGATATAAGCTACATATTAACAAACATTTTTTTTGAATTAACGTCACTTATAAAAGTATATAATTTTTTCAATTAGCAAAACAAAATAAATTTAATAAAAAATTAAACATTTAAACACAAGTTTTTAAAATTTCTTCGGATTTTTAATTGGTTTTTATAAACACAAAAAACGCGTTCAAAAATAAATTTAGTTATATTTTTGCGAATTTAAGGAAACCGTTCAGATACCACGCGACTTTTGAACTGTGTATTGTGAGCGTTGAACTGACAAAAAGAGTGGTACATATATAAAAATATCTAAAATCGGCGCATATTTGCAATATACACATGCGCTGATTAACTTGAAACTTAGTAGGGCGGGATTTTGCAAATTTTGAAGATATAGTCTTGTGGACATTCAGTTACATAAAGCGCGCCGAAGCTACGCGTTAAATATGCTTTCTTTTCAAGGGGTTGTATAAATAGCAGCCCTATAATAGTATGCATGTACCCGGAAATTGGAGCGCAGTACTTGAGAAACGATGAGATTTTTATATAATAATAATTATATCCATATATGTATATGCAGGTCTTCTCTTGGTACACTTTTATTAAGAGGAATTAAATTGTTTAATGAATAGATCCCATTGTATACACGGGTTAAAAAATATACAAAAGAAATCTACTTAAATATTGATTGCTCAGCTATTTTTTAAAACCCTCAACAATTCTATTATATCTAAAATTTTTTTTGAATTCATACTTTATTTTTTTAAAACTTTCTATTATAATTAATGCGAAACTTTAGATGTTTAAATTATTTTTTTGCACAGATATAAAGTTATTTTCGAACCTACGATTAAACAGCGATACATTCTCAATAACCTCATACTTTTGATAAGGATCTTTGAATTAAGCCAAATGAAATTACGTAATATATAGTTCAAGCTTTATGAAACCAAAACCTGTATATTTTCACTTAGTTAACAAATAGCTATTTAATAAATAATATAATATATCAAATATTTTTGTACAATTTAATTGGGTCAATGGGTCTGTAAATTTTTTCCAAAATTTTTTTCCTGATATTGTAGCTAAAAAATAATTTCCATGTATTATTAAGTTTCTAAACCCTATCCCTGTTATATATTAGTTGTTCAAAAATGTTAAAGTTAAATAAATGCGACAAGCACAATTATTTATGGTCTAAATAGCAAGCTATTGTTACCTAATAATATAACACGCGTAGTATAAAATTCTAAATATCCAAGCTTGAAAGTAGAAGTAGATGAATTTGATTCAACCTCTAATCAATAAGCAAGTTAGGAGGAAGAATCATACTGAAAGACCGAATCAAAAGAGATAAAGTTGAAATAAAGGAAAAACAAGAACTATACTAAAAAGGAAGTTGAATAAGCAGAGCAACATGTAGTTGAGATAATAAAGATTGAATTTTTCTTATTAAGTTTAAATTGATTGCTGTTATTATATAATTAACTTTGAGTATTATTCTACATTTAAAAGAAAATCCGTTAGCCGCAAACGAATTTCTTCTTTTAGATACTAGATTTTTTTTCATGTTCAAAGGATTGTAAATAGATTATAAAATGCAAATTAAAATAAGAGAAAAAAATTTTCTTCGGAAAAAGATAATTTAATTTTTCGGTTTTAAGTAACTTTAAAGTTACTTGTAAAATTTTTATTTAAAATAGTTTATATAAGCATATATAATAAAAGAATATTTTATAAATATTAATTATTTCTGTAAATAATGAACGAGTCCTGCTAATTAATATTTTTAAATTATTTTTTTATTACATTAAAGTTATTTTTTAACAGGCATTGAATTTTTAATACGAGAATTTATTAATGTTTACTACGAAAAAAATAAATTATTTGGATTGCCCGCACGATTTTTCGTTTTTGCTTTTAGTGCCTGAAAATAATTTTTTAATTTAAGATGTTAAGATTCTAAACCCAAATTATTTTGTTTCCTTGAACTCGCAATATTCTAAGTCCCTTAACCTGAATTATTAGTCCCTAAATCTAAATTATTCTAAGTCCCTATATTGCACTATATTTATTATATAAGTGAATATACTTTTTTGATTGAAAATAATAAAAAATTGACGAAAAACTAAAATCCGTATGGACTGCCAAACGGTATACGGATCCATGCTTAGTCTGTTCATATTTTGTTTTTATATTTTTTGTATTTTTTGTATTTTTTATATTTTGTTTTTATGCCTGAAAGGAGATGATTAGCAGTAAAACTTAGATGGTGGTGGACGGATGGTATGGATCCGGCTGACCCTTAAGTCTCATTCCAGTTGAGGCTGGGAGAGCTGGCGCATCGGGTGGTTTCGTGTTGTAGCGGGCTCTGACGGCTTGAGCGGTTTTACGTATTGGCGTCTGAAGGATGTAGCATACATGTAACTAAGGCTTCCGATCTGTTGGTGTTAGGCAATGAGGTCCGACCTGATATAGGGCGGGTCACTGTAAATTACCCGTATAATGTCACCGGACATGATGATGGCCAGATCCACCGATCCGTAGATGAGATTTCAGTGATCGCCCTGGGGCTATAGAACCCAAGTCGATCACCGTCTTTACATCTCTATAGGCATCTCTACCCATTTAATCCAAGGGCCCTAGCTGAGGTTACAGCAACTTTTCAACATGCCTGGTAAACTAATGGATATACCCCAGACTGGTACCCCTCCTGGTGGGGCTAATCTATACGTTGATTCCGTCCGAGTGAAAGCCTTGATGGTCAACGAATGTTGCACGGATTCTGGGGGCAGCAAACCACACATTATTGAGAAACAGGTAAATACAGCAAAGTTAGATGAGATACTTAAAGCGTGAATAAAGTTTTAATAACCACTTCCGATGTAGAAGTGATGGAAACCACGAAAGGTCAAGGAGGCCACTCTGCTAATCCCGCTTTACGCTTTTGGATGACGGAGTACTGAAGCCTAACGGAGATAAAATAGCAGCTCAGCCAATACAGCCCTTAAAGCGTTTGGTTGTGCAGACCTCGATAACGGGGATAATTAATTAGTTCTGATCTATTTACTAACGTGCAATCAAAAAACAAACAACTACATGACTTTGGCCTAGATAGACGGTTAAATGACAATGAGGCAAAGCAAAGTTTGTTCTATTTACTAACGTGCAATCAAAAAACAAACAACTACATGACTTTGGCCTAGATAGACGGTTAAATGACAATGAGGCAAAGCAAAGTTTGTTCTATTTACTAACGTGCAATCAAAAAACAAACAACTACATGACTTTGGCCTAGATAGACGGTTAAATGACAACGAGGCAAAGCAAAGTTTGCCTATGTCCAATGGACTTCCCTCTAAGCCGAAACAAGGAAAGCTGAACATGCACCTTAACGAAGCGAAGAGGAGTATTGAGGCCTCCAAATCTGTACAAAGACAAATGACAGCGGAACTGGGAAAGATGGAAGCAGCCCTTCCCAGGCAAAAAAATTGTTGAATGCCCATCAAAAATGGGGTGGAAAACTTTCTAAAATACCTGGAAAGGCTGGACAAGAGCATATAATTGCAACTGAAAGAAACATGCAAGGCCGAAAGGTGCCTCGGATCCGAACCAGTAAAGGAGGCGCAAGTGACCAAAAAGATGTCCAGAGCAACCTCGAAAAGCTTACCGGGAGACTAATACACGAAGAAAAAACTGTCAAAAATGGGCCGAATATAAATGTAGATGACAACAATCGCTGATGCGTTAAGGTCGCTGTGGAAGGGTGGAAAGCATGCAGAGAAAATCCTAAACATTGGTCAAAAGCAGGAACCAATAGAACTCCGGAAACGGAGGAAAGCTACATTGTGGTCAAAAGCACTAGCCAAAAGAAAAAGGAGAGAAGGAAAAGGAAGAATGAATGGGAGGCAGTGGAAGCTCAGAAGAAGAAGAAAGAGCAAGAGCTGCTAAAACAACAGCAGCAAGCAGCAAAATCGACTGAAGGCCAACCGCAGGGAAAAAAGAAAGAGAAGAAATGGAAGCAGAAAAAGGAGGCGAAGAATATCTATAGATAGAATAATCTTCTCCTTCTAAAACTGCAGGTTCCAAGACATGGCATTCCTTATAAAAAGAAGGAGGCACTTCTGGTAACTCCTTTAGGTGTCAAAACCTACGATCAAACGCTCGTAAAACTGAAAATGCTAGTGGATCTCAAGAATCCGGGGACAGAAGTCCATCGAATATTCAACTTACAAAATAACAGTATTATCAATGGAACATGAACCGGACAACGATGGCTTCCCAATTGTAGGAGCAAATAAATCGGGAAGAGGATGCCGTCATCCTTCTACTGAGCAAACAGCTCTATAACAGGAACGATTCATCGTAGATTTCCGATGACACAAAGGCCTGCGCGATATATATGTCGTAGCCCCATAGGATAATCGGTTTTATAGGCTATAAGCCGGCCCATAGAGTAATAATGCTCGAGCAAGCCTATTTCGCTATGAAGCGGGGCGCTCCAGTTTTATAGCCTATAGGCCGGCTTTTAGCGTATTAAGCTGAAAGATGTCAGCTTCATAGACAAATATCAAAGTTTCGAGACTCTTAATTTTAAATAATATAAATTTACCAATGTTATGTCATGAATTATTTATATTTATCTTATAGCTTTATTTACAGTTTGTTGGTGAGCCTTAAGTAATTCATCGTAACATTATTCAATAGGTAAAAATATTATAATTTGATCTTTTGGATCATTTCTACGCTGAATAACACGCTATTTATTTTCTGCATATTAATAATAAAAAAGTTTATTAAAAAAAATTTAGAATTATATTATATTAAACAACATTCACGTTCAAGGAAAAGCGATAAACTAAAAATATTTAAAATATTATTATATTTTGTCAAATATAAAATTATAAAAATTTATTATTATTATTATATTTATTATAATTATTGATAGAATTTAATAATGTAAATAAAGCTATAAGATAAGTATAAACAATTCATGACATAATATTGGTAAATTTATATTATTTAAACTTAAGAGTCTCGAAACTTTGATATTTGTCTATGAAGCTGACATCTTTCAGCTGTATACGCTAAAAGCCGGCCTATAGGCTATAAAACTGGAGCGCGCAGCTACATAGCGAAATATGTCTCGAGCATTTTGCTCGAGCATTTTTACTCTATGGGCCGGCTTATAGCCTATAAAACCGATTATCCTATGGGGCTACGACATATATACGCAGCAGTGTCCAAAATTCCTTGCTTAATCATGGAAAAGCCAACTGCTACGTATGGGCAACTTGCAGTGACATAACTACCATTTCTACCTCTCACCTAATGATACGGTGGAGGTGTTCACCGCCAAGTAAGCCAGTATCGAGGCCACGGTTCGTGAAGTCTCCGGTAACATTATCGTGGCCGGAGATTTCAACGCTAATGCCATTGGCAAAAAAAACTACCACCGTAAACTGACAAATCGACGCTGATGTACAAAAATGGCGACGACAAGCGGTGTAATGGCGCAGTCAAGCGGTGTATTAGATATAGGAAAAAATTAGTTCTGTAATAAACCGCCTGCGGCGTTTGGATATTTTTTTTTGCCAATAGACTAGGGCATGCCGACAACAAAATCCCAGAGGACGGAGAGTTCTTGAAATGTCAGCTAGATTAAATCTAGTTGTTCAGAACACCGGGAACAGGGATACGTACGAGAGGCCTGGTTGGGGTACATCGATCCTCGACATAAGCCTGGCCAGCGAGGCAATATCAGGAAGGGTCGTCAATTGGAAGGTGATAGACGCTTTTAATGGAAGCGATCATAGACACATTCACTTCAGCTATGGGATCGACAAAAATACCGGGCTCCATATAGAAAACGAACCCTGGGATAGAATGTGGCAAAGATGGATGAGGAACTATTTGAAGCATATCTTCGAGAGGAATCCTCCTTTGTATTGGCCTGTCATGAAAGGCGCACAATCACTAGTACTCACTATGCCGAGGTGTTCGTGAAGAAAGTGACTTATAAAAGGTGCCTGTGACGTTTCCATGCCTCGGAAGAAAACCTGTAAAGAAAGAAGTTCAGTCTACTGATGGACGGAGGAAATTGCAGACTTACGGCGAGAGTGCAATCGGAGAAGAAGGATAGCGCCGAGAGCACGAAATCGGCTGGACGCCACGAAACTCTCAATGGCGTTCAAGGACGCTAAGCACAAGCTCGCAAAAGCCATCCGCCTCAGCAAGTCACTTGCTTGCGTACATTGCGCAAGGAAGTTACCAATGACCTCTGTGGTCTTGATTACAAAGTTGTCATGGGCAAACTTAACCCAAGACCCAATAGCACAATGGACGCGGACGCAACCAAAAGAATAGTAGATTCTTTCTCCCTGATCATCCGATCATCGAACACCCGGAACAGGAGGTTCCCTGGAATGAGATTTCACTGGTCAGTGAGACAGAAATGCTCGAGGCTATTTGATCAATGAAAAATAAGAAGGCACCAGACCCGGACAGGATACCAGCGGAGGCACTCAAGTGTCCAGTAAATATAATCCCTGGTATCCTGTTGGACATGCTTAATGCAAGTCTGTCCTCGAGGACCTTCCCGAAGAAGTGGAAGGTCACACAGTGTGTGTTTATTAGCAAAGGAAAGGGCGAACCAGGCTCTCCATCATCTTACAGACCATTGTGTATGCTAAACACCAGTGGAATGGTGATAGAAAGCATGCTTCGCTCTAGGCTTAGGAGAGCAGTGGCAGACAATGGGGGTCTCTCTGACCGAAAGCATGGATTTCGCGAAGGGCATTCCACGATCGGCCGCAACAAATATATCGACGATATCGTGTATAGGACGAAAGAGGTTCAGCATGCGTTCCGGAAGGACGTCTTGCTTGTAACTTTGGATGTTAAAAATGCATTCAATTCAGCCCGATAGAACGACATGCTGTCCTCCCTCGAGCAGTATTTCCAGATCCCACGTTACCTGAGCAAAGTACTCAGGGACTATCTGCGGGACCAGAACCTGTTTTACGAGACGACGGATGGCAGGCAGGAAAAACAGTTAAGCGGGGGCATTGCCCAAAACCCGATCTGTGGAATGCCTTTTACAACGGCCTGTTGCGAATCGACCTCCCGGAAGTAGCTTCCCTAAACCGGTACGAGGACGACGTTGCCTTGGCTATCGCAGCCAGGGGTGACACCGAGGCTCAGTTGCGGCTAAACGAGATCATGAATATCATTAACCGGTAGATGACGGAGCACGGGCGGCAGCTGGCAATTCCGAAAACCAAAATTGTTTTGCTGACTCGATGAAGGGTTCCTACTAAAATCGATATAAATTTCGAGTATAGAAGAATCCTCACACGATTTCTAATAGGCTACATTTAAAGTATCTGGGGGTTTTGCTTGACAACAAGCTGACCTTCAGTGCCCAGTTACAGAAGTCGTGTGAAAAAGCTGCTAAGGTTACGTCATTCCTGGAGCGGTTAATGGTAAATATTCGCGGATCTAGATCGGGAAGGCGGAAGCTTCTAATGTCTACGGTCAACTCCATTCTGCTATTTGAAGAAAAGGTATGGGCGGAAACCGTCCAGATGAAAAAGTACTGCAAGAAAATCTCTGCAGTACAAAGGCAAGGGGCACTTCGGATTGCTTGTGCGTACCATACGGTATCCGAGCCGGTGATCCAAGTGCTCGCGGGAGTCATTCCTATCGACCTGCTTGTGCTGGAACATAAAGCGTATACCATAGTGATGCGGAGTCACGCGAAACGGTTTAGGCCGACGCACACTCCCGCGCTATAGATATGTGGCAGCGTCGATAGAATGACGCTGTTCACCCAAGGAGACGGTGGACACACAGGCTCATAACCAACCTCAGGGCGTGGATTGATCAGGGACGCGGGGAGATGGATTTCTACCTCACCCAGTTCCGGACACTTATACTTTCGTAGCCAGTTCTTCAAATGGGGCAAGGAACAGCGCAGTGCTTGTACTGCGCGGGCGTGGAGGATAGTGTTGAGCACACCTTTTTTGGGTGTGCTAGATTTGCGTATGGGCGACTAGCCTTTCGCGAATGGAGACCAGAGATCGTGGTTCAAGAAATGCTACGTAGTACTAAAAACTAGTACAGGGTAGCAGAGTACGTATGGACCACGCTAAAGTGGAAACAGGAGGAGGATTTACTTGAGTAGAGGAAACGCTCCTCCTGGCAACTTAGTGGGGTTTTTTGAATCTAATTATTTAATTTACTACTTTTTAATTTTTTAAATTTTAAATGATTTTTTGAATTCTTATTTTTTATTTTTTTTTTACACACGATGGGTGGATAAATATCTGCGGGGGGCAGGTCCCGGGCTGAAGTTATACCTCAACAGGAAGTCCCGGTCCAGGACAATATGTGTCTAAGGTAACAGGGAGGGGAGTTCAGTGGGTAGGACTCTGCATCATTTGGTCGTGCAGTCATTGATTATAGTTTAGATCGAATTTCATTGCCGATAATTCAAGATAGAGTCGCCAAATAATCCTTTGGTCTGATGCCTGTCAGAGGCATTCTTCACTCCCTCGAAAAAAAAAAGAATTAGTAAACAAATTAAAATTTTAAATATACAATATGTTTGCTTAACGCCATCCTAAACCCCTATGCTTTTAACATTGTGTCGGTAAGGCAGAGTTCATTTTGAAAAAGGTCGCCAATCTATTTCTAATAAAATTTGTGGCTTCATATTGATTCATTCCCTTGGAAAAATCATTCTATATAGTCTAAAATATTTTTTTTGTTTATTCTACAGCTTAAAAAAGAAAGCCGACATTTAAGAAATTTTTACCGACAAATTTGGGTTTAGGATAGCCTTAAAACAAAATGTGTTGATGAATAGTAATGAAAATAAAAAGATAATCTATTCAAAAATTACACGTTTTCTATAAAGATGACAATACACGAATCACGTATAGAATTTTAAACAGAAGGAATGACAAAGTTCTGTTATTCTTTCCCTGCGAGAGGCTTGGTTTAGGAGGTCACGTGGTGTTCTTAATTTTTTCGGGCAGAACTAATTAATTAATAAGACTAGCACAGGAAAAGTCAGGAAAAAACATTAATATTAAGAAGAAAAATTTAAAGAAGTTTTTTTCACAATTTAATCATTGAAAAACCTGTTAAATATATCAAGTCACTTGTGGAAGCAGTTAAAGAAAAATATGTATTTAATTTTTTGTATATATACAGTAAGCTTTTTTTATGTTGTGAATATAAGTTTATGTGTTTTGTTGTGTATACATTTAAAATTTAAAATAATTTTTCATATTTAATAATTTAATAATTTTTTATAATTTTTCATATTTAATAGGAAAATTAAAAATTTTATTTGTATGCATACAGTTTTGAGAACAACTGTTAATTTTGTTTACATTTTATAATTAATTTTTTTATTATTGTTAATTATTGTACCTCTCACTTGTTTGTTTGCGATTAATTGGTTTTTTTTTTAACAATTTGATGGGAATATTGTGTTGGCACATAATTTGGATTTTCAGGATCATTTGATTTAAAACCGTCAACAAAATGTTCACTGAATATTACCTGATTTTTTTTTTGGGTTACAATCTGTACCGTCAAGACTATAATAAAAAAAAATATATATATATTATTTATAAAATTATTTACAATAAAACAAATTATGTAGGATGTTATAACTACTTTGCTCTTTTTACTCCTTTGATCCATTTATTTCTTTGATTTTCTCTCTTCTTTGTGTTGGAAAATAAATTAATTTTATTCCGGAGTTTTATTAAATTTATTTAAATTTATTTAAATTTATTAAAACTCCTCTAAACCTACAGTAAATGCTCAGTAAATGCTAAATATATTATTGAAATTATTTTTAATACCTAAATTATTATTTTACACCCTGAATTAACATTGAGACATAAAGTTAATGGAAAAAAGCATGCCAGAGTAAATAAAAAAATGTACAAATTTGTACAAGGATATTTTTGTAGTTATAGTATGCATGCAAATTGCAAGACCACAGTAATCAATGGGTGAAACATCGTTGGAACCTACACTGAGAAAAAATATAGAGGAAAATGTACATTTGCAACTCGAAGATTTTACTATTAATTTTAGTAAAGTTATCCGAAGAATTGAAAATAGTACATTTTACTATAATTAAGGGTAATTTTTCTTGAGTAAGATTTTCTACAAAATATTATTACACTCTCACTCTCTTACATGTGTATCTTTTATTTTTTTTTTTTTTTTTTAATTTATTTTTTTTTTTTTTTTTTTTTTTTCTATAATTTATATTTTATAATTTATACAATTTTCATTCCTTATATAGTATCTGAAATCAAATTTTGTCACTTGCGAGAAAAAATATGTAAAATAAATTCTACTAAAATTAAGGGTAATTTTTTTTTCCTTTACGGGTAGTTTATAAAATACATGTTGGTAAAAAATAACATAAAACGCCATTTTGACAACTTCAAATTATTTTACTAATCAAAAGGGTAATTTTTACCAATACAATTTTGTGAGTGTACAATACCATATCTTACCTAGTATAAGTTAGAATCGCTTAAGGGTCGTTTTACCTAAACTTTTTTTTGATAACCGAATTTTTTTTTTTTCTATTAATTACTTTATAATATGTCTCAAGAGTATGTAAAAAAAAATTATTTTTAAATCCTCCCCTCTAATTATATTTTTTTGCCTGTTTTGCTGGCGCCGTCAAACGTGTTTTTGATAAAATTTAACGGTATGGCTCTAATATTTTTTTACATATCTTCTAACTACTGTTAAATAGTTAGAAATCATGTCGGAACTGGTCACTGATAGAAATTATGAGCAAATTTTGCTAATATTCGCGATGGTTTATGACTCCAAATTTAGCCGTGCCAAAATGGTAAAAAATAGCAAATCGGCCCAGCAGCAGGGGTAAAATCAGTTACAAAATCAGTATGAAAACCAGAAGGATAGTTTTATGGCTCAAAAATCACTGATAACTTATAAGTCTACTTAAATATACAAAAAAAAAAAATGTTTTGTTAAATTTTTAAGAAAAAAAAATATTTACTCTTATTTAGAAAACTATGTTTTTACACCTTCTAATTAAAATTTCTCTAAAACTATTTGACCGATTTTTATTTTTTTGGTCTAATTTTATTTGTTGTAAGTTCCTTTACGCAATAAAAAAAAAAAATAATAATTTAATGATTAAAAGTACCGAAAAAATTATTCCAAAACTTACGACCCTGTACTTGATTGCGCGATAACTTCTGCACCGAATTTCTTTAAATTCACTAAGCAACTTAATAAATGCACTAATTTCGGGATGTCGTCGAGTTTTTTTTTTTTATGTTCTGAAAAAATTTTTACAGCTGCTTTTGCCCGAAAATTATAGGCTTTTTTTTTCATTTTAACTTTGCGTAGCCACCATTTTGTTCGTAATTAATTTTTTTGAAAAAACTCGACGACATCCCGAAATTACGGGTTTTAAGTCTTACCAATTTTTTTTTTGTATGTTTTAGATTATCCTAAGTCAAAATATCCTGTACATAACTTTGGATTATTTTTTTTCAGAGACGCAAATACACCCCTCTTACGCAAAAATGACGTCACAAAAAACAAAAAAAAAAACGCTGCCAAGTGATTGGCACTATGGTTCCTCATTAACAATAGCAAAATATTTATAATGGTCTATTTTATCTAATAAAAATTATAATTTGAGATATCAGTATTTCATAAAAAAAAAGTTAAATACCGTATTTTATAAGAAAAAAAATGTTGCTGTGATTTAATGTTTTTTATTTAACAAATTTTTAGAAAAAAATTTTCAATAAACTAGGTATTACACTTAAAAAAAAAACAATATTACAGATTTTTTAATTTTTATGTTTTATTAATATTGAGAAAAAAATTTTGAAAAAATTCGGTATCAGATCCAAAAAATTACTATGAATAAGTTTTCTAAAACTATTACTCTCATAGAAATTAATTAGGTACTACGTCCGAACAAAAAAAAAATTTGGTATTCTTTGTATTTTTTTGTGAAAAAAATTTTGGGAAACAATTTTCAAAAAATTAATTATCAGATTTGAGATATCGAGTAAAAACCATACTTTCAAATATAAGTACTTTTATGGAAATAAATGAGATATTACACCTAAATTAAAAAAAAAAAAAAGTATTTTGAAATCTCTTGATGAAAAAATTTTTGAAAAAAAAATTAGATCTTAATTCCATAATGGTTGTTAAATACCACCGATTGCAAAATTTTCAAATATTAGTACTTTCATGGAATTAAAGGAAGTATTACACTAAAAAAAAAAAAAAAATATTACAGATTTTTTAATTTTTTTGATTTTTTAATTTTGAGAAAAAAATTTTGGAAAAAATTAAGTTTCAGGTCCAAAAAATTACTATAAACGATATTTCTAAAACTAGTACTCTCATAGAAATCAATTAGGTACTACATCCAAAAATAAAAAAAAATTAAGTTTTTTTTGTATTTTTTTGTGAAAAAAATTTTGAGAAAAAAATTTTCAAAAAATTAGTTATCAGATTCGAGATATCGAGTAAAAATCGTACTTTCAAATATAAGTACTTTCATGGAAATAAATTAGGTATTACATCCAAATTAAAAAAAAAAAAAAATAGTTTGAGATTTTTTGATGAAAAAATTTTGGAAAAAAAAATTAGGTCTTAATTCCATAATGGTTGTGAAATATCACCGGTTACAATATTTTCAGATATTCGTACTTTCATAGAAAAAAATTAAGTATTACGTCCTAAAAAAAAAAAAATTTTGGCATTTTTTGTATTTTTTGGCAACAAAAATTTTGAGAAAAAAATTTAAAAAAAATTAAGTATCAGATCCAAAAAAATGCTATAAACGATATTTCTAAAACTAGTACTTCCACAGAAATAAATTAAGTACTGCGTCCGCAAAGAAAAAAAAATTGGTATTTTTTGTATTTTTTTATGGAAAAAATTTTGGGAAAAAAATTTTCAAAAAATTAGTTATCAGATTCGAGATATCGAGTAAAAATCGTACTTTCAAATATAAGTACTTTCATGGAAATAAATTAGGTATTACATCCAAATTAAAAAAAAAAAAAAGTAGTTTGAGATTTTTTGATGAAAAAATTTTTGAAAAAAAAATTAGGTCTTAATTCCATAATGGTTGTGAAATTTCACCGGTTACATACATACACACACACACACACACATACATACTTTTTTTAAAAACCGGTTTTTTAGCTTCCTGAGGTCCCAAAACGTGCTTATATGCCAAAAAATCAAAAATCAAAATTTCATCTATCACAAAGCTTCCTCTATGAGGAACCAATTTTTTTTTTTAATTATTAATATATTTGTAAACTATAAAAAAAATTTGATTCAAATATCTCTATCCGTTATTTCACAATCCTACCTTAAAAATCAGCTAAAATATCGACATATTTAGGTAAAACGACCCTTAACGAGTTATCTTAAAATAGTGCGAAGAATCACGTTTATTTTCTATAGAACTTTCAAAGGACTCTAACCTAGAAATTTCAATTATCTTTTCATCAATCAAAATTTACGATGTATGGGTATGAGTTAAATTCAATTAAATATTATGGGGAACTGATAAAATCTTTTATGTAAAAATGGTGCATATTGTAAAAATAATTTTTTAACTGTACAAAACACAAAATAACTTCAACAGCTTTTTATATTTGCTCAAGGGTAGCAGAAGGAACTAGCTACTCATGATTCGTTTAGAAAGTTTTTTTTTATTTTGTATAAAAAAGTCAAAGTAAATAATTTTTAACTTGTATTTGAAATAACAACTTTTTTAACATTCTATGAACAAGTATATATAAAATATAATTCTTTTGAATTTCTCCTTTATACAAGTTAAACAAAAAAATTTTTTTTTGCTAAGGATTTTTGTAATATTGCTAGTAGTTTCGTTTAATTCATAAGTATATAATCTTTTGCATATATTCAAAAAGTTTTAAATATTAAAATTATGAGTTCTCGTATATCTTAAAAAAAACGAATATTTATATTTATACTCTATTTTTTCAAAATTAGATATTTGAATTTTAAAACTTTAATATGATTTTAATTATTTATATGGGTAAAAATCTTCAATTTTTTGGTTCATAAAAAAATTTGGCATATTTAAATGCAAGTAGACTTTTTTAGTCTTACTTAAAATAAAAAGAAAATATAATAAAATTTTTGAAAGTTATGAAAACTATGAAAGCTTGCAAAGCAAAATTTTTTACCTGTATTTTATTTCACACGTATAAAAAAATCTCGCATGTAGCAAAAATTACCCCTATTCTACCCCTGAATGCAAAATTCATGAATTTCGTTACCACATTTGAAATATTAGTTACAAAATTTATATCTGCAACTTTAATAAGGCCTGGAAACTCCTAAATATGCGTTGTCTCCTAAAGAGCAGATTCTAGGTAAAAATAGACCCAGTTTTTTTGTCATAGGGTGAAAATTTCGAAAAATTTAGGCTGGATTTTTGAATTTTTCGGGAAATTTTATTCATAATTAAATTTATTTAAGCTATTTTTGAAACGTATTTTTCGAAACGAAATGCGAAAAATTTTATTATTTCTACAATTCTGCTATGTCTATAATACTGCAACATTTATAATTTTATGCATAAATACACTAGAATACTCATTCTTTTTCACATAAGGTATTTTCTTTAATAACAAATAATTAGAAAAACCATTCTCTCGATAAAAAGTCATTTGGTAATTTTTATATCAAACTCATTTTAAACAGTAAGTCTAAAAATAATTATTTACGGGCTGTAGAAGTTTTGAGCTGTATAAAAAATTAATATACTTAAATTTCAATTAGAAATAGAAAGAAAACACTTCCATGCATCGGTTGATCTAATAATTGTCAGAAATAAAGCATAGTTAATGAAAATCAGTAGTACGACTTGTTTTGTAAATTACATTCTAATCAGCAGCAGCTTTTTTATATGTAATTCATATAGTAATGATTAAAAAAAAATAATAATAATAGACCACCTGAGGAGAAAGCCTAAGGTTAGCGTGTAACAGGTATACCCGAACTGTGGTAAGATCCCGGTAACATTTTCCTGCAGGCTACGCCTAAAGGGCTACAAGTGCCCTGATCGATGACTCTAACTGGGGAACCTGGAGTTGGTTCATTGCCAGCAGAACCTGAAGAAAGCTACTCTGACCTCTAATCCACATCTCCGGGACACTAACAAAGTAGCAAAAACAAAACACAACATCAAGACATCCAGTGCTGTTACTTAAAGCAGCTTAAAGTGACCAGGATAGACTAACTGGGACTCTAACAGGTTGAGCGCTAGGGGCTTTTAAATTAAGTCGGGATCTCCAAACTTCTCTGTCCCCAACCAGGCATAAAATAATAATAATAATAATAATAGGATAGTTGTATTGTGAATAACTGGGCGGTCATGAAAATTTGCACTCCAGCATTGTTGATGCAAGATTCACATACTTCCCTTTAAAAAAAATAAAAAAAAAAAAATAATAATAATACCTATACAATACTATACATAATATACAGAGTATAAGAAAAAAAATAAGAAAAAAAGTGAGCTGCTTACGCAGTCATAGGGTAAGCATATCGCATCAAAACCGTTGGATCTCGCGTTTTTTCATGCAGAAACTATATAGCCTGAAGGTAAAAAAGTATATATAAAATAAAAAAAAGCTTGGTTACACTGGCCGTAATATTGTAGCAGCTTTTGTAAATATACGTTTCAATTTTTCTTTTTTTTTATTTTCATATTATTCTGATTTTTTTTTTTTTAAGTAATACAAATTTTTAAAATTCTGTATAATGTACCTATATTTGTCTAGCAAATATGTGCATAATATCACTTTTATATCAAAAATTTAGAATAAAAAAAATATTTATAACAGATGTGAGAATTTTTTATTTTAAATTTATAATACTAAATGAGACATTAATATCAAATTCAAATTCAATAAAAGCTTTTATTGAATTACTCATGGGATCTATTCTATAATGTAGATAATGTTACAGCACCGTAATAAAGTTAGTTTAGTAACTGCAATCGCTTAATTGCAGTTATTTTGGTTAAACACAAAAAACCAAAAAATTATAATTTAGCGAAAAAAATTTCCTAGTCTTTGAAAAATTATATGTATACATAAATTTTATCGGAAAAAAATAAACTTATGCTCAAAAAAAAAATTGGATATTCTACCCCTAAATCCTCAAAAACTACCCTTAAAGTTAATGGGCTTATAAAATTTGTTTTTTTTTAGATCTATAATTAACTTACCGGGTAGTTTTTGAGGATTTAGAGGTAGAATAGAGGTAATTTTTTTTTTTTTAACATAAGTTTATTTTTTTTTTCCGATCAAATTTAAGATATATATAATATTTCAAAGACTAGCAAATTTTTTACGCTAAATTATAATTTTTGGATTTTTTATGGGTTTTTCCGAAAAAGAGTGAAAAACAAAAGGGGAAAAATGTTCTTGTCATATTTTTCGTAAAGTAAAGGTCTTCAGGAGTAAAACAAGCCAATCTGCATTAAAATTTAATAGAAACTCGATCAAAGCAAACTCATTTGCGCTTTTTTTTTTCTATATCACTGTGCGCTTATATCTCGGTCTTAGTGCGTCTGGCTGAAAAATTATTATGGACCATTTTTATATGAAATTGTCTCAGCTACAATTTTTATTTGAAACTTTTTAATTTATTTCTTTTACTTTTTGAGTTATTTTCTATAAACCGGTTTGCCCTAACTTTAGCCAGCATTGCACGGAGAAAAATATTTTGTATATTTTACAAGGTTAATTTTAGTAAAACGGGGTTAGTTTTAATTACAAAAAAAATTTGTAAATTTTACAAATATGAAGTCAGAAAATTGTAATTCTAACTATAAACATGGTTATATTTACAAAATATTTGAACAGAAAATAACAAAACTTTATAATGTAAACATAACCAGCAATTTTAGTTATTTTTAACAGTTATTTTTCTCCGTGTGGGTTGGAATGTCCGATTTTGTTTCCCCTTTCAAATTAGTCCAAAACCAGTGCATTCAACAACTTTTTTTTCTGGAGGATTTTTGTCCATTTCGAAGCTTTATTTAATGGTGTATATTATACCAGGGATGGGCATATCACGATAGTTTTATTATCCGATAAGTAAAAGATTTCGATAATTTTTTTATTTTCCATCGCTATTTTAGAGCGATAGTGATTACGATAGATTTTTTATCGAAAAATTTTTCGATAAACGATAAATTTTTATCACTTATCGAAAAAAATTTCGATAATCGACAGATTTTTATCGGTTATCGAAAAATTTTCGATAAAATTATTTTCGTTTATCGTTTATCAAATTATTGCGTACTAAAATCGTGAAATTTGCACGTTTCTGAAAACTTTGAACTTTATTCCATTCTCACCCGGCATTTAAGCGCTGAATTCTTCAATTTAATTAGCGGAATATCGGTTTTACCAAATTTGTGTTTCTATTGAAATGATTTAATTCAAAAGCCTTAAGAATGACAAAAAAAATACTAAAATTTGATTTTTTTTTGCAAATACGTTATTTTTTTGATGAACAAATATCAACCAAAATTTTTTTTTGCAAAGTCTTTGTTAATTTGTCCTTTTTCCGAGCTTTTTCAGAATTAAAATTTTTCCTCAACTCTATAATACCTCTAAATACACTTGATTACTAAATTAATTTTATACTCAAGTCATAATGAGGTGTGAGGTATCGCTGAATCCAAATTCAGGGTTCTTAGTGACTAGAAAATAAGCAAATAGCTTTAACTTATCAAAAACTACTTTTAACCACTACAAAACCACTACAGTGTAAGCTGGTCTTATCATTTTAAAAAATGGCTTCAAAATCTACATAATGTAATCATATAATAGTCTCAAATTATCGTTTTATATTAAATTTATGTATTATCCTAAATTATTATTATTTCATTAATTGAAAAGTATTATTGAATACCTATTTTTATAAAAATTTATATTAAATACTTATATTGTTAACTAATTGTATCTTTTCTTATTGTAATTTTAATAATTTTTATATACAATTGCATTAGATATGTAAACTTTTGACTTAAGGCCCAAGTACAGACGAAAGTCTCTTTGGGGTTGTGGTGTTTTCACCATGATTTGTATGTATTTTACACCTTGAAATAAAATAAACTATAAACTATAAACTATAAATAAATAAAAAACACCGTTATCTTTTTTCTTTTTGGACGTTATACCTCATTTTTTTCTATGAAAGTTTTAATATCTAGTATTTAGAAATATCATTTTTACTTCATATGTCGAATCTGATAATTAATTTTTTGAAAATTTTTGTCTTCAAAAAATACAAAAAACAGCCTTGTTTTCTTTTTATTTTTGAACGTAAGTAGTATACTTAATTTTTCTGTATGATAATATTAATTTTAGAAATATCGCTTTTATTCGATCTCTCGGATCTGATACCTAATTTTTTTTTAAATTTGCATCCAAAAATTTTTTGCTTAAAGGTGCCAAAGGTCACACTTTAAATATAGGGAATCATAAGCATTTTTCGCGCTATTGGTCTAAGAAACCAGAGATCCAAGCTGGTATAAGTAGGTGGGGTTATTTGAAAACTAAGAACCCGTAGAATTGCTTGGTTACAAATACTTATTTCCTAAATTATTGGCTTGAAATAATTTTTTTTGCAAAATATTCTCTGAATTTGTATGATTATGTTGGCAATCAATTGTTTTTGTTTTGTAACAAAAAATAAACATATAATATTCATAAACGAAAAAATTTGTTTTTGCAATATTAGCCTTTTTTAAGTAAAAATTTTAGAAAAATCTTTTAGCTTAGAAATAGGCCTACCCTCTACCAGCTTGGTTCGATTGTTTCTCAGGACCAATGGAGCGAAAAAATTGCCATGATTCTTTATATTTAAAACGTGAACTTTGGCCCCATAAAAAATTTTTTTAATTATCATTATTTTTTTTCTTTTGGGATGTAATACCTCATTTGAAAGTACTATAATTTTATAAATATCATTTTTACTCGATTTCTTGGATCTAATCCTTTATTTTTTGAAGACTTTAGTGTCAAAATTTTTTGCTTTTAAAAATAGAAAACTAGAAATTTGGCGTCACTTTTATATCTGAATAATTTAAAAAAAATTTCTCATTATTTTTTCCGTCCAAAGTAAATTATTTTTTATTATATTAATTTTTTTTTTATGGGTGTACTCGTGGATGTAATATCTAATTTTTTCCATGAGATTTTATAATGACAATATCAAAGGGAAAGATAATTTTTAGTTTTTCTTATGCCATTATACTTTTTTAGGTAAAATGACGATTAAGAATATTTTGTTATTGCTTAAAGAACCGTAGTGCCAATGATTTGACAGCTTTTTTTTATTTCTGGAGTAGTACCTAATTTTTTTATGGGAGTTTAAAATGACAATATCAAGAAAAAGATAATTTTTAGTTTTTTTGTTATTTTACTTTATTAGATGAAATCGACCATTAAAAATATTTTGTTATTGCTTGAGGAAGTGACAATAATTTTGAGAACGTTTTTTCTATAATTATAATTAACAAAATTCAATATTTTATATTTTTTTTTCTTAATAGGTTTTACATATAATTTTTTTTTAAATAATAATTTTTAAATTTCTTCTAAATTTTTTATTTAAAAAAGTTAACTTAAAATATGTATCATTATTTTTTAATTCTTATTATTTATAAATAGCTTTAATTATTTTTTAATTAAGATTGTCGCTACTTATTAAATGCACGCGCGTTGTTCGATATGGTTATTTTTCTAGGAGGTGAAAAAAAATCCCAACTACGATAGGGGCTTTATCACGCCATTTCGAAGACTTATCCTACTTTGCTGGCGTATCAACTGATTTTAAGGTTATGGTCATGATTATTTTATCGTAAAACATATTCTCGTTCCTAAAAACATCAGTCCGCGCATGCGCTTTGCCACTAAATTTATGATAGAAAGCACCCATATCACGCGATATACATCGAAACGCTTACAGAATCAACCCCCAGCATGCCAGAAAAGTTGAAAAAAATCTAAAAATCGCTATAAAGGCTTGAAAGTTGTAGGCTTGAAAATAAATTTTCTGTGTAATATAATTTTAAAGTTTCTAGAAATATTTTAAAATAAAGAGATCGGCTGATAATTTTTTAATTGAAATAAAACAACTGTAAACTTTTATTTAGATCCATAAAGGGTTCAAGGCTTTTAATTTTAAGTAGAAGAGTATTTTTACTATACTTAAATGGAAAAGGAATTGGAGTACCTTTTATACTTTCTTACTTTACTTAACTCTTATAATATTGTACAGCTAAAATTAATTTTAAGCTGGAAAAATTAGTATATGCATAAACTTTGGCCTGTAGTACTTTAGATCAAGTTATATTCTGATTTTTTGGTGGTAAGAACCAAAATTTTCAGTCCATCCCCCTTTATCATCAAACTATCCCTTAGGGGCGTTTTGGAGTAATAAAATTTTAATATACGTAAGTTATTTACCATGAAGAGCCTGTGCGCCTAATTTGAAGTTTCTACGAAGACTTTTATTTTTGACTCAAGACCCATTTATTTAAGACCCATTTTGGCGACTCTTCAGATCAATTAGGGCCCCATTGGGTAGAATGCCTCATATATTAATACATAATTTAATTAAGTTAACAATTCCCAGACTTTTTCCAACTTTTTCAGAACCAAGGGGCGGTCCATTCAGAGCACAGTAACTGTGTGCCAAGTTTGCACCTGATATGCGATTAGTGTGCGACCAGTGTGCGCCGAATTTGCGAATCATTTGGGAAGAGCTGCAAATGTTTCAAATTAATTGAATATAGTTAGAGACCAAAATGTTTTATCAAAAAGATCGCCCGAGCACCCTCTTTTGAATCTGTTAAGCCTTTCGTAAGTATAACAAAAGAAGCAAATATTTTTAATCCCTAACTATTTAATTTATTTAAACATTAGCAGCGCTTCCAGAATGATTCGCAAATTTGGCGCACGCTGGTCGCACACTAGGAGCACAATTGGTGCACAGTTACTGTGTTCTGAGTGAACCACTCCTTTCTCGGAACTTGAAGACTATTAGTAACTGGGAGTTTTGTTGCAAAAAAACTCTAGGATTTTGATTCCGATGTATTTTCACTCAAACTGCTGCAAAAAATAGTCAAATTTGCACGCGCGAACGCTCCAGTCTAGAAACTCGAAACCAACGCAGTTTGGTGAGATTTTGCGTCTTTAAGTGGTTCTGGAGAGAGTTTTCATGAGATATTTTTACTCAAAAAAAAATTTATAATCAACATTAATATTATGCGGCTAACATTAAGGAAAAGAATTTAAATTTAAAGTTGCATTTGAACCTTACAAGCTGCAGCTCAAAATAAATAAATAAAGCAGGGCAACGAAAGTTCCAATAGAGGTGAGCTCGTGAACATCACTCTTTATACATTTTTTAATATATATCAGCCGAAACTGTATCTGCTTAAAGATCAGTATTTGCAAAAATAAAAAATAGATATATATGCAGAAAAGTTAAAAAGTTTAGTAAAATGAAAAATAAAAAGTTTTTTATCTTCATAAGTTTAAAAATATGAAGTTATATATATTAAAAAAATGCAAGATATATCATTTTTTATTCAATAATAAATAATAAGAGGTATAAATTTTTAAAAAATAATTTTAATCGATATTATACTTCTTTATAGGTATTTTAGTTTTTTATGCATATAAAATTCCAAGAACTAAAATTAATAAAAAGTCAATAATCAAACAAGTTTTTAATAAATATTTTTATATTTACAGGTTTAATAAGAAATTAAAAAAATATTAAAAAATTTTTTATCGTATCACATAAAAAATAGACAATAAAAAAATACATGTCATTTGCTTGTGTCATTTGTCATAATATCACCTGGTTGGTAATAATTTCAAATTTTAAATTAAAGGTTTAATAAAAAACCACAAAATATTAATTTATGTACGTTAATTTAAATAAATTACACAGAAAAAAGAAAGAAGTGATGGTGATGATGATTAAATATGTCCTCGAAAAATTTGTATAAATTCGTTGACTCTATATTTATTGTGTGTTTGTGGCAACTGCAAAATGTCCTTCTGAAATGTCATAAATTTTTTTTTACATTAGTGTGTGAATTTTACGTCAAAAATTTTTTATATAATTTATAGTTAAAAAAAAATTAATAATCACAAAAAAAAAAGATTTAAATAACAGATTTTGAATTTTTTTGTTTTGCAAGTTAAAAGCTCTAATTCAACTTTTTTATCAACTATGCAAATAGCACAAATAAAAATTTTTACAAAAAGTGAAAAGTTTGAAAGCCATTTTTGCAGTGGCAGAATTAGTGTATTCCAACAAACATGTAGTTCCTGCATAATATAGAAAATGCAGTACATACATATAATTCTTTTGAAATTGTCACACAAGTTATCTAATTTAATTCTTTTCTTTAATATCAAATAAAATATATTTATAAAAAATTTACCTTTGTAAGTATTTCCTTTGCCATCTACACTAGAAGTTGCTCCGGCAATAGATTGAGCACTTGATCCAGTTTCACCTTCACCTTCACCTAACCTGAAGAAAAGACCACCTGGATTATTAAATCCAAAATTTTGTCCACCTGCACCAGCACTTGCGCTAGCTGATGCTGATGCTGAAGCTGATGCAGTTGCAGTAGCTGTAGCTGTAGCAGTACCCTGAGCTCCTCCAAATCCTAATCCCGAATGGGGATTTCCTAATGCACCTGGTACTACTCCAGATCCATATGAGGAAGCACCAGCATTGGCATTAGCTCCTGCGTTTGCGCCAGAAAATGCACCTGCGTTTGCGTTTGCATCAGCACGACTTACACCACCTGGCATTCCATGGCCACTAAAACCGCCAAAGTTTCCAGCAGGAGCAAATCCACCATGACCACCATGAGCACCATGATCAGGAGCAAATCCACCATGACCACCATGAGCACCATGGTCAGGAGCGAATCCACCATGACCACCATGAGCACCATGGCCAGCATTAAATCCACCGTGACCGCTGAGGTCACCATGTCCAGGAGCTACTCCTCCATGGACACCGCTGTTCAGGCCAAAACCACCATGGCCACCATGAGAAGGATTTAATCCAGCTTCAAATCCTGGAGTATAAACACCAGGTTGAGCAAATCCTCCATGTCCTCCGTGTCCTCCATGTCCTGCTGCTGTTGCATCTGCATCGGCTACTCCGCCACCAGTTGCAAAAGTATTAGTTTTGGTTCGGGTACCACCGGGTCCACCAAAACTACTACTAGAACTAGAGGATGAACTTGATGAAGCTCCAGGGAACTGGAATGCTCTACCTATTTAAAAAACGATTATAAGAAGTAGTTATAATTTTATTTCATTACAAAAAACTTTTTTTATGTAATTTTTGGCTCAATTCTTTAAAAAAATCAAATTTTTAAAATTAAAAAAAAAATTGAAAAATAGTTCAAATTTAAAAAACAAAATTTTTATTTCGAAGATAAGAAATAAATCTTTCAAAAAAATAGAAAAAATAAGTTAAAAAATTTGTAATAACTATGTAATAAAGTAATAAATAAGTCAAAAAGTTACCTTCAACCAACACAAAAAGGGCTAAAAAGCCAGCAAAAACTTGTAATTTCCTCATGTTCGCTGTTTGTACTCTGGAATAAAACTATTGCTCGTTAAAAATATTCATTGGGCTTTTATACATATTAGCTTCTCCTACCTTTTTATTTAAATATTTACTACAAAATCATTTAAGTTTTTCCCGTTCCTTGACTTTTATTCAAAAAAAATAAAAAATGACGTAAATTATTATAATGAGATAAAAGATTATTATTTTACATAGATGACCATATGCTCAACTCGTTCTGGACGTCAGAATTATTTAATATTTGTACCCAGTTATTTACATTAAAAAACCTGTATTTGCTTTGCCATCTTTTAAACCTATTGAATGGGAAATTTTATAGATTTTTTTTGCATAAATTTACTTTAAAATATAATTAATGAAGAAGGTTTAAAAAAAAAAACATATATTTTATTAAAATAATAAATTAAATATTAATTTTTTTCTAAATTAAATTTGTAATTTAATTTTTTTTTTATTTTTTACTTTTTATCATATGATAGATAACTTTTTTTTATTAACAAATGTTTGTTTTTCTTTTTGCGATTTCATTTGCATATGCTAGCCTAATGAAAAAAAATGTACAAAATATTGGTATGATAAAATTTAAAAAAATTTTTGAAATTAAAAAAAAAATTATCTTACATAGATACTTAAATTTTCAAATTCCTATTTGTTTAATAGGAATTAATTTATTCCTTTAAGGAGAACTATATAAAAAATTGAAGAAGTTTTTAAAAATTAATTTTAAAAAAAGATAAATTATTTACGCTTTTTGAAAATATGTAAATTCTTAACTTCACGAAAAGTAAATTTCTAATGTCTCATGGATTACTTCTTACAAAGCATGCTAAATACTTACATGCTATACCTCGATCGTAGAATTAAAATATCGTTAATATGGCCAAATAATATAATGGCCAACTCCAAAATATGTTAAATTTCCTGTACCGTTTTTTTAACCAGCTATGTCTCCTGAGAAAGTTATTACTAATATAATAAAATATATTGAATATTTATGTTTACCTTTTCTTATTCTGAAATTTAAAAATAATATTTATACAAATTTTTAAAATTAGCAAAGTTAATCATTAGATTGGGATCTTTTGAATAAATCTAGTTTTCACTTTCACCACCTAGAAATTTTCCAAAGCTCCTGCATTAACATTTTTGAGTTTTTACCTTTTTAATCCGTTATTAACAGCAGAAATAGATTTTTATCTTAAGCTCTTACTTACACTATGTTAATGGGCTTATTTTACTACAATAAATCAATTTTTACCCAAAAAATCTAGTATTCTTTGCAAATTTAGTTAAATTTGCACTACTTAAGACCTGATTAACCCTACGAATCAAACGATATTATGACATAAATATTTTTGAATTCTTACAATTTTTCAACCCAGCAAATTAATTTCAATTAGAGTATAATATCTATTTTAGTATTCCTACCAAAAATTTGCCTTTGCCACTATGATTTTCTTGTAGTTGAAACCTTCTAAAATTCAAAAAAGCATAAACTCGAAACCAACGATAAATTCCAAAAAAAAATTTCTATAGTTTTATGTCAAAAACCATGTATAACTGAGCAACACGAATTTTCGTTTTTTTTCTTTCTATAGAAAATCAAGGCATTAGCATATTTCAAAAACTACTCTGTAACATTTGCGACGTATTTTGTAGAAATATTGCTCCTAAAAGACAAATTACCTTAACACCTTTAGCCTAGCGGATTTTTTTCTTGCTCAAACGATTAAAAATGACTAGAACTGCAAAAAAAAAATTAAGAAGAAAATTTTTTTAAGAAAGAAAACGAATTTTTTCAAAATGTTCTTTATAAAGATACTTTTTAAGAAATTTCCAATAGTTTGAGCAAGAAAAAAAATTCGCCAGCCACAAGTGGAGTTTCCAAGGTAGAATATTTTATTAATTATCCTTATAAATTTTCTAAATAATTTTAAATAATTTTGTATTTAGGAAAAGAAAATTAAATTTTTTTATAGATTATAAAATTTTTTTCGCATCAACTTCTTATTGACTTCAAAACAGTAGTGCAAAATTTAACCTGTTATTAGCATATATGTCAGAATTTTTCATAAAAATAAACCGCACTGTGTAAATTATGTCTTTGTTTCCAAAAGCATGCAAAAATTAAGTAAAGAAGAAATTTTAAAAACGACCAATTGATAAGTTTTTTTTGCTTTAAAGCTTGATAATAGCCAAAGTTAAAATGGGTTAGTCCCCGTGGAAACTTTAGTTCACAATGATGACATCTAGAAGACATAAAAAATTTAGCCAATTGGACCAAATTTCTATTTTCTATGCTTTTGTACAAGTTTTTTTATTTTATAAGCATAATTTTTAAATTATAATATTAACAATATTTTACGTCAATATGATTACAATAAAATAGTTACGAAATTCAACAACTAATTTTTTTTAATAATTCTCAAAAATAAATTAACACATTACAAATATAAATAAGATTTTGTTAAAATTGACACCTATCATCCTTGTATGAAACATAAATTTTGAAGCTATTTTTTACTTACTATATAATTTTTGTATACACATAAGCACTGTGTCCACTTTGGTGTCCACTTACTTAATTCTTTGTTTTTACGCCAATTTAACATTTTTGCATGTATTTTATATTGACTAATGAAAGTAATTTCACAGAAATATATAATTTTTTAAAACTTTTTCTTAGGTGCCAAATTGATGAAGATTTCTATATGGGTTAATATTTCTCAAGTGTATATGAGTTGCATGGATGGGTCACCAAATCCGTTCCAAAATATTTTTTATGAAAAGTATACAAGGAAAAAATATTAGCCTTCTTTTGATAATTTCTAACTTTTAGACATGATTTTATTTCTTTTTTTTTATGCAAAACGTGTTTAGTGATTTTTTTTTTCCTATGAATCTCAAAATACTTGTATGTAATTTTTTTTCAATTCATGGAATCCGTTTTTTGGGGACATTTTATTTTGGAGCCGCTAGATCGAAATATAGTGATATTTAAAAAATGATTTTCGCAAATTATAAATTTACCGATAAGTCACGGAACCAAATGAAAATCCGACAAAAAATTCGGGTTCCTTGGAAAGTTTTGCTTAGGAATACCAATATAATCTTAATGTTAATATCTTTTTAACGGTTTGTATGGAAATAAAAAATGCTATAGTCGAGCCGCCACCAATGTATTTCGTAACCCACTTTTTTTTTAGGTCCGTTGATATAAATAAGGGTAATATATGTTTTTCCACCTGCTACAGCCGAATCCGAGGTCTACTTTGTCCTAAAATTTGCAGATTGATTGTTATTAACAAATTATTGCAAAATCAGTTCAAAATACAATCGAGTTGCAATTGCTAAAAAGTTTCAAAAATTTGTAAGTTAAACAAAACTTCTTGATGTCCTTTAGCTTACAGGATATAAATTTTTAATATTTAATATACGATAGATTGATTGTTTAAACAATATTTAATGTTAATTACTTTTTTGGAAAAAAAGAACAAAACTAATTGCGATACTAACAAGGGGAGTTCAATACATTTGGAACACCGAATTACACCAAATGGTTATGGATGAGTTTGTTATGTTGAAAAAACATGCCGACTACCCTCTGTTCCTTCCAATGGGCCTTCTGGGCCTAGAAACGCAGGGCTCAATGTTATAAAATAGGATTTTTTGGTAATTTTCAAAGAAACGCCAAAACCTCGCAAGTTAACCAAAACTCTTCTGGATGGTCTCATTTTTTTGGTTTAAGTATCACCTTTCATACGCCGTTAACGGTAATTTATTATCACTCCTATAATTACTAATTCTCTCATCACTATAGCCAATTAACCAAACGGTCATTTTTAGCTAAAAATGACCAATTTTTAAAATGCTGCCAAATTTGTACTTTCTGACGAAAATGGGTTTCATAGGTCTGAAAAAATTTGTACAAGCTTCAAATTTCCAAAAATTTTTTGCTCGTCTCATTTCCTTGATTCGTTTTTAAGAAATGGCTCTTTAAAGTTATCATTAAAAATGAGATTTTTTAAAAAATCGTAAAATTGGGACTGTGACTTCAAATTATCATATCTGGTTAACAAATAATTGCAAAAGGTAAAGTCAAGAAGTTTTGGAAACTTGAAGCTTGTACAATTTTTTTCAGACCTATAAAACCCATTTTCGTCAGAAATTACAAATTTGGCAGCATTTTAAAAATTGGTCATTTTTAGCTAAAAATGACCTTTTGGTTAATTGGCTATAGTGATAAGAGAATTAGTGATAATAAATTGCGGTTTACGGCGTATGAAAGGTGATACTTAAACAAAAAAATGAGACCAACCAGAAGAGTTTTGGTTAACTTGCGAGGTTTTGGCGTTTCTTTGAAAATTACCAAAAAATCCTATTTTATAACATTGAGCCCTGCGTTTCTAGGCCCAGAAGGCCCATTGGAAGGAACGGAGGGTAGTCGGCATGTTTTTTCAACATAACAAACTGATCCATAACCATTTGGTGTAATTCAGTGTTCCAAATGTATTGAACTCCCCTTGTAAGTTTCATGTATTTTTGTATACCTTGAATACTCATTTAAGGCTCAATTTCAATAAAAATTATACAGGCAATCGTTTAAATGCAATTTTTAATTGTTTAAACATTTTATAAATACTTTTTTGGATCAAAACTAAGTGCGATCCCATGTTACGTGTATTTTTTTATGCCGTAAACGCAAATTTAAAGCTCAATTTTACAAAAAATTAAATAGGGCGAATATTTACTTAATTTTTAATAATATACTGAATACATTTATAGTTAATTAAGTATTCAGGACACAAAAATTTCTGTACCAGTGTGGTCACTAGCACGAGTGCTCAGCGAAGCTGTGCACGTGCGATAGTATTTCAGGCTTGTTTACAAAGTTTTTGTCCATGGTGTTTACACTATTAAAGAATTCAAACAATCGCCTGTGTATGAAACATAAATTTTGAAGCTATTTTTTACTTATTATATAATTTTTGTATACTGTTTTGATCCGAAAAAGTAGTTAACATTTACAAATTGTTTAAGAAATTAAAAATTGTTTAAATAATGAATCTAAAGTATAAAATATTAAAAATTTATATACTTTAATTATCTATACATATATAATTTATATATGTATAGATAAAGTGTATCAGAAAGTTTTGGTTAGCTCACAAATTTTTGAAGCTTATTGGCATTTACAACTCGATTTTGCACAGTTTTGGGCTAATTTTGCAATAATCTTTTAATAAAAATTATTCTGCTACTTTTAGGTCAAAATAGACCCCGGACTCGGCCTTAGCAGATCGAAAAACATATTTTCATCCTTGAACCTAAAAAAAAAACAAAAGTAGCTTGTTTGAAAATTTGACCCCAGAATCGGATTCTAAGGGATACTTCCAAACGTCTTCTGAGAGGAAAAAAAATTTACACAAAAATACGCGTTTTAGGCAAAGTTTTAGGTGTAAAAAAAAATAGAAAATCATGTCCAAAAGTTAAAAATAATTAAAAAAAGGATAAAAATTAAAATCGCTATAAATATACGAGAGGATCAGTTCCAGAAACAGATAAATGTTGGGGAAATTATTTTTTTTTACGAATACTTTCAGCCAAAAATATTTTGGAATAGATTTGGCGACCCATCCAAGCAACTCATGTACACTTGATAAATATTATTCCGTATAAATAATATATATTGTTATGTTATGTCTTTTTGACACGTTGACTCATCAAGGACGAATTTGATCAACTTTTTTTATATATAGTTTACTGAAATAAAATTCCACAAAAGTGACAGAAATTCTGGCATTACATATTTTTACCAGAATCGTACCAGAAATAACGAAAAATGATGATAAAGAAATATTACTTTAATCCTAATATTCTGATAAAAAATTGACTTAATTGAATTTGATAAAAATTTGCCTAAGAACCATAAAATCATTATTATATAATAAACGTATATGAGAATACTCAAATTCTAAAATTAATTAAATTTTTTTTGGTAAATTGAACTATAAAAGAATTTACCAGGTACATAGATTAAAATGAAATACACAAATTTATTTATTTTCTAATGAATATAAGTGTTATTTAAATTTTGTATATTAAAATCACACAATTACTTTTGTGAAAATACAAAATTATGTTTGTCATTTTACAAATCTATTGTTTTGTAACTTTTACAAAACTTTTACTCATGAAATTTATTTCCATTACATTTTTTGTGATTTCACAATAAAAAATGTTTACAGTGTTGTTATTAGAAAGTTATAAATTGGAAATATTCAAATATAGGGCCCAGATTGATATGCATAAATTATTGTACAGAATGTATCAATGTGGAGTTTTCGGGATGAGATGTTCAAAAAATATGTAACACAAATTGCATTATGTATTTTTTGAACAAATGGAACTACCTAATTTAAAGTTTGCACTTTTAAGTTTGGAAATTTTCTATAAAATTTTTGACCATGTAGCAGCAGGGCAAAGTTTTGATTAACTCTTTAAATTTCCAAACAACTGCTTGAAATTTCAAATAATAGCACGTACTTTGCATAATCTAAAACTACATTTTTTTTTGTATCTACTTAGCTTTGGTCTACAGTTCATTGGCAAATGGTCATATCATTTTGTCAAGCTTTTAACCTATTTAATTTAATTAACTGAATGTTAAGAAACCAAAATCTACAAATCTGGCTGGAGTAACTGGTTGCGTTTGGCAGTGACATGGTGCCAAACATGTCAAAAAAACAGGCTGACTTATATCATTTTGTCAAATTTGATTTTTTGGGAATATGCTCCCATTACTCTAGAGACAACAAAAAAGCAATCGCCAGACAGCTCTCACGTTGTTTTGACAGCGCCAGACGACATTAAACATGTCAAAAATTCGGGTCAACTTATATCATTTTGTCAAATTTGATTTTTCGGGAATAGCTTGCTTTTGATCTATAGAAAGCAGAAATGCAATTGCCAGACAGTTCTCAGGTTGTTTTGACAGCGCCAGACGACCTTAAACATGTCAAAATTGACATATTAAATAAAATTACGTACTGACTCGCGTACTGACTTATATTATTACGCCAGAGTTAATTTTTTGTCAATAAACTTATTTTAACTTGTCGACTGCGATGTAACTATTTTCAGACACATTTCGCAGTTCTTTGACAGTGGCATAGTGTCAAATATTCCAAAAATTTGACCCAACTTATACCATTTTACTAAAATTTAATTTTTTGCTAAAGTTTACTTTTGTTTTACAGAAATACAATTGCCAGACAGTTCTGCCAGTTTTTGTACAACTTTAAATTTGAAAAAATTACAAATAGATTATATTTTAACTTTTTTATAACTTATCTATTCAAATTTTTTTGAGAGGTGAGGACCAGGTCATGTAATAGGTTTTTTTTAACTTAAATACAAAAAAAAATATTATTAAACAAATGTTTTTTTGAAATTACAATAATTTAAATACTTATAATTAAAATGCTTGATTAAAATTTAGTAATATCTACGCGAAAAAGTATAGTATATTAAGTATCAAAGGCGCAAAAGTTTAGACACACCATAATTGATACACCATTTTGTTTAAATCAAATGCCGTGTTTCAGAATCATATATTTCTGGAGGGTTAAAACAACCCCAAAATTTATTCCTACTTTAACATAAAAAACAAATATTATAAAAATACCTGTTAACTACGACCGCATTATGGTAGCGATGTCTACCAGTGATCGACCAAGGATTAGATATATTAATTTTGTTATTTCAATCTTGTAACAATTATGTATTTAATTTGACAAGAATAAAATTACTACTACTATATATTAATTTTGGCATCTTTAAAGTTGTCTGGCACTGTCAAAAAAACGGAAAAACTGTATGGTAATTTTATTTCTGTTGCTTCTAAAACAA
The DNA here is from genome assembly GCA_022575985.1 of Anagrus nilaparvatae. Classification (NCBI taxonomy): domain Eukaryota; kingdom Metazoa; phylum Arthropoda; class Insecta; order Hymenoptera; family Mymaridae; genus Anagrus; species Anagrus nilaparvatae. The sequence goes on along the minus strand of JAKSXM010000247.1, from coordinate 23,601,982 downwards.
AAGTAAATGTTAGCAAAAAATTATATTTTTGTAAAATGGTATGAGTTGGGACAAATTTTTGGCATATTTGACACTATGCCACTGTCAAAGAACCGCCGAATAAATCTGAAAATAGTTACATCGCAGTCGACAAGTCAAAATGAGTTTATTGACAAAAAATTAGCTCTGGCGTAATAATATAAGTCAGTACGTAATTTAATTTAATATGTCAATGTTGACATGTTTAGGGTCGTCTGGCGCTGTCAAAACAACCTGAGAACTGTCTGGCAATCGCATTTCTGCTTTCTATAAATCAAAAGCAAGCTATTCCCGAAAAATCAAATTTGACAAAATGATATAAGTTGACCCGAATTTTTGACATGTTTAATGTCGTCTGGCGCTGTCAAAACAACGTGAGAGCTGTCTGGCGATTGCTTTTTTGTTGTCTCTAGAGTAATGGGAGCATATTCCCAAAAAATCAACTTTGACAAAATGATATAAGTCAGCCTGTTTTTTTGACATGTTTGGCACCATGTCACTGCCAAACGCAACCGCGGTACTCTGCCAGACATGGCAATTATTTTTTGTTACCTTTTAATCAACAAAATTAAATAAGTTAAAAGCTTGACAAAATGATATGACCATTTACCAATGAACTGTAGACCTACTTTTATCGAAAAATATTGTATAATTTGATATTTATTAATAGAATATTTTTAATAAAAAAACAGTAACTTAAATTTATTCAAATGTTCAGGCCTACTGTACGAAATAGTAATGTTTCATAAAAGGGTGTATAAAAAAGTAAAATGTAAAAAAATATACACGGAATCTTTGATGAAATATTGTGAAAAATAAACTTGGGTATAACAATATTTTTTATGAGCCCTTTGTGCATTTATTATGATCTCTGTTTAAAAAATGCCTGATTGCAGAATTTCTGGCACTTTCCTGACATTTTATTTTTAGTAGAGTAAGGAACGAGTTATTGATCTTACTTTTTATTTCATCAACGAAAAAAATATGGAAGAACGTTTAAGGACGTCACCTATGATATCTAATTTATCTAAGTACTCTAAAACAATGTAAATTTAGGTCATTTTTAATAGATCAACAGGTTTTTTTGAATTTTAAAACCAGAAAAATCCGGTTGTGAGCAGCTTATTTAAGAAACTTAAAAACAACACGAATATACAAAAGGATATTTTAATTACATATTTTGTATGGAAATTTTAAGATTTTACAAAACACTAATACAAACGTTATCCCACAATAAAAGTCCAAATTTGTATGTTATCATGAAATTTTAATAAAAAAATTGTATTGTATTTCAAATGTTTTTTATTTATTTTAGTTAAAATGGAAACCTGTATAAACATTAAAGAAAATAAAAAACTACTCTTAAAATTTTTATTTAAAAAATAATACAAAATATTTTTAAAAATACATGAAGAGTATAACATTTAATAACTCATGTAAGACAACGATTTTTAAATAAAAATTATATATACATTTTTATAAGTAATTTTTACGATATTCTCAAATTAACAACTTCTCACACGATAAATGTATCATTTTAAAGAAAATAATTGTATAATATATATTTATTTAATAATCAGACTTTTAAATTAGTTACATATAAGACCTTGGTTTTCATACAATATCCTTGAGGGTTAATGACATTATTAATTATAAGTTACATGATCGATAAATGCAAGAATCCTATAAGAAATAGTATATTTACGGCTCGTGTCCAGAAAAGTGAAAAATCTTTACTTATGGGCTAAGGCCGTATAAAAATTTTTTTGCGCCAGTGGCGAGAAAACACGACTTTTTTGGTCACACAGTAGCCGGGAAATACGTGCTTTCTGGCCGCACTAACCAGAAAATAAAATTTTTAAATAACTAAACTTATTAATATTTTAGAAATTTTTACAAAATTATTTTAAAAAATTTAAGTTTAATTGCAATCTTTGTTTTTCTAAAAGAAAAGAATGATAATGAATTCAATATAACATTGATTTTAGATGAAATAAATTATATTAACTATATATTTAAAAATATTGAAAAATCTTATTTTTCAATCATTAATTATCCTTGATTTAATTTAGCATGGGCAATTGCAACATCTTGTGCGGCGTTTTCAAGTTTTTTGTATGCTTTATTTAATTTGTGTTGTTGTCTTCGAAACTTTCTGTATTGGTGACCGTGTCCAAATGGCACTCCAAGAACCAATCCAGGTCCATGAGCAACACCATTAATATTCGCTTGGGCATTAGCAATAGAACCATGTCCTAAACCGCCTCCAAAAATTGGAGAAATGCCATTATTAGCTGTAGCATGGGCACTAGCAACAGAACTATGTCCTATATCACCTCCAAAGAATGGAGATACGCCATTGTTTGAAGAATAGGCATTGGCTTCAGCAGATGACCCGTGCCCAAAACCACCACCGCTATTAGCAGCTGCGTGGGCTTTAGCTTTTGAAACACCCCCAATTCCCAAACCGCTCCCAACTAAAGGGGATACAACATTATTAGCAGTTTGAGCATTAGCATGGACTGATGATCCATGCCCCAAAAAACCGCTTCCACTATTAGCAATTGCTTGAGCATTTGCTTTTGCACCACCTCCATTATAACCTAAATTATAAATATTGTTTGAAGGCTGATCACTATGGGCAATTGCTATTGCAATATTGGTAGAACCTGGATTGATTCCTAATCGGTGAGCTGAAAACGTGAAGATTATAATTTAAGAATGATAACTTTCAAAATAATTTTAAATTTATTAATAAAAATTAAACAATGTAAATTTTTATAATATTTAAAATAATAAGTTAAAGTTATTTTTTTAATAGATATTAAAAATTAGGTCGATTAAAAACAAACGCTAATTTCTTTATGTCAATTTGCAACATGGAGGCACAGAAAATATTAATTATATTGTAATAATTCTTACCCGGGTAATTACTAACTGGGTAGTAAATTAACTATCCTATTTATTATTAAAAATTAGACTTAACAGTGCAATCATATAATCGAAATGAGTGCACTCTTTTCATCTAATATTATTTAATTTCATTATAAATATGTATACCTATATGAATTATTATTTATTTTATAATTATAAAATAGAAATAATTTTTAAGAATTTAATTATCGAAATACCTTTAACTAAAACTATGACAGCCAAAAAACTAAAAATAACTTGAAAATTCTTCATGGTGACTACTAAATGAGAACTGTTTTTGAACTGAGAACAGAAAGCCTACACCTGGTCAAACGTTTGTAAATTATCCAATGTTCCACTTCCACAACCTCCTACCAAAATTTAAAATCCCTAAAAGAATGACGAATATGTATACGTTACGCCCAAAACAGAGAACGCTCCATTCTGAAGAATATAAAAGTTTTGTCTCAGCTCAGTATTCTATTGTATAGATTTCAAATCTTTAAATTTGCAGTTTTGCAGTTAAGTAAACTTTGTTACAAGGAATCAAAATTTTATTTTAAATTAACCTGGATTTCATTTGAAAACTGACACTAATTTCCAATTTTACGTATGTTATAATTATAATAAAATGATCTTCATCATTTATGGGCTCGTTCAAAAAATACGTACAAACGCATACTTGAAACTGTTTTAATTTTTTACGAACATAGATGGAGATCTATAGACTTCATATGTTATTAATAAAGACAATTTTTAAACTTTTAAATCCTGTACAGCAAAATATGGCGTTTTCTTGTCTCGGGCGTAACATATACGTTTTCTGTTTATACATACATGCATGTATTGGTAAATATGTATATACCTATATGGTGAACCCATTATTGCTTAATTTTATAATTTCTACAGCTTAAAAAATTACGTTAATTAAAAATGTAATATAAGAATAAAAATCTTAACAGGGATTCCCAAAATTATGTGCTAATGCAAATGACGAAATATTTTGAAATTGAGATGAGGCATTATTTTTCTTTTACTACTTAATTTGATCTAAAACCCGAAAAAAAATATTGAAGACACATAGATATTACCCGTGTTTTCAGGTAGTTTTAACCTTCATAAAACCGAAAAAATTGTGAACAAGAAATCGGTATCGATCCACCAATGTATTTCGTAACCCACTTTTTTATATATGGATAAAAATAAGTGTATTATATGTTTTTTGACCTGCTAAATCCGAATCCGGGGTTTATTTTAACCTAAAAGTGGCAAATTAATTGTTATTAACAAATTATGCAAAATTAGCCCAAAATTAAGCAAAATCGAGTTATAAATGTTAAGAAGTTTCAAAAATTTGTGAGTTAAGCAAAACTTCCTGATATAATTTAACTTTATAAATTTTTAATATTTTATACTTTAGATTCATTATTTAAACAACACTGCACTGTTAAAAATATCATATGGTAAATATACGAAATTATCGTAAAATTACGATTTTGTCGTAATTTATTTACATCTGAGAAATCGTAAATTTAACCAAAAAAATTCGTAAATTTACTAAAAAAATTGTAAAATTACGAAAAAATCGTAAATTTACGATCGATCGTAAATTTAAGATTTTTTTAGTAAATTTACGAACTTTTTGTTAATTTACGAAAATTTTGTATAATTACCATAGGGTATTTTTAGCAGTGTGTAAAAAATAACTTCTGTGATTTTACGACAAAATTAGTAAATTTACGAAATTTTAGTAAATTTTCGAAAAGCTTCTCAAAAATAGTAAATTTACGATTTAATTTTTCGTAAATTTTCGACCAAATCTATCTTCTTAAAATTTTATTTACCAGAAAAGTTATTTTGAAAATTTAGGGTAGCTCAGATACAAAAAACGTTTTCACTCAAAAGTGGCAAAATCTTTTTGACATCCATGGCCGATTTCGTGTTTGCGTTTCTTTTTTGCATTCTATAGGGTCAAAACTATCAGAAAATCAAGGTGGTATTCGCGGCCTCGTCAATTTTTTTTTTTCATTTTCTGTGCTAATAAAACGTATTTTTTCGTAGAAATATAATTATTAATATTTTAAGAATAAAAAATGTATTGAATTATGTAAAAAAGGGTAATGTGGACATTACTATGCGTTTTTAGGCGCAAAAATATGTCTTGTAATTTCACAACTGTTTACCGTAAATTTTCGATTAAAATTCACAATTTTTGGACGAAAATCGTAAAATTAAGACTTAGTTGTACATTTACGATTTTTTCGAAAATTTACGAAAAAATAAATCGTAAATTTGCTATTTTATCGCAAATTCACAAATATTTGTAAGTGTACAAAAAATACAAAAAACACCAAATTTTTTTTTCTTTTTGGACGTAGTACCTAATTTATTTCTATGAGAGTACTAGTTTTAGAAAATTCGTTTATAGTAATTTTTTGGATCTGATACCGAATTTTTTCAAAATTTTTTTCTCAGAATTAAAAAAACAAAAAAGTTAAAAAAACTGCATTTTTTTTGTGGTGTAATACTTCATTTAGTTCCATGAAAGTACTTATATTTGAAAATATGGTTTTTACTCGATATCTCGAATTTTATAATTAATTTTTGATTTGTTGCAAAATTTTTGATCAATAAAAAAAACTTTATAAAGTTAATAGAAATTTTTTGTGAAATTTCAGCATGCGTTTGAAGCCCAGTAGGGCAAAAAATAGTGTAACTACCATGGGCGAAATACCTTAGACACTAGCGTGAACACATATCACTCGTGCTAGTGCTCACGCTAGTGTCTAAACTTTTACGCCCTTGATACTTAATATACTATTAAATAGTAATAAATATGATACTATATTTTACTTAGTTAAATTAATCAAACTCATTTAAAATTACAAACGAGAACCCAAAAGCATTTTTTTTTTGTATACTCATGGTACATGCATTTTTTAACGAAGAACAGTTAATTATTTTTAATAATTTTCTGAGTTCTTACAAGAGTATACTTGAAAATGTTTTCAAAAAATTAGCCACTTTTATGAAAAAGATTTACTTTTTAATTCTTTTTTTATTTTAAGTTTTTTTGTAAAATCTACTGAATTTTTTGTCATCATTACTAAATGCAATTTTACTAAAATTTTGGTTATCCTAAACATACACTTTTTTCTCAGTGATCGGAAAAAAATAGTATTTGGCTGTAAATGCAGTTATATGCAATATAGTGAGCGTAGCAAACTAGTGCAGACAGCATTGGAAGTAAAATTTCCTACATTTTTTCCCGCGTTCAACTAATAGTTTTTTGTTAAAAGCGAAAAAAAGATCGCCCGAAAGTAAGAAAGTAAATCTTTTTTGCAGCGTAGGAATGAATAGTATATTTTTATCCTAGGCCGCAAAAATAAAGAATGGCCCAGATCGCACGTGAATTGCAATCCAAGGCGAAGCCGAGGATGGCAAACTGCGATCTGAGACATTCTTTTTTTACGGCCGAGTCCAAAACATAATTTTTCTTCGTCAGTGTCAAGAAAACACGTATTTTCGAATAACGCTGCGACCGGGAAATACGTGTTTTCTGGCTACTGACAAGAAAATGTCTTTTTTGGCCGCACAGTGGCTGGGAAGTATGTGCTTTCGAGCCACTGACCAAAATAAAAAGCTTAAAGTTTTAAAAGTAGTTTTTCAGTTTTAATAGAATCTTCATCTAATATACTTTTAAGAATTCATATAAAATGTTTATAAAATAATTTATTTCTTACAATAAATTATTCAAAAAAAGTTATTGAATTTGAGAGGAACGTACTTATTTGGGTAAGATAATAGTATTTTAGGTTACAGAAAAAAATAAAGATATTTTCTGGAACCAGTAACTAATCCTCGTTATGGGTTATAAGCCTTTCCTATAATTGGGGGTAGGCTATCAAAAAAAGAAAAGTATTGGGAGACCATAATTCAATTTGGCTATAATTCACTCCAAGGATAAGGATAAGGTCATTGTAATAGAAATTTTCAACTTTTTGGATATTAGGCCAAAAAATCATTAATTCAAATTATTTATAAAAAAATTATTACATTTAAATTATAAAAAAAAAGTTTTTAATGTTAAGGGTGCAGTACACCAAATAGGGTAAGATTATATATTTAGCAAAGATGTTTCCTAAAACCGACACCTGATCTTTCTTATAAGGAACCCTAAGAAATAGAATTAGTTCATTTTTTTAAACGAAATTAAACATTTCTGATTTTTTGGCATATAGCATGTTTTGAGACCTCAGGAAGCTAAAAAACTGGTGATGTATGTATGCAAGTAACCGGTGATATTTAACAACCATTATGGTATTAAGATATAATTTTTTTTTTCAAAATTTTTTTTACCAAAAAATCTTGATATACTTTTTTTTTTTTTAATTTGGATGTAATACCTCATTTATTTCCACGAAAGTACTAATATCTACAATTATCGTTTTTACTCGATATATCTTGAATCTTATATAATTAATTTTTTTAAAATCTTTTTCTCAAAATTTTTGTCACCAAAAAATACAAAAAATACCAAACTTTTTTTTTAGGACGTAGTACTTTATTTCTTCCTATGAAACTACGAATATCTAGAGTTATCGTTTGTAAATGATTTCTCCATCTGATACGTAATTTTTCAAAATTTTTTTTTTCAAAATTTTTTAATTAAAAAAATTTTTATTTTTTTGGACGTAGTACCTAATTTTTTTCTACGAAAGTATTAATATCCACAACTATCGTTTTTACTTCATATCTTGAATTAAAAAAAAGTTTTGGTTCCTCAAAGAGGAACCATTGTGTTAGTTCAAAATTTGATTTTCTATTTTTTGGCATATAAGCACGTTTTGGGACCCCAGGAAGCTAAGAAACCTGTTTTTAAAAAAAGTCTGTATGTGTGTGTGTGTGTGTGTGTGTGTACGTACGTATGTATGTAATCAGTGATATTTCACAAATATTATGGAATTAAGGTCTTAAGAGCGGTAGAATTAAAATGCAAAAAAAAAAGCTAAAATTTGGAGACAGTAAAGTAAATATAATTTAATTTTACACGTATTTTTTTTTTTTTATAATTGACCGAATAGTTTTTAAGAAAATAAATAAATAAAAAATAAATTAACACAGGCTCTTATGGGAAATTTTAAAAAATGAAAAAAAGCATTTAAAATACAAAACTTAGATATTTTTTTTTATCATTTGATAAATAATGTCCTAATAAATAAAAAGAGACCTTAAAATTTACAATCAACCGTCATTTTTTATGGTTTTACTTAAAAAAATGTTAAAAAATGAACGTTTATTCTGCTATTGAGGTATAGTCATTTATTATATTTTTTTATTTATTTATTTTCTTTATAAATATTTAAATAATAATGTTTAAATAATAAATAATTTATTTAATGCCAAAATTAAGTTAATAAAATTCATTTTTAAGCTTTGAATATTAATAATTAAGTATTATTGAAAAAAACTTTTTATTTATTTAAAGTTGCAATCCGTATTTTTTTACATGAGTAAGACAAGGATGCCGATAGGCAAAATCCTAACGCTCTTAAGACCTTAAGACCTAATTTTTTTTTCAAAAATTTTTTCATCAAAAAAGCTCGAGGTACTTTTTTTTTTTTTGATTTGGATGTAATACCTCATTTATTTCCATGAAAGTACTTATATTTGAAAGTATGGTTTTTACATGATATCTCGAATCGGATACTTAATTTTCTTAAAATTTTTTTTCTAAAATTTTTTTCACAATAAAATACAAAAAATACTAATTTTTTTTTTCTTTTTGGACGTAGTACCTAATTTATTTCCATGGAAGTACTAGTTTTAAGAAGCTTGTTTATTGTTTTTTTTTGGATCTGATACTTAATTTTTTCAAAATTTTTTTTGTCAAAATTAAAAAAAAAGAAAAATAAAAAAAACTGCAATATTTATTTTTTTTGGGGTGTAATACCTCATTTAATTCTATGAAAGTACTAATATCTGAAAATATTATAACTAGTGATATTTCAAAACCATTATCGAATTAAGACCTAAATTAGGAAAAAAAATTTTTTTCCAAACATTTTTTTATCAAAAAATCTCCTTTTTTTTTTTATTTTGGATGTAACACCTCATTTATTTCCATGAAAGTACTTATATTTGAAAGTATGGTTTTTACTTGATATCTCCAATCTGATACTTAATTTTCTGAAAATTTTTTTTCTAAAATTTTTTTCACAAAAAAATACAAAAAATACGAAACTTTTTTTTCTTTTTGGACGTAGTACCTAATTTATTTCCATGGAAGTACTAGTTTTAAGAACCTCGTTTACAATAATTTTTTGGAATTGATACTTAAGTTTTTCAAAATTTTTATTCTCAAAATTAAAAAAAAAGAAAAATAAAAAAAATTGCAATATTTATTTTTTTTTTTTGGTGTAATACCTCATTTAATTCTATGAAAGTACTAATATTTTAAAATATTGTAACCAGTGATATTTCAAAACTATTATCGAATGAATATGTAACTTTTTTTTCCAAAAATTTGTTTATTAAAAAATCTCAAAATACTTTTTTTTTTTTAATTTGGATGTAATACCTCATTCATTTCCATGAAATTACTTATATTTGAAATTATGATTTTTACTCGATATCTTGAATCTGATAATTATTTTTTTGAAAATTTTTTTCTCCAAAATCTTCGTCACAAAAAAATACATAAAACATCAAATTTATTTTTCGTTTTGGACATATCTAATTGATTTTAATGAGAGTACAAGTTTTAGAAATTTAGTTTATAGTAATTTTTTGTATCCGATCACAATTTTTTTTTATTTTTATATAAATTATAACACACAAGAAAGAGTGATGGAAATCTTGCCTCTTTTTGACTTCCTTGGATTATTTTGCTCGTTACTATGTTTATTAAATTTATGTATGCAGCTTAATGAAATTATAAACAATAATAAACAGCCTAAAAATATAAAATGGTTATGTTTGCATTTTAAAATTAAGATTTAAAAGTTATATTGGCATTTTTAAAGAATCAAACAATATAATTTATAGAATTAAATAATTTATTATTTTGTGATTAATAGAAATAATATAAATAATGTTAAAATCTTGAAATGCAAGAAGACACTGAGAAAATAAATTATAAGGAATTATTATGGTAAAAACTCCTATCTTTTTATAATAATTGAGCGAATATTTGTAATTTTTGCATCGTTACCAACCTGATTTCTTAGACAAAACAAAAAAATCATGTTACCCAATATTTTAATTATTAAGGGATAATTATATATTCTAATAAAATAAAATTTTATAAAAAAAAATAAAATTAGCTTTTTTTATATTTGTCTCTTTTTAATTATGCAAAAATGATTTAAAATCCATTAACGCCGGCGCGACCAATCCATGGACGCTAGAATTTTCACTTTAATAACAAAATGATCTTAATAATCTACTTTACCAGCTACTAAAAACGAAAAAAGTATGTATAATTGCATGGTTGTAATCAATAATATTTGTTGTAAATTAAGATTACAGCCCATTGTTTGAGGAACCTCAGTACCAGCTAGTTGGCAGGGTATTTTTATTTTTAAAAAGTGACGCTTTTTGAGAAATTTGTATTTGAAAGTTTCCTTTAGTTTTTCCGGCTTTTCCTGAGGTTTTTCCGAATAAAGATGGTCAGATTCTAATTGGGCGGGAATTTTCAATACCAACCTTTATACAGAAAATATTTTTTAGGCTTATTTAGGGCGTCTAGAAAATAAAAAGTAAACGGGTGGTTGAGAATTCGAAAAAAATCAAAATTAGTAAAACAGCTTCCAATTCGCAACCAAGCCACCTAGAGCCTTAAAAATTTGCCGGAAATCATATTTCCACATACCAAATACAGTGCAATCGGTATTTTTTAAATTCAAGACATCGACATCAGACTTGGGTGAAAATAGCTAAGAACTACCGATATACAATTATTTGTTTATCCTGCATATCTTCAATCAGACTATTAATTATCTATAATGATCGACTTACTAGTTAATTATATTATGATATTTTATCTTTAAATTATTACTAAATTATATTATTTATGTTGAGTTTATACAATTTTAAAATTTAGACAATAAAAAATAATTTTTGGTTGTTTATGTTTACTTCTGTAATCAATTTAAATTAAAAAATGCTACCTGGAATTATTCAACTTCAGGTCTGATCGGAAAAACTTCAGCTGATGCGGCTGGTGGCAGGGGCGTAGCCAGGGGGGGGGCGAAGGGGGCGATCGCCCCTTCCAAAGGCCTGGGGCGCCAAATTCTAAGGGCGCAAAATTCGTATTTGCGATACTTGCGTTTAATTTTTTATGAAAAATATTTTAAATATTATAAAACTTTGATATTTTTTTATATTCAGGGTCCAGGATTTAAGAAGGTTAACAAAAAAAAAAAAAAAAAAAAAAAATGTGATCTCACAAAAAAATTTTAATGTTTCGTAAATAGAAATTGTTTCAAATTTTTTTTTTCTTCAAAATTTATTTGTCATATGGCGGATGTTTGAAGAAATATAGTGAAATTTATATGTTCTTGCTCTCAGTGAATTAATAAAATTGTAGTTGAAATTGACCAGAAAAGGAATGTGCTATATACATAGGCACATATAATAATAGTAGTATTATTTTGATTGCTTTATCATATAAACATTTTTTTAACATTAAAAAAAAAATTTATGTGTCTAGGACGCAGCTGTGATTTTTAAGTTTGATTTTTTTTTCGTGATCTTGGAAGTATTGTTTGGATTTACTTAAAAAAAGTGTTAATTAAATTATTAATTAAACACATTATAATCATTCATATTATACTATAGTAGATATATAAATATCATTTACTAAGCCGAAACTACATGTAGAAATCAAAATATCTAATTATATAATTATGCATATATTATTCATAATTTTCAACAACTAAATTTTGTACAGAAATCTCTAAAATAATGGGCACATTACAAAAAAATCGAGAATACTCGAATATTTTTGTTAATATTCTCAATTTAGTAAATTTACGATATTTTTCGAATATTTACAATTTTTTTTGAAAATTTGCTAATTTTTCGAGAATATTATGTACATTAGAGTGGACCTAAAATTGGAGTTTTAAGAAAAACTTGGCTCCCCGGGTTTTTTCGTGAACTTTTAGTCATAAAAAGTCCCCAGGTATTGCTTTTGCTTTTTAAAAAAGTGTGCCTGTAAGCATCTCAATTTTCCCATTTAAATAACACGGGAATTTTGACTTTTCAGCTTTCTAATTTTTTACAAAGCTTGCAAAATGTTTTGAAAAACTACTAATCGATTGAAAGTGCTATTTAAATATTTAAAAAACGACACCCAACCTCAAGTAGCCAAAAAAAAAATTTTTAAATCGATTTTACCGGTAATAAACGTTAAAAAAATCCCCATTAAAATAACATAGCTTCATGTAATTTAAATGGAGCATTTTTTTACGTTTATTACCCGGTAAAATCACTTTAGAAATATTTGTTTTGGCTACTTAAGGTTGGGTATCGTTTTTTATATGTTTAAATAGTACTTTCCGTCGATTACCAGCTTTTCAAAACATTCTGCAAGCGCTGTTATAAATTAGAAAGCTGAAAAGTCCAAATTCCCATGTTATTTAAATGGGAAAATTGAGGTGCTTGCAGGCACGCTTTTTTAAAAAGCAAAAGCAAAATCCTTGAAGCTGGGGACTTTTTATGACCAAAAGTTCATGAAAAAACCTGGGGAGCCAAGTTTTTCTTAAAACTCCAATTTTAGGTCCACTCTAATGTATATATATTATTATTTTTGTTAATATAAGAGAGTTACTTTTTAGAGTGTGGATAAAACGCAATTTTTCTTTCTCAGAGGGGAGAAAACGCGTTTTTCATATCAAAAAGAGTTTTCGACCCGCTAGTATGAAAAATTACAAAAATTTTAGGGCGCCGTAAGCCTATTTTTGGGGCGCCTGACCAAAAATTTTAAATCGCCCCCTCCAAAACCAATTTCTGGCTACGCCCCTGTGGTGGTAACGTTAAGTTTATATAATTATTAAAAAGTATAAAAAATTTAAATTATTCTTCTTAAAACATCTATTTTTATATAGTTAGAATTGTTTTATATTATGTCTTTGACGTAAAAAAATCCATTTTTCACAGCTGGAATTCCGGCTGTCGCAACTGGAATTTTTTTTCAATGTCCTTTAATATCAAATATCTTAGGCTTTATGAGTGTAAGGCTTGTGCAAAGAGGTTAAAGCTCTTTGGGCTTGAGATGTAGTTTTTTATAGCAATTCCTTAGGTTTTTTTGGGTAATTTACAAAAATACGTGAGATTTTTGAGAAAATTCTATAGTTGCGTATGAATTTGAAATTGCGTGAGAGTTGACCAATCTTATAAATTATTATTGATGATGAAATATTTTCCGCAATAGCTAATAATATCGCTATTTGATATCGATATCGTCAAATCCAAAAAATATCGAATATTTTTGGATAACGATGTTCATGTATCTGATGTAACTTTAGAATCTTGTCATAAAATTATAAATTATTATTTTGTGAGTATATTCCAGTTATTGTTTATTTTTAACAAATACATACATAAGTTGAATCGATTTTTTGTTTTATTAAAATCTTCTTGCCGGGTTTTTGTGTTTTGGAAAGCGATCGTCATTCTTGCTTATAATGTATATAGTTGCGTGTCCGTGATTCGTGTAAGTATAATTATAGTCTTTCTGAATTTTGTCAGGATTATTTTAATAATTTTGGTTTGTTAAAAATTTTTGTTTTGAAGAAATACTCATAATTTTAAAACGTGTTAAATCGTTATAAATACTTATTAATAAATTATTACAGTAGGTATAAATAATTTGTGAGTATAACAGATTCAAAGGAACGGACATATAGAGTCAGATAGGTTTGAGTAGATGAACTGGCCAGTCCCTCGACAGTTTTATTCGCAAGACAACAGTTTTTTTTAATAAAAAGGTAAAAGGCTAAGGTTATTTTTATTAAATTAAAATTTAATTCAATAATATTGCATAAAAATGTAATAATTATACTTTTAATAATCAACAGTAATTGCGATTTATGCTTATATATTATATAAAAATCATACGATAGTAGAATTCAAACATCATAATTCATACAAGCAATACACGTGCATTTTTCTGAACGCCTTCTTCTGCGAGTGCGCTTGAGACTGCGCGAGAAAAAAAATAATGGGGAAGAGAAAACAAGGAAAGAAAGTCTTAAAAGCAAAATTGAAGTCTGCATCAGAAATAGAAAAAGTCGATTCGTCGACTCCTAGTGATCCGCGAGGTGAAGATAGTTTTACAAACACCTCTAGGACTCAGTCAAATCAAAAATTGAAATTTTCAAAAATGGATGATGATTTAGTTTTAATACCTGATGATAACGAGGATATTCAAACTGAGCCTTTTGACTTAGCAAAAGCTGAAAAGTAAGTTTTATTTTATATAATAATAATAAATCTCAGTTAACAGATTATAAAACTTCAAAATAATATTTTGCTTTTGATTCTATTACATTATTATTTTATTGAAGCAATTGAGGTCATGAAACAAGAAATCTAATAGACATTCTCTAACGTATAGACATTCTCTATGGCGATTCTTATGACTTATGATATTAATTAAATCAAACAATTTAGTTTCATGATTTACTAATAGATTCAATTTACCTGTTATAAAAATACAATTAATGCTATATTAGTCAATTGACTTTTTATAAACTCATTTATTGCCATAGATACAGTTTTGTTTACACCATATCAAAAGCATTTTTAACTGTACATTGTATCAAATAATTTTTTTCATACAAATAATTACTCATTTTATTATGATAAATTTCAGAATTGCTGAACAGAAAAAAGAAGCAGCTAATCAATTGTATAAAGTAAAAAATTATAAACAAGCATTGATAGGATACAATGAAGCAATTCGTAAGTTAACCCAAAAAATGTAATATGTTAATTATGAAATAAACTAATTTAAAACCTGATCAAATTTCAGAACTTTGTCCACATATTGCTAGGTATTACAGCAACCGAGCTGCCTGTTACATGATGCTCCTTCAATATAAAGAAGCTTTAAAAGATATTAAAAAATGCCTTGAACTTGACCCTAGATTTACAAAGGTATTTAAAAAAGTTTAACTGATATTTTATTAAATTATTTGTTATTAATTTTATTTTTTTGCAGGCATATTCGCGTCTTGCAAGATGTTCTATTGTATTAGGTGATTTAATAGGAGCAGATTCTGCCATAAATAGGTTAAGTGAATTAGAACCCTCAAAACTGTCTATTGTTTCGGAATCTAATGATTTACTAAGACTAAAAGAATTAATACAAAATTCTGAAGATGCCTATACAAAAAAAGATTATCGCAAAGTCAGTATTGAACTGTTAATTTTACAGCATTTATAATATTTTTTGTAAAATTTATATAAATTTTAACAGGTAATTTTCTTGATGGATAGAATTCTAGAAATCAGTACATTTAGTAATAAATTCAAAATAATAAAAGCTGAGTGCTTAGCCAATTTAATGAGGTATAGCGAAGCAGAGTCGGCCGTTAAGTAAGTATGAACAATTTATTTAAAAAAATTTAAATGAATAGTAATATTAAGTAGTAGTAGTATTAGTAGTAGTGTATAATAGTAATATTAAGTAAATTTTTATATGTGCTTAGCGATGTCTTACATTTTGACAAACAAAATGCTGATGCTATTTATGTACGAGGACTGTGTCTTTATTATCAAGATAATATTGACAATGCTTTTAAACATTTTCAACAAGTGCTTAGACTGGCACCAGATCATAAAAATGCCTTGAATGTTTACAAAGTAAGTTAAATAAATAAATTAAAACAAAAATTAATGCTTAATTAATCTTTTGCACCCTTTAGAGAGCAAAATTATTAAAAAGCAAGAAAGAAGAAGGAAACACTGCCTTTAAAGCAGGAAAATACCAACAAGCCTATGATCTGTATACTCAAGCTTTAAATGTTGACCCTTTAAATGCAAAAACCAATGCAAAGCTCCACTTCAATAAAGCAACAGTAGCAGCTAAGGTAAGAATAATTTTTGAAATTGTAGTTTAATAATTATAATGATAACTCTGATTTATTTAATATTTTAAAATTGTGTTAAAATATTGTTAAAACATTAGTAGTAATATTGGATAAACATGGCTTTAAATTCTTTAAATTTTGCTTGATCAAATAAGCCTCGTTAAATTATAATTTAAACTAGTCATACTTAATGTATTATAATCTGGTTTAAGTTTCTTCTTTCGTTATTATAAGTAATGGTTATTAACTTTGTTTTTAATTATTTAAATTAAATTTTTATTAAATTAAATATTTTTCTACTACTATTAAAAATTTTTGTATTTTTGTATTCAACCTGAAATTGTATAATTTTTGGGACATAAATCTTGTTGTTTCAATAAAATAATAAATAAAAAAATTTTATCCATAATTTTTTATTTATTTTATAGTTGAATAAATTAAAAGAATCTATTAACGAATGCAATGAAGCTTTAAAATTGGATGAAAATTACTTAAAAGCTCTTTTAAGAAGGGCGTGTTCTTACATGGAACTTGAGGAATATGAAGAAGCAGTGAGAGATTATGAAAAAGTTTGTAAAATGGATAAATCTAACAGAGGTAATTTAATTTATTTTATAAAATTTTATTTAAATAGTGTTACATTATTTGTAACTTTTTCAGAAAATAAAAGATTGCTAAGTGAAGCAAAACTAGCGCTTAAAAAATCAAAACGAAAAGATTATTATAAGATTTTAGGGATAGAAAAAAATGCTTCTTCAGATGATATCAAAAAAGCTTACAGAAAAAGAGCAATGGTTCATCACCCAGGTAAAGCGATTACTTTTTGAAGTAATAAATTGTAAAAAAAAAATTTTTTTTTTAAATTTTTTATACAATTTATATTTTTTTAGATCGTCATTCAAACGCAACTGATAATGAAAAAAAAGAACAAGAAATTAAATTTAAAGAAGTCGGGGAAGCATATGGAATTTTGTCTGATCCTAAAAAGCGATCTCGTTATGATAGTGGCCATGATCTAGATGAGAGTGATTTCAGTGGTAACTATTTTTACAATTTTAATATTTTTAATAAAAAGCAGCTAATTAATTTTCAATTTAAATTTTAGACATGGACTTCAACAGATTTTATACTTTCTTTGATGGACCATTTGGTGACATTGGTGGCAGAGGTTTTAGGTTTGAATTCGTTTGATCTAATTGAACAATTAGTCCATTGGTAAATTTTATTTGCGCTAGATTATAAACATCAAATTTGTATTTAATTATAAGTTTTGTGTTAAAATTATAATTAAATATAATTAATTATCTTCTAAGTTTTGTGAATTGTATCGAATGTTTATCTAATACTATGCAAGTACTTTACAATATGGTCAATGCAAATTTTGCTTCCTTAAAAAAAAATATTCAAATAAAATAACATCATTGTAAATTTACATTAGTAAAATTCTATATTTACTAAATAAAAAATTTAATCTTTAAGGAAGTAAGATTATGTGTGTTCAAATGGTATTTTTGATATTATGTAATTAGTTTTAAATATTTAGAAACTTTATTAAGACTCAGAGTTTTAAAATATGGATAAATTTAATTTATTTGGTTTAATGCATTGAGGCTGAGTATCTAATTTGTTAAAATATTTATATTAACTCTATTTTTTATTTGAAGATCTCAACTGAATAAAAAAAAAAAAAATTTTAATTTTGACATAGGAATAAAAAAAATGGACATTAAGTGAAAATTCCATTACTGTATATATACTAAGTAATCATTCTTTTCAATAAAAATAGATTTCAAAATAAATTATATTTTATTACAAAAGTCTATAGTAAAAACTTATAACAGGTTTATATAAATACTTACAGCTAGGTTTAATGCATAAATGTTACGCAACATTACAATACAATTTGCTATTTTTATAACTTGTAATTATCACCTTTACTAAATGTTAAGATTCTAAGTCCAAACTATTCTGATTCCCTAAACGCATATTATTCTATGATTATTCTAAGTCTCTAAATCAAAATTATTCTAAGTCCCATTTGACCCCCGCCACCTTGATTTTCAGATTTCCAGGGTACCCCATCCCTATAAAAATGTTCCATGTTAATAACAGTCATTCACTGACAATCACAAGTATCATCTGGGGGTTAGATTTTAAGGGATATAGGCATTGTAAACATATATAGTAATTTTAGATTGTTATTTTATCACTAAGTATCCTCAAAGATTCTAGGATCGTACAAAATTTTAATTTTTTTGTAATTCTTGCAACTTTACTACAAACCTAATTTTCTTCAAATATCTACTTCTTTCTTGTAAATATTTTAGAATTTTATAAAATATTTTAACTAACTAATTAACTCAAACGGACTTTGATAATATTTTTTGTCAGGAAATCTTGCAAAAACTTGAGATTTGCTTATACATATGAAAAATATTTTCCTATATAAAGAGTTTGCTGTTCCATATTCTAGAATCGAAATTTTTCACAGTTAGTTTTGCTCATGTGGCAACTCGTAAATGGTCATCAGAAGTTATATTAGATAATTATGAATTACTCCAGTCAAATCGCGGCTTAGGGTTGTTCAGTTATATACTAGCCGTAATGAGATTTGGTCTATTATAGATTTTTTTGGGTCGCTGGTTACCAAAATTAAAATATTTTCTGAGAGATATTTGCGGAACACCCTTTTTGCAAAATCTATTACCAAAAAGGGGTATTTTTGATGTATTCACATTTTTAGTGTCTATATTTGACCCATAAGGGTTTTTTGGGTGGCTAATCAATAATTTGAGGAATTTTTTAATAAAATATTAATATTTCACTCTTATATTAGTATATAAACAACCCCTGAAAGGGCTATCTTTGCTATTTTCGCACTTTGAGTGTCTTAATTTGGACCATACGAGTTTTTTGGGTAGCTGATCAATTATTTCGGGGACTTTTTTATGAAATATTAATATTTTAAATTGACAATAAAAAAAATTATATTTTTAAAATCAGTTTTAAAAAAGTAAAAAATGCATGAATGTAGCAAAAACTTCCGTTGTTTGGAATAATTTTATTAATTTAAGGGTGAAATATTTATATTTCATAATATAATTCCTCGAAATAATTGATGAAAATAACCGATCCGAGAAACCTATATGGACCAAATTTAGACACTTAAAGTGCAAAAATAGCAAATAAGGCACTTTTAAAAAACGTGTCCCTTCCTTTATAAATCAAATTAATAAAAATATATAATACGCTGTATAATACAGGAAATCTAGTAATAACTAGAGTGCAGTTTTAGTTGGGTATTTGAATTTAATATTAAATTTTGAAAAAGGAAATGTCTGAATTTTTCTAAAATTTGTCTATAAGAAAATCTGGAAAGTCAGGGAATTCGGTTTGTAAAATTTTGTCGTTGGTGATAAAATATGATTTTAAAAAAAATCTAATATACTTTTATAATAATGATTTTTTTTTTACAATGCAACCCAAGCGCGGGGCCCAAGGCGGTCATACCTTACTCGCCTATAGCAAAAAGCCGCCTCTGCTAACAACTACCTTTATTTTTATTACTAATTACTTTTTAAAATGTCTATTTTGAAGAAAAAAAAAGGAATGTATTTTTGTAAATACAACAAAGTAGGTATTATCAGAGATGTCTTTTGACATATGAGCTGCTCGATGCAATAAAGTCATATGGCATTTATAAAGGTATAAAGTCATACGACTTTATTGCATCGAGCAGGTCATATAAGGTATGTATTATACTGTGATAGATACTTTTTAAAAATTCAATTAATAACGTAACATATATTTAATATATATTCATTATACTTACCTCAAAACAATTGAAAGGCTAAAAGTCAGACAGATATCAGGATTTTTTTGGATGAGGTAGGTATAGAACTATATTATGAATAAACATTAATTAGTTCATTTATTTGCATTTTATTGTAGCAAAAAGGTCTTTGAGTAAACGAGAGAGAAGAGCTTGGTTTTTATTAAAATTCTGAACTTGAGCCAATTCCCTCAAAGTATATTTTTATTTACAATTTATATTTTACAAAAGTTACTGAAAGTAAGAATAAAGAGAGACTACCATGTTTTTAATTGAAATAAATAAATGATTATGGCAAGATCTCTGATTAAAGAGCAGTCTTTGAGCTTTTAATTAAATAATCCATTTACACCACGCATCTTAAACATTCAATCATTCGCTGACCTTATTTACATATCGCTGTACAAATATTTTGTTCTTATTATTACTTTACAATAGTGAACATCTGCTCAATGACTAATTTTTAAAATGGAAAAATTCAAATGCGCATTCATAAAAATTACCTGGCTCTCTCTCTCTCTTTTTCTCTTTATCGTTCGCTTCATACAATATTTACTTTCTTATACTAATTTCTAAAAGATTGCAAACAGATTTTTCTCTACAAAGCTATTTTTTCACACAAAAAAACATCCACGCTAAAGCACAATAAATCATACTATACTATTTATTTTTTCAATTCAGTCTCTGGTAGAAAAAGAACCATCCAATTGCCCTGAGAATACAGGGATTTCTCTTACACTGACTAAGATTCCTAATACCATTCAACAATTTTATTTTTTTTGACTTGAAATCACTTTAAGAGAAAGAAAAATGAGAAAAGTCACTTGCAAACCAATAAAATCTACAAACATGCTCTGAAACTTTTCATTCAAAATAATCATACCTTAAACATTAAATTTTTAAATTATTGCAAAATTTGAATGTAGATTATATGCATTTTGTTTAATATTTTAAAATTTTAATTTTTCTTCATAGTATAAAGGACTTTTTTTAATTAAATTATATTTATTGAAACTAAGAAGCTACTTAAGATACCAATTGTTTTCAATTTTAAATAAAAGTTTTTGTTTTTCAAGTTATTTTTTAAATAAAAACTCTTTCAGACAATTTAAAATCCAACGAAATTTTTAGTGTTATTGCACTAGTATTAAAATATTTTAAAATATTTTATAGTGTTAGAGTCATCTCAATTTCTCTGGCTCAGGAAGGCTGTTTTGAAACTTGAGACTACTATTTTTTTTTATTTTTTTTTTTTTTTTTTTTTTTTATATATTTAGATTAGATAAATTAAGGCAATAAATTTTTAATTTATTCAACAAAAAAAAAAAGAAAATACTTTTCTGCGTTAATTTTTTTATACAATCTTAGGTCAATTTTTAGGCATAAAATAATAATTTAATGCATGAGTTTTTTCGCAAGCAAATAAAACAAAACTAACTATATAATTCTATATATTTAACCCATCCATGTTATTATTAATGAAAAGTAACTCAATTATTACCACTAACGGGGAGCCCTAAAATCTACTATTTCTTAAATTCTAAAAAACACACTCCAGTGTATACTGGTTTAATCACACTCTCTCATCAATCAATAAAACAGTCAATGCTTCTTTAACTTTCATGTTCACACAATCTCTCTTTGACTTTGTCTTTTTTCTTTCTCTCCTTTTAAATTATTTTATTTTAAATCTTAACGATAAATAATTTCTTTCAATTATATAATAAAGATATTATAATAAATTATTCACCTATGTATATAAAAATCTGTTTTTTTTTTTTTTTTTTTTTTAATACACTGACATGAAGTATTTTTAAATAAATTGAAAAACCTGTCTTAACATACAAATATAATATTTATGCACACAAATTAATTTTATAATTTCATTAAGCATGGAGAGAGTGTGTTTTATTGATCTTTAATTTGTGTGCTTAATTAATTATAGCATATACATCTAAGTGTAAATATAAGTGATCATAGAGAATCATGAAGGAGATGCTATATAGTAACAACATTTTTCACAAGCCGTGTAGTAATTGATTACATCAAAATAAAAACAAATTTTTTTTTCAGAAAAATGTATAATTTTAGTAATTTTTAAGGCATTTGAATTTAATAAACAATCATACATTTTTATCTAAGCAATCACGCAATATATTACATTTCAAACTTCCCTTTTTATCGCATATATAATTTACATATTAATAAACGCATCAAAGAAAAAGAATGTAAAATAACATTTTTGTCATTATACTTTGGCTTTTATTAGAAATTTATCATTTTTTACTATACCTCAAACTTAATATTTACACATTTTTCTGAAAAGTTTGAAATACCAATAATTGTAATTTTCAATTACTCTTTTTTTCTTAAAAATTTAATCATACTTGAGAAATGAGTTAGACTTAGGCTCTCGCTGACCAGGATGATTCTGCCAAGCACCTTGTGATGGATTTGGATTATTAGGACCACCTGGTCCCCCGCTCCCGGGGTTGCCAGAGCCTGCATCTCCCGCTCCACCACCTCCTCCTCCACCTCCTTGATTCATCCAACTTAAAAAACCTGAGTTACCACTGTTTCCAATGCTGTTATTTCCTGTAGGTGGTTGACCTGGTGGTCCAGGCTGGTTAGAATAACCTTGGTCATTTCCTTGATTTTGCAGATTTCCAATTAGTCCCCAACTAGCTTGATTGAGTGCAGCTGCTACAAGAGCTGGGTTCATTGGTAAAGCAGAAAGATTAAGGCCTCCCATTGCTAATGGGTTAGACATCCCCCCTCCACCACCACCTCCATTGTTTTGACCAGTAATTCCCAGTGCTTGAAGGTTTGGCATGTCAATATTACCACGATTTGGAGGATTGTTCCAACCATTGTGTCCCATATTGTTTCCAGAATGACCCATATATCGATTACCTTGGAAATTTCCTGGCATGTTATTTTCGATTGGTCCACCTCCCATACCACGACGCATGTTGGAATTTAACTGGTTATTAAAGTTGGCCCGGTTGTTTCCTTCAGATTTTGGTGCAGCATTAGATACATGTACGGAAACACCTTTGATTATATGATCTTCTCCACATAAAGATTGAGCCACTTCAGGATCCAAGAAAGTTACAAAAGAAAAGGCCCGAAATGGTTTAGGTATAAAAACATCAGTCACTTCACCAAATTTTGAAAAGTATTCTCGAAGATCATCTGCAGTTAAATCTTCTGTACATCGACCAACAAAAACCTTGCATGGAACTTGCTGTATCATTCCCTCCTAAATTTTTAAAAATAAATAATATTAGTGTTTAATTATAAAATTAATGTGAAAATTGATATTTTATACTTTACCGATACATGAATTATTTTTAAAAAATTAAAGTTGAAATATTATTTTTTATAAATGAATTCTTTTTGATTTTTTATTGATAAGTTAGATCAATTCAATATTATATTTTCAATAAATTTAGATAAAGTTATTAGTAGTTCCTCGACGATTTAGCAAAACGTTTTTGCGTTATTCTATATCGATATAGGTATAATATGGGATAATAAAATATGAAAGCTAGAATTATGAGCTACCATTCGTAACAGTTACTGAATATTATAAGGAATATAAAAAATAAGTATCCATATTTTTATCATAGTGCATGTACCTATTTACATTTAGTTTTTAATAATAAGAAATTGAAAATTGTTTTTAAAAAAATAGTATATTTTTTAAAATTATATATACTTCAGCCTTTGCACCCAATTTACTAGGCAAATAATAGGTTTTTTTATGAAAAATACTAAATCACACATATTATTTGATATTTATAAGAAACCATGCATGTACTTATATTGTTGTGGAGTCATTTAAATTATAAAAAAAAAAAATTTATTATGAAATTGTATTTTTTTAAATATAACCAATATATACTTTTAAATAACTATCCCTGTAAAATAAGATACAAAGTAGCTTATTTTGGACAACAATGTAAAAAAAAAAAAAATTGACATCTTAAGATGGGCTGTATAACGAATAAATTATGTCTCCACCTAATTATGCTTTTTCTTTCAGTGTAACAAGGGCTGACTTTATATCCTTTTTAAGAAAACTACTATTACGCTAAGAAAATGAATAATTTATACTTTTCTTCAATTTAAAACTTACTTTTTTCTTTATTTTCATTACATAGTGATTTCTATAATAAAAATAGGGCTTTGAATGGATAAACTTTCAAATTTATTTATTTATTCATTGAATTGGTTGGAAAAAAAATTATTCCTAAGTAATTTTACAGAACAATCACAACATTAGTACAAATATTTTTTGCTATTAATAATAACATGTATTGCAATCCATCTTTTATATATTTCATACAAATGAAGTACAAGTACTACAGATTATAAAATAACTTTTCCACTCGTTTATCGCTTCTAAATACATATTTTTATTCAAAAAATTTTATCAATAAAATCAGTAAGTAATTTAAATAATTATAATACATAAATTAGTAGCATTAAATTTATTTTTAATATGTACAGATAAAAAATCATTGGTTTCAATATTTAGAATTGCTAATCCCTTGATGATTTGCTTTTATAATATCGATCGTAATAGTTTTCCTTTGATTGATATCTGCTTGATTCAAAATTATCTTGCCTGGTGTCGATAGTTTTATTGTCCATTGAATATTCTCTGAAGTCATATCTTCTATCCATATCTCTACTTTCGTAAGGGTATCTGCTGTCTACGTGTCTGTTATCGATTATAGTACGATTATCGACTCTTTCATCATATCTTGAATCATAACGATTAGATTCATAATTAGGTCTATCATAGTTATAATTGTACCTATTTTTATCATACTCTTGATGATGATTTTCAAAGCTTTGGTAATTGGCCCTGTCATCATAATTATAACGTGGGTAATCTGTATTAGCATAGTTAATATTAGTCGGAACTGGAGCCTGTGGCATTTGATAATTTCGATTATCATATGCCTCGTATGCAGGATAAGCTGGCTTATCATAGCTAGGATACCCTTGGTTTTCGTATTTGTATTTATCATCATAAGGAAAATTAGATGGGTAGGAAGGATAATTGGTTGCTTTGTAGTCGTAGTCATCATACCTTGCTGTTGGGGGAACAGAAATTTCGGAATTCATGTTAATGTAAGGTTTGTTCACAGCTGGTATCCGTCGATTATTTGCTGTTGCCTGGTGGACCGGTATCGGAAGATAGTTCTCATTTTGGTTTTGTTTTGGTTCATACTGACGAGCCATCACTAAGCCATCAATATTCTGGAACCAGATACATTCAGAGCTCACGCCAATCACTTACAGACTTTTTTTCTTTTATAAGTTCAAATTTTTTTTTGCATTCAACATTCAACAAACATATCCATATAATTTAAAGCCACTCATGCACACTTATTTACTATTTTATTAAGAATCCACTATTCTCATACACCCTTATATCTAAATTATTTTATTTCCTAATTTATTTATACTTTCACTAATCTCATACATTCTAATTTGCTAATTTGAGCTATTTCATAAATACAAAGGTGCTTTTTTCATTACGTTTTTCTGGCTTTTCAGTAAAATAAAATAATTAAAAATTAAAAAAATGACGGTGCTATAATCACATAATTTAAATTTTTACAATCAATTTAACAACGCAATATTTAAATTTTTAACCAATATAAAAATGGATTTAAAAAACTAAAAAGAGGTTTTAAAATATAAATTCAAAAATCATCACACTCATACAATCAAATATTAAATAATAAGATGGTATGCAACAATTGTTATATTAAAGCATAATTTTGCTTGGATTTTTAGGGGACCGAAAAATTAAATAATCAATTACGCGAAAATTCTATTAAGTATATAATTATTTAAATTACATTTTCATATTTTACATATATATGCTATTCAAAAAAAGCATCCAGGTATTTTACGCAAATTCTTTTAACGCTACGCGTGCTTTAACTTTTTGAATTTCATTCTTCCATTCACTCATTTTATTTCACATCAATAAAAGTTATACCACTCTTGAATAATTATTATTAAGAATGCATAATAGCTAAGAAAGATTATTTCTAAAAAAGAGTAGTATAAGCTCTTATCCTGACTACGAATAAAATAAATTACTTTAATTCCTCAAGACTCACTCATTATGAATTTAACAAATAACGTAAAACATTATAAAAATTTGTATTAAAAGACAGAAAGCTTACCTTACTGTTGGGAACTTTCACATCACACCATCGCCCATCAATCATGTGACGTTGAGCAAGACACCTTAACTGTGATTCGTAACTGCCAAAACGGATAAATCCAAAACCTTTACTTTGACCAGATTTTGCATCTTTTTTTACCTATAAAATAATTATTTTTGAATATTATTGATAAATTTATTTTCATTGCAACGTATTAAATCATGTGATTATATTTAGCTTTCTATTCAAAAAATTATTTCTTAAATTATAACTTATAATTTAAATATACTTATATATTTACCTGTGCCATCAAAACTTCACCAAAAGTTTCAAAATATTCTCTCAAATTTTGTTCTGTTGTTTTCCATGGTAGGCCAAGTACAATTAAATCAGTGCAGCGTAACTTTGTTTCCATGCGTTTTGTTTTTGCTGTAGAGTTTTCCAGATTGTCATCAGATTTACGTTTGTTTTCTGTAATTAAATACAAAAGATATGGATAAAAATTGTAGGTGATACAGGTAAATATAATATATTTTTATTATAAAAAGAAGTGCTATATATATTTATGTAGAAAAAATTATTTATTTATCAGTGATCAATACTGAGCTAAGTTGTATGTAACAAAAAAAGTAGAAAAGTGTTTTTAGAAAAAATATGTTTTTATAAAAGTGGCTTTGTTAGAAAGATGTTTTCTGCCACAGAAATTTCTGAGAAATGGCTGAGTCTGAGTCTACAGCTTTATAAGATCAGTGATAAATAAATCATTTTTTCAACATAAATATGTACTAAATTATAGGCAACTTCAACATTAATATTAAATAAATGCTATTTAACAAATTTAAAAGCTTTTCTATAATCTATAATGAAAACGCTTATTGGAAAGCTTAATTATATTATTTTTTATCCAATAACATGCTTTAGATTTTTGGTTTATAATGCAACAGGTTCATAATGTAATGAAAAAATATAAAATAAATTGCTCATAACCAGTAGTAATCTTAAGCAGGATGAGAAATGTATAAAAATGTAAATTATGCATAATTTTTAAATTTGAGTCAAAAAAGTTGTTTTTTAACAATGAAACATCCTAAAGATAATTAATATAAGAATACTTGGTTACCTCAAATCAAATTGTATTTTTTAAATATAAACCTCATTCAAACATTTTCTCCTAATAAAAATTTAATCGTCTAAAAATTTACAAGCTTTTCTTTTACAATAATTATATAAATATACATATTATATATTTATATCTACAGGGAAGCTAGACTTTAAAAGTTGATTTCAATTGAATATAGGAGACCCAAATTGTAGAACACTGCTTTTTGATTTAAAATATACATAAATTGATACATTTTAAAACATATAACAATCATTATACCTACTGATTCCAAAACCAGTATTAAATAATTTATCAATGGACCTTAATTTATTTTTAAAATATTTTAAATCAAACTGTGATCAATTTTAATCACTGACCACGTTTAAACGGACTGTGGTTTAGTATATTGCTTATAGTAGAAGATCTGGCTGACAAGGTTTGGGATGAACTTCTGAGTTACCAAACAAAAAACGGAAAGGGACAATACTGCTTATATAAGGATGCCCCATGAGTCTTATGTTAAGAGCTTTGGTAATCTAAATTTACCTAGGCTAGTAACCTAGTTTGTCACCCAGGTGAAAATTTTGTTAGTGGATCTAGCATTTAAATTTGTCAATTTTTTTTTGGGAGCTAAGGAACAGCCAATCAAAACTCTAGTGTATTCAACTAAGTTAACAAAAATCAGTATGTGAAAGCATAGTCATTTGTTACTTTAAAAACCTTTAGGTTCAAGAAAAAAAAAAAGTAAAAAAATTATTTTTTTTAAATTAAGTTCATAGTTTCTTAAATTTATAAGAAATCCTATAACTCAAGAATGCTAGCAACAAAGTTTTGTACCCAAGGAGTCTAAAGTTTTTTTGTAATTATGATCCTTAAGGATTTTTAATTTTTTGTGAGACTAAATTATGAAAAATGAATTTTAGAGTGAATTTTTGTTTTAGAGTAAAGTTTTCTTTTTTGCGAAATTACTAGATCTGCCATAATCTATATTTGTATATTACAGAAATCAAATTCTTGTTTTGTTAATTATTTTTTTGTCAAATGTCAAACGACAAATAAAAAAAAAAAAAAAAAAAAAGAATAATTATAGACCCCAGAGTATATCATAAAATAAGTTTCTATGAACTAAAAAATTAGCTAGGGTTTTAATTTATCAAATTAAACTTTTTTGTAGCCTTATAGTCTTTATCTAGCATTTAACTCTTTTTTGACATTTTTTGATCATCATATTTTTTGAGAATTTAAAAAGTATTTTTACTTATTCATAAAAACTTGAAAACATTTATAATTGGCAAAAAATTTCTAGGCCTAATTTTGTTTAAAAATTAAAGTCTCTGATATTGGCCTGTTTCTGTCTAAAAGATTATATTTTCTTATGGGAGTTAAAAAACAGAGTTCTTGTTCTTAACTTGCAATAGAATTAAAATAAAAATAAAAAAATAAAAATTCATTAATTTAGGCTTTTTAAAAAAATAACTTTTTGTTAACTAATAACTAATTAATACAATCAAAAGAAATTACCATAAAATGTTAAAATGCATATTAATGACATTTTATGACTTTAATTTAAAAATTAAGGTGAGCTGTTTTACAACATTTTAAAAATAAAATAGCACACACCAAGCTAACTGTATGCAAATCTATATCGCATTTTACATTTATTTCTTCAAAAATACAAGCTTATTACTTAAAAATATATTTTGTGAATAAAGCTGCTGGGACGGAATTTAAGTGATTCATGAGTATGTAATAATCAAGACATCTATTTTAGATAAAAAGAAAGGGTTTGGTTGGGGTAAACCGAAAAACTGACCTTTCGGAAAGACGCAGAAATAGACCGTTTTGCCCCATCCATTCTCCGGTGCATGAAGTCTTCCATCGACTAATCTAACTCCTCTCATAGCCCTTGATTCAGGATTTCGATATTTTAAACCGCATGTTCCTGGGAATTGAGCTGCAAGCGTTGTTAATAATAAAGTACCATCGTCCTCCGTTGGTAATTCTATAGGTTCTTCACCCTCGTCTTCTGATACTTGGATATATGACGACATTATGCCTGAGTTTTTTTTTTATTTTTCCAATCTCTCTTTCTCTCTTCACGCACGCGCTATATCGTTTGCTTTCTAAAACAATATACTTTTAGGGATGTTTGTTTGTCAGCTTTTTTCGAAAATGAATGAACTGTTAATATGTGGGAGTTTTTGATAATGGAATTTTAAAATTCCTTCAGTCGATGGTTATCTCTTAAGTTTTCTTTTAGGCAGCTAGATTTTTTTTTATTTCCTGTTTTCCCTATTCCATAAATTCCATGCATACACACAGACACAAACAATCTAAATCGGGAACGCGTTCTCTTTATAGTTACTGCGGCTTACGTATGATTATGTGTGTATATATGTGAGCTCTCCCCTGGCGAAGACTTCTCCTCGTAGTAGATTAATACATAAAGATATATGTATACTCTTATAGTTTAAATACATAAATTATATGTATATCATATCATTTACAAGCTTTTCTTTTAATGAACGAAGATAATGCAAGTATTTTAGTATGAAGTAGCAGTAATGACACACATCGAGAGAAAAAAGGAATTCAATCAGTCCAAAATACACTCAGTTATACAACACACGCTTATAAAAAATCTGATTTTTTTTTCTTTCTCTTGCAGATACCTTTTTCTCATATACTGTTACTATTATTATTATATTATACTGATACAAAGGTGTAAAAAATTTTCTTTTTATTTCAGTCAATCTTTTATACAGCTTTCAAGTCCACACTTATTCAATAAAAAATAAAAAAAAAATAAAAATAAATAATCAACAAAAATATTCGCAACAATTACACCGCACCTCGCGCTCGCTCTCCCTCGCTCTCTCTTCGCTCTCTCCGCAACAAACGTGCACGTACTCGCACAAGCTTACGTATCGCAGCTCATACCAGCGAAAAATGGTGGATATTGAATGTCGCCGAGAGAAGACAAATGGAAGACAATCTTTAAAAATAATTTTTAGAGTGGGAGAAGCAATAAAGGGGGCAAAGAACGCGCGCACAAAGGAGAAGGTAAAGAGATATGGAGGGGTTCAGTTAATAATAGATAATAATAGATTTTTTTGAGGTGTACGAAAGTGGGGATTATTTTTGAACACACAAAATAATACACCGGTTTTACGGGTCGATAAACGGAAACGGAAGCAAATAAGTGGTGGCGTTGTTTATGCACATGCGCTTTTTTTTAAATTTACAAATATTATAAAAAAATATTTGCATGGTTATGGAAGCTTAAGTGAATTTTTTTTAACAGGTTATTATATTATCTAAGTCCCCTTTTACCTGCATTTTTATATAAGCGTAATACAGGAAAACAGTTGAAATCAGAAAATGAAACGTTTTTTTTTTATAAATATTACCTGGAAAAAATGGATTTAAATTTAATATCATTTTAACATAAAACCTAAACTTTATTATTCAGGCTTCGATCAAAATTCATATAATTACAGAGAAATTACCTATATACAAGAATCTTACATTTTTTATCACAACTTTATTCTTTTATATTTTTATATCTTAAGTAAGTTATTTATTAAGAGCAATATGAAGTTGTTTTTTTTAACTTTTTCGTAGAGTGTAATAATCAATTCCATATTAAATCAACTTCATTTTCAGATTAAGTTGCTAAAACGTATAAAAACCCGATATTCAATCATTAATTTGGGTTAAAAAGGGTTTAAACAATAGCATACCCAAAACATGCAGTAATATCTAAAAAATAAGCGATTTGTAAAATTGAAAATTGGTGCAACAACACACAAAGGCGCTGTAATCGCCGTTAACAGATGAGTGTTTTTTTTCTACTGCTTCGTCGTCCTGTGTCAAGACTATTTTTCATTAAATTTACGTAAGAATATACTAATTCATTAAATTTTAGATCATCTCTTCGAATTTAAAGTTTTTAAAATCCGTAAGTTTTATTAAAATTGTGAGCATTTATTTTAAATTGTTAGCCGTTTATAATATTAAGTACATGTGCTTTAATTTTACAGAAAAAATTTTCTTAAAATGGGGATATCAAATATTTTATACAATGTTTTTATGAAAAGAACATCCACATTTATGCTCACAGTTATTGGCAGTGCATTTTTCGTAGAAAGATCAATTGATTTGGCATCGGAGTCAATTTTTCGAAGTATCAATAAAGGAGTAAGTATAATTTTTAAAATAAATATATTAATCTATTAATTATCCTAATATCTTATTTTGCATATTTTTACAGAAACTATGGGATGATATAAAACACAATTATGAAAAGTAATAGAACAAAATGTTGCTAATTGAAAATAGTTCATGCTTTAAATAAATTTATTTCTTTTTACAATATGTACATAAAATAAGAATCTTTGTAAATTTGTCATTAATGTTAATTTTTTAGCCTAATTCTATTCACTTTTATTTTTTTCCGATAAGCAAATAGAACAAATTTTCAAATACAAACACTATGTTTCTTTTTTTTAAGTAAGACTAAATCTTCACTAAATCGATCTTGAATAAAGTATGATGGTCCTACATGAATAATTTCTGAACTACCTAAGCATTCATTTTTAAGGTACAAAACAGCAAATTGACCTGGAGTTACTGCTCTTAGTGGTTTGTGAGTTTTAACAAATAACCTTTGATTTTTGGTTTTATATACAGTGCAAGGTACTGGATGTATATCTCGCTGATATACTAACTCACATTCTAAGGTACTTTTGGAATTATTTAATTCAGCTGGCTCTTTATTGATCCAATGAATATTATGAGTTACAAAACATTCTGCATACAATGCTAGATGGTTACTTCCTTGTACCTATAATTAAGCATTAATAAATTAATAAAGAACATAAAATTGTATTAAAATTAATTTACCACATATATATTGTTAGTGCTTATGTCTTTTAAAGCAACATAATAGCGTCTTGGGGTTCCTGCTATTCTGCACTTCTGACCTATAGTCCAATGGTGTAGACCTTGATGTTTTCCAATTTTTATTCCATTTTCTATATCAATAAAATCTCCTTCCTTATTTTCTATGTACTAATTTAGTCAAGATTATTAAAATTGATTTATTAAATGATATTAATTTTGACAAACCTCATGCATGAATTTTTTGAAATTCCTTTTACCAATGAAACATATGCCCATACTTTCTTTTTTACTTACAAGTTTATTCAAATTAAATTCAACAGCAATGTTTTTAACCTCTTGTTTCAAAAAATTGCCTAATGGGAACATACACTTTCTTAAAGATTCTTGACGTACTTGAGATAAAAAAAAAGTTTGATCTTTAATTTGATCAACAGCTTTTAAAAGGGAAACATCTAAAAAATTGTGGACGTTAGAAAAAAAAATTTTTATCAGTCAAGCTTCCTTCTCAGTTATACATATTGCATTTTTTATTACTTGTGTTTGGCTTATATAGTTCTAAATATGGACCAAAGCTAGTACAAGCGTAATGACCAGTTGCAACTGCTTCTACATTCAATTTTTCAAATGCATAATGAATAAATTTATCAAATTTAATCTTTTGGTTACATTGAATATCTGGATTGGGAGTAATACCTTTCTCATAGCTGGATATGAAGTAACTAGATTTTTAAAAGATAATTTATAAAAAAACATGAATCAAGTAATTAAAGTTAAATTTTCTTAATGTGCACAACCTAAATACGTTAGTCCAATATTCTTTCACAAAATCAACTCTTAGTAATGGAATGTCTAATGTTTTACAAGCCCATTCAGCATCAGCAAAATCTTTTTCAGCCTGGCATTCTCCAAATTCATTAACAGTGTCCCAATTTTTCATAAAAACTCCAGTAACTTTAAAACCTAAAATAATAAACATTAATTTTTTTTTTAAGTAAAAGATAGCCTCAACCTCAAGTTACCTTTCTTTTTTAATAACAGAGCAGCAACAGCACTGTCGACACCACCAGATATTCCAACAGCAATTTTTTTAAACATTTGTGGATACATCAAAAAAGTATACCAGCTGACAATAAAATTATTTTCTGTATTTCTTCAGAAAACATTTAGACTAATTTATACATTTAGACTACGGTACTGAAAAAAAATCCACAAGAATAAATTTTTGAATTTTTAAGAGCGCTGCACGATTATTATATATGTTACCGTTAAAGTCCGCTTTCCCGATGTTGTTTGGTATTTAGGGACTGTCTACAATTGGCCGTAAGACGGGTGCGTTTATACGCTACGTTGCGCAGTAGAAAATTTTACATTAGGCTAGTTCCACAAACCTCCGTAAACGCAAAATCGCAGCCGCAACGCAATGCGCACAAACCAAAATCGTGTTTTGCACATGCGTGTTGTGTTGTGCGCATTGCGTTGCGGTTAAGTTTTTACGTTTACGGAGGTTTGTGGAACTAGCCTTACAAAAATTTTACTGCACATCGACGCATCCGTAAAACGTGGCTATACGGCCAATTGTAGAGAGTCCCTTAGGGTAGGTTAGGTCAGAGTTAGGTTAGCCTTTACGTACGTACGTACGTTAGGTTGGACTTTATCGGGAGAGCGGACTTTAACTCAGCACGCGTAGGCAGCCTGTGAAGTGTGAACTGTGAATTCAGTTCCCGTTCAAAACAAAAACAAGACAAATCTCCTGTTCTGGTTCATTTTGTAAAAATCTGCATATAAAAAAATTTAATTTTTTAATAAAACATGATGCCAAGGTAAATTTATTTGTTATTATTTTAATTAAAAAATTAAATATGTAAAAATTGTACAAATTATTCTTATAATTTTGAGTTTGAGATATAGGTTATGAAAAAATTTTTTTGTTTGTAAACTTTTTTTAGATTGATTTGATTGATTCACAAATTTTTATAGCCACAAATTCCTCTATTCAAATATTCCATTATTTTTTTAGTAGCATTTATTAGATTATGCAAAAAAATTAAAAAATTAAAAAACTTTTTTCAGCCAAAAATTTCTTTAATTTATTTGATATTTGAAAAGTGAATGTTGCAGGGTTACAAAAAGATTTCAAAGATGTTTATTTTTTTATAACGTATATTTTTCTTGAAACTTTCGGAAAGTATTAACTTTTTTTTAATAAATAAATAAACTTGAACAAAAAATAAAAGGTCCCTTTTAGTTTTCACAATAATTTTTATTTTTTCATAATGTAAATTTGGTTTTTTAATAAATATCTACTTGATGAAATTTATGTACATATATGTATGTAAAAAAAAAAAAATTAAAAGTTCATACATTTAGTAAAGTACTCTGATAGTTGCATTGAATCATTGAATAAAATTGAAAATTTAAATAAAATTTTCGAAAGTAATATTGGAATTTTCGGTAAAACGTGTACTGATTTTGAAAGCAATTTCAGATCTAGTCTTCAAAGCTTACCATTTCAAATATTTTTACAAAGTTAAAGCATGTTTTAGCCATCAATGAAACTTTTCAAACAAAACATAATAATTGTATTAATTTAATACTTTATTCTGCTCTTAAACTATTTTCTTCCTTTTAAATAATTTAATTTTCATATAAGCTCTATTATATAAATAGAACTCTGAAAGTCCTGACTATGTAGAAGGCAGTATCCTGACTACCTATATACTAATTAATATATGAAGAAGATAATGTGTTTTACTTATGAATCTTCAATTTCGCTTCAAATCTTTTTCCAACAACTTACTGGAATTTTTATTAATTAATTCAGTAGTTAACATATTTGAAAATTTTGTATCAATTTTAATTTATATTATAAACCCTCTATTAATTTTTTAATAATCCAATTAGCTATAAGGTTTATATTCTATCTAAATTAAATTTTAAAAAATACTTATGCAGTTTCATATATTTAAAAATGTTTTCTAACTAAAGGGAGGAGACACGTATTTCTCTTCCACAGTGCTAATGAAAAAACGTGTTCCCTCGACACTAACAAAGAAAAATTACATTTTATCTATGGGCATAAAAAAAGATTAGAAGTCTAAGTTTAACTTTATTTTACAGTAAAAAAAATAAAAACACTAAAAAAATAGTGGACAATAAGTTAAAACTTACTGATGGAACTGTTATGGATAATATTGTATGGACAAGGAAAAAAGAAAAAACAAAAACTTTCAAACCAAACGAAAAAGGATCATGTCCTTATTCTTTAGTGAGTAGTATATAATCAAATATAATTGCAAAGGTAAAGAATTAATGGCATTAATCTTATATAATTCTAGGAAGAGTTCCCACAGTTACCCATTAAAAAAAGATCTAATTTGGAAACGTCTTCCGAGATAGATGAGAGTATCTCAGAAAATGATTCTTTTGATAATAACTTATTTGTAGATTATGAAGTTTCAAATCATCAAAAAATACCAAATTATCGGGGAGAAATTTTGGCTTCAGTACGAGAGGTACATATAGTATCAGCAGAGTAAAATATTTAATTATTTTTTAATTTACACGTTTGCTTACTTTTCAGACAACAGGTGGCCGGGTTGACTACGAAGCTTATTGGAGAAATCTGCAAGAAGAAAATTCTTCTAAAATTGATCAAAAAAGTCAAAATGAAACAACTTCAGAATATCAATCTTTTGATTCATCTGAATCTGAGTATATTACGCCAAATACAACATTCACCAAAATGGTCCAGTATGAAAGCAATGGAGTTGCTGTAGATAATAAAGATATTTACAGAAAAAATATACTTATGAGAAAACTGGTGCAGAAAAACCAAACAGTTGAACCTGAATCATCTTCAGATGAGGATGAATCAGCTATGTTTGATATAAATAAATTAAGCTTAAACGAGAGTGATGAGTCCATGCGGGAAGCTAGATTAAATTTACTCCAACCTAAAGTACCTCGAACAAATTTTTTGCAACCTAGTTCGATCGACCCGGATTTATTATTGACTCCTTTACACGAGAGTATTTTAACAAATACAAGACATGAAAAGTTTCGACTACCTCGACAAGGGGTTGAACATTATTCTACACCCAACAGCTACTTTGTGCGAGAAGACATAGATGATGAGATAAGGTATGAATAGTAAATGTACGTTTATGAAGAATGTAAATAATTGTTATCATTATCATTTTTATTATTGTTATCATTACTAAAAATATTATATTTAAGCATTTCATTATATTTGTTTTACAAATAATTCATATTTAATTTTGGTCAAGGATATCAATGTGAATTTCTGATAAAAATAAAATACAAAATGATACAGTATATCTCAATAAAATATTAGGTTCTAAATATTTTATACTTTACTTGTATATTATTCAGAACCATAATCAGTACTTTTAAAGTAAAAGTCTTTTTTAGTTTCATTACTTTACTTAAAAAATTTTTTATTTTAAATAATAAATATCAATATTACTTCTCAAATCAAGATATATGGTTCAGATTAAAAGAAAACAAAATTTTGTTGGTATATGGACTTATCGTTAAGGGTTTTTGCTACTTTACTCTGTAGAATCTCAGTCCTTTTTTTTCCAATAAAATCAGAGTCTTAGTTTAATCTTTACTTTAAATAATTTGAAATTTCCCAGGACAAAAATTTATTTTGGAAATGTATACCACTTATTTTTTATTTAAGTAAACTATAAATAAAGTTGAGTTATCATATCATATCATTATCAAATTAATTTTGAACTTTAATAATCAATGAAAAAAATAACTTAAGAATTTCTGATTTCAATGAAATTAAAAAAATCTGAGTTAATTTTTTTTAATTTTTAATAGCATCGTATTTTGCTCAAAATATATCAGCTCAATATATTTTACAAAGTTTAATTTACTAAAAAATATGAATTTCGTTGTAGGTATGTCCGGACTAATAATATATCCTGATTTATAATTTATTGTTTTAAAAACTAATTGAATAGTTAAACACTAACTCTTCAAAAAAATACTTTTACTTATTAAAAAGTACCTCTTAAATAGGAAGATTTTATACGCATTTTTACGTGATTAAAATCTTCCTTTAATTGGATTAGCTTTTTAAATATATTTTTTATTATAACCAATTTCGAGCATTAAACACAAATAATAAATATTTTTCATTAAATTTTTTTATTAAAAATTTTAAATTAATATCTATTGAAATAACAAAATTTCAGTCTTATTATATAATTACCGATAAGTATTATTATTATCATGTAATGCTTAGAATAAAATATATTTTATTAATTTTTTATATAAGAAAATAAAAATAAAAACTAAAATAAAATGTGCAAAGTCTACCTCAAGTTTTAAAATTTTAAAGTTTTAATTTAAACTTCACATATGTACCCATATTAATATATTAGCTAAATCCAAAAAAAAGATATTGAATTTCATTTTTTTTTTAAATCTGCACATAAACTATTTATTTTTACTGAGTTTGTTATAAAGTTTGATATTAAGTATAATTACTAAATAAAATTTAAGTATCTGTAATTTTAAAATAATAACAATTATAATAACATGTTTATTTATTATTATAAATGGTACAAAAATTATAAATAAAAATGCTAAAAAAATAAAATTAAACGCAGTCAATAGAAATAACATTGCAAAAATATTTTGCTTGAAAATTTAAGCAGATATTCAAGCTGACACTCAAAACTTTCTAGATGATTTCTGTCTAAGTATTAAATAAAATAATAAAATAAACATGTGTTCTCATAAAATTACATGATTTATACTATTTAAAAAAGTAATGATTTTTAGTTTTGCTTGAATATTCAAGCAACATATTTTAACAGTAATTAAAATACCATAATCAAAACTGATTTTATAATTTCTAAAAAGGCTGTTATTTCTCTCAGAGCTGTAGAAATTTTTTCGAATAAAACCTTAGAGATGTTAATTTATAGCATCTCAATTTTACGTACTTGTTGCATAATGTATTATTATACATTTTTTTGCTGCAAAAATGAAAAATGTATAAACTCAGTTACTGCTGTTAAAGTATTTATTTTTGTAAATCATTTAGGCTATATACTTAATATAAATTATAAATGATATTTAAATAAAACAAACATTATAAGCAAACACCTGTGTCTTTTATTTTTAAATTCTTACCTGTAAAAAAATTGATTTTTTTTTAAGTTTTAATTTTTCAAAAATTTTTAAAATACTCTTAATCAAATCAATTTTTAATAAATTATAGCCATATTAACTAAAATTTTAGAGCAATATAACTCAAATAATAAAGGTATAATTTAAACTTTTAAGAGCTAAAAAGGTGAAAAATTTATTCTGCATTTTTAATAATTTAATGAAAGCAAATTTTTCTAATATTTAAATTATTATATATGAATTTTTGATTCGCATACGTGTCTGCCGAGAGTATATACAGGGACTTTAGCTAGAGTGAGTGTTTTTTGTCAGTCACAAACAAAACCTATATGCATTATAAATATAGTTCCTTCGTTTATAATTGACAAAAAACGCCCACTCCAGTCAAAGACCGCGTATATGTTTATATATATAAACCGTGAGCAGCGTAAGCATCATTCTCAGCGCTATCATTCTTGATCAAAAAAATATTCTTTTTCACTATCAACAAAACTATGCTCTTAAATTTTATATAATATATTAATTTATGAAATTATTTTTTCAGTATCCTGTAAAAAATAATATTTTTTACCGAAATGAAGTGTAAACTGTGAAAAAATATTTTAAATTTTAAAGGTTAATCTAGCAACTATAATATGTTTATTCATATTGTTATACACAATGCATATTGATATAATACAAAAATCAAAGAATTTGAAGGTAAACCTTCTTTTAACTTTTCTAATTTTTTACCCTAGAAATTAAAAATAAAATTTTTTAGAATATATAAAGAAAACTTAGAAATGGGTACATCATTAAGCCGCTATGAAGATCTCTCAAAGAATACACATTTACAAAAGTTTTGTGGTAAAGAATCCATTCCTCCTGATGACTCTTTTTGGAACAGATTTCTCTCTTATAACATGAGAGCTCCTCTTACAAGAAATGACCAAATTGAACTTGATTCTCGCATAGACTCATCATGTCAACAACTGTTAGTAAACAATCCTTTAACAGGAAACATTGGCTCCTTAATACAAGTTAGCCTTATGCGAATAGGTGAATTACTTGCAATGGAGGATGCAGAAAAGTGAGATAATTGAATTTAATTTTAAGTTTAATCATAAACTGTATGTTGGTTATTTTTCTTTTCATAGTGTTATGCCAGCTTGGCAAACTTACAATGCATTATTTACTGTTAGATGTATTCTAAAGTATTTAATTGAAACTGTTGGAGAAGATGAAATGATACGTCACACAGAAGCTCAACAATCTGGTCTTGATAGCAATAGTATGTTACCTGTAATTTTAACTTCATTTTTTGAAGCTCTTGTAGAAGTAATTGTAGACATACCTTTATGGTAAAAAATTCTCATAATCTTATAATAACCACTTAAATCAAAGCCTTTATTATTTTTTCAGTGATTTTACATATCTAGTGCATCTTGAAGCTATAAATTGTCTTTTAGTTTTACTTTCTGTACAACTTTTCTCCCAGACTCCAGCTGAATACAGTGCAGTTTATAGGATAATAATGAATGATGATCAGTCAGTACATGCTTCTGTCATTGTTTGTACATTATTAAAGAACTTTGCAGAGCAAGCTCATGCTCCTCCAGGGCTTTTAGCTCCACAAACAGGGACAAGTATCGTTTTAAGTATTGCAGGTAAGAAACCAAAATTTTAAAAAATAAAATCAAATCACTCAGATAATGAATTACATTAGCTGGCTTGTGGAATGTTATAACAATGGGAATGGCAAATAGTAGCAAAAATATTCAAGTTGTGAATGGTGGTAACCCGGAAGAGATAGAAAAAAAAAGAAATATTGAAACTCCATTAGCTAGCCAATCTTTATTATTGTTACTAGTTCTAACAAATCATTGTACAGCTACTCGGAATCCTTATCGAGATGCTTTATTTTCATTTGTGAATGTAGAAGGTTTGTTCAAAAAATATTTACTCAATATTAATTTTAATAAAGGTTTAATAAAAGTTTTTTTTTTACAGATGAAGTACCATATTCTGATACAGAATGTATATTTAAATTCAACATTGACAAGTTGTTCAAAACAATATGTAAAATACCCAGTGCTGATGAAGTAACACTTTTACTATACATGTTATTGCATAGAAATTCAAATTTTAAGCATCATGTAATGAATAGGCTTGATATACAATTATTAGTAAGTAATTTAAATACTTTCTGAAATTTATTTGGAGGAATTAGAATATAAAAAAAAATTATAAATTTTAGGTAATTCCTATTTTACAAATTCTTTATCATGCTCCAGAAAATACTTCGCATCATATATACATGTCATTAATAATACTTTTAATTCTAAGTGAGGACGAAACATTTAATAAAAGAATGCATGAAATTGTAAGCAAAATACATTTACAATAAATCGAGCAATAAATTCAAAAAACTAAGTATATTTATTATTATTTAGACACTAAAAGGAGTTACATGGTACACTGAAAGATCAATCAGTGAAATATCGTTAGGTGGACTGTTAATTTTAGTAGTTATAAGAACCATTCAGTATAATATGCTTAAAATGAGAGTAAGAGTAAAAATTTTTTTTTCTAAGTACTACAAATTTGACAATTTTTATGACTACTTTTAGGATAGATATTTGCATACTAATTGTTTGGCAGCTTTGGCCAATATGTCTAATCAATTTCGATATTTACACTGTTATGTAAGTCAAAGGATTGTGAGTCTTTTTGAAACTTTAGCAAAAAAACATGGAAAGTTAGAAGCAAAAATTAAATCTCAGTTACTAACATCAACTTCAACAGTTGTTAATATTAGTATTAATGGCAACAGTGGGAATGCGGATTTGGTAATGTTATTTTGACACAATTTTAAAATATAAAAATTAATAATTCATAAAAAATTTTTTATAAGATCCAAGATTTAGCGGTTTTAGAAGAAGTTTTAAGGATGGTTCTAGAGATAATAAACAGTTGCTTAACTTATCAGTTATCTGATAATCCTAATTTAGTTTACACTTTATTATATAAAAGAGATATTTTTCAACCTTTTAGAGCACATAATGCTTTTCAAGACATCATTCAGAATATTGATTTGGTATGATAGTTTTATTTAGCATTTAATTAAATTTGAAAAAGCACATTTTTTCAAAATATAACTTTTCCAAGGTAATCAACTTTTTTTCATACAAACTTGAGCAAATGGACCAGTCTCAACTTGGTGTAAATGAAGTTTTGTTAGCAATACAAGAAGGAACAAAACAATGGTCCAGTGATAGACTTAAGGTATTATTATTATTTTTTTTAAATATTATAAGATAGGGTATTTTTTTCTTATAAAATAAACTGCTTCAAGTGTATGTTAAATGAAAAACTTTCAAACTAATTTTAAACTTTCAAATTAATTTTCAACGTGCTTTTAAACATGATCTACTTTCTGCTCTTAGACAATCATTGTTTTGGCTTTTGATGAAAAATTATGTATTAAACAATGTCACAATAGAAAAATTACTCGCTTTTTCATACAACTGTATGTTATAACTGAAAACCAATATTTTGTCAATTACTTAAGAAATAGTTATTTTTCATTTACAAAGTATAAATTTCGACTGTGCAAAATGAGATTATTTTCTTAGCTAATATTTTTTTTTTTATTTAGTACTGTACAGCTAGCAGTAAATACAACCTTGCCTAAGAAAACAATCTTATCACAAAAAGGATTCCTTTAAACTCAAAAATAATACGTATATGAAATCTTGATTTGACTCTTGATTTGAAAAAAAAAAAAATTCTTTTAAAGCAAAAAAAATCTTTTGTAATAAAAATAATGTTTACAATACTCTATTTATTTTACCAAAATATCATTTTTCTTGAGCAAAAATTCTTTTTAAATTATTTTTTATGCATTAAAAATGTGAGTACCACAATAGCTTTTTAGTTTTCAAAAATTTCCCAGGAGAAAGATTATTTATTTTATAGTAAATAAATTTTATATCCTTTTAAACAAAAATTATTTTCTATTTATCTTAACTAACCTGATTTTTTTTTGTGCAAAAAAGGTTTTATTTGTGTTAAATAAAAAATACATTTGCTGCAAAATTTTTAGCGCAAAATTATCTGTAGTTACGACTTATTTTTCAGCAAAGTAAAAATTCATAAACATGTCTTTTAATACTTATGTAATAAAAGCATCTTTTTACTCGCAGTGTACTTGATGAAAAATTTCCCCTCGAATAAAAAATTTAAAAAATTCTCCTCCATAATTAATAATTAATATTACTAGAAATTAAATATTTTTTTATCACATTAAAGGCATTAAAATTAAAATTTGTTATAAATTTTACAGAAATTTCCAGAATTAAAATTTAAATATGTTGAAGAAGAGCAACCTGAAGAATTTTTTATTCCTTATGTATGGAGTGTTGTTTGTCAAAATGCACTGTTGCACTGGAGTGCAGAAAATATAAAATTATTTTTATCCAGTCAAAATGAACCAACTACCATTGTTGTCTGTTGATGTTAGCTTTATTGATAAAACAAATATATTAAAATATAATATTAAAAGTACTCTTAAGTATTATACAATAAGGGAAAATAATAAATATTTTCTTTATAAATGCTAAATAAACATCTTTTGTAAAAATGTTAAATTTTCTACATAGTAAGCAAAATATATATTATATTTATAAAATTTTTTAAATTGTAAATATAAATTCAATTATTTGTACATAATTAACTCTAATAAATTTATACGAATAAAATTAAAATTTTGCATTACTCATTTATTAAAGGAATGGGAGTAAGAATAAATAGATATCATTTTTTTTTCGAATGTACACCTTTATTAAACAAATACACTTTTTACGTCTTATTTTAGTGTTTTTATACTTCTATGCCATGTGCATTTTGTCTGTTTGCGCTTGTGTAAAAGTATTTTATCCTTAGCTGCTTTTTTTAATTTAAATTTATATAACTTGTAATTAATTTGACATTTTTTTCTGTGCGTCATATCAGACATTATACAGTTAGTTGCTTCAGTTATCTCTAAAATTATCAATTAAATTTCTATTATAAATATTAAAAATTAAAGTTTCACAAAAAATTATTTCTGATATTATAAGCGTTTTTTTTTTCGCTGAAATACATGTAATTTCATCAAAACATTTAGCATACATCATTTTAAAATTCCTACATAGACCAATGACATAATTTTTCTTACACTTAATATTTTTTTTGTTGCTTTTTTAAAGATTTTTTGTTATTAGATTTAAATGGCTTTAAAATAAAAATTTCATTATTAAATTAAAAAATTTTTTTTTTAAACGTTTATTCAGCTTTTTATTAAAAATTTTTACAAGCTGATTATGTATATATATTTATATATTTTTTTTTTGCTTTCATTATTGCATCTATTAAAATTTTTTTAATACTTAAATCAAATAATATTATGTACTTTAGCTTCTACAAAAAAATAATAATATTTAAAATAATAAAATATTAATTACACAGCTTACTTTTAAATAAAATTATTATTTTGCTACATTTTTTTTTTATTTGCAAATGTAAATATTTTA
Source organism: Anagrus nilaparvatae (assembly GCA_022575985.1). Taxonomy (NCBI): domain Eukaryota; kingdom Metazoa; phylum Arthropoda; class Insecta; order Hymenoptera; family Mymaridae; genus Anagrus; species Anagrus nilaparvatae. The sequence goes on along the minus strand of JAKSXM010000247.1, from coordinate 23,558,192 downwards.
TTTATATATTTATATATATTCATGTCACTTATTATTTGCTTTTAGTGTAGGACCATTGTTTTATAATAATAGTTAAGTACAATCTATTATTTTAAGCTTACCACACATAAGAATCTAAATTCGTAGAAAAAGGTTTTTTTCTAAAATTATAATATAAACGTTAATTTTTTTTTTATTTTTTATTTCAATTTTATTTGACTAAAAAATTTTTTATATATGGCTTTAAAATGATACATTTATGAAAAAAATTTTTTTTTTTTTTGAAAAATTTTTTAGCGTATCTTATTAAATGAGTATCTATACATATAATATATATTTATATATATTATATTCTTAGTTCCTAAAAACTATAATATGTGCATTTGCATTAAAAAAAAGAATGCATATATATAATTAAAAAAAAAAAAAATAGTGAAAAAAAGGAAAAATAGTTAGGCCATTGCAAATAACAGACTGATTAATATTATGGCTTTTACTAAAATTATAGTGCATGAGTACTTAAGATACTTACTTATATTTGAAGAAATGCTATTATGGCAAGTTTTTTTTTTAAACATGACTTGTTTGATCTTATTTTGTTCAAATTTTTCTTTTATAAAAATGATATGATATGCATATACATTGGAAAAATAAATTGTCATATTATTGTTTATAATATACGCGTATATATAATTTAATAATACATTTATAGATACACGTTAATTATAGGACTTTTTGGGCAGTATTTGTAATACAATATTATAAGCTTTATAAACTTTTATTTTATTATTGCCTACACTTTTTTTTTCAAATATTTAGGTCGTAATTTTTTTATAAAATTTATATAAACGTACATATCAAATACTGCCTGATAATACATATTTTTTTCTTTTTTTTCATTTACCCACTTTTTTTATTTTTGAAGGGATAATTACCATAAAATTTTTAAGCAGCAAAACATTTTAATTGCACTGAGTTTTATTTATTTTTCTTTTTGTTTTGCCATTAGAAATTTTATTTTTATTTCTAGAAAAATCATAAAATTATAATTAAAAAAAATTTATAACAATTTCTAATTATTATTGAGAGACAACATGATTATTTAGAAAAAAAGTGTAAATTACAGTCTCTATAACTATATAATTTATTAGCGAATAAAGATTTTTTGTTCATTTTGTATGTCAAAGATAAAATTCTCTTTTTTTTGAGATCATAAAAGACTCAGTTTGATTAAAAAAGGCTTATCTCTCAGAAAGTCAGAAGAAAATGCAAATAACCCTTTAAAATAATGAATTTTAAATTCTAGATTGGTATCGTTATACCAAAATCAAAATAATATTTTATTATTGCAGTAGCATTCAAAAAAAAACAACTTTTCAATATTTTATATTTGTGCATATTGATAAAGTATAGAACGATATATCAAATTTTTAATAATTACAAAACAAAAAATTTTAATTTTAATTTTTCAAACAAGTTTTTTACCATTTGATTATAATATAGTTCCTTTTATATAGCTTTGCAAGCATATTTAAATTGCAATAATTTCTTTATGTAACCTTCCGAGTAATATCATCAGATTATTACAAAAAGAAGTATTTAAAATGCTTTTGCCAGTACAGTGTGTTGAACAGTTTAATGTATGTGTGAAAATATTCTTTAATGATAATAATAAATACATACTTTACCAAACGCAATATTTTAACAATATTTTTTTCTGTATTTAAAAATTATTTTTTTATTTATTTTTTAATAAAATACATATAGTGACCCGCACCCTTACAGGTTATATATTTTTAAAATGCTTTTTTATTTTAATCTTTTTGATAAATTGAAAATGCTTGAGCATCAGCTCCTTGTATAATAGATTACTAATAAACTGAATCTAAGGGGACGGATATAATCTGTAACACTTCCACTTGCCTGTAAGAACACAGTTCACCAAACTATTTATTCTATACTTTAATAGACCATTACAAAATGTTCTATCTTTTTTTCTTTTTAAATTTTTGAAAGAAGATGTAAAATCTCCAGAACCAAATTCTATATATAATTTATTGAATTATTTTGCACAACAATTTTTTTGGTTTCCAAGCTTTCTAGGTAACAATTTAATAGTTGAGCAATATAATTTCTTGTTTTTATTTATTTAATTCTCAAGTAGATAAATCTGCATTGCAAAGCTGCATAACTCCTAAATTGAAAAAAAAAAATTAATAAAATTATTATAAGATTTTAAAGTCTAAAAAAAAAATTTATATTTGCTATGTTTACCAAAAATTGACTTCACAAAATGTATCAAAATAATTTAATAAATTTTTTCGTATTAGAATTCATGTTGCGAAATATTGCCCAAATTAATAAGCAGCTATTTTAATTTTTTTTTTTGTTTTCTAATCATTTAGTAGCAAAAAAAAAATGAAAAAAATTTTAAATATTAACTCTTGTAAATTTATTAAAATGAATGGCTGATTCAATTGTGCTTAATGATCTTAAGTACATAAGATTTTACGATTTTAACTTTTAATGGAAAATCGAATTATATCCATAAAAGAGTAATATACCTATTTGTTTTGCTTCATAAAAGTAAGTAATAAGTGTAATAGCATGTATAAAATATAGGTATTCAGTGTAATATAAATATACCTAGATCTCTTTATTCAACTAATAGATTTAGCCAAGTACAAAATTTTTTCAAATAGGCAGTAAAATATAATCAATTCAGAAAAATCATTTATGTCATCTGAAAGTATATCTAAAATAGTCTCAACTGAATTTCAATTATTTTTTAAATCAATTACTTCCGAATTTTGTGACTTATAGAACAATATAGATGTGAGTAATAGTGTACTTGTTATTTTCAAGTTGAAGTCCCGAATTCAAAAAATCGTGCACTTAAGCAACGATCTATTTTCTGCTCTCCCAGTCTTTTTTCTTTTGAAATAAAAAACTATGTTTTGAGCAACGAAAAAAATGGAGTTCAAAATTTGAATATCAATTCGGACAATTTTGCACTTAAAGGTAAAGTATTTTGATTAACCCACATTTTATGAGCATAAAATTGGCTTTAAAATCTAATAAAATAGAGTAATAAAATTAGATTTTAATCAAAAGTAATTCATAATATTTTCATGTACCACATTATTTCAAAATTTTAAATAATTACCCACAGTGAAATTCCGTAAAGCGTAATTTAAATTTAAAATGAATTTATTCTTTTCGAACAGTTTACAATTTATTTATTTATTTATAAATATATTTAATTATTTAACTAGCTGTACTTAAGTTCACATATGGAATAACACACAGCATCAATACAATATGATCGCATTTACGGGAAGTCCAAACATAGAGCTATAGTTACTTTAACTTACAATATTTTTCAAAAACCGACAGATTAATAACAAAAGCAAAATTTTTTAAAATAAATTCTGATACATTTTGTGTTTACAGAAAAAAAAAAGAAAAAAAAAAAAATATACCTTTTTGTTAATTAAACTTATTAAACATCTCGATGATCCCACTCTAGATCGTGTGGTGTAGTGCGAATGTGTCGTCTTGAATTAGTGATAACACAGTCATTTTCGCAGTCACTCGTATCCAAATCATCATCTCTATAAGAACCATCCTCAGAATCTGAACTACCCGAATCGTCAACATCATCTTCTCTATGACCCGTTTGCTGGTTGTTATCATTTAACCTGTCCATTGGATTAACTGTGATAGCTAAAGCTGAATCGTCCCAAGCCATTTCTGTTTCAGCTGCTAATTCCTCACCTGCTGCTCTTCTGCGTTTACTAGTACCTGAGAAACAATTAAAATTATTAAATTAATTTATGAATATTCTAATTTATTAGTGTAAAAAAATAATTTACATTAAAAAGAAAAAAATTAAACAATATTAAACTAGGTCAAATTAATTTTACATTAAAAATTTTTTTAACCATATTAATTTATTAAAATAAAATGACAATCATTATGGCATTATTTTCCATTGAAACAGAGTAAAATTTAATTTTTTTCAAAAATAAGTAAAACGTTTGAAGAGTCTCAAATTCACATTGTTGAAATTGATTAAATTGTAAGAAATTATTTTATTTTGATGATGTGATGGTTGACTGCACCTCAATATATATGGGTGGTTTTCACTGTAACGATATATTTTTTTATTGTTTACGGCACAACACTAATTATATTTTTTTTTTAATTTTTTTTGTATTTTAATGTTTATCAATGTCCAAAAACCTAAAATTTTCAGTGGTACTGCTACAAATGTAAAAATAAATTCTACGTGTTATTCTTATGGGATTTTTTTATTTATGCAGACGGTGGCGTCATGGACGGTTGCGACATTTTGAATGTATTATTGAAATAACTTTGTATTGAAGCCATCAAATTTTCTCAAACTCTGGGTATCTTATTTTTCCATCAAAACACATAACTGAACAAGATATATTAAGTAATATATGACATACACTTGGAGAAAACGACATGGACGGTGGCGACATTTTTTTTTTGTAAAAGCGTTTTAAAATTTTAATAGGTTTAATTTTCATAGTTAAAGCTTTTATATTTAAAATTTTAAGTTTTCCACGGTTCATATATGAGTAGTTCAGTAAAAAAAAAGATACAACAGTGCTTTTAAGTGCATACATATAGAGTGCGCTCCAATAAAAGATGGGAAGCTTAAAAATAGCTAAAACCGGGGGACAGACTTATATGCGACGATACGCTAAGAGGATTGCATGAAAATTTGTTTCGTTGAAAAAATTGAGTTTTTGGGACCTAAATACGTCATATGCATCCTACAGAAAAATTTAAGTTCAAATTTTAAGCCGTTTGTTAATACTCAAAGTTTACAGTTAAGCAAAAGGACAGCAGACGGTGGCGTCAATTTGAACACATATGCTCCAGAAAATTTTTTTATTAAGTTACCAATATATGCATAGTAGGTTGTGACTTTAAAAAAATATTATTTATGAACTTTTTAGAAGAAAAAAAAGTGTAAAAGAACTTTAGTTTCGGATATAAATGGAGGGGACACTATGTATACCGTTCCTGCGAAAACCACCCATATATAACATTTATTACACATGAGTCAATTATATTTGTAAAATGACAATTCAAACTTTTAAGATAATAAGTAAACTAGTTTTTATCACTTAAAGTGTAAAAACATCCTTAAAAATAATTACAGTCTATAATGTTTTGAATTTTAAGAAATGGGAAAAAAAATTTAAAGGATTTTCTATTTCACATTTTGATTAATTATTCTGGGCTGCATAATATGTATGTCAGACTGAACAGATGTAAGTTTATAGGTTTAAATGAATCATTAAAAATAAACAAATAAATATATTACGCGTTTAAGATAAAAATTGTACTAGTATGAAATTTGTATCACTAATAAAGTCAAGAATATTTTATATCTGTATACGTTTATTTATGAATTGTATGACTAAAATACAAATTATTTTTTTAAAGCGTAAAAATGTTGATTATTTTTTATACATTGATTACAGTATACTGTAATATATAGGCTATAGGCTTTCTAATCACCACTTAATATCAAAATAAGAATAAATGTTAAAAATTGAATCATGTTCCACGGGGTATCCTGAATGGAGTCCAACCCAAGATGTATTGCTACGATGAGATTTTGATGGATTCCATTAAAGTCGAGTAAACAAATTTAAATTAATGCCCTGGACTCTTTTTGAAAAAATATCATAAGCGTCTATTTTGGTCGCTTTTCAGAGTCAAAATTTTATTTAAAAAAAAATTCACAATTTTATTGTACTTTAAAGTTTTTTCCCTCATGCAATAATTATTGCATGAGGGATAAAAGAGAAAAATCTGATAAAAACATATCAATCTATACATTTTCAAAACTTTTAAAACTTTTTAAAAGATATTCCTGATTTTTACAATGGAAACATTTACTAAGAATGGGATTGTCAACTGTTTGGGAAGCCAATTTGCTTCTGACTCCATGCTTCTGACTTTCAGGACAGATTGTGGTAATTAAAAAAAGAACATCTAGCAGGATTCTGTTATAAGATAGGGTTTTTTAGGAAGTTAAGTAAATTTAAAAAAAAATTGTAGCTTACTCTTACATCACTATTCAATTCTAACTTATTTTCACTATTTAGGCAGCCTCTACAATTAACTGTTTATAGGCTATGTTAACGCGAATCAGGTTTGCCAACGGTTGACGACCAAGATCGACAACGGTATAGAAACTGCCTTAAGGTTTCCGTAGATAGAATTTTGGAATGGAATTTACATTTACAGAATAAATAGGTCCAAAAATATACGTAACATTTATTATTTACGCAGAAAATATGTGTACTTGTTTTCATAAATAGAGTCTATAAAAAAATTTATTTTTTTTATAAATGACCCGATAAATTTTGAAATATCTCTTAAGAGATCTTAATCTCCGAAAATCTAAAGGTTATTTATTTCAATAATTTTTTCTGTGCTATAAAGAAAATTTGCGCCTGTTTTCCCTGTTTCGCTTTTGCTCTGGAATTAGTCAGTCATCATAGGATTATAAGTCGATAGTTTCTAACTATTTTTCATGCCTTTTATAAAATGCCGGTTATTTTAGGGAATTACATTTTTGCAGATACTTTGAAAATACATAAGTATGCTACAAGATTTTATAGATAATAAATTAAATAAATTACTTCGAATTTTGACTGCTCCAACAACCACAATCATCATTAATAATACTATGCATCCTACAGCTACAACAGTAACAGCGTGACTTCCAGCAGGCCCTATCAGCCTATTTCCTTCCCGCAATGCAGTTTTATATTCAGCAGTAAGTTCAGCATGATGAGGTGAAATTTGGGAATGTCCAGGTTGTGGTTCAACGATCCTGGCCATAGGTATATCATTGGCAGTATGAGTAGAATGTGCAGCAGTAGAGGTCGCCTTTTCTTTTGGATGAATAACAGCTAGTGTTTGTATATATTCGTTACTTGCAAATCGACCATTCATTTCAGAGCAAGTTAATTTAAAAACTCTATCCAAATAATATGCTGGTTTTTTGTTAACATAATTGATAAATCGTAACAATACTTGATAATTGTGAGGACTGTCAGCTCCAGAAAGCACAACTCCATCTCTATCTACTCTAACACTGATAGAATGGAATCGCTGTAGAGTATCACCAGGAATACCCAAACTTTCGTGATCAGGATTTAGACTTGGATATACACTAACTGCACAAGCGTCCAAACGCGCGGCAGATCCTGCTTGGACTTTAACATCTGGGAAGACTCTTACACCCATACGGAAATCAGAATATTCTCGTGCAACATAACTAGTTCCATTTACGGAAATTCCAGGACGTGGTGGAGGAAGAACAAATACGTAAGACTGAATAGAGGGTACTGGAAGAGGTCTATCTTCTCTTCCTTCACAAATAATGGTTGTATCAAGTCGGAAATTGCGCCGACCTGGTGTCGGGAATTTCCTTGAATTACTGTATCCAATTCTTCGCAACAATGTTTCAACATTGGTTCGGTTATCGCCATCGATTCTGAGTTCAGTCTGATCAGAATTAGTAAGTAACTGTGTTCCAGGTTGTAGAAGATCCATTGGTGGAACGTGCAGACCTTCTTGACATCGTCTGAGACAAGACAAAACTTCGGGTTTTTCATTTCTGCCCACTAGAACAGAGAGTCCTGCCAAATATCCTCTATAATGGTGTTTAGTTTTATTTTCAGAACTTTGCCAGCATGCACCAACCACTAAGGTAGTATTAATTCCCTTAGCTGGATGAAGTGGCCAATCATCAATAATTTCCGGGTTCATTTTGTCAGCATGCCATTCTTCACCATCGACGAAGAGAGTGACTCTAGGGAAGTTAACCTGGACTGAGAAATGATGCCATCTGTCATCACATACTTGATTCAATTTCCAGCGCCATTCAGCTGGACGGAACATATCAGGGTCACCCTCGCTGAAGTCTCGTCTTAACAAAAGTATCAGACGGCAGTTACGAATAAAGAGAGCGTAGTGGTGTCGATTCATTTCTGTGAAAAAAAAAAGATTCTATTAAAATCATTGCTATATGCAAATGATATTACTTAGTAAATGTGACCTAGTTTTAAGATAACCATTCGGTTTTTTTCTACTTTATGCAATTACTTTGAATTATTAAAGTTATATGAATATTATTATTAGTAATTAGTTGTTGTACATCTGTGCAATAAACTTTGATATAAAGTTTAGAAAAAAATGTAATTTAATAACAAACAAAATATACAAACAAGTCATTAAAATTTCTTTAAATATAAAACTACAATAAAGAATAAAGTTTACTGCAACTTTGAAACTATAAATTTTCTTTTTATTTTAAAAGCAAACGAAAAATATGCTTAGATTTAGTTTTTCTAGAAATAATTAAAAATTAAAACTTACTATGATCATCAGCTGCACAAAGAATATGTTCTTTGACATGAGGATCTTGTCTAGGTCTTGGTCTATGTTTGACCCATACATTTATACTAAATTTCTGAGCTAAAGAGTGTTCTAAGACTCCATCAGGTACAATAGCAGCTGAATTAACTCCGTCAAATTCGAAAATTTCATCAGCTTCGCGTCCTTCGTCTCTCGATAAACTGGCGGTCCAAGTAGTGGCTGGACTTGGAGTTGGTAGAAGATCCACGCTGTCTTTTGATGCTCCGCAGATTTTTCTCTGACTTTTGACCCCATAGGTGTCTCTGTCACAACCTTTGCCGATGTGATCGGTTGCTAAAGTTAAAACTGTTCTAAGACTGCTGAGAGTGCAAGGTGCGTCACAAAGTTCTAAACGAACCGACGGCAAAAGAGGTTGAGTTTCTACGCCTGCCACGTAATCTACGCGTTCAGGAACACCTCGCCAACCAACTGAACATACTCGATTTACCTGAAAGCAAAATATTCAAAAATTAAAGCATTAAGCTTTTTAATCAAATACATTTTAATCAGTTTTATTCAGTTAGCGTTAAAAAATATTAAGTATATGAGTTGAATTTTAACGTTAGATTTTCTTAAATCTTATAATAATGCTAATTTTATGCGTATATACTAGTTTTTTGTTTTATCTTTGAAGTATATAGTGTTCATCAATATTAACTTAAATGCCATTTTTAGAATGTGCTTGTTTTTTTAAAGCTCATTTTTTTAAAAACGTTTATAATAATAAGATATATTGAGATATTCTTAATCCCGAGCTTAATCCTGAGAACTACGAGAATAGCTACTGCCATTTTGTGTTAACTGAATTCTCTAAATACGTAAAAGAAAATTAGAAACTCAAGATCATTATACCGATTTAGCAAAACTTTACGCAGTCATTTAAATTGAGACTGCAATTGTTAGAACGAGAAAATTCGTCTAGTTTAGCTTATAGAATTTACTTTTCAGTGAATTTTTTAAATATCTTAGCAACATCGTATCGTGCATTGGAATTGCTATTAGTAGTTTGTAAAACTGGAATGTAGAATTTTATTGCAACTGATTGTGCTAAAATTTTTATGAGCCCAAATTTTTGCTTAACTCAACAGTTTTAGGTTGATAAAATTTTAAAAAAATACTTGCCAAGCTAATTAACTTGCGAATATTATTTTAGTTTAATGGTTTTTCATGAAAATTCAATAAGGAGCTTAAAAGAAAAAATTTTTTATCATAAATTAATTACTTGGAAATTATTAAATTACTTGCTAAAGAACTAAATTATCGAAACTTCCGTGTATTTTAAATATTTAGCACTCGTTATAATTATCAGATATTTTTTTATGAACCCTTTTTTGTACCGATTTGATATCCCTTGTTAATAAAACTTACGTCAAAGTGTAACATAAGTATCTTTTGTCACTACTTTATTTATAAAAAAATAAAAGTCAAAAATAAGAAAGAAATTTTTTTTTTATTTTAAAAGCTTTTATTCTTTTTCGTTGAAAAAAAAGGAAAAAAAAAAAAAGAAAATGGGTACGCTTTGTTTTATATTATAAAACCAAGAGAGTAACAACTTTACCTCAAGTTCATTAATATTAAAATTTACTAAGGTCTTTCTCTTAAAACTTGTGAATACATGAACTTTTCAAGCTGATTTAGTGGGATTATTATTAAGTCCAGTTTTATTGTTATATATGGTTTATAATTTTTGTTTTAACATTTATAATGTCTAATAAAATAACCCCTTTTCATTATACTCCTTTAAATTTACACTATAATAACCTCTGATATATTTTAAATGGATTATTCATTTATTTATGGATCATCTATTATGCAACTTTAATTCCAGATTTTTTAAATCAACGCAACGTTTATTATTCATAAATGTTTTTTTTTTTTAATTATCGGTTAAAAAAATTTTTTCATTTGCTTACGTATTTTTTCCTCGAGTGTTTTTTATTTAACTTAGGTGGGTTATTTAGTTTAGCATCTAGTATGTAAATTAAATTGCATTTTGATTTTTATTAACGAAATGTACATATGGGTTATTCCAAGAGCACATTGAAATTATATAAATTTGTCTCTTTTTCTCTCTCCTTGCTGCATAGCCCTACAGTAATATTTTCCAGACATTCTTATATCTATCGTTAAAATATATACCTATATATTACTACCCTTAGATTTTGAAACCTCTTGATCTAAAACTAAAGTCAGTTTTGATAAGCACAAGTTTTACGACGGCTGTTAATTTAAAAGGTACTAAAAATGCTTGCAAAAGTATTCTAATAAACTTTTGGAAAATTACAAGTTTTTTCAAAATATAAATACGTAGGTAATAGAAAATCAAATTTAAATTTCAGTAAATATCGCTAATCTATAAAATGAAGTTCGAAATAAATTTTTTTTCACCTTTACCCGAGTTGTAATTTTTAATTAAGTTATTACCGAGCTTTCAATAAATAATATTCTTTGAGAATGTTCAAAATATCGTAAATTCTATTCTTAGCATATTCCCATTCTTGGTTTAGGAGTTGAAAGCCCTTTTTAGAATAATGCTAACAATTTAACCTATTAACTTACTTTAGTCAGTCTTAGAAGCTTAGAGCTAACAAAAATCCATACTTTTAAAGTTCTAAATCTTTAATGTTTTTAAAGCAATGTTGGTTCAGTGTCCTAAAAACAAACTTTTTTGATTTTTGATCAATCAAAAAAGATCATATTTTTTAAGTTAAATAAAATGCGTTTATTTATTTTTGGACCTCGATTTTTCAAACACATGATTAATGTTACGAATGTAGGACAATTAAACAGTTCTGATTTAACCGAGAATGAACAATGTGTACATACTGATTTCGCAAGCATTTTTTTCTATTTATATTGAAAAAAAAATTAATTTGCATTAAAATACGAAGTATGAGTATAGAAAAAATTTACATTTTATATTTAATAATAAATAGCGAGATAAATAGTATATAAGAGCACACTCAATTTTTTCCAATAAATATATACATTGGGAAATTTTCGATAAAGCATGTGAAGAGACAGCAATTTCATTAAACACGGAATAAATTAAAACACATCAAGTTAAAGAATAAAAAAATAGAATAAAATAGGAAACTGCAAGAATATGCAAAAAAAAAAAAAAAAAAAGGAGAGCGAAAAAATCATTCTCATGCCACTTTCAGCATTTTCAGCAGCATACTCAACTTTTCTACTCTCCTTCATGTTATGTGCAATAAGTACGCTATACAGTCCAATTCAATTTTTCGGATAGGTACGTGCAGTGTAGTTAAAAAAAAAAAAATAACAGAAAAGCACGAATCCAATTTAGCAATAAAAACCTTTAAAAAAAGGTAATCTAAATTACAAATTTATCCACGTGTCATAAATCAGAAAAAACATAAGCTTTTTTAAAAAAATAATATTTGTGTACATGACGCATGCACATAAACTACAGTTTAACCGGCTTTTAACCCCTACGCGCACTCGGCCTGAATCCCCCATGACTCATCTAGCAATTTCCCCTTTTTTCCCTTCTTTCCCTTTTTCCTCTCTCTCTCATTTCATTAAAATAATTGATATTATAAATGCATGAGAATGTTTTATTGTGAGGGAGAAAGAGATAACAAATTCATATTATTATATCAAAAAGTAATTTTGCATTAATTAGAATAACAAAGTAGAATACACGTAGTTTTGGACTTTTGTGTTTAGACGATTTATTGGCTAAACTTGAATTAATGTACACGGTTCCGAGTGTAACTAAATTTTTTAAATATGTCCTTTTTTTTCTTCTTCGAATGTAATTTAAATAAATCATATTTAAATTCTTTGTAAAATAAAATGTCAACTAATCCTTCCAATCCAGATTTAGATATGCGTCTCAAATATTAAAAAAGACTTTTTTAAATAATACAATGAAAAATTCGATAATCCAAGAGAGAAAAATATTCCTTTTAAATTCTTTTTTTTTTTAATATTAAAATCTCTCTTAAAAGTAAAAAAATCCACAAAGAATTTTCATTCAAATAATGATTAAATGTTTCACGCTCATCTGAATTATAAATTCAATAATAAAATAGTTTTTTTTATCTCGATTGAGTAATAAATACCTAATGATGATGGAAGTTTTTATTAAGAATTTCATTTAACATATTTCTCATAGTAAATTAAATTTAAATTTATTTCAATATATTGATTGATACTGCTTTTTATTTTTTTAAAATGTGATATTAACTGACTTTACTCTTTATTCCTTTCAAGGTATCGTCAAATATTTTAGATGGAAAAATTTGACAAAATGGTATAATCTTTTAGAGTGTAGACAGGCTACTTCTAGATCAGTATTTATAGAGATTTGGCCCCCGTAACCTAACCTAACTAGTAGTATCCAAAAAAATGGCAATAAGTTATTAATGTAAAGACAATGATAAAATCTATATAGGTCAGACAGGGAGAACATTTCATACACTAAACATCTTCCTAGAAGTGATATAACAAAAGTTGACTCAGTTTTTGCAAAGCATCTAATGGACGAAAATAGTGTACTCACTGACGAGTCTCACACTATTTAGCTAGAGGCGAAATAACAAAAAATCTCGCAAAAAATTGTTAGCTCGAGGTAAGGTTTTGAAGACTCTTGTGTTCTCTTGCATGTATGTTACAAAGGTGCTGTTATGAATGCTATAGAAGAATTTGAGATATACAGTGCTTTTAAAAAAGACCCTAAAAATGTGCTAAATGAAAAGTTGAAATTTAAAAACAATATAGTTTATATGATACAGTTTTAGACAAATATAACAAACGATGACATTACAATAGAAATAGACACAAGAATTCTTAATTTTTTATTATTGCCTTCAGCAGAGAAAAACTAGAAATATTTATTTTTACCAAACGCGGTTAAGGGACTGTAAATATAATGGATTTTCTGTAATTATATCAGTATTAATCCACTAAATCCTTTGTTATTTTATTGCATGAGAGCCATTGTTATGTGAAGTTTGACATGCATGCGTGTATTGTATTTAGTCGTATTTAGTTGCACTGCCCTGTTTGTAATCACGACAATGCTTTTACTTCAATCATTTTGAGTTTAATTTTGCATGTCTGTAAGCAAAGCATTCCTTCGAATCACCGGTAGGTACTCGGTTTAATGTTTGGAATAGAGGAAAAAAAGGTAATTCAAAACGTTAATATATAAATGTAAATAAACGTACGTAAATGCGCATTAAAATATTTTTTTATAACACATTTGATGTGGTATCACATACACTTGCAAAACTTCTATATGTCTCAGTCGTTTTCTTGAATTCCGTCACTTTGTAAAATTGTTAGGCTTTTTCTAAAGAGCGAGACACAAGGGATTCAAAAATTCAAATTGACAAAATCACGTATCAGAATAGTAGTCATTCTCTAAAATGACGCAGCTGGATTTGACACTCTGAATTTTGGATTAAAAAAATCATAAAATTACTGAAATTTCTATGCACATTAATTGTAGGATTAAAAAAATGTAAAAATTGACTAAGCATTTCATATTTTGAAATAATGTTGTATAATATATTTTTAATTAAGACCTGCTTCTATAAGGATGATGGTGAACCTTTATTGATAAACTTACTGATATTAACGATAGAGTAACCGGTTCATCTGTCACTCTGCACATGGATGAAGTTAAAAACAAATTCTAACTATGAAATTTGTGCCTTAAAATTTTGTATTTCAATTCCAGGGCCTAATTAAGTAGTAATGAAAAATTATGCGTCATAATAGACCATATTAAAAATCAATAAAATCTCATTAAAAATCCATGGATGTAATTACAATATATTTTATCAAGTAAAATAATCAATTTAAACTGACATGCATATTCATGAAATTATTAAAATTTTTAATAAAAATAAAAAATTTGTGTAATTATATTTCAAAAATTAGCTTTAAAATTCTGTAAAAAAAAACGTTTTTTAATCTGAGTTCGTTATTGATTAACCTGATTGTTATTCATTCAATAAAACTCTTAAAACTGCAGTATACAGCATCTTAATAAAAAATTTTTTATTCTGTATGTGTGCATGAAAAAAAAACAGAAAATTGCTTTTTTATAACCCGAGTTATAACCGTATAAAGCTGAAATTTATACTAAAAATAAAATACTTGAATATAACGATGAAAATTTTAATATTTTTTGCATAATATATGAATATGTAATATAAAACATGGAAAATTTAGTTTTAAAAAATTACTGCTATTATTTTATTTTTTTTTTTTTTTATTTTTTGCATAGTTTAAAAAATGTAGGTTCGCATTAAATCGAAAAAATCCAGGTGAATTATAATTTTAATAAAATTTTTTTATGTCATCAGGAAGGAACAAACATTCCATTAAAACAAATTCTTAGAAAAGAAAAAAAACGTATTGATGACGCAAGTATTTGTCATTCAGATGGTAGAAAGGATTTTAATAAAATTAATAATTTCAAAAATATTTTAAAAATTTTGATTATTTATATCTTAACCTAGTGATAATCTTAATGAAAATCTTTTAAAAATGATAATGCCTATCATTGCGTAATTTAATAATTATTTAACCTTGCGTTATCAGTCAAAAAAAAATAAATTTAACTTAGTTAGATATTTAAGTGGGTGCAAATATTTATATACTTATTAAGATTAAAAAAATATAGAAATTAATGAAATTTGTGTTAAGGCGGTTGAATCACTATTTTCTTAATAGATTAAATTTTTTTATCAAATAAAATTCTATTTTTTTAAAACTACACACGTGTGAAGTTTTTTTCCGAAGCGTTCGATATTTCATAAAATAAAAATTTATAACCGGTTTGTGTGTTGACACAACCAACGAGTATGGAACATGTTCACTAATAACAGCAATACATTCAAAAACCGAAATTACAATAAATCCATGATAAATCCTGAAATATAAATTATCCTAAGACCATAAACTTAAGTATTCTAAGTTGTTGTAGTTATCCGGCCTGATCAGGCCCTGACTCCTGCTTCAAATTATTCTAAGCCCCTAAATCGAAAATATTCTTTTCACCCCCTCCCCTAAAAACGTCCATTTTTCACCCCCCCCCCTGCTGAGCCAAACTTTTTCAAATACCCCATCTAATGAACATGTTCCATGTTAACATAAAATTAAAATTAGCTCCATCAAGGCCTCGACAGATGCAGTACGTTATATCGGTAATCTCGTGACTTTTAACCAATAAGAGGTGTAAACCGAGTTCTCAGCCAATCACGGAGCGTATATCATTCGGTACGCGTACTGAAGTGTACTGAACTTTAGTATATTTATAGTTACCAAATGATATACGCTCCATGATTGGCCGAGAATTTGATTTACACCTCTTATTGGTTAAAAGCCAAGAACGTACCGAATGTGCGCACATAATCTACCGAGGCCTTCAAGAACCCAAGTATATAACCTCAAAAATTTTAGCTTATAATTTTTATTTAATCGGCAACCGTCGCGCGTCGGCAACCTAAGTATACTATTGGAACTCAATGAATTTCTTTTTTAATTATCTTTATATTTTAGTTAAAATTATTGGATATTTTACAACCACTAGATTTGCACTAGACCCAAGAATCAATAAATTTGTCATTTTAGGTACATGATTAGACTGCCTAGCTTGAACCATTGTCTAATAACTATATAGTCCTTGGCTTGAACTGCTTGAAAATTTAATCAAAGCAATTTAACTGCGTATTATTAGCAGTAATTTGCTTTTATGGTATATTTAATATTTTAATTTGGTTAATATTTCCCTTGTTCTTTAATCAAGAACATTTTAAAAAAAATTTTTTTAATTTAAGTTTAGCAACAGAAAAATGAGCTTCAAGGCAAACTGAATTATGAATGGCGTGAAGCAATTTATTACTTGACAATAGAATAATACCAAGTTCCATTAATGTAAAATTGTTCAACTTGATGAGAATAAAATTGTTGTACCCATTTGTAAACAGTCTATTAATAAAATTATGGGCTTTCTGGCAAACAATAAAACTCATTAAACCTCATGCACGTAGCTGCAGAACTTTCATTGAGTACATTGAGTATTTTGTTATTTTATGAAATAAAGTTGTGGTTAAGTAAGTTGGACCTGGCCATATATATGTTATGATGTTGTTAAAATCTGATAAATTATAATATTTTGATCAAAATGATACACTGCGGCCTTCTTTTATAATCCTCGTATTTAAAAAAACATATGCTATATTATTTGTTTGTAAATTAAAATTAAATCCTCTGAATGGTTATTTTTTATTTTACATTCTAATTAATTTTTTTATTATTCAAAAATCTATTAAAATTAAAGTCCAGAGATTTCAATTTAAAATTATTTATTAAAATATAATCGATTGATTAAAATTTACTTTGAATATTTATTATTGTATCGGTGAATAAAATATTTTTATGATAACCCTTGCTTTACTTTTTTCAATGAATTAAAAAAATGTTAAATCGATTAAAAATAAAAAAGTAGGTATAAGTATACATGACAGAGTATTATATTTAAAAAATTATTTTCATTTCGTACTCTTCCATAGGTAATCAATACCCAAGTCTTCGATATAATTAAATGATGGGAGAAATTGACGTAATTTTTTATATAAACCCATTTAAGTCCATATTAATGATTACTTGATGCTAAGCTTAAGCGAAAAAAAGAAACCTTAATACGCCTTGCAAAATTAATACAATCGTTTTTGGGAAAAGCAATACTTTTTTTAAGTATTTGAAATTTATTTTTCTTGATCTAGAAAACCCTTCTGTTATAAATTTATTCTGGATATAATTTTAATATTTTTATTAAATAATTTTTTGCCAATGACAGCCTCATATTTTCACCAACATGTTAAAAAAATGTTGTCAATTATTATATGGCCAATTTTAAACCAAGCCTGAACCAAACCTACAGGTCAAGTTCTCCAATCAGTTCCAAGTTATTTTTTTGTGAAATTAATACTAAAAATAAGCCTCGATGACATATTTTAGCTCTTCAGTTTCAAATTTTTTATTGTAAAAAGAAATCGTCACGGCTGGTTATTATGCTTTGATAGCTCTAGATCCAAAAATCGCAGCTTCCTGCAGGCTGGAAAAATTTTTGTGGATGAAAACTTCAAGTACTAAAATGTCAATATCTGATTTAGTACATGAAGTTTTCAACAAAAAAAAATTTTTTTTTAGCCCTCTACGAGAGTTTCAGATTTTTCACAACTATTTTTTGTAAATTTTCGAAAAAAAATGGTAAATTATCAATTTTTCTGGCGAATTCACAAAAAAAAAATCGAGAATACTCGAATTTTTTGTTAATATACTAAATTTAGTAAATTTACGATTTTTTTCGAATATTTACAAATTTTTTCGAAAATTTACTAATTTTTCGTAAATGTTCTAATTTTTTTGTTAATATAAGGAAGTTATTTTTTACAGTGATGGTTTAAAAGAACGTTTTTTAAATAATTAGAATATAACCAGAAACAAATCAATGATACTACCAAAATCAAAAAAAAGAATTGGATTCAATAGAAGTTATTATTTATAGAAGTTACATGGTAAAAAGTTTAAGAAATTACCAAATAGCTTAAAAATTCTAGAAAATGATGCTAAAAATTTAACATGGAAGATAAATAAAGTATTATATTTCTAATCTTTTCATAGTCAGAATAGTTATTTTCATTAAAAAATAAAAATAAAAAACTTAAATTATAAGTCATTACTTAATTAATTAATATTGCTGGTTACATATTACAATGTTTTAAATTATATCTTATTTTTGATTAAAATAATTTTTATTTTATTTTACTTTATTTATATTTCTATTTAAGTTTTTGTTTAATTTTTAATTTTTATAATGTAAAATAAATAAGTTTTAACTTTTAATCTGGGCTCATAAACTGATAGTTACTATCTCCATGAGCAACATACTATGTATTTTTTAAGTGTGTTAATCTTTCTGGCATAATAAAAATTTAAAAAAAAAAAAAAATCTTTTTTTGCTCTTTTTTGCAATCTCTTTGTTTTTTGCTCTTTTTTTAAAATTGGTCGAAGACTGAAACTTATGAGCTAAAAAATGTCATCGAGGCTTATTTTTAGTAGTAATTTGACCAAAAAATACTTTGGAGCCGATTTGAAGACCCGACCATTTGGTTAAGTCAGATTTGGCTTAAAATTATCCACATAAAAATTTGTAAAAAAATAAATTAAACTGTTTGTTTTGCTACAAACGACAATTAATTTTATTGGCTTTTCATCTACTTTCTGAAGCTTTTCTACATAGTATTATTTTTTTTATGTAAAAGATTATTTTTTAACTTTTATAATTACAAAATAATTTGAGTATTATATAAAGGAAAAAAAAATATAAATTAATTTTTTTTCCCGTTCTAAAAAAAGAGTTTATTTAAATTGAATTTAAATGCAATTACAAATGCATAAAATGAAAATTTAAATATGATTCTGATTTAATGAACTAGCACACATAAAATAAAATTTATATTATTCAATTCCGGGTAGTTTTTTATAAAAAAAAAAAAAAATAAAATAAAATAAAATAAAGAAAATTGAAAAGTTTATAAAAAGAAGAAAATGAAACTGGTTAAAAGCGTTTAAATTATAAGTTAAAGATTTGCTTAAAGTTTGAAAATTTAGTTCCTCGATAAATATGTATATTGCATTATTATATAGAAATTCCAAACTTTTCTAATGTGTTGACAAAATTCCTGAAATATTAAAAAACTTTTCTCAACCTCAAGTATCACCTATGCGTACATTTCGAAAGCTCTTGTTTCTTTAAAACTTTTCTAAGCAATTGCAAATAAAGACATTTTTTTTAATATACTTAATTCTTATGTCTTAACAATGAGATTCGTAAATGGAAGTTTACTAATTAGTTTACAACTTGGCTTTAACTTCTGTACTTTTTACTCTTAAAAATTTTATACTTGGTATAAAAGGTTTTACCTTTTTCTCATTTTAAATTAGAATACTCCAGATGCTTGAGTATTAATTTTAAAACCCGGAAATTATTTATTTTTAAACAGATTACTTTTTCTTATATCTATGTAGTCTGTGTAATATCTATTTGTTAAACAAGGGGAAAAATAGGATCTGGATTTCAATGCAGTTGTATAGACAGCATTGAAAGTAAAATTTCATACATTTTTCCCGTGTTCAGCACACAGTTTTTCATTAAAAGCGAAAAAAAGATAGCCCAAAAGCAAGAAAGTAGATCTTTTTTGCAGCGTATATTGAAATAACATTGAATTATATACCGGAAAACTGATGTGAATTTTTTTTAAGTTCAAAATATATATGATAATCTAAAGTTAGAATACCAATAATTTTAGAATTTTCAAAAAATTCAATTTTTATCGCAATTTTTGCAGAGCCATATTTTAAAACTATGAAAGAAAATGAGACGAGTAAAAATTTTTTTGAAATTTGGGGCTTATGAAAACTTTTTGAGAACCATAAACCTATTTTCATAGAACTCAAAAATTCCAATTTTTGGAACAATAAATTAATCACTTTAGGCCTAAATGGGTATTTGATTTATTGACTATAAGGGTAAAAGAGAATTGATGAAAAAAAATTGCGGTTTATACATGTCTTGAAAGATGACTTTTAGACTAAAAAATCAGACTATCCAGAAGTTGATAGGTAAAAAGAATAAGACTAACAGCGGTATTTATAATCAGATAACCTAGAAAATCTTACTTTTCTAGGCCCAAAATTTGGACCTCCATTGGCATGAACGGAGGGTACCTGGTATATTTCCTTATTATAATAAATTGATCCATAACCATTTGGTTGTAATTTGGAATTTCAAATATAGTGACCAAAGATATTCTTATCTAAAAAAGATGAAAATTCTTTACCAAGCTTGGTCAAGATCTAATGTGATAAACTCGTGCACTCCTTTTGACAGTTGGTTCTTCTATTTATTATGGGTATTGAGAAAATTATGAATTCGGAGCATGGAGTAAACATAACATGTACGTGATACATATATGTTTAGATAACAGATGCATTAAGTCCATTCTAATATGATTAAAATTCTTAATTAAATGTATCAAATAGAATATAAAAGATAAAACTGCATCTGCTACTTTTTTTTAATCTATAGTTATTTTATATACTTCTTTTAATTCAAAACTTTTTTGAACAAAAAATTTAGCAAAAAAATTATAATGTCGTTAAGTGAAGAAATTTCAAACAGTTCAAGGATTCCCAAGAAGATTTCTAGTAGATAAATTTTTTAATTCAGGTATTAAAATTAACCTCGCAATTGATTTACAGCTTTTTTAGGAGAACTTTTTTTCTTAAATAATTAAGGTCTTATTTAAATTCATACGCTTACATTATAAAAAAAATTAGTGTCAAAGTTTTACTTTGAGATAAGCAAAATTTTATCGAGCTACTGAAGATACGAAGCAAGATAATTTTTATACGCTCGATTACTCGAGCAGAAAAATTTTATGAGAAATCGTAAAAAATTGAATTTAATATCTATTTGATTCTTGATACGCTTTTAACAATTGCTCAATCATTGTAAAGAACAAATAAATTTTCAGCCGATGCATTCAAAATCACCGCACCAGTAATAAAATAATGAAGAGATACATTTAATTTAAACATAATCAGAAAATACCCAAAGGCTGTTATATTTTTCTAAAAAGTAAATTTCACCATGTCAAGCGTTAGTCTGTTGTCTAATGTAAAAAGCAAGAAAACTCGAAGAAAAGTTATATATTATAAAGCATTATCTCGGTAAAAAATTATTATTACATTTTGCACCCTGTTTTGCACGATCTTTCTTACTGCTCCGCATTGAATAATCTGTTAGAAATTAGATTAACTTGCACCCTCAGGGAAGTTTTGGGGAAAGATTCACACGCAAGAAAAATTTAACGGAACTAATACCGCATCTTCCAACACATATATACTGCACTTTCCCTCTTTAATTTTGTTTCTGACTGTGTGGAAATGCTTCAAGTGTAGGTGTTATTTCCGGCAAGTCTATGTTTATTACAAGTGTGTGAGTCAATCCTTAAATTGTATTATTTTTCTTCTTTGCTTTTACTTATATTGCGATAAAAGTAATTTTTTATCAAATTTAGCCTATTATCCAAGAGATAAAAAAAATTATTCTATCTTTATTGACACAGCTCATTTCATAAAAAATAACCGTACGTATTTTATCATTTTTTAAGCAAAAAGAATAATATTGATTTGCTTTGCTCTTTAGCCAGTATTTAAGTATCTTTACTTTTATT
Organism: Anagrus nilaparvatae; assembly: GCA_022575985.1. Classification (NCBI taxonomy): domain Eukaryota; kingdom Metazoa; phylum Arthropoda; class Insecta; order Hymenoptera; family Mymaridae; genus Anagrus; species Anagrus nilaparvatae. Next base: position 23,536,452 of record JAKSXM010000247.1, on the reverse strand, counting down.
TTCTTTCATAACTTCTTTTCAAAAACTATACTTTCTTTTTTCTCAAATAATATTTTTTTTCACTTTTGTAATCCATTGAGATTTAAACTTTTTTATTTAAATAGGTATCAAATTTATATTGTAGTTAGCATAGATTATCCAAGTTTTTTCCAAAGTTTTCTAATTTTCTTCTTTTTTTACAATTTAAAGCTTTTGTCACTTTTTTTGGAGCCCAAAAAATGGTAGAATACCAACTCGGCATTTGAGGATTAAAAAAACTACCATCTCGGGAATCTAGGCACCAAGACACTTACTGTCTTGGCACCAATCTTTTAAGAAGATTTAGATAGCTTAACTGATTATCAAATAAAAAAGTATGTTAGTAAAATATAAATACAAAAAAAACATACAGTACTTAGAATTTTTAAAAAAATTTTTAATGATAATCTGTTACTAATACAACAGATATAGATGTGCAAAATGTGTTAGTTGGATCGAACACACACGTTACACATTCACCAGAGAAAAAATTGATCAGGGAGTTTATTTCCAACTCTGTCAATAGAAAAACTGTGCAAAAAATGAGCACAAGACCATCAAAATTGGTTAGAAAAGAAATTTTTAATTCGCTTTATTTTATCAAGCTAAACTTAAGAAGAAAAGATTTAGATCTTACTCAATCTTGGTGGCGCGAAATTCAAAATTTAGGTAAGCTGTTAGTTTATTAATGGAAATTGGGAATTGTTTTGTCGAAGATTTTATACCAGAAGCTCCTATTGAAGAGTTACAAGAAGAACTATTCATCATGATGCGAAGCAACATACCAGTACCACTAAAATTTAGTTCGAATTTCACAAAATCTAATATGAAATCTAATTCTTTTTTTTCGAATGTCAATCATTAAATCCTTGCCCAGACAGTACAGTAATCTGGTGCTGAGTTGGTATAAGTCAAAAGTGTCCAGTTCGTATTTTAATCTTATTTAATCCTATTTGTAAAACAAAAGAAATGTCGAGTCAGTAGTCGTCCAAAAAAACAAGTCCATCTCAAGAATATATAAAAAAAATTTTTTATTAAATTCCAAACGGGTTTTTCGAAGTTTTTTAAATTATTTATGTTTTTCTGACTATAGTTAATGATATAAGAAGAAGGTCACTTAAACTCGGAACACTCTTTAGTTTAAAAAATGCCCCGAAGAGAATTACATAATCTTTTGTGTTATCTTGGGATATCTATTTGACCAATTTATTACACACATGGCTTAAGGAGTTAGGAGGGTAAACAGAAAATTTGAATCAATATCCACATTACCGACGCTATTTTTTTTTTATAATTTGCAGTTTAAAATAAAATTAGTCGTAAAAATATTAAAAAATGAGTTTATTATGTAATATTATTGCAAAAGAAATTATTTAAATTTTATAAATTATGAAAAAACATTATTATTTTAGGTTATGTTACTTGCTAAAACTTGGTTTTTACCGAATAATTAATGATTGAATGTGGTAACCTAGATAAAACAAATTGGAAATATAATCTTCGACAATTTATTTATGATATTTAATTAGTTTCATCTCTCTGTGTCATCACTATCATACTTTTTGTAAGCTCCAAAAATGAATTTCCATAAGAGCAATGTTAAACTGCCGATTTTTAATTTGCAATAAAATGAAAATTAATGTGGTAATAAAGGTAAAACCAAGTTCTATTCAACTTTGAAAATGTTTAAATTTAATAATTTTCCAGTTTCATTCAGTTCTGTCATCATTTTTATTTACCCTCCTAACTCCTTAAAATAAAATGACTAAACATTTTAAGCGGAAAAAAATTGCAACATATTAAAAACAAAATTTGTTTTCGGTGACTGTAATTCTAATTGCCGCAACTGGAATTGGTCAAAACAACAGGAATTTTTTTCCGTTTAAACAGTTGCGAATGACTTGAAACTTAAAGAAAATTAGAAAAATATGATTTTCACTCACGTTCACTCACTTAAAATTTGGGTACCTCGTTATGAGCTTAAAAAAATTTTTGTACCAAACTTTTCTTTAGGTTTTTTTATTGTAGTACCATTAAAGTTTCTTTGAATAATTATTGACAATGGCTTTAAATAATTTTATATATAAGTTTTTATAAGCTCAAAATAGTAAAATTATAAGTAAGAAAATAGAAAATTTAAGTTTAAATAAGTAAACCCATAGAAATTTAAAAAGAAATTCAAAAGATCATTATACTTTAAGATATATGTCAAGCTTGTCATTTACAGTTTCATTAGTTTGACAAAATAAAATGTAAAGTTTCATTTAAAATAATTTAGAAAAAAAATTTTTAGATTTTAGAAAATAGACGTGTGTCTTTTTGTTATTACGTTTTCTTTGAATCTTCTTACTTCGTAACAACATTTATTCTTTGTATGCTTTCATCGTGCTTTTAACAATAAACGGATTATTTTATTGTTCCATTAAAACTTAAAACTATTAATATTTAGAATATTTTTTCCTTTCATACAAAATTTAACTTTCTAAATACTTATTTTCTAGTCAACTTTGCATTATTAACAACATTTATTTATCAAAACAAAAAAGATTTTAAAAAACAGCTGTTTGATTACTTGTAATACAGAAAGGAAAATTAAAGCTCCATCTTCCAAGAGGGAAAAATTTTTCAGTATTTTTTTGCGTCATGGCGTACCTCGGTTTTTGCTGTTTCTTGCCCCTAGATTTTTTTTTATTTCACGATATATAATTTTGGATGTATCGCCTAACGATTGATTATTAAATTATACTAACAAAAAAGAGGACTGAATTTTTTCGAGTATTTCTTAACAAGCAGTGTTTTAAATATTTCTTTATAACGTAAAGGCATATCTCTGCATCTTTCCTAGTCTATTTATGCGAACCCCATACAATACTTTTGCACTTTTTAGCGTTGCCATATTTAAAAACATGGAACAAATTTATTTCAAACTATGAATTTGCATAACTAAAAATAAAACTATTCTCTTTCTTAAACGCAATAACCTTGACACTCTTCAAAGTACGTACTGGCCTTTTTCAACCTTTTTACGTAAATAAAAGGTGGCCTAAAAATATTTTTTTCTCACTTTTAATTGTTTTTCTTATTTTTGAAACTAAAGTCTTAAAAGCTATCTAAATTTAGCTTCATAAATAATTGATCGTTTCAATTAGTTAATATTGATTACACTAAAAAAAGAAGAGGATTACGATCTACCCAAATTGACGTAGCAACTATTTTGTTCGTACACGGTAGCTGCAATTGCAACAAACGTAAACAGAATCGACCGATTGGTTCCACATACGAGGAAGGAATAAAGCGTCCTATAAAATTTGGATAAAATAAAAAATAAAACCTACCTTGATCGTGACCATAGCTGGTGCTGATTGTTTCATACCACAATCATATGCTACGACACTTAGTATGTAATTGTGCGATCTTTCATAATCCAACGGTTCGGTATTTCTGATAACACCTTCGTTATCAATGACGAATGGTTGATCAGCAGTTAGAATTTCATATTTGCAAACATCGCCAAATTTTGGCGTACAATCACGATCGGATGCTTCTACTCTAACAACTTCTTCGTAGAGTCTTCCCTCGTCAACCGTACTGACGTAAGCTGGTTGTAAAAATTGTGGTGCATATTCATTAACGTCTACTACGTTGATGTGTACAGTGGCACTAAAAAAAAAATAATTTAATTTAATTAGTTTTCTAAAATTTTGAAATTAAATGGACAATCAGTATTTTAAAAAAAAAGTACAATAAATATACTTTTCTTTTATTTCTCTATGTTTTATGTTTGTTTTTGTTAGTTTTTCTGAGCTTAAAAAAACAAAGAATTAATTGATGAAAAAGTTGAAGTGCTCTGCATACGTAAAATAGGTGTTTTTTCTAGAGGTTTTGTTTATACATGAACTTTGTTGAAAGTTAGCATTAAAGAACAACCTTCGTTTAAAAAACGTACATAAAACTTTTTTTGTTATTTTATTTAAAAAAAAAGTATAAAAAATATTGAGGATAAAAAAAATGAGAATAATGATTTTATCAATCCTTTATAAATTATAATTAAATGTATAAATATACAAAATAGAGCTGCGCCTGACGTCTCTCTCGCATACTTTAAATGAAGAGTTTCTTCTCTTTCTATCTTCTGGGGTGTATGTCTTGTATGTCAAATTTCGCTAACGTAATGACTTTGATATATGAGTATTCTCTTCTCTCGAGCTATTTTTTCCAGAGCTATTTGTAAATCTCAACGTCATAACCCAAGAGAAGTATTAAGAAAAAAAAATTATTTTTTTAATTCTTTACTTTTTTTCTGCATTAAATTAATCTTTTAACTTTTAATGTGGTTAATGGAGATTATTAAGAATTATAAATCAATAATTTATAAATCAGTGGTTTCTATTTTGTTAATTTAATACGATTTTCGTAATATTCGTTTAGTTAGAGTCTAGTTATAAGCCGACACACACACTCTAACCCACCTACGTGCTAATATTTAAAAAGTTCATAATTATTACTAAATTATGCTTAAGTACCTCTAAAATCTCCAGATCGTGACTGGAGCTTAATTTAACGATTTTGCAGTTTTTGTTTTTTGTACAAATTTTGATGAATTTCAAATACTGAGAAAAGCATGCATTCATTTAAATTCGCGTACTTATAAAAGTTTATGTATAAAAAATTTTACATATATGAGTGAAAATATGATTTTCTTGTCTATATTTGCTGCATGTAATTATAAGCAGTTGTAATCTTTATTTGTACAGCAGAGTTTTCAACAGGTTTTTTCTAAGATTTTGCCTCTAGGCTCTTTAACAACTTTGCTTTCTCGATTCCTAACAAAGCTTTTGACTTCTCTTGGCTCTCCTTTATTGTTTGACGTTTCTAATGGCTTCGTCGAAATCTTTTTTCTTTGATCCTCTAGAACCCCCCGGTTTTTCTACTTCTCTTTAAATAATTACAATTGCAAAAACCAGAAGATTAAATTGATATTCTGAGCCATGTAGGAATGATAAATTATATTTAACCGTGCACTGTATTTATGAAGTGTTGTATTTATCATGTGCATAATTAGAGGCATGAATGGAAACGAGAGAGAATGTTTAGCTGAAAAGGAATATTTTTTTAATTTAAAAAAAGTAATTTTAATTTTTTGCGATTTACGTAGGAAACTAATGCAATAATAAATCTTTAATTATATATTTTTTTCTTTTTTTCTTTTTTCACCGAGGATTATGAGCTTTTGGTGAAATGTATAAATTTGAAAAAAAGCAGGGAAATTGGATTTTCATGATTGAATTATCTCTTGCTTTACAAGTTTCTTTTATTAAATTTTACAGTATTCTTATAAATTATTTTATTTTTACAAAAGTTATGCAATTTGAATAATCTTTAATTTCTCGCTAGAATAAAAAAGGATTAATATCAAAAGTATTTTAATGAAAATTTATTTAAAATTTTTCCTTGCATTGTACTTATAATTAGTCCCCAAGTAAATAATATTAATGAATTTCATCCTAAATAAAGATTAAAACAGTACGTTAAATACTCAGATATCTTTTCAGAGTACATAAATTAAATTGCCACATTGTGGAAAAGTTACATCTAAGTAAAAGCTTGTTAAGGATACGGTTTTATACTTGTAATTAATAAGCTAAAGCAACGTAACAGGTTGTACAGAATTCAAAAAATAGCTTTTAAAAGCTATCCACCAAATATTCCTCTACGAACGGAGTATAATTATTTTTCTTTAGTTATTTATTTTGGGTCAAAGAAATTTTTTTCATACTTTCTGTTTAAGATTTAGAATTGGCGAATCGTGTATTTGTTTAAAAAAAATATCGCAATGGTGGTCATTTTATTCGCGATTTTATTGAATGCGCCGACTCAGAAATTTAATATTATGTGAATATAATGCAATGAAATCAATTGTTTTCTAAAATATTAAATAAACTTAAATTAATTTACGTTATAATTTATATTGTGTAAACATCTCGGCATACATAAACTCTCTGCTACTCTATTAATGAATAAACGTTACGTATAATTTATTTTATAAACGAAGATTAATAATGAGAAAAATATAATTGATTACGAATTTTTTAATCATAATAAAGTAGCCTAAGTTTCATGAAAAAAATGATATTAAAAAAAAAAAAAACCAAAATAGGGTTAAAAAATCGAAGATTTAACAGATCAAGTAATAAATTCTGGTCGACGGACGGGCCAAATTTTAGACAAACCCTTAATTGTTACAATAACTTCTTTTATTAAATTAAAATTTAATCATCACTGTACTTTATGTCAATATAGCTATTGGATACATCATCAAAGCTAACAACCGGATTCCCAAGTCTGATGGGTAATGAGCAAAGAGGAGGCAAAGAGCGTTGCGATAAAGGTCGTTGATATACTAATATCTGGAAACTCTCATATTATAAGTAACCATGATATTAGGCTGCATAAAGAACAATGCCAACGGTCACCACTTGATTTAGACATTAATTAAATTAAGCAAGCTATCCCAGAAATCAAGAAAGGCAAGGGAATACTCAGATTATTATTATTAAAAAATGAAATATATTTATTATAATTTTGTACTCTCTTATTCGGACAGTAGAGTGAACCAGGGAAAAGTACGACAGGGTCTACGGGTTACCATTTCGCGTGAGAGCTGAGAATGAATGTTTCGCTCTCAATCAGGTTGAGTGATGTTATTTTGAGATAATTTTTTATGTGTGCGCCTTTACGTCTATTATTTTTGATAATAGAACTCGAATTCAAGCACCTGGTTTGACAACGAACTCGAAACAGCAGTCCGAGCAGCAGTCATTTGGATTGCAAGTCCTGGGGAATTTCCAGTAGAATCATCAGGAAGGGATAGAGGTTTTGTATGGATTAGGAATAAGAGCTTTACCTATGTAAACTACTACCTAACGTCGAATGGGCTGATTAAGAATTACTATGCAAAGTTAGACTAATTAGAAGACTTTGCTAGAGAGGTGGTGTATCCAGGCACGTATTCAGAGGGGGTCATGCCCCCCCCCCCCCCGAAATGAAATATTTTTGAAAAAATAACAGCATTTTTTACCTTAATTTCAAAATTTTTTAATTTTTTATTAACAATTATTGCTTATAAACAATTAAAAATAAGAAACAATTAAATTTTTATTGATATTTAAGAAATTTAAACCATCAATTTTAATTTTATTAGGTTCTGGCCCCCTCCGAAATTTTTTGGCCCCTCCCGAAAAAATTTTCTGGATACGTGCCTGTGTATTAATGTATCCTTTGCAACAAGAATAAAAAATTGGAAGGCCTTAAGGCAAGCGATCACCTGTATATTGCATTCGAAATGGGGTAAGCCCAAACAAAGAGGCTGGAGGCATAATAAATTAGATAAGGAACGATTTATACAAGTTTTAACAATGGGGCAAGAGCTAATGCTGTAAAAACCCCAGAGTATGATATAAGGAAGACGCGGTAGAACTGATTTCTGAATTAATAATGCTGTTAAAGAAAGTTTGTGACGATTTCATGCTTTGAAAAAGGTTCAAAGGAAAAAATCCACTCGTGTACTGGTGGAATGTAGAAATTGCGAAGCTCCACAGTCCCGCGTAGAAGCCAATGAACTGATGCAAGTTTTACTAGGAGCATATTTCCCAAAAAGTCAAGAAGGCAAGAACATCAGCCCTGAATAGGCTGATGGCGAACCTGAACGGCCCTACGGCTAGCAAATTTTTTTTATTTTAATTATTTTTATTTTTATAACTTTAACTTTAATTATTTTTCGGATAATGTCCTTCAGCATTTTAGACCAATTTTAGATGGAAGACATTGAAGTCTCTAAAATGAAAGAAAAAATGAAAATACCTTCAACCAATAAAGATACATGGCCTCAAGTCAACCCTAAGTAATGTAATAACAGTTATGGACTGTCTTGCATAAGACTTTACGCGGGGTGAGTTTTGATGGTAGCATGTCAACGTGAGCTGAGTTAAATCAGAGAACATGTTGGCATGTAGTTCGACATAATCTGAACATCGGGCCCATTTATGCGTAACGCATTTTCATCTAGAACGTGTGTAGGATTGTATAGTTTTGCAGAATCACAGTTCTATAAAATTGTTCAATCTTACACATGTCATCTCTGCTCGCACGCAAAACGAAAAAAAACTACTACTACAACTACTACTTATATACTACGTGGTATGGTATGGTATGGCCCCTAAAATTCCCTAAATCAAAAATATTCTAAGTCTATTTGACCCCTCTCCCCTTAAAATCGTAAATTTTCACCCCCCACCCTCATAAAAACGTCACTTTTTCTTCCCTCCCTCTGCTGAAGTGAACTTTTCGGGTACCCAATGAACATTTTCCATGTTAAAAACTTTAAATAAATATTATTTATAATCAATTAGAAAAGAAATCTAATTAAGCCCAAAGTCTCTTAAAGTCAATGGACTTAAAATTCCCTAGACACAGTGAATATCTATAAGAGATTAATAAGGTCAATCTTAAATGATGTACTTCTGCTTATTATTCCCTTATGAATATCATGCGATTATCTAGTGTAAATTCTCTAGCTTTTGAATATAGTGTATTTTCTCGTCCAAAGGGAGCAATAATAATATTTCAAATATCAAATTTGATTTCGGCGAATATGAAGTTGGCTGATTTTAAAGATAATATCCAGTATGAAGTCACTGCTTTAACTATGCAGGAAACAAAGTATCTTGGATTTAGAAGGTAAAGATAGTGTTAACGCTTGGCTTGACTTAATTATCTCACCGATGTTGTTTAAAATAGAATATTGAGTAATTCAAAATTTAGTTTAAAAAAAAAAAAATTATACCCACATGCAAATATAAAATTATTTTTATACCCTTGATAAAATAAATAAGTCATATAAATTTTAATATTTCATATAAATTTTCCCAATAACTTTGTTGACATATTGTAAAATGAAGCTAGGGTATATTGCTAACAAAAACTTTATATATGCCAAAGTGTTTTTATTGTTTTCTGCAAGAAACTATGTGAATAAAATATCTTAAATTTTCATTTATATTATAAATCTTTTTACGAATTGATTTATTAACTCTTTAAAAACATAAAGGAAAAAATGGATTTCAAAATTAAATATGACTTTTTGGTAAGGCAATTTGATTTTGAGTTTGAAGACAGTGATATACCATGTAAAGTTATGTAAGAATTTTTTTCGTAGTAGCACAGCTATAATGAAAAAAGCTCTCAATACACAGAGGCAAAATAACTGTTTACCGAATTTTTACAAAATTAAACCCTCTTCCAAGGAGATACATGATAGTGTCATGAAAAAATTTCAAAGTTTTGAAAAGTTTGTACAGTACTTACGCAGATAATCTTTTTAACATAATAAATTAATTAGCAGTAAAGTAAAGAACAGTAGGTCAGAAGATGTTACATTTCTGTCTACTTTGGAATACCCATTTTTTAAAAAAAGTGTAAAATTTAATAAAAACAGTATATATTGAAAAAATGTTTAAAAGAAAAATGCTATTTTTATAATTAAAAATTCTTTGAAATATTTTGCAACATTTTTTGTATAGCTCGTATTGTATGAAAAAAAAAGAGTCTTTTTATTTTATTGTTCTACAGTTTTAAAGATAATCCCTTAAAACTTGAAATCTAGAAATCCTAGAATTCAATGTACTTTAACAAATTAACAATCAGTAAGCTAAAATCTTGGAGTAAAACTTTTCTCAGCATAATATAGTATAGAAATTGAGTTCAATTAATTAAATTAATTCCTTAAATGATGTTCACTTAATCTATGAAAGCCTTGAATGAATGAGAAGAAAAAAGCGAAAAGAAAGAAAGATAGGCAGAGCTTATAGCTTTAGAAGTATAAATGTATCCAACCTCAGGGTAATACGTCACTTTGATGTTACCGCTTGTTCTACTAGATATTATAATGTTGGTAGAACCTCGAGGGCTCAAGTAAACATCACTAAAACTTGAATACAATCTATTTCTCAATTCTAATGTTCATCAAGAAATTCAAATTTAAATTATTACTACGTATATACATTTGAAATTTCATTTCCTTTAAGTATAATGTCTATATGGATAGATTTAGCTAACTTCAAACCTAACCAATGCAATTTACAATTTTCTTCAAAGATTACTCAAAGAATTCTTCATTGATTTATTTTACAGACTAACATTGGACTTACAAATATTTTTTTTTACAGAACCTGCAGAAATCATTTCACTTGGACTTTGAGCCTTTCTTACATCCAATTTTTCGCTAGATATTTTTATCACACGGAAAAAGTTTTGCCCAGTTTTGCCAAAATAGGGTTTTTAGATTGAGAACTAAAGTATACTTTCTGAAGTATACCCTCGAGTATACCTTAAACCTAAATCTACCCATATACTTTCTAGAGTATACTTTCATTCATTTTTATCAAATTTTTTCCATCACTCTTTTTCAATGCCTTTGCACGATCAACTAGTTTCGTTGTGATTCATTTTTCACTCTTACTAGCACTAAATTCTGCGATCATACTTTCCTAATTGGTTCTTTTTCTGGAACACGGTGATCGCAGAGTATAAATCTGGATGTATTTTTCCAATAAGTCTATTTCATTATTGCACGGCGTATTGATTCTAGAGAGTTGACACACATCGAAGAGCAAGGGTAGTCCTCCTGGCCGAAATTTTTTTTTCTTTGACAAAATTTATTTGGATAAGTCCATATAAATATTCATTTTATGTTAAAAAACTATTTCAATTAAAAGTCATCTTTTTTTTGTGTGTATGCACACAACATAAAAAATATATTGAAAACTTTTTGAATAAAATCAAACTATCTATATAGTGCAGTAAATTTAAATTTCGAATTCTAAAGTAACTTCAAACGAAATTTTAACATAGGAAAATGTTTTTTTTTTTATTTAAAATAAAGTATAAATTATTTATAAAATACTCTCTAAACATATATTTTTTCCTTCGATATGCATCCTTAGGAATAATAAAAGTCTTATTTGGACAACTAATTCAAACAGTATTTTTAGTTTATACGGAAAACCTAAAAAAAAAAAAACCAGGCTAATTTGCATATAAAAATAAAAATTTTTTTTTTTCTATATTTCAATTTTATGAAGTATCCAAAATATATAGCAGATACAATACATAGTTTTTTTCGATTTTGTTGTTATTGTTGTTGCGCATACATATACTTTTTTTCTAGAATACTGTTTACATGCACATAAAGTAGAAAATTTAGCCTATTTTCTTCTATATTCATTGCACCTGTCACTTGTCCGAATGAATAATCAATAAACATCAATTTTCATCTCTGCATAATTCTCTCTTCCTCTATTTTAAACTTCGTTCTTATTCGCACAATAGATGTATCTTTCCAAGTTTATGTGTTTTGTGCAACTATAAAATATATCTATCACGAAAATGACCAAAATATTAATGAATTCATATAATATCCTCGACATTATCATATTTCATTTCAATTATTAGTTTTTCAAAACAGTCATATTGATTTGTTTTTAGTCAACCGCGACAAAATTTCATTCCTATGATAAAATTTTTTATCATCATCAATTTATTATGCTATGCGATACAACTTTTTTCAACTTCATTAAAACAGCAAAAGTTTGAAATGTAAGTAAAGTTATGGCTTGCTTTATTCATTTTACTCGTTTTATTTGATATTGCTGCCTAATTTCCCCAGAAATTCATACACTCAAATTTTCAAAAACTTATAATTATATTTTCTACATAGTTGTTATAATCAGGATTATAATTATTAATCTAAATCCATCTATATCAAACGACAATGTTTTGATTACTTAAGTAAAGGTATTTAAATTGATTTAAATTAAATTTAGGCAATTTGTACTTATTAACTAAGAGGGTATTTGAATTACTACGGTCTCGAATTCCAGTCGCAGTGTGTTATTGTAAAAATAAAAATATGATTCTGGGCTCTAGGTGGCACATAACGTGGAAAGTGTCAAGGGACACAAATGGCAATTTATTCATAAAAATTTATACTTTATCATCATACTACGCAAAATAATTTTTTCAACTTCATTAAAGTCAGGATTAAAGCAGTAAAAGTTACAAGTCAAACTCGAGTCAAAGTAAGTAAAGTTGGAAATTGCTTTTTTAATTTTATTTATTTTCTATGCACTTCATGTATGCTATTGAAATTCATCGATATTTGTATCAGATTTAAAAAAAAATTTAATCATGCAGTCCAATTTGCAAGACAATTTTTTTCTCTCCTTCCAAGTATTTAAATTTTATTTTAAATTTTATTTAAAGAAGGACTTAATTGTCAGCTATGTAGCAGAACATAATTATGATGAGGGTAATGTGGTGGAAGTCAGCTGATTAAAATTTTGGCTTGATTTTTTATTTTTTGATAGGAATATTGTGATAGTCAATATTCGATATTTATTATATACTGATTCTATAGCAAAAAAAAGCAATGAATATATTCAAATTATTGCCGAAAGAGAAACTATCGCATCTCCCTATTTCACTTTTTTGTCCATCCAAGTTCTCTACTGTATAGATTTTTTTGTACGACGTATAAAGTGCTTTGAAATAAAAGAAAATCACTATATATGTAATTTCAAATTTTACCTGTCGGCATAATCATTATCAAATAAAAAAATAAAACAATAAGTAGTCTTCACTTATGAACAACTACCTACTCGGCACATTCGTAAGACAAAATCTTAAATTAATGCAATTAAATGACCTATTTGGCAAATGGGCGCCGGTCCCACTCGGCACTAATAAGTAGTAGATTATCCTTAGATTTGAATTACTTAATCTCCCCTTTTATATAGATAATTTTGTGGACGACTACCTACTCGGCACAGTGAAAAATAAATATATAATAGAAAAGAACTTGCTTTATTTAAATGTTACAAAATTATAATAAAAAAATATACTAGAAAAAATTATTCTTTGGTCATTTTTATATAACTTCAAATAAAGTTAATATTAATTAGAATAATATTTGGATACGTTTTTTATAAATAGTATTTTAATTTCCTTATTAGGAAATAAGCAGAATAATAGTGGCACATAATTACCGTTCTTAATGCCACGAATAAAAAATAATTGGTAGAAAATTTCGTACAGTACGTAAAAGCAGCGTAAAAGTACCGTCCATGTATATTTTTAATAAGCTACGCAAAAATTCTAAATTTTTTACTGCGCCAAGTATTACAATATTATTAGTAAATAAAAATTTAAAATGCGTCTATTACTAAATTTATTAAATATTTCGTATTTTTTATTAGATAGTGTCTCAAATGACATGTTGATAATATAAGACTTGATATTTTAAATGATTATAGAAATATTATAGACGTTGACGGACGTTGCTTATCTGTTATAATAATACAGAAAATAAAAATAAATTTTTTATAAATAACGGTAATTTTTTATTATTTTGGTTTGCTTGAAAATTGCGGGGAAATTCTCGCTAAGTAAAGTAATCGTAAGACAGGATAACCGAACGTTAAGAGTCTTTGACAAGTCAAGAAAGTGATTCTGCAATATTAATGTCACGTAATAAAATACTGATTGTCCAATAAAATATTTTAAGCAAAATGTCAAAAAACACTTACTTCTGTGATTGTAATCCATTGCAAGAAACAGCAGCAATCTCAAATTTGTAGTTTCTCCTCTTCTCGCAATTGAGTACACGAACAGCCCTAAGCTGTCCGATTCCATTTTCTTTTAAAATAATTTCAAACGGCGCATCTCCGTGATGTTTATTAGAAATTCTAAACGAACATATTTTAGAACCCAAAGCTCTTATCGTAGGCGTTACCTCGACAAAGGTTTCGTTTTCTTTGACCAAACCGTGGTACCCGGTCTCCAGATTCTCCAAATCCAATCTGATTCCTGAAAGAAAAATAAAAAAAAAATATTGTAATTAAAAAAGTAAGTAGAAAAAAATGATTAAAAGTTAATTGCATTGACACGTACATACGTCATAACCGATTGGCTATATCGATCGAAATTGACAGTGGAAAATCATTGATGCAATAAACGAATCGAGTTTCTCTCGTATTGCATATACATAAAGGGTTATCAATTTATATATACAAACAGAGAAGACCAGTCGTATACGTAAATGGCATTTACATATACAATGTTAAACTATCAGTAGGCTAACATCAGCTGCAGGGGATGACACTTGTTACAGTCTACTGGCTACTGACAGAGTAAGATAACGAACCAAACTCTCTATACCTGTTTATGTTTATACAGAGAAATGATAGGATTTACGTTACTCTTCAGATACATTAGTAGTAGTTGCGAAGACCAACTGTGACGAGGCTCTCTCGCCCTCTCTTTGTTTTGGATAAACACAACGAAATTCAATTACAAAGCTCACGTTGCTTGCTAATAATGATGATTCTATTATATTCTCGTATTCCATGCAGATACAAGAAAAGGGTTAGTTTTGTTATTAAAAATAAAGCTTGCTCGTCATTTTGTACAATTTAAAGACATCTGCAGGAGGTGAACAAAATTTAATTAATTATAAAATCAATTTTACTTTGTTACATCTATAGTATAATTTTAAATTTTAATTTATTTCCTTTATACATTTAACGCACAATAAAAGCTAATGGCTGTTTGTTCACGAGCTTTATGCTGCTATTTGTAATTCATATAAATTAGGTTATAATATTATACGAGTGATAATATTTACTAAAATTACTAATGATAATAAACTAGAAACAACGATCTTCTATTAAACAGGGAAAATCACCCTGATTAAAAAAAATTATTTTTTTCTCTATTTTTTTTTGAATAAATTGAATTTTCTTATAATTTTAAATTGATTTCTTAAACAGATTAACATAAAATCCAATCATAAATTTTTTTCTCGATAAATAAATCAAATTACTCAAGGTCGATTACTTTACGTAGAAAAAGAAATTATTAATGATGAGGGGTTTGTAAGAGAGATGCCCTAAACTAAAGTTAAAGTCTTCAGTTTATAACCTTTGCTGCTATCCCCAATTTGACCTGATTTATCTGATAATTGAGATGTAGATTAGACGGAAAGTTTATAAGCAATAACGACCATTTCTATCTGGCTAAGAGAATCGATCGCCAATGAACGTCCAATTACATTTTTATGAAATTTATTTTAAAACCGATGAAAACTTAATTAGAAACTATCATTGCTAGTTTTCCTTTTAAAGGATTTCATATATTAGATTACCGGCACAGCACCAGAATAGACCATATCAAATGCTCTATAAACTGCAAGCTCAATATTTGAATAAACAAAGAAAATGAGGCTAATTGTATAAATTCATTGTATCAAAGTACGCGTTTGTTTTTATTGATCATTTAGAAATAACAATAACAATAAAGATTTGCTGTTTAATTGATATCAACATTGAGGTTATATTTCTACTCTGTTTAAAAGAAAACATGGTTTATATTAATTATAAATTATCCCGAAAATTAGCATTTTAAAAAAGTTTAGAATGAAACAATATTTAAATTCATAATCCAGTTAATGAAGTTGAACTAATCGATAAAGTTAATTTATTTTTCGTTGCTGAGAATATTAAAAAAAGCAGCTAAGAAAGAAAAATAATAAATTTAAGTTGGATATAAATAAAAAGAATTGTAAATTTCTTTTTCTTAACCTTTTCTCTTTTTGTTTGTTATAAGAAAAAAATATATAAATAAAGCTAACCAGTAAATTTTATCAAGTAATTTAAAATTTCTATTTTCCTTTTTTTACTCCTTTTTACTTCAACAATATAACTGTCAATTCCATACGAAACTCATAATATAATTCTTATATACAATAAATTCCAATTACAAATGGACAATAAAAAAAATCTTAGAAAAAAGTTATTCCTGAGTAATGTTCTGTGTATTGGAAATTCCCTTGATGATTGGTATAAAAGAAATATATCGAAAATTTATATTCTACCCGATTTATATTTAGATCGAGTATGAAAACAAATTTTTATCAAAAAATTGTCGATGAAGTTTGTAGATCTTGTGTAACAACAAAAATGGAATCATTTGAATAGCTGGAAAAATATTTTATCTTTAAGATTTAATCTTACACTTTATATCTTTAAATGGCACATTTTTCAATTTTTGTACAAATTTTAATGTCCTGTTGTGTCATCAGATTAATTCAGCCTTGGAATTCCTAACAAAGTTTAAAGATTCACATCTTGAATTTACAAAAAAGTGATTTTCCAAAAGTTTAAAAAAAATGATTTTAATTCAATTCAGTACTGCGATACAGATTAAAAACCTCAATAACTACATTTTAACGATTTCGAAATATTTGAGAAATACGAAACGTGTTTCTATATTAATTTTTTTAATGCTTTTTAAATATTAAAAAATAAAAAAATTTTCCCGATTTTCAACTCCTTCTATAATAACTGCAGATGTGCCATTCAAAATTTCAATTCAAAGGAAAATACAGATTAATTACATCAATATTTACATATGCCATTTTTTTCCCGATTTCTTCCGGTAACCAGTGCTCGCCGTGCGGATTCCTTACATAAGAAGAACTTCAATATTTAAAACAAATTCGATAACCATTTTTTCTTTATTTAATTAATTATTAAATTTTTTTTTTAAGCAAACATTACTAAAAGTAAGTAAGAATGATAATCATAATACTGATAAATTTTTTAGTATTTAAATAGTTAAATATTTACACAAGATTTGAAATAACTGATTAGAAATTTAATTGACTAAAATTAATTTAATAGCATTTTATTATTATACCATATAAATGTGTCAATTTTTAAGATGTTTTTAAGTATTGAGTCCTCAAAAGACTCGATGCATTACTTAAGTTAAATGACACATAAGTGCATATTTGCCATTTTTAAGGTATTGACGAAACTGCACACAGTGATCTAGAAAAAAAACGGAAATAAGTTTGCTTTGATCGAGTTCCCGTCCAATTTTAATGCGGATTGGCTTGTTTTCCTCCTGAAGACCTTTACTTTACGAAAAATAGAACAAGAAAATTTATCCCACTTGTTTTTCACCCTTTTTTCGGAAAAAACCGATAAAAAATCCAAAAATTATAATTTAACGAAAAAAATTTTCTAGTCTTTGAAAAATTACACTGGCTGAGTCATTTTAATCTATGCACTTAAATATTTCGAAAACAAAGCAAAATAACGAAAAATGTTTCTAGTGAAAGTTGCTAGGTTTGTATGATGACGAGTATAAAATTTGAGTCTTAGGGCCCCATCGTGCTCAGCAGGATCCACTTTTGAAATTTTAATTGGAAAGTAAACTTTTTTATTATACAAATTCGATTTTGCAGTAAATTTTAGGTCCAGATATGATTTTGGATAAAATAAAAATACAAACTGATTTTTTATAAAAATATAGATTTTGAGGTTTTTAATCTGTAGAGCAGGATTGTATACCTAATTATTAAATTTTGGCAAAAACTAAAAAAAACAATTCTTTAAGATCATTACTCAGTGAAGAACATTATAAATATTATTTACTTAGGAATATTCAATAAGCCTTGCCTGATCCCTTGATAATGAAGATTGAAAGTCTTCGAAACGTGGGAAATTTATTGCATAAATAAAAAAAACAAAGAAAATATTGTTAGCTCAAGAATCGAGTATTTTTATTTAATTGTTTATCTTAAAGGACTTTTTGAAAAATACCTATTGCTAGAAAAAGCTCATGTTAATTTTATTTTTAAAATCAAGTAAATACGTATGATATTTTCTTGAAATGACATATAAAAATATAAGTTAAGTTTAATAAAAAAAATCCTACTCCAAGAATTTTTTTTCTTCAAATTAAGTATAAACTACTTATAAAATTTTTTTCAAACGTACATTAAATTATATCAATTGATATTAAATGTCAAAAAAATTAAAGTTCGTTTATACACACACTGGCATTCTTTTTGATGGTATAAATTGTTGAAGCTTGAAAATATTAAAAAAGGAAAAAAAAACATCAATCAATTTTCCTGAAGCTTCATTAGGGGGTAGTTGTACGAGACTGAATAATCTATCAGAATAAGTTTTCGGAGAGTTAAGCTGACTAGTAAATTGATACATCGAAGTTCGAATAAAGAGTAAGTTTAAAACTCCTATTTGATATATTGATCGCTCTTAAGTCAACCTCTTAACTGCAGTGGCATAATTTTAAAGTATGAAAGTGATTCGATATAAAAGAACTCTCCCCTAAAACATGTACGTTATAAACCAATACGAATTCATTTTTAGCCAAGTTTTTAGCATAAAACAGAGTATAAATAAAATCGTTACCGCAATTTCCCTCGTCATACAACCACTTTGAATGTATTCATTTTTTTCCGTTTTTTTCTAAAGAATAAACGCGCTTTCAAACATTTTGAAAATTTTATCTGTCTATGTACGTGTTAAATATGAGAGACACTTTAAGTCTTTCGTTTAACGTAAATTTAATCTTCCTTTATTGTTCCCTTATCATTCACCTTTTCGTCACTTATACATCTTCTTCTTTTACGTTTTCCTTTTTCTTATTTGGCTTTTTATCAAAATGCAATCTGCCATCGCTTGTATTTTACTTATAACATGCTATGCTCTACATATGAACTGTACTAAATTTCAAACTTTTCTTCTTTCATCTGTGTCTTTCTCTCTGTATGCATTTGATTAAAGTATTGAAACGTGAACAAGTACAGAAAAGCGTTTACATTTGAGTTAGTTTAAGTTAGCTGTAATGTAAACTCTCGGTAATTCATAATTAACAATAATTAATCAGTTATGTATAACTCAAACAAATTTTCTATTCAAATATTGAAAATTCAAAATTTACCTTATTTACTTATTTTCTTCTTTCACATACTCATAAAATTATTGATAAAATATGAACAAAACTAATTTTCGATTTCTTTTTTCTATACCTCTCATTGCTACAGTCCTGCGTACAGTGCATAAGCAAACTTTGTGTTGAAAAAATATTTTAAAAACTGCTCTGATAATTAGGTTTTTTCTTCAAGATCGAAAGATAGAAATCAGTTCAAATGCCCAAATACTGCTGAATTTTTCTACGCAAGTCTTACGCGCTTAATGCAAATATTTCAATTATTCGAGGAAAAAAAAACTTTTATTATAATAGAATATACGATTTATATATAAATTTTTAAATAAAAAAAAAGGGTATAAAATATCGATAGATTATTGAAATTACAAATCTTTTTTGAATATAGTAATGTAATAAAAAATTCTGTTTGAATTTATTATGAAAAAAATTCTGGGTGGTATAATAGCAGATACTGTAGCATGTATAAATTCATGAAAAAAACGTGAATGTAAAAAAAAAGGAAGAAAAAAAAATTTTTTATTAAAAAATAAAGGATTATAAATTTTTATTTAAACACGTATATAATAAAAAGGTATTCACATTATTCTCGTATTTATTTTTCATTAATTAAATAACCTAAATAAACAGAAAAAGTTTGAAAATATTTAAATTGAATAAAGTACTAATTTCTATAGATAATCATTATACATTTTTTTAACGCATGTTTGCCTTTTAATTAAACAAAAAAAAAACTAACAAAAAAAACGTCAAGTGGAATAAAATATTTATTCAAATATTTAAAAAAAAAGGTGGCTGTTAAAAAAAAACATAACGAGCCATTACGTTAATTTATGATTGTGTTAAGTTAAATACGTACTAACGTTATTTCGTTTTTTAAATAAATAAATATTATTACTATTTATCATGTTATTGCCATTACTGCTCTTGTTCACTACACGGAGAAAAATATTTTGTATATTTTGCAAGGTTAATTTTAGTAAAACGGGGTTAGTTTTAAGAAAAAAAAATTTTGTAAATTTGACAAATATGAAGTTAGAATATTGTAATTCTGAATATAAATATGGTTATATTTACAAAATATTTGAACAGAAAATAACAAAACTTTAGGATGTAAACTTAACCAGCAATTTTGGTTATGTTTAACAGTTATTTTTCTCCGGGTGGGGTACTTTTCGACGAAAAATAAAAGTTCAGAATGAAAAATGTAACGAAATTTATTGTTCCTAAATTTTTATAACATAATGAAATTTTAACGATTAGATATTTTCCCGAAAAATAAATTACAGAATATTTGAACAAATAAGAGTTTCAACCAAGAAAACCTATTTTCTAGAAATATAATTAGCATTAAAAAAAAATTCCTATTAATATTGTAAGGAAATTTTATGTAGCGAAAAATATGAAAAAGAAAAAAGTTACCACGAAAGTTCAAATACCCGAAAAATTTCTACCACCTCTTTAGTATGAAATATTTAAAATTTTCGGGTTTATGATCATTCGTTGCAATTTTATTCGGAATGATTCTTATTCGTGAAATAAAACTTCTGGTGTGCACGATTATAGAATAAATTTTTCTTGAAAAAGATTATTTAACTTTTAAACTGAAGGATTATTAAAATTCGGGTTTTTAAATTTCATTGGAAATACCATTCGTTTTACTTATGAATCGTAACAATTTATTTACAGACTTCAATATTCGGTATATTTGGGTTAGGTGCAAAAAATTTCCTTACAATTTTCATTATGGACTTTTTTTTTCGTCGTAAAGTACCCCACCCTTTTTCTCCGTGTAATAATTTTTTTTATTTATTTTTTTTAAAGCAAATGTGAAAACGAATATAAATTAATAAGTTATGGTAGATGGGTTTTTTACCAAATTTATCGTTTCAAGGGCTGTAGCTCTAACGGCATCCAGTTATTGTTCAAAAGCGTTGATGGTAATCCGATTCAAAATTCAGAATTCCAAAAAAAAAAAACGTTTTTTACCAAACCCATTATTCCAGAATTTTATTATTTCAGAATATTTTTTAAAAATTTAAACGAGTAAGTAATTATGAGAAGAGCATTTCGCAAAAAAAATTTAAATTCAGAGAATTTAAAACAATTAAAATTTAATAAATGAAAAGTTTTATTTATTTTTAATTTATTTCTCCGAATTCGTATAAAGCCCTGTATAAAGCTCAATATTTCGTAATTTTGCATTGAAACGAACAACTTTAAATTAATTTTCTGACATTTGGTTTAGTTATTTTCAAATAGCATTTTAAATTCTGAGTTATCAATATTGAACCTTGGGTTTTCTGTATTTGAAAAGTTAGCACAGATTCCCATCAACGCTTCTGAACAATAAATGACCGACGTTAAACTGATGCGCATCTTTCCTATCTTTGTAAAACTTAAAACACGAAGATCAATGCAGCTGTAATAAAAAGTAAAAAATACTTTAGGAAAAAAGTTATGCACTCCAATTAAAAGTTTTAAAGGAAATCCCAGGGATATCTGCTATTCGCGTGCAAGCTTATTAAAAAAATCTTAAGGGTTAAACAAACTTTGTTAACTATATTAAAAATAAATTAAATTTAAAAAATTTTATTCTCAAAGAAAGTAGTAGAAATATTTAATTTTTTGTTGCAGAAAGTTCAGTTTTTTAAAATTGACACTACACTGCAAAACATTTTAGAACAACATAGTAGACTATTGCATCAAACGAAATTAAATCAGAGCACAAAACTACAAAAACTAGTAAACAGACTTAACTCAATTGACCGCCGTAAGCTCAAAATCAGTGAATCATACATTGCAGACCTTATAACTTAGGACTGTCAAAAACTTATCAAAGCTGTCCCTCAGTGCAACATTTTGAAATCCAAAAATTTTGAATACCTGTAATAATACGAAAGTAATCTCTGCAGATAGTTGAAATCTTTTAATCTTTTAAAAGCATTTCAACTGATCTAAACCCTGTACAATACGCCCTTATAGCTAAAGTATTATTATGCGAATTTATATATTGAAATAAATACTTATTGTTTGCTAATAGTATTTCATACTAATTGGATACGAAAAGACGAAATGAGAACTAAAAACAAAACAACAAACTTTAGTTAAATTTTCTCTAAAATAAATAAAAAAATTTGCACTGCTGAAAAAAAATACATGCCAAAAAAGTTAATACTAGAGCCATGTGATAAAAACATATTCTTCTACTATAAGTTCATATACCCATGCTAATTGAAATTATTAATAATTTGCAAGTACATCCAACTGTTTAGAAAACAAAAAATATCAGTGAAAATATTCTGCTTATGAAATTTAATTAACCAAATTATTTATTTCTTTGTTTTTTATCTCTTTTACTGCAAGATATGACAAAGGCAACTTAGGTATTAAGCAGGTTAGAAAGATGTATTATTTTATAATGATTTACAAAATTAATTATTTTTCAGCTCCTTTATTATTAATCTTTTTCACAACTTTTTCAAAATCTATTTAAAACCTTATAACCAAAAAAAAAGAATACACAAAAAAATTTTTTTAAACAAATTGTCTATTATGCATGTATGCTATTATACTGCAGGTGGAGCTGAAGTCGTGTAGAAAAAAATGACACCCAAAACAAAAAAGATTCATAATTATTAAGCTTTCAGACACCGAAATTCACCAGAAAAAAAAACGCATTTTTAGACAATTGAACATTTTCGGATTTTTTAGTTTCGGAAATTTTCGCATTTTGATATTTTTTAGTAGGATTAAAGGAGGAAAAACGTTTCAGAAACGCCCACTAACTTAATATTCTGTAGCGTCATGAAGCACTACCTACACTTGCGCCACCTAGAGTTCAGTAGTCCGCATCAGAAATTTTTATTTTTTAAAATAAAAGTAGGCAAGGGAATAGAATTCACTCTATTCAACATTCTAAAAATTCTTGTCCGAGTAATTACTATCTGGAATTTCCATTTACTATTAGTAAATTTACTATCCAAATAGTAAATACTCGGAGAAGAATTTTTCAGTGAAGTACCTTCGCTTGTCTACTGGAGTTTCTTATAAAATACAACGGGTAATTGCATTAAAGAGTTATATTACTTATATTTAAGTTTTTTTAAAATTCGTAAATCATCCATTATTGTCTTTAGTTTTGAAAAGTTTTAAAGCTTTATCTAATTATGAATTTCTTTCCATTAATATTTTATCCTTAATGGAAAGTTTATATTTGTAAATTTGCTAAAACCATTTGCATGCAACCTTTTATACCTTCTGGGAATTCGTCAACGCTTTTTGTCACTAATAGAAGTACTTAAGAGTTGTTTAGGTTATTGCATAGAGCTTTTAATTGTACGTTGATTACTTATTCAAAAATTTGACAAATAAATGCAAACAAACAATATCAATTTGAATAAGATTGACAAGATTTAAAGTACCATTTATTGTTTTACTAGAATTTATATAAATATGCAGTTAAATTAATCCTTCGAGAATATGCAGGATTACGAGTCTTTATTTTTTATCGCTTTATTACGTAACATGAATAATGATTTTTTCATCGCTTTTAAAAATTAAAACAAATGGTAATTCAACGACTTTTAGAACAAATCAAATTTAAATTGTTTAAATAAAAAAGAAAAAAGGTTAAATATTTATAACAAAAATTAATCTTAATTGAGTTTAAAACTTTTTTTATTTCTTTTTTAATTTAATGGATTTATTTAGTAGATATAATTGAAAAATAAAACTTTACTGATTTGTTAAATCAAAATATTTATACAAATATACTTTTAAAATAAAACTATCGCTTCAAATGTTCATCATGTAGATATACAAACAATACGAAGAAACTTTTTCATTAATTATAATGTAGAACTTGATTACTTTTTCAACAAAAAAAATTAAATTTTTTAAATCTTTTTTAGAATATACTTAGTTGGAAATATGGCGCTTCTATTAGTTTCAGCAAAGTTCTAGAGATTTCTCTGGGGTTTTGCAGTAGAGTTCGGTAAAACGAAGTTTTCAATATATGAGATGCTCGATGACATGTTAAAAAATTTTTTTTTTGTAAAAGGTCAAAAACAGCATGCAAAGATTTTATCAATTGGTAGATTAAAATCATTTGAGTAAATTATATTTAGCTTTGAATTTATTAATCTCTTGGCTATTTATCTCTTAAAATTTTCTGCAGTTATCTTCAGTTTCAACGTGAGTTCAAAATAACCTTCTTTTTTCATTTCTATTTTTCTGGTTCTTTAAATATTTTTTTCTGTAACATTTATATCCGTGAAAATCTCTTGGAAAATCCGGATAAGGTGTAGATAATATTACTTTGTTAGTTTTTAACAATGTTGCCACGTCTATCTTTTTTTTTTTGCCTGGGTGGCGGGAGACAAGCTTCGGAGCAACCGACTTAATTTAAAAGCCCCTAGCACTCCACCTATTAGCGTCCCCTTTTGTCCATCCTGGTTCCCTTTAAATAAGAGCTGTAAATGTCCCAATATTGTATTTTGTTTTGTTCCCATGGATAGTGCTCGCGGTTAGTGTCCCAAAAGTAGTACCATGCAGAAATCTTACCTCTGTAGGGAAGTCCAGACCTAGTTCCATGCGAGCATGGTCCCAGAATCACCCTTCCGTTGAGAGTTCGAAAAACTACATCCTTGCTATTTTGTGTGTTAAAATAGCTTCCTTCAGGGCACTCGTAGCCTTTGAGGTCAGGGTTCGCACCGGGAGTCGGGGTCGTGACTCCCAATTTGAGAGTCAAAAAATTTTTTTTTGGCCATGATCGACTCGAATTGGCTTAAAAAGGGTTTAGAAAGGTTCCAATCATCGAGAATCCCAATGATTCCCAACGACTCCCAAGGAATCTCGAATATTAGTAAAAATAAATTTTTGGGTAAAATCGCTTTTATTTGACTAATTCTTACATTTTAAGAGTACTTTTTAAAAATTTAAACATTTTTATTCACATTCAGTGTCAAATTGATGATTTTTGATGAGCCGAGCTCGAATCCTGTTATAATTTTCAAAAATTCCGAATAATTGGACCCAAAACCGCAAAATTGGTAAAAATAACATTATTTTTAAAAATTTTAATTAATGATTATTGACTTCAGCACATGGGGTTTTGGGAAATGCTGCTTCCGAATTTATTAGCCAAAAATCTGGCTGAAAAAAATTTTTTGACTCCCAAATTTGGAGTCAGGACTCCCGACTCCCGTTGCGGACTCTGAGCCTTTAGGCGTAGTCTGCAAGAAAATGTTACCGAGATATTACCACAGTTTCGAGTATATCTGTTGCAGGCCCACCTTAGGCTTCCCCCTTAGTGATCAAGGCCGAGTAATCTCATGAACTTTACCAGGCTCTGAGGCTTCAGTGTTTCAACCATAGAGATATGTACTGTTATCTCTATAGTTCAAACATCTTCAGTGTTCGTTAGTGAAAACTCGAGGTACCGCTGGGGAAGCCCAGATCAGATGTTCGGTGGCTTCTGTCGATTCATAGAACCTGCAGTTCCGAATATTCTTTATGTTTTATTTTTTTTTTTGTTAACATTGTCTAGATTTATTTATTTTGTTGCGTGTTTTGTCATTAGAAGGATAGTATATATGTATATTTTTCATTTGGTATTGCAAAGCTTTAATGGCTTTAATAATCAAGTATAGCATTTTCTCATTGTTAGCCTATACTTCCGATTTTTAAAATTTTTTTGCGATTTTTTTGACAACCATTCTTGGAGTTTAAGGAAGCTTAATTTTTGTTAATTTTGCAGCTACCTAATTGATAAACCTTTATGCATGTGAATTTTTAATACCTAGCCATTAATTTATAAATATAGCTGTTGATATTGCCGTTTGTTCTCATTAATCGGTCTTGAATTATTTTTATTATTTTTCTTAAATGTCCTCTTAGTATATTTTATTTATGTTTTAACAGTTTTTAGTAGACTCTAATATCATTTTTTTAGTATAGATTGCATAACTAAATTTAGCATTTTGATACTAGAAACTGTTGATAAGTAATCAAATTCAAAAGTATCATTTAATTAATTCAGTGAATTAAATATAATTTAAATTAAGAATATCTATTACTCTACTCAATGTTAATAAATTATCGAGTTTAACTTTATTTTTATCTATCCATATATTTTTGACTCATTAATTTTTCATCGTTATAGTCACTAAAAATAAAATGCATAATTATTTATTACGTTTATTTATTATTATGTAATACCTAAATACAATGAATAACTTTGGAATAAAATTTTTTGTTTCTATTGTTAATAACAATGTTTACAAAGATACTATTAAAATTTACAATGAGTTATTAATATTTTAACTCTCCAAAGAATATATTAGAGATAAAAGTGCCGCAGTTTAAAACAACTTATTTATCAGTTTTAATGGACTATAGAAGTCGGTATCGTGGCATTAACTATTTTCCAACTTGATTTAAGATCTGTTAACGAGTTCTAATTTTATAAATTCCAACATAATTAACAAATTCGTTTCTCTTCTTACGTACATTATTCACTACATTTAACTTTTTTTATCAACTTTTGCTTATCATAATTCTTTTATGCTACTTTATTTTTTAATTTATACTTTTAATTTAGGCAAAAAATTTAGATATTGCATCGAATAGCTGTCCTACTTATCTACTTTTTGCCAATTATTTACAAAAACTCACTATTTTTCCAACTCTGAAATTTTTGAGTTTCTCTGACTATTTCCAAGTCAAGTAAATTCACCTGAATTTTTTTTAAAAAAATTTTCCTGATTTTCCAACAGTCAATAAATATCTAGATTTAAAAAATAGACAAAAGGTCGGTAGTTCACTAGATTTGAGAAACAAAATCACACCATGCAGTTTTCATAAAATACCTACAATAATTAAAAAAAAATATTACTCCAGTTAATAAACATCTAAAAATAAATGCATATTTTTTTTATTAAATTTGTTGTGTGGAAAAAAAAATTTTTACAAAAAAAAATGTGTGTTAAAAAAAATTTTTAACTATGTATATTTTATTCGTTACTTTTTTTATAAAATTTTTTTCTCGCATTAGTTATTTATAAAGTGTACTTTGTTTTTTATTTGTTTGATAACAATGAAAAAAAAAATAAAATGTATTTAAAATTTTTTTGTTTTTGTACTTGTTTTTTAATTTATAAGCATCAGCGAGCAAAGGTCGTTATTTAATAATAAATTAGAGATAAAGAATTGAAGAATTCTGATAATTTTTCTTGGTAAAAAAGAATAAATTAACTTGAATTAATTAAAGTTATAAAAGAAAAAAGTAGAAATTACACAGTTGCTTCGTCTTTACCCAGTGAAATATTGATCTCTTTACCATTACATAGAATTTATGATAAGTCACCAATAGGTGCACTTTAACTCAAGTTTATAGAAAAAAGTTTTGCTCAAAAACTTTATTTTTAAAAACTAACACTCTCACATTCAAATTTCTTTACTTAAATGCGAATAATAATTTTCTTTTATACATTCTGTTTTTCTTTTAAAAAGAACTTCGTTTTAAAAGTTTCGACCTAAAGAAATTATTATTTATCATCTACACCGTGTCCGTACTTCATTTATTCGAGTTTATAACCTGTCTTGCAATAATAATTTTTTATAAAAAAAACTTAAATTGGATTGAGTTCAATTTTATTTTTCCGCTAAATTTAATCTATTGTGTTGAACTTTGTATTATATTTTTATGTGTTTATGTTTTCTTTTTCTAACCTTTTTCATTTAAAGCAAAGACTCGCGCGTGCTCAAAATTACACTTCAAATTTACATAAGGGGTCTTCCATAAATGAAGTCCACGATTTTTTAAAGGTTTTTGATACCCCCCTACCCCTTGTCTGATTTGTCACATAAAAATTGGACCCCCCCCCCTTTTGGACGTCACAAATTTATTTTATCACCCCCCTATGGAAAATTTTTTTTTTTAACTGTCAAAATTATTACCTTACTATTGGTATTTTCTTATAAAGTTACTTTGTATAAAGTACCCTGAACTATATTTTTACACCAATTTAAACTTTTGCATAGAAAATTCGTTGTTATAAAAACGGTTTTTTAGGGTTTTAGGGTTTAGCTACCGAAAATCGAGATTTCGCTCTAGAAGGCTATAAAATTGAACTGGTGTCCTATTTTTGGTAGTAATTTCAGAAAAAAAATTTTAGAAAAAAATTTTTAAAAAAAGTTTAGAAGTCCCGACTATCTGTATTACTCTCACTTCATTTAAATTTACTTCATTTAATTATATTACCTAAAACTATCATTATAATAAATATAAAAAATAATTATCATTTCTAGACTACAAATGAAAAAAAAAATAATAAAACAAAAAATTTTCAACGATCTCTTAAGGCCATCAGGTCATATGCATTAAAAATTACGTAAAATAAACGAAAAATATAGTAAAATTTAGGGTTGCTGTAATATAAGGTCCAAAAATGTATCCTATTTTTTCCTATGACATTTTTTCACTTTTTTGATGATAAAAAAGTAGTTTCTCGTCGAGTATGGTAAAAAAAGTTAAAATTTCGGGAAAATAAAAATAAATGAAAATATGTTCAAAACCTTAAAAAACCATTTTTATAATAAAGAATTTTCTATACGAAATTTTAAATTGGTGTAAAAATATAGTTCAGGGTACTTTATATAAGGTAATTTTATAAAAAAATACCAATAGGTAACCATTTTGACAGTTTAAAAAAGAAATTTTCCGTTTAAAACGAAAAATTTGAATTTTTTTCAAAATAACTTTCGATTACCCAGCTAAAAATTCGATATGTTAATTTTTTTGAACGCCCCTAATATAGTAGTAGGGCTAAAAAATTTAGATATGTGGAGTAACTTATACCTGCAAAAAGTAATTGAAAAATGTAGCTTTTCTCTTTGTATGCTCTTGCTTAAGTTTATTTATTTCTGCATGAGTAAGATCATGCAGTTCTTTATCACTAGTAGACTTACTTTTTAATTCTTTCCAGATTTCATTTGTTCTTTTTTGCCAATCTTTAATATTTTTATTTTTATGACCCGTTGTATCCCTTATCACTTCACTCAAATTTTTATAAAGTGTATCTTTTAAAGTAGACATTTTTATATTTTTATATTTTTATTTAGCAAAACGTAATTAAAAATTAATACATTAATACATTTCACGACAAAGATTGGATATTAACTAACTTTATTTGGAGATTCAAAAATATGTTTTCCTTCCAATATTACAGTATTATTTTATAAGTTTTGTAAGTTAAAAAAAATTTTATGATTTAAATAGAAATCTGAATTATATATATACCCATATGTATATATAAAGTATAATAAAATTTTAAAATTATATTTGTTAATTCTATGACGTATAGTAATAAAAATATAATTATAAATTAAAAATATTTGACCCCAAGAAAAAATAATGTACATAATCAAAATTCAAAGAAAAAAGAAGTTTTATAAAGAGCAAGAATTTTTATTTCGTAATTGTTTATTTTGAATTTAAAAATGCTTGATATAAAAAAAAAAGGTTTTTTATGATGTATTATATTTCCATAAGCATATTAAAATGTTTAATTTCGGAATATTGTAATTTTTTCAATTGATCTTTTTTATTATCCATAATAAAAAAAATTAAGATATAAAAGAAAAAAAAAATTTTTATTGCAATAAATTTGGAGAAATTTTTTTTCTTTATTTCTTTCTTTCTGTTTACGTAAGGTTTTAATATAACCGTAGCTTCTTTATTATTGATTAACTGTAAATTAAAAAAAAAAATTTTTTCATAAAAAAAAAATTCAGGGACGTCTGATTCATCATTTATCGTACCTTCCCCTTTGTCCGAATTGTCACGTTTTAAGATGAACCTACCTACCCCCAAACTCTGGACGTCATTTATGGAAGACCCCTAACGTGTGATTTATTTTTTTTTTTTAACCAATTTTTTGTTATTCCATTAACGCGTTAAGTTCCATTACTTTAATTTTAATAAATTGATTTTTTTTTATTTACGTTTTTTCTCCCCTTTGATGAATTATTTTTAAGCTGATTGATTGCTCATCGTCAATTATTCCTTCTCTTCGAATATTTCTTCTGTTTTATTTTTTTAATCGCATGTTTCACACCAATTTGTCAATTTAATATTTATTTCCATTCTGATACCCTAAAAGCTGCTCTAAGTAATAATTTTCCGTGTTTATGCTTTTTTTTCAAAAAATATCGTTAATTAATTTGATTATTAAAAAATAAATGACTTTAATTAAATCAATTAAATTTAATAAAATAAAACGATGGGGTTATATATAGTTTTAGAAAGAAACACAAGTTTATTTTAATTAAAATTTAACTTTAAATGCTGTTTAAGAAAATATAGAAAAAGTTTAATTAATTTGTTTGAAAAGAGCTTTTTATTAAAAAATCATTTTTAGAAAATTACTTACATTGCAAATATTTTACATTTTACATAAATAAGCGTTGATCATTAAAATTTTCTAGACTTATTTACATATGAATAATTTTACGTTGAATTAACTTTTTTCCAGGTCAACTAGCTCAATTAGGTTCATCTATACCAAGAGCATACTTTTATATTATACTTTTAATTGATACTTTTAATCATTTTCACCTCTTCAAATTCCCAATTAGAAGACGAATTAATTTCAAATAAAGATTTTAACGAAGCATGTTTATTTCTCGAATACTTTAATTTTGAGAGGCCGTCATTATTGCCCTTCGTGGAGGAAAAACATTCTGAAAAAAAACTACTGTCGGGCCGTCGCATTTGCCAAAATAAACTTTTCTTTTGACACTTTTAAAAATTGCATTATCTTTTTACATAATCTAGTTCAAATCCCCTTGCTGACCAAAAATTTTTCTTTCAAAATTAATTTGAGAAATCGTTTTTAAATAAAAAGTTTCAAATTATATTGCAACTTCAGGCTTAGTAAAGAAGAATCGGATAAGGATCCACAAAAGAAGATAAAATATTAAAGAATAATTATTTTCTGGACACAGTACTAATTTCCATGTATTTTGTTTAACTAATGAATCAATTTCTTCAAGAAAAGTAATTAGTAGTAGTAGTAGTAGTAGAAAAGTAATTATATAAGGACCAAGCACAGCTTCTTTTACTGTTGGATACATCGCTTCTTCACAAAATTGAAGAATTTCTTTAGTATTATGTTGCTTTCTATGACGTACTTTCATTCCAGTTTTAATTATCTTTGGTCGTCCGCAAGCTCTTCTTAAACGTGCTTCATTTTCTAAGTTAATTATTTCGGCTTCTATATTTAAATTCTTCATCGGCATGATTATTAATATTTATATTTAAATGTGGGATTTCAATTTGTTTCTTTTCGAAATCATTATTTTTTTTTCAATTCGAAAGTCTAAGTATTTATTTGAATTATCATTTTGTATATTTGGAGATTCTTCTAATAAAAATGGATTCTGAATTATGTCATTAAAATCATCTTAAAATTTATTATAAAATTTTACATCTCTGCTATTTTGTATTTTCAAATTTTCGATCATCCCACAATCTATAAGCTTTGCATTCTGTTGAATCACCAAGAAAGAAATATGCATTTAATAGATTTTTCTTCTAATTTACTGGCTCTTGGTACTTTATTTAAAGCATAAACTTTTTCTCCAAAATTTCATACTTATGACTTATGCTAGGCTGTTTATTTGTCCATATTTCATAAAGAGTCTTACCATTTATGGCAGATGGTGACCTATTTCGAATGTAAGCTGCTGAACTTATTGCTTCTGCCCAAAATTTTTTTAAAAATAAAATTTATTTTTCTTTTAATTAAATTTTTCTCATAAACTGGATGTAAAAATAATTTGTTTAAATATTTTATTTCTGTTGGTTGTAACTTTCTACTGACACACTTTACTTCAACAATTTGGAAATATCTTGTTATTTTAGTTTAAAAATTAAAACCCGTATAATAAAAAAGTTTTTATGTCAGTCACTGAAAATTAAAATACAAAGTACTTTTTTTATTCATTAGTTAATATTATGTCAATTTCTAAAATGATCAAAGTTTTTACATTTCTAGTTAAAAAAGTTTTTCCCAGCGTTAGTACGAACTAGAAAATTATAAAGGAAAATTCAAAATTAACAATATACAAAGATGTTGAATACATGTCAAAATCAATATAATTATTTCTCTTTTATAAATATGTACATAATAATTATCCAACTTTTAACATTAAAATAATAATAATAGTAAATGAGATTTCATATATTTTATAATTAATACAAAATAGGTCAAAAAAAAAAATACTTTTTTTTTTAATATCGCTGAAAATCTTTTGCTGACTGACGTTTTTTTTAAATGATGTAATAATTTTTGTATTTTGCATAGAAAGCTGCTTTAATTTAACTTTGTTAATAAAAAATTTTCTAAATTAAAATAATTAAAGCATTAAAATTATTTTATTTAATTAAATTATCATATAAATTTGTACAAGAATAACAAAAGTACTTGTAAAATTTTCATATTTTTCCCATTTATCATTTTCTCAAGGATTTTTCAACACTAAATG
Source organism: Anagrus nilaparvatae (assembly GCA_022575985.1). Classification (NCBI taxonomy): domain Eukaryota; kingdom Metazoa; phylum Arthropoda; class Insecta; order Hymenoptera; family Mymaridae; genus Anagrus; species Anagrus nilaparvatae. Next base: position 23,504,010 of record JAKSXM010000247.1, on the reverse strand, counting down.
TATGCTCGTAAATTAACTAATTAGAGTAACCCTCTTAAAAAGCTAAAAATTAGTTGAAATTCCGGGAAAAAAAGAGGCGAGGAAAAAATATTGTCATTAAATATTTAATGCAAGAGACGTATAAAATTTGTGACGTCCATCAGAGAGAGGTCTGTTAAATCCGGATATAAATTCATCTGGTTAGTACTATTATTACTACAACTAACATTTCGAATAATGGCACCGCAGATATTGTCGTTTATAATATAAAACAAGGCCAACTATTACATGTATTTTCACCACGCCTCTCCAGGGAATAATAATATCATATAGTCATTAAACATTTATTTCGAAAAAAAAAAACAAATTTCCTTTTCTTTTTTTCTCGATATAATAATATGGTACACGCGGGAAATTTAAAAAAATAAATGCGCCAACTTTTCTTTGTTTTCTCTCTCTCTCTCTTTAAAAAAAAAAATGGATAAAAAAATAAAAACAAACAAGTTCATGCATTTAAATCTTTTAAAATCATCTCTGTGTAAAATTAAAATTTTTTTATTTCAAGGAAAAAAAGTGCTGGCTTCAGGGTACAAAATGTTACAGTCGATTCGTCCGTGAGATTATTAAACGAGGATTACCCGGAGACATCAGGATCGAACGATATTGCTTTCTATAGATATTGTGATTTTATGTTCTTTTTTTTAGTAATAATCTCACGAATGTCCTTAATCTAAGGATTAACTTCTTCTTTTTTTTTCTTCTGTTTATTTTTTTTAATTTCTGTGTACTTTCATATACTGGAAAATTCGATCGATAAATGATATTATAAGAAAAGAAAGTAAATTAAATTTATATAATAAGTAATTTTATATTTTTTTTAGGTCAATCCTACATGTATTCTTTGTCAACTAATTTTTTTTTTTACTATAAAATGGCTTAAAGTTTTTATGTCAGAGATCCTTAAAAAACTTATTACATAGTTAGAGAAATACTTAAGTTGAAATAAAACTGCTTTAACTGTTCGAAAAATAAGAAGACTATCTATTCTTTTAACTGCTTGAAATCGACGTTATAACATAATTTTTTCTGAAAAACTTTTATAATAAAAATTCTTATATTATTGAATATAAAAATAAATATTAAAAAAATATTTTATTTAATGTCACGTCGAGTAAATTTCTGATCTTTCAAACTTTAACATTTCCAGGTAAGGAAATTATTAATTTACTTTTCATTCATTTTTATTTTAGATCATTAAAACTTTTTGTGTTTTAATTAAAAGGAAAAAAAATCAATAATAAAAATACGAGACAGATTTTAAACTACTTTAAAAGCTTTGAATAAAATTATAAAATAATCAAATTGAAAAATTCTTTATTGTATGAATTTCTGACCTATAAATTGATATTATAAAGTCTGTCGTATCTGATGAAAATATTTGAAATTTCATCGCACATATATCGAATATACACAGCAGTTTTTTTTTATTTTGAGGTTAGTTTTATCATTGATACGTGTGGTTTTGAAAACCAATTTGATATTCAATTTTATTATTTCAATATTTAATTATTCTTAAGGACGTTCGGGTTTTAAGAAGAAACATTGAATAAAATAAAATTAATTGCTTTTAGTTTTCTTTTATTTATCGGGATATCTGTATATTATTTTATTTTATTGAAATATCCTGATGGTTTGAAAAAAGGTAGATAACAAATTTTGCTTCAGGCAAATTCATGTCAATAAACTTAATTTTCTGTATGTACTAACAAAAATAAAGAATTATTTTATTTTATTGTAAAAAGGAAAAGCAATACAAGGAATTTTTCGGGAATTTTCGAAAAAGCTAAATGCATTATTGCACAGCTGGATGCTATTAGCATATTATATTATAACCTCTTATGTGGTTAATTAATTTTAAGATGCCAGGAGTAGAAGAGCATAAGGTGACACGATTCTAAAATCTGAAAAGGAGTTTGCAGTTTCAAAATGACGAATTAAAATCGATACCGCAACCTGTTCTTGACATATCTAATTTAACGTTAAAAGATCAAGATCAAAAGGTGACCATTGCATTATACGATGGGAATTCTACGAAATTATCCTAGCAATTATTCGATGCCGAAATGTCAGTATGCCATGCATACTATAAATATTTTTCCTTATAATCAATAAAATTGTCTAGTCTGAATAGGTTAAAATCGAGTTAAAATAAAATTTTAATACGATAATTGGATAACTTAAAAAAATAAACATTTTCAATATTTTTTTATTTTCTTGTACTAAATACTTAATAGCATGTATTTTTTATTAAAAAATTATTTTAAATGAATACATGGTTAAAAAAAACTCAATTTCGCAGGTAGGAACCATACAGGAAATCTTAGGCATGGATTTTCAACTTATATTTGACCTACTTTTACCAATTATACATACAGTTTTTTTCATAATAAAAATTTGCAGCCGAGGATATTGGTATTTAAAAAATAAGTTAGACAATAAAAATATTTAAGTCGACTGTAATCGCATAGATGATCAGGTAGAATTTTCTGATTTTGATTTTTTTTCATGTATTTGATACATATTTTCGAAATCAGCATACATTTTTCGTCATCGTCATTTCAGCGAATGTTAACTTTTCGATAACTTCTCTCCTAAGGGGTATGCTTACATAAGTTTAATTTAATTTATTTAGACCCTTATGTAGGTATACGAGTGTATGTATCACGGGAATTGGATGATAGAGGTAAAAACATTCAAATAAGAGACAAATGTTGATTTTCATTTATAGTACATGTCGAGATATGTGTTAAATTTGTATATTAACTTTGATTGGCTCATGAAAAAAAACATATGTATGTATGCATTCATTAAAATTTTTAAATTATAAATTAAAATGATTCAAATTTAAGTCACTATATCCCCGTAGGGAATTCGCTACTCGGATCGCGCTCGATCCGAGGAAATTTAACATTGGGCGTCCGCGGAAATTTCGAGCATATACTGTAGCATTATTAGCATATATTGTAGAAAAAAACAAAAATAAGAACGCATGGCGGCGCTATATTTCTTCACAGCAGCAGACTATATTCACATAAATCATGTAATATTTTGTTCTAATGAATTACATATTTACTTTATAACGTTAATTACTAAATATTTAGGTTTAGTTGTATCATTTTTTATATAAAAAAGCATATAAAATTAATTTTATTTAATTCTGTAGTGATTTTAAAAAATAAAAAATATACTCGGATAGCGCTCGGTAAACGAGTCGTATACGTGTAAAAAATGTAATATACACAGTTTCTTGTTTTCTACTCGTAAACCGAGTCAAAACCGAACGAATTTCATCGAAATCCGAGAAACTCTTCCCTACGGGTCGGGTTGTGAAAAAAATTTTGAAATTCTATTTGACTAGTTTCACAGTTTATAAAAAAATATTAGACACGTATTTTTTTATTTTTAGTTTAAGCAATTTTAAATCGGTGAAATAAAGAATTAATTAAGTTACGCGTGACGTCAGAACCTAGATCCCCTATACTTTTAACATTGTGTTTCATAGACTGTGCGTCACCAAGTCGTTTCTATCCACTACACCAATATTTTCACTATTTTAATTTTTTATTTTTTTTGAAAAACTTAAAAAACCTACATAAAATTTTTTCTATATTATCAGAATATCGAAAAAGCGAGCGAAAAAGCTTTGTACAACCCTATTAAGTATAAAATTTTGATAAAGTACAATAACAATTATGAGGAAGTAAATAAGCGCTTAATAATGTATAAGTCTTTAATTTTAATATTATATAAGTCTAATATCACAACTGAGATAGTTTTGAGCGGATTCTATTAATTAAATGCTAATAAAACAGTATTAAGAACAGGCGCTGGTCTGGGCGCTGGCGTGAGTAAAAGTCAATTTGCCCATATATTCAGCATCAAGACTTAATAAGTAATTCTTTATAGCCCTCTTAAAGTACGAAAATGATGGGAAGTTAAAGCTCGTAAGGTATTTCAAAGATTTAAGTAACTTGGCATAAAAAAAATCTTCTACTAGTAGCAGGTATTTTACAAACCAAGAAGGGATTTAAAAAGAGGCAACGAAGAGGCTCCTTTATACTTGTTCATACGCAAGAAGATTTTCTAGATTAATAAGAAAAGGGTAAGTTATTTCTCGGGTGAACTAATTCGTAACCAATTATGTGTTTTCGAGCCTTTGAGGGTGCTGCTGAGACATGCTACCTTTCCATAAGAAATCCTTAAAAAATGAGTGAGAAACGAAAATCACCCCTCAAAGATTTCTTATGGAAAAGGAGCAGGTCTCAGCAGCGCCCTCAGCGGTCAAAAACACCTCATTAGCTTTTCTTTTGTATGGAAAAATACTGACATTCCAACTGACTTCGAAGATGTATAACACTTCAGAACTTTCAAGATTCTGTACCTGGATCTCCGGTGCAAGTTAAGGTGCAAGCAACGCATTGAGGTATTCAACATTGCAATAATTTAAATGAGGTGCCATAATCCAGGGTTCTTTACGTCTTTTTGAATTAATTGTTTTTAATGGTGATAGTTCGTCCATTGCTAGTTGCAAGTTTTTACTAAGACAGTCTAAGTAAAGTCATTCTGAGGAGGCTTTGGTATAAATAATGAAATTTCTACATCAATGAGGTGATGATCAGTGTGAAAGCACATGTGTGATGACGCATTAATAAAGCCTATTTTGAGGCATTCCATAGGATGAGCAACTTCAGTTCGGTTATTTGTTAGTCATATTTGCTGTTGTTGTATTGGGTTACTGTTGTTATTGTCATGCACTATTATTGTTTTATTGCTGAAATAAGTCTGTGAAGGTGTATGCTGTCCTATTGTGGCTGTATGATGTTTTGCCTCGTCATATATATTAAGTATAACATTTAGGTCAGTCACTGTATTAAAAGTAAAAGTTCTCTCACCGTTTTTCAAATGGACAAGAAACTTCCCATTATTATCCCAATCAAATTTGGAACCAAGATTTTTTGTCATATTTTTTAAAGATGTGTAATTTTTATATTCTGAGGATGAGAGTACGTCATTTATTAGTATCCTAGTCAGAGGCAATCGGGATAAAATATCATTATTTAGGATCGATTTATCAATTTCATTGGTACTATAATAACTGAGATTTTTCTGGAGTTTAGTCCTGTCAATAGTAGTCAAGCGTATTATTAAGGATGGATAAGACGAGGTAGGACCAGAATTTTCATTTTTGCTATGCTTAAGTACTAGGCGAGAAGAGCTAATTTTATCAGCAGTGACGGTAAGAACTATACCACGTAAGATGGAGTAGGATAGCAGATTGATATTATCATTATCAGTCAAATTCATAAAGCCAGACACAAACAACTCATAGCTCTCTTTGCGTTTCAAAGAACAGCTTTTCGAGATGTATGAGTCACTTGCAACTTGATTAGAAAAAGGCCTGCCCGCTTCTCAGTAATATTACTATTAGTTTCATGATAATCAATACTATCACTATGAGCAATCGATTGTGTGTTGGAATCACCAGATGAAACTAACAAATGGTGTAAATTTCCATTATTATTTTAATTAGAATTTTGTCAATTCGATGAGCCAAATACAATTGCACTGATCTTGGCATTAAAAGCTGTCACTTTACCAAAAGACTCTGCGAGAAAATTAGTAATGTAAAAGTAACAAAGTAAATAACTCGAGAAAAAAATCATAAAAACCTACGCTAAAATATATTAAATGCGAGGAAATAAATTGAAAAAAATAAGAAAAAATTGGTAAAAATGTAATAAAAAAAGCAAGCTAAAAAAGAAAAAATAAATCAGCATCAACTATATTATACTAAACTATTCACAAAATCCAATATTCCAGAATCCTAAAGATTTCACGTTGTTACATTGAAAATAACGAGTTTGTGACCCAGGTCAACTTTACAGCTATTGTTCTTCGAAGTAGCATACCATACTGCCACTACATATATATCTACTCAAAATACATGCATGTGTATGTTCGCGACATTATTATCTTTTTGTTGATTTAGTTTTCCTTGCATATATAAACCATTCTACGTCAAAGATTTTAGTTGTTATATAATTTGGTTCTTGAGCACTTATTTAAACTTATGAAAGATAACAATATTAACAATATTATTTTGATGATTTTCGAATTCATTAGTTTGAAAACCAATAATACCAATAATAATTATAAAAGTACCTGATATCCCTACCGATAATTCCCTATTTTGCATTTATCTCTTACTTTTCACGTTTTCCCGCTCTTTTCATTTATGCCAATCTTGCAAATAAATATAATCGCAAATTTTAGTTACTAGAAAAAATACTTTTTGCTCAATGAAAGAACGCATTGTCGAGATAAAGCTTATGAATTACAAATTTAAAGATATGAAACACGTAACGACCGAGTACTAGATGGGATGATATAGTATCACAGATACAATCATAGTACCAAGAAACAGATTAGAAAATTCAAGGAAACAAATAGATGCAAAGCTTGAAAATATTTAAATGGAGCTCATATTGGCAAAACAGCTTCCTCATTATTGCAGTTTAGAGGTTCATTACTAATATGTTGTTTATTCAATTTGGCAGTAGTTTTACGATAATATGCGGTACTCGTCATCTTGTCTCGATCTTGTCTAAATAATTTTCTGGTGGGACAATTGTATTTTCCAGAACTTGCAGATTAAATCCAGGAGTTAGAAAAATAAAGTAGAGAATTATAAGATGACTAATTAAGGTGTTCAAAAATAGTATCTGCTTTAGTAAATAATTTATCAAAACTGCAGCGTAAACAGAAGAGCGATTTATCCTCTATATGACAGTAATATTCTTAGACGGATGAGAAAAAGTAATTTGAATTTGGTTGATACACAGAAAGATTTTTATAGCAACTACGTATACTGTCATGTGCAGCACATAAACTCAGATGGTATATAAACGTCTCTAGGGACTTTGTCTCTCATCACCAGTAAACTCTGAGTAGATACATTAAGCATTTTCAAATTTCCTACATAATAAAAGTGGTTACCAAAAATCTCGAGAAAAATGTCTTCAGCTACTCATACAGAAAACTTCGCAACATTAACTTTAGGCTGACTTTAGGCTCTCATTTTAATCGGTATTTTAAAGATTTAATATTTAAAATTTTATCTACAGAGTTACTTAGAATTTGATCCTTAATTATAAATTTAAAAAATTTAAGGCTTGTACGACCAATCTTTCAAGGACAACTGAATTTCCGTGCTTGATTGTCAAAGAAGTACCCATATACAGCTTCAAATTTAAATTGAAATTTATTGAGAAAAAAAATCTAATAAATTGTAAAATGAAGAATGTAAAGTTTTCATAGTATGCCTTCATAAATTTTTTTTTTAATATCAAGTTAGGAACAGGTATCTCTACACATATATATATATGATAATGCAAAAGAATATGTAAAATCAATAAATTTAATGAACGAACCAATTTTTTAACACTTACACTTAATTCAAATAAGTGAAATTTAATCTAAAGTTTTTTTAACCAAACCGCAATTTAATTAAACGAAAAATCTTTTATTTTTAATTTAAATTTGAAAAGGATTATCAATAATTCAATCTCCGTACTTATGTTGATACTGCGATATTTAAAAAAAAAAGGAAGAATTTAGGTGGGTACAACTCGAAAAAGAAAAAAAAATCTTGCATAAAATATAAAATACATAAAAAAAAGTAAAATTAGGTTAAGTCTCCTTTAGAAAATATTATTTATATAGTATATCTATAGAGAATATTCAGGTATAAAGAAAAACGAGCTGTACACCCACGTACATGCAGAAATAAAGTATAATCTCTTGAATTTGCTGTATGAATTACGGGCTTCTTTTTAAAAAAATATTACATTCGTAAATTGATCCACGTGGATATTCTGTCCTATTATTTCGAATAAAAGCAATTTCGAGATTTAAAAAATACCAATTTTCTACATCCTTTTAATAATAATAAAATCTATTTAGATTTGTACGATTTCATTAGTAATAAAATAAAAATTCGTTTCTATTGTCAAGGAACACCAGCGTTAAAAATAAATACAGAAAGTAGAAACAAGATGATCCCCCATAATGTCTGTATACAGGTTCTCGATGTTCCTTTATTCTCCCTTTTCAATGTAGTACACCTTTATGTCGAAGAAAGAAGAAACCCCATTATACCTTCTCTCCAAATTTACAATCTACTCTTTTCTTTTTAAACAGCAAAACGTCTTTAAGAAAATAGCTTGTTGAAGAAAGATAGAAATAACACGAGCGCAGCAGCTGCTGTCCATTTAATCCTCGAGAAAATTAAAACTCACGCTCTATACACCTGCGATCGGTTAAAAAATAATATATAAAACATTCCAAAAAGAATTTGCCAATATTTATAAGATAGATTTATTAATAATCTTATTAACCCTTCGAAAACTCTTGTATCCCGCAGGAGACGCGATATTCAAATACTATACTCTAATGAAAGAGTAAATATGTCCACTTTGACTCTAAATTTAATAGTTCATGAATTTCAATATTTTTTATGCTCAGTAAGTAAAATAAAGTTTGCGTTAAATTTAATGATTCAAAAAGTACAAGAATTAAATACGATGAAAATGACCACTGTTGATAAACGGAGAAGCGCAAGGCTGTTGAAGATGGTAGAAAAAAATATTTGTACCAGTATATATTAAACATTATTATTGAGGAATATTACCCGCTTTCAAGCCAAAAAACCAACAAAAAACGGGCAGGTGTTTAAAAAAAGAAATTTAATAAATTTTGGATTATAAAAAAATGTAGTCTGGAACATAGGTCGTTAAAAGGATTGAGAAAATATAAATTTTCTAACGGTTAGAACAGTTACAAGGAAACTTTGATTATAAATAACAAATACTGATACTGTAGATGTACTTCGAGCCAAGAAAGGAGTGAAAGCATTGGGTACACATAATCATTGAGGAAGAAGAAACTAGCGTGTATTCGCGTGTATTATAAATTCATGAAAGGGCTCAGTTTGTTCTTTACACATATGCAGAAAATGTTTGTATACTTTGAAGTAGTATGTGACTGCCGACACGTTTTATTAAAAATATATAAAAAGCTTAAGTATGCAGAAAACAAAAATCTAAAGAATCAGGCTAAATAGAAATTAAAAGCACTTATTTTTTTCTCATTTTTTTTCATTTTTTTATTTAACGTGTTATCGATTTTCCCTGGAAAAGAGCCAAAAAAAGAAGAACGAAAACTTTTTCTTTAGATATGTAGAAGGGATTCAATGCTATTTCTATGAATATATATTACTCTGTAGCAAAAAAATAACTTGATGATATGAGTCACGAGACGCGAGACGACAAAATACCATGGAAAGAAAAAAAAATTATACCTCTATACCTTCTATTTATTAAACAAATCCTTTTTTACGTAATGCCAATACACATATTAGCCTTCGAGTTATTTTAAAATTTACTTATTTTTAAAGTATTTAGTTGTTACCAAAACATAATCAACTATCAAGAATTGTATTAACAGTAAATTAACATAATCCCTTTTGCAGAGAAAGTTTGGAGAAAATAAAATCAGGCCTGTCAACTCGCACGTATTTTTGAATAAACACTACTATGTATTTAGATGCAAATGCGTAAGATTTTTGAATTTTGGTTGACAGGTATGGTAAAAGTCTGGATGTGACACTTGATAAATAACCTATACTGAAACTCCAGGGATGAAAAACTGAACGCTTTGTTTCATTAATTTTGCAGAAAAACCGAGGACACTACTAGTTCAAGCTCTAATTACTTCTTACTTTGACTGCTGCAACACATATTTTTGACAAAATTTTCTGTCTGCAAAAAACAGACTTCTTATCTTATTCGCTTTTTCATTGATTATAGACCTACAGATAATGCTAGTGGACTCCTCTACCTGGCATAAAGAATTCTGGACCTTCCTCTTTTCAAATGCAACTCAATACCTTCAGCTCACATCAAATTTCTACCATCCTTAAGACGACTCTATACAATATTTTCCAAATATTTTCAGAAATGAGAAAATACATAATTTAAATTCGATTTAAATTAATTAAACTGATTACTAAAATCACTAAAATATTATATTATATACTCTTATTTATTTTTATCAATTGCAATAAACTCATTGATTTTATCTATATAATTATAAAGTATACTGTAATAATAATTACAACATAGGTGAATTCTATCTGCATACTATTATTATTAATTTCTTGTAGTTCGTATTTCTTGTATTTTATTGATTCCTGCAATTTTGTTATTTAAATCTTTTACGATAGATTTATATTTAATTAATGTACTGTAAAAGACTGCCATGACAATGCAAATGTATATTATTCTCAACATTATTATTATTATTTTGTTTTACCAATAGAGTCAGATAAAGTTCTATCTATCTATCCTTAAAACTTCAGGTTATCACATCTCTTTTGTTTAGAAATTAGTATTCACTGATATTGGTGTATTTAAATTTTAAATGATTTCTAATTTGGAATAGAGGCTTCAAACTATAGAGTCTTAATAAAATTAAGTTTTTAGATGAGCTTGTGCTGCTTGTTAGTTTATTGGTTCATGAGTTGGTTCAGAAACAAATTCCCTAAAATTGTCTAATGTGTGGGCCTTTAGTGGGTCTCGGTTTAATCATTTTAACTTTTTCTAAAATACTTCATTGTAATGCCTGTGCGTGGATACGCAGCATGTTCGAGGAATTGTATCCGGTTGATCTCAGAAACTACTTGATGGATTTTGAAATTTCTTGATTTGAGAGATTGTAATTTTAATTAAGTAGAGCATTTTGAGGACATTGGACAAACCACAAGACAAACACAAGGAAAAAATACCTTTACATATCATGTTTTAAATCACGAGCAAGACAAAATATTTACCAAATATGCTGTCTGCATAAAACTACATGCAAAATTAATATGTGATGCAATATATTTTAATTTTAATGAAATACTTAAAATGTTCTATTTAGGAATTTTTCTTCTTTTTTTTTTATTTGTTTATTCATAACAGGTGTACAATAAATACATATTATGGTAAATTATTAAAATACCACAGCCCCATAGAGACTCTTAGTCTGTACATGGGCCTATCGTCAACAGAAAATATAATACAATATAGTAACAATATTTTTACATACATTTGGTTATTTGTATATTGTAATGCAATTATTATTTAAGAATAGAAAAAATTATAGTTCAAAATCATTTATCCATTTATTTAAATAATTAGACCAACTTTTACTGTCCTCATTAAAGTTATTAAATTGCTTAAGCTTTAATGGAAAAGTGTTAAAAATCTTATTGGCTAAAAAAGAGTAGCATTTTTGCCCAGTTGCTTTAATCTTTTTACTCGTCTTTTTAGGAATTATTTATGGAATTATTATTTCTGTTACTTTCAAAATCTCCATCATATTTTTCCAATATTAGTTTATTTAAATGTACAATCTCTTTTTTAATAGAAAAGAAATAGAATGTTTGCCTGACTTTTAAAATTTTTTTATCATTGTTATTACTTAGATTCAGTTTTAAATAATTTGTTTTGTATTCTTTGGATTAGATTTATATTTGTATCAATAGCACCAGCCCAACCTAATATACGATGTGATAGAATGGAATGAAACGGAATGAATAGAAGCATAATGCATAACTCTAAATTGTTACTGCTTAAAATATTCTTAAGCTTGTAAAACAAAAACATAACAAGCCTAGTCCGTTTATGCAGATCACTTATTTGTTTGTCCCAGCGAAAGTTTTTATCAATTATAATACCCAGATATTTGGCAGATTCCACCCTATTTAGAGTTAGCATTAAGTCATTAGTCCTATCAAATATTGATACATCAGTATTTATAGGAATCATATCACAACTTAAGGCAAATATGAATTAACAAGATTTCTCAACATTCAGACTTGGAATTAGTTATCATTAAACCAATCATAAGTCTCGCTTAAGATTCTATAAGCTATATTTTGCGTTGATTCCCAATTTTTACTTTAAACAAGAACTGAACAAGAATGACAGTATCGTCAGCAAAGGATATAATATTTTCATTAACATTAAGTAAGTCACGAGTAAGTCATTTATAGGAATAGGTCCCAAGACCGAACCCTGAGGTTCTCCATTAGCCAGATCCCGAACACCCATTGCACATAGCTTATTTAGCAAAAGTTTGTGATTTACACAGTCAAAAGCTTTTGCCAGATCAAGGAAAATGGACAAAGGAAATTTCATATAAGTATGTATTTAAGAGCGTTTAAATGGTGGGACAAGTTTAACGCACTTTTTAAATAAACTTATGTATGAAACTTGATATATAAATGTATATTTTACAAAATGCGATCACAGTTCCTCAGTGCTACGCACCATGGGCCCTGTAAGCCTTCGCATTTGGCATATTATAACTTTATATCACTTGTTTCATAAATAACTATTTTAACCTACGAACGATACAATATGATCATGTATCAATGAAAATTCGCATGAAAAGTAGGTCTACCTGGGTCCACCAAGGATTTCATTTTTTTTTTTGGAAAGCAGACTCACTTTAGCATAGAGCGAAATAAAAGATAAGAATAATTTTGAAATACGTATCAGTCTAATGTACACGTTACTACTCAAAAATAAAATATGTAAGTATACGTGCATTTTGGTTAAAGTTTTCACTTATTTAATGCATTTTTTTCATAAACAAAAAGCATAATAACGTGAAAGGACTAAAATATAGCGTGAGCTCATACGACATTTAATACGATCGAGTTACTTGTATTATACTGCACAAAATTAAATGTTCTATATATTTTTATGTACACTTTATAATACTCGAGACTGATGCGTATCAATTTAAATAAACTTAAAATGACAAAAGCACTTAAGAAATAATTTATACAGATTTTTTTCAAACTATAAAATTTTTTATTTTTCTAAATACCCAAATCAAACTATATCGATTCTTGAAAATAAAAAAAAAAGTAAAATAAAAAATACCGTATTGCAGGTGAATATAAAGGTACTAACAGAGCATAAAAAAAGAGGAAAAAAACATATAGGGAAAAAAAAAATAAATGTAAAAGCTCTCTCTCGTGGTGTGCTTTTTGATTCCCAAAGTCGTTTTTTTTAACTCTTATGTTATATGTATACACGTCTTATCGTCTTCGGCACGAACGAAAAATCGAAGCCGCGCCGCAGTCGCGGAGGAATACTCAATATATATATATATTTATCTGACTAATGCACATATACATGTGAATGAATTCGGTATGTTTTAAAGACAATACCAAAAAACATATGAAAAGGGTTATAAATGCAAATGCTTAAGCTTATACAAAGTATCAATAGAGGGAAAGAGACATTGGAAATTAAACACCCGCATATTAAATGTATTAAATGGATTATTATTTTTGTATTATTCGCGAACCAGGTGAATGCTTATAATGAATTCGCAAATACTTTTAATAAATATGCACGTATAATCTCTAAAGGTATTAAAAAAAAGATTAAAAGGTGGGAGGATGCATATAATGTACAAAGGAATACGTGATAAAAGAGAAGCGAATAAAGAAAAAAAAAAAAAAGAAAAAAAAAGTAAAAGAAAAAGGCCAGTAGTAGAATATACTAGTTTTCAGGCAGAAAATCGATCCTCCCGTCAGCAGACAAGAACAGGTAAAATACACAAAACGGGGCCGTCGCGGAACTCACTCATACACAGCAAAATACACAAATACGCGCACACGCAACTCTTCATTTATATTAACACATACGATTTTTTACTCGTTTTATTAGAAAGTAAAGGTGTACGTATTTCGTTATATAAAGGATTTATATTCACCTGCATGATCTTGGGCGTCGATATCAAAAATCTGTAGCCCAAGCACGAGGATAGCGAAAGCAACCTGGAGTCCAGATAAATGAGTCGCTAAGGTCAGCCTCATAACGGCTGATTTTTATTTGAGAAGGAAATAATGATGATTTCTTCTGTTTATTTTAAAAACACACAGTTTTTCCTCGACACAACAATATCACACTCGCGCACTTATTTATTTATTTATCTTTTTGCAAAACCGCTCCGTTCTTTGTTTATCCCATTTAGGTGCGCATCGCGCACACACTTTGCTGATTTTATTTTCGGTAGGTTCGGTTAAGGTTAAGAAATTAAGAAAAAACTAAAATAATCAAATAAAAAATTTTTTTTCAAACAAACTGCGAATATTTATCACTTTTTTTTTAACCCAGTCTAGAAAAAAAATAAAATAAAACTAAACTTGATATTTCCTTATAAGTTTTTTCTATATAAATGCTAGATGTATAAATTTACGATAAACGTATCACGAGCACGGCACTTGGCAGACTACTTCTCTGTTCTTCTTTTACTCCGTTTTCGTTATAATTTCAATTTTTAACATCAGAGGGCGCTAAAGCTTGGGAGCTTTTTCGGCGATGGCACGTTTTAATTGCGGACGAGTCCATGTACTCGCATGTTCAGAGCTTTTATTATGCTTTTATACTGTGCCGGTGGAATTATCGATTTCAGCGAGAAAAGCGCGTGGAGAATTAGAGATTCTTGATATTTTGTGTTTTACGAAAAGAAGAAAGGGAGGGAGCTTGCACACTTTCAAGAAGAGGGTATAAATGACAACGTGACTTTGCTATATATATAATTTTACTATGCTAGTTATTTCTCCGAGAGCTTTTTAAAACTTGCGGCTTGACCGGAAAAAGTTCGTAACGAGAAAGTGTATACCAGAATTATATTTAATTGCATACACACACATAAGAGAGAAAATATTTTTTCTATGTCTATAAGAAAAGAGCTTGCAAACGAATGATAAGAAAAAAAAGTTTGAATTAAATTTTTTCTTTTAAATATAAATTTTTTAAAAGTTTATTTTGAACACGGATTTTTTATTTAAGATAAAAGAAAAGTTTGTAACTTACAAGTAAATTGTTAAAACGAGCTTTTGATTACATTAAATTTTTTAAATTTAACAAAACTTTTCTTCATCCTACCTATTATTACGATCTTTTAATTTTTTCTCAATGTACAGCTAATTATCTAGTTACAAGGGTTATAATTCATTCTTTTGATTTATCATCCCAATTTGAATAAAATTATTTTTTTAAATTTTTATTAAGACATTGGAGGCTTCTCAAGATCGATATTTTTTAAAATAACGCAATTTACTATATGTTATTTACTTAATTACTTAATCTATACAAAAACTATTATTTCAATTACATCAATTTTTATGACACATAAATATAGTACTTTGGTCAATTTTTTCCTAATCGATAATTAACATAAAAAAATAAGTATTTTATTTTTATTATTATTATCATTATCATTGAAGGTCATTTTTTGATAGCTTTTATATTTGACTTTAAGACTTATTTAAAAATGCATGGCACATGTTGTTTACTCTGTAAAAAAAACAAAAAAAACAAAAATAAGAGTATTAATTATAACTTAACAAATTTAAATCAAATTATGACTGAGCATTAAATAAATGAAAAAAATATTGATTAAATTATTTTCAAAAGCTTAAACTACTATTTAAATTTTTTTCAAATTTTTTTATATATACATAAAATAATTTATGCTTAAATTCTATTTTATAATAAAATTATTATACTTATTTTTATTTGGTAATCAATTTTAATACTACATTCTTAAACGGGTTTTAGAAAAGTTTATTTTGGTAAATGCGATGGATTTTACGCGTAGCGCCGAGTACTGTACTGTAGCAGCATTTAGTACAATAAACATTTTTAATGTTTTCTCTATTTAGGGCAATAATGACGGCCTCTCAAAATTGGAATATATAGTCATTATTGTCCGCAAGTAGAGAAATAACTATATTTAAGTCAATTGTAAAATTTTTCAAGAGCCCTGCACCCACGCCATTTTGATTTTTAAATTTTTAAATTTTCTTGATTTTTTTTATATTTAAAATATTTTTTTGCAGCCACCCTTTGGGGTCAAAAAATATTGTAAATATAAAAAATGCAAAAATAAATAAAAAATTTTAAAAAGAAAATGATGCGGCGGGTGTACAGGATTTCTCTTAAAATAAAAATAAAAAAAATAAATTTTACAGAATTTAGTTTATATCCGCAGTCGATAAACATTTTTAACTTTTTTCAGTATTATCGGGCTTTAAGCGCGAATAAAGCTCTTTTAAATTATCAAACTACTATAAAGCGATTTTTAAGACCCCTTTTGGGACCTCTTTTGCCTTAGATCCCGATTTATGGGCCCAGAAACATATTTTTCGATTTTTATGCATGAAAATTTTTGATAATTTACGGCCAAAAAAAAATTTAGGTATCAAAGGGTAAAATCCTACTTGTGTAAAAATAAACCAAACAATGAGCCCACAAACTCCTGAACCTGGTCAACATATGAAATCATTAATTCATATTCAGCATAATATACTTTTTTAACAAAATGAAAAAGCCAGCTTGTAAATCGCATTTTTTATCAGTAATTCTCTTAAAGTTATAGTCAGTAAATTAAATGACTATATATACGGCCAAAAATGACCAGTTGTAATAAACGTTTTAGATGCTTTTATGTTAAAATTATATTAGCTTTTAATAGGAATGTAATTAAACATTCGAAACAGTTGCAAAATAAAGTTTTGGACAATTTTACAATACATAAAAACTTGTAAAATTACATCAATAGTGTTCATTATTGACCAAATTAAAATATCATTTAAATTTAAATTCAAAAATTTGCCAAAATTGTAATTTTTGACTAAAACGGGTTAAATTAGTCTCCAAACTTTTGTACCAGCTCTTAGTTTTCAAAAATTCTTTTCTCAACTATTTTTGATCATTTGTTTGCGAGAGTTAAAAATTTCAGAGTCAGAATCCCGCTTTAAATTTTTTTAATAAATTTTATCTTCAAACACCATCTTTATAGAGCCATATTACGAAAACAACTGAAGCAAAAGCAACAAGTAAAAAACTTTTGAAAACCAGGAGCTTGTATACAAAATATTTGAGACCTTTAAAATGCATTTTAGTCAAAAATTACAATTTTTGCAGCAATTTAATAATTGTTCATATTTGGCCTAGTGACTGGTTTAGTGACTATAAGGGTATAAGAGAATTACTGATAAAAAATGCGGTTTACGGGGATTATTCTGCTTTTTATTCTAAACATTAAAATTACTTTACATATCTAGGGCAAAAAAGCCTATTTTCTGCCCAAGGGAGACGGCTTTTTTGCTCATTATACGTAAAACTATTGTTTAGAACACGGGACAAAATATGGGGTTCGACTTTTGCATGCTGTCTATAATGTTCGACTTTTCCATGCTGTCATACAACTGCATGCAAAGCCAAAACCAATATTTTATCCCTTGTTTAATAAATAGCTATTTCGTATTCTTGAAATCTTGTGACGTGTTATGAATATACTATGCCGGTTCTGATCTTCGAATGGCTGCTACCCAAAACCTTACTTGAGAGTGGCAAAAGTTTTGAAAATTTTGAGTGATTATTTTCTAGATAATGAGAGCATCCATGTCATATTTCTAGCTTAACTTTTATTTTTTTGTTAATTTTTAATTTTTAATTATTAATTTTTTTCTACTTTGAGATTTAGGATAGTTTGAAGTCTAACAAGGTCTTAAATATCGTGTAAATCCTATATCTACAATTTTCTAAACTAATTAATGTTAATGTATGTTAAAAAAGTCAACCGTTATTGATATATTTAAGAAACCGTTTTTTGACCCCTCAAAAAAATGGGAAACATACCTCCGGATTTGGTCAACTTTTCTTTAATAAAAAAATATACTTACCAAGTAAGAATTCATAAATTCAATTTAACTTTAACCGACATTTCTTAAATTTCTCCACCTTTTTTTCTCTTATATGTACATATGAAAATTTCCTTGAGTTTGTAAAATAATGAAATGTAATGAAATATTGCAAAATAATTATTTTAAATAATTTTTTAAATATTTATTATAAAAATTAAATTTACTGACGTACACATTATTTTACAGATTGCAATACCTTGTTAGATTAAAAAAAAACAAAACAAAACAAAGACAATACTAGTATTTAATGAGCAATGCCAGTATTAATCAGATTTTGTTCAAATAAAATCTATTAGAGTAAAATACCTATATTTCTTTTAAAATGATTGAAAAATAAAAACTATACTACTTACATCGTTTTTTATTAATTTTGTTTTTCCTAAATTAATTAAATACTCGTAATCTGTACAATACAAAATTTCCATCTTAATTCTAAATAATTATATGAGTTGTCTATTTACATTGGGTAATTAAGAAGTACATCTTGACGTGCAAGTTCTAACAACATAGGATCATCGAAGAATTTGTTAATAGATACATCTTCTGAAAGTCCTTTTCTTCTCCTTGTTTTTAACATAAATTCTCTTGCTAAATGTGTAGCTGGTTGAGGTTCTAAAGGTCTTATGGTAATACTTTTATCTAAGGGATCACCAGGAACTATTTGCCAATGATGAAATACAGATAAACAAAATGATTGGCCTTGTGTATGTGTCCTTAAATCAGTTTCAAAACCAAAACTGTCTATAGCAGGAATAAATGCTTTGATAGTGTAAAGTGGACTTCCTGGTACTGGAGCATCTTGAGTTACATGACCACGACGTTTTGCTAAAACGGTATAAACAGCTGATACACAATCAGCAGGTGCTTGTACTTCAACAAAAAGGTAAGGTTCCATAAGACGTGGAGTTGCCATTAAAAATGCTGAATAAGCTACTCTTCTTGCTGTAGGAATAATTTGTCCACCTGAAAAAAAAAAGGAAAAGTTTTGTATTTTATAGTAAATTTTTCTCTCAGATAGTTTTATTCACCTCCTCTATGAAGTGGTTCTTGAGCTATTACAGCATCAAGAATTTTAAATTTAACATTTCTTATAGGTTCTTCACATAGAGGACCTTCCCGGGTACCCCACTGGAATCCTTGAACAATAGCTTCCTTAGCACTATTCAACAACCCCTTATCTACTTCAGATGGTAAAGTATCATCAACTAAAATATTGGGACCTGTTGCATCAGGGCCAAAAGCCCATATACTCCTAGCAGCCAAAAGATCCCAATCATATTTTTGTTGGAAAAATTCTCCAAGTTTTTTCCTATAAAATTTAAAATACATTTAATTTGTAATTAAAAATTAATTATTATTTTTATTTTCTTACTTATTCCATGAAATTTTTACAAGTTCAGCCTCAATGTCCTCTGCTAATCCTCTTTCTAAAGGTTCTGCAATCATTGTCAACTTATTTCTTTTATTTGGGGTTTCAGCAAAACATTTAAGCGAACTGGTTTCAACAACAGTTTCAGCAAATGACACAACTGGATCAGCAACTTTAATATCTATTTCAGAATACATCCTTCTCAAATCATGCATCACACAATCAAGGTACAGTTCACCAGTACCTAAGACTACATGCTCTCCACTTTCTTCTACTCGAGTTCCCAGTAAAGGATAACTTTTGTTGACTTTTCTTAAGCCATCTAACATTTTTGGCAACTCTGAAGGATTGACTGGTTCAACAGCAATTTTAATGACACTTTGGGTATTAAATTTTAGGGGTCTAAATATGTGCAAGTCATCTGATTCAACCAAATCAGTAATGGTACTTGTTTTAACTATAGATCTATCGATACCTTCAATCAAAACCCAATTTCCTGCTGGAACTGTATTAATTTCAATATTATATCGAGCTTCACATATCCAGAGTCTTCCAACTGTTAAAACTCTAGAATCTTCTTCATCTGCACGGGTATAAGCTTCACCCAAAACTCGAACTTTTTGTTGAGCATTTAAGGTACCAGACATTACTCTGCCAAGTACAACAAAAAGCGTACAATCTTCAGTTGGATACATTTTTGTACTGTGTATCATAAGTCTACCCTATTTAAGAAAATTAAAATTTAAATGATTGAGTAAAATTTTAGTGAATATAAAAATAATTCTTTTTTTACATTTGGATTACAATCTATCATGTCCTCTGCAAGTGAAGTATCTACTGGACCAGTATAAATATGCTGCACTTTCTCCAGTGCATTTGCTTTTGGGTTGGGTACGTGCTCAACACACATATCTACTAAACCACTCATATCTCCCAAGAAACGAGTGCACACAAGACGTAATAATGGTCTGATGTTCATTTTCATTTCTTCAGAAGTCAAGCGAATCCCAAGTTCATCCAAAACTGTAAAAAAATTCTCATTAAACTTTAAAATTTTGACATTTAAATGAAACATTACCATCTGGCAAAGTTGAATCCACATCACCAACAACTTGAGCAAATATTTTATATAATGGCTCCAATATAAATTCAATAAAACTTCTTTGTGCTTGATTGTGAGGTGGCTTTTTTGTAAACTTTCTTGTTTTTGAGTTAAAATACACATCGCCCCATAACCTCTTTGCAAACTCTGATATATTTAAAGAAGGATGATCCCTAGCATATAAGGCTGCAAATGATTTAAGTGTAAAACAAACATTATACTCGGAACTTGCAAAACAAACATTTCCGAGTGCTGGTGAAACAAATTGTGGATTTTCTGTATCGGAATGTAGTGAAATCAAACTGTTTATTTCTTCAATAATATGCCTTAATTTATAATAAGCATCTTGAGGAGGTAATTTTAATTCTAATATAAGTCTGTCAATCTTATTTATACAAATTGTCAAAGCTATTTTTTCTTGTAAAACATGTTTTAGTAATCTTTCAGTATTTAACATGACACCTTCTGCTGCATCAACAAGTAAAACAGCTCCATCAGATAAGCGAATTGCTGCAGAAGCCTCGTCCGAAAAATTTACATGTCCTGGTGTATCAAATACATTCATAAGATAAGATTTTGATTTTATGTCTGGTAATACTAGTGTTACCGGAACAGCTTTAGTAGATACACCTCTTTGCTGTTCAGTAAATAATGTGTCTGTATACCTAATAAATATTTTTTATATTATTTTAATTACAAAAAACTGTAGATTTAAGATCAAATTTACACTTACCTTAAAGGTTTTTCATCTGTCACACTGTGCATGAAGGGGTGGGTTTGTCTGATTAAGCAATCAACTAGAGTTGTTTTACCATGATGTAAATGACCTAATAACACTATATTACGTATTAAATCTGGACAATCCATTAAATCTGCTAAATAATCAATACTGTAAACTGTATCAGGAATTTCTTGTTGTTTTATTTGAAATTTAGTCCTTTTTGTTGGAATTATGAGAGGTTTATCAAGAGCTTGGGTATCTTCCTCTTGAACTAAAGTTTCTACATCAGGGCCATAAACTTCTAATGCACTGGGATAATATCTTTTGTCTTCATGAAGAACTACTGACATAGTATTTTGATCAGCAACATCTTTTGCTTCATCTTTCTCTTCTTCCATATCATCATCGGAATGATCTCCATCATCCATGTCATCTCTAGTGACATCATATTCTGTTTCTTCTTCACTTTCTGAAGCTAAATCAGGTCCAATGTAATTACCAAATTCATCATACAAATCAGAATCCATTGTAAATTTTAATCAAAAATAATTCTGTAAGAAATAATATAACCTATAATATGTAATTTAAAAAAAAATTACTTAAAATAATAATGAAAAGATATGGTCATTAGATTTTTTGAATTAAACATTATTTTTAAAATCAATAATACATTTTATTTTTTAAATATAAAAACTACTTACCAGTAATAAACAAACACCGGTGTAATAACCATAAAAACAAATTTACAAATCTATACAATGAGCTCCGTGCAGGGCTGTTAGTGATTACGAGATTTTTATAAATTAGCTGAAATCTAGTAACTTAACCAACTTCAAGCAAAGTGCATAATCAAGCGCGCCAGACCCCAAAGCATAATAAATTTAAATATATATCAGCGATTTTTAATAATTAATAACGCGTTGAACGAGACTATTTATAATTTCAATTATTTATGCAAAATAAATAATTAAAATTTGTTAAAATATAATTATCATGCACTTGCCTGAAGTTGGTTACGTTACTAGATTGTAGTAAAATTACTAGGATTTTATAAAATCTCGTAATCACTAACACCCCTGGCTCCGTGCTCTGTGTATATAAAAACAAGTTTGAAAATGGAGTCAAGCCATATACTCTACTCGAACACTGTAGACATACGCCATCTATGCTGGTATATTGCATGTATATTGCCGATAAGTAAATTAATATGTAATTTTTAAATTTTCAAATTTTTACTTTGAAAACTAGATTTTTTTCAATTTCTTTTTGTTTTATTTAAAAAGAGCCGTTTAATTTAATATAATATTCAAAGTGTAGAATTTAATTTATTAAAAAAGTATTTGCAGCTAATATAAAAAAATAATAATAAAAGCAACGATCATCAACATTTTATTCTATTAGTTTTTTGCTTAGTGGATATAATCCTATAAGTATTCTAGAATTTGTAGATTAAACAATTTTGTAAATAATATAAAAAAAAAAATTGAATTATTTTTACAAAAAATATAAAAAATTAATTAAAAATAAAAAAAAATCGTATCAGAGCAAATATATATTTTAATTTTAAATTAGATCAAATGTTATCATATTCCTTAATATTTGATAAACCACTTGATAAATTTTTAGTATAAAAATAATATATGAAAAGATATGGTAATATTATATTATCAAAAATAATATTAACAAATAAATTTCTTATTCAACCTTGACGGTATTCAAGTAAAGTTTTAAACATATATAATTTATACTTTTTCAAATAAATAAGTTTAATTTTTGCTGTTGTGCCTACTTATATAGATTAAATAATTATTATGAAAATAAATAGTACATTTTTAACCAAGAGAGCAAAAACAAGAATGGCCCAGATCGCACGTTAATTAGCATCCGAGACGAAGCCGAAGGTGGTAAAGTGCGATCTGGGGCATTCATTTTTTGCTCCCGTGGACAAAACGAAATTTTTCTTTCTCAGTGGGGAGAAAACGCGTTTTTTTATCTTGTTGCGGGTCGAAAACATTTTTTTGGAAGAAAATAATTAATAATTAATGAAGTAAAAAAAGATAAATTTTGTTTAAAAAATGTATTTTCTGATTAATAATTAACTTCAAAAAATATGTGCCAATTATGTTAATTTATTCAAAACTAATAATATTATTAAGTAATTAATTATTGCAGTCAATTTTAAAGTAACTTCTGGCTAAATTTGTTAGCAATTTTTATTACGATAGAGCTGTACAGAGTAAAAAATTTTATGTGATCCGAAATATTAGTATATAATTGAGCTATAAAAGCTACATTTTATTGCTTTCTTTTAAAAACCCTATATGAAAGTTACAATCTTATGTCTTGAAATGTAATAAATATCGACCAGCGAAGTTGAAGTAGCGCATGCGCTTTTTTGCACTATATATGTACTTCAAAGAGAGACGCTATGCAATATATATAATACAAGCTATTTAGACCCTGTGCCAAATCCTCCATTTTGAAATACAAGAACGCTTATAACTTCCTGGTGCTTGATAGATACTTTGCAGATATAACTGCATGTTTCTATACATTTGTGCAAACATTTCTAAATAATCTTAATCTTGAAAGATACAATAATTCTGTAATCATTCAAACGTATCATTTTCCTATATAATACAGCAACGGATTAATATATAATAATTAAAGCCTATAAACTCTATTTAAAAAAATTATTATATAATATGAATAATATAATATAAGATAGTTTCAATTATATCCAAAACGACACAAAGAATCAGAGACGAAACCAAATCAAATACAAAATAGGACAAAAATTCGAATTCATACTTAAATTTTCAAAAAAACTATATTTTTTTGCCCTGTATTCATTTTTGTGGGTAATTGTTTAGATAAAGATAAGAACTTGCATGAAATAAACTGTAAAACCAAATTATTTAAAAAAAGATTTTATTTTATAAATTGAAATTATAACACTATTTACAAGTCTATTATAAAATAAATTTTATTAGTTAAAATTGATTATGTTCATTATTCATTTTCGTAACGCAAAAAGTAAATCTATCTTAAATTTTAAATGATTGTTTTAGGTTTTTCAACAAAAGTTTTTAGATAATGAAAACTGGAACAAAATTGTTTAAAAGAATATTAATAAAAAAAAATTTAATAATGATAAAATAAAAAGAAATATGAGAATGTTATACAATTAAAAAAATATTTCATAAAATGCACTGCGCAAAGAAATTGGTTTAATAATGCGTTATAACTTTCGCGCCACTGGGCGGAGCAACTATAATTAAAACTGATTGGTTGAAATAGCGCGGAGGTGGAGCCTGCAACCATTTTGAATGACGTTCACCGGACAACGCCCGAGCGCAACATTGCCTTATATGAGTAAGTATGATGTGGAACAAAATTTGAAAAAAGATATTAATTTCTTACATCCATTGGCTTCAAATTTTAACCAATAATGAAATTAAGGGAAATATGTAATAGTATATTACGATCCCATGTCCAGAAAAGTAAAGAATGGCCGAAATTGCACGTAAATTGCGATTTGGGTCATCCTTTATTTATGGACAAGAGTCGTATACGATTTTTCTTCGTCAGTGGCGAGAAAACGCGTCTTTTCCGGTCGCGCAACGGCCGGGAAATACGTGCTTTCTGGCCGCTGACAAGAAAAAAATTTTAAATCAAACGTATCGAAACCTAATAGTTGTCAGTTGCATCTCTAAATAGGTTACTGAGTTTGTTTATTTGAAAGATCGCAAAAAATAAGCCTACATGCCAGTTTTTAGCTCTTAGGGTTCAATTACCTATTTCTGGGAGCTATTTTCGTTTTTCGTTTACTCGTTATAAGAATAGAGCTAATTTTTCTTTTTGTTTCTGTAATATTCACATTTATATAACATGACTATGAAGTCCAATTTTTAAATTTCGCGAAATATACTCAAAATATGATTTCTTTTCATAAGTCGATTTCGCAAAAGAAAAATTTTCTAATAGTTATTAAATTAATTATGAGGGTCAAATTTCTTGTTAAAGATGAAAAACTGGTGGATTATTATACATTTTGAAAGCACTAGATTCAAAAATAGAAATCAGTTTAACTAAACTCAAAATCGGTCTGACAATTTGAATTCCGGAAGTAATTTTCAGTAAATAAATCGTTCGGGTTAAGCAGCGCAGCACTCGACGTACTCGAATCTCTATAACTATACTAAAAGTATGTACTTTGCTTTTTTTAATTTGAAAAAATAAAAAAAGTGACAATTTGTTCACTGTAAATTATTTTGTCCGGGTAATTACTATTAGGAAAGTAAATTTACTATCTGAAATTTACTAATAATAAATGGCAATTCTAGATATTAATTACTCGGACAAGATTTTCTACAGTGTACGGAAGATGAAACAAGGAAGATTTGAATAATATATAATTTGATATTCAAAGCTTGTTCGCTGAAAAATTACCTTGATAAGCAGAAACGTATATTTATGTACTGAAATTTTTAAAATATAAAAATTAAAATAAAAAAAATAAAAGTACTTTTAATATTTTATAAAAATTTATTTACTTAAAAAAATGACGTAATAACGAAAGAATATTTATTTTTTTTTCGAAATAACTCCCGGCTATATTATTTTATTTTATAATTAATATAGAGGAGAGTTAGAAGAATCAGGGCCTCAATCCTGTATTAAAAAAAAAAATTGAAACACAAGAAAAAATTTAAATAAACATACTAAAAAAATTAATAATTTTCTATTATGTTTACAGAGGAAAATTTTTCAAAAATGCGAGAGGAAGATAATGTTATGGAGTCAAAAAATTGATTCAAATATGTACCATTTATAAAATAAATTTTTATTTATTTTATGTGCATAAAATTATAAATTAACTAAACTAAACTAAATATACGTTAGGTATTTCAGCTTCTGATTTTTTCTCAATGATTTCATTTGGTTTTTCGCCTTCTGGCTCTTTCTTATTACTTGGTTTTTCGTCTTCTGGTTTTTTCTCTTTGGGCTCATTTGGTTTTTCGCCTTCTGGCTATATCTTGTCACTTGGCTTTTCGGCTTCAGGTTTTTTTTCGTTGGGTTCATTTGGTTTTTGGGCTTCGGGGTTTTTCTCGTTGGGTTCATTTGGTTTTTGGACTTCTGGTTTTTTATCGTTGGGTTCATTTGGTATTTCACCTTCTGGCTTTATCTTGTCACTTGGTTTTTCGGCTTCTGGTTTTTCCTCGTTGGGTTCACTTGGTTTTTCGGCTTCTGGCTTTATCTTGTCACTTGGTTTTTCGGCTTCTGGCTTTATCTTGCCACTTGGTTTTTCGGCTTCTGGCTTTATCTTGTCACTTGGTTTTTCGGCTTCTGGCTTTATCTTGTCACTTGGTTTTTCGGCTTCTGGCTTTATCTTGTCACTTGGTTTTTCGGCTTCTGGTTTTTCGGCTTCTGGCTTTATCTTGTCACTTGGTTTTTCGGCTTCTGGCTTTATCTTGTCACTTGGTTTTTCGGCTTCTGGCTTTATCTTGTCACTTGGTTTTTCGGCTTCTGGCTTTATCTTGTCACTTGGTTTTTCGGCTTCTGGTTTTTCGGCTTCTGGCTTTATCTTGTCACTTGGTTTTTCGGCTTCTGGCTTTATCTTGTCACTTGGTTTTTCGGCTTCTGGCTTTATCTTGTCACTTGGTTTTTCGGCTTCTGGCTTTATCTTGTCACTTGGTTTTTCGGCTTCTGGCTTTATTTTGTCACTTGGTTTTTCGGCTTCTGGCTTTATCTTGTCACTTGGTTTTTCGGCTTCTGGCTTTATCTTGTCACTTGGTTTTTCGGCTTCTGGCTTTATCTTGTCACTTGGTTTTTCGGCTTCTGGTTTTTCGGCTTCTGGCTTTATCTTGTCACTTGGTTTTTCGGCTTCTGGCTTTATCTTGTCACTTGGTTTTTCGGCTTCTGGCTTTATCTTGTCAATTGGTTTTTCGGCTTCTGGCTTTATCTTGTCACTTGGTTTTTCGGCTTCTGGCTTTATCTTGTCACTTGGTTTTTCGGCTTCTGGCTTTATCTTGTCACTTGGTTTTTCGGCTTCTGGCTTTATCTTGTCACTTGGTTTTTCGGCTTCTGGCTTTATCTTGTCACTTGGTTTTTCGGCTTCTGGCTTTATCTTGTCACTTGGTTTTTCGGCTTCTGGCTTTATCTTGTCACTTGGTTTTTCGGTTTCTGGCTTTATCTTGTCACTTGGTTTTTCGGCTTCTGGCTTTTTCTGGTTAGGTCCATTTGGTTTTTCAGGTACTGATGGTTGTGGTTTATTAATTTCATTTGTTTTCTTTATAGAATTATCGTTCTCATCATTTTTATTAACAGTCTCTTTGATTAAATTTTGAATACAGTTATTAATTTTATCTCCGGTATTATTTTTTTTCAAAGTGTTTACTTCATTTTTTTTTGAGCATGTTTCCAATTCTATCTTGTATTTGTTGATGTCGAATGATTTTGCTTCTGCTGCGACTGTTTTAGAAATTGTGTTCAGTTTTCTTGAAACCTAAAAAACAAGTTAATTTTAATTTTCTAAGCATACTTGAATATATTTTATACCAAAGGGGCTGAAAGACTTTTTGTGAGGTCGGATTAAGATTTTCCTATATTATACTTTTGATTTAACTTGGATGTATAAATTATTTTTAGTGTCTTCGTTTACTGGTTGCCCTAAATAGGGTCCAAAAAATAAAAAAAATAGACGTTTAATCCATTTGACATTTATAATTTAATTTTTAAAATTAAAGTTGATAGATTTTTTTGTAATGATTCGTCGAATCATTTTTTTGTTTTTTGAAATGCCTCAGATATTACAGTTGTAAATCAACACTTCTGCGCTTTTTTTGAAAAGAAGTAATGAGAAAAAGTCAGACGTGTCAAAAGCTGAGTGCTGCTGTATATAACTTTTCTAAAAACTCTAAATAAACAATTTTTCGCTAAATTTGTATTTAAAAATAAGTAATTATAAAAGGTCAGAGACTTTTTGGGTTGAAAAATTAAATTTTAGAGGCATAAAAATGGCCTCAACTCTTCCAGCTCCTGCAATGTCTGACTTTTACAAGTATTTTTATTTTACAGCCATAGATTATAAAGATATGAATTTTAAAAATTTGAAGTGGTTTGGAGACGTTAATTATTAAAATAACTTTAGCCTTAACACTGCACCCATCGCTAGCTACATCTGACCTTACTGATTGTCTATTTTTAAAAACAAATTCAGCGAAAATTTTTTCGTCAGATGATTCAGAGACGTCACATGGACGTCACTAAAATTGATATGCATATCATAGTCTCAACTGGTATAACGTAAGGACCATTTAGTCAAACAATTAGTAGACATCACTCAAAATCAATCATACAGCTTGATTTATTTGAAACTCGAAATTTTATATAGACTGAATTCTTACCTGAAATAAACAATATAATGCTCTAGCTATCAGTTTTCTTTCGCTACAATCATTGGCATCCTTTCTTAATTCGGCCAACTTGCTTGTAACGTTTTTTGATGAGTCTTTGAGCTTGTTAAAATCAGCATTAAAAGATTCCAATTTTTTATCTACACAAGTTTCAATACTTTTACTGATTTCATTAACATTTTTTTTTAGTTGTTCCAAATCGGCTTCACAATTTTTTGTATCAATTTTTAAATTTTCAGCTTGCTTTTTTGATTCCTTAAAAGCTTCTGAAGCCTAAAATAAGTAAGTATTTTAAAAATTTAATATATTATGAGGACTTTTTAATGGTCAAAATTTATTTAATATTGATGGATAAATAAACCTTTAAAATAAAGCAATAAAATTCGGTTTCTTCAAAAAATAATTTAAACATTTTTGAAAATTAGTTGTAAAGTAGTCGGTAATTATAGGAAAAAAAAAATTTCACTAAGAATGATAAAAAATATAAAAAGTATTCATATATAGGTGTACTTGTTTTAGAAAAATTAAAAAATCATTTATAATCTGAATGACTTACTTTTTCAACAAGTTTTTCTTCGGTGAGATTATTTTTTATTTGATTTGCGAAACCTTCAAGTCCTTTATAAGCCTCATTCAAATTAATCGTAACATTTTTTAATGCAACATTTCCCTTTTGAATTTGATTGTCTATTTTATTTTTGATACAGTTGCGTTTGTTTTTTCCTAGACAAAATGCCTGGGTGCTCTAAAAAAGAAAAAAATCTGTTAAATAAAAAAGGCAAAAAACGAAAAAAATCCAAATGTTTCAAAAAATGTTAATTATGTTTTTAGCTGTGAATTCAAAGACGAAACGGGTAGATGAGTTTTAATAAAAAAAGTGTTAGCTTACAGAATTAACATTTTTCATAATATAATTTAAAAAAAATGAATTTCTGATTATGTTAATGTGGTAAGTATATTTTAACTTAATGAAAAAAAAATGTGGATAATTTAAACTGAAAAATAATCGACTTTTTAAATTAATTTTTCAAGTCACAGAAAACAAATTCAATAAGTCATTAATAATTTTTAAAAACTACTGTTAATTTTTTCGGATCTAACTAATTTCTATGAAAACTTTTAAAAATAAATAATTTAATTAACTTACAGAGCATCCAAGAAATACAGCAAAAGCGAGGAAAATAATGAGCTTCATGTTTGTTGTACGTTTTTCAAAAAACTGTGATTTCTATTTTAAAAAACTTGACTATATATACATTTTCAAAATCTATCGATAGTTATCGATTACAACGAAAAAGAAATTCATTAGCTTTAAATAGATAATTTTAATTAAGAAAGTAAAAAAATATTTCTATAAACACTTAAAATATTTTTATAAACACTTCATAATAGAAATTTTTTTGACATATCTGGGATTTCCTGATAATTACCTATTATTATTAGATATTCCAATCCAGGTCAACAGTTAAGTAAACATGATATTCAAAAAATTAAAAGCATATTTTTTAATCATTTTAATATAATAATAACAATTATATTTTTTTGTCACTTGTATAAAAATCTGACCCTATAATTAATGTATAGGACTTAATTATTGTAAAAGGAGCAAGGACGGATCTCGAGGGGGGCGGTAGGGGTGATCGCCCCCGAGCTTTAAAAAATTGCATGTTTTTTGTTAATTTTTTTGTGAAAAAAAAAAAAACATTTTTCTTCGATAAAATAATAAGTACCATAAAGTTAAGAATTGATAATTTTAAATCTACCTAGAATCACTTTTGATCTTGCACATTTATTTTCTGACACATTTCTTAACACGAAAAAAATTTTACACATTAAATTAATTACCTAATTAAATGTCACGCAAATTTAAAAAAAATATTAATTAAAATTATTAAAATATATATAAAATATATTAAATTATTAAATATTATAAAATTATAAACACTGCCGCCGGTGTCACATGAGATCTTTATCCTAAAATGATCCTTTTATACTGCATTATACTTTAAAAAGATGAATACTTAAAAATTATAATAATGAATCCAACGATATTTCTACTAAAGGTTTTAAGTTTCTAAAAAGTTGAATTTTTCTCACAGAATTAAAGGATATTCCCGGATAAGAGGGGGGCTCTGGCCCACGAAACCGATTACCGTGAAATTTTCAGAGCATAATTTGGGACCAAAAGACCACCTAAACTATATAGGAACTTCCGAATGCTATTCTTTACGTCCCTAACCTCAAAAAGTCACTTTTTGATCATATTTTGAGGATTTTAGCAAATTGAATAAATTTTATTTCATTTAAAGACACGGAAGTTGTATGGCTGGTTAAAAATGACTTTTTTACACATAAAATAACTCACTTAAAATGATACAACAATATAGTTTTAAAGCTTAAAACAATTTTTACCAACTATTTTATTTCATTTTTTTCAAAAAAATCCTAAATTTCTGTTATTTTTCCCTTGTTTTCTCGGAACTGGTAATAGATACATCCTCAATTTTTTTTTCTGGTAACATATTTTAGTTGCACAAGATCATTTTGGAATTTTCAGACAAAACGGTTTGGTGCAACATACTTAAAAAAAATCATAAATAACAGATCTCAATTTTCGATTTTTAGCGAAATTTGAGAAAAAATTTATAAAATTTAAGCTTTCAGGTCCAGGAAATCAGTAGTATAAAAAAATAGGTATTACGTTTAAAACGCTTAAAACCCAGATTTTTCAAAGTCCCTAAATTGAAATTATTCTAATTCAAATTTTGCTCCCCCCCCCCCCCTTTAGCCGGACAAATTTAACCTCCCCCCCTTAATTTTCAAGACGAAAAAAGATTATAAAAAATGATTATAATATTAAAAACGGAAAATAACGGTTAATATTGTGTATTACAAACGTAAATGTAGTAATATTACTACGAAATAGTAAAATTACTACTAGTAGTAAAATTACTACAATTTGTAGTAAAATAAAAAAATTTATTTTTCTGCCAAATGCGGTTAAATATTAAGGGCTCATTTACGTTGGTAATATTACTACAAGGGTAGTAAAATTACTACAATTTGTAGTAAATTTACTATTTTTGTAGTAATATTATTAAATCGTAGTAAAATCTCGAACTTGATACTCAATTTTTTGAAAATTTTATTCTTAAATACTTTTTGTTCAAACAAAATAAAAAAAACACTATTATTTTTTATATTTTTGGACGTAGTATTTAATTTTTTTTAAAGAAAGTACACATATCTGAAAGTATGGTTTTACTCCATATCTCGAATTTAATAATTAATTTTTAAAAAATTTTGCCAACTGGATGCCAATGTAAAATACGCTGCCAAGTAATTGGCACTATGGTTCCTCATTAGCAATAACAAAATGTTCTTAATGGTCTATTTTACCTAACAAAGTATAATGTAATAAGAAAAACTAAGAATAGTCTTTGAATGATCTTTTCCTTAATACTGTTAGTTTAACATCTCATGGAAAAAATTAGGTTTTTTACAAAAAAAAAAAAGAAGATTTTTCTACTGTAGTACATAATCTTCTTTTATGATAATTATGTCTGCTAGACAGTTTTTGGTGTAGCTATGAAAACATTACACCAGCTACAGGAATAAAGAAAAAATTTTTGCTATGTTTAAAAATGATACATTTAAAAATGATATAATGAATGTAAAAACGTTAATTCTAGATATTAGTAATTTCATAGAAATAAATTAAGTACTATGTCCAAAAAGAAAAAAATTTATGGTGATTTTTTAATTTTTTTATGTAAAAATTTGAAAAAAAAAATTACATATCAGATAGAGAAATCCTTTACAAACAATAATTCTAGATATTCATATAGAAAGAAATTAAGTACTAAGTCCTAAAACAAAAACATTTTGGTGTTTTTTGTATTTTTTGACGACAAAAATTTCGAAAAAAAAAATTTTGAAAAAATTAAGTATCAGGTCCAAAAAATTACTATAAACGATATTTCTAAAACTAGTACTTCCACAGAAATAAATTAAGTACTGCATCCATAAAGAAAAAAAAAATTTGTATTTTTTGTATTTTTTGGTGAAAAAAATTTTGAAAAAAAAATTTTCAAATAATTAGTTATCAGATTCGAGATATGGAGTAAAAACCATACTTTCAAATATAAGTACTTTCATAGAAATAAATGAGGTATTGCATCCAAATTAAAAAAAAAAAAGTAGTTTGAGATTTTTTGATGAAAAAATTAGGTCTTAATTCCATAATGGTTGTGAAATTTCACTGGTTACATACATACATACACACACACATACACACACACACAAACTTTTTTTAAAAACCGGTTTTTTAGCTTCCTAAGGTCCCAAAAAGTGCTTATATGCCAAAAAATAAAAAATCAAAATTTGACCCATCACAATGGTTCCTCTATGAGGAACCAAAAACAAATTGGCAATAGAAAATTAAAGTATAGTTTTTTAATTACCGATTTTCATTAAATTGTACCATCTCGATTATAGTAATTGACGATAAATACTGATTGACGATTAGTAATTGACGAGTATCCTAATTTTTATAAAAATCAAATATGATTTTCCAAAACAGCAATGTTAAACTATGCTTATTTTCTTTTCTTAATTAAAAGAAAATTACAGGTTGGAAAACTTGCTAAAAAATTTTCAGTTTCTTAATGGTTTATCTTTGATATTTTATAACTTAAATATGGACGCTTACCTACAGACCTTATCGTAAAAATCTGTTTTTTAGCGTCTGTATATGACGCATTATTTTTTTTTTACTACTTAATTCGGACAAAAAACTGAAAAAAAAAAAAATTTGAAAGGACATCGATATGACCCATGTTTTCTGGTAGTTTGAACCTTCAGAAAACCGAAAAAAATCGTGAACAAGAAATCGGCGATAGGTGCCAAAAAGATTTTTCCACTTTTATGTCAAAAACTGCCTTTTTTCGTAACTGAGCTACCCGATTTTCGAAAATTTTTATTTTAGGGGTTTTTCACGGTATTTTTCGGGATTTTTGTTTAAAACAAGTTAAAACAAGTTCAAAACTAATAGAAAAAAGGATTTAGCATCGGTTTTTAGCAATATTTTGACATTTATGAGCTAGAAAACCTGTTTTTATTTTTTGCTTTTTTTCAAATTTGGTTTTATTACTTTTTCATGCATCTTAGGCTGTTCATAATCTATGTAAGAGTTAAAATGGTAAATATTGATAATTTTTAGTCCAAATTGATTGTTACATACCATTAAGATGCCCTAAAATAATTATTTTAATGCGCTACAATGATAGAACCCGAGAGTCCCAATTTTTTAATTCTTGTTAAAATGAAGTAATTATACTTTTCTATCTTAAATATCTTGTCTATTTTATTTTTATCTAATAAAATATATTTTTCCAAGCAAATAAGACTCCATTAATTATTATATGCCCAAATATTTTTCATTTTTACACGTTTATAACCAATTTTTTGAATTTTATACAATACGTAATTTTTGACTTATTATACATATTTTCAAGCTGTAAAATTAATTTAACAAGGGGAGTTCAATACATTAGGAACACAAATTACATCAAATGGTTATGAATGAGTTTATTATGTTGAAAAAATGCCGACTACCCTCTGTTCATTCCAATGGGTTTTCTGAGCCTAGAAACGCAGGGCTCAATGAAATAGGGTTTTTTGGTAATATTCAATGAAACGCTAAAACCTCGCAAGTTTACCAAAACTCTTCTAGTTGGTCTCATTTTTTTGGTGTAAATGTCACCTTTTCAACGCCGTAAACCGCGATTTTTCATCATTAATTTTTTTATTAATGTAGCCAATTAACCAAATGGCCATTTTTGGCTAAAAATGACCAATTTTTAAATTGCTGCCAAATTTGTAATTTTTGACGAAATTGGGTTTTATAAGTTTTAAAATATTTCTGCAAGCTTCAAGTTTCCAAAAATTTGTTACTCGTCTCATTTCCTTGAGTCGTTTTTAAGATACGGTTCTTCAAATTTAACATTAAAAATTATCTTTTTATGAAACCATAAAATTGAGACTCTGACTTCAAATTATCATATCTGATTAAAAAATAATTGAAAAAAGTAGAGCAAATAAAAAAGAAAAAACAAACATACATAGAAAAGACCCTGATTTTCGTGTTCAGAGACCCAAAAAACCTGTAGTAGACCAAATCTGGTGGCGGCCACAAACAATACCACCCCCCCCCCCGTGATTTGACTGGAGTAAAAATTATAAGCAGTTTTTGACTCCGAATCACTGAATAATGCTGAAAATAAATCTTCAATTTGTTTTTATACAAAATTTGAATCATAGAATTATTTTACTGTGTCGTTAAATCTCCAAACGTTATTAAATTCATTATTAAATTTAGTTTCATTTTTACATGAATAACAATAACATTAAAAAATATTTTTAATATTTAACAATATAATTAACAAAGTTTGAAGAATAGAAGATTAAAGAACTATGCTTGAATATTCTTATACAAATAAAGATTTCTTTACGGATATAACTAAATAGGATAGCTTCTAATCAATTACTATTTCTAAAATTTATCGATTTGTAATCACAGTTGTCTAATTTAAAAAAAAAGAAATTAATTGGAATCTGCAATTAAGTCGTATTACAAAATATTTTAAAAATTATAGTAAAATTTCGTCCAAATAATGATAATGATTAACGATTAGTTCTGTATAGTTAAAAAAAAATATTTTTAGATTATACTTCTGCCCAGAGCTGGGCAACGGCTGCAGGCAAAAATCCTTATACGGCATACGGTTCAATGATATTTTATCCTTATATAAGATAAAATTCATACGGATCCTCATAAAATTTTGCCTTTTGTAAGAATTACCGTATGTACGGGTAATTTCATACGGATGCATTATGAGTTTTGCCGTATAGATTTTCATACGGTTAATGATCCATATGCCTCCTTAGCCGTGTGATTTTTTATACGGCATTCTTATGAATTTATCCGTATGTACGGTAAAAGCTGGTAAAAGTCATAAGGGTGATTCTATAGACTCCCGTAAACGTGAACGCAGCCGCAACGCAATGCACACAATATGATTATATGTATATGCGCATGCGTGTTGTGTTATGCGCATTGCATTACGGCTGCGGTTTGCGTTTACGGAGTTCTGCAGAATCACCCTAAGGGACATTCTACAATCAACCGTCTTACGCGTGCGGAGTTGCGCAGTAAGTAATGCGCAGCTACGCAAGGCCTTACGTGCTGCGCATTACTTACTGCGCAACTCCGCACGCGTTAAACGGTTGATTGTAGAATGTCCCTAAGGCCCCATCTACACCGTAAAACCAAAGCCCACCGCAAACGCAAGCGCAACGCAATGCACAGAAGAAGAAAGTGTGTATTTCGAGTTGCGCAGAAGACAAAATTGGTTAGTATTTTATAATAAATAAATTTATTATTTTTTATACTTTATTCTGATATTAAAAAAACGTCGTTTATAGGTATAGAGTCAACAATTAAGGTGATGAGTCAGTTGGTAATATCAAACCTCTTATTTTACATTTTTGCAACTTTATTCCGATTTCTTTATAAAAGTCAAATGTTTAAATTGGTAATGTCTGTATGTAAGCTTGTTTCATACCGATGTAAGCTTATATGTAAGCTTGTTTCTTATGCCGAGAAATGTATATATTTTAATAATATACGCTCCCTAATGATATTAAACTTACATATAGGCTCGTACACTTTCAAACCGTACACTGAAAAAAAATTACTGGCCACGCGCCTAGAATTTTATAGGCGCAGAGCGTGTTCAACAAGAACGGGCTCCGGGCCTCGAACAAACTTGCGTTTCACACGTTTAGATCACGTGACATATAAAAAATACAAAGAGAAAATGCTGGGGCCCCCTCTCCAAACGCGTGAAACGCCAGTTCGTTCGAGGCCCTCGCCGGTCTCGCTAAACAGGCACTACGCCTGTACTAGCAATCTAGGCGCGTAGCCAGTAATTTTTTTTCAGTGTACATACGGTTAAACAGCATACGCACCTGTATACTCTGAAACCGTACGGTTAAACAGCATACGGACCCGTATGCAGTTTTTTAGGCTGAGTCCAGATATAGTGCGATACGCATGCGACAATGAAAAGCGTGCGATAAAATGTATTGAATCCCTATACTAAAATCGCACGCTTTTTCATTATCGCATGCGAAATGCGCTATGTCTGGACTCAGCCTTATGAAGCCCAAGCAAACAATATATGGGTCCGTATGCTATTAAACATTATATACGGTTCAAGTGTATACAGGTCTGTATGCTGTTGAACAGTATGTACGGTTAGAGAGTATACGGGCCCTTCTGGCATTAAAAATTATATACGATTGAGATGCATGAGGTACGGGAACCTTATAGTATGATGTGAAATGAGTATAGTATGATACCGTATATATATACGGCTGAGATGCATCTGATGAAATGCGCCCATGATCCCATGTATTTTAAATGGAGTCACGTGACCTGCCGAAGCGAATGTGTTAACGCGTGCGGAGATGCGCAGTAAGTAATGCGCAGCTACGCAAGGCCTTACGTGCTAAAAAGGAGGCTTACTGCGCAACTTCGCACGCGTTAAACGGTTGATTGTAGAATGTCCCTAACAAATGGGTCCTTATGCACTAAAACAGTCTAATACCATAAATTATGTCCATAATATTTTTTTTCAATTTTTTTCCTAGTTTATACATAAAAATGAGAGAAATTTGAATGAATACCAATAACAATGTATGTAAATAAATAGAATTTATTTGTAAATAAACAGAATTTCAACTTTTCTTTATTTGAGGAAACTCTTGCAAAAGGGATGAAGAAGTAAAAGGAAGCTGAAGTTTTTTTAGATAAAATTCAATAATGAAGTTATGCGCATGTGTAATAAAGTAAAAATTTTTCTTTCTTTATCTGTATAAGCTCACATAAAACATGTTTAATATTATGATGGGACGCGTACACTTTGAGCTTAGAGTAGAAGATCGATATTTGCAGAATAAATCAGTTTATACAAAAGAACACTGCTCGCTTATTCGTTAAAATATGTAGTTTTTAGGACTCTCTAGGGTATATATATAAATATTTTTTAAAATTTTTATTTATCTACTATTATCTACTTTTATCTTACCAAAAATAATGTTTTTTGATTTGCGATTTAAATTTAAATTAATTTGTTAAAGATTTCTATTTTCTAATACTATATACGGAAAGAGATTTATACCAAAATTTATTATGAGGTTAAAAAAAATTACTATACTGAATTGTAAAGGAATGGTAGACTGAAAATATGAAAAAAATTTCCATACATCTCTTGAAAGCTACTTACAAGCCACTACTTATTTAGAATACTGTTACGGAACTCTACTTCCCAAGTTGGTTCTGAAGAAACTTACTCATCATAATAATGATTCACTTCTCGAGATTTTTCTTTACGACAGTTTTTCTGAAGGCTATAATTTGAATATGTTTATCGATGTTTTATCCATATATTTTAATTCCATAAAATATCCACTAGGATGTCCAGATGTTTGGATGAAATATAGCGGATGGTCGGATAAAAAATTCCGGATGTCGGGATATTTGTGTAATATATTTCCCGGATACAAGTATCCACCCGGATTTTTGGATAAAAATTATCCGCACGGATGCCTGGATAAAATATCCGGCAAATGTTAAGATAATAAAAATATCCCCAAGGACGGTCAGAAGAAATATTTGAAATATTTCCGTTCCGATGCCCGGATAAATCTTCCCCAATTAAGTTAGGATTAAAACATCCGTGGACGAAGGGATTCCCAGACAAAAGTATTCACAATGTTCTGATAATAAAAATATTCTTAAGGACGATCAAAAGAAGTATTTTCTTTTAGATGCCCGGATAAAAAATTCCGCCTGAAAATTTGGATAAAAACATCTGCGGCCCAGATAAAAGCATCCACCTGGATGTTCGGAAAAAATGTATTGGATACCTGGATTTTATCCATATTTTATTACATAAAATATCCACTCGGATGTCCGGATAAAATTCCGGATGTCGGGATATTTGGGTAATATATTGCCCGGATAAAAGTATCCACCCAGATTTTCGGATAAAAAGTATCCGCACGGATGCCTGGATGAAATATCTGGCGGATGTTCGAATAATAAAAATATCACCAAGGACGGTCAGAAGAAATACCTCCAAGGAAGGTAGGATAAAAGTTCCCCAATTAAGTTTGGATTAAAATGTGGACGCAGGGATTCCCGGACAAAAGTATTCACCCGGATGTTCGGGAAAATAGTATAGGATGCCTGAATTTTATTCATATTTAATATAAAAATAGAAAAACAAAGGGCTTAAGTATTGTTCCTTTGTTTTTTTAGGAATGATAATTGGTAAGTATAAAGAGCTATCCAATATTTTTTACTTACCGAGCCAGCCGCATAAATCACTATAAAAAAAAATCAATAATAACATTTAAATACTGATTGTGATTCTTAGTGAATTCAGCAAAAGTTTCCAGGTCAGGTCGCTGAAATCTAATAAAAAGTTTTTTTTGCCAATTACCTATCCAAAATGGACTATGTCCCCAAATTTTAGCCCTTAATATTGAAAACTAAGCCCAGGGCGAATTTTTGAAGAAAAAAAAACACGTTTTCATCTTTCCTCAGCCGCTCATTCTTCTTTTATATGCCATTCCTTCTGGAAACGATTAAAAATTATGAAAAAAGAGGTATACTATAGAAAAATTTCCTCAGAAATCCAGTCCTGCCATTAGTTTTTGAAAAATTCCTACATGGGGAGCCGTAAAATCGATAAATTCACAGGGTATTTTACGGAAGCTACCGAAAAATTGTATATCCGAGTTTTTTATTAAGCTTCACAGAAAAAGCGTGTTTTTATATATATTTTCGGATGCCATATCAACCTAGATGCGATCGAAGTTACTAGACCCTAAACTAATCAAAAAATCGAAAAATCGTAAATTTTCTTCAATTTTTCTCATTTTTTTTCAGTTTTTTGAATTTTCCCGCTCTAAATGACACGAATGATTAAAATAAGGAAAAATTCGGATTCCCAGGGAAATTTTACATAGTTCCTTTATTTAAATATTTTTTAGGCTTTTATGTAAACGAGCTCAGATCAAATGTCTTAAATACAAAAGTCGGATTCAGTTCAGAATAAGTTTTTTACAATGCCTGCGTGTTTTTGAGGATGAGAAAAACGATTTCATTGAACAAAACTTTTATTTTTTCACACTAGCATATTTTCCGATTTTCCAATATTACGGAACAAAAAACATGAAAAGTAGAAATATCTATATTACCTAGGGGTTTTCTAGGTTGAGACAACGTTTTTTGAATTAAATATGCTAGGGTAAAAATATTTGCATAATTCAAAACGTTTTTTTTAAGCTCGAAAATCCCTAGGAAATATAGAAAGTTCCTCTTCATGTTTTTCGTACCGCCATATTGGAAAATCGGAAAATATTCTGGGTGAAATAATGAAAAATTTCATTCATAAAAACGTTTTAACAACCTCGGAAACCTCCAGGTAATGTAAAAAGCTTATTATGTTTTTTAATCTGCCATCTTGGAAAATAGGAAAAAATGCTAGGGCGAAAAAATTAAAATTTTCATTCATAAAAATGATTTTCTCAACCTCAAAAACCCTCAGGTAATGTAAAGATTTCCTTGATTTAGGAAATTATAACTCTCTGAGCTAGTTATTTTTGTTAGAGTAACAGCACAAATACAAAAAATTGTAAAAAAACCAGGAAAATCAAAATTTTTTAAATCCATTGCTATGAGCTCGTTTATACTAAAGCCTAAACATTTTCATAGTATAGAAGTTATATGGAATTTCCTGGAGAATCCAAATCTAAACTCATCTGACTCGTACGAGGTCATTTAGTGTGGGAAAATTCAGAAAAACTGTAAAAAATGATGAAAATCCGACTTTTGTATTTGAGACATTTGGTGTGAGCTCGTTTACATTAAAGCCTAAAAAATATTTAAATAAAGGAACTATATAAAATTTCCCTGGGAATCCGAATTTTTCCATGTTTAAATCATTCGGTGTCATTTAGAGCGGGAAAATTCAAAAAACTGAAAAAAATGAGAAAAATTGAAGAAAATTTACGATTTTTCGATTTTTCGATTAGTTTAGGGTCTAGGAAGTTCGATCACATCTAGGTTGATATGGCATCCGAAAATATATATAAAAACACGCTTTTTCTGTGAAGCTTAATAAAAAACTCGGATATACAATTTTTCGGTAGCTTCCGTAAAATACCCTGTGAATTTATCGATTTTACGGCTCCCCATGTAGGAATTTTCAAAAACTAATGGCAGGACTGGATTTCTGAGGAAATTTTTCCACAGTACCTCTTTTTTCATAATTTTTAATCGTTTCCAGAAGGAATGGCGCATATAAAAGAAGAATGAGCGGCTGACGAAAGATGAAAACGTGTTTTTTTCAAAAATTCGCCCTGGGCTTAGTTTTCAATATTATAGGCTAAAATTTGGGGACATAGTCCTTTTTGGATAGGTAATTGGCAAAGAAAACTTTTTAGCCGGTTTCAGCGACCCGACCTGGAAACTTTTTCTGAATTCACTAAGAATCACTCACTTATTATTTTTATTTTTTTATTTTTTCTTGATGAAGGGTAATCAAATAAAAGTACTACGAATTTATATTTATTACATTATTTATTGCTATTGATAATTTGCAAGCAAAATTTATTTTTAGTGTATACCATATTAAAAGATTCTGTTTTATTATTATTACAATTATTTCGTTTAATTTTTTTTAATACATAAACAATACAATATAAAAGAATAACTAAATAAATTTAACTATAAATAATAATAATTCATCACTATATCTAATCTGATCTAATTTATGAGGCATATTGCATTTTTTTTTATTGTGAGCAACATTGATTTTAATTAATTAATTAATTAATTATTAATACACAATTTATCTATTTAAATATATAAATTTAGAATACAATATAAATAAAGACGATAATATAATTAATATAAATTAACTAATATTGCAAATTATAATCCCACGTAAAAAGATTAAAATTGCTTGCTAAGAAAATATAAGCAATTGCGTACTAAATTCTTACCTAAGGTAGGAATTAACCCCTTTATTTATTAACCCCTTTTTTGCTCAATAATCAGTACTTCTTAGGTCTCGTTTAGTCTAGAGAATTAATTCGTAATTGCTTATTATTTTGGGTGCAACCTAAAATACTTTTATTCATTCAGAAGCTCTGTATAATGCAGTTGCTTGGACAGATTTTTCAGCATAAATATATTAGTTAAAAGTGTATTCCCATAAAATAAAACACATAATTACAAATATGTTTTTTTAATAAAATATAATAATGTAAAACAACGAAATAAACAAATGAAATAAATAAATTAACAAATTATTAACAAAAATAACTGCATATATTAGGAATTATTTTATTTTAAAACTTAATCTTAAGCATACTTTTTCCATATTTACATTTTAATGAACTATGGAAGCTCAAATATATTATATTATTTTAATTTCGATTAATTTTTATATTTATTAATAAAATATAATAAAACCTAATATTTTATAAATTTTTTATCTTCTTTGTTTGATAGAAATTCGAAAATTTTGAAAAACATAAATGGCTTTCATAAAGTCATTTTAAATCTAATAGGTAATCAAATTATTTTACTTAGATTTGCGCCTCTTGAACATATGAATTCCGAGAACCTCGGGTATGTAAAATACGTGCATGTAAAATATGTTTAATACACCAACGCGCTGTATGTATATCTGCAAATTATCGTGTTTAAAAAAATAGTAAGGTTATGTACATAAATTTTTGTTGTGTTCTTTTTTTTCAATTAATTATAAATTTATTATTGAAAAACTTATTGCTTGTAATTTACAATAAGAAACATATGATTAAATAAAAAATGAATAAATCTTCCTCTACAGCAAAAATATACAAAATTATTTACTTATTAAGGCTATTAATAAATTCAAAAATGTTAATGTATTTTAGAATATTTTTATTGTTTTTGGTTTTAGCTTTCACACGCGCTAATGACAAAAAATTATTAAAATATTGGGAATAGAAGCAAATTTTTGCATTATCTAAAAAGATAGTGATTTTTATTTATAGTCATCATTAAAATTGCATTTTATATAAGTCTGTAGTAGAATATTACTCTGTTTTTGTTTTTTAATCTAGTCTTTTGTAGCATCAGTGGAGTAATAATTGTTATTAAAAATTGGTCCGGATTTTATGATGATTTATACTATAATAGAGGATATACGCTTGTATAAAAAGGAAATATTATATTAAAAATAACAATCATTGTTTTATTTTTCACATGAATTTTAAAAATTCAAAAACTTTTCATTGCACTATAAAACATTGCACGTCTGTTTCATTCATTAACTTATTTATTACGTACTCTTTGGCATCTTAAATATGTAAAACAGATCCAAATTTAAATAGGAGTAAATTTTTATTATACTTTTTGGTTTTTCAGTAAAAATGGATAATTTTGATTAAATCTGTAATACATTAATGCTTTTTAAAGGGTTTCATGAAATAAATTTTTATACGTTAATCCTAAAATTAATTAATACGTTAGTGTCAGTTATTTATGATATTTTCCTATGTAATGCAATATATTTCATTTAAAACTCATTTAATAAAAGAAAATTCAGTCTCAATTATTTTATTACACATTTTAAAATATTTTTACTTTACGCACAGGAAAATAATATAAAAAACACTATTGTTTGCTGGTCTATGCCTGTTTATCTGATGTTTATTTGTATTGTTTTTTAGCTTACATTAACTTATTACTAACTTGTTAATTGAATTTGTATTTTTTACAAAATACCAAAAGGGGGTATATATACCATACTGCTATATTTAAAATGTATGAATTCTGTATGAAAAAAATGTTTCACTGTTGCTCTCTTTAATGTTAAATTATTTTTTGCATAAGTATAATTTACATACATTTTTTTAACGTTAGTATAAATATTTTGTATATTATAAAAAAGGTTATGCAAAGAGCTACACTATTGTTATTCTTAGGAGTCTCCAGATATTACTTATTGTATTATAGGAACAACAGCAAATACTTTTTATTAATCTTGTATTCAAATACATCTGATTTGACTAAATTGTTATTGGTCAATGGATATTGATTTTAAAAAAATACTAGCAATGAACATTAAAAAAAATTACATTTACCTTTACTTTTCTCCCATTGTCTTTAAAAATAATCAAAATTATAATCTATTATTTTATCTTAACTAGCCTCCAAGATATTTTTGATATTATTTAATATTTGACTACGTCTATCACATTATCCGAAAAAAAACCCACAGTTAATATAAAATCTTATAAAAATTCACCATTTACTTTAACTTACTCTTATTAACTGAAATATTAACATTAATTCACAAAATATAATACATTCATTTAAAACATCCATCAAGATATCTAAAATAATTAAAAATTTCTTTTACTTTTTCCCCCAGTATTAACTATTAGATAACTATTGCACTTACTGACATTATTACATGACAATTTAATGTTCGTCATCAAACAATAAAATTATTTCTACTAACACTCAATTATTTTTTTTTGTTTTGTTAATTTTTCTACATATATAATTACACAAAGTTAACAAAAAAAACGTCAAAAATAAAAAATTTAATACGAAACTCTTTTGTAAGTAAAAACTACATACTTATGGAGGTTGTTGAGGCACATCATAAAATCCTGCCCTTTGGTTTCTATATTGAGATGCAACAATCGCTTGAGGATTCGGTATATGTCTAACTCCAACACTCGGTTTTATTTTAGTACCAAAGCCAGAAATCCTCTGGTAAGGTTGTGGTATACGCAGAGCAACTTTATTTCCGATGCTGGTAGTACCAGAATTAACCTTTTGAGTTGAGTTAGTTTTATTAGGAATCTTATCACCGAGTAATGAAACTGCTGCATCAGAAAGTGTTCTTAAATTTGATTCCTGAGTTTTGCGTTCTTCTTTAGGTTTTTCAATTTGTCTTGTTGCGTTAGATCTTAAAATACTTACTGGTTTCTCTTTTATTATTTTTATTCCATCTGATAAATCCAAAATTTTATCTTTTGAAGGAACTGTTGCACTACTTAAATCCAATGGAGATTCTGGTTTGTTTGAATAGGAGCCAGGAGCAAATGTAACTGTTGGACGTTTTGTATTTTTTAATGGAGTTAAGGGAGGTGGTTCTTTCTTTTTTAAACTACTAGATGTAGCTGAATTCACAACTGGAGAATCTTCTTTTGATTTCGACATAGTTTTCAATGTATCCCGCATTTGTTTTTCTGCGAGTAAAC
Source organism: Anagrus nilaparvatae (assembly GCA_022575985.1). Classification (NCBI taxonomy): domain Eukaryota; kingdom Metazoa; phylum Arthropoda; class Insecta; order Hymenoptera; family Mymaridae; genus Anagrus; species Anagrus nilaparvatae. The sequence goes on along the minus strand of JAKSXM010000247.1, from coordinate 23,459,118 downwards.
TTCTTACTCTGTTGGCCTTGCTTTCTCTTAACTGCTTTTCTAGTTTTTCTCTATCTAATTTTTTATTAGTTTCTAATTGTGATAAGCTTTTAGATTTTTCTTTCATTGCTTTATTAGCTTCATCGATTGCAATCAAGCCTAATTTTCGTAACACTTCTTCATCTTTTATTGTCTCTTTCATTGTTTCTATAGGTTCTTTAGCAACGGATGTTTGATTAGATTCATTTGATTCAATTGATCCGCCATCAACATCACTGGTAGGTTGATCCAATTTTTCTTTAGAGATTGAAGAATTAAGATTATTTGGAGAGCGATTTTTATCTCGTCGAACCGCTCTCATTTGCAATAATTTTTCTTTTGTTTGCCCGCTGGCAGCGTTATAAGTTACCCTAGGTGGACAGGGTGTCAGGCGAACTTTCAGCTTTAACATGTCTTCTTGAGGCGTCGTTGTGATTTCACCAATGAGCCTCTTACTTTTACGTTTTTTCTTTTTGTGGTGTTCGAGTTTCGAAGATTTTTCTGGTTTAATCCGAACACTTTTCGCTGGGGACTTTTGTGATACTGGAGGGTCTGGAGATCTAAGTACCGGAGTAACTTCACATCGCGGCTTTCTTGGTTCATTGTATTTTAAATTTTCTATCCCAACATTGGTTTTTGAACGTTTTTCTGTTGAATTACCAGGAACAGTAGGTTTTGGACTAGGCGGAGGGGTTGGAGGCCTTTGTATATTTTCAATAGATTGATTTAATTTTTCTCCACAAAAGTTGCTACTTGGTTTGATAAAAATAGGTTCTTCTATTTTGCAAATTCGGTAGAAGAGCTTCATGGGAATATCCTATAAAAGGAAATTATTATTTTTTATTTTAACAAAATTCTATATTTTCAATAAATTCATTTTTTTTATATTATTACAATTTTAGCAATTTTAAATTAAGCTTATATTTTGTACGTTAATTTCTACTCCCGAGAATGAGATCTAAATAAATGGTAATTTCGAATTTTACGAGAAAAGGTTCACGCATCTTTACGTTTTCTGTAGACTTAAGCATCTGAATCAGCTATAAAAATTAAAATAATAAAATGAACGAAAAAGTTAGTTTGAATGTTTTAGTCCTGTCGCCAGTAATGATATTTAATGCCATAAAATCCTAAAATAGCATAAAAGTTCCATGGAAAAAAATGGGTGGTATTTATGTTTTTTGACCCGCTAAACACGAATCCGAGGTCTATTTTGCAAAATTCGTGGTCAATTTTTTTTTATTAACAAATTATTGGCCAATTTTGCAATAATTTCTTGATAACAAAAAATTGACCACGAAATTCGCAAAACAGACCCCGGATTCGTGTTCAGCGGGTCAAAAAACATAAATACCACCCATTTTTTTCCATGGAACTTTTATGCTATTTTATGGCATTAAATAGCATTGCTGGCGACAGGACTATTTCAGGTTACACGGTTTCGTGGAATGATTAAAAATCCGCGATACTTTACAAATTACTAAGTGGTCTAATATGTAAGTGAATCAGATTTTAATTGAATGAATAAATTAGACTTATTTCATACGGATGTTACAACTAAATATATTCAGTGATCAAAACTATACAAAAGGCGCAACTGACGTGGATTTGGAAACAAATCACATAATTTGTTATTTAAGTCAACGTTTATGAGTGAAAAATGTTTTTGGTATACTTAATATTAGTCTTACCCTTTTCCATTTGAAAATACACGCTACATCTAATAAGGACCATGATGGTTCCAGTACTTGTACCTCATTTTTTTTATCTTGCGTTTCGTAAAGTATTTCAATTTTACTTTTGGTAGGATTATTACCATTTGCATCATCCCAACCTCTTTTTAGCATTAGTAACCTAAGTAAATGCCGGACTGTAACTCCAGACTGACATTTTAAATATCTGGTACCTTTATTTATACCATTATCGGGATCTAAATGACTAAGACTTAAACTGACCATATCATCAATTGTCAGGTTTGGAGCACCTAAAGGTGGCTGATGCAAGACAGGACAATGTGGATTACGTTCTTGGAAATGACGCCGGCGTTCTTGCTCAGACCGGAAGATACCTGGAATAGCAAGGTAAAGTAACCGCTGAAGCGTCACGTCGGTCACGAGGGGAACTCTTATACTTTCTCCACAAACGGGACATGACTTGAACCCATTTTTTAATCTTTTTGATATGCAACCTCGACAAACTAAAAAAGAAATATTAAAAAAAAAACATATTTTATATTTGATAGATTGTATGCATTGTAATAAATAATAAAATTTTTTAAAAAATAATCATAAAATGATTGAAACAATATTCCTATTAGGAAAAATGTCATAAAAGACAAATGCTATAGTAGCACGGATATATGCGTGAATTGCAGTCATACTATAAACAAGAATATTACAAAAGCAAGAAACCGCATCGCGTCACGCGAAGTACATTATTATATGGCACCAAAAAGCCAATGTATTACATTCGTAAATGTAATACAGTAACTTACTTATGTATCATTATACTTAATAAAAAAACAAATAATATTTTTTAATAGAGCTTATTACTAACAAGAATGTGGACATTCTGCTAATGTTGTTGCGTCGATAAGATATCCACGACATATTGAACACAAAAAAACTTGATTCAGTTCCTTTACAAAAGGTTTATCTTTTTCTTTATCTTCGTCCATTCTCATCTTTTTCTTCCTCCTCCATCCACTATTTTCTAGGGCTATTATTTTAAATGGGACGTCCTAAGTCCTAAAAAAAAGTAAAAACAAGTTTTTGTTTACTTTCATATATTTATATAGACAGAAATAAACGTGCATTGATTCAAATATTCGCTACTGTTTTTTTTTTAATTCGCATATTCGATTCCGAAAAGGGTATTGTTAAGGCTAAAAACAGGATGATGTTTTCATAAATCTACGTAAATACATTGTTGGGAACATAAAAAGGTTGCTGTCAACTTATGAAATATGAATTTAAATAAAATTTGATTAGCTAACAATCTCATAATCATAATGGAATATTTTGATAGTAATGTTTATTTTACATTTTTTTTCTTGTGTTTTTTTTTTTATATTTTAATCTTCTTATTACTTAAAATCGTTTGATTTATTAATGATAAAAAATTACAACTGTTAAAAAAAAAAATATTTGAAATAACTAAGTAGCCTTAATATTTGAAATTTAAAAGAAATGGTAATAAAATTCTAAGAATAATTTAATTTAAAAAAAAAAAAAAAAAAAGTAAAAACTGAAACAAAGAATTTTTTCTCGAATAAAATTTTTTTAAAAGAATTTTATATAAAATTTCTAACTATAAATTATGTGTCTCTTTCTTTTAATATATAATTATAAGTATAATGTGTATGCGTATACTAGTCTGGGAGCATTGTAAAAATAGTTGATCTAGGAATAAATTTTAAAACTTTGATATTAAACTAATTTTGATAAAATATTTTTAGAAAAAAACTAGAATTTTAAAGTAAAAGTTATGTATCTTTATTAAATCATTATTTTTTTTAAAGTTGATTAAGTTATGCAATTTTATGAGGATTCTAATATATATTTTTTTTATTTAAAATTTGTCTTTTTAATACCAGGGTAAAGTTTCAATAGATTTAACAAGGGTAGGTACAAATAGTTTTATATTAGCTGGTAAGTTGGTTACTGGTTTAGGTACCCGCTGGATTTTATTTAATATCTATGATGTTTAATACAATAGAATATTTAAAATATTTAGCTTATAAAAATTAGATTTTTATTTAAAAAATTAAATTTTTTGTTACGAACAATTATTAGACAAGCGCTATTTAAAGAAAAAATATAAACAAAATTTGAAATTTGAAATAGCTATAATAGTTGTGGGTGTGAGTACACCATTTGCTTATTTGTTTATTACCTTTGGCCCCCTGCTGTAGCTTATAATAGGAGTAGATGCAAGTACATCATTTGACTAACAAATATTTACTTATATTTTAAAACTGTGAAATTTATATTAATACAGGAAAGAAGGTAAAATCACGATACGATAATTTTAGCCAAATTGCAGGTACTTGAAGTAACTTGTATTTCTTTAAAAAAAAAAAATATCAAAAAATTGTTTAGTACATGGCACTTATATCAGTAGGGTAAAATTTTGGAATATTAAATAAAAATTCTTGATTTTCGAGCTAACAATTTTTTACTTTATTTTTGCAATAAGTTTATAAGCATTTCTCCACATTTTATTTTTCTTTATTTTTTATTTAACAGATTTAATAAAATGCTTCTTAGGACATTATAAAAATCAAAAAATGTAATAATTTATTTACTACTATTGTTGACGATAAAAATATATAAGTTAATTTATAAAAAGTTTTATTTTACGTTAATTGTTTATTTAATTATTTTTTTTTCTTCCAAATAATCGTTTATGTATTTTTATTAAGCTTTTTTAGGTTAGTCCGTAAGCTTAATCTAGTAAGCTTACCCAAAATTAAGCTTAACCTTTTTACGTGGGGATGTATTGATGCTTTATTTAATACAATTTTATTGTTCGGTAATGGGGAAATTGCGAAAATCAAAATCAAAAATATTTTTTAAATCATTGCCTGGCCGATATATATTCATATATTATCAGCTGTATATACGATGTATATGTTTACAGAAAATTTATTTTTAGACATTTTTTAGAAAAAAAGTAGTCCCAAATAATTAAATATATTTTATAAATTGTTTATTTCCTAAAAAAATAATATTTTTGATTACACTATAAGTACATATATCTTTCTGCAAATAAACATAAAATATGAAAGTAATGATTAATTTATTTTAAGACATTAAATCTAGTGAATCTTACTGTAAGAGTCTCAGGGAATCTAATTTTATACCGGTGCGGTCTGGTGTGTCCATGAACCGACGACAACTTGACGTGTCAAGTGTAATTCGAGTTATATAAAACTAATATGAAAACGAAAAGAAAATGCATTTAATAAATAACGATAAATAATATTTGTGCAAAACTTTTATTAAATTTATATCTTATTTATTATTGATAAAATTGATAAAATAAAATATTAATAAAATAATATATATTTAGATTTATAAATATGATTTTTATTAGATAAATAAAGTGTTATAAATTTAAAAATATATAGAACTATGCATCATACTCATTTAACACCGTAATAAAAAATTTTTGAGCCACGTGATAATTTTATTGCAATAAATAGGTAATAAATATAAATCGAATTGATAAGTGCGTCTGCGTCAATGCGTATTCAATTGAAGAATTTAGAAGAGTTCGTAAATTATATGAGCAATACTTTGTAAAACAGGCCTAAAAATAAAGTAAAAGTTTGGAATTTGAAAAAACCGACAAAGATTTTGAAATGATAGTTGTATGATAAAAATGTTTTTGCAAAGGGAATTCGAGTTAATTTATCTATAGTATATACGCTCTGAGTAAGATAAGATGAGATGAATAAGCTGAAAATTAATTTTTTTAGAAAGAGGGCTAGCAAAATATTTTCCTTTAAGAGTTCGGAAAATTTCAAAGAAACTAGGAAAAGCCAAAGGCAGAATCAAAAGCGAGTTACTCAAAAACTTTTTGTCCTTTTTTTTTGCCTTCTAATTGGTCTTTAATTTTTTTATTTCTGTTGCAGATTTGAACATTTTTCAAAATCAAAAAACAGATTAGATGGTCATGATGTCATATTTTTTAGACAGTGAACCAAGTCAAATCAGCTTTTCTGAAATTCTAAGTTTTTTCCTTGCTTTTAAGTCAGTTTCACTATAAATTGCTCATACATTATTTAATTGATATACATATTTTTTTCATATTTTTATTCTATTAAATAATTATTTTACAGTTGAATTTTTTTCCAACAAATATTACGAACGATTATAATTAAAGAAGTAATTTCTAATTCTATTAGGAATGATTAATACATATATATATATATTATAACGTAAGCTGTGTAAACATAAAACCAGATCAAATTAATAAAGTTGAAATTATTTAATTGATAACATATTTTGTATTGGAATATATCAATGACATTTTGTTTTATTTTTCATTCGACATCTTTAAATTCAAGTATAAACAAACAATTTAGCAAGTAAAAAGCTCTAAATTTTAAGAAATGTAGATGAGTAGAGTGAAACCAGCTTAATGTAATAAAAAAATTTTAATTTAGACAAAATTTTTGAAAGTCGCCAAAACGCATAGAATATATGCTTGATCATGAATCTAAATTTTTATGGGCAAAACTATCGACGCACGTGCTAAAGATATTTAAAGTAAAATTTGCAAAGGTTCAAAATTATAGGTATTATAGAAAAACGTAACTAAATTTTTTCTTGTATGCAATCCATATGGTAAAACTATCAAAACCAGCAATTATGTATAATAAAAAAAAACATCTAAACTAAAATAATAATACCGGCTTACAGCGAATAAATAACTATGTGTACCGTAATTTATAAGTTGTATATGTATACCGACATATACACCTATAACGTCACGTGCTACACTAGCTATTGTGAAAATGTAAAACAGAAATAAAGGAAAAAAGAGAGTAAAGGAAAATAAGTATATATAGAAAAAGAGCGAAAACCAGCTGAGAAAGCATTGCGCTTGCTCTTGTAGCACCAAAAATCTCATCACCAAACTCACGTTATTATCATAAACGATTCTATATTATACGTGAGAGAACTCGGCTCAATTAAACTTGTAATTCATAAACAATAATTTATGATATAAAAAAGCCTTGACGTCACCCAAAAATATTTTTGGATTATAAAACATAATTAAAATAAAAAAATTACGAATAAAATGACCATTTTTTTAAAATTGTTGTTATTCTAGCTTCAATAGCATTATGGAATATTTGACTTGCAACATGAAAAATAATAATAAAAGGTAGATATAATATAAAAACATTTACGTTATTAGGCTTGCGGTTAAGATGAAGGGGCAGGGGGGAGGGTATTGCAGCAGACGTGGCAACACAAGAACTCGCGTTCTCTCTTTTCTCTTATCAACAAGAGTTTATTATAATATACCATAGTACAAAATTGGTGTACATTTATATACGGTATTATGTAGGATCAGTGCTGCGGCCGTGCAAGCCGACACACTAAGTATTAAATTGAAAAAAAACCGGCAACAACGTATGCCTTGAGGGTCGCGACTCCGATTTCTATGTATTAGGTATTTATTTATGTGCATACGCAAAAAATGACAACGTCGCAAAACCACAACGCTCTCAATAGTCTCAATGTATGTGTATTTATGTATTCTCTCTCATTCTTACTTATAAAAAATACATACCTTTTTCTCATCCCGCCTCTCCTTTGCCTATTCTTGTATTATAAGCCAGCGTCCACAATGAATTTCCTGCAAGGATACTATTTGCAAATTTTTAATTTCACGCCAACTTTTTTCCAAGATTTGAAGCCAGTGAATACCCACAAAATGGCCAGGTTGTTTTAAAGTATTTTATTGTTGAGATTGACAAACTTTTACTCGACGACTTGGTGGACGCCGACGAGGAAGTCGCCAGGCGATGGTAACGACTGTGTGCGCGCGGCAAAGTTTTCGCTTAGATATCGACCCCGCCTAAGCTCCGCCTGCAATTCTCCGAAATTAACCGAAAGATGACGAAACTGAACGAGAGAACCTCCTCTATTGCTATTACTTTATTATGATTTTAATACGATTCCCCTCTTGCTTCTTATACCACCCGGAACGGCCCTCTGTAACCCATATCTTTTTTTGGTAGCAAGAGGTTTCTTTTTAATTTATTTTAGAAGATTCATGAGATCATTTTTGGTACATTTGAGAGTTTTATTCGTGTGTCTATTGCGATAAAAAGATTGATTATGAATCTACATTGAAGGTAATACAATATTTTCGCTGTTCACAATTTTCCAGTTATATTCCTATTTAGTTTAGTAATATATTCATTTAATGTTTCATAAATTTTAAAACTAGGAGAACCTTAAACAAAAATATTACATTAACAATAGGGGACCACTACCTTCTGAAAATCAAATTACAACCTGAATGATTGGATGAAATTGATATTCTAAATAGACATCTTCGATACCCTCTGCTTTTATTACAGCAATGGACCTCCTGGGCTTAAAAACACGGGGCTCATATTATTAAATAAGGGATTTTAAGTTCCTATAAGGCTGCAAAGTCATAAATTAACAGCATTCCGGAGCTCTGTAATTACCCACGTAAAAGGATTAAGCTTAATTTTGAATACTGAAGTAAGCTTACGGACTAACCTAAAAAGACTTAATTTTTAAAATTAATTTTTTTTATGTTAGTCCGTAAGCTTAAAATTAAAAATTAAGCCTTTTTAGGTTAGTCCGTAAGCTTACTTCAGTAAGCTTAATCCAGTAAGCTTACTCCAGTAAGCTTATTTCTGTAAGCTTACCCAAAATTAAGCTTAATCCTTTTACGTAGGTACCGACATTTTCTATGGGGAATTTAGTAAATTTAGGCTGATTTGGGCTAATCGGTTCCTGATTTACTGAAGCCAAAAAGAAATTAAAAAAGTTTTCCTCGTACAGAAAATTTTCTTTTTAGTTCCTCTATACCGCTATCGTCTTCGATTTTTAATATTCGATAATTATTTTTTATCAAATAATAATTCATAAGTTCGTATCTATTCGACGCCATTTGATTGGACGCGAACTGTTTCTTATTATAAATTATTATTTAATAAAAAAAAATTATCGAATATCAAAAATCGAAGACGATAGCGGTGTAGAGGAACTAAAAAAATTTTTTTTAATTGCTTTTTGACTTCAGTAAATCAGGAACCGATTAGCCCAAATACCCTAAGATTCACCATAGAAAATTTCGGTAATTACAGAGCTCCAGAATGCTGTTAACGAAAACCGGTGACATTAAAAAACAATTGTCAAAAAAAATTAGTTTATCGTGTGGTGTCAAACTAATCGGTCGCGCGCTGCTAATTAAAATTTTTTAGCCTATAAATTTTGAAAAAGTTTTATTTTTTTATTAGATTTTTTTAAGTGTGATCCACGATTGATCATTGTGAATTATAAATTTTTTCTAAATCTAGAATAGCAAATTTAATGTTTATGAAATTAAAATTAATGTATTTAAAATCAATTTTCGAAAAAAAGTTGTGCAAAATAAGTGATGCCTCAAAGAAACTTTCGTGAAAAAAAAAACTAATGCACAGAAGATTATGAATTTTAAATAAAATGCTGGAAAAATTCGAAAAGTTGGATGTTATTTTATTTTTAAATTTTCAGGACTCCTGGAGTCGTAAGGCAACAAACCTGAATCAGAAGCAGAAATCAGCTGATTTTTATTTTCTTTTTTTTTTTGAGTTCTTTCTTTCTATTTTGGTAGGTTGTTTACAATTGTATACAAAATTAAATTGTATAGAATCATTTTTATATACAATTTTTTTGTATACAATGCTGTGTACAATCAGGTACAATTTATATATGAATTTTTTTTTACATGGGTCAACACTCCATTTAAATATTAAATAACATATTTCTACGAATTCCTTATTTCTATCGCATACTAGCATTAAATAAATTTCAATTAAAAATAAAAATTTGTGTAGATCTTTTAGGTACAACGATTTTTGGTGTAGAATGATTCCGCAAAACTTTTTTGTGTAGAATCATCGATGTATCGAAAAAATACCTTGCCCTTGAAAGGGGATACTAACACAATTAAAAATAGGACCAGCCACAAGTGTTTTGGTTAATTACTTGGAACCTTACATCGTTAGTATAAAACGGAATACTGCTTGTAAAAAACTTCTGCATTTCTAAGCTCAGGCGGCCCACTGGAATGAACGGTGGGTATCTGTGATTTTTAAACATTAAACACATGATTACATGTATAATCATAGAATGAAATAAATCTTGCATATGAATATTTAAAAAAAATTTTATTGGTTCCTCATAGAGGAACCTTTGTGATAGGTAAAATTTTGATTTTCGATATTTTGGCATATAAGCACGTTTTGAGACCTCAGGAAGCTAAAAAACCGGTTTTTAAAAAAAGTCTGTGTGTGTGTGTGTGTCTGTGTGTATGTATGTATGTATTTATGTATGTATGTATGTATGTATGTATGTCGCACTGTAACCGGTGATATTTCACAGACAATACGACATTAAGACCTAATTTTTTTTTCAAAATTTTTTTCACCAAAAAAGCTCGAGGTACTTTTTTTTTTTTTAATTTGGATGTAATACCTCATTTATTTCCACGAAAGTACTTATATTTGAAAGTATGGTTTTTACTCGATATCTCGAATCTGATACTTAATTTTTTGAAAATATTTTTCCCAAAATTTTTTTCATAAAAAAATACAAAAAACACCAATTTTTTTTTTTTTTAGGATGTAGTACTTAACGTTTTTCTACGAAAGTACGAATATTTAGAATTATCGTTTTTAAATGATTATTTCATGTGATACGTAATTTTTCGATATTTTTTTTTTCAAAATTTTTTTAATAAAAAAATTAAAAAAATACAATAATTTTTTTTCTTTTTGGACGTAATACCTAATTTATTTCTAGGAAAGTTCTAATATCCAGATCATCGTTTTTAAAGGATTTCTCCATTTGATATGTAATTTTTCGAAATTTTTTGTTTCAAAATTTTTTGTATAAAAAGATTAAAAAAACACAATAATTTTTTTTCTTTTTGGACGTAGTACTTAATTTATTTCTATGAAAGTACTAATATCCAGAATTATGGTTTTAAAGGATTTCTCCATCTTATATGTAATTTTTCGAAATTTTTTTTTTTTAAATGTTTTGTATAAAGAAATTAAAAAAACACAATATTTTTTTTTCTTTTTGGATGTAGTACTTAATTTATTTATATGAAAGTACTAATATCTAGAATTATTGTTTTTAAAGGATTTTTTCCATCTGATACGTAATTTTTCAAATTTTTTGTGTGAATATTTTCCATATAAAAAAATTAAAAAAACATCATTTTTATTAGGTAAAATAGACCATTATAAATATTTTGCTATTGTTGATGAGGAACCATAGTGCCAATCACTTGGCAGCGTTTTTTTTGTTATTATTAATGCTGAAAGGTTTTAAATTCAGTTTTAAAAAATGGGTTTATTTATTTTTTAAAAACACAAATTTAGAATATTTTTAAATAGTTTAAAGCTGAAAGTGTATATGCAGAAACAAGATTTACAAACTTACAGGGCCGTCTTATCCATTAGGCGCTTGAGGCGGCCGCCTACAGGCCTCCACCAATTATAGGCCTCCACCAATTTGAAAAAAAATATTTTCCTTAAAATATAAATTATTATTATTAATTTAGAAACTTTAAAATCTACTATACGAGTCATTCTGGATACCCTGTGAAATTGTCAGTCCTCTAGGTGCTCAGAAAGCCGTGTTATACTAAAAGAAAGTTTTTTAGATTTCTTCAGTTTCTTCAACCACTTTTTGTAAATCAATTTTTAAAATTAACTAGATGATTAAAAAAAATAGTATCAAGACATAAAAAGTTGTAAAATTTTCCGCTGAATCCGATCTGAGGTTAGTTTTTTGAAATTTGGCCCCTGTTTGGCTAAAACTTGCTTTTTTAGGCTGAGAACGGCAGAATTTGAATTGCTAAAATGCAAGTTTTATATGGCTCAAATAATAACAATTTATTTATTTATTTAGAATTTATTTGGCGCAGGCGTGGCCTATGCGCAATAAATGACCAGCCCTTGATAGAAATTGATCTAAATACTATGTATTTTTATAGTCTTTTGTAATTGAGGGATTTCACGCAAATTGGGCACAAGTTGAACTGAAGGGTCGCCACGGCTAGCCTGAAAGATCGGATTATGAAAAAATCAGGCACTTCGGATTTTAACATGTTTTATCAAATAACTCGACAAAATATAAATGAAAGATTTAAATCTAAAAAAGTACTATTTTCTTATAGGTTGAACATTCATTTTTCATATTTAAACTAACAAAGGGAGCGTCAACTGATCGGGAAGCCAATTAACTACAGGACAGTTTGTGGTAGTTAAAAAAACATCCCCCATACCCTCATTTTACCTGAATAGGCTTCCTGGGTCAAGAAATTAGACCACCTAGCAGGGTTCTATGCTATAAAATAGGGTGTTTTAGGCTATCTTCTAAATGACGCTAGCACCTTTTAACTTAACTAAATATTTAGTTTTATTTTTTTCGTGCAAATGTCAACTTTTACTCCCCGTAAACATTATCAGTAATTCTCTTGCCTTTACTGAGTAAACCAAATGGCTATATTTAAAAATATAAATTTTTAAATTGCTGCCAATATTGAAATTTTTGACTAAAATGGGTTTATAGCTCTCAAAAATATTGTACATTGCTCTTAGTTTTTAAATGTTTTTTACTCGTTCCTTTTGCTTCAGTAGTTTTTATTATATGGCTCTATAAAAATGGTATTATTTAAAATTAGCGTTTATTAAAAAATATTAAAGAGGGATTCTGACTTTAAAATTTCATATCTCGCAAAAAATTGATCGAAAATATACGATAAAAGAATTTTTGAAAATTTAGAGCTTGAACAAAATTTTTGAGACCTATGAAACCCATTTTAGTCACCAATTTAAAAAAATTTCATTTCAACGTTGAAATTTAGTTTAAAAAGTCATTATTATGTGTCTAACGCTGTTTAAAGCTAAAATAACCACCTAGCAACGTTTACCATATCAAATTAAATAGTATTTAGACCAATTCTATCAAGGTTTGAGTCCTATAAAAGTTTTTGTATTTTAGCAATCCAAATTCTCCTGTTTTTAGTTTAAAATTGCAATTTGAGCCACCCAGGGGCGAAGTTCCAAACAACTAACTTTAGATTCGGATATAGCGAGAAATTTTACAACTTTTTGTGTCTTGATACTATTTTTTTTAATCATCTAGTCATTTTAAAAAATTGATTTATCAAAATTGGCTAAAAAACCGTAGAAATCTAAATAGCTTCTTTTTGGTATAAGTCGGGTTCCTGAGCACATAGAGGACTGAAAATTTCACAGAACACATATTTTATATAAAAAAAAGGTGGTGTAAAAATTAGCCCAATCGAGAGACATGACCTCATGGAAAAGTTATGACACGGTGTCTAGAAAAACTGCTACCGATTGTGTAGTTTTTAGTACTATGCATTAGTAAGATTTGAAATTTTTGTTATTTTCTTTATTTTCGCTCGTCTTAAGTGGCCCCCCACCGAGTTTCCACCTATGAGCCCTATAGTTCTTAAAGTTTCGATTCTCATAATAGAATTGGTAAAAAATATTGCAGAATTTTATCTTAAAATTTATAAATCTTTTCAAAGAAATATACTATCAATCAAAAAAAGATGCGGACATATCGAGTTTTTGATATATTTTCCAATATAAAAATTATCCTTCGGCCACTATATGAAGCTTATGATTATAACTTTTTTAATGGGAGCAAAAGTTTCTTAGGAGGGGTCACTCAAGCAAAATTTTGTACGTTTCCCAAGAAAATTGTAAAAAATAAAGAAAATAATTAACAAATAGTAAACAATATATTGGCAAAAAAAAATCAAAATTTTTAGACAATTTTTGTCTTTTTCCCTGTTGTACGTGGAAGCTTTTACATAACTTTTACTTTTTTGAGTCAAAAATATCTTAATCAACATCAATTCACTAATAAAAAATTAATTTTCGATAATTTAAAAATTTGAAAAAAATTGATTTATTAAAATAATTTATGTCTCTCTGATACGCTATAATTTTACCAGTTTTTTAAAAAATAAAAACAAAATTTTTAGGTTAAAAATATAATTTTAAAAGTTTCTATAACTTAATAAGTTTAAACCATAACACCATATTTTAGTAAAAAGTTGAATATTTTAATCTTTTTTATCATCTTAGTCCACCTAAAAGGTATAAAGAAAATTGATCTTAAAACCTAAACAAAAATCCTGCATTTTTTATATTAAAAAAAAATTTGTAACTGGTTTGTGTAATGACACAACCAACGAGCATGGAACATGTTCACTTATAACACAGATAATAAAGTACCTATTGCTTTTAATAGTGCCAATACTTATAGTCAATTCTTTTAACTACTGTCACTATATTTATCCTTTTGGCGCACTAAATCGAAAATCTTCTAAGTCTAATTTCACCCCCCCCCCCGGCGGGGTGGAATTTTTCAAATACCCCATCCAATTAACATGTTCCATGTTAAAATTGTTTTAATGAATAATTTGAAAAAATTTTAACTTTGTGGATAATTAGAAAACTTGGTGATTTTTCGGTTTAAAAAAATTATTATTTTGGACATGGATATATTAAAACGAAAATTCTATGTTTTTTATGAGATTTTTTATTAAGGCCATCCATGCTGATAAGAAATGAGAACTTATTAAGATGCTGATGAAAATGTAAAAAATGTATGATTTTTGTTTAGGTTTTGAGATCTTTTTTCTGTACCATTGTGGACAAAAATGATAAGAAATCTTGCAAAATACTCAACTTTTTACTAAAATATGGAGATTTTGATATTAACACACCTAAATTTTAGTGTTTTTGGTATTTTTTTTGGGTTCTTTTTTCGGATTCCGGAATTACGCAGTATAAATTTTCGGTTCTAATTACGGGTTTTTTTTTTATTTTGTGCTTTTTTGTTAAGAGTGTTTTTTTTTACGATGGTTTTGTTAAATTATACTAAAAATTTTTCCATTATAAAAAAATTGATGAAAAAAAATTGATTGGTGAATTTCGTTTTTATTTATCTGCTAGTTAGTTTGTTTTTTACCTATAATTCGTATATATACAATAATAAAAAAGTATCCACAGAACTTTAATTAGTCTATGCAGTTTGTATCAGATCTGTACCTAGGGCGATCTTAAGAAATCAAGGTAAACTTCTTAAAATTAAAATTTTTTTCTGTACAGTAGCCACGAATTTTTTCGCTACTGTCGCAGAAAAATTTTATACAGTAATTGTTCATAAATAAAGAATGCCCCAGATCGCACTTTACCATCCTCGGCTTCGCCTCGGAAGGTAATTTACTTGCGATTTGGGCCATTCTTTACTTTTCTGTACACGAGCCGTAAATATACTATTTTTAGCAAATAACAATAACAATTAATACATAATTTTATTCTAAAATTTGAAATTAAAATATTTATTTATTCTAATTCAGCTTATTCTATACATGTAAGATTACTGTATTTTTTATTTCAAAAATATCTTATAAAAAATGAAGAAAAATAAGAATGGGATTTTTTAAAATAAAATAAAGATAAAATCTACATCGTTTAATTTGAGTAATCCAATATCTACATACCTGCTATCCAACGCAGCTTGCAATATTATCGCAGGTAATCTTTCAGGACTTTTCTCAGGTACATACTTACCTTGCCTAAAAAAACATTTAATTCCTTGCAGAGTAAAATAAAGTAATGAAATTTTATTTACTTAAAAATATTCTAATTTTCTTTTGCATCATTAAAGGTCCTTCAAAATATTTTCCATAGCATATTATAATTGATACATTATTATAGGATTACATTATTAATAGATTAAATGATTCAACACATTGGAAAAAGAAGATAAGCCTTTTTTTTTTGCTTAAAACAAAGTTTAAATTCATTCTATTGTTTAAATTCATGGTATTGTAACAAAATAAAATAAAAAAAAATTTAATAATAAGATTTTCAAACAATTAAGTCATGTGAATCAATTATTAAAGTGACAAAAGTTTAAAAATGGAAATTCTAATAACTACCAAAAATCTTTTGATAATATATATAATTAATATTTTTCGAACTTCTTCGGTATAATCAATAATTTTTTTTAGACTATTCTTATCACTTAATTTTGTAATTTTTTTAAAATTAAAATCTTTTTTAGATTGTCGCATCAACCAAAGGTGTGTTAACAGTAAAAAAGACTACATACTTTTCAAGATGATTTCAATCTTACTCGCAAAAACATGCAGCATCATGGAAAACGAGTACAATTGCAGTTTATTTTATAGAAAAATAATAAAATTATTTATTAAAATTTTAATTATACAAATGATAAGACTATCTTGTATCTTGCTTGTTGAACATTGTCAAGCATTTAACTTATATTTATAAGATTATTCTTTAAATATTTGATGTGAAATAAATTTTCAGAAAAGTAAACTAGGAACTAAAAAAAGGGGGCATAAAAAAATCTTTCTTAGATCAAAATTTTGCTTGTACTAAAGTGAAAAGTACAAATAGTATATTACGAGCCCGTGTCCAGAAAAGTAAAACATTGACTAAATCACACGTAAATTACCATCCGAGGCAAAGCCGAGGTTGGTAAACCGCGATTTGGGTCGTTCTTTATTTATGGACAAGGGTCGTATACGATTTTTCTTCATCAGTGGCGAGAAAACGCGTCTTTTCCAGTCACGCAGCGGCCGGGAAATACGTGATTTCTGGCCACTGACAAGAAAATGATATTTAGGGAAGTAGTAAACAAAGCAAAATATTGAAAATTTGATAGATTATGCTTTGGATTATCAGAAACACAAAGCTATGTAATATTTAAATTTATAAATTGCTTATTGTTTTCTGATTCTTTTAAAAAATCAGAGAAATAAAAGATTAGAATTTATCAAATCAACAACTAATCAATTTCGTTAAAATAAAAAATCAAATAATCTAATCTAATTAAAAAAGTACAGAAAAAAATTATAATTGCAATGCATGATAAATAATTTTAAATATACCAATAAGACTGAACTGTTTATATAGATATATCGCTCATTTTCATTTTTTTTGCAAAAATAGTGTCACGTGGTCGTATATACCGATTGAAGTAAGAATTTACAAATTTTTTTGTCTTAAAGTTTGTATTTCAAAAAATTGTTGACCATACACCATAAAAATTAACAAAATTTTAAGTTGAAAAGAAAAATTTGTGGCTAAAATATGACAAAAAAGCCTTTACCGTTCCTGTTAAGAACTTGGTGTTTTAAGCACAATTGTGCATGGATTTTTATTTTCTTTTTTTTAAAGTTTGTATTTCACTTAATTTTAGATGTACCAACAGCTATTTAACTTTAAATTAATGTTTTATATGCTATTTTAGTTTAAAATGTAACCGAAAATTTCGTATTTATTCACAAAAGCATAAATAGTATATTTTTACCCATGGCCACAAAAGTAAAGAATGGCCCAAATCGCACGTAAATTACCGTCCGAGGCGAAGCCGAGGATGGTAAACTGCGATTTGGGGCATCCTTTTTTTGTGGCCAAGGACAAAACATAATTTTTCTTGCTCAGTGTCGAGAAAATGCGTTTTTTCGAATAGCGCAGCGGCCAGAAAACACGCACTTTCTGGACACTAACAAGAAAAATACTTTTTTATACCTCAAGAAATAATCGGTTTAAAGCACAATAATAACAATTTTTTAATTTTACTAAGTTTTTATGACAATAACAAGTTGATCCTTTGATAAAAAAAATGTTTACTTTATGTTTTCTAAAAATTACAGCACTATTAAAACAAGATTTTTATATTATTTTATTTAAATCTATTTTTGCAAAAAAATTGGAAAAGAGCCATATATTATAACCTATTAACTTAAAAATTAGTTACAAAAATTAAATTAAGTACTTTTATCAAATTACATAACATTTTTATTTTCATTTAATATTTAGAATTATTTTTTATTCTTGCAGGTATTCATGTGTGACTGTCGAGCCTGAACAGTCTTAAAAAGTTTACTGCAGCCTTGAAACTTACAGATTATTGGGGTTTCAGCCCTGCATATTTTGTGGTCACGAAAATAAGTCACTCCACACTTGTCGCACGAATTTTTTATTTTTAATTCGTTGCTGTCACCATGGCAAGTTTGATAATGACGGTCCATTGAACGTTTAAGGCACTTTGTAGGACATAACACACATTCTATAAAATTTTCATCTTTTTTATGTATGTCGTTAATGTGGCGTGTCAAATTTGATTTTGACGAAAATCGTATGCCACAATTAGTACATAATTTTGACGATTCTATCTTCATTGCTCTTTTCTTCGATTTAGTAATGTTAACAATTTTTTTCTTGTTATTTTTATTATCACTTCTTTTTTTAAAACTTTTATCTAAAAATAAATTTAAAAAAATAAATTTTATTTAAATTTTAAACATAATTTATTATTTAACTGAATTTTGCTCCAAAAATAATTATACAAAAAAATTTTTGTAATATAATTATAATTTCAATGAAATTTAAATTTTAAAAATATTTGGAAAGGTCTCAATCCACGCTTAACTACTTTTGTTTAAGCGTGGATTTAGCCAAAAAGGTTTAATTTGACTCAATAAATACGCTTAAAAAAAATAATAATTATCCTCAAATAAAATTTATTTTAATAAAAAATATAATTTTTTAGCAGTTTCAGTTAGAGTTCCACGATATCGATACGATCCGATATTTTAAGTAATATCGTATCGTATCGAAAAATATCGCTTAAGTCATGACTTGCAATATTGCAATATCGCCGGCCTTAATATCGTATCGATATCGAAAATATAGAAATAACGAGTTCTAAAATTTTTAAATTATAAATTATTTATTTTGTTGTCCAAATTTTAGTGTTTATCTTAAATTTATAAATTATAATTAATAATTATTTTATAAAAATTAATTCTTTTAAAAAAAGAAGAAAGAAAACGTGTTTTTAACAATATTTAAAAATATAATCTAAATATTAATAAATTATGGCTGAAATTGATAGTGAAAATAATAAAGTAACACTCAAAAAATATTTTACATATTCAAAAGATAAAAAAGGGGACAAAATTGGAATTTGCAATTTATGAAAAACTAAAAATATCGAAAAGATAATTTATTAAATCTAGATATTGAAATGCCAATAAATAAGGCACCATCAGAAAATTTAGCAACTGAATGTTCAAAAATGCAAAATAATTTATTAACTATACTTAAACAACAATCAGTACAAATTTTCTTTTGCGGTGGACGGGTGGACTGCTACAAACGGACAATCATATTAAGGAATCACTATCCCTTTCATTGATAAACCCATTGATATTATCGAAATATCGAGCCCTTTGATATCGATATCGTATCGATATAGTATCGAAATATCGTGAAACTCTAGTTTCAGTGCAACAAAAAAAAATAAATAAAAAATCATTACAAATAAATTTGTGTCTTGCATAATATTCAAATTTAAGTGTTTTCTATTGATCATAATTTTTTAAGAATATTAATTATATGAACTTCCAATCTTTTCGAG
The DNA here is from genome assembly GCA_022575985.1 of Anagrus nilaparvatae. Lineage (NCBI taxonomy): Eukaryota > Metazoa > Arthropoda > Insecta > Hymenoptera > Mymaridae > Anagrus > Anagrus nilaparvatae. Next base: position 23,439,820 of record JAKSXM010000247.1, on the reverse strand, counting down.
AGCTAATCAAATAAATTAATGATTTATTAAATTCAACATGTTACGCGGATGCCATCTGCAATTACTTTTTTATTTTTTAACGCATCAAGCATTTTCAATTTTTTTTAGTTATTTATTAATAATGAATATCAACTTTTAAAAATATTTATTTTTAATCTTTTAATAAAATAATTGCATTATAAAATAAAAATTAGTTTCCTTTTTTGAAATTTTCATAAAGAAATTTACATCAAATTCAGTGCCAGATGCGCACATATTTGTATATTAAAGTTAATGTATATGATTCGAAATTTTTTTTTACAAAATAATCAGAGCTCATCAGAGTATTCGCTCATCAGAGCCTGTTAAGTAAATTAAAACCTTTATGTAGAAAATTATCCAAGCCATATCCCTTTAAATACAGTTTTTTGACATCTAAAACCATTAAGAGAATAATAATTATTTAAAACTAAATGAACAGATAGAAGAAGAGTTTTGTAAGAATCTATAACATAAAGAATGTCAGTCATCAAAACGTATTTAGCTTGAATATTACAAAATCTGCGGTGGTATTTAATTGCATAAAAAACAAAAATTAGAAAAAATATTTTTTTTGATGATGAATTGATAATACAACCTTCCACTGTAAAATATTAAAGAAACACGAATAAACGTGCAACTTGCAGTTTTTGACAAAAACTAAACGACCATTAAGGAAGCAAAAAAGTCTATTAAAATGTACAGATTTTAAGAGAGAAACTTAAGAGAAACTCCATGCGAACTATGCAATATTAAAGGTTATAGTTTGTTTTATAGCTTACCAGCATTAATAATTTTATCCTGGTGAGTTGAATCTTTTATATCCGCTACTTTACTTGAACTTGATTTTGAATTTGTGATTTTCTCGGTATTATATGGCGCCGCTTGCTTATCATCATTTTGATCTAACGAAAAAAAAAGATAAAAATGTCTAAATTCACGCTGCTAAAAAAGATACATTATCTAAACGTAAAAATTAACATATTTTTTTTTTTTTTTGTCAAGGGAATCTTGTGAATCTTGCATCAGCCATGGAGTGTTTGCGAGCCTTAAAGACCCGCAAATTTCCATGACCATCCAGTTGTATAAAAGGCACAACCGGAAGACTGCCGGCGAACGCCGGAAACACACTATAAACTTCCCTGTGCTTGTTTGCCCCAAACCGGAACTCCCTTTTCAGGTATAACTTCAGTTTGAGACGCGCAGCCTAAGCAACTGGCCGCTGCCTTCCCCCAGCCTAGTGACAGGAGACCAGTGCTAGGGAAACCGTATGGTATGCGCTGGCGATTTTCAATGCTACTTGATTTGAGCAGAAAGTAACTTTATCCAGTGTCCATAATATTAGCCTAGATATATTAATATTTATAAAGCAGAAATATAATCAATTATGATTTAAATTCAATATTTTTTATTTTTTAAAAAAAAGGTTTTCTGCAGGCTCAAAAAGAAGGGTTGAATGGGAAAGTGGGGTAAATAGAGAATATAAATTAACTAATGTACAAATATGAATAAAATGCATATAATAATACCAAAAATAGTAAAATTTATGTGTAAACAGCGTTTCATATTTCTAAAACTAATATTAAATATTATTAGAATCAGCACGAAATTTCACTAAGAGATATCATTTTTGAACTAAGATATATTTTTTCTTTGCAGTTTTTGAACATCTATCCCTATTTACACCGTAATGTTGAAAGGCTAATTTATATAGTAAAATAAAAAGTTCACCAAGTACCAAAATAAGAATAATAAGTATCAAGAATGAATAAATATACCAATTTTTATATCATTTTATAATTATTTTTATTAATTTATAATTTATTTTATATTCTTTATTTTATACTCCTGCCCCTTAGTTATGAACATATAAAAAAAGTTTCCTCAAAAATAATATCAAAGACTACTGCGGAATAGGTATGGCTTCCGGCCACAGCATATTTTTCGAATTTTTTTGCTCAATTTGATGATATATGATAAAAAATAAGATTCCGAGGGTCTGCAACCCCCCGCATCCCGCCTGCTTTACCCCTGGGGGGTTGAAACATGTTTTTCACTAAAAATTAATATCTCCGGGGCCGAATAATCCGATTGGAGCGTGGTTGGTATCAGAATTTTCGTTTTGAAAAGATACACCAAAAAAATTCCATATAGTAGTTAAAAATGAGGTTTTACGTTCAAATAATATTATAATTCAATATGTTGATTAATTAAATTTATCGTTATTTATGAACTAATTTAATATATATTTTAAGAATAAATAACTTTCTCAAAATAATTATTTATAATAAAAGTGTTAGTATTTTCATTATTATTAATAAAGAAAATAGATATTATATTTCGAAAATTAAAAGAGATTTCATGAAATAAATGTAGTCTTTTGGTAGAGTATACGTGAAATATCGTTTTTTTATGAAACAATTATAAGAAAAACATAAAAAAATACCATAAAAAAGCTAATTTTAGGTTTAAAATAAAATATTAGATGGTATGACAAAATAAGTAAAAAATAAAACACGATTTCTTTTATATAATCGTCAATTGCGAGTGACGCACCGTAAAAGTTGCTATTTTTCCGATGGAATTTCGAAAAGTAGTCTTAGACAAAGTTCCCCTGAGCGCGAAAAAAAGGAGTTTTTCCTCTACCCTGAGATATCTCAATTTTTAGACCGTCAAAAAAACCAAAAGTGACGTTTTTCGAAGTTCTGAAACTCAAAATAAGTTCAAAAATAAAAAAAAAATTTTTTTTGGTGTATATTTTTTCAAAACGAAAATTCTGATACCAACCACGCCCCAATCGGATGATTCGGCCCAGAGATATTAATTTTTAGTGAAAAACACGTTTCAACCCCCCAGGGGTAACGCAGGGGGGGTAGGGGGTGCCGATCCTCGGAATCTTATTTTTGGTTCCTCATAGAGGAACCTTTGTGATAGGTGAAATTTTGATTTTCCATATTTTGGCATATAAGCACGTTTTGAGACCTCAGGAAGCTAAAAAACCGGTTTTTAAAAAAAGTCTGTGTGTGTGTGTGTGTGTGTGTGTTTGTGTGTGTATGTATGTATGTATGTCGCACTGTAACCGGTGATATTCCACAGCCAACACGACATTAAGACCTAATTTTTTTTTCAAAATTTTTTTCACCAAAAAAGCTCGAGGTACTTTTTTTTTTTTTAATTTGGATGTAATACCTCATTTATTTCCACGAAAGTACTTATATTTGAAGTATGGTTTTTACTCGATATCTCGAATCTGATACTTAATTTTTTGAAAATTTTTTTCTCAAAATTTTTTTCACCAAAAAATACAAAAAATACCAATTTTTTTTTTCTTTACGGACGCAGTACTTAATTTATTTTTGTGGAAGTACTAGTTTTAGAAATATCGTTTATAGTAATTTTTTGGACCTGATACTTAATTTTTTCAAAATTTTTTTTCTCAACATTTAAAAAAAATAAAAATAAAAAAAACTGCAATATTTTTTTTCTTTTTGGATATAGTACCTAAGTTTTGCTTATGAAAGTGCCAATATCTGAAAATCTTCTTTTTGGATATAGTACCTAAGTTTTGCTTATGAAAGTGCCAATATCTGAAAATATCGTTATTACTCGATATCTCCAATCTGACACTTAATTTTTTGAACTTTTTTTTCTCAAATCTTTTTGCATAAAAAAATAAAAAAAACAGCAATATTTTTTTGCTTTTTGAAAGTAGTACCTCATTTTTTTCTGTGGGAGTACTAGTTTTAGAAGTATACTTTTTAGTCAATATTTTGGTACTGAAACTTAATTTTTTGATAATTTTTCTCTCAAAATTTTTTGCATAAAAAAATTAAAGAAATAGCAATATCTTTTTTCTTTTGGGACGTAGTATTTAATTTTTTTCCATGAAAGTGCTAATATCTAGAATTATCATTTTTATTAGATTAAATAGACCATTAAGAACATTTTGTTATTGTTAATGAGGAACCATAGTGCCAATCACTTGGCAGCGTTTTTATCATATATCATCAAATTGAGCCAAAAAAATGCGAATAATATGCTGGGGCCGGAAACCATACCTTATTCCGCAGTAGTCTTTGAAATCAGCTCGGAAATTTTTATAATTATAGAGATGTCATTTTTGCAAAAAGATTGTTCATTTTCAGCACAATTTTATAAATTTTATTAATAATAACTACTTAATTAATATTTACTCTTTTTACGTATATATTTTTCAGCTTAATTTCTATTGATACAGTACAAGTTTTGCAACAAGTTTTTGTTTTTTCTGCACAATTTAAATTTTAATATCTAAATTTCAAAAAAAAGTAACAAATAGTTTAAAACAGAAAAACTATATTGTTACGTATCCTGAGGTCTTATCCGAGGATACGTAAATATAAATAAATATGAGCAATTATTTTAAAGTGTAACTTAATTTAAGCCTGGAATCGTAATTTTTTTTTTGAGGGTACATCGATATGACCCGTGATTTCAGGTAGTTCGAACCTTCAGAAAACCGTAAAAAATCGTGAACAAGAAATCACCGATAGGTGCAAAAAAGATTTTTTCATTTTTAGGTCAAAAACCGTGTTTTACATATCTTAGCTACCCCAATTTTTTAAAATAACTTTTTAGGTAAATAAAATTTTAATATTAGATAAAAAAATCTGATTTCCAGGGAAAAATCACTCCAGAAGAAAAAAAAACTTATTTTTTTGCGATGAAAATTAGCCAAGTTATCGTCAATTTAAGATTTTGCTCAAATTCGTCTTTAAAAAGATTGAAATTTTATTGAAAAAAGCTTGTTTCTGAACTTTAAGCATGCATTACTCGTTTGATTTTCATCGTAATTTTTTTTTTAAATCGATTAATTTTTTCCTGGCAATTCATTTCTTTAAGAAAAAAATTATTTTTATTGACCAAAATTTAATGCTTAGGTCAAAAGCCTTTGAAAACTGTAATTAGCAAAATTTACTTAACACAGTTTTTGACCTAAAAATTGAAATTTAGTCAATAAAAATGATTTTTTTCTAAAAATGAATGTCCAGGGAAAAATTAATCGATTTAAAAAAAAAAATTTTTTATTTTACAATGAAAATCAAGCGAGTAATGCATGTTTAAAGTTCAGAAACAGGCTTTTTTCAATAAAATTTTAATCTTTTTTAAGACGAATTTGAGCAAAATCTTAAATTGACAATAACTTGGCTAACTTTCATCGTAAAAAGATAATTTTTTTTTTCTTCTGGAGTGGTTTTTTCCTAGCAATCAGATGTTTTTACCTATTTTTTAAAATTTTATTGACCTAAAAAGTTATTTAAAAAATTTTGGGTATCTCAGATATGAAAAACACGGTTTTTGACCTAAAAGTGAAAAAATCTTTTTGGCACCTACCGGCGATTTCTTGTTCACGATTTTTTACGGTTTTCTGAAGGTTCAAACTACCTGAAAACACGGGTCATATCGATGTACCCTCAAAAAAAAAATTACGATTCCAGGCACAAATTAAGTTGCACTTTTAAAATAATTGTAGATGTTGTTGTAGACTTTGATCTAAGCTGGTGAACTAAACCTGAGGTACAAGTCAGATAACTGTAATTGGATAATAGTCCTCTAATCGATGGTGGTATTCTAATAATTATGCATTTCTAATAATTTCCTAAACTAGACCTGATGTTAATAGATCAGTTATCGTGAGAGGCTGATCGTGTAAGACTGACGTTTGGGGCAGTTGCGAGTATTACTGTGCCATTTTATAAAAATATAAATATATTTATAATGATTTTCTATGTATAATTATAAATTATTTCGATTAGTTATATTTATTTATTATAGAAGTATATGAAGTGATTACTGTTTTTTCTACTTTGTATTGGTGAATACCAAACTGTATTTTAATAAAACCAGCTTCTGAAGAGGGTCTAACTTATGTAAACATAAAAGCTTATTGAGAATTCATCAATATGGTTTATTACCAAGTTCTGTATGTTTGTACGAGTAAGAATCATAAGCCCTGTTTGCATAATTGAAAATTATTTGATAAATAAAATCCAAACTAGAATGTATAATCAAATTTGCACCTAAAAAAATATAAGAAAAAAATATAGATTTTATATGCAGTTTGGCTCCAAATTTTATAAAATTATAATTTGAACCTACTTTGTGAATTCACCGTAAAAAGTCTCTGCTGCAGCGTAAATGGATTAATTAAAGGACCCCGCACAAAAGGATAGGAAAAGGCCGTTCGGTCAAATTGGCTGAATTTTGGATATTTTATAGATTTCACCATTCTGAACAAAAGTCTCAATGGGCACAAAGCTCAAAAATCCCAACTTTGGCTGTTACGGAGCTTGAAAGCTTCAAAGCTCCATCATAACAAATTGCTTAAAAACCTTTTTTCTTTTATTTTTAAAGTAAATCTTTATATTTTTGAGGTCGCTGATTTCGAATTTGATGTCAGATTGACAAGATTGTCAATTGACAGCTGTCAATTAGCTGTCAAAACTGTAAATTACCATGTAAAACTTTATAGATTACCTGGTATTTATGTTTTTGAGGTCACCGATTTTGAATTTGATATCAGATTGACAAGATTCTTAATTGACAGCTATCAATTACCTGTCAAAACTCTAAAATATCGTAGAAAACTTTAACTATTTAAGGACTTAAGAAGCTTGGACAAACAATTTTATCGCATTCTAAATTATCGACGCTACATGCATATGTGACATCATGTATGTAATATGTATCAGTATAATTTCAGGTTATTTACATAGTTTTTATTTATTTATTTAAAACTAAAGTCTATAAGGTGGGGAAAACAAATTGAAAATTTAATCTTTGATCATTTATTTATCATTTCCTGCTAATTTTATTCTCCTGTGTCATCATTTTTATATTTTTTAAAAGCTCCAAAGTGTTGCTCCCATAAGATCAATGTTAAAGCTCCGATTTTTATTTCTTAATTAAAAAAAAGTTAATATTATAAGAGGGGTAAAATAAAGTTTATTTCAGTTTTAAAATGTTTAAATTTTAATATGTTTCCTATTTCATTAAGTTCTGTCATCATTTTCTACAACCCTCTTAATACCTTAAACAGTATCAAGGAAAAGATTCTCAGTTTTTCTTATGACATTATTCTTTGTTATGTAAAATAGACCATTAAGAACATTTTGTTATTGCTAATGAGGAACCATAGTGCCAATTACTTGGCAGCGTATTTTTTAATATAATATTAGGTTTTTTATTTTTGTCTCCGAAATCTATAGAACTATAACAAAACTGGGGTTAAACTACGGCGGTAATTTGGACAACAATACGTTTTTTGGAATACAATTTTTTTTAATAATTAATTATCAGATGGTGTTTAACTATAGTATTTTATTCATATTTAATTTAGTGTAAATTTGATTAAATTAAATTTAACGTAAAACCTTTTTTGAATAACTCTGTTTCCACATTTTTGGGACAAAAAGAACAAACCTATATTGAGAATTAAGTAAAAAGCTGATTTTATATTGAATAATTCTATGTATTTCAAAATTATAGTTGCTAAATAAAAGTACAAAATATTATACATATTGAAATTTAAAAAAAAAAACTATTGATGCTTTTTTTGCATTTTCATTTAAAAAACGATTCAAGAAATGAAAATAAAATTTATAACTTTTTAGATGCTACATAAAATTTTTTTTTTGTTAGTTTTACATGATAATTATCATCTCAGCATTAATGCATTATTTTTAGCGTTATTATTTTCATAATTTTTTTTTTATATCCATAAGAAAATATGTGCATCGAAATCTATTGAATGGCATATCAAATACATATAATAATAACATTGAATAATACGAACTTAAATTATTTCAGTAATTATTCATATAGCGATTTCTAATTTTTTCGCATTATTTTAAGTCGCAAACATAAAATATATACATTGGCGGTTAATCGTAATTTTAACATGTTTTATATTCTATAAAATTCTATAGTGTAAAAAAAACAAAACTTATTCTTAATAGTTCTATAATATTGTAAACAATCGCCAAGACTCTAGACAAGACTTGACTTTCTGCTTCTGCTTTTTTCTTAAATCAAGAAAAAGTTATTATGCTAAATATGTATAACATATATATCAAAAATATTTACACGGGTTTGATTGTTTATAAAATTATGTTCCGTGTACTTTAGATCAAATAAAAAGAAAAAAAAATGATTCTTTAAAATTTTTCCAATAACTGCACAAAATATAATTTTTGAGCTTAAAAATAAAAATTAAAGTTATTTTTTCCGTTCTATAATGTTAATATTGTAATTTATCACTTTTTTTACTATTACAGATGTATTTCCAGAGGATCTTGAGGCAGTTTCCAAATTTTTACTTACTTTATTTTTTAAACATTTTATATCCTTTAACCTTGAGTCTGTAGATTCCGAAGTAGATTCTTTATCTATCAAATCTTGCGTCAAATCTATAACTTCTGGTGAAACTTCTTGCTTCTTTGAAAAAGATCTATTGATCATTTTCACGGATTCATTTTCTAAAATTTTAGTAACCACTATTAAAATAAATATTTTTAATCTTGTGTAAATTTATTTTAAGTCAAATTAAAATTAGCTGTAAAGTCTACAAGTTCAACATTTTATTATTTCCCTATAAATTGTTTGCTACTCCCCTACGGGAATCTGTAAAAAATAGTAACTCTTATGTGTTTTGAAATTAATGATTACACACAGAAAAACGCTCCAAGGTTTATAGTATTGTTTTCCACTAATGAGTGATTTGTGGTGTTAGAAAAAATGGATTCCTTACACTCTTGACATTCATTGCTCATTGTAGTTAAATTAAATGTTAAAATAAATTTATTAATTATTTAATTAAATAAAATTTTATCAAACTATCTACCAAACTATTTCTTAAAAATTATTATTGGGTAATTCCATGGATAAATAGCACAAAATGATATGCAAGGTCTCAAAAGTAGGAAATTTGTTTTTTTTTTCGATAAAACAACTTAAAAATAGATAATTCCCCGATCTTGAAGGTTTTCTATAAATTTTGAAGGGTGCTATGCTGATTTAAAGTTTTTTGGTCAAATTTCTCTCCTCAGCCACCATTTTTGAAAGTCCCGTAAAAAAGCTCTAAAAAAAGTTAAAAAAAGAAAAAAAAATAGGTTTTCGATGTAAAATTTGATGAAAAATTCGAATTTTTAGTCAGATTTTTCATACTCTATGTCAATTTGCGGGAAAATTAAAATTTGTGTTAAACTTTAAGTGAAAATAACTCAAAAGTTTCCCGCTAAAAAAATAAATTTTTTTTCTCAAAATTTTCAAAAATTGCATATATTTTACTGAAAAAAATTTCCCGAGAGTAATTTTTGTTTTAAGCGAGTAATACCAATTTTCGATTTTTTCAATTTTGACTTGTTACTTATTTTGCTGATTTCCCGCTAAATCACGTGGTCAAATGAAAATCTGACAAAAAATTTGAATTCTGTGGGAAATTTTACAAAGGTATAGTAATTTTGGTATCCTTTGAATGATACATCTAAATTTGACAATTTAATTAAAATGGTTTATTAAAATATAGAAAAAATGAAAATTTATAAAATGGGATTTTATTGATTTTTGGGTACACTTCTAACTATTTATAGACATTTTGATAGAAAATAAAATCTAAACTTAAAAAAACTTGATTTTTATTAATAATAGACATGACTTTTGTTTTTCCAAAAGAAGTATTTTTATTTTTAGATTTTACGTGATTTTGAGGCTAAAAATGTAAAAAAATCAAATCAAAATAATCATTTTGGCTGCCAAAAATCAAGATTTTGCTCTAGGAGGCTAAAAATTGGGCTGGTGACTTATTTTTAGTACTACTTTCAGAAAAAAGCACCTTGGGACAGTTTTGAAGACCCGACCATACAAGTCGTATACGTTTCATTTAAATATTCCCATTTTTTTAAAGCATTAGTCATTTTAAAAGCATTAATTACACAGGCGCACAAAAAAAAAGTAATGTAACAGAGGGTAGATTCCCTGGTAGGGGTTTTTGGTGGTGCTAAAATTGAATATGGCCATAGAAAAGCAATAAAACTACTTAATTCCTACCCCCAACGCCCCAAAAAGCACCCCAGTGGCATGAAAAATTTTTCTTTTAGAAAAATGAAAATTAAAATATATACTCATGTTTTTTAGGACTCTAAAAACAAATATGAATATAAAAAATGTTTTCAACCAAGGCTTGGTCTTCTAGATAGCCCCAGTGCCCTTATTCATAACCCTCATACGGCTTAAAAATATTTTATTATGAAAATTAAAAATCAAAGTATATTCTTATATATTTTGGGCCTTTGAAACCAAAAATGAATAAAAAAATGTTTTTACGAACGTTTGGCCTTGTAGACAACACCAGTGCCCCCATTCACCCCCCCCCCCCAAATAGGTTAAAAATATTTTTACTAAGAAAATTAAAACTCAATGTGTATTCTTATGTTTTTTGAGATGCTAAAACGAAAGATGAATATAAAAAATATTTTTAACAAATGCTTGGTTTTCTAGATCACCTCAATGCCCCTATTCATCCCCCCAAACAGATTAAAAATTAGCGCCATTTACTGGTCATAATTGCCATTGTCCATCCGGGGTAGTTTTTCGAATCCCGAAAATTAAGTATATGAACTTTCTAATGCAGAATAATTAAAACTAGATGGGTGCTAATAATCAAGGAAAATTTGATAAAATAGTAGATAGAAGTTATTATTTGTCAAAAACAAAATTTTACCATGAATCACAAGGTTTCATAAAATAAATTTCGAAAATTCTTCCATTCTAAATTTTGCTGTATTCTAATTTCATAAATCTGGAATTTAATTTTTCTGCAAAATTAATAGTGATTACGATAGTTTTTTTATCGACAAATTTTCGATAATCGATAGATTTTTATCGGTTATCGAAAAATTTTCTATAAGATAATTATCTATTATTGTTTATCGAATTATCGCGTACTACAATCGTGAAATTTGCACGTTATTCATAAAACTTTGAACTTTTTATGGACAGACAACTTTTATTTCTTCTGCGCACCCTGCATTCTAACGCAGGGTTTACCAAATTGTTGTTTTTCTTTCTTAAACCTGTTCTTAAAGGTATATATTTTAAGTGTATTTTTTATACCACACAAGATACAAAAAATTGAAAATTAAAAAGATATGACTTTTTTACATTTTTGGTTCCTCATAGAGGAACCTTTGTGATAGGTGAAATTTTGATTTTCGATATTTTGGCATATAAGCACGTTTTGAGGCCTCAGGAAGCTAAAAAACCGGTTTTTAAAAAAAGTCTGTGTGTGTGTGTGTGCGCGCGTGTGTGTGTATGTATGTATGTATGTATGTATGTCGCACTGTAACCGGTGATATTTCACAGCCAACACGACTTCAAGACCTAATTTTTTTTTCAAAATTTTTTTCACCAAAAAAGCTCGAGGTACTTTTTTTTTTTTTTAATTTGGATGTAATACCTCATTTATTTCCACGAAAGTACTTATATTTGAAAGTATGGTTTTTACTCGATATCTCGAATCTGATACTTAATTTTTTGAAAATTTTTTTCTCAAAATTTTTTTCACCAAAAAATACAAAAAATACCAATTTTTTTTTTCTTTACGGACGCAGTACTTAATTTATTTCTGTGGAAGTACTAGTTTTAGAAATATCGTTTATAGTAATTTTTTGGACCTGATACTTAATTTTTTCAAAATTTTTGTTCTCAACATTTAAAAAAAATAAAAATAAAAAAAACTGCAATATTTTTTTTCTTTTTGGATATAGTACCTAATTTTTGCTTATGAAAGTTCCAATATCTGAAAATATCGTTATTACTCGATTTCTCCAATCTGACACTTAATTTTTAGAACTTTTTTTTCTCAAAACTTTTTGCATAAAAAAATAAAAATAACAGCAATAATTTTTTGCTTTTTGAAAGTAGTACCTCATTTTTTTCTGTGGGAGTACTAGTTTTAGAAGTATACTTTTTAGTCAATATTTTGGTACTGAAACTTAATTTTTTGAAAATTTTTCTCTCAAAATTTTTTGCATAAAAAAATTAAAGAAACAGTATTATTTTTTTTCTATTTGGACGTAGTACCTAATTTTTTCCTATGAAAGTACTTATATGTAGAATTATCGTTTTTACTCTATATCTCCAATTGATACTTAATTTTTTGAAAATTTTTTTCTAAAAATTGTTTACATAAAAAAATTAAAAAAATAGCAATATCATTTTTCTTTTGGGACGTAGTATTTAATTTTTTTCCATGAAAGTACTAATATCTAGAATTATCATTTTTATTAGATAAAATAGACCATTAAGAACATTTTGTTATTGTTAATGAGGAACCATAGTGCCAATTACTTGGCAGCGTTTTTTTTTTATTTATGACTAGCTTTGCTCCTATTTGATTCCCCTGGGTGGAATCAATAAATTATAATGGTTAAAATACTATAAAACATTTTCACATTCAAGATTAATAAGAAAATAAATTTATATCTCGTTTTTTCAATTTTTTCTTTTTTTTGGGGTAATTTTAGACCCCAATAATTAGCTCTTACATGTATTCCACTTTTGATATATAATCAAACAAATCCAATATTTTGTTAATTACTATTAAAGTATGTTTTTTATTTGATCATTAGTTCCAAAATCTTGTCAAAAAGACCATAACAAAGGTAGTTTTTGATAAGTTAAAGCTATTTGTTTATTTTCTAGTCGCTAAGAACCCTGAATTTGGATTCAGCGTATGACTGTAGTATAAAATTAATTTAGTAATCAAGTGTATTTAGTGGTATTAGAGTTGAAGAATAATTTTAATTCTGAAAAAGCTCGGAAAAAGCACAAACTAACAAAAACTTTGCAAAAAAAAATTTTGGTTGATATTTTTTCATCAAAAAAATAACGTAGTTGCAAGAAAAACGAAATTTTAGTGTTTTTTTTGTCTTTCTTAAGGCTTTTGAATTAAATCATTTCAATAAAAACACAAATTTGGTAAAACTGATATTCCGCTAATTAAATTGAAGAATTCAGAGTTTAAATTCCGGGTGAGAATGGAATAAAGTTCAAAGTTTTCAGAAACGTGCAAATTTCACGATTTTAGTACGCAATAATTTGATAAACAATAAACAATAATTATTTTATCAAAAATTTTTCGATAACAATAAATATCTATCGTTTATCGGAAATTTTTTCGATACTCGATAAAAATCTGTTGATTATCGAAATTTTTTTCGATAAGTCATAAAAATTTATCGTTTATCGAAAAATTTTTCAATAAAAAATCTATCGTAATCGCTATCGCTCTAAAATAGCGATGGAAAATAAAAAAATTATCGATATCTTTTACTTATCGGATAATAAAACTATCGCGATATGCCCATACCTGTTAGTGACAGTTATGACCAGTCAATGACGTCCTTAAAAATAATTTAATTAAAAAAAATTAAAGTGCAAAGTTTATTCTTATGTTGTTTGGTACTAAAGAAGGTTATAAAAATTGTTTTCATTTAATATTTTTCCCTGGGCAAATCCAGTGCCCCCCCTCTCAAACGGTTTAAAAATATATTTTAAGAAACATTAAAAGTCAAAGTTTATTCGTATATTTTTTGGGACGCTGAAACCAAAAATTAATATAAAAAATGTTTGCTAACAACGTATGATGACCTTTTTCTAAATATTCAGCAAAGTTTTTATTATTATATTTCAATCAAAAAAGAATACTTATGTATAAAAAATATTTACTTAAGCAATGAAACTGAAAATAATCGTAACTTCTTTACCTAAGTTTACAAAAGAAATAAGAAAAAAAGCTCACGATTATTGGACTATAAAAATTTTCAATATGCTTCCTAAACACTTAAAAAATCCAAGTTTATTGGAACAATTAATAAACAGTTGAAACATTTAAGTCAAAAATGGCTTTCTACAATAAAGTCGATAAAAATAATGGATTTTTTCAATTATATTTAAGCTAATTATTATATTAAAAATTAGGTATTTTCCCCCTAAAGTCGTCATAGTCTATACCGACAATTTTTTTGAAAAACTCAGAATCGTTTTTAGGAGGTCAAAAATATATGTGACTACATTTTCATAGGGAACCTTATTTTCAAATCATTCCATTGTGTCGACTACACTAATATTCTTTAATTCGACGCAATTTAATTGTAATTAAAAAAAATATATAATTGCTATTCCAGAAATAATTGTTATAATTGCTTACCAGTTCTAATATCAGTTCTAATATCAATTTTTTTTTCTTCCAACACGATAATATCATCATCAATTATAACTTTCGATGATTTACTTTTGATTTCATGGTTGTTTATATGAAAATTAGGTAAAGCACTTTGATTCAATTCTTGTTCACTCTTATCTTGTTTTAGACATTCAACATTTCTGTCATTTTTATATTCTACCTTCTCATTATTACTGATAGAAATACAATTTTTAGGAGCATATATGTTATAACTATTTGATATATTTTTATTTTCTTCTTTTTCTAGATTAACTTCTTGATTTTCAGGGTCAACAACAACTGGATTTTGAGTTATTTCAATAATATCATCATCCTTTTCAAAAATCTGAGACATACTATTGATACTCTGATTATCAAATTGAGAATCAGCTTTTTTACCAAATTCACTCGTACTTTCGGTTTCATTTACATCATTGGAGTTTTCGAGTTCCATATTCTTTAGATTCTTGCTTAAATCATTAGAAGTTACATCAGATTCTTTTGACTCTTTAAATACTACATTCACATCTACGCTTTCTTCTGTATTTTTTTCTTTACCGAGCATTATGGTTCCTATAGCATCAGTTTTGATTCTCGGAAATTGACAGTCAATTTCTTGAATATTTTCTTCAATATTTAAATCTATAAAAACGTTATTTTAAACTATATTTTTTTGCTAGATTATTAGCACGCAATAATCAAACTTTATTTATTTTCAAACCAGTCTCAAGTAAATTTATGCAAATTATAAATGTAAACCTAAAACGTCCACATGGGGTCGAAAAATTCCGATTTTATAGAACCATCAGCGATTCAAGCAGAACAACAAAAATTTACAAAATGCATTTAAGGTCATACGATATAGTAAAAATGGCTTATATTATTTTAATGCATAAAAAAACAATATATAATTGTTTAAATAACAAATTTTTTAAAATTGTATTTAAGTTACCATCTGCTCAATATGAGCCATAGTTAAATTTCTTAGCTTAATTAAATAAACAATTGCAGCTTTTTTCGTTTTAAAACCAATAAAAAAACAAAAAGTCCCTCAAATTTTGACCAATTATCAATCTCAATGACGCATTTTTTTCGTATTCCAAATTATAATCGATTCACCATCGAAAATGTTTAAAAAAATATTTATTTATCCAATACCATATAATTGTTTATAAATTATTCACATTCTCTTCTATAAAATTTATAAACAATCTATATTGTTACTGGATAATTTTGATATTTTTAAAAAGATTTTCATCGCTGAATCGATTCTAATTTGAAAAATGAAAAAAATGGAACCTCGAGATTAAAAATTGGTCAAAAATTGAGAAACTTTTTATTTTTTTATTGATCTTAAAACGAAAACAGCGATCATTGTGTAAATAATTAAGCAAAAAAACTTTATTATTGCTCATGTTGAGAGGATGGTAGTTGTTTATTATAAGTCTAAATTATCTTTTGTGTAATGTTTATTTATCGAAGTAATTTTTAGTGAAACAGACCTAAAAAACATATAAACATCTGGGATCCGATTAGACTGGGTTCAATATGTAAAAATGATACCATGCTAATTTTTTAGGTTTAAGGTTCAATGGTTTCGAAATGGCAGCTGTTTTTCAAAATATTTTCACTTTTTTTGGAAAAATCTAAGCTAATTTTTCGGTTTTAATTTTTCTGGGCTCTACAAAAAGCTAACAAATAATTATCAATTATTATTTATAAGTTAAATTTCCCGCTGAATTTAAATCTGTCAACTATTGAGTTCGGCCCTAAAAAAAAAATTTGTATTGTGGAACGGCAATTTTGATAACTTTAGGTCCGGCTTAAATTAAAAACACAAACAATATTATAACCTATCATCCTTTAAAAAAATTTGAATTGTTCAAATGTTTAGTTAAAATATCTGTTAAAATTTAAATAGGTATTGTGTTTATTTTAATTAAAAAATAATTTTGCTAGTTATTACATTTTATGCAAAATTTTTACTCATCTTCAATTCAAGACGGGCCTAAAGTTTTAAAAATGGCCGTTTAACGCCAATTTCAAAACTATTGAACCTATAATTTTAAAAATTGGCATAGTATCATATTTTTACAAAATCTACCTAATCCAATCGGGTTTAAGATGCCAGAAGTTACCTGTCGTTTAGATTAGTTTTACTAAGAATTACTCTACATAGTATCGTACTTGTTTCTATAAATATTGACTCCATTAAAAAAAAAGTTATTTTTGAATTGTATTACAGGATTCAAATCAAATTTCTCCGATTGGATTAATAAATCATAGAAACTTTAAATAAAAATTGATTAAAGAATGAATTAATTTTCAAGTAATATTGTCATTACCTAATAAATGGTCATTACTTATAGTAGATTCTGTTGTATCACTGATAAAGGTACTTGATTCTTTTGCATTTTTAAGTTTATCTGCCGATTCCACTATTTGTAACTGGGTTTCTAGTAACTTTTCTTGCTTTTCAACAAACTTATTTATAATTTCATCTAATTTTTGATCTTCTTCTATTTTGTTTAGCTTTAATTTTTGCAATAATGTTTCATTACTTAAAGCTGGATCTAATGGAGCATCTCTAAAATATGACCCATACAAATCTTCATTTTCTTTTTCTCGTTGCTTTTTAAAATATAACGTTATAGTTTCGAAGGCTTTAGAGGCTACAAAACAAATATATGAAAAATTATTTTTGTATGCTACAATGGTTGAGGGAATATTTCGGATCTATATAAAAATGTTTACATATCTATGGCAAAAAAAGCCTATTTTTTACCCTAGGGAGACGGCTTTTTTGCTCGTTATAATATATAAAACTATATTTTAAATTATGGGACAAAATATGGATTTCGACTTTTGCGTGCTGTCTTCACTCGCTCACTATGCTCACTCGTGCATACAACTTCATGCAAAGTCAAAACCAATATTTTTTCCCTTGTTTAAAAAATAGCTATTTCCTCATAATCTACAATCTATTATTATTTTTATACAATTATTACGTTGAAAAACGTAAAAATTGACATTAACCCATTAAATCCTAAGAAGTAACTGCATTTGACAGAGCTGTAAAACCTATTCTATTTAGGGCATTTGACTAAAATTAGTAAAATAAAACACACAAAAATTTCAAAATGGCGGAACCAATATGGCCGCTAAAAAACGCGAAATTTCGAGATTTTTGACGATTTTGACCCTGAGAAGAAACTGTAAGTTGTGTAACCATAAAAACGGTTTCAATTAGGGTATTTGAACATGTTATTTGAAAAAATGAAAAATTTTTTAAAAAAATCAAAATGGTGGATCAATATGGCAGACACGAAAATAGTATATTTTTACCCATGGCCACAAAAGTAAAGAATGGCTTCGCCTCGGACGGTAATTTACGTGCGATTTGGGGCATCCTTTTTTTGTGGCCAAGGACAAAACATAATTTTTCTTGCTCAGTGTCAAGAAATTGAGTTTATTCGAATAGCGCAGCGGCCAGAAAACACGCACTTTCTGGCGACTTTCTGGACACTTACAAGAAAACTAAATTTCGTTATTTTTGGTCAAAATTTGTGTACAAGGTATTTTTGGGATGCTCATTACGAATATCTATGTATTTTTCAAAAATTCAAAATAGCAGATCTTAATATGGCTACTGAAAAATGCCAAAATTAAAAAAAAAAACAATGTTTTCTTTTCTTTTTTAAAAAAATTTCTCAAGTCTCATACCGAAACACGCATATTCTAAATAAGCGGGAAAAACATTTATTTTTAATTTCTTAAATTTCAAGTCATTTGCAATCGTTTGACGAGATAAAAAAAATCCGCCAGCTAAAAATCGAATTCCGCTTGCAGAAAGCGGATTTTTTTTCAGTATAGTGCATAACGCAATTAAAGAGGAAATTTGAAGTTCGTACCAGTGTAATGCAGAAGCGGATATTCATTTTTCACAGCATATTGCGTATATTATTTTTCTTTGTACTTGGTCGAATGTGCGTTCAAGTGAACCATATAAAATGTTTAAATTGTCGGGTAAACTTACATAACTGTTTAAGCTTATTTCTTTTTTTATTTTGGCAAATATCGTCGAGACCACAGAACTTCGAACGAAGTGAAGGGATTCTGGCCGTCAACAAGAATTTCCAAATTAGACATACCTATATTTGCATAAAGCAATGTTATGCACTATGAATGTAGTGGAATATCTATTTGCTTAACAAGATAAAAAAAATAGGATTTGGAATTTCCTACATTTTTCCCGTGTTCAACGCATAGTTTTTCATTAAAAGCGAAAAAAAGATCGTCCGAAAGTAAGAAAGTAGATCTTTTTTGCAGTCTTTAATGAAAAATTAATTTGTAGATTTATTTATTAATGGAGATGTTATGGCAGAAAAAGTAGTATTTTATCATAAATAGTTTTTAATAATTAGAAAGAAATTCTTTTTTTTTTTTAATTTTTTTATTATTTTTATCAATAAGTAAATAATTGAAAATTATAAAATCTAAAAAATTAAAAAATAATTTGAATTATTAATTTGAATAATGTTGTTATCACCCATAATTTACTATTTATTAATGAAGAAATTAATTTATTGTTAATTATTGACCAACACTGGGCATTTTTTAATTATATTTTAAACAGCATACTATTGTATATTTTTTACAGATTTTTTATGTATTTTATTTTTATATATTTTTTCATTTATTTATTGATAAGGCATATAGAAATAGGCGAAACGTCTAATATGTACTTAAAATATCTTATTTATGGTAAAAAAATAATATTTTTCTTGCATGCCCAGTATAAATTAATTTCTAGTTTATATAGTATATCGTGATAAAACCTCTGGTTTTACATTTAGAATCATCTTATTAAAAGCTTTTTAAACATATACAACCTTCAACCAACTGAAAACTGTACATGGAGTTGCAACTCCAGGTGAGGTTTTCAGTTAATTGAGGGTTGGATTTGTAACTTGGATTATAAAATTTCAGCAAAAAATAAAAAAATTGTAGTAATATTTTTATCGAATTAATTTCAAAAGTATGAAAAATTTTAAAAATATGTATATGGGTATCTAAAAAATTTATAAAAGGAACCAATTAAAACTTATTTAAAAATTAATAATAAATAAAACTAAAAATTATAAAAAGTTATATTTTTAAATATTAAGTTGAAGTTTCCCCAATTTTATATGCCACTGATATCGGACAATTTTAGTGGTATAGGACAAAAATGCATAAGAATCAAAATTTCATATGATCATTATCTATTTATTTATGATAAATACATACTAATTTCTCTGCAAATATTTAATAAGCCTAAAAATTGAAAATGTTTCTGAGTTTACGTAAAGTAATATTATATTTACAATTTGTCAATTCTCGTCAGCGCCCAGAAACAAAAAAATAAGCTCAAAAGGTTATGTAAGGATATCTGATCGTTAACTAGATATGTTTTACTTAAAAGATACAATATCATAGAAACGAACATTTAACTTTCCTCCCTAATTGCGTAGTGTACTATTAAGTTTCTGAAGTTAAATGAAGCAAGATTAATTTTTGAACCAAAATTTGTTTAAGCTTCATTTTTAGCTTTTCCCCATAAATTAAAAATCTTTCATATTATATATGATAAATCTTATTTCTTTTTTATTATAAAGATAAGCAACTTTTAAAAATAATGCATTTTGCAATGAATCCTAAAATTCGTTTATTTATTGAATTATTTAATTTAATCAATAACATTAAAGAATTTTCTGGATTGTTATTAAACAATTGTATAACTAAAGGTTATGTAGAAATTTTAATTTTTAAAAATATAATTATTTGAGATTTGCCATACCAATATCATCTATTTTTTTTCCTAATTTTAAATTATATTCTTGATTAGATTTAGTTATACATTCTAAAATTTCAATATAGTCAGGAACGTACTCGAAATCCAATATTGAAGTCACTGTCAGATCTATCCTAGCATCATTATATCTTTTTATGTTTTTATTAATAAATTTGATGATTGATTCGTCAATTATTGGATTGTTTGTCAATTTATTAGATTCAAATTCATTTAATCTCAAATATTTAACTGTTAATGCCTTTTCTCCACGTATTTTGCAGAATTCATTAAAAAGCTGCATATATATTCTTTTTAGACGATCCTCTCTAATGTAACTGGACTCTTTCTCGTCATCCCAATCTATCTCTTCTCTTTCAACCTTCTTAATTTCTTTTTTTATTTTATCCATTTCATCTTCAAGTTTTTTCATTCTCTTCAACTCTAACTCTGAATATTTCAATTCTTGTGAATTATCTTTATCCTTTAAATCAACATGAAATTTGGAATTCAAGTCTTGGTTGATTTTTTCCAGCGCTGCATTAACAAAATTCATTTTCACGATTAATTCAGAATCATCATTTGGCGTGTTTTTAAAATACTCTGCTAAAGCATTTTTTCTATCGACAGTCATATATCTTTCTTGTAATTTATTCATTACAGTTTTCATTTCTGCTGAACAATCCATTTTCAAACAAAAATTGACAAATTTTTGAAAATCATCTTGTGCTAATACAATTTCTTTTGCTACTAATTGAGGCCTGACTCTTTTAATTTGATTTTTGTCAAATTTATTATTTTGGATTTCTGAGATAATATTAGTAGTTTCAGTACTATTTTTTTCACAAGGTTGTTCTGAATCAAATTTGACTTTTTTTAAATATGAATCTTCTTTTATCATTTCTGTACAACTCAATGTTCTCTTGTGAGGCAAATTTGTATTGCTGCTGTCTTGAATCTAAAAGAATTTAACAATTATTAATATCGTAAACTATATTGTACACGTAACTTTTTAAAGTTGCATAATAAAAAAAAAATTATTCTTATTAAACAGAGCCGTCAACTCGGAAATTTTAAAAACAAAACTCGGTTTTAGCGTAATCGACTATTTCTATGATTCAGGTTTTCATTTCTTTTTATGGTGAGAACTAAGTTTCAAAACCCGGAATAACGCTAAAACCGAATTTTGTTTTTAAAATATCCGGATTTACAGCTCTGTGTGTAGGTTTGTACTTTTAGCTTCCAAAAGCTGTAGAACTAAAGCGAAACTGGGGTTAAACAAAAAAAACGCGAGATTTTTTTTATAGCAGTAATTTAGAAATCAACACGTTTTTTGGAATAAAATTTTTTCAAATAACTAGACTATATCTATAATTTCCCCTTAACAAATATCAAAGAAGTATAAACGCGTAATGCCGATTTTCATGAACCTTACATTTTTTTTCAATGTTGACTTGTTAGTTATTTTGCTGATTTTTAAGTCCATTTTTAAAAATTTATTTTTTCATCTCTTTTATTAGTTATCACTTTAAATTTTTTCTAAACAATTATTTAGCATTGATATACAGAAAAAAAATTTTTTTAATTAATTTTTATAATTATAGGTATATTTATAGAGAGCACTCGGAGAGCACCTTCGAGAGCACCAAAGTACAGATGTAGAAAATGCAGTCGGTCCATGGCTGACAACTAATCACAGGATTAGCATGTCTGAATAAAAAAAATCAAATAGATTCTCAATAAGTGATGTGTCTCACAGGGCGATTCACCTAAAATTGTTGAAAAACTTAAAAAATAAAAAAATGGGCCAACCGAAAGGTTAATTTTTTAAAACTAAACGTTGTTTTTGAACCTATTACACTTGGTAAAGGCGTCTTTAAATTAATTTTTTTAAATTTTATTTTTAAATGCGGATTATCTACTTTACTGCCACCTATAAATGGAACTAATTATGTAAATAATTTTTTGTTGTTTTTTTTCTTTAAAATTTAATTGTTTATAATAATGTAGAAAAATTGTAAGGTTATACATTAAAGTGGACCTAAAATTGTAGTTTTAAAAAAAACCTTGATCCCCGGATTTTTTCGTGAACTTTTGGTCATAAAAAGTCCCCAGCTCAATTTTCCCATTCAAATAACATAGGAATTTTGACTTTACCACTTTCTAAATTTTACGAAGTTTGCAAAATGTTTGGAAAAGCTGCTAACGATGGAAAGTAATCTTTAAATATATAAAAAATGATAACTAAACACGAGTAGCCAAAAAATATATTTTTAAAGCAATTTTACCGGTAATAAACTAAAAAAAAACTCCATTAAAATAATATGGCTTCATGTAATTTAAATGGAGCATTTTTTTACGTTTATTACCGGCAAAATTGCTTTAAAAATATTTTTTGTCTACTTGAGGTTGGGTATCGGTTTTTATATATGTTTAAATAGTACTTTCCATCAATTAGCAACTTTGCAAAACATTTTGCAAGCTTTATAAAAAATTAGAAAGCTGAAGTCAAAATTCGCATGTTATTCAAATGGGAAAATTGAGGTGCTTACAGGCACGTGTTTTTGAAAAGCAAAAGCAGAATCCTTAGAGCTAGGGACTTCTTATGAACAAAAGTTCACAAAAAAATCCGGGGAGCAAAGTTTTTCTTAATATTCCAATTTCTGGTCCACTCTATTATACATAATAAAACAGCTGAGAAAAAAAATAAATAAGAAAAAGCTTAAAAACGTCATTTTTATTTCGCCCTGTTACCTTAAAGTTAGGGCATACATTTTAATTTTCCTGCGAATTGACACAGAATGGGAAAAATCTAAATCTGTCTGAAAATTCGAAATCCTCGTCAAATTTAATCGAAAACCTTTTTTAACATTTTCTAGAGCTATTTTTCGGAACTTTCAAAAATGTTGACTCAGGAGAACTGTTTTACCAAAAAACTTTAAAATAACATAACACCCTTAAAAATCTATAAAAAACCTTCATATCCGGGAATTTATCAATTTTCAAGTTGTTTTGTCGAGAAAAAAAACAAATTTTTTATTTTTGAGACCTCACATATTATTTTGTTATTATTAATTAAATAATTGTTAAAATTATGAAGATATTTTATTTCTTTTATTATTTATTTTTATATTCATTTATATGAACTATTAACTTTTCGTATGGCACGCATCCAGAAATTTTTTTCAGGCAGGCCAGAATTTTCTCAAGGGGAGGGGGTTAATAATTGAAACTGCAATATTTTTTATTTTTACCCAATTTTCGCGAGTTGTCAGCGAATTTTTGCGATTGAAAATGCATTTTTATCAGGATAACTCATGTTAACCTGTTTAGTAGGCAAAGCATCGTAAATTGTATTAGAAATATTAACAAACCTTTTTTTCAATGTCATCCTCATCTGATGACAAGTAAATTATTTCAATCATTTTTATTATATATGATAATTTAAATAAATATCATTAAAATTTTGAGGTCAGATGCATAAAAATTTTCAATTCTTTAAATCTTGAACATATATTTAATTCCAGCTTATTTTATTCCATTTTGCAGTTCAAAATTGCAAATACATATCCTTCTGAACCAAAAACTTTGTTTTTTCACCAGTCTGAAAATTTTAAAATAGTTTAATAACATATTTAAACAACATTTTAATTAAATTGATGTCAAATTGAAATATCAAAAATTTATTCAAACTATAATACCGATAATTAAGGGGGCTCGCTTATCAGGAGTGCACGCGTAATTTGGTCTTGTAATAATAATAATAAAACATTACAGAATCCGATGGTAACAAACTTTTACCTTCGACCCATACAAATTTTTGAGATAATTAATGTTAACGTTGAAAAAAACGTTTTTAAGGCGATAGTATAAAAACTCTGCGGAATTCGCAATTTTCAAGCGAAAACTAACTATTTTAGGGGTGTGCTTGTAACCAAATTAAAGTAGCGTCTCGAATTTTGCTACACCTGTTAAGCCTGCCAAAATCTTAAGTTTTTTGTTAAAAAAAATTTATTCCATAATATATGGCCCCGTTTACACGAGGGCCAAGTCTGTCTTAGCCAAGTCAGTGGGGCTAAAATTTAGTGTGGAGTGGGGTGAATTAGTTACCTCCACTCAAAGATCAAGACCGTGTAAAGGATCAAAGGCTAAGTTTAATATTTTAATTATCAACAAAAAAAATTTATTTTATTATAGTTCTTTGCGTGATTTATATCGTTTCTATAAATAATAAAAATAAATAAACTATAATTTGAGTTTCTTTTTGAGTTTTACGAAAGCCGCATAGTATCATGGGAGAGAGATGCACTGAATGTGCATGTATCCCTTACCAAACTAATGTTAAGAGAAGGATTTTGTAAATGAATTGTGATGAGTTTATTTGAATATTAAATCGTATATTATAATTACGAAAATGCTTACAACTTGATACTAAAAGAGCTGAAAAGTAATTGTATTGAAATTAGATTTTTTATCATTTTAAAGGCTCTTTTTCTCATAGATTTTGTTGATCTTAAAGTAGGAAAAATTACATTTACATTGGTATAAGATCATGAGTATTTTTTAATCCCGAAATTCTCACAGTATATTTAATGTTAAATATAAATTTACAATTAGAAACATATAAACAGATGAAACAGATGCCTCATGTGACTACTGGTTTTTGTAATTGGTGGCGTATAATCTGTTTATTTTATACTAATTGATAGCACTTGAAAGTGTTTAAATTATAGTTACAATTATGAATTACTAAAAAATATCGTGAGATGCTAGAAACCTACAAATTTAATGGCCAATAAATACCATTCGTGAGAATGTTTTTAAAAATATTAAATAAAATATATTAAATAAATTTAAGAAGTAATCCTAATAATAAAATTAAAAATAAAAGATTTGATTGTACAAGAGGGTGGGTAAATAGTCAGGCGAGTTGTCGGGTGAATTTGTGGTCGAGTTGGTGGTCATGTTGGAATACATTAGAAAATGAACTTACAACGTTAGCGGGAGGTTTTTGAGGTCGACAAAAATTATTAATAATTATTACATTATTACTTAATTAATTACGTTTTTGAATTTGATTTATTTTTTTAAAATATATTATCAAATAAAAAAATTGACTTCATCCAAACCGTGGAACCAATGATCAACAGCTAGCGACCGTATCCATTACATCAGCACAAAGAGGTTTGCAAGAGTGCAGATCTTTGCATCAGCAGGACATTTTGATTTTTTGTTGTTGATGAAATATAAAAATTATGAAGACTATATATTACAGATAGTAATTTTCCCTTTCTTTTTTTTAATATTCAGAGAAATTTATGCATATCTAGCGAAATGCATATTTAAAAATAATAATTTAATTTATCATAAAATCTCATAAATGATTTTCAGGAAATTCCATTTCTTTATAATTACACCATTGAATAAAGGCTAAATTAAGGAGAAACTTGGACAAAAATACTCCAGAGAAAAAAAGTTGTAGAATGTGCTGGTTTTGGGCTAATTTGAAAGGGGAAACAAAATCGGACATTCCAACCCAGCGCTGGGTCCCCCCAGGGGGGGGGCAGAAGCTGGGGCAAAACGGTATTTTGCAAATAACTCAAAAAATAAGCAAAATAAAAAAAAAGTTTCAAATAAAAGTTGTAGCTGAGAAAATTTCCTACAAAAATAGTCATTAGTAATTTTTTAGTCGGACGCACTGGGAACGAGTTATAAGCGGTCAAAGTTTACACTTTTTTTACCAAATTATCAAAAATCGATATACCACAACGAAAAAAAAAGAACGCGTTTTTGATGAGTTTTTTGGATTTTTTGGTATTCAAAAGTGTTCGATATGGGTATGTAAAGCTTTTTACATATTTTATTTTTTTACATATTTTAATAGTATGTATGCGAATGTAAAATTTTGCATGTATATGTTTCTGCACACCCACACCCGCAAATAAGCGTCGCAACCCCTAGAACGTGCATTTTTTTTAGTGTCCATTTTTTGATTTTTTCAGCTAATAAATCTTATAAATATGGGCATATTTATCATGGAATTACTTATTAGAGATCCATACTATGTATTCAAATCAAAATATGCAATTTTTCAATGTAATTTTGCCTGCAAACAAGAACCATTTTTTTCGAAAAAATTGAGTTTTTTTGAATTTATATGTTTTATACGCCTGGAAAATTTGACTAATTTTATATTTTTATAATATTTCAACTATTTTTTTTGGTACATAATAGTATAGTAGCTTGAGTTCAAAATCGTTTTTTAGTCAAAAAATGCTAAAAATTATAAAATCATAGATAAAATCGTTTTTTATTAAGGCCCAGCAATGGGTTGGAATGTCCAATTTTGTTTTCCCTTTCAAATTAATCCAAAACCAGCACATTCCACAACTTTTTATTTCTTGAGGATTTTTGCCCATGTCGAGACCTTCATTCAATGGCCTAAATAGTAATAATGATTCAATAACAATAATATAAACAAAAGCACACCGCGCGCGCCATCAAAAGCCATAGTTGAGTAACCGGTAAATAATAAATATACTACTACGCAGAAAGATAGAAAGAGAAAGAATAGTATATTTACACATACGCATAATACGTAATTTTTTTTGTTATTAATATTATTAAACTAAAATCAATTTCTATTGATTGAATGTTTTTAAACGTTAAATCAATATATTAATATTGGCGTCACCAAATCAATGATATTTTCTATTAGCATATTTCAATCGCTTCTAAGTCATTTGATACCAGATTTTCAGTGTAATTTATAAAATTAAAATAATTTTTTTTGCAATAATACACGATAGAGCTGCTTTGGTTGAAAATTCGTATTTATACCTGGTCTAGCCAATTAGAAGTTGAAAAGCACATGCTTAAAATTACAAATATAACATATTTAGAAAGAAATTTTTTTTCGACTCACCATTTTTTAAATATAACATTTTTGGCAGCAAATTTTTATGTATTAGATTTGAAATAATTATTTATTATGTTCTTAAGTTCCTAATCTAAAATTTATTAATAATAATTTTATTCTTATTACTATATAATGAAGAAACAAAACACAAATAACCAGAAAAGATTAGTTTCTTTCGTTTATAATATAGTACTTTGTGACAGAGATATCTATAACATAAATACACCGTATAATATGCACATACAATATACTATTGACCTTCATTTACTTCATTCTTTAAGTAATGTATAATTTTTGACAATAAATAAGCGATTAAAACTTAAATTATCAAAGTGAGAGTGCACATAGAAATAAAGAATAGTATAGAATATTTAATAACAAATACGTGATTCGGGTGGAAAACACTGTTCGTATTTTTAAGGTGTAACGCTCATTTAAAAAAAAATTTTTTCTTAATTTTTTTATTCTTTTTTATTGTTTATAAACCTCTTAAGAATGCACACATAAAATTTTGGGAAAAAAATATGGCTTTTGAGATATTAAGATATTCATAAATTAATATTAATATTTTTATATATGGCTCATTATCGTTTTTTTTACAAAAATGTCGTACAAGACTTTTCCTATTACCAGAAATATCAATTAAAAAATTTTTTTCAAAGTTTCTATTTCAATAAGTTTTTGATGGTACACCATAAAATTCAACATAATTTAATATTTTAACTACTATAAAACATAAAAATATAGCAAAATAGCCTTTACCGTTCCATGTCACAAAAGAGATTTCTATACTTTGAGTGCTTGTCACTCACAACTATCTATTAATTTTCAAAAATTTTTATTTGGGTATTACTTGCTATATCATAAGGTTAAACTTTTTCCATACAGAAAAATTTAAACTTACTTTTACTAATTATTACATATTTAATTATATTAAATTTGATTTCTCTGCATAAAAACATTTTTAAAACCTTTTAATCGCATTAATGACAACTTAAATACATTTATATGGTCGTTAAATAGGAAAACAAAATCAGTTTAAGTTCAGAAATCACGAAGGGACAAAAAAAATCCTTTACCGTACGTAAGATCTTCGTTAGATCTCCGACTCAGAAGCTTAGTAATTAAAATATTAAAAATTTAGCATTTGTCTATGAATTTAGTTGATTTTTCTGTAAAAAAGCCTTTACCGTTTCTGCCTTATCGAGAGATATTTTGAAATTCAGTTTGAAAACTCGATTTTTTAATAAGAATCACTCAAAGATATATTTAATTGTTCTCTAGAATACATAATTCCTAGAGAAATTCATATATGTATATTATTCAGACTGTATGTAATGTGTGTGGGGATTCATATCCGTATGGAAATTTATAGGAATTTTTAGGCAGCTTCTACAATAGCCACATACACAAATATAAATGTACCTATGGATAGACATATATGTGTATGGCCAACCTTCAGATAACTGCGCCCTCTATTTTTCTACATTAATTATTGTAGACTTTTTACCTGCTGGTAAGGCAGATTTTAAAATTAGGTTGGCCATACACATATATGTCTATCCATATAGGTACATCTATTTGTGTATGTGGCTATTGTAGAAAGCGCCTTAGGCAGGTTCTACAATAGCCACATACACCAATATATGTATATGTATGGATAGACATATTTGTGTATGGCCAACCTTCAGATAACTGCGCCCTCTATTTTTCTACATTAATTTTTGTAGACTTTTTACCTGCTGGTAAAACAGATTTATAAATTAGGTTGGCCATACACAAATATGTCTATCCATACATATACATATATTGGTGTATGTGGCTATTGTAGAAAGCGCCTTAATAAATTTTTAATGGATATAAAATACTCAAAAACGGTTTATATTCTTGAAATTATTATTATTATGTTTTTTTCTACAAACAATACATAAATTTATATTATTTTGAATTTATTTTATGAAATTAATAACTAAATTCAGTAAATTATATTAAAATTAAAAGCAAAATAACGATTTTGATTTTTAATGGTTTTAAGCTGTTTTGACTTTATAATTGTCAAAAAACGTAATAAATTGTTGCAAAAGGTTCGTTATGGTGATTTTTATGCAATACTGAATAACTGATACTGGTAAAAAAAGTCAAAAAAGTCTTGTTTAGACTTTAAGAATGGCATTTGTTATTTTAATTATTTTTAAACTATTTTTTCAAAGAAAATGAAAACAAGCCATATATATATATTTTTTTTTTAAATTGAATTTTATCATATTATCTTATTTTGATAATAATAAAAATAAAAAAAGATATAATAAATAGATAAAAAAATAATTTATAAAACGCTATCAAACGCAATTATAAACGTATTCATCTAGTGAAAAACCAAGATAAACAGCTACAGAAGAGGCTCGTATGGGCAAAAAGCAGGACTTGCAAGATCAGAAAACAGCTTATTTAAATTTTGAAGGACTTATATATGGTCCAAGGACTGATGACTAGTTATTTGCAAGTACTATAGACCTTAAAAATTGAAATATATTAATTGAAACTAAAAAAAAACTTTAAACGGTTCCCACGATATCTTTAAAACTAATTGAACAATTGACATAAAGCTTGGTGCATTATCTTTATTACTCTCTAAATCGAAAAGTGTAAATTCACCTAGAAATTTACACCTTTACACATTATAAGTAGTATATTTTAAATGTACACTCTATAAGTAGTAAATTTTTATGTTTACACCTTTCGCGTATGGTGTAATTTAAAATTTACACTTTACTCGATGTTTTTTAAAATCTAACCCCAAAATTTTATTGAAAAATAATATTGAATAAGGAGTCGTTGCTTAATATTTTTTCTACTCCTGGATGAAAAGCTTAATAAGTTTTTAAATATTATAATTAGACAGTGTTAAGTTTGAGGTTATATTATTTTGATAATTTTTTATAAAAATATTAACTTACCCCTAGCCAACTCATTATTATAATGTACCTAATAAAATTAACACTGTCTAATTATAATATTTAAAAACTTATTAAGCTTTTAATCCAGGAATAGAAAAAATATTAAGCAACGACTCCTTATTCAATATTATTTTTCAATAAAATTTTGGGGTTAGATTTTAAAAAACATCGAGTAAAGTGTAAATTTAAAATTACACCATACGCGAAAGGCGTAAACATAAAAATTTACTACTTATAGTATTAAGCGCGCGTCGCGCGCAAAATGATTTATTTTCTTAAATACCAAAATTTATTCTTACATTAATTTTTTTATTCATATCAACTACTCGACGTACTATAACTAACCTCAAAAATAATAAAAATATAATATAAACAATAATAAACAATTAATTTTAACCTATATTAACAATGAAATTTATATGAGCCAATCAGAATGACTCTTTAGCTATAACAATGTACATAGTTACTGTTGCGATCAACATGTCCTTTTTAAAAAAGGAATAAGGTGTAAAGGTGTAAATTTCTAGGTGAATTTACACTTTTCGATTTAGAGAGTAAATTTATAGCTGGAGTTAGTATCTCGGACTAAATTTAATAAGCACCAGAAATCAGTTTTTGTCCGATTTTCGCTATCTTAGTAAGTACGCTTGATAGCAGGCTTGATAGTATCAAAATGTTCTAATTTTTGCGTAAAGTATTTTATGGATGATCCCTAAATGAGATGTTGTAAGTAATTCGCTTTTTTTTATCAAGTATTTCATCATGAATCAGGTCAGAAAAAAAAGATTTTTTTTTTATTTCACGATTTTATTATTTTAAGTTTAAAAAATAGTTATAAAAATAATTTCTTTTTTAATTCAAAAGAAAGGTCAAATTCTTTTTAACATAAATAGCACGCAGTTATAATGTTGTAAAAGGGAAAAAATTTTTTTGTTTGATTCCCTCGTTGATTCCAGAAATTTAAATAAAAAATGTTAATATGATCATAAAATACTTTCAAATTTTATTGGCAATAAAGTTTATTGTACTTGAATTAATCAACGATATTAGAATTTATAAATATTTGCTTTTGAACATGAAAAATTAATATTCATGAATATTCATAAATGATTTAGAGAGTTGAAATTTTGGCCCTACTGTCCCAAACATAGACCGCACCAAGGACGAACTGGCATGCACTTATGGCCGTTTTAATTAAAACTGATAAAAAAATCGTTTTTAAATATCCGTGGCACGGAAGAATTTAACCTTGAAATGTTCCGAAAATTTTTTGCAAATGATAATTTTTTGAATAAAACCGTTTTCAAAAAATCAGTATGGAACGGATACTTGAAAGACTAGTCCGTATCAAAAATATTTTTGAAGACTGAAAAATTTTTAAATTTTTCGTTTTCAATGATCCGTTTGAAAAAATTCAAATCAGAGTTACTCATTTTTACAAATATATCATAAAAATTTTCTGTAATTTTCTTTTATTATTTTGCGCTCCTTAGGGTCTATAATATATTCTTAGGCACCAACTATAATGTTGATTGGCTATTCATTCAAAATATAGTTTTTTCTTAAGCTCATAAACTTAAAATTAAAAAATTAAAAAATAAGATTTTACGCGTGTGCTTATTTTTTATAAGTTCAGATTATATTTTTATTTTAGATAATAGAAAAAAAAGAAAATGAAACAGAATTTTCCTGATTCGCCAAAACAGTTAAGTCCGTTTTGAAAAATTTCAATCGTTGATATTCCATTGATTTTTTGAAAACGAATCAGGGAGCAGAAAAGCATTCAAACTGAACCATTTTCAAAATACACGTGGGAAAGTGGGAAACTTAAAAGAGAGATACGGGTGTCAAAATCGACGTTTTTACCCAGCTCAGACCAGACAGTAGGGCCAAATTAAGCCAAAGTAAAGCTCATAATAAAGTTATGCAATATTATTTGTTCTTATAGGTTGTAACTTACTTTTAGATATGTTTCTGGTATATTCTGCCCAAGGGCAAAAATTTTTATAGATAGGCATTAATTTGAATATAGTACAGTTTATAACTAAACAATATACAAATCATTGTAGCATGGTATTGAGATTATTAAATATTCTAAAAATATATTTTTAAAAATATTTAATGCAAATTTTTTTTTTTTCATAATAATCAAAAACGACAGTTTTCAGTATTTGAAAAATAATGGAAAGGGTAGCTTACATCATAATTATATAGCAAAATAGCTATTTTCTAAACAAGGGACAAATATGCAGTTGCTTGCAAAAGTCTAACCCCACATTTTTTCCCGCGATTCAAAACATAGTTTTACATATATGCAATCTCGTCAATTTTTTGCAGAAGAAAAAGTTATGCAAAATTTTTCCCTGCAAAATTTTTGTTAAATTGTCTCAATAAAAATTGGAAAACGATACCGAAACTCAAAAACGTCTTGACGAGAAGTCTCGAAATCTCGAATTTTTTTTTTTAAGAATTATAAATCTAGGACATATAGCTTTAATAAAATTAATTTAAATTCATAAAATTGTAAATATATATAATGTAAAACTATATAAAATTTAAATAAATATTATTATTATAGTCGAGAAGCTAGCGTATCATTCCGTATGCAAAAAATTAGATCGACTGTTTAATTAAAAAGCACCAAGCGGATTATAGTTTTTTGACCCGCTGATTCCGAATCTGCGGTTATTTTTTAGCTAAAACTGGGTCGTACGCCGCTAGAGGGCGATTAGGGGGGTAAAAACGCTATTTTTCGCAGATATCTTGGAATTTACGCGTCCTAAGATACTTAAACCCAGGTAACATATAGTTTTTTGACCCGCTGATTCCAAATCTGCAGCTATTTTTCCACTAAAACTCAGGAGTTCGCCGCTAGAGGACGTTTAGGGGGTAAAAGTCCTATTTTTTGCCAATATCTTGGAAGCTACATGTCCTAAGATAGTTAAAATCAAGTAACTTTTAGTTTTTTGACCCACTGATTCCAAATCTTTAGTTATTTTTTCTCTAAAACTGGGGAGTTTGCCGCTAGAGGGCGTTTAGGGGGTAAAAACGCTATTTATATAAATAAATTAGAAGAAATAACGTTTAAATACAGCTGTATTATTAGAAAGTTAAGGTCTAAAAAAATCATACTAAAGTTTTATTTTGAGTTTAGTTTATCCTGAAATATTACAAAATAATACGGTTTTTTTAAATTGATGAAATAATATTTTTAAATTAAAGTATTTAACGTATCATTTTTTTGTTGCATTTTATAGCATTTTTACCTCTTTAACGCCCTCTAGTGGCAAACTCCTGTGTTTTAGAGAAAAAATAGTTGCATATTTGGAATCAGCGGGTCAAAAAACTATATGTTACTTGGGTTTAAGTATCTTAGGACGCGTAGCTTCCAAGATAACTGCGAAAAATAGCATTTTTACCCCCTAACCGCCTTCTAGCGGCGAACGCCTGAGTTTTAGTGAAAAAATAGCTGCATATTTGGAATTAGCAGGTCAAAAAACTATATGTTACCTGTGTTTAAGTATCTTAGGACGCGTAGCTTCCAAGATTTTGGCGAAAAATAGGATTTTTACCCCCCTATACGCCCTCTAGCGGCGAACGCCCCAGTTTTAGCTAAAAAATAACTGCAGATTCGGAATCAGTGGGTCAAAAAACTATAATCCGCTTGGTGCTTTTTAATTAAACAGTGGATCTAATTTTTTGCATACGGAATGATACGCTAGCTTCTCGACTATTATAGAATATTTTTACAGCCCTGTAGCTTCCTATAAAAAAAATTCAAAAGTCTTCTTTTGGAATTGATT
This sequence comes from Anagrus nilaparvatae, assembly GCA_022575985.1. Taxonomy (NCBI): domain Eukaryota; kingdom Metazoa; phylum Arthropoda; class Insecta; order Hymenoptera; family Mymaridae; genus Anagrus; species Anagrus nilaparvatae. Next base: position 23,406,030 of record JAKSXM010000247.1, on the reverse strand, counting down.
TCATTTTTTATAGCTATACATAAATATTTAATTTTAATATAAATAATAGTCTTTTATAAAGATATTTATGATTCAATATTCTTTAATCATTGAAAAAAAATTCTTTTTTTATTACTGGTAGTATTAATAATCTATTATACAAAAATATGTATACCGAGTATTTACAGACACAAGAAATTAAAAAACTACCTATTTGAATTTTATTATTTAAAATAATTTCCAGTTCATATGTAGTTATCAATCAAATTTAGATTGTAATTTGGATTACAAAATTTTAGCAAAAAATAAAAAAATTTTAGCCATATTTTTATCGAATTAATTCTAAAATTGAAATAATTATAATGGGTTGAAAAAAAGGTTAATTAGATTATTAGTTCGTTTATATCTAATTATTTAACATAGAAAATAAGATTTGACTGAAAATGCAGCTGTATTGACAGTAAAATTCCTATACATTTTTCCCATAATCAACTCATGGTTTTTCATTATAAGCAAAAACAATAATCGCTTGTAGGTATAAAATAGATCATTGTTATCAAGTATAATAGCAAAAAAAATTATACAATTTTTTTTATTTTTGTAAGGCGAGATTTTGAGACTTTTTCAAGATGAGACGAGACGAGTCCAAACTATCAAAAAAAAAAAAGATTTTTCGACAAAATCAGAGTAAATTTCGTATCTTTCGTCTAGCGTGAGGCACTATATAGTAAAAGTCGAGCCCTATATTTTTCCCCGTGATTTGAAACATAGTTTTATACATAATTGTGCATAATTGGTAAAAAAACTACCACTTTAGGAAAGAAAATAGACTTTTATAACCTGTTAAAAAAGGCTATTTTTTATTCTGCAAAAGTTACTTTTACCGCAATGAAGTTTTTATCATTTTTTTTTTAATTTAGTCGTAGTTTTTACTCATTTTCACCCCCTGGGGAGGGGTCAATAAATTATATAAATGTCAAAATGTAGTAAAAAATTTTTTGATATAAACACAGCACGGCCAGGCTGCTTTGCTTGAAAATTCAAGCAGTTGCTTGAATTGCTTGAATTTTCAAGCAGTTTGCTTGAATATTCAAGCATTTGCTTGAAAATTCAAGCAAATGCTTGAAAATTCAAGCAGCAAATAAAATTCAAGCAAAGCAGCCTCGCCGTGAGGTTGATTCCATGTGAAACGTACGTTGACCTTCAGATGAGGTCTTCCGATTGGGCTGTAACTTTGCACAGGTGATTATATATATAAAATGTCCTGACTCCCCAAATTTTACGTCGTAAAATCGTTTCTAGCCGTCTCTGTGAATGTTTGAAAATTAGGACCGATTTTAAAACTCTCAGCCACCAACTTTTGCTTCATTATAATATAAAAGCATGAAGAAATGTTAAAAATATTATTAGAAAAATGGTTTCGATCGGAAATTTCCCTGGCTATCCGAATTTCTAAACCGTTTTTTAAAATTTTTACGTGGAAACCCGGAAAATTGAAAATGTGAGCCGTACCAGCTGTAGCTCATAACTCAATACCCGTCATTCAAATAACTTCAAACTGGGTGTGGAGACAGGGTATTTCATATACTTTTATCTGGTATTAATATGGATATGGGTGTTTTCACACACGGAAAAGTTATAACGATAATTATTGAAATTTTCCGATTTTAAAAATGCAAATTTAGCGAAAAAAGCTCAGAAAAAAGCTATATTTATATGCAAATTTAGGCAGAACCGATTTCATATGTAAAATTTATCATAAAATAAATATTTTTTTAATGCCTTTAAACCTTTTCTATTGATATATATATAGTCAATTCTACGAAATTAGACTTCTTATAAGAAACTATTCAAGTAATTCTTAGTGAAAATGACCTAATAGGAAAACGAATGTCTGGAATTTTGAAAAATCAAATTTGGCTGGATTTAGTATGTTAAAATATGACACCTTACCAATTTTTATGGTTCTGGAGTAAAAACTTTTAAAATGGCATCTGTTTTTTGAATTAAAAATATTTTCAAATTTTAAAAAAAAATCTGAGTAAATTTTCTATTTTAATTTTTTTACACTCTGAACAGAGCTCAAAAAATATTTTCAACCATAGGAAATAGATGAAATTCCTTATTGCGAGTCATTTAGGCTGTCGGTTTTTGGAAAAACATCGAAAAAGCTGAATAAAACTAAAATTCTAAAGAAAATTTTTTTTTAAATGTGGATTTAAGGGGTTTTTTTTAACTATAAATAAAAACAAATAAATCTATTTAAAAAAATTTTGTTTTAGTTCTATTTAGCAAAAATTAACGAGGTTGCACAAAAAGGGTCGAATTTCTATAGTGTTTATATGGATAAATCTTTGCTGCGGATAGTACCTAAAAACAAAGAAGATTTTACAGTGGCATATAAAAAAACTAACATTTAATATAAACATAATCTTTCTTTATTATTTATGCTTTAAGATTGTTACACTTTTATCAACCAAGCTATGATTAAGTTTAAATATGCAAAATCATTATTTTTATGCACATAGTAGAAAAAATGCATACAATATAGCTATAGATTAGTAATTTTACTGCAAATTAGTAATATCACAATAAAAGTAATGTTTTTATTGAACGATTTCAACAATTTTTTCTGTTATTAAACTAATTTGGCACAATTTTTTGTTTAATTTAAATTAAAAATACATTCAGACATACTAATTCATAAATTTTTATTTTTTAGTAAATTTCAATAAAAAAAGCAAATTTGTTCAATATGAAAGAAAAGAAACTTTCCAAATTTGTACTGTAATATCTTTTATATAAAATTATTAATCTTAAAAACTAAACAGCTTAAAACTAATAATCCGAATTTCATAAATTACTAGTATAATTTGATTATTACTAAATGTAAAAAATGCAACGTTTTACTAAAAATTAGATTTTTTCAACTTACATTTTATAAACACATTTTATAAACTATTATATTGAATGCGAACTTTTAAGTCACCAGGCATAACTTCATTAGACAATACTTATATGTATAAGGATCCCTACTCATTATAAATTTTATTTTAATGGCTTAGGTGGTATGAATTAGCCAACAGGCTTGTAACCTATTGGATGCCAAGGTGAAAATTTTATAAGTGCGAGAAAATTCACTGCATCATTTAATACACTTCCTACGTATTTCTTCTTTGAAGAAGTAAAAAACCTGGTTAGTTCAATGTTACCCGATGAATTATCATTATATTTAGTTAAATCTGAATAATAAAATGTGAATTCGTCGGGTAAGACTTTTTATCTTAAGATACCCAATTCGTAAACTCTAAGGGAAATACCCTTGGAAAATTAATCAACAAAAATATTGGAAGTCCTGAATATTATGAAAAATAACATCCGTATAAAAATGAATTTTTGACTCAAGTAATTGTTTGTGGATGGACTTCTCAGGGAAATAATTTTGCATAACAGCTATATTTGATATGCGTATAAAAGAAGTGTAAAAAAGAATGTGGTGAATTTTCACGCTGCAAAAATATTGGCACCTGAAACTGTAATAGGCTTAAAAGTAAGCTCAGGTCTTAAAGCTCTTAACACAAGAGTAACAAGGAGATACCACTACCTTTTGGAAACCAAATAACAAAGTTTAGTTAATGGATGAATATTATATGTTCAAAAAGCATTCCCGACATCTACGTTTTTTTCAGTGAACCTCTTATGTATATAGGAACATGGGTCTCAATGTTATTAAAAAGGGTTTTTAGGCTATCTTCTAAATAACGCTTCAACCTTGCGAATTGACCAAAAATATCCGATTTGTCGCGTTTTTTTCGAGCTCCGTAAACCACAATTTTTTACTTTAATGCGAAAGCTTATAAACAAAATGGATATTTTTTGCTAATTTTTAAATTGATTTTAATTTTACAGGTAAAATTAATTCGTTTTATTAGTCTCAAAATTTTTGAAAAAGTTACAAATTTACAAACATTCTTTACTCATCTCTTTTCTTTTCGCCATTTTCGAAACATGTCTTTATAAAAATTGCGTTAAAAAAAGTGCCATTTAAAAAAAAACCTTAATAACAACTTTAATTTAAAGCTAGGTTCTTTACTTCATCCTGAAAATGACAACAATATACAAAAACTGTAAAGAATATTAAATTTTTTTCAAATAGTATTTACAATATTATTTGTAATTTATTGACTATGTAACGATTTGCCATCAATTGGATAAAAATTTATAAATAAAATTTTATTTTTGCTGGAATAAATCGATTCATTTTACTTCTATTTTAGAAACATGATCTCATAAATTAGTTATCAAAAATTAAATTTTGACAGTTTTTAAAAGTAGGTAATATCGTACTAAAAATAGGTAGTTAGTATATTGAAAAATAACGGTTAGAGAATTAGTGGCAAAAAATTGCGGTTTATGTGCTGTTGATCCTAAAAGCAAAATTACAAGTTTACTTTTCAAGGTTGCAGCGTAATTTGGAAAATTATCTAAGAAGCCATTTTTAATAAAATTCAAACCTGGGTTTCTAAGTTTCTAATAATTGACATTAACAGAAGGTATCGAGGATAATTTTTCAACAAATCTAACTCACCTATAACTAAAAATTGTAATTTGGTTTTCCAAAGCAGTGGCCTACCCTTGTCAGTGAATATTCTAATGTAAACAATATTGTTCATTTGATGCTATGTGTGGTAAGTTAAACAGTGTAAGCTCGGTGAGCTCTTATAAATCTAATAATCATAAATTAAATATTACAAAACTATCATGCTTAAATTTTTACTTGCTTTTAATAGATGCAAAAGTTCCATACTCATATGTTAAAATTACTTTTATAACAAATTTTATGCTTCAATTTTTTAAAGAAGGTTGTAATGATTTCTTATAAAACCATATTTAATCGATAAAAAATAAATCCTCATTTATCATTTTGATTAAAATCTTAAGTACTAGAGTTCCACACAAAATTTTCAGTATTGATAAATTGTGTTTTTTGTAACTCTAAATGCAGTTCAGAATCAGCTATTTATCAAATCCAAGATCAAATCTACATTTCATAATGTTATTTGAATTTTTAATACTTAAAAAGAAATAAAAGCATAATTTTTTAAAATTAATTAAAGTTTAATTAATAGGAGATTTAAACAATTTTTTTAGTAGTTCGTATCTAATTAAAATTTGTATTCATTTTTTATTAATTTTGATACTCGAATTGACAAATAGCTGAAAATTTATCATTGTTTTTCAGTAAAAAAAGAGGTAAAAAGAAACATTTGAAAAATTATTATAAAATTACTTAAACAAATATCTAATCTAAATTACTAACAAATAATAATTTTTTACTTCGTGATTTATGAATCACTTTTTTTTTAACGATAAAAATTAAAAAACTAAAATTTTTTTACGACTAAATAATAAAATTTGTCACTGACAAATAATTGCAGCGTAAAAATATATAAAAATAGTAAACACTTTATAAATTTTAAAAAGAAACGACTTTTTAATTTCATGCTTGGAAACCAACGTGCATAATTTATATCGTAAATTCTTTTATCAAAAGTCAATTTTTGACATTTTAATTAAGTTTTTTTATAAAGAGTCATATTTTTTTAAACTACGACATTTATAAAAACATGTTAATTAAAAAAAAAGTTAGCATAAGTTCGACAATTTATGTAAATTATTTAATTTAATTTTAATCACTTTCTTAATCCCAAATTGGTTCAATTTTAATGTCTATTTCTGACAAATCACTATGTGTAGAAAAATAATCAGAATCTTGGTCCATAGGATCTTCTTTTTCATTTTTTATGCATGGCATTATTTTATTTGATATGTATTTATGAACTATTGCTTCGATTTCAGACTCAATATTTAATTCAATTCTTATATCTCTGTCATTCGGTAACAAATGCTTAAAATGAGCTCTCTCATGAATATTTAAGTTAGTTTTGTCAAAAAATATTTTTGAACACCGAAAACACGAGTAGGTAGTATACTTGTGACTTAGAAGGTGATCTTTTAAAAAGTTCTCGTGTGCAAAAAATTTACCGCATAAGCTACAATTAAAAGTTAATTCACCTATATGTTCTTTAACGTGACTCATTAAAAAATCAAATCTTGAAAAGAGTGTATCGCAATATGCACACTTGTAAGGTTGTATATTATTAACGTTAACATCTTGACAAGGATTTTTGTCACATACTGTGGCTTTTTCTGGCTCATCCTTTCTTCGTCTTTCCTTTTTAACGTGAACTTTTTCTTTTTCTAAATTACTTTCTTTTACTTTATGCTTTTTAAGATGAACTCTTAAACGGCAACGAAAATCAAAGTTTTGCCCACATTCATGACAAACATACTTATCAACTTCGTTTGTTTTTTCGTTGGCTTTAACGACTCTTTTAGAGGCTGAAGAATCTTCCATTTTATCTTCGTCTTCTTTTTTATGATCATTTAATAAGCTATCAGAAATAAAATTCTTACTACAAAAAGAATCATTCTTATCTGGCTGATTCTTCACAAAATGTTTTTTTCTCTTATGGTTGTTGAGAACTTTTTTACTTGTATATGATTTTTCGCATTCATTGCAAGAGTAACGTCCATCAACTTCTTCTTGAACTTCGGTAAGAGTTTGAAGAGAAAGGGAAGTTTTATTAGAATTTTGATTATTATTTTTAAAATCTTTTAAATCTGAGTAACTTTTTTTCTTCCAATCACAATCTTGATTTGCTTCATCTGTATGGATTTTTTGATGAATCTCAAGATCTTTTAAAGTCTCAAAACGTTTTTTGCATACGTCACATTCTTGAATGACAGCAACGGTATGAAATTTTATGAAATGGTGATGAAGTTGGCTTTTTACGCGAAAATCTTTGTTGCAAATATTACATTTAAATGGTTTTTCACCAGTATGACTTCTATAATGCACCTGAAGATGACCCATACTTTTTGTACGTTTTTCACAAATATCACAATTGAATAATTTAGAAGAATTATTTTTAAAGGATTTTAGGTTATTAAAAACTGATGAAAAATCAGACTTTTTCTTAGCCTGTTTAAATTTTATGTTTTTTGTTTTAAAATGGGTGTTTTTGTGGACAGTTAGGGCTTTAAGATGGTAAAAACTTTTATGACATTGTTTGCAGCTAAATGACTTCTCGCCTGTATGAATTTGTATATGATACAGAAAATCATTATAGTTAAAGAAAATTTTTTGGCAGTAACCACACTCATGTTGTTCACTTGTAGATGGTTTTATTTCATTTTCAGAAAATTTATTTTGGCAAACTTCATTATTCTTTTCTAAACTATTTTCTTCAGGAACAGGCTTTTCAATTTCTATCTGATTTTTTTTATGACAAGAAGTATTGCAAGGATTGATCTTGTGCTCTTGTAATTCTTTGGAATTTTCAAAACTTTCTTCACAAAATTCACATTTGCATGTATTTTTTGATTGATCTTCAGTGCTTGAACTTATTGATTTGCTCAAATTTTTAGACTTAAAAGCCTTATCTGGTTTTTTAAATGGATTATTTTTATTGTGAGTTTTTAAATGTCTAGAAAGACTGCTTTTTAGTGAATATTCGTTTCCACATTTACTACAAATAAATAATTTTGAGCCAGTTTTTACTATTCCAGTATTATTTGAATTCACTTTTGAAGAGTTTATGGGATGACTGACTTCATAATGTTTCAACAGCCATGACATACGAAAAAAATTTTTTTGACAAAAACAACAGGAATAAGTTTTTTTTCTTGTTAGCACCTTAGGTGATTTCATTTTAAAATATTAAAATTAATAATTACGCAATCATAAACAAATGCTAATTTCTTAAAATTATTAATTCATAAAAATTTTCACCCGACATAAAATGTTTTTATTCAAAATTTTTTCAAATTTTTTCAAACTTTTTTTTGTTAACTTAATCCAATGTATAATAATGAATCACAGGATGAATTACACTGACAAAATAATGAAATCCATCATGCCTGAAAACAAAAAATTACATAATGCAGTTATTGTTACATAATAAAAAAAAAATTTATTGTAATAAATAACTCTATCAAATTAAATAATACTAGAAGGCAATAAAATTGCAAAATCTCAACGAAGCAAAAGATCCTATTATTTTAAGTCTGTGTTAATTTACCCTAAAAATCTGGCTAAATAAACAAAAAAATCTAGAAATTATATTCCGGGAATATTATCACGTATAATATAACTTAAATTTTTTATATTTCAAGTAAATGCAGTGTCTCACAAAGAGGATTGGATCCCTGATCCCAGGATAATTTTTTTTTTTAAATTTTAAGAAGGATTGGATACTCTGCACTGTAAAAAGTAACTTCCATATATCTACAAAAAAAATAGAATGTTTTCGAAAAATTAGTAAATTTTCAAAAAAATTTGTAAACATTCGATGAAAATCCGAGTAAAAAGCTAAAATTTAGTATGTTTGTGAAAAAATTTGTGAATTATTAAATTTTCTTTTGAATTAATAAAAAAAAATTAGGGATTCTCGAATTTTTCGATAATACATACGATTATATACATACGATTTTTACTCGGTATTTCATCGAATATTTATACATTTTTTCGAAAATTTTCTATTTTTTTTCTTAATCCAAGGAAGTTACTTTTTACAGTCTACCAAAAATATTATTTTTTTTAAATATAGCATATAAACCTAACTCTAAGGATTTTTTATAAAAAGGATTGATTGAATACTAGTCCTTGGATAGCTTTTTTTATTTGACCTATTAAGGTTGGTTTTCTTCGATATTTTATGTAAAAGCTAAAAAAAAAAGTAAAGACTACACCTATTCACGATTTGAAAGTGAGCATGAAGGTTGATTCTACTTTAAAACAAAGTAAATGAGCGTAATTAAGGGTTAATTCAACTTTAAAGATTTAAAAAAAGTATAAACTATACAAAACAATTAAATTAGTAGGTATATTTATAATCAGTTACGCTATTAGTCTATTATATTATTTTTTTTTTTGGTTTTTGTTTTGGGGTATCGATATTTCAAAGTATCGATACTTTTTACAATTAAAGTGTAAATTAAAAAAAAATAATATAATATTAAAAATAAATCTTACATAAGATATTTTCAAACCTCGTATCCTCGTAAGAAAAATTTAAAAATCAAAACTTCCCCTCCCCCTTTATTCTCTTACAAGTAGTTTTTGTAAATCGTTAATCAGAAATATACATATATTAAACTTGAGGCAAATCACCCTTAACGCCTTCGGAAACCCCCTTTGGAAAAATAGCTGCAAAAAATTAGTGTTAAGGTGGCTCCCTCGTCATAATAATAATAATTCCCGATCCCGTCCAGAATTCAAGTTTCATTTAATGTTAAACATTCAAAATAATAATAAAAAACTTTTTAAAACTTGTCCAAATAATTATTTTATTTAAAAAAAGCTATTTTTTTTACAAAATTAAACCGGGTTTATTCGCGGAAATCTTTATATTTTGCATAGCATTAATTTTGGTTTTATTCATGCACTTTTTGGTTTTTGTCTCAAAAATGCAGATTAAAAATTTCTCCCGTAACAACACATGTATTTTTCTGAAATTTTAACCTTGGGTTTATTGAAAATTTGCACGGCTTGAAGTTTAAAGTTTGATATCATCGTAAAATAACTAACCCTATTAAAAAAAAAGATCAAAGACAACTCAAGCTGAGTTTTGGTATATAAGAAAAATACATTGAGTTTCTTACTGATGATCTCGCTCAATGTATTCGAGTGAAATACCATTTATGTACTATGTAGGAAATAAGAAATTTTATTTCTTAATAATTTTTATATTCTTATGAATCTAGTACATGGAATCAAAATCTAATATATATTTATATATATTTTGTTTTATTATAACCCTATTAAAACTTAAATTACTACCTTTGAATCCTTCCTTAAAATTCTAAGATTTATCTTACATTAAGTAATACAATTTGTTTAATAAAATTAATCCACAAAATGTTTTGGACGTTGAAGAAAAATAATACAGTTAACTTTTACTTAAAAAGTTTATACCCTTCTTAACCTTCTATCAACTTTTAAAAACTACCTATAATCATAGAATTTCAAAATGAAAACATAATATGTTCATGCAAAAGAAAAATTAACTTTCAAATTAATAAAAAAGAAATGGTTTCTATTATGATGTAAAAATATAACTATATTTATAATTCAAAAACTTGTATAAGATTGCATTTTACACCATTGAATAAAGGCTATGGACACTAAAAATAAAAATGGACACTAAAAAAAATGCACGTTCTAGGGGTTGCAACGTCTATGTGTGGATGTGCAGAAACATATACATGCAAAATTTTACATCCACAAACATACTATTATATGTAAAAAACCTTACATACCCATATCTATCACTTTTGACTACCAAAAAATCAAAAAAAACTCATCAAAAACTCGTTTTTTTTTATCTTTCGTGAAATATCGATTTTTGAAAATTTAGTAAAAAAGGTCTAAACTTTGACCGCTTATAGCTCAGTCCCAGTGCGTCCGACTGAAAAATTTCTAAGGACCATTTTCGTTGGAAATTTTCTCAGCTACAATTTTTAATTGAAACTTTTTTTTATATTTTACTTACTTTTTGAGTTATTTGCAAAAAACCGTTTTGCCCCAGCTTTCCCCCCCCTGGGGAGGCCCAGCACTGGGTTGGAATGTCCGATTTTATTTCCCCTTTCAAATTAGCCTATAACTAACGCATTCCACAACTTTTCATTTCTGGAGGATTTTTGTCCAAGTCGAGATCTTGATTCAATGGCCTATTTTATTTTCTTTAATAAAATTTATCTAGTAACTATACAAGTAATGCAGGTAGTGCAGTTACACTACCTATTCAATTTCTTAATTTTTTTTTTTTTTTTTTAAAAAGGTCATTTTTTGTATGTTTAACTTTATTTTAAAAATAATTAAATATAAAACAAGTCTTTTATAGGAGTAATCTTATTTAAAAAAAATTGTTTTTCTAACACGCCTACCTGAACATTGCTTTTGATTTTTGACTAGAGATTATTTAGTCACACTTACTATTCAATTTGGCTTAATTTAAAATAAATATCTCGACCTGATCTTCTTGTGAAAGTATTTAATCATTTTAGATTCTTTTTTAGATTGTTCAGATTTTTTTTTTTTTAAATAAAATTCTATTAAAATTTAAACATTTTATTTTAATTCTTTGGGAATTCTGAATTAGATAATTTATTAGTTATTTAAAAAAAAATTAATACTTTAGAAAAATGAAAAGCGAGTAGTAAAAAGTAAATACGTTATATTACGAAAGAGAGTACATTAGATAGTTATCTATATCCTCCAAGAAAATTAAAATAAATTTTTAAAGATTATTTTATGCATTTAATAATAAAATAAAGAATTCCTTGAGAACTTTTTTTTCTTGAAAAATTATAGAATTTTTTCATTATCACATTTTCCGGTAAATTCACGTTTTTATGAACCAAATACCGCAAACTGCATCAACATTCAGAACCTCAGTTAAAGCTAATTTTTTGTCGCTGTTTTTCTAAATCAGTGTGCGATCTTGTATTATTTCCTAAACTTAATTTTTATGATACAAATTCTAAAAAAAAAGACTACCGAGATTTGACCTCTGATGTGTTCATTTTCGTTTATTGAACATTTTTAAAAAAAGAGCAAAAAAGAGAGATAATTTTTCTTATTTTTTCAAAAGTTTTTTTTCGCATGCCCAAGAAATCAATAAAAAACGTCGTTTTTTAATAGCTGATTTCTCTCGTGATTTCTCTAAAGTAACTTAAATTTAAAATTGGCCGCCATTCAATGGTCATAGCTGTCGTTGTCCATCCGGGTCATTTCTCAGAACCTTGAAATCTAGATTTTTCGAAAACAGACCCATAAACCATAAATGAATTTCGTAGAAATAAAGATTCATTTCCGAATTTGTAAAATCAGAATGCATCAAAATAAAGAATAGGATAAATTCCGAAATTCTTTTTATGAAACCTTATATTTCATGGTAATTTTTTGCTTTTTACAAATAATAACTTCTGATATTTTATCAAATATGCACCAATTTTTAGGAATTTAAATTTATCTGCCTTACAACCCTTCTAGTTTTTATTATTCTGCATTAGAAAGTTTGTATACTTAATTTTCGGGATTCGGAAAACTGCCCCGGATGGACAACGACAATTATGACCAGTGAATGGCGCCCTTAAAATTCTTTGAAAAAACGTGCTTTAACTTAAATATTTTGTACTACAATTTTTCTTACTATCTATGTTAAAAATAAGGTTTCAATGGGTTTCAAAGATGTATAACTTTTGACTAAAATAATTTTTTAAAAATACTGCACACCTTGTAAAGATTAAACCACTTCAACCCAAAATATAAAACAATTTATTTTTCAAACAAATAACTAAACTGTTAAGAGTAATTCTATAAATTTATGAAAATCGCGAGAAAAGTAAGTTTTCCTGTCAGCAGCAAAAAAGCACGTATTTCCCCGACCACTGCGCGATCGGCTTAGCTCTGGATAGTAATTTGCGTGCGATTTTTTTTCATTTTGGACCCAAACCTAATTTTTTTTAACGGGAGTCTTAGTTTCAGAAAAATCGAAATCTTTTATCTAAACTTTGAAAAATGAAACTAGTACCTAAATGTCTTACAGCGTAGTTCTAATTTTAAGGAGAATTCAAGGAAATTTTTGCCATCAAAAAATTATTAATGCTGTTGTTTTTTTGATTTTCGGATCGTACACCAAATTTTTTTCCATGGAAGTTCTAAATAAATTCGTAATAAATTCATTATTTATCAATTTTTTAATTTGAAATCAAACTTTAAAAAATATGCAGACATGCGAGCAGACATGTAAAAATCTGCATTACCAGATGGTAAATATTTGCAACATCTAGTTACTAAAAAAAGAACACATTTTGTTAAAGGTTGGAAAATTTGAACACATATATGTGTCTGCAAATTTTTTATCTTCTTTGAAATTTGAAACAAAGCACTTAGCGAACAAAATAATCATCTTTGATCCATGAATAAATAAGAAAAATTTACACCAACACAAATTACATTATTATGCAAATACTATTATTTATTGATTTATATTATAATTTAATAATTATTAATAAAAATTACTCAAAAAAGACTTTTATCTTTTAAATTTTACCAATTTCATACAAATTGTTAAAAGACACTTAAATTAGTAGCCTTATGAAAAATTTCCTGAGGAATCAGAATTTTTAGCCAGAATTTTATTTTGGTAATGTGATTAGCTGAAAATTTAAAATTCATGAGAAATAATTTTTAGGTACCGATATTTTTGGCTGTAGCACTTTGAATATTAATTTAAAAAAAAAAAAAAAATGGAATCACGTGTTGAAAATATGAAGGCAAACGAGTATTTCAAGATCAAAAGGAAGAAAATTCAGGTGTCTGCAGCAGAGATATTAAGATTAGTAAAATCAATGTAACATAAAAATCAAGCCTTAAATGCTGTTTTTCTCGCATGTGCATAGCTCAAAAAAAAATTTGGCCCCAGAATCAGATTCTGCGGGAAATTTTCAATGGGCTTCAAAATCTTAATTTTTACCTCAAATTACGCTCTTATTTTACAAAAAAAAGTAAGCTTTAACACCTAAAAAAATTAAAAAAACGAAAAATATTAAAATCTTTAAATCTTAAAAAAAAAAAAGTTTTTACGAAAAATGAATTTGCCGAGGAATTTGGAATTAAAGTAAAAAAAATGTAAAAAACTTTTTAACTTTAAACACCAGTCCTGAACGTAAATTTATACGATATAAAGTGGTAGCAAAAGCGGATTTATTACTCATTTTAAAAACTTTTCGTATGATACCCGGAAAATATTGGACGAAAAGCATGCAACCCCCGGGCCGTTCATAAAATACGTAAAGCAGTTACCCAGTAGGTGGTCTTTTGTTTTAACATTATTCTTATGCGACTTAATATGTCATATGCTATCAATTATTGTTACATAACACAGACAATTTTTTTTTCTTTTAATATTTAAATTATAATGATGTTTGGAAATAAAAACACATTGACGGAAATAGCTCCTACAAAATTATAATTATTTTCAAATAGACACATTTAAATTAAAAATTTTATAGACAAAGATAAATCAATTAAAAAATAAATAATACAAAAAAAAATTTAAACGTTATGCGTTACATATTGTGACCAGGTATACATATTTCTCAAATGGTAGCAAAATTTTCTGATTTTACATATTTTATGGACGACCCCCGCCCGGCTATAGTCAGAATATATATAGTTAGTTGTTATTACGATTCCTGGAACTATGGCAATAACATGACATAATATTCAAAAAATATTTGAAAATATAATTATTTAATAACGATTTATTAAAAGAAAAATTAAAAACTTGATCTTGTAATAGCTATAAAAAAAGCCATAAAACAAAAGAAAGCGGATATACTAGATTCCTTTGATTGTTCTCAGAAATTTAATCGTGTTTAAGAGTTATTTATATTTTTTTTTTGATCAATGTGTCACAATAATATAGTACATCTGTCTAGATGTTTTGGATAATAATATTATTTTTTATATATTATAAAAAAATGTACCCCTACTATGGCATACAAATTCCTTGACTTATGAATTTTTCGACTTGCAGCAAAGTGCGCTTTGCACTAAAATAATGCAAATAATTGTAAAATAAGTAGAAGACCACTGTATTAAGAATCGAACATTTAAAAACGTGTGATATAGGTTAGCTTTTCCGACAAAAAATTGCCACCGTTGTCATGCAGGCAAGCAGATTATTACCTTTTTTTTTATCATGACAAAAATTGAATTTAATTAGAGCGTATAAAGAAGTCTTTTTAGCTAAAAAAAACATACACTCTTGAATTAAAAAAAAAAAATATTTTAATGGGTAAGGAATTTGAGGATTTATTACAATGCAAAAAGGTAATGAAAGAGAGATTTTCAATAATTGAATAAATTAATAACAATTATTAATAATTTCATTGCATGAAGATGATCAAAGATGATTAAATTATGAGATTTAAAATAATTATTACATAAACTTTTCGTTTGTTTTTATTTAAAAAAATAAATATCATGGAATTAAAATAAAGACTTCTTGATCTGATTGTAAATACAAAATAATACATAAGTATGTCAATTTTAATTTCATTGTTTACTGAACTCTCCCTATGTAAGTTTGAATGATAGGATCCAAAGAAAAAAATAATAAGATTAAAAAAGTACAAGTTGAGTCCTAAGTTGATTTTAAAACGTCATAATAATTTAAAATTGTTGATACTTTTTAATATTATAGGTATGCATAAATATTATTGTTTTAATATTTTTACTTTTGTTTAGAAAAAAGGAGAAAATCAAAGAATTAAATTTATTTTTTCAACTTAAAACCAAATTAAATAAATATTAATCTAATTTAATTAAAAGCTTTAGCATAAAATAAACAAATAAAATTGATATATGTACCAAACATAAAAAATAAAGAGTTGAAAACGTAATTTGCGTCAGAAGGAATTTTCTACCCCAGATTCGAGTCAGTATATGAACTGAAGGTTTAATGTTAATGAACTTAGGGATGCTATAATTGAAGCAATTTAGAGTGACACTTTCTTCGAACCACTTTTTCAATTTTCTATTACTTCATTTATAAAAAGTATATACTTGTGATCAGTGCGTCTTAAAAAAAGCACGATTAAAAAAAAAAAAATATTATATCCATTTTCGTATAATTAATGATTAGCTCTCAGCTAAATTACTACATAACATTAATAACGATCACTTTTGTGTATTATACATCGCATCGGTGTTCAATTGGATCCTAAAATAATTTACAAATTTGTAACTTCACTTCACATAGTTTAAACTTTCGTACCTATAAAGGCTTCAAATTTTTCAAACCAAAAACTAATAAAAAAAAAACAGTAATCGAAATACTACGATGAAAAAGTAAGATTTTTAAATCTTATATAGTATAGTTGCGGCTAAATAAAAAAATAATTTTTAAATAATTGTAGTTACCTCTTTTTACATCTAATATGAAAAATTACGATTTAACACAAGTGGTTTAAGTGAAACTCGTGCTCAAATTCAGAACGTCCTATACAACACCAAAATAACTACTGTAAGTACTACTGCTTCAAAAGTAGTGGGATATTTATAAATTCACAACCCTGTATAGAGGGCACATCGGTACCAGTAATTTTCCCGGGTTACAGCAAACTAAGAAAAAAGAGGGGGTACAATGACTCTGCTTGTGTAATATAAACTAAAGGTTTTAACAACGGAGTGTTGTTTTAACTTACTGCTGTTATGGCTTATTTAAATTTAGGGAAAATTTTTTTAGTTAAGAGAATGCTTGGTTAAGAGCATTCCGTGTGATTTACTATACGTCAGTAATCTTGAAATTTATAATAAAAAATAAATCTTCTATTCTCTTTTCAGTATTTTTTTTAGAGGAAAAACGTTGGATCACAATTTCCTCTTACAGAAAACTTAATTTTTCATGATTTCATTTTTTATTTTTTTCCAACAGGGACATTCATAAAAAATATCATGCTGATTATCTTGTTTCTATAGCACAAAATTTTTATCAAAATTGTAATTTTGGTAGCAACTTAAAAATATGTATAAAAAATGAGCATTTAATTTATTGTCTATAAAAATAAAATATAATGTTGAAGGTTGCTGTTTTACGGAGCTTGAAAAATAATACTTTTAAAAAAAGTTAAGCCAATTTAAGAAAGAAATATTAATTTGGGGAGAGGGGCTGACAAAATGATGTTTTTAGAGCGGGGGGTGAAATGGACATTTTCGATTTAGGGACTTAGAATAATTTGAAGTTGGAGTCACGGCCTGATCAGGCCCTGATAAGAACAAGAAGTTGTCATTTATGTGCTCAAAAGGTTTTAAAAATGTTTTTATGAAGAGAAATCAAAAATATCACTGAATTACTTTTTACGTAAAAATTTTATAAAATCGGGTGTCACACCTTCTTCCTCTTGTAATAATTAGTAAAATTAAGTTTCAATCAGAACAATTTATAAGATTTTATATTAAGTTTCAATTTCTGTTATATCTAGAAAAAGTTGAACTTTATGATACAGTAATTAACACATAAACAAAAATTAATTGATAGCTGTGAGTGACAAACACTTAAAGTATAAGAATCTCCTTTGTGACATTCGGCCGCTATCTCTCTATATATCCCTCTTTCTTCTTTCGATTGGCAAAGAATTACTTTGCGCACTTTTAAAGAAATCTACTATTTTGCTATGTTTTATAGTAGTTTTTTTTTTTTTGTTATTTAAGCTTTGAGCCTTCTTTGAGGCTCTGCAGCTAAGTTAACTTAATATTATTTTACACTTTTTGACATTTTCATTTTATATTTTCTTTTCTTTTTTTTTTACAATAATTTTTTTCAGTTTTGATTTGGTACAAGTTTATATGTAAATTATGGCTTAAAATCATTTTAGCAAATTAAATTAATGGTTATACAAATTTCTTGTTATTATTATTATTAATATTATTATATTGATTATTTATTTTTTCATTAAATTTATTTTAAATTTTAATTTTACAATTATTAAAAAATTCGTAAAACATTGAATTAAACTGACTTTTATGATGGACAATCTAAAACTTGTTGAAATAATTAGAAAATTAAAAAAAAAAAAAAAAATTTCATTACACGCGTTAGAAAGAATCGTTTTTCTGCACGGCAAGCGTTCTTTCTTACGCTTTTAATAAAAAACTGTGTGTTAGATCTTCGCTACGCTCACTCGTGCATACAACTGCATGGAAAGCATAAATCTACTTTTCATCCCTTGTTTAACAAATAGCTATAATAGATACAAATGGTAGTAGGAAACGTGTTGTACTTCACGTTTGCAACAAAAAAAACGATAATGAGCCATTTATAATATTAAATCCTCTCTCAACATTAGGTTTAAAATAACGAAAAATCGATAAAAATAATTCTGTAGAGAATCATTTTTGGTTTGTCATTAGCAAAAATTCTGCCATGTCTTATTCGCAGGCATAAGACTCTCACCGAAGATTTAAATTTAGCTCTAATTTTGAATTTTTGTTACATCTTACGGTTTCCGCTGACTTCGACCACTAAGATCAGTACCATGTGATTTGACAACTAATTAACATCTGCCAACTATCAATATTGAAAATCTGATTTCAGATTTGAACTTAGTGACCGAAAAAAAGTATGTGTACGAAATTTTAGAGTAAAAAATTATATATAAAAATGCATGCTTCAAAGGATTAACCGATTTCCTAAAAAAAAAAAAAATCTGGGATTCAGAGGGGTTCAGACCACTAGGAATGTTTTTCTGTTCATTTTAAGTCATTCCAAGCGTTTGAATCCGGATTCAGGATTCACAAGAGATTCCGAATCCCTGAATCCTGTCGTTATCCCCCTAGCAGGCAGCCCATAAGAATAAGGGTGACTTATTTGAAACCACTCAGACGGCATCAAATCCACCAAGATAGAAAATTTCTTGACTTTTGGCCAAGGTTCCATTGTACGAACAGAAAACCTGCTGGTTTCGGAAAAACACCTGGAACCTCTTGAAAGCAGGCTAAACTTTTACACTTTATCCTACGAAGCTTTCTGATAATACACCTAAAGTTCCATGTTGAAAAATATTTTCTTCTTAACTATTCTGAAAAAATGGCATTTATTTGATAATCATAGCTTGACTTCCAAAACATTTCAAAAAAACCCTAAAAAAGCGTAGTTTTTACGTTAATACATTAACATATATCGAGACATATATTACGTTAAAATCGTTATCAGTGACCCGAAAAACCCCCGGTACCTATTTTCATGAAAATTCATTTAATATTGACCGATATATTAAATATTTTTTTATTTTTGACCAAAAAAATAGTTTGGACTATTTTTACAGCGTTATGGACCGAATGCCACTAAACAAACTTGGTTACTAAAACTCGGTAAAAAACGAGATAAAAATTAAAAAATTCATCAGAAAATTTTATGAACTTGTCAGCAAAAAAGTGACTACAAAATATTGTCGTACAAATCAAGAAAACACTTGTTATATATTATAATATTTGGAGTGACGACAGGAATTACGGCATTATTTCAGATTCTTTTATTAATTCATTGACTAATTGACACATTTTTTTGTTGAAAAAATCGATATTTTGAGCTAAAAATGTTCCCTAGTAGGTAATCAGAGCTGCTCTTTTCATTTCCAAAGTCCGTTTTAACGTGCAACCCCTAGAAAATGTGAAATCATACACTAAAAGTGGGGTAATTTTTTTATAATTTTTCGTAATTTTTAGACGTTATTTAAATGATTATATAAAAAAAAAATATTTTATGTTATTAACTTGGTCATTAAAAACTCAATATGGGACTATTAGGAACATATAAAAAAATGAATTTTTACCAATTTTTATCTTCAACCCTCTGAATAGATTAAAGGGTGGATTGGTAGCATAAAAGGTAAAATGAATATTTTGGGCTAACATTGTCATCCAGTAGGTATTCTCGCCCAATATTTTCATTTCTAAAGTCGATTTTAACATACAACCCCTAGAAAATAAGATATCACCGCCTTTTGCATCGAAAAATAATGCAATATTTACAAATATTTACCACATCTTTAGGGGATGATATCTTATTTTGATATATCTGATATTTTGATGATATCTGATTTCTTATTTTTCTAGGGGTTGCATGTGAAAACCGACTTCAGAAATGAAAATATTGGGCAAAAATACCTATTGAATGACAGTGTCAACCTTTTTCATTAAAAAAAATTCAAATGGCTTGAATTTGTCGATTAGACGTTAATGGGTTAAAAATGGTAATGCATTTTAAAAAGGTTGTAATTACAAAAAGCAGGTACATGTTTTCATGCATTGTACGACAGAATTGGGATCCAGGGTGGGTCCAGGCCTTTGCTCGTTTCTTTTTTACTTATTTGGAAATAATCCTAAAATAACAAATAAATAAATAGCATGATACGATAAAAGTCACTTTGTTTAACAAATAATTTTTTGTGAGATAAATACTCGGATAAATAAAGTGAAAAATATTTTCCTTTTAGGTGCCTTTTATCAATATAGACCTAATGTAGACCAAAAACACAATCAAAAATTTGACCTAGCAAGCTAAAAGAGGCGACAAGAGGCTTAAGGCCCCCTTTTCATTATTTTGTGTAATTTTAATGAATTTTAAACATGTTTTTTTAAAATTATTTTATTATACAAGAACTTCAAATTTTTTTTTAAATTGTTACAAAACTATCAAAGAATACAAAAAAAATTACTATTTTTATTCTCCAAATTTTTTACATTTTATAGAGGGCGTCAAAGTAGAGGCTGAAAAAAAAAAGTAAAAAACGGTTTCACACCTAGCGCCTATTCTGGGCATCCGAAACAAAAAAATAAAAGAGCATTTTATTCCCTATACACTTCTCAAGTGCTGGAACTAAAAGTTTGCGAAAATTCCGAAAATTGACCATTTGGTGCGCCAAAAACGGAAAATAGAGATTTTTAAGTACAAAAAAACAGCTAATGTGGTCAATAAAAAATTTTCTAATCCACTTTTTTCTGATCTTCTAGTTCCAGCACTTGGCACTACAATTACAAATAAAATGCACCTAGATTTAGGTCAATAGCTGAATAAGTTTTTGAGTTAGAACTGGAACTGATTTAAAAAAGTAGTTTTGAGATAAACGCGTTTAAAGTTTTAAAATGCTTATGTTTTCATATGAAACCGTCCCATAAAAATCAAAAGATCTCAAAAAAATATATTTTTTTTTGCTTGAAAATTTTTTTATACACTCTTGAAATGTTTTTAAGCAAGAAAATGAAATAAAAAAAAGTGCATTACGATTTTTAATTTTTGAAAAGGGGGCCTTAAAGAACTTATACTTTCTGAAAAAAAGTTTGGACAGATTTTTGCGACCCTTAACTCCAATTTTTGTTCAGTTGGAGTAAAATCATTCATATACCTATATATACCTATTCATAAATTTTTTTAATGTATTTAAAATTTAAAATAAACGACGCAATTTGAATAAAAGTTATTTATTACCTTTTATAACTTCATTAATAGGAATAAAAGGAGTATACTATTTTTTTATTCTTCCAGAGAATTTAAAATTTTAATTCATCAAAATATTTTATGATTTAAGTTTAAAAGTACAAAATATTTATTAGTGACAGCTGCAGATCTTGTATTATATTTAAGTATATTATTATTTTAATGATTTTATTTTTTTAGAATGTATTATTCCCTGTAATTTTATAAGCATGGTCAATATTAATAAAAGACCTGTTATATACAAAAAATTAAAAATATTTTATAGCATTTTTTTTTTGTAAAATTTTGATTCTTTAGCGCATTTATAGCACGTGCGTGTAATAAAAGTTTACGTAATATCTATTTGTCCTAAAAAAAATTTTTTTTGGGGTCTTCCATAAGTTACATAAGACCTACAAAGGCGCATTTTTAATATAAGTAGTCTAAATGTTTCTTTTATCTTTCTCACTCTCTGACAACCTAAAGCAAAAATTTAATTAGGTATAATTTAATTATAATTAAATAAAACTTATAGATGGTAAAAATTCCAATAAAAAATTCCCTATTGTCAAATTTACTTTTTATTTTTGTTCCAAAAATTTTTTATTTTTTGATTGCATTCTCGAATGATAAATAATAAGAAATATTGAAACCAAAGACAAAATAATAAAGGATAATTTTAAATGAAAGTCATGGTGTATAATATTGATGTATAACAACGGTTAAAGAATTTAAAAATTCGAGTGATTTATTAATAAAATTTTAATCCTTTTAGATTCAAATACAAAATTATTTCGATAATATTTATAAAATTGTATTTACTTCAACTTTTAAATAAAATGCTTATTATTTAAAATAATTTTAAAATGCTCGGAAGGGTATGAATTATACATAAACTGTATTATATTATAAAATTATCAGATTAGGAATTACGAAATTCCCAAAAGATTAAATTTTTGGGATAATGTTATAACAATACAAGTCATAAATTCGATTTGAAAGAGGCGAGTTATAGTTAAATAAAATAGAAAAGAAAATTTTCCTTTAAAAATAAAATTATTTAATGTATGTATTTGAACTTATATTTGCTGCTGTGTATCTTTCGGTATATTTCTAGTTTGTATGCTCATCCCGAGGCTCATCCAAAACATTTTTTGTTAAAAGCACGCTTAAAAAAAATAATCCTCCCTCCCCCGTTTTTTAGCCTTCTAGAATCAATCCTCTTCTTTACTGCAATTTTTTTCGATGCTCGATTTATCACAATATATTTTTTAGTTTTTTTCACAATATATTTAAAGAAAAAATAAACATTTCGGGCTAAAATTGCCATCTAGTAGGTATTTTTGCCCACTATTTTCATTTCTGAATTTAGTTTTTTACATACAACACCTAAAAAATAAGATATCACCCCCTTTTGCATCGAAAAAATAATGTAATATTTGCCTTATCTTTAGGGTATGTTATATCTTATTTTCTAGGGGACGTATGTAAAAACCGACTTCAGAAATGAAAATAGTGGACAAAAATACCTACTCAAGGGGTTCCCGACTCGGAATTGTTTCACAATTCCACGGCAATTCCAATTCTAAACAATTCCAAACAATTCTAATTCTCGACAATTAAAAACAATTCCATCTGTTTTACGCGCGGCGGGCTTGCCTGGTAGTGGGGATACGAACGGATAAAAGAAAAGAGAAAAAAGGAATAATTAATTAATTTAATAATTATTAAATAATTATTAAATTAAATAAATAATAATTTGCAATAGTTATTAATAATTTAAAAAAAATAAATAATTTTATCATTTTCTTTTTTTTTTTTTTAAGTTTGGTTGTTATAATATACAATTTGTCTTACTGATTAGTACTACACTGAAAAAACCGTTTGCTGCAACCGGAATTTCTGCAGTTGCTGCTACCGGAATTCCTGTTTACTCCAGTCAAAATAATTTCAGATAAGTCAAAATGTATTTTTACTGGCGAACATGAGATTTGGTTTCCTATAAGTTTTTTGGGTCGCTGAACACGAAAATCGGGGTCATTTCGTAAAGAAATGGGGGCTTTACCCCTAAATTTGCAAAAAACTACCCCAAAATGGGGTGTTTTTTACATAGTTGCACTTCGAGCGCTCAGATTCGCACCATACGGGTTTTTTGGGTCGCTGATCAAGAATTTCGACTTCTTTGTCTTAGATAATTAAAATTTCACCCCTAAATTGGCTAAAATTACCCCCGAAAAGGGGGTGATTTTGCTATTTTCGCACTTTGAGCAACCAGGATATGTCCATATAGGTTTTTTGGGTCGCTAATTAAGAATTTCGACTTATTTTTCATAAATATTCCATATTTTAACCATAAATTAGCTAAAACTACCCCTAAAATAGGTGTTTTTGCTATTTGGGCACTTTGATCAACCAGGATGTGATCATATAGGAGTTTCGGGTCGCTAATTAAGAATTTCGACTTATTTTTCATAAATATCCAATATTTCACCCTTAAAATAGCTAAAACTACCCCTAATAGGGGTGTATTTGCTATTTGGGCACTTTAAGCAACCACGATATGTCCATTAGGTTTTTCGGGTCGCTAATTAAGAATTTCGACTTATTTTTCATAAATATTCATTATTTCACCCTTAGATTAGCTAAAACTACCCCTAATAGGGGTGTTTTTGCTATTTGTTCACTTTTAGCATCCAGGATATGTCCATATAGGTTTTTTCGTCGCTAATCAAGAATTTCGACTTATTTTTGATAAGTATTCAATATTTCTTGAGCATGCATTATAAAAAAAAAAATATTAAGTTTCATTTATTCATTTTTACCTTCACTACAATAATTTATTTTTCAGGTTAGTATTAATTTTTTATAAAAAAATAACAAATTTTTATTGATCAGCGGCCCAGGGACCTGAATGGACATATAATCTGGATGCTCAAAGTGTGAAAATAGCAATATCACACCTTTTAGGAGTAATTTTAGCTGTTTTATGGGTGAAATATTGAATATTTATGAAAAAGGAGTCGAAATTCTTGATTAAAGACCCACCAAACCTATATATACATATCCTGGATGCACAAAGTGCGAAAATAGCAAAAACATCCTTTTATGGGCTAGTTTTAGCTAATTTAAGGGTAAAATATGGAATGTTTATGAAAAATAAGCCGAAATTCTTAATCAGCGATTCAAAAAACCTATATAGACATATCTTTGTTGCTCAAAGTGCGAAAATAGCAAAATCACCCCCTTTTCTTTTTTTTCTTTTAAATATCTGCAAATGTATTAATTGTATAATTAGTAAATATTAATATTTCCAGGATTCAAAACAAGAAAATACAACGCACTATTTTTTTAATGAAAAATTCCAGAATTTGAAACCAGAAGCAAATTATTATCTTGTTTACAAAACCATACAAAACGGAAATGTTCTCTTTCCAGGTTTTTAATCCAGGAATTTATGGTTCTTTTTTTGATATACAAATTCCAGAATTTGAAACACGAAAATATTCTCTTTCCGTGTTTTAAATAATGGAATTTAATTACTTGGTTATTGAAAGCATAATTCCTAGATTTAAAACCATCGATTTATTTCTATTTTATAATTTAAAAAAACGATCCAGCTACCCTCAACAGGCAACTTTTGGTTGATTTTAGTAATTTTATGGGGATTTTTATTTAATATTTATAATTTCATGGTTAATTAAACGTAAAATGTTGCGTTTATCTTTTGATAGGTAACTTTTGGTAACTTCTAACAGTTTCTATGGAATTTTCCGTTTGGGTCATTTAACAATAATGTTACCCGACGAATTTTCGATAGATCTCTTTAGATCTCCAGAGATCAAAAGAGATCTCTAGAGATCTCTAGAGATCAAAAGAGATCTCCGGAGATCTCTAGAGATCTAAATAGATCGAAAAATTGGGGAGATCTAAAGAGATCTCTGGAGATCACTTTTGATCTCTAGAGATCTCTAGAGATCCATTTTGATCTCTGGAGATCTAAAGAGATCTTGAGAGATCTGCGAAATGAAAAAAAAAATTAGGAAAATTTTTAAATGTCATTTAAAAACATTAAATGAAGGTATTAAAGGATAATTTGATTTTTTTTATGCCTTTTGAATAATTTCAAGGAAATAGGACCTGGTCAATGAATAAAAAATGTCAAAGTACTTAAATATGTATAATTTTATTAACAACATATTATTTAAAGTTTATGGTATTTAATAGGTATTTAACATCTTTCAGTTTTAAATTTGAACTGTTTTTTTTCACTCTTTTTTTCAACATTTTAATAAAGATAAAAAACTTGAAATTTTTAATTTAAACTTGATTTACAATTATAAAAACAATATAATAACTAAAATAAACATTTTTTTTTTTAATTTTATCAAATTTTTATTTTATTTACTAAAAAAAATAAAAATTTTATAATTTCATTTATAATTTCATATAACTCACGGTGGCCTGGAAGCGTTTTATTATGCGATCAAAATGACAAAAAAAACTGTATGTTAGGGTCTTTTCTACACTAAAAAATTTCTACGAATTTTCTATCCAGACCTTCTATCTAGCTACTTTAAGCGTTTGCTGTCAATATTTTCATAATTTGAATAATGATGATTTGAATTTTTTTATAAGACTGGCTTTTTTTTCGAAGTATCCGGGATTCCTAACGCGCCTGCAGAACTCTAAAATATAAGTAAAAAAAATAAGTTTCTCGTTGGATTTAGACCAAAATATCGATTTTTGAGCCCACGATAGCTCTCGAAAGTTTTTTTTTGGCCTCCTTAAAATTGGGATTTTCTCAAAACTTTCAGTTTTTCCAGTGGATTAAAATTACGTTTAAAATTATGTTCCAATTGATATATTTCAGTATTTTTTCCCCAGCAATCCGATAAAACCATTTATTTTAGTTTTTGACCACGTTTTATAGGAGAAAAATCGATTTTCGTTGCCTTTTAGGGTCCAAATTTCAAGGGGACCAATTTTAAAAGTTTTGTAGTTTTCTGAATAAAATTTTCTGTGTATTATTAACAAGAGGGACTTGTCTATTTTTTCCCTAAGAATTCGATGGAACCATTTATTTTAGCTTTTGACCACGTTTTATAGGAGAAAAATCGATTTTATTGGTTTTTAGGGTCCCAATTTTAAGGAAATCTGTTATAAAAAGTTAGCAGTTTTCAAAATAAGTTTTTCTGATTATTATTTAAAAGAAGGTCTTGTATACTTTTTTCCCATAAATCCTATGAAACCATTTATTTATTTTAGCTTTTGACCACTTCTTATATGAGAAAAATCGACTTTTGTCATGTTTTGGTGTCCCAATTTTAAGGGAATCAATCATAAAAGTATAATAGTTTACAAAATAAATTTTTCTGAATATTATTTACTAAAGGAACTTATGTATTTTTTCCCCAGAAATCCGATCAAACCATTTATTTTAGCTTTTGACCACTTCTTATATGAGAAAAATCGATTTTTGTCGTGTTTCAGGGTCCCAATTTTGAGGAAATCCATTATAAAAGGTTATCAGTTTTCAAAATATGTTTTTCTGAATATTATTTACAAGAGGCTCTTGTATATTTTTCCCCCAGAAATTCGACTACGCCTTATATGAGAAAAATCGAGTTTTGTCGTTTTTCAGGGTCATAATTTTAAGGAAATCCATTATAAAAATCAAGACAATATTGAAAATATGAAAATATTGACAGCAAATGCTTAAAGTAGCTGGATAGAAGGTCCGGATAGGAAATTCGTAGACATTTTTTATTGTAGAAAACACCCCACCATGCGGTTTTTTTTGTCATTTTGATGAAATTAAAAATTTCAAGTTTTTTATCTTTATTAAAATGTTGAAAAAAGAGTGAAAAAAACAGTTCTTTAAAACTGAAAGATGTTAAATACCTATTAAAGGCCATAAACTTTAAATAATATGTTGTTAATAAAATTATACATATTTAAGTACTTTGACATTTTTTATTCATTGAACAGGTCCTATTTCCTTGAAACTATTCAAAAGGCATAAAAAAAATCAAATTATCCTTTAATACCTTCATTTAATGATTTTAAATGACATTAAAAAATTTTCCTAATTTTTTTTTTCATTTCGCAGATCTCTCAAGATCTCTTTAGATCTCCAGAGATCAAAATGGATCTCTAGAGATCTCTAGAGATCAAAAGTGATCTCCAGAGATCTCTTTAGATCTCCCCAATTTTTCGATCTATTTAGATCTCTAGAGATCTCCGGAGATCTCTTTTGATCTCTAGAGATCTCTAGAGATTTCTTTTGATCTCTGGAGATCTAAAGAGATCTATCGAAAATTCGTCGGGTAGATTTAAAAAAACGTCAAGCCTCACACTAACATAGCGTAACCTAAGTATGCTATAATAAAATAACGACACGTCAAACATTAAACTAACGTAACCTAAGGAAGTAGGCTGTAATAAATTGACGATATGTCAAGAATTAAACTAACGTAACAAGCCTTACACTAACATAACCTAAGGAAGTAGGCTATAATAAAGTTACGACATGTCAAGCCTTACAGTAGTGTAACCTAAGGAAATAGGCTATTATAAAATAACGACACGTCAAGCCTTACACTGGCGCAAACTAAGGAAGTAGGCTATAATAAAATTAGGATACGTCAAGCCTTACAGTAGCTTAACCTAAGGAAGTAGGCTGTAATAAAAAACGACACTTCAAGCCTTACACTAGCGTAACCTAAGGAAGTAGGCTATAATAAAATTAGGACATGTCATTCCATAGAGTAGCTTAACCTAAGGAAATAGGCTTACACTAGCGTAACCTAAGGAAGTAAGCTATAATAAAATTAGGACACGTCAAGCCTTACAGTAGCTTAACCTAAGGAAATAGGCTTACAATAGCTTAACCTAAGGAAGTAGGCTTACAATAGCGTAACCTAAGGAAGTAGACTATAATAAAATTAGGACACGTCATGCCTTACAGTAGCTTAACCTAAGTAAATAGGCTTACACTAGCGTAACCTAAGGAAGTAAGCTATAATAAAATTAGGACACGTCAAGCCTTACAGTAGCTTAACCTAAGGAAATAGGCTTACAATAGCTTAACCTAAGGAAGTAGGCTTACAATAGCGTAACCTAAGGAAGTTGACTATAATAAAATTAGGACACGTCATGCCTTACAGTAGCTTAACCTAAGGAAATAGGCTTACAATAGCGTAACCTAAGGAAGTAGGCTATAATAAAATTAGGACCTAAGGAAGTAGGCTATAATAAAATTAGGACACGTCAAACCTTACAGTAGCTTAACCTAAGGAAATAGACTATAAAATTAAAAAATGATCAGTTTTATTTATTTTTAAAAATACTTTTGTCCCTTCCTTTTTAAATCAATTTAATAAAAAAAATATATACTACAGAAAATATAGTAAATTTAATAACTAGAGTGTAGATTAGTATACTATATTATTGGTAATATAGTAGTAATTAATGTTTTTTTATTAAATTGATTTAAAAAGGAAGGGACAAAAGTATTTTTAAAAATAAATAAAAATGATCATTTTTTAATATTATAGCCTATTTCATTAGGTTAAGCTACTGTAAGGCATGACGTGTCGTAATTTTGTTAGAGCCTACTTCCTTAGGTTATGCTAGTGTAAGGCTTGAAGTTTCGTTTTTTATTACAGCCTACTTCCTTAGGTTAAGCTACTGTAAGGCTTGACGTATCCTAATTTTATTATAGCCTACTTCCTTAGTTTACGCCAGTGTAAGGCTTGACGTGTCGTTATTTTATAATAGCCTATTTCCTTAGGTTACACTACTGTAAGGCTTGACATGTCGTCATTTTATTATAGCCTACTTCCTTAGGTTATGTTAGTGTAAGGCTTGTAACGTTAGTTTAATTCTTGACGTATCGTCAATTTATTACAGCCTACCTCCTTAGGTTACGTTAGTTTAATGTTTGACGTGTCGTTATTTTATTATAGCATACTTAGGTTACGCTATGTTAGTGTAAGGCTTGACGTTTTTTTAAATATAACATTAGTGTTAATGATCCAAACGGAAAATTCCATAGAATCTGTTAGAAGTTACCAAAAGTTACCTATCAAAAGATAAACACAACATTTTACGTTTAATTAACCATGAAATTATAAATATTAAATAAAAATCCCCATAAAATTGCTAAAATCAACCAAAAGTTGCCTGTTGAGGGTAGCTGGATCGTTTTTTTAAATTATAAAATAGAAATAAATCGATGGTTTTAAATCTAGGAATTATGCTTTCAATAACCAAGTAATTAAATTCCATTATTTAAAACACGGAAAGAGAATATTTTCGTGTTTCAAATTCTGGAATTTGTATATCAAAAAAAGAACCATAAATTCCTGGATTAAAAACCTGGAAAGAGAACATTTCCGTTTTGTATGGTTGTGTAAACAAGATAATAATTTGCTTCTGGTTTCAAATTCTGGAATTTTTCATTAAAAAAATAGTGCGTTGAATTTTCTTGTTTTGAATCCTGGAAATATTAATTTTTACTAATTATACAATTAATACATTTGCAGATATTTAAAAGAAAAAAAAGAAAAGGGGGTGATTTTGCTATTTTCGCACTTTGAGCAACAAAGATATGTCTATATAGGTTTTTTGAATCGCTGATTAAGAATTTCGGCTTATTTTTCATAAACATTCCATATTTTACCCTTAAATTAGCTCAAACTAGCCCTTAAAAGGATGTTTTTGCTATTTTCGCACTTTGTGCATCCAGGATATGTATATATAGGTTTTGTGGGTCTTTAATCAAGAATTTCGACTCCTTTTTCATAAATATTCAATATTTCACCCATAAAACCGCTAAAATTACTCCTAAAAGGTGTGTTATTGCTATTTTCACACTTTGAGCATCCAGATTATATGTCCATTCAGGTCCCTGGGCCGCTGATCAATAAAAATTTGTTATTTTTTTATAAAAAATTAATACTAACCTGAAAAATAAATTATTGTAGTGAAGGTAAAAATGAATAAATGAAACTTAATATTTTTTTTTTTTATAATGCATGCTCAAGAAATATTGAATACTTATGAAAAATAAGTCGAAATTCTTGATTAGCGACGCAAAAAACCTATATGGACATATCCTGGATGCTAAAAGTGAACAAATAGCAAAAACACCCCTATTAGGGGTAGTTTTAGCTAATTTAAGGGTGAAATAATGAATATTTATGAAAAATAAGTCGAAATTCTTAATTAGCGACCCGAAAAACCTAATGGACATATCCTGGTTGCTTAAAGTGCCCAAATAGCAAATACACCCCTATTAGGGGTAGTTTTAGCTATTTTAAGGGTGAAATATTGGATATTTATGAAAAATAAGTCGAAATTCTTAATTAGCGACCCGAAACTCCTATATGATCACATCCTGGATGATCAAAGTGCCCAAATAGCAAAAACACCTATTTTAGGGGTAGCTTTAGCTAATTTATGGTTAAAATATGGAATATTTATGAAAAATAAGTCGAAATTCTTAATTAGCGACCCAAAAAACCTATATGGACATATCCTGGTTGCTCAAAGTGCGAAAATAGCAAAATCACCCCCTTTTCGGGGGTAATTTTAGCCAATTTAGGGGTGAAATTTTAATTATCTAAGACAAAGAAGTCGAAATTCTTGATCAGCGACCCAAAAAACCCGTATGGTGCGAATCTGAGCGCTCGAAGTGCAACTATGTAAAAAACACCCCATTTTGGGGTAGTTTTTTGCAAATTTAGGGGTAAAGCCCCCATTTCTTTACGAAATGACCCCGATTTTCGTGTTCAGCGACCCAAAAAACTTATAGGAAACCAAATCTCATGTTCGCCAGTAAAAATACATTTTGACTTATCTGAAATTATTTTGACTGGAGTAAACAGGAATTCCGGTAGCAGCAACTGCAGAAATTCCGGTTGCAGCAAACGGTTTTTTCAGTGTAGTACTAATCAGTAAGACAAATTGTATATTATAACAACCAAACTTAAAAAAAAAAAAAAGAAAATGATAAAATTATTTATTTTTTTTAAATTATTAATAACTATTGCAAATTATTATTTATTTAATTTAATAATTATTTAATAATTATTAAATTAATTAATTATTCCTTTTTTCTCTTTTCTTTTATCCGTTCGTATCCCCACTACCAGGCAAGCCCGCCGCGCGTAAAACAGATGGAATTGTTTTTAATTGTCGAGAATTAGAATTGTTTGGAATTGTGGATGACAATTTTAGCCCAAAATATTCATTTTTTCTTTTATGCTACAAATCCACCCCTCGCCCCATTCAAGGGGTTGAAGATAAAAAATTGGCGTAAATTCATTTTTTTTAAGTTCCTGATAGTTTCATATTAAGTTTTTAATGCCATCAAATAATTTTTGTGCCCATTATATTAATTTAAATAACGTCTAAAAATTATAAAAAAATTACCCACTTTTAGGGGATGATATAACATTTTCTAGGGGTTGCACGTTAAATCGGTTACCTACTAGATTTTTAGCTCAAAACATCAATTTTTTCTTTAAAAAAAAATTCAAATGGCTTGAATGTATCGATTAAGCGTTAATGGGTTAAACTATGTACAATTACTATCTATGAGAATTTTTTGGAACAGCTGATAATAAATTAATTTTGCTCATGCGTAATTTGGCAGGCCATAACTGGGTCATTGAAACGCCACGTGACATAAACTGTATGGCGCCTTTGTGGCTTCCCGATAGAGGGCCTAAAAAACTAGTGTGGCCTGTCCAACAAAAATTCTGTATGGGTAACTTAGCAGCAGATAAAGTAATTTACTTTTTGAAGGTCTTCAATTAAGGAGGTATATAAGTGCTGAGCAATTACAGAACAGATTAGGTTTAAATTACACAGACTTAATGTTTTTAATGTATTAATAACACTGTTAAAATTTTATAACATTTCATACCTTTTACGATGAGAAATTAATAAAAACATTTAACATGGAAATCAAATGGCGGAAGCCAAAAAAACGTACATATTTTAAGATTTATCGTAAATTACAGAAGAGAATTTCAAGAAACTCATTGGAGACTGATTCCATATGAAACGTACGTTGACCTCCAGATGGGGTCTTCCGATTGGGCTGTAACTTTGCACAGGTGATTATATATATAAAATGTCCTCACTCCCCAATTTTTACGTCTTAAAATCATTTCTAGCCGTCTCTGTGAATTTTTGAAAATTGGGACCGATTTTAAAGCTCTCAGCCACCAACTTTGGCTTCATTATATAAAAGCATGAAGAAATGTTAAAAATATTATTAGAAAAACGGTTTCGATCGGAAATTTCCCTGGCTATCCAAATTTCTAAACCGTTTCTAAACCGTTTCAAAAGTTTTTACTCCAGAACCATAAAAATTGGTAAGGTGTCATATTGTAACATACTAAATCCAGCCAAATTTGATTTTTCAAAATTCTAGACATTCATTTTCTATTAGGACATTTTCACTAAGAATTACTTGAATAGTTTCTTATAAAAAGTTTAATTTCGTAGAATTGACTATACATATCAATAGAAAAGGTTTAAAGGCATTAAAAAAAAATTTATTTTATGATAAATTTTACATATGAAATCGGTTCTGCCTAAATATGCACATAAATATAGCTTTTTTCGCTAAATTTGCATTTTCAAAATCGGAAAATTTCACTAATTATCGTTATAACTTTTCCGTATGTGAAAATACCCATACCCATATTAATACCAGGTGAAAGTATATGGAATACCCTGTCTCCACACCCAGTTTGAAGTTATTTGAAGTGACGGGTTTTGAGTTATGAGCTACAGCCGGTACGGCTCACATTTTCCAATTTTCCGGGTTTCCACGTGAAAATTTTAAAAAACGGTTTAGAAATTTGGATAGCCAGGGAAATTTCCGATCGAAACCGTTTTTCTAATAATATTTTTAACATTTCTTCATGCTTTTATATAATGAAGCCAAAGTTGGTGGCTGAGAGCTTTAAAATCGGTCCCAATTTTCAAAAATTCACAGAGACGGCTAGAAATGATTTTAAGACGTAAAAATTGGGGAGTGAGGACATTTTATATATATAATCACCTGTGCAAAGTTACAGCCCAATCGGAAGACCCCATCTGGAGGTCAACGTACGTTTCACATGGAATCAGCCTTGAGTAAGAAAAAAATTAATTAGGAATATTTTTAAAAAAAGTTTATGATGTTTTAAACCTTTTAAGAATATTAATTAATAAAATAAATATAGAAAATAACAATCTCGACATATATCTAGTAACCTTTGCAGTGCACATGCTTGGCGCGCATTTAAATAATATAAAAACGGAGCATTTAATATAAAGAAATGTAAATATAAAGAAAACTAATTGAATATTTATTAAAATTAAATTATTTGTTCTATTATTATTTTAAAAGATAATTTTTTAATACATGAAAATTGATATTAAATTACGTATAGGGATCTTTAAAATAACTAAATTTAGTGAATTTACTACACTATCCAATTGACGAAATACTTGACTAGGCTAGTAACACTTAAACCCCGTTAAGCCATCTCTACACCAGTACGTATACTCCAGTCAAATCGCGGTTAAGGGTGTATTTTCACTGGCCAACATGAGATTTGCTCTACTATATGTTTTTGGGATAATCACGAAAATCGGGGTCTTTTCCGGGAGATATTTTCGGAACACCCTTATGTTTGCAAAAACTACCCCCAAAAAAAAGAGTTTTTTGGTATATTACACAGTAAAAAATAATGAACACAATATTACTACCGTATAGTAATTTTACTACGATCTATATTTTAGAGGGCGCGATAAAATTTTTGCATAAAACTGTTGTTGAATTTGTAATTAGCAACCAATTTTCCTTAAGAATATAATTTTAATTATAAAAAATAAGTTAAGTGCGAAAATAGCAAAAATATCCCCCTTTAGGGGGGGTTGAAACCTGTTGACAGAATAAGATTTTCTCTACTATGTTTTTTGGGTCGCTTAATCCGAATCCGGTGTCCATTAGGGCTGGAAAATAGGGAAACACCCTTAAATCATCAAAAACTACCCCTTTTTAGGGCTTTTTTTTGCAAAATTTCGAAAGTAAAGCTAATATAGTCAAATATATTTCATTTATTGATGATGGATTAAGAAGATATTGCTTATTTTTAATAATTGACCAAAACTATGATAAATGGGCTATTTATAGAGGATGAAAACTACCCCCAAAATTTTAAAAAATAGAAAAAATACGCTAAAAATTTATTATTTTACTTTTTTTTTGTGGAGTCAAGTATTTAAAAATATTTTATGGTATTTTAAACATCTTGAAATGTATTCGACCCCTGGGGGGGTTAAAACAACCCCTAAATTTATAAATACATAAAATCCATGATAACATATTATTTTTTTTGCTTTTTTTCGTGGAATCAGTATTTAAAAGTATTTAAAATATTTTATACTATTTTAAACACCTTAAAATGTATTCACTCCCGGGGGGGGGGGGGTAAAACAACTCCTAAATTGATACATACATTAAAACCAAAAGTTTTTAAGAAATTCAAATGTTATATTTTCTTTAGAATCTGTTTTTTGTGATTACTAGGGGGCCAGCCCTCTGCGCGCTGAATCGCGCCAACCCCCTCAGATCATATTTCATGTTTAATAGAAATAAAACTGTAGTTTAATTCATAAATAAAAACAATTGTACAGTGAGATGTAAATTTCAAACGAGATTTCAAATAATGATTTTTTTTCATAATTTGAATAAACCATTATTATGTTTATTTTCAAAATTTATCTCAAGAAAAAAATATTGCATTATTGTCCCTCGGTGCTACACACCTCGGGCCAGAACCCTTTTCACCCCTCAAAATAAATTTTTCTTTTGTTCTGGACGGCGAAATTTTTTAATAGGATGGCGAAATACTCGAATCCATTTTCATATTAATATAGGAAAGGAGGTAAAATCTCGAAGCAGTAATTAGAGGCAAGTAGCAGATACTTCAAGTAACTTGAATTTTGTTAAGAAAGGTGCCCAGGACCCGAGTAAACAACTTCTAATAGTTGCGAAAAGGGTTGCAGCGGGAGGGGGGGTCGAAAAAAACCAATAACCAATCGATAAATTATCATTTTTTATCATAAAAACATAAAATACTACTTTTTATAAAAATAAACCCCTTTCGAG
Source organism: Anagrus nilaparvatae (assembly GCA_022575985.1). Classification (NCBI taxonomy): domain Eukaryota; kingdom Metazoa; phylum Arthropoda; class Insecta; order Hymenoptera; family Mymaridae; genus Anagrus; species Anagrus nilaparvatae. The sequence goes on along the minus strand of JAKSXM010000247.1, from coordinate 23,370,762 downwards.
TTATAGCGCAAAGGAAAATCTGATTTTTGCCAAAAAAATAAAAAATTTTTTAAAGTTTTTTTAATTTTACTTAAAAACTGGTAGTAAAAAAAAATTATATATTACTAATATGAAGTATTTTTGTTGACAAATAAAGTGATTTTTTTTTGTACTATGATTAATATTAAAGGAGACATGACATGGCAAAAATGGTTGTTTAACGAAAAATTAAGATACCGGGTCGTTCTGACGTAAATATCTGGAAAAATATGACTTTCACAACAAAAATGATTCGAATCATTTTGCAAGAAGACAAAATTGGGAAAATTTTGAGCCCAATCAGAACCGTTGAAATTAAGCAAAAAAAAAGTTTTGGGCAAAATAAACTTTTTTCCAATTTTTTTTATGCCAATTTTTTAGCGCCATCTGGACTGAGGTGCTTGAAAAAAAATTCTTTAAAGAAAATTTAGAACACTTGTTCCTAAATATGTCCAGTCATTTTTAGCCTTATTGAGTAATTATTGTTTATGTTCTGGATTCACAAAGTTGGGTAAAATCTTATATTTTGTAAGTTTTTGGGCAGCAGCGTGAACATTATTTATTTTAAACAGCCAAATTTTTTAGCATTTATTCCAAGTTATATAATGTATAACTAATATTTGTAATTTTTTGGTTTAATTTTTTATATGTAAAAAGATTTGACCATTTAAAATTGCCTAAGTTTATAACGGTTAATACTCTTTTTTGTGAGGCGATATTTTAAAAAAATGGTCGTTCCAATTGAAATTTTGCATATCACATGAAATTTCGGCGTTAACCTTAGCTTTGAAATGGTTCATTATACATCTCGTTATCATTAGCCAAAAAAAAGTTATAGCCAAAAATCCTTTTTTTCAGTAATTTTATAAAATTTTTATAGTTAATCCATTAGGTACCTCTATTTCTAAGTGTTATGAAAAATTTTCGTTCAGTACCGTATGTTCAGATGATAACTCAATAAAATGCTGCTGTCAAATTTCAAATTCCTTTTTTCAGCTGTAAATTAAGTCATAAAAAAGGCACAAAAATCAATGATTTGTGTATTTTTTGTGTAAATATTAAATTTTATTTAAAATTTTTACACGACAAATGTTTATAAGCAGGGGGTTTTTCAAGAACGTTATGGGATGGGGGGGGTGATCTTAAAATTATTTCAATTTACAGACTTAGAATGATTTGAGTTTAGATTTAAAACTGAAAATTATTTTTATTTAGTGACTTTGAATAATTTTGATTTAGGGACTTAAAATAATTTTTAATTCCAAACTTAGAATATTTTCGATAAAGAGGTAAAGAATAATAATTTGATTTTAAGAGCCTAAAATTATTTTTTTTGGCTTAAGGCAAGTTTCTCTGCTATGAGCGCTATTTTAAAGGATATTTTAAATTGGGCTTAAAAAAAACAACTTTACATTCAATGGCGGATGTAGAAAATTAGGGGGGGGGGATCATTTGAATCAAATAACAAAAAATTTGCTTATAAAAGGTAAAAGTGATCGCTGAGGGCGGGGGGTATCTATAAGTAATATATCAATGGTTTTTTCTTAGTATATCATCTGCTCTTAAGAGAATTTCACTATATTATTTTGCTAATAAAAAATCGCTTTTTTTATTCTTACGTTGAAAGATTAAAAAAAAAAATTTTTTAAACAATTTTTTTAAATTTTTTTTACATTTTGGGGTAGTTTTCATACCCAGGGTTGCAAATATTGTTACTTTTCGGCTGTAAAACGAAAAGGCGCAAAAAAAAATTAATAACATTTTTTTCATTTTTTAAAAAATTTTAGGGATAATTTCCCCCCCCCCCCCTGGGCAGGGGTTGAATTCATTTCATAATATTAAATATACGATAAAATATTTTCAAAAAATTGATCCAAATAGAAAAGAAATAATCTGAGGTCATGTTTTTTTGTATTGTTTCTTATTCTGGGGGTAGTTTTAACCCCCCTATTATTAAATCTTATATCTCAATTTCGGGGCATTATAAAAAAAAAAATTCATTAATTTTTTTGAAAAAAAAGGCATTTATTTGATAATTTTAGCTTAAATTCCAAAATATTTTAAAAAAAACCTAAATAAGGGTAGTTTTTCCTGTTTACAGGGTGTTTGAGAAATTTCTGACATTAAAATAGTAATCAGTGACCCGAAAAACCCTCTGGTACCTATTTTCACCAAAATTCATTTAATATTTACCGAGATATTAAATATTTATTTATTTTTGGCCAAAAAAACAGCTTGGCCAATTTTTTCAACGTTTTGGACCAACTCCTCGACCAACTCCAACTAACCAAACTTGTTTACTCGGATACTTGCCTCTAATTACTGCTTCATTTTACAAAAAAATTTACCTCCTTTCCTATTATAATATGTTATGTGTTAAAATTTAAAATTTATTAATTAAAATTTAAAATTATGTTTACAGTTTATATTATTATAAAAATATTTTTATGAATAATAAAATTGCTTAATTAAAAGCAATTATAGAGACGATCAATAGGAACAAGAAGAAAAAACAAATTTTTATTTGTTGTTAAATTTGTAACGTTTCGATGTGAGCCACATCCTTTTCAAACATTTATTTCACTGTAAAAGTTATAAATTATGAAATACAAACATTGATATATAAGATTAAATAAAATTTTAAAACTTACATTGATTTTAGAACTAATAACATACAATAAATTAAATAATTTAAAGTTTAAAGGTTGATCTGAAAAAATTTTTAGATTTAGAAAAAATTTTTTTATTGTCATTTTGAACTTAATTCTTGCATAAACTCACTGTTTTTATTGTTTTGATTAAGGTCAATAATTGTGGTAAGACCTATTGTCAAAGAAAAAATTTTTTTCTATTTTTTGTATTGTGTCACAACACTAATAATTTAAAAACGTAAAAAACAAACAAAAAATATAATTTAATTTATGTAAAGTGAAAAACAAAAGATATTTATTGTTGTGTTGTTAATAGTACGGGACTGTAACTGATACTACTGAGAAAAATTAAGAGAGGGAGAATATTTAACGAACAATATAGTATATATTGTAACTAGTTACTATACTATGCTGATATAGGCATAGTTGAAAGGAAAGATAAAAAAACGAAAGACAGAGCGCGTTAGCGCTCTGTCTTTCGCTTTTTTATCTTTCCTCTCAACTATGCCTCTTTCAGCATTCTATAGTAACGAGTTACAATCGATATTTTTTGTAACAACACCTTCATTTGTGTTGCATTTACGACCAATAATTAAAAAAAACAAAAAAATAAAGAAATTTATTTGTAACTCGATTTTAAAATTAATCATTCTATTAAAAAATTTATTTGATACTTTTATTTATCTTTTATTTTTAAAATAAATTTATTTGATACTCGCTTATCGCATCCGTAATTCTTTCTCTCTTTAACTCATACTCTGCATATGTATATAACTACAAGAGTGCGCATATGAAACATATTATAACTGGTCTCATCTTACATTACGAAAATTTTTTCTCCCTTTGATAAAAGTTTTATATTTCATTCACCTATGACGTCGCATATGCTACACATATGAAGGTGAAGTTACAAAAATGATATATTATCATAGATATATTATCATTATGAAAATAGTGGGCAAAAATACCTACTGGATGACAATTTTAGCCCAAAATATTCATTTTTTCTTTTGTGTTACAAATCCACCCCTTACCCCATTCAAGGGGTTGAAGATAATAAATTGGTATAAATTCATTTTTTTTATGTTCCTGATAGTCCCACATTGAGTTTTTAATGCCATGAAATATTTTTTGTGCCCATTATATTAATTTAAATAACGTCTAAAAATTATAAAAAAATTACCCACTTTTAGGGGATGATATAACATTTTCTAGGGAATGTACGTTAAAACGGACTTCGGAAATGAAAAGGGCAGTCCCAATTACCTACTAGGTAACATTTTTAGGTCAAACAATTGATTTTTTCATTAAAAAAAATTCAAATGGCTTGAATGTGTCGATTAGGCGTTAATGGGTTAAATATTTGACTCCACAAAAAAAGTAAAAAAATAAACTTTTAGCGTGTTTTTTCTATTTTTTTTAAATTTAGGGGTAGTTTTCACCCTCTATAATTAGCCCGTATATCAGTTTTGGTCAATTATAAAAAAATCGCATTATTTTCTTAATCCATCATCAAAAAATGAAATATATTTGACCAAATTTGCTTTACTTTTGAAATTTTGCACACAAAAAACCCTAAAAAGGGGTGGTTTTTGATGAGTTTTTCCCTATTTTCTAGCCCTATTGGACACCTGATTCGGATTCAGTGACCCAAAAAACATATAGTAGAGCAAATCTCATCCTGTCAACAGATTTTGACCCCAAACCCGCATTTTGACTAATAGGACCAAAATGAATGAGACCTCAATGGAAGTAAAGCTTATACTTAAATTTACATAAAAAATAATATATTCAAACATTTCCTAATAATGCCAAACCTTCTTCTTTCACCCCCACTTTTAGGGTATATTTAAGGACTGTAGGTGAAAACTAATGTAAGATTCTGAAATAGCGTGAAATTTTAATATGAAGATGAACTTTTTAGCCATGTATCTACAATGGAATTCTCACTTTCAAAACTCTCTGCCCCGGAACTGCCCCGGGGTGAATGAGTTAATAAAAATTATTTTTTATTCATGTACCTTATAAGGTACATGAACATAATACTATAGAAGCTAATTACGTCAAAAAAAGTAGATTGGTGCGCGAGCTTTAAATGTTAATATTTCTCTACTAAAATTTATGCACCTTATTTTTTTTTTTTAAACAAAAACTTTTTTTCAATTAGCCAGTTAAAAATTCGATGTTGATTTTTTTGAACACCCTATTTTATAGTAGTTTTAGGTGAGCAACCGACATAGTTATCGTTTTTTTATAGCTTTATAAACGTTGTAGAATCTGGCTAATGCCGCGTCACGTTCCTATAATGGTACCGCGTTTAAGCCACGCTTGAAACTATAAAGGCACTCGCTTACTAACGATTCGAGACTCGATAGTTTCCTGATCGGGGTACACATTTTAGACAAAGGTATCGGAGGTTTGGTAAGTAGTCTGTGTTTGCAAGCTTTTAATGATAGTCAAGGCGCCAGCAATGTTAAATGCATCCAAAAATTTTATCAGCTCGAGAATGGATATAATTCAATGAAACGCAAATGAAACGTATATATTTTTGGTCACTGAAACCGATTTGAAAGTTTTGTCCACTTTCGGATGGCCAGTTCTGAGTAATGAACGCTATATCACAAAAAATTAGCAAAAAATTAGCAAAATAGAAAAATTTTTGAAAAGAATTGCTAATTCTGAATTCAGCCTATTTTTCGTAGCAATGAGTTTTTTGGGGTCGCTGATCACAATTTTGAAGGCAGATTTTTAAGAATCAAAATGTAGTATTTCTAACCTCAGAAACGTCGATTTTCGCTAATTTAAACATATTTATGTTGTCTAGTAAGTTTTTCAGACCAATTATTACGATTCTGAGGTCATATTTTTAATTATCTAATTATTAAAAATCTGACTTAAGATCGTGATCAACGATTCTAAAATCTTATAATGCAAAACGTTAAAATGTTTATAGCATTTATTGGTGATTGTGAGGTTAGAAATTCATCATTTTTAGCCCTCTATTTCGATAATTAAAAATGTGACCTCAGAATCGTGATAGCTGCTCCAAAAACTTACTAGACAACGTAAATATGCTTAAAACAGCAAAAATTGCCGTTTCTGAGATTAGAAATACGCCATTTTGAGTCCTCAATTCTGATTTTTAACTTCAAAATCGTAATCAGCGACCCTGAACTACGAGCGACCTTCTTGGGGTACCAAATAAAGGCTCAATTAGCAATTGTTTTCAATAATTTACCTATCTTGCTAATTTTTTGCCGATTTTTTATCATATAGCATTCATTACTCAGAACTGGCAATCCAAAAATGGACCAAACCTTCAAAATCAAGTGACCAAAAATACATATTTTTCACTGAGATGGATCCATTCTCGTGCTGATAAAATTTATGGATGCATTTAACATTACTGGTGCCTTAACAGGACACAATCATCTTTTATGATAATTTTATTTGCCAGATTTTCTTTACTCAGCCACACTGTATTAACATAACATAACCTCAAAACTACACATTTAAAATAATTGTATCTCATGACTATGAGACTTTTATATAATTTTTTTTTATTCAAATTTGTTATTATTTGAGTTGGTAGTGCTGGAAGGTACATGCGTTTAAGCCTATGCAAAAAATAAATTATGAGGAGAGGGTTTCAATTTTATTACAAAACAGTTCTACTATGAAGAAAAATGTTTAAAGTGCTAAAAATTTTCTTATGTAATTCATGGATAGCCCCTTTGAAAAAAAAATTTATTTATGACATATATTACTCATTTTTACCAATGAATATATTTGTTTTCTCTCTGCGCATATAGTTCTGTCTTGTTCTCGTTCATCTCTTTAAAATCATCAATTTCTTAGATTTCAAAAACGACTGCTTCGTCTCAACACTAAAAAAAAAAATCCGGTTTTGACAGCCATATTTTTATTCTTGATTTAATTAAGCTGTTATACAAATGACATAAAACTAACTAACACAAAAGATTTCAACATATTTTTTACTGACAATTAATTAGTTATCACATACCCTGGTGCACTAAGAGGTTTACAAAAAATGGTTTTGAAGAAACTTTTTATGTCATTTTCAACAATGATGAGAAATAGTATTTCTTCAGCAAAATACTTACATGAATTAAATAATATTTAAAAACAAAAAATACAATAAAGTTTATACTATATCATTTCAATAATAGCTATTTTTTAAACAAGGAACAAAATACTGATTATGACTTTGCATCAGGCTTTGCATGCAGTTGTAAAATATAAAAATTATGGGTGGATAATAATTTATTATAATGTACCGCCAATTTCAGGGCACTGGCGATGGCGAATCAACTATTTTGAATAACTAATTATCGAGCTATTTATTCACGAACTATGTATTTACTATTCGAATATTTTGTTTTCAGGGAAATTTTTTTAAATGATGCAAAATGTATTTTTTTACTAGCGAGTCAAAAACACTTTTTTCACTTAATATAAATTAAGATTTGGGGTATTTTTTTATGGCCTAGGGTCGTATACGATTTTTTTATAACAGTGGCGAGACAAAACTGCTTGATATATCTGAAGTAAAATTAATATCTTTGGTTCTTAATTACTTCAAACAGGTCTGAAAGAAAAATAGAAAAAAAAACGATGGGTCGTACTCAATTTTACATAATTTATGTGTCTGAAGTCGACTCCAGCTTAAGAATAGAGATCAGGTTGCGTTCTTACAGAAATTACTTCTTTCTAAAGTTTTTTACAATAATTTAAAAAGCACTAGTAAATGCTCGTAAATGTTTTTAAGTTTGTAAAGGCCATTATTTTTTATTTTTATTTTTTTTTTCAGAAATATTTATAAAGTTTGCCTGAAAAGAGGCTCAGTAAAATTTCCCGAGGAATTCGAAAATTGAGCCAGAATTAAATTTTTATTCTGCGGCTGAAAATCTGGTCCAAGAAACTTTGGCCAGAAATTTTGATGCTTTTATTTTTTACTAGTATACTGTAATAATAAATTAATTAACCCAAAATAGTAAGGTTTACCGTTACTAAAACATTACTGTACAGTTCAGAGTATAAAGCTTTTACACCATAAAAAAATTCAAAAAAGCTCAAAAGCATTTATAGTTTCTCTATCAATTAAAAAAAGAGGATACTCAGAAAAAAGTAAAAGATAATTTATAAAATCTCTGAAACATCAGCGCCGCCATTGCCAAATTCGTTTCACAAAAAAAAGCATTTCCTTATTACATTCCCTCTTAATTAGCGAATTTCGACATTTTTTTATCTTTTCGTAGAACTCTGTATGGCAAAAAAGATATTGAAATAACGTATATTTATTCCAAAAGGGATCATATCGAAGAAGGGGAGTAAACTCAATCGCTCTTAAAGTTTCTACGCTCTGATTGGTCCTTTCTTCCAACCCTCAAGCGTGCAAGACAATTGTATATAGTGTGCATTTAAACACATACACATGAATTTTTATAAAACGTACTTTTAAACATATGAGTATGAAAGGGCTTAAGAATCCGTATAACACAAAGAAGAGAGATTCGCTGCGATATAGCCACAGTTCGGTTATGTTTTTGAATTTTAAGAACCGAATGAGGGTTTGGCTTGCATTGAAAAGATAGTGAGATACAAGTTTGATGGATCTTGTCATGTATTTCTAGTTTTTGTATATTTTAATAAAGTGTATAATAGTCTTTTTTTTTCGTAACGGATCGGACGCATTGAACCTTTTTATGCTTAGAAAATTTTCTCGTTTTATAATAGAATATTTTTAATACATATTCATTTTTCCAGAATTCTCTTTTTCATGAATTTACAATTTACCATTCAGAGACTGAGTAACCCAAATTTTATAATCGTATCCAACTTCTATTTTAATTCTCAGTCACTCTTCATTCGTACTCACTTGTAAACAGAAGCTATACTATTAATTGTAACATGATTGCAACTGAATCCGATTGCTATTTAGAAATTAATTTAATAATTCATAGCTCATTCGTAGCTCATTATACATATGCAATTACTAAATACATGAGTATTTTTGCAAAAGAACAATAAACCCTTAAAACTGAATTTCAGACATCAAAAGTCCATCATTAGGAAGAAGAAGTTATAAAACAAGGAGGTATATAGGTTTTTTTCGTAACTTCAGGAACAGAACTTTTTATAATCATGTCGATTATAACAAAAGGGAGCGTCTCTATGATACGTCACAGCCAATAGGGCGGGGGTGCGCCCTCGTAAGCTATATATTTATATCACGATGAAAAATCGATCGAATTAATATTAACAACATCTCTCTCTCTCTCTCTCTCTCTCTCTCTCTCTCTTTCTTTCTCTCTCTTGCTATAGACCTCCCGGCAAAAGCACGAATTAAAATGCTCGTTACATTGCTGTGTATATTTATTATTTAAAGAGAGAAATTAAGTGGGGGGAGAGATGAGACATTTGTATACAAAGCAAAGAGAGAAATAATTTATGAGGTGAAAATCTAGCAACAGCGTAAATACCTTTAACTTCTATGCAAGGGCAAATTATGTTCCGTATTTTTCTCAATAATAAAAAATATTAATAAATAATCGTTGGAGCAATTAAATTAAAGGTCGTTGTATTTTGAGAGAAGAAAAAAGCACATCTTCAGCTGATAAAATAAAAATTGAAGAATCGTCTATTTAAAAATGAGATTGCGAATACTGTAATTAATATTTTTAGTATCGCGAAAAATGAGAAACTTGATAATTTAAAATACAAAGGCTAAAAAAATAAATGATAAAGAATACATTGAACTTATAATATTTAAAGAAATCCATACAATAATAATAATAACATGTTTTGTGCTCCGAAAATCCAGCTGTTAAATCTGGTGGGGATAAAGAAAGAAAGAGAAGAAAAAAAATAAAAGTAAAAGAAGGGTGTGCTGGAAGTGGAATATTCACCAATATCTCTGTAAATTTAACACTAACACACTGAAAGTCCGTAAGTGTGTGTACACAAGAAACTCCGGTTTTTCAGTTCCCCATGCGGCATCATAGAGTACGCAACCATATGATGTGATTTATTTTTTAAAACAAAAAAGACATTTTTTTTTTCAATTAATTTTCATAATTTTACATAAATTTTCTCAATATTTTAAGCAAGATCGTCAATCAAGTTTTTTACTGATTCGTTTATCCGTTAAGTGCTAAAGAAATTCTCTAAACAAACTGTACATTCTCAGTTTCTTAAAAATGTTAACATTCCATTTTTTGACTCCTTTTTTTGGAGGTTATGTTTAAAACATGTTTAAAAGCATTCAATAATAATGATAATAAAGAAAGTTTTAAAAAATAAATATCATAAAAGTGGCCTTTGTCATATTAAAAAAATGTCTGTGTCCGTGTGAGTTGAGTGAATACGGAATACAAACCATACATACAAGTGCTTTTGATTATAATAGTGAATAAATAAAGTAAAGTAAAAAAAAGAGGCAAAAAAAAAAAAAGAAATGGCTTGGCGCTGAAACGCCACCACCATCGTATTAGTATTCTATTTATTTTTTTATCATCAACAGAAAATACTCAAATAATCAGTGATTTCAAAAAGGGAAAAATAATTTTCTTTAGTTATTTTATCGTTTTTCAAAAATTTATACATAATTAAGTTATGTAAATTTATTATGAAATGAAAAATTATCGCGTTAATTTTACACCACCGTCAAAAAGGAAGAATCATGAAAAAAAGGATGAATTTCGGTAAATTTTAATTACTGCCGGCAAAAAAAAACACAAATAACAAGTTTAAATAATAAGAAGAAAAGAATAAGACTGAGAGATTAAACAAAGACAACGATTTGCAAAAGAGAGGAGGTAGAAATATACTACAAACTATAAACGTCGTCTCTGTGTACAAGCAGCATTAGGTCCCTAAAAAAAAGTAAGTTCAAAAAAAAGTATGTGTGTCTGCGAATATTTAAGACACAAGAAAATAAATAAAAAAAAAGAGACAGAGACAAAAATATAATTTAACAACAAAAGTATATTCGCCCACGAAATATATTTCGTCGGACGTCCTTTTCCTATACGCACACAAGCACACAGAGAATAATAATAACAATAATAAAAAAAAAAGGTTTTGCTAAAAATGACACAGTCGGTTGACTCTCAAGGGATTCTATCTTTATTTTCAAAGACATCGCATTGAAAAATAAAGTTTGAACAAAAATTATTTAAAATATTTTTCAAGAATAAAAAACATTTATTATTAATTTGTACTTGAAAAAAAATCGAAACTTTGTGCTATACCCTCTGCTTCTTATGGATTATTTCTGTTATTTTCTAAGTAATGCTATAGAATACGTGTTTTCTATCATAAATAAAAAATTATGCTATTTTCTTCTATTTAAAGAAAATTTTATAGATTTTTAACGCAGAGAGAAATTTTCTATGGGGAGAAATCTTTTATGTAATACCTGTGCTTGGGGATAAAACAGACAGGAAGTCGAAGGGATAACAGCCTCGAAATTCAAGTGGGGTTCGTTTTTTCGCTCGCGAAATTATTATTATTGTTACTCTTGTTATTTTATGTGTCTTAAAGAAAATCTACTTTTATTTTGATTCTTTAAAAATTAATTTTATTTTTTCAAGGTATTTTTTCTCCAAAGTAAAGATTATAGCAAATTTTTCAACAAAAAATGGCAGGAGGCACTAAAAAAACTTTCTTAAGGGATGTCAATCCGATTCTCACGTGTCCTTTGTGTCGAGGCTACCTGATCGATGCCACGACAGTTGTTGAATGTTCTCATTCTTGTAAGTTCTTTACTTACTTTTTTTTTCAAAAAATACTCGTTAAAATATTTTTATATATATAAGTACTGAGCTGTCAGAAGTAATTTCATGAAATCGCAAACTTTTAAAACTTTATTCCCTGATGAATTTGCAAAACCACTTTTATGTTTTACTAAATAAATGTCCGTTAAATTTTCTAAAACCAAAAACAATTTCAACGAAAATGAAATTGGCAAATTGCTGAGCAGGTAGTTTTGGATTACAAATCGTATTGTTTGTTATAGACATTTTTAATTCATGTAATTTTGACGATTTTCAATGGAAAATGTCTATTGAGTAATCAATGTTAAACGCATATTACTTTTTTCACGGAGTAATTTTTTTGATATTATTAGTAATTTCTTTAAGGAATAAGAAAAAGGCAAAATGGATAATAAATTTCCTATTAAATTTAAATAAAACATAGCTGATCGGAAATTAATCCACCTCAATAAACCGTACGTATTTTTGGTCTTTTAAAAACGATCTTTATGATGATTTAATCTTTTGAGTAACTAGCGATAAATCGCGCAAAATTAACGAAATCTTTTATGCTCTTCTCAGTTTCTCGAGGTCGCTGATTACGATTTTGAAACACAAATTTGTAAAAACTAAACTTACAAATCTCTAACCCGAAAATCGGTAGTTAATCTTAACGGTTCTGAAATCAAATTTGTAAAATTCAAAATTGTAATCTCAAAATGGTAGATTTTTAATCTTAAGTAAAGAAAACTGCATACTATCGCTAAAAAAATTTCTAAAATTGAAAATCAAATAACGAAGAAACTTTAAATTTAACTGATTGAAAGAAAAAACATTTTTATACAAAATTTCTGTTTAAAACCTATAGCTAAAATTTGTAGATTTGGTATTTATTGCTCAAAATAAACTTTTTCCAAAAATTAGGAAATTTGGAAAAACCTATCAATTAGGGGTGTGCGGTTAGCAAAAATTTTCTTTGAGTCGGCTCGGTTTTCGGATGAACCCGAAAAGTATCAGAGGTATGTTGGTCAATTCCAGGGAAATTTTCGATTCAATACTGTATCTGTGAACCTGTGAAACTTTCCGGGCTTGCTCGAAACCATATAATATATTTGAGAGTTGTCAAACTTTAGGACTTGTTATACTTTTTTTTGCAAATTAATTTAAGGACTTTCTAAAAAAGTTTGTAGTTTCATGAAATTTTCGCTTACAACGTATTTATATAGAAAAAGAATTATTTAAAATCTTCACATAAATTTTTTTTAAATTTCTTGTAGTTTGTCGAAGTTGCATTTTAAAACATATTCGCATTGACGCTAAATGCCCAAGTTGCAAACATTTACTAAATACAGCAAAACCAAATATTAAGTAAGTAAACAAATTGAAACAAGTATGAGGTATGAGAAACAATATAAAAAAAATTTTTTCCTTCTCTTATAGAGCCGATAAAGCGTTACAAGAAATTGTTTATAAACTTGTACCAGGGCTTTACCAAAAGGAAATGAGAAGAAGGCGAGAATTTTACAGCAAACATCCGGACCACGGTAAGAAAATTTTTTATGCTTTTAAATTTCTTTATCTCTCCTTTTTTTAACAGTTCTTAATTTAAACTCTGAAAACTTAATAAACGATTATAAAAAAAAAAGTTTAAAAAATTAAGCTTCTCATGATGAAAGTCTGTCTGAATCAAAAACACGTTGTTTTTCAAGTTTGTCTCCTTTGTACCTAAGATCTTTTAATTATAAGCTATGATCCTACAAATTTGTCAAAATTTAATCAGAAAAATACATTATAAAAATTTAGGATTTACCTCGGTCTGTATTTTATGTAAAATAATTTTTTAAAAAGTTTCCAATCGTCAGAAAACAATACAAAAGGTGCTAAAATCTTGGAAAAAATATAATTTTTCTATGCCAGTGGCGAGAAATTGCGTCTTTTAGTTTAATTATAACTTATGAAATAAGGATGAATTTTTTGGAGTTGTAACAAATTATTGCTATAAGTGACTATTAGGAATAAACGGGTACACCGAGCGATCTATCTCGCAAACCAACCCGTTTTCCCTAAAATGCCCTCGAAAATGCCATTAGCCGCTTCAAATTAGCTTGAAAGATATATAGTAGCTATAAGAACTTGTTAAAAACAAAAGTTTTTTGTTTGATTCAGAAAGACTTAGACAATTTTTAAAAAAATTTGAACCCTTTTTTATAAATTTTTTTCTTAATCAAAAACTTGTAGTAGTAGTAATTTTATTTTCTGATTTACAAATCAGCTTTTAGAAATCGTCGATATGTTTATTAAATATTAAAAAAAAGTAATGAGTTTAAAAATTAAAAAATTTCTGCTTTGGTAACGTCAATTGAATTTCTACTATTTGATTAAAAAAAATTTTAATTTTAATTTAATTTAATAAAAATAATAATATAAAACATCGAATTCCTAAATGAAATTATAATCGATTGCAGGAGTCGATGCAAGTCCGAAATATGTCGACTATGGTAAGCTTTTACGTAAAAAATAAAAGCTTTTTTACTATAATTTTTTTATTACATAGTCATATCTTTTATATAACAAGAAAGATCTCATTTTTTATATTATAAAATAAAAAAATTTTTCTTTTCATATTTACAAGGTTAGTTTAGCAAATTTTTTTTGGAATTTTTCGCGCATTTTGGGACGTCTGATTAAAAAAGTATCTAAAAAGTTTTGGAAATACTATTCCCAGATTTATTCTAATAAAATTTAGCTTATATATTTAACTTAACAGCTTTTTATTTGTGGAAATGGATTAATATTATTTACCATGACTTAAATTACTAACCAAGTCAAACCAATTATTTTTTTGTGGCCAATAGTTTTTAGGTAATAAAAAATAGACTTTTTATAAAATAACTCAAAAAATGTTAGATAAAATTATTATTAATTGCTTATACTATTATCAAAAATTTTCTTGTTTTTCAATAATGGTGGATTATTTATGCCAATTAACTCAGAAAAAAATTCCAAAAAAAATGTAGTTTCAAATTATAATGTTAGGCCACTTTTTTATTTTTTAATAAATCACTAATTCTTAAATATAAACAAATTAAATTTTTCACGTGTGTTAATTTATAAAAATAAATATTTTTATACATATTTAATTTTCACTTTAATTTTTCTTAATTATGCATCTAGTATATTGTTTGTATCACAACTTATCATGTCATTTGTAGAACAAAATTCATAAATAAATACTAAATAATACTAAAATAATATACCTAAAAAATAAAAATCAAAGGAAAATTATTAAGGAAAGCTATATTTTTATACGAGTTGGATTAACTTCAAATTGTTTGGATAAAATTACTTTAACTGATTCTTAAATCAATGGAAATTTTTAATTTAGATTAGAAATATTTGCTTTACTTGCAAAAAACATTTTTTTCAGTGATTTTCAGTGAATATACGGAGGGGGGGGGGGGGAGGTCAAGCTTATGGCCAAATTTAGTCGACTCTAGGTTTTTGTGTCGCTGATCAAAAATTTCGGGGTCTTTTCTATAAGAAATGTGCGAAAACCCTTAAATGTGCAAATGCTCGTGCAAATGATAATCCTAAAAAGCGGTATTTTTGCTTATATTTTTTATGTATTCGAACTTTAAACCTCCAGGTTTGGTCTATGTGGGTTTTTTTGATCTCTGATCACGCATTTCGGGACTTTTTTTTTGAAAAATTAATATTTCACCCTTTAATAGCAAAAATCACCCTTAAAAAGGGATATTTTTGATGCATTCAAACTTTAAGTCTCCATATTTGGTCCGCGTGGGTTTTTTGAGTCGCTGATAACGAATTTCCGGGTCCTGTCTATTACAAATTAGCACTCAACACTTGAATTTGCAAAAAAACATGACATGCATAAAAAATACCCCTTTTAGGGCTTGTTTTTGCTAATTTAAGGGTAAAGCGCTAATTACCAGAAGGAAGGATCCCGAAATTCGTGAACAGCGATTTAAAAAACCTAATCTGGACATTTAAAGTTCGAATACATCAAAATTTTCTCTTTTTAGGGGTAGTATTTACAAATTTAAGGGTATTTTGCGCATTTCTCAAAGAAAAGACCCCGCCATTCGTGATCAGCGATTCAAAAAAACCTGTAGAAATCTGGTGAAACTTGAAACCTTAAACCGTATATTGACTGGAGTAAGGATCCAAACATAAAATGGTCTTTGCTTTTGCTACTACGTTTATGAAATTCCAACGTTAAGCTTAATTTATCTGGGATCTTTTTTTAAAGATAATTAACTGATATCTAACTGAACGGTGTTACCTAATTTAATATCTCGAAAGTAGTCAAATCTCCTTGACAAAATCAGGAATAAAACTGAATAAAAAATAAAAAGTTTTATAGTAAACCAAAACTTATATTGAAACATAGCTTCTTCTTTTTTCATTAAAAATAATTAAATCAAAAAAAGTTTTACCTAAATAATTAAAAAAATAAACAAATATATGAAATATGCTAATGCATACTATATCATTTTTGACTTCCTTAAAATTTTTCTTTTTTTTTTTTTTAAACTTGATTATTAATAGTACAATCAAAAAGTAAAAAAGGGGGTAGAATCATAGTGCAAGTTGTGTGCTTTTAAAATGCAATCGCTTTTAATTTTTATAATATAATTATCAAGTATATTTCATTTATTTGTACTTTATTCACATGTAAAAATTTAGAGAGCTGACTGGTAATTTACTGCACATTTATTTATTTTTATTGATCAATATTGAGAAAAGTATCTGTCCAGAAAATGCCAGACAACTCAAAAGCAATGTAGATGTTGCCTAATTTTTTTTTTTTTTTAAATAATTATTTAAACAAATTTTGGTTGTGAATCAAAGAATTAAAAATTATATTTTATATTTTAACAGCGGATGCAACTACACCTGAACAAAGAGGTGAGGACGTCAGTGGTAGATTAATATTTGCACCAGAAGATGCAATAAGCTTAAGTTTAGAATACGTGCAGCCAGGAACAGATCCTTTAACATTAATTAATAATAACAATGAAACAAATGCGTCAGCTGAAAAACAAAAACAAAATGAATCAAATAATAATCCTAATGGATTGAGCAAAAGATATTTGCAATGCCCAGCCTTAGTAACAATAGCACATTTAAAAAAATTTTTGGCTCTTAAATACAGTGTTGATGTTACAAGATACAATATTGACATTTGTCATAGAACAGCTCCGTTACCAGAACATTGGACTTTAATGGATGTTGCATATACGTTTGCATGGAAACGGGTGTGTTAATAAATTTCTAAACTTGTTCTCAACTTTGTACAAAGCAACTTTGCCTCAGTATTATAATGTGCTAAGGTCTAAAAAATCATTTTTTATTTTCAGAATGCACCAATCCGATTTTTCTACCGTATTACCCAGGAAGAGCAGTTACTGGAAGCTCCTCCAAATGACAGACCATCTACCCCTGGACTAGGAGCAACTCAACCTTTAAATGAACCTATACATATCCCAGCCAAAAGTGAAGAAATTTTAGTAGAAAAACAAGAGAAAAATTTTGTATCAAAAGAAGTGCCATATAAAACTGAATCTTCCGAGAAAATTGAAGAATTAAGAAAAGATTCAAATAAATCTCAAAAGAGTAATTTAACTGAAAAAACTGATTCTTTAACGACGGTTGATAAAGATTGTGATAAGGAGTTAGAAAAACAAATTAAAACTCCGATCAAAATATTAAAAAGTGCCGATGGTCGTTACCAAGTGATGCGCTCGCCAATAGTTTCTCTTAAAGATTGTTATGATAACAAATCATCTCCAAAACTAAGTCAACCAGCAGAGTTTAGTGTAGTCAGTATAGGAGATGGCGCCAACAATAACGGAGGAGTAAAAATAACTTTAAAACAATGCACCCCTGGAAGCAACACAAGTTCCAAGAAACCAAAAGTTATAAGTAATGTTTTACTCGGAAGTGGTAATAATGAAACAATAAATATTGGAAATGATAAACAAAAACGTAAAGTTTCATTTGGTGATACTGAAAGTAAGACTCCTGCAAAAAAATCTGCAGATCCATCAGATACAAAAAATATTCTTCATACGTACAGAATAAATTCCAAACAATATCAAAGTAATAAACAACAAAATACTATGGATGATGATTTAATAACTAAGAGTAAAGAAACAATAACGAAAACAAATAATGATTTGAATGATAATTCAACACCACAAGAACCAAAAAATAATCAATCGGAAACTCGATTTAGCACTCAAACAAAACTTAGTAGTTACAGGAAAAGTTTTCAAAGTAAAATAGAAAATGAAACGATAAGTAAAGTCAATGAAGATCCAATTGATGTTTATGCCTTTCCTAGTGATCCATCTCCAGTAACTCCAATCTCTCCTGGAGCAGTTAAAAGAAAATGTCCACCAGGATTACCAATATCTGATTTACAAAAGAAAACACCAAATTTTTCCAAAAAACCAACACCTGTTAATTTTAAATCAACTTTGAAATGTTATAGAAATCAATCATCTAAGCAAACAACGAAAAAAAAGGCTGACCATCAAAGTCACGTAAGTGTATGTAGTTTTTAGGCAATACTTTACATTTAATTTATAATGCAGTAAGTGTGTAAAATTTATGCTCCAGCATGAACTTAAACCAACTAAACTGATAAAAAATAATTATATTTATGCTTGGATAAAACAGTTATACGCACTTATATACTTATATTTTTTTTTAAATAGAACATTAGATTTTTTTGCGAAATTAATTTAAAAGTTTTTGAAAATTTTTTTTTATTCTATGGATAATGAGATTTGTGACTTTAATAAATTAAAAATTTTGATTTGTAGCATGCCAATACAAACTTGACTTTGAACTTGAACTCTACTGTTAGTTCAACATCTTCAAAATCATTATCACCTAATATATCAAAAGACACTAGAAGTTTGCTTGATGGTTGTGGCCTAAATATTCCTTCAAGCTTAAGTATCACCCTAACAGCATCAAAGTCTCCAACAAATGGCAATGATCAAATAATTGAACGCAAAAATTCTAAGGAGCAAAGTACTTTAGACAAAATGAATCCTAGCATAACCTTGAATGATAAATCAGTGAATTCAGGAGTGTTAAAAGCTTTGAAATGTGGACAAATGCAGATTCCATCTAAAAGAAAAGCTGAACTTAAAATAACAGCTAAGTCTCCATTAAATCAAGGGCCACCTGCCAAAAAGAAGAAAGAAGAATCCCCAATTTCAGACTTAAATGGATTAAACAAAATAGAAAATGATCAGCTAAAAATTCCTGCAATACCTGTGAAATTTCAGCTACCTAAATCGAAACAAAATTGGGTAAGAATTAAATTTAAACTCTTTAATTAAAAGTATGTATATCTAAACTCATTAAAAAAAAAATTTTTCAGCAAAATATTCCAAAATCAATATCCAATAATGATTTACCAAATTATTCAAGTGGGCAAATAGTAACCCTAACAGGTGGTCAGCAATACTATCGAGTACCTCCTGGTTCTCGTACTCCAGCAGTGCATAGAATATCTGATATTCCAAGTCACACACCAGTTTATGCACCATGTTTTACGGGACCTTCAACACCAAATCATCTTAACAATTTTTCATCAGTTTTTCCAAGCCTTCAAAGTCTTTATGCTCTGAGCCAGGCTCCAAGTTTGGAACAGTTTAAAGAAAAAATGTTTCAAATACCAGCACCTAAAGATGACATTTCTACTTCTTCAATTTCTTCAATTAACAAAAGTCATTTGGCAGCTCAATGTGCTCCTACAAAACCTGCAAGAAGTTCAACTGGTTCTCTTGTAGTCCCTGTTACAAAACCATCGCAAAATTCAGTGTCTGTAAATAAAGCAACAGAAAATAATACAAATAAAAATACTCCAGCACCATCAATTAACATCGAAAATTCTTCTAAAGAACAAGATATAAGCAAACCATCAGAAAATGAAAATGAAGGTAAGAAAAAAAATTAAATTATTGGAAAGTATTTGAATTTTGAATTTAAATTAGAAAAATGCAAATTAAAATTATTATTTTAAGTTACATCAAAAACTCAGATTGATAAAGGAGGTTCATCTCTAGAAGATAAGAATCAACAAGACTCTGCAAGTCCTTTAGTTTCCTCAACAGCGTCTCCATCACCTCCACCAATATCAAATGACACAGATAATAAAAAAACAAATAAGTGCCAATCAT
The DNA here is from genome assembly GCA_022575985.1 of Anagrus nilaparvatae. Taxonomy (NCBI): domain Eukaryota; kingdom Metazoa; phylum Arthropoda; class Insecta; order Hymenoptera; family Mymaridae; genus Anagrus; species Anagrus nilaparvatae. The sequence goes on along the minus strand of JAKSXM010000247.1, from coordinate 23,351,094 downwards.
CAAAGATTTCCGAAGTTACAAGTAGTAAATCTCCTGAAAGTCCTGATTCTAGTTCTGTTGTAAATGAAAATTCAGGAAATCTAGTCGATAGTACAAAAACTGCCATTGAAAAAAATAACGATTCTGCAACACAAAAGGACAATGATATCAACAAATCTCTTGATGATAAGACTTTAAATAATGATAAAATTAGTAACAGTGAATTTGATTCACTAGATGATAATAATAAAGCAGATACATCTGAATCACTCCGTAAAAGTTTTATAGAAGCTATTCAAAATCGTAAATGGGCTAATAATCCACAAGCTGCAGAACATTTAACAAAAATTTTAAAAAATCTTAGTTCTATGCAAGATGAAGTTCAATCCACGCTAGCTATGGTTGAACAAAAATGATATGCGTGTAAAAAAAATTTTATTTGATAAGAAAATATATTTTAAGGTAAAACAAACTAAAGTTTTAATAAAATTTTAAGTGTTGAAAAAGTGAGAGTAGATTGAATCAATAAACATAAGATTCTTTATAAGAATGAAGTTTCAATAAAAATCCAGCTACACTACTGCCAAATCACTACTTCATTTAAACTGCATTTGCAGAAACTTTCTGCAGTAAAAATTCTTAAAGATCAGAGTGAAAATTCTGGTTTTAAAATTTTTAGAATGCAATGTGATATAAAAATTATTATCATAATTAATATTATTTTTCTTGTAATAATAAATATATTACAATTTTTATATTATATACCAACGTGATAACTTATACAATTAATATGCAAAATCATTGACAAAATTTTGCCAACTAAAAATTCTATATTTTTACACTAAACATTTTATACATTTATAAATAAAGATAAATTTCGTATCTCAGATAGTTTTTTGATAGTATTAAAAATTTTTTAATTTATTTAATAACTGCATCTAACTGAATAAACTAATGTCGAGAAATTATTTTATTGGTTGTAAGTCATTAGTAGATTCATTCTGCAAAAAAACAATAGAAACTAAATAGTGCCACAATATTATTATTATATAATTTTAAATTATTTCAATGCAATGTGCTTAAGTTACATAATAAACAATGTATTTTAGACAAATTTTATTTTATTTTTTTAAATCAAATTTAACCAATGGTTTTTAAACTTTGAACAGAAATAATAAATATCTATTATTTACTATTTACTTAAAAATGATATTTCAAAACACTATGTACATAAAAGTATCATTTAATCATTTAATGTTTTTACATATTAAGCAAATTATTATACTTAAGTTCTAAATTGAAAACAATATATAAAATTTTTTGCATTAAGCTTTTTTTAAAACGAAAATGCTTAAGAATACAAAATTGTTCCTTTTTACTTGTAGTCAATAATTATGAAAAGTTATGTTTGCATTAGTCGTTTGGTGTTGTTAAAGCTTTATTTTTTCAAAACTAATTTTGTTACCAAAATAAAAAATTTGCTTTTAATACACAAGTTAATAAAAATGCACAACACTTGATAAAACGATCATACTTTATCCTATTAGGTATATTTAGCTAAGATAATTCCACCATTTTTTTTTATAACTAATTTAAGTTATTTGTCATGTAATTTATAAACAAAATAGCCAAAGTTTACCAAGTTTTTTTTCTAATCACGAAATGCCTACAATTATTTGTGTAAAATATATCTAACAGAATGATTCAGTTGACGTAACGTAGCATGTATGCATTTTTTTTAGTGAGTAAAATATTATTTTATAAGATGTAAATAAATTTTTTTTAAGTATTGCTATAAATAATTATATTTAAGTTGTACACATACAATAGAATATAAAAGTTTGTATATTTGCTAATATGTGAGTTAAATTGTAAGTCTCAAATTTTCATGCATTATTTTAATAATCAGAAATTTCAAGGATGATGTATGAAAGTAATATGTCAAATGAAAGTAAAAATTCAAGATAAAATGTAAGCTATTACTTAACAGTTTATCGACACTTTGGAACAAACTCTTTGAATTTTGCATCAAAGTTTGCAATTTTGTGCAGGATATAGAAGCAAGATAAAATTAATTTTAACCCCTACATAAATTAATATGATTTACGTTTATGTCATATTACTATTTAATTTATTTTACATTACGTATGAATGTCATAAAGGTATAAACCTAATCTATCGCATTAATTTAATGAGCCATTTTATGTAAGCATAAATATTATGGATATTTTCAAATAACGAACTTTATGTACTATAATACTTAATAAATAAATTGACTGTATATCTGTATATCTATGTATACATTTTTATTCTCATATATTAAAATGACAAACCTTTTTAATCTAAAAAAACTTCCTTAGATTATATTATATATGATCCTGCAGCATATAATTTTTAAAAAAGAAATTAAATTTTCTAAAAACAAAATTAAAAGTAATTAAGTACACATACCTAATGTGTTTTCTAAGTTTTGGAAAATTCCTATGAAATTAACATTAGTTTTTGATGATTTTCTTATTCAATCGTAAATTATATTTTAAAGACACTCAGATATATATTCATTTTTATAACTTTGAATTATATTTTAATATTTTTAATTGACTATTTACTACAAGTTGACAAATAAATTTTAGTCTAAATTTTTAGCAAAAGTTAAAATATTTTCAGAATAATAAAAAGAAATGAATACCATATACAACAGACTTCAATAAATTGGTTGAATCAAGTCTATGCAACGCGCGGATCCGCAAAACAAAAATGGCTGCAAATTCAACAACCAATGAATTCCAAGAATAAGAATAAGAGTTCTTTTTTACCGACTAAACAAATATTTTTAATTTCTCATTTTTAAAATAATTTAGTTATCTGAATTATCAGGATTTATACAGTTAAATAAATATTAAAAATACGCAAGCCTTAAAAATATGTATCTGTAAAATAATTGCATAATTTAATAATTTTTAAATAAAAACAAAAATTTATTAACTATATCAAGTGATGGTCAAATAATAACGGGAGGTGGAGGAGGGAGAGAATAATTGTAGAGATTTCATGATTCGTGGATTATACAGTCGCCTCTTCTGCGTACTGTACCTAAATTTTTATTAAAAACAAAATAATTTTATTCATTAACATTTTTAGTTTATATATATTTATGTGTGTTTTCAAGTTAATTGATTTATTAAGTTTATATAATGACGAAGTACCATAAAACGTAACATAAATTAAATATTAAAAAAATAAACTTCACACCCAATGTTTTTCATGATAAAAAAAAGTAAGCGAAGTATCGCTAAGTTACAAAGACGCGAGGACAGTGATCCTAGTTTTAACATTATTAGTTGTGTAAATTGCCGTATCTTCTCGACTTTTGACATGCTTTATTGGGTGGAGCAATCAAGCAAAAACAATTAGCAAATTGAGCAAATTTTTATATATTTTATTGAAATTATGAAATTCCCATTAATATATATTTATTTTTTTAATAAATGTGATATCAATAAGTGTAAAAAAATAGATTTACGTGGATAACATTCAATAAAAATAAATGCATGTTAGTTTGTTAAAAAAAAAAGAACATCAATTTAGTAATCCTTAAAAATGCTGAGGTTCCTTTCAAGAAGACGAGGTCGCAATGATACCGGACAAACGGCTTCTTCTCAGATAAAAAACCAACGACTTCTAAATAATAAAAATGTTGTTCAATGTCGAGTTATTTTACTTGATGGAGCTGACTTATCAATTGAATTATCAGTATGTAACTTTTACAATTTGGAAAAATATTTAAAAGGTTTAGATTATTATTTTTTTAATTGTTATCTTACTTTTTCAGAAAAAAGCTTTAGCTGGTGATTTGTATGAGCAAGTGTTTTACAGTTTAGATTTAATTGAAAAAGATTATTTTGGACTTCAATATACAGATAGTAACAATGTTCAACATTGGCTGGACCCAACTAAACCAATAAAAAAACAAGTAAAAAGTAAGTATTCCAGTTTTAAATATTTTATTGCTTGATGAATCTGTAATTAACAATTAATTATATTCCTAAAGTTGGACCACCTTACACATTAAGATTAAGAGTTAAATTTTATTCTTCTGAGCCAAACACATTAAGAGAAGAATTAACAAGATATCAGTTTTTTCTGCAATTAAAACAAGATATTCTTGATGGAAAATTACAATGTCCTCATCAAACATTAATTCATCTAGCTGCATTAACTCTTCAATGTTAGTATAAAGCTTTTTGTTCAAATCATTTTCATCACATATAATAATTCTAATGCTTTGATTTTAAAACAGCTGAATTAGGAGATTATGACGCAACAGTGCATACAGCAGCAACGGTTTCTGAGTTTCATTTCTGTCCAAATCAGACAGAGCAACTAGAGTTAGAAATTCTTGAAGAATATAAAAAATGTGTAGGGCTAACACCCGCTCAGGCGGAATCTCAATACCTTAGTAAAGCCAAGTGGTTAGACATGTATGGTGTAGATATGCATACTGTGATGGGAAAAGATTTATGTGATTACTCTTTAGGTTTGACACCAACAGGCATTTTAGTATTTGAAGGAACTCAAAAAATTGGTCTCTTTGTTTGGCCTAAAATTGGACGCTTAGATTTCAAAAAGAAAAAACTGACTCTAGTCGTGGTAGAAGAAGATGATGAAGGAAGAGGCGAACAAGAGCATACGTTTGTTTTTCGATTAGCAAATGAAAAAGCATGCAAACACTTGTGGAAATGTGCTGTTGAACATCATGCTTTCTTCAGGCTAAGAGCAGTTAATGGTACAACTGGTCGTCAAAATTTATTTAGAATGGGTTCTCGTTTCAGATACAGTGGAAAAACTGAATTTCAAACTACTCAACTTAATAGAGCTCGTCGAACTGTACAGTTTGAACGAAGACCAAGTCAAAGATATGCTAGAAGACAAAGTCATGTACTTAGAGAAAGGCAGCGGCAGGTTCAAGATCAAACACCTCCAGTATCCTCAGGTAAAAATAATTTATGAATGCTTAATTTTATAAATTCAAACTTACTTATATTTATTTATAGCTGATGAGGAAGTCCCAGAAAGGCAACCAAGTCGGTGTAGCAGTACAAAGTCTTCCTCAGATGTTAGCAGTATTCATGGAGCTGCGTCACCTTTGGTTGACTCTCTTCTTAAGTCTTTAGCAAAGGAGCAACAACCTCCAGAACCAAGAAATCAAACAACATCCAGCAATCAAAAAGAAACGGAACCTTCGAAGACTAATTTAAATATAGAAACAACGTTGTGCCAACAATCATTATCTCTTCCTAATAATCTGGGTGGATCTTCAACTTTAACTCCTCGCACGCCTATTCCACCAGAATCATTAAAATGTAACATTTTAAAAGCAAAAGTACTTGAGCAGGGTAAAAATTCAAATTTGATTTCTATTTCAACAAATGATGCTGTAAAAAACGATAAATCGCATTCTGAGGCAGCTACTATTGTTTCAGTTGTAAGTATATTTTTTAAAATTTTATAAAATTAAAGATGTTTTGATTTGTGTTAAGTTTTTGCTTTTAATGTCGCTAGTTTTAAATAAATAGTATTAATTGAGCAATATAACAGTAATAAGGAAAAAAAACAATGAATTAATCAACTTTTTAAAAATTATAAAGTAATCTATTATTTTTTTCTGAAGATTTTTTCCATTTACTCTGGACATAATTGTTTAAATTGAATAAAAAACCGATTTTATTCTCATAAAATCAATATTATTTATTTAACTTATCATTTTTTATTTAATTTTCTTTTTTAAATGTATTATTGTAGAAATACATTTACTGCATATTACATGTCAATGCAATTTAAAATATTTTGAAAACAGAAAGTAAAAGTAAAAAACAAAAAAATAATGTAATTTATTAAAATTGTTTGCTTTTAATTTTTTTTTAAGCTACCATTAATTTATGTTTAATATCACTCATGAACGTTGAGGTGCTTTACATTTGAAATCTTACATTTTGTTGCTTTTGCTTTTCATGCAATTTAGGGTGGAGATAAACTTACTTTAAATGTCAGTGGTACATCAACATCTACATCTCCAATTGATGAAAGCGTAACAGTTACTCATTTCTCTCTTGATAGTTGGGGCAAAATTCAACAAAAAACCACCCCATTGACTCCTAAAGTGACTAATAAGCCTCAGAATCCCTATAACCCATTCACAAATACGGAAAATGCAGACAATAATGAAAATATTAATCAGAAGGTGGATGAACTCAGCCCTGAAGATGTCATTATAACAATGGAAGAAAAAAAAATCAATACAAATCCTTTTATAGATTCTAACCCATTTATAGGACTAGGACTTAACCCTTTTGCCAGCAATTTTTGCTCACCCCCTAAATGTCCAGTTATCATAGAAAGCAAAGAAGAAGAAGATGTAGAAGAAGAGAAAGAAAAAGAAGAAGCAAAAGATAATACGGATGGAATGAAAAATGAACAAAAAATAGATAAAACAGCTATAATCACAAAAGATCCTGTTAAATTAAATGATGCTAAAATTATTAAAACAGAAGAAATTCAGACAACCACAACTACACTTTCACAAAAAGTAAGAAAATTGCTTAAGCTTGTGTTTGTCTTCATTTAAATTTTGCTAATTTTATGTCCAGTTACTAGTAGTATACTTACTTTTTACTGTAATAACTCAATTTTTTCCATTTGATATTTAATGAATTTAACCTTGGGATTACATTTTTAAAACATTCAAAAGTAAAAAGTAGAGTTTTTATAAAAGATAAAATTTTGATTTCAATGTCTAACGGTATACGTTGTAAGGCTTATTAAATTAAAGGATTGAATAAAAAAAAAATTGTTCTAACAATACCATAAAAAAGCTAATTTACTTTAAAGATAGTAAATTTACTATCAGAATAGAATATTTGCAATCAGAATAAATTTATTATGCTATTAATAAATTTATTTTCTAAATAGTTTATTAAATGCAAGATTAAATGATAGTATTAATTATCGAAAATTGATTTTTAGTTCTTTAACTACTATTGAAATTTGGGTTTTAAGAATATTTCTGTATGCAGCTTGATGTCAGCCATTTTTTTAGGTATTGACCAATCAAAAGCTTGGTAAAATATTCATTTTGGCCAACAAAATATGGCTTTAATTTTTAATTAAATTAAAAAAGAAAGTCGCTAAATTAATCAGCATAGAATAAAAAATGTGTTTGTGCTTTTCTAGATCCAAAAAAATTTTCCTTCTCTTCTAAATATGTAATAAAATTTCATTATAATTTTTTTAAACGTACGACATAATATTAAATTAATACATATTTTAATTTACGTTCATTTGAACAAATAAATACTACATTTGATATTTTCATATCATCTAGGTACTAAATATATTTCAATTAAATTATTTTTAAAGTTTTTGAAAATTTTAAATTGTTAAATTAATTTATTGATAATTTAACTTAAAAAATGATATTGAGAAAGAAAAAAATTCCCATAATTTTTTGTCCAGGGGTGCGGGATCAAATCGTGCTTGGGGCTAAAAAATTATGGACATTTTTTTCTTTCTCAATATCATTTTTTAAGTTAATTAGCAATAATTTAATTTAATAACAATTTAAAATTATCAAAAAATTTAAAAAAAAAATTGAATTTAAATATATTCAGTATACATACATGATATGAAAATATCATAATTATGTATTATTTGTTTTTTCGAATGATTGTAAATTAAAATATTTATTAATTTAATAAAATTTCAAACCTAATGTCTGCTTCACTCATTTTTTTTAATCAGAAAGTGCTACGCAGCATTTTTTAATTTTTAAACTGAGAAGAAAAAATTTTTTGGATCTAGGAAAAGTACAGCCAAAATTATCATTTTAATATAAATTAATTTAATATAATGTAAGGTAAGTTTAAAAATTTTTTTTTTTTTTTTAATTAAAAATTAAAGCTGTATTTTATTTTTTTGCCAAAATTAATACTTTACCTATGGCATCTAATTGATAAATACCTAAAAAAAATGGCTGCTATCCAGCCTTCTTAACTCATGTCTTCCCAAACGGACGTGAACAGTCGATTGGATTTTTGGCTAGAGAGCTTATAAAAAATGAAAATCTATCTAAAAACGGAACTATACGATCTATGAAATTGAAGAAAAAATAATCTACAGAAGTTTCTAATATATTTTAAAGGTTTCTAGACATTCCCAACACGGGGGATAATAAAATGGCAGCAGATTTCAAGCTATGAAATAAGGAGTAAAAAAAAAACCTTCATTTTTCGATTTTTTCAAATTTGATACCATTTTGTTGGCCATCGCCTTGAAAAGGTCTAAACACCTTTTAAAAATGCGAACAAATTCTTTTAAAAATAAAATTGCTTTTTAGCCAAATTTGATATTTTAAATTGGTTAAATTTAAGATACTACATTTCAATTCCGGTCAAAAATTTTAAAATTTTGACCACAAGTAATGAATAAGCAACTCTAGATATAGGAAAATATTTTTTTTTTAATAGTTTTTTACTTTTTATAAGTTTTCTAGCCAAAAATCTGATCTGCTATTTAAGTCCGCTTGGGAAGATATGGGTTAATTATTGGTTAATAACCCACCACAAATAGCTACTTGGATTATAAAATTAAATTAAATCAAATAAATATTTTTTGATTTATAGGAAGAGCCTGCAGTATCCAATATAAGTCCATGGTTAGTAGAGGAACCAGCTCAGCCACTGGCAGCTGAAAAAAGTCCTGTGCAACATACTGTTATTACTCGCAAGACAGTTATAACGACTCAGCTCTAGGTTTTCTACTTATTTATCATGCATTTATTTGCAAAATTCCATAACTCAAGAAACCTGCGATTTTATAGTATTACTTAATAGGTTAAAAGCAAAAATTATTATCGTCAAGTAAGTTTTGTGTTGTTAGAAAAGAAAGGCACATAGTGCTTAGCACTTTTCCTCATTGGTGCTACTGTTTAATTATATTAATAGCATTGTAGATAAAAATTAATTATATAAAACTTTTCTTTATTTTACACTAAAATATTTCAGGCTTTGTAGGATCATGTGCCATGTTTCATATAAAGAGGCAATTATTTTGTTTTTCTTACTAAAGATGGTAGAAAGCAAAAATATTTTATTATCTATGCAAAACTCTGTGATGTCGATTTTATATGTAAAGTAAAATTAAAAACTAAATCATTTTATCTTGCATTTAAAAAAAAACGAAAGGTTTTTAAATAAGACTGGAAATCATAATTTTTATAATAAAGTATATACAAAATATGATCCTTGCCAGAAGAAAAGTAGAATAAAGTGCCTTAAATAAAATACTTGACTTTGGTACAGTAAATAAAAACTGTAAACTTTTTTACCAAGTAAAAAGATAATACATTTTTATATAATTTAAGGGTAGTGAGATTAGTCATTTGTATAAGAAAAACGAGTTGAAAAATGTACTTAATGTTCTCTTGCTTATGCAATTTTTAAATTTATTATAATTTATTTTGAAAAACTTTTTAAAAGTTACTTGTAAATAAGGATTAAAAAAAGAAATTTGTTTAAACTAAACTTACAGTATTATAAATATTGTATATGAAAAATAATTTTTTTTTTTGGCAAACATTCCTATTTTTTGATCTCTAAAGTAAACATTAAATAAAATATCGACTCGTTAATAATAATAATAATAATAATAATAATAATAATAATAATAATAATAATAGTCATTCGTTTACATATGAGATATTTTATGAAATAGAATGATTTACATCCAATGCATTTTTTTATTGAAAAAAAAAAACACTAAAACGTGTGATTAAGCACTTTAAATATAAGTAAAAGAAAATTAAAGCATAAAAAATTTTTATGTTTATTGTTGAAAAAAGAAAAATAAAGTTTATTTTATTGTGTATATTGTGGACTAACGAGATATTTATCCTAGATGTTAAAAATGAAATGTGTAAGACAAAGTTGCCTTAAATTAATAAATATATATATTGTATACTTTTATATAGAAATTCGTAAGATTTTATCGTAATTTTGTTCCATTAAGTTAAGTTAGAAATTACGTCTTCGAAAGATGGATTTTTTGCAATATAAAATTAATTTATATTAAAATGTATTTTGCATATTTATATAGTTTTTAAAAATGCTTTTATTATATTTAAATTTTTAAAAGGACAAAAAATTTTTTTTTTATATTTTAAACACACTCAGTTTTAACCTATGCAACAAATGTAAAAATTATGTAATTCTCTTTTACATAGCCTAATAATAAAAAGACTACGCAATAATAACTATTGATTTTTTAATTATTAAACTCTATATAATTTTATTGCTATGAAAAAAAGGGTGATCATTTAACACATTGGATGCGAAGACTGATGAATCAACATTGTATCAATAACAAATGTGTTAAAGTATGAATACTATAATGTTATAATAATCAATTGTGCAAAAGTTATCTTTTTTTTTGTAAAACAACATGTAATTAATATTTTTACATTTTTTTTAATATTTATTTATTGTAATTAATTATAAATTTAATGTATATATATTTATAAGTTTTTATTGATATAAATATATATAATAATGTAGAAGTATAGAAGTAATTTTACAGTATAAGTACAGAATACAACAGCGTGAAAATTGACTATTTTTTTACTTTGATTTTTTTTTTTATAATTTTTTTTTTTTTTTTTTTTAATGTATTTGATTATTTTCATATAACAATTATTGAAAGTGCTCTCATGAATTAATAAGAATAATAATAAAAAGCGGTATGAGTCACATATATTTGTTACTTTGCATGACATTGTTTTTTTATTTTTTTCCTAGTATATAAATGAATGCGTTATACGATACGAAATTAAGAGAGCATATCGCGAACAGTAGGTATATGTGCAGCTCGAAAAAAAATATTTTTTCCCGAATGAACTTTTTTGTTTTATCGTTTAAAAAAAAATTTTTTTATGCGACAATGGAACTTAATAATTTTTTTTTTATTCCTCTTCTTCTTCCTCCTCTTCCTCCTCCTCCTCTTCTTCTTCTTCTTCCTCTTCTTCTTCCTCTTCCTCCTCTTCTTCCTCTTCCTCTTCTTCCTCTTCTTCTTCCTCCTCTTCCTCATCTTTCTCTTCTTCTTCCTCTTCATCATCGAAGTTTGGTTCTTCAAGATCATCGTCAGCTTCTTCTGTTGCTTTCACGTCCTCCTCACCCTCCGGCGATTCTGGATCTCCAGCCTTCTTTCCTGGTCTTTCGCCGAACCACTTGGGTAGCTTCGCTGTTATAAGAAAGAAAAAAAAAATTAGTTTATTGAGAAATTGTAAATTTTTTAAGGATTTTAATTGAGTACATAACAAAAATTTAAAGTCAATAGGTGGAAACTCGACAAAAAGGACACAAAAAACATACGTACTCTTTTGACGAGCGAGGAATTGATCCTTTTGTTGGGACCATTGTTTTTCCATGGTATCTTTCAGTTGGTCTGTCAGGCCCTGAAACATCAAAGGAAATTGCATGCTAGGAAAAATTCACACGAAAAAAAGTAGAGGAATGATTATAAACACCCCATTAATATGTACATAGTTGTCAAATAAGGGGGTTTCTTGTATCCTTGAATAATGACCATTTTAAACAATCCTTATTTTGCATAAAACATTGAACAAAAAAAATGTTCCTTATGTTTTTCATCCTTGCATAAGAATTCAAAAGGATTCCTTTATTTTATATGGTCCTTTGATAATGATGAAGAAAAATTTGGTCCAATATGTGAGGTTCCCTTAACCCATTTGCATAAAGTTCCTTATGTTTCTTTTATATTTAATATGTTCTTTTTTTTATTTTATGAAAAAGTTTTTCAATTTTCGAGTCAAAAATTTACTACTATGTCAGTACTTTTATTACATAAGTATTATGTAAGAAAAGGGTTTGCCCCTTATTTGCAACTATGAATAAGTAAATATCTTAATTTAGGTTTTACTTTTTTCTTTCCTGTTTTATATTATTTAGTTGTTTTTCAATTTCAAAAAACTTAGTCGCATTTGGATTATTTTTTTTGATTGTGGATAATTTATTAATCATTATGTGATTCCACACTTATATTAAAGGACAAATTATTAAAATACACATTTAAACAAAAAAATAAGGGCTTTACACAATTATGTATCATTCAAATAGTCAGTCATTATCAATATTTTTATTTATAATGTGAATTCTCAAAAAAATTTTGGTAAAAATCAGGTACACGTACAGAAATTGAAGAAAAAAAAATACAATTATATTTTGAGTCCAATTCCTCATTATTATTAATACAAAAAATTGTTATTATTATAATTAAAAAAAATACTCGGGAATAATAATAATAAACAAGCAGTTGATAAAAAAATATAAAAATAAAATTAAAATGGAAATTAAGGGTTGACTCGAATACATTCGTAGACTCACTTTTGGTTCGTTTCATGAACTGTTCCATTTTCTGTTTCCAAAGTTTTTCGCTGTATTCTGCCATTAGGGTGTTATAGCCCTGCGATTCAACCCAACAATTTTCGCGATCATTTATTATTATAATGTTTAAAATTATTCATTTCTCTTAATTTAAAATACTTTCATTGACTTCCAGTGAAATTTTTGGGTATATATCTAAAATTTGAGATATTCAATTTCATCTAATTAATTTTTTAACGCCCAATGCTTAAGGCTGTCGAAATGGTTGATTAGAGAATTTAAAATGATTTTAAAATTTTTAGTAAAATTTTAGCTTTTAAAACTTAAAACTTAAAACTTAAAATTTTTCCGTGTTTTATAATCAAAAAAATTTGCGAATATTCAATATAATTTGCTTACTTACACGGCGAGGCTGCTTTGCTTGAATTTTATTTTCTGCTTGAATTTTCAAGCAAAGCAGCCTGGCCGTGTAATTTTCAGAAAAATAAGAGGTATGTGTAAAACTTTCAACTGAATTTAATTCTATCATTCAATGATTAGAAGAATCTCAAGGAAAACCGAAAATAAAGGGAAAGTAATTTACCACTGATGAAGAAAATCGTAAATGAACCATGATAATTAAAAGCGAATTCCCCAAATAACATTTTAACAATTTAAGTGCGATTACAATGTTTTCGCAAAAGCGCCAATAACTTCAAAATATTTAAAAAAATCTCTTCTATTTTGCGATCCTTTGAACTGATTAACTTTTATAAAAATAAATGAATATTTTGGGCCTAGAGGGTAAATTGTCTCGCTTTTTCCATTTCTAAAGTCATTTTTTACTTACAAGCCTTAGAAAATTCTATACTAATCGTTAATGTAGGATTGATTCCGAAATATTCATCTGTCCAAGAATTGTCAATTAGATTTTCATGGGTTATCAAATACAATTTGTGTTTCCCCATTTAAGACTTCACTATACTTTTCTTATAAATGAAATATAAAATCTTATTTTCATTATTATGTTGGATTCTAAAAAATGTTCAAAGTCACTGAAAGTTTCTGAAAGTTATGTAAAATAATTGTCTCGTCTGAATATTTTTTGAATTTTTGAATAATTATGTGTAACACAATATAATATTTTTTTTCTTCTTAAAAATCATCAAATTACTCAAAAAAATATTTCAAAAATAATTTTTACTTTACTTTGACTATTATTTTGTACTTTCTAAACTGCAAGTACGAGCTTAAAATTTTACTTGTAAACAGTTTTTATTAGCGAATAATATTGAAAAAGCTGTAAAAATACTTACACCTTCGAAAAGTTTCTTTTTGTCATCGTAAGACCTAGTATCAACACGACGTTCATATTTTGAAGCTACTTGAATTTTGGGCTATAAAAAATTGCATTTATGATTATTCTATCATTTTAAGATTTAGAAAACATAAAAGAAAAGTTTTACTCACAGGGTATTTACCGGTTAATGCTTCTGGGTCTAAACCTTTTTTAAGTGCTTTATGCCTCAATTGTTGTTTTTGTCTTTCTTTAAGTTCTTTGAGCTGTTAAAATGATAAAAAAACAAAAAAATTAATAAATTGTTTGCAGTAAATTCCTTTACAATAACTTACGTCATAATCTTGACGTTTTTGACGTTCCTCGAGATCGTATTTTTCCGTCTCTAATTTAACGATTGTTTCCCATAATTCGGCTGCTTTTGATCGAAGCTTTTCAATACTGAGATTATCGATTTCCAATGGTTTAATACGAATACTTAGAGATATTTTCTTCTCTTCCTCTAGCTGTTCTTTTGTCTTATTACGTTCCAATTGAGCGGACGTCATATTTCCCTAAAAATTTTAAAATGAAAATAAGGATATAATTAAAAGAGCGACAAAAAAATGAGCTTACTTGAAGGTCTTTTTTTATGATGGTGAAATTTGGGCCTTTTTTGCTCGCCTGATCTTTCATGGCTTGCATCATTGCTTGCCGTTTCTTTTCCGATTCTTCTAAGCGTCTAGAAATTATTTAAAAATTAAAAATTAAAATAACTTTTTTTAAAATTAATTATTTATTTTTTATATTCACCTTCTCTTTTCTTCTATGTCTCGTTGTTTTTTCTCCTCTAAAAGTATTTAAAAATTTTATTAGTGTAAGGATAATTTAATTTTTATCAGCAAACTTTATTTATCCAAAATTTTACTTCACTTACCAATTTCACGTTGGCGACGTTCCTCCTCTTCCTTTTTCTTTTGGGCGAGGCGTTTTTCTTCTTCGGCGCGAGAAACTTTGCGTTTTGCTTGTTTTTCCTGTAAAATTAATTAAAAATTAATCATAATAATTGCAGATTGTAATAATTTTCTAAATAATCAATCTTTAAATGTAGCTCTGTTTAATAGAGAACCACCTGTTGAAGTAAATTTCAAGGCAACGGTGTATTTTTCCAATTTCTAAAAGGTGATAAAGGATCCTGTACATTTTTTCCGTTTTTTTTAGATTTGCTTTTTGAAATTTATTATTTTATTATTCCTGGCAATATAAACGTAAGGATTCCTTTTTTGTCTTTTTGCAAAAAGGGAATAAATTGCTGGACCTTCGTGCGAAGAAACAAAAATTAAGATTTCTAACATACTTTAATATTGTATATTGCTATTTATCTTTGGGAATAAGGGCTTTAATAATTAAAGTCCTATACTTTCTAGGATTTTCGCAAATAATCATTCACTGTAAAAATATATTGTTAGAATTTTCAGTTAATAATTACTTTTGTATGCATGGTTAAATAATGAAATTTTAAAATAAATTGCATGTTTTTTTTTTAATTTTAATTAATTTTTGGCTACATAACAATTGGGCAAAGTTTTCGATAGATGCTTGAATGCCTCTTTGAAATTTCAGTGAATTGTTTTTAGTTTTTTTGAAAAACTATCAGGGTTCGTTGTCTAAAAAGATTTCTATAAAAAATTATTGAATTTTTTTTAACTTTTAATAAAATTTTTAAGGAACCTATTAAACTTACAAGTATTTCACGGACAACAAAGGATAAAATTTTCAACCTAGATATCAGTTTTGTTTAAAATACATAAGTCAATTGTATTTGAAAAATACCTTCAATTTTTTGAGGTCTTCCTCTTCCTTTGCCCTTTGTTTTCGCCATTCTGCAATGTAATCTCTTAACTGTTCGTCCAAATCACTTCTCTTTTGTTCTTGTCTCTAAATTAAAAATAATTTAAAAATTCAAAATATATTTTTTTATTCAAAGGTAAAAATCATGAGCTTGTTTTTTAATTTAAAAAAAATAAACTTTTCTTAATAGGGTAGCTTCAATTTGATACTCGGCAATAATAAATTTCTGTCCAATATAACCCTAGTTCTACCAAGTAATACCAAATTAAGAGTATAAAGATTTTTTTTACAAATCCAAATTATTTATGATAAGAATAGAACCCTCTCCCTTTGGCCATTTGTTAATGTAATAAAAACCTGATAACGAAAAAATATTAAAATTAGTTTTTGATATAAGAAATTTTTTAAATTTACTCGTTTGCAAGAAGTTTTTGAAAATTTTGCTGTTTAATTTTTTACCCACAGAAATTTCGACATTTCTGTCATTTTTTCTATAATTTTATATTTTTCCTAACCCTCAACCAACTGAAAACTCCTCACGGAGTTGTAACTTGAGTAGCGATGGTGTTGCAAAACTCTGTTTATTTGGAAACTCTGTTGATTTTCCATTTGGAAAAATAAAGTTTAGTGAATCAAAAAATCGTACCCAGTGGTGGATACAAGGGGGGGGGGGGGTCAAAGGGCTCATTTTTACCTTTTTTAGCCAATTTTACGGCACATAATTAACGAGAAGTACTAGTTTGCCCCCCCCCCCCCAAATTTTAAGGACCTTTTTTAATAAATTTTTTGTAATTTAATTCAAATGACCCCCCCCCCGAAAAATTTTTCTAGATCCGCCACTGGTACCAGAGTGAAGGTTTTTATAATAAATATTCTCTTCAAGTTTTGAAAGCAAGTAGTAGATGTCTATTTATGTTGCGACAAAGGGACAAAGATTAATAAAACTCCTCGTGGCTTATGTAAAGGGTGAAAGTGCGTACGAGAAAATTCCATATTAATATGTGACATTTTTGTAAAAAAAGGTATTTGTGAAGCTGGACAGTAACCGGATTCCTTTGGGGAAAATAGTTGAATTATATGCAATGAATTTTAAATGAAGGACCAAAAAAACTTTCCGTCCGGGATTAATAATGTCTTTCTGCCTCTGATATATTTAAAATAATTCAAACTCAAAGTACTAAATGAAAAGAGGCCAAAAAGACCTAAATTATATCTGAGTGATGGCATAAAAGTTAAAAATATTATAATTTTATTTAACATTTTCCATAAAACAAATTGACCTATAAAACTTATTTTTTCATTAATTCTTTCCGCAAATTGCATTTTGAGTTAATTGTTTATTATTAAATATATTTTACTCATTTTTACTCCAATCTTACAGGGTTTTGAGCCTTTATATTAAGTTACATGTAATTTTTATGCCAAGTATCAATTTCGAATATGATAAATTTTAATTATTTTGAGACATTTCATTCGCAAAATAAGTCGAAAATAATATACACTTTTTGAAAGATCGAATATTTAAAATAATTGTAAAACTAAAATATCAATAAGGCCTAGAATGTTTGCTAGATTCCAAACATTCGAATTCTATGAAAATCAAAGGTGCTAGACAAAACGTCCATAACAACGTTAATGGGGCCGAATGCAGAAAGGGAGCAAATTGCCGACCGAATTCATTTATTATCTAATTTAAAAAATAATAATGTAGGTAGCTATTTTGGGAGAACCACCAAGAAAAAGTATTTTTTAAATGAAAAAACAAGCAAATGTAAAAGAAATTCTTGTGATCTTACTTTCATAAACTCAGGATTGTCACCTCCTTCCCTGGATAGCGGAGTAGCGTAAAAAAATGAAAAGTATTTTATTTAATATTTTTTTTAATATTCTGGAAAAAATGCTTGAAAAAATTTTTTTTCTTAATCAATCAGTCCTGTCCATTGCAAATCATCGTAGAGGTCATCAACGTTTTATTTTCTTCTCCTCGCAATTAAAATATTAAATTCTCGAGATCTTTTTTAATTTGCATATTTAAAAATATTTGCGGACGATTTACATTACGGACAGAACATCAGACAATTAAGCAAAAGCAGTTGTTTATTTATTTTTGCAGGAAAGAAAAAAAAAATTAATCGGCGTTTTTCGATTAATTTATATCGATTTTCAATGCAAGCTTTTAAAAAAAAACTAAAATATTTGAATTTACTAAAATATTTAATGCAAAAAAAATATTTAAAAATATCTTATAAAGCTTCTCTATAAGTTCCTACAAGAGAAAATAAAAATAGATTACGTAGGCCGACTATTTTCATTTTAACTTGCTCACGATCTATTTCTGCGTTGATTTATCATTTCACAAAATATAATACTTTATTTTAGATTTTTTTTATGATCATTTTTGGGAAAAGAAAAAATTAATCGCACGTTCGAAAAAAAGTGTATTAAATTTCTTTTGGAATTAAAAAGAGCTGTTAAAAATAATAAAAAAATTAGCGGAAAAATTTTCAAAGCATAAATTATAAATTTGAATTGTATTTTACTTGAGCAAGAAAAATTATTTGCTAAGCTTTTGGCGAGTTTAACTTTATTTTAAAATTCCAAGGCCGAAGATGTCAAAATAATATAAAAGTCGACACAATTTTAGAAAATGAAATTATAAATATTTGACACATTTCTGTAACTTTTAATGCGTTAAATTAATTTCTAGTATAAGAAAAAGAATAAAAAATTTCGTTTAATTTAGGGGAGTGAAAAAAAAAATCTATTCTATTTTGCATTATTTTGTCCTCGATTTATGTCAATGATGAGCTTTTAAGTAATTCCTAAAATATAATTTTATTTCGTAAGCTTTGCCAAAATTTATGCGGGTGGGCTCTTTTTTTTCTTCTCTTCTCTTAAAAATAAATAAACAATTTTTTCAATTCTCTGTTCGAGTTAAGATAAAATAACACAAAAAATTTTGAAAACTTTTACTTTGCAAATAAATTGAGCACTCAAAGTTGATTACTGTAGCCACTAAATAAAAGCGCAGAAATATTTTTTTCTTCGCTATAAAAAATAGAAATAATAAAAATACAAAGCCATTCGTTAATAAGCGTAAATAATTTAAAAATAAAATAAAAGAAACTATAAGAAAACATTAATTTAACTTATTAAAAGTGATCGTCTTTTTAGTTGTTAAATCACAATTAATAACTCGATCGGTGAACTATAACCGAGTAAGAAATAATAACTGCACATCAAAAAGAAAAATAAAAGAAAAAATTAAACGAGGTTCATTGGTAACGCGTTAAAATAAAAATAAAAAATTTAAAAAATTAAGTAAGAACAAAAAATTCTGATTAATTTTATTATTAATTATTGACAAACCAAAATTAAGAATACTGGGATTGAAAAAAGGCCATTGTTTAGCTGCAAGGGTATGACATCACGAAGGGTTTTGTAAAACAAAAAATGCCCACTTTTTTTATAAAAAAAATAACTCAAACCTTCAGGCTCGTCCATTGCGAGCGTAAAAGTTTTGCTTTATTAAAAGTATAAAAAAATGGCGTCAAAAAAAACAATAAAATGGCGAAAATAATAGAATAAAAATAGCGCAACTTAATATGGAATAAACGAATAAAAATAAGAGAAATTATTTGTTAACGAACGTTTAATAATAATTTAAAAAAAAGCCTCTCGATTGTTTATCAACTTACTTTTGGGACGCCCTACCCCTATAAAAGAGAAAAGAAAATATACATCGGTTAATAAAAATCCAAGATTAAATATATTTATTTATTTATTTATTTTTTTTTTTTTGCAAATAACAATAATAAAGAAATAAGCAATTTTTTAATAATTTTCTGTTTGTTTTTCTTGATAGACGCGACCTCATTGAATTATTTAAAACTCTAAAAAACTAATAAAATGGAAATTCGATTGCAAAAATTTCGTTTTTTTGAAACTCGCACTCGAAAATTTCCATTTTTTTTTAATCATAAAACTACTAAAATGCAAGTAAAATTTTAATATCAAAATCTACCATTAAATTTCATTAATTTTTTTCTGAAAAAGTTAAACGAAATTAGAAAAAGCATTTTGGCACTGCGATGGAAAAATAATTTGAAAAATTTGAAAGACCAAGACCGAGTACCAAAATGATTAAAAGTTTAAGTTTTCCAGAAAATAAAGTTTCTAATTTGTAAAAATTTTGCCTGACTCTAGAGTTTAGCAAAAAGAAAAAATGACACAAAAATTGCTATTTACTTCTTAATAAAACTAAATAAGTGATAATAATGAAAAACATGTTTTATTGTTTGAGTGTTCGTTGTTTGAAAAATGCGCTGTACATAAAAAGCTACGTAACACAAGAAACAACATAAATATTAGCGACATTAAGAAAATGATTATATTTTCGTTAAACATTGATGGCAGTGTTTTTTTTATTCTATTTATTTTTACGACTACCTAAAGATAGTATTTCTCAACGTAAAACAAGTTAGACTAGAGATAAATTAGGTATAAAATTACCAAAATAGAGACAGCACAAGTATTAAAGAAAATAGTCAATAGTAATTTGTATTAGGCAGCGTTATTGTTAAGTAATAATAATTTACGATGGAAAAAGTGCCAAAAAAAGTTATTCTTCAACAGTCAAGTAATTAAAGTATTACGCAAAAAAGACAGTACTGTACAACAGAAAACGGATTGTAGCTTCTTCAATTTTTTTTTATTTCTAGGTAAGACTACGATCCATTTTTGACACAAAAGAGCGTTTGGATTTTGGAATTTTTTTTTTAATATAGCGAATACACCTTGGTAAAAAAATAACGTGAAAGCTACGAGATTTCTGGGATCTGGGCAGATTTGGGATCCTCTTTCCTGACAACAGGAAATTCTACTTGAGTCTCCCTATTTAAGCAAATTCAAAAAATTTCTGAAACGCTACGCAAGAAAAAATATAGTATATTAAGTATCAAGGGCGTAAAAGTTTTGGCACTAGCGTGAGCTGTGTGTTCACGCTATTGTCTAAAGTATTTCACCCATGGTGTTTACGATATTTTTTGCACTCATAGGCGTTGAACGAGTGCAGAAAAATCTTTACGCGCGAGTTTTACGCCCGGGAGGGCAGAAAATAATATTATTTTTTTGTGCAGCCTTTCAGAAAAATTTTAAAATTTTGCAGAACAATTTTTCAAAGAATCTGAAAACCGAAGCAGAATTTTCATCTGGAACAGAAAAACGGGTCCCAAAAATTCTGCTCAGGTCCCAAAAATCATGTTGCTTTTAAGTTACTTTTTTTGACTAGGATAATTAACAAATATTATAACCGAAATATGTGAATGTAATATTTTATTTTTAAATAAAAAAGACAGATACAAACAAATAAAAGAAGGAAAAATAAAATGATTTTTTTTTTAAATTAAAATTTTTGAATTGGCACTTACTCATCTCTCTTCTTCTCCGGTTGCCTTTAATTCGATTGTTTAAAATCGAATCATCGCGTCGCGCAGGTCATCCGATCGCCAAAAAAAATTGTATTTTTTTTTTCGTTTTAGTTGGATTTTTTAATTACAGATAATTTTTGTGTATTGTTGTTTTTTTTTTTTTAATTGTGGATGGTAGATGCATAATGAAAAGAATAAAAAAAAAGTAAAATAAAAAAATTAGTTAATGACTTTTTGATAAAATAAAATAATAATTTAAAAAATAAATAAAAGAGAAAAATAAATTTCCTGCATTTTCTGAAAATTTGTTGATTTTAATAAAAATTAGTCAATTGTCACTTTGGCGACCTCAAGAAAATTTTTTGTTTCTTTTGTCATCAAGAGTATTATAAGAAAACGCCAAGAATAACCCGGAGTCTTAGAGACCTACATGAAGCAATAACGCTGATTTTTTTTTTAGACAAGATCTTAACTAGATCGTACAAAATTTTGAAAAAATCTTTACTAAAAATTGATTTTAATATGAAATATTATATTTTTGTCAAATTTAAAAATACCCTAAAAATTAATAGATTTAGTAAATCTAGTAAATTCAAAAATAAAAAATCAATTAATCAATTCTATTTAACCTAAAAATATGTTTTTGGAAATACCCAAAAGTTAAAAAAAAAGTTTTAAAAAAAATCGCATAATCTTTTATGTCATAATAAAAATAACGAAAAGATTTTTTTGGCGCCGTGTTACTAAATTTGTATCCGGATAGGTTAGGTCGTGTAGTAAAAAAGTAACCAAGTCAACTTTCTGTTCGCTCTATTTTCGTGAAGGAAACATACAAAATCTAATTTTATCCGGCCGGCATTTCTCGGCTGCAAAAGAATGAAAAATAAAGAAAAAAAAATTAATTCAAGTCTCAATTCTTTCTTTTTATCTTTTGATGCGAATTCCTCGTTGTTCGTTTTAAATACTTTTATTTATAAAATTCCATTATTAGGCATACTCGGTAAATTAAAAAAAATATTTAAAAAATAATCTTCAAAAATCTTGCGAATTACGTAATTTTGGCTGAATTACGAAACATATCATTTGTCGCGACAAAAAAAATAATGCTTATTTTAATGAAAGAAACATTGTAAAATCGACAAATTAGCTAAAGCATATTTCACGATATTTATTTTTGGTATCTCTAAAATTTGAGTTGAAGAAAATTTATTTTTCTCTCTTTTATAAAAAAAAAAATTATTTTTTAAACTAAAATCATAAATTTTTTATAAAAATAGAACAGTTATAAATCTGCAACTGGAACACTTACTTCCTGAAATGAGAAAAAGGAAACACAAACGATACGTTAAATAGATTAGAATTTTCTTGTTAATTTAAATATTTTTCATAGAGTATAAAAAAGGAAAATTAAAACTTACACTTCTTCGACCTCCTCTTCGGTGCTGCAAGTCAAAAATGGAACAAAAGAATAAATAAATGTTAGTCTTTAATGTCATTACCTGATTTAGGAAATTTTTTATTTTAAAATTTGGGGTACAAACATGCCAAAAAAAATATTAAAGGGGGCACAAAAAGTAAGGATAAAAAAATTCACATATTTTTTCAAAGACAAGTTACAATTAAATATTTTTTGTTTGCTGTGTTTACAATATGGGTTCCAATATTTTTAGTCTTCACATATTTTTAGTGTAAATTCAGAAAATCAAGGGAAAATCTCTCACTTGCAAAACTTACTTTATTGTTTTCTTATTTGAGTTAAAATTAAAATTTAATTATTTTAAACTTTACGTAATTTGAATGGCGAACGGTGGTATTTTTATATTTTATTTTATTCGACTAATATTCTTTGAATTTGAGATTTTAAGTGGAAATATTATAAATTTATACTTACGAGTATTCTTCCTCGTCCGACATGTTTGCGGGGAATTAAGGGAACTGTAACAGAAAGAAAAAAAAAATTTCATCCATATTTTTATCTTGTTGAATGTATAAATATTTCTAAAAATAAAATTAAAAAAGATTTAAAAATAAACGTAACGTAAAAAAATTTCAGATTCCAAACGACAAATAATTTAAAGGGAAAATTTAACGAGTTGAGTAATCTGATATCTTGGATGTTCAAGCGCAAGCTCTATAAGGCGTACCGATCTCCCTCTTTTGCTCGTTTTGCATCCACTTGGTTTAAATTTAGATTTTCCACCAAAATTCAAAATGGCGAACAAACTTTTCTTATCAACAATTTTCAACTATTTTTTTAATTTTCCTTTTTAATTTGCTTTAAAAACAATATTTCACATAATCAGTAGTTCGAGGTTGACTATGGTCAGACAAAAATCATCTTGCACTACTTAAAATTCAAAATTCGTTTTACTTGATTTTTAAACACAAAATTTAAAATCCACAAAATTAATTTTTATTTCACTTATTTTTTCAAAACACCACTCGTAACTGAACCATAATATTGCAAAAAACTATTTTTACAAAAATATGCGCTGTTCTAAATCTTTCTTCTTTCACGTTCACTCCGTTTCACTTTTAAAACTCATCACTTACTTTTTCACTTGTCAAAATTCAAATTTAAAAAAACTTTCAAGTTTTTAAATAAAAAAATGTAAAAATGTTTTAATGTTAAAAAAAAAGAAGTATTTACGTGTTATTTAAAATGTAAAAGCCTTATATCTGATTAGAAGCTTGCAAGCTGTTCGTTAAATTTTCCCTTGTCAGATTTAAAATTTAAATATTGATAAATAATAAAAAAAAAAAAAAAAAAAAATATTTTTAAAAAATAAACGCACTAAAATGACTTACACTTTAGGTAACTAAATCAAGTGTTGCGAATGAAAAAGCTCGCTCAGTCGTTACGCGTTTTTGTGTATGTATGTATATGTGTAATATACTAAAATATACGTTTATAAATAAATATATCTATTTTTCTAAAAAAAAAAAATAATAATAATAAGTGCGGGTGGTTTCCTTTCGCTCTCAGCTCAAGCACACGTTCACACGAGAGCTTCGTTCCCGGTGGAATGTGGAGTAGTCTGCTTGCAAGAAAGTTTCTGTACCTCTGTACATATTAGTTTTCCGTTAAAAAAGGGAGGAGACAGAACTCCCCCGTGAAAATTTATCATCTCACTCTTGTTCATCAAGAAAATTTTCTAATAAAACGTAAGACTCTATTATTGGGATTCACGGGGTTAAGCAAAAATCGAGCTTGCGCACAAGCATCGCGATCTTAAAGCTTTTTTACCGAATTCATAATATGCATCACTTAATGTACTAATAAACTCTATTTCAAGAGAGTTTGCTGCCAACGCGATTACAGAAAATATTTTTACTTACATTTTAATTTTTAATGTGTTCTGCTCTGCCACCTTCAATAACTCGACCCTGTACACTGTTGTTTCAGTATTCGGGTTATTTATTGAAATTATCATAGGTTTTTAACTTTTTCTTATTTAAGATTATATTTTTTTAGTTTTTATTTAATTTACTATACCTGCTTACATTTCAACTTTTTTGTCTTCGTTAAATTTTTTTTCTAGTAAGCAGCGGCTACTACCGCAGGAAAATCATGGTCCTGAACTATAAAAAAATAATGCCCAAAATCGCAGTTTACCAACTTACTTGCGATTGGGGCCATTATTTATTTTTCTGGTCATGGATCGTAATATATTAAACTATTTCAAATGTACTATTTGAAATTAAAATGATTGAACTAATTTTCGCTTTAGTTTTGTAAATGTAATTCGAAGACCATCAATCAGTTTTCTAATTTAAAATAAAACCTATCGATATAAACAAATGAAACAGAGAAATAAAATTTAAAAATCAATTTATAACAAAAATCATTTTATTTACCTCAAAAACTGTCTTAAGTAGATTTAGCTTCTTGAAGTTTTCTGGTTTTTGAGGCGAAACATGAATTTTAGTAAATAAAATGATTTTTTCCTTAAAAAAATGAATAGTCAAGAAAAAATGGACCAATTAAAAAAAAAAAAATTATTATTAAACGTTGAAATTCAAGCGAGTGTTATTAGGTATACGACGAATAAAATGCTCATTTATCTGCGTCCACAATTATGATATAACAAAAAAGCAGTATAGTATGTTACAAGTTCGTGTCCAGAAAAGTAAAAAATGGCCCAAATCGCACTTAAATTACCATTCGAGGCGAAGCCAAGGTTGGTAAACTACGATTTGGGTCATTTTTTATTTATGGACAAGGGTCGTATAAAATTCTTCTTCGTCAATGGCAAGAAAAATTAATTTATTATTTCAATAATTGTCTAAATGGGTCAATAAATGTCATGGATAGTTTAATTTTGCTGAAATTCTTTAAATTTTTATTTTTAATATTTGTAAATTTGATTAATAATAATATTAATTAAATCGTTAAAAATCCCAACTGAATACCTAGACTAAACAGGATTTTCGAAAGTCCTGGAGCTTTCTATAAGATAAACCATTGTTCATTGTATTATGTATGATGCATTTTAGTCATCCATTTTGGGAAATCGGAACATTTTTTGGGGTGAAAAATTGTTTATGGTTCAATTTAAACCAAACCGGTATAAGATGCATGGTCGGGTCTTCAAATCGGTTCCAAAGTATTTTTTCCCGAAGTACTGCTAAAAGTAAATCTCCACGTCAATTTTTAACTTATAAGATACAGTCCTCAATTTTTGGCGACCATTTTTGTGTCTTTGACTCTTATAAAAAAAGTAAGAAAAATGAGAAAAAATTTTTCTTATTTTTTCTGTAAAAAACAATAAGCATTCAACATGAAAAATTTTGTCCTCTTCGATCTGGATAGAAAACTTCCCGCAAAATTCAATTCTGGGATCAAAAAACTAAAAGGGGATGTTGAATTATTAAATTATTATGAATTAATAACATGCTTAATTAAATACGTATTAAGGGTTATTGTATATGTTATTAAAATAAAATTTTTAACAAAATGAATAAAATTATAAATTTAAGGTGTACTTGCACCTTCTCCTACGCTAAGCTAGATCAAAGGTTCATAGGGGGTTGGGGGGGGGCAGCTATCCTCCATAGGATATTACAAAACCAAAGACTCCACTTACCCTCTAATGGTGTATTCGAGCCTATCCATATGGTAAGCCAGACCAAAGGGGTTAATTTTTGATAATTATTTGTTTAGATTTTTAGTTTCACAATTGTTGCGAGGACACAGAGCTGCCATTCATATAAATAATTGGCCACAATTTTTTATATTTTTTATTTAATAAAAGCATTTTGTAGTTTTGACACTTATACCTGATTAGTATAAAATTCATTGTTCAATAAATGAAAACAAAGAATCTAATTTTTACCTACTTCAAAGTTTTTTATTAATCTATTTAGTACGATGCTTCTTTATATTGCACGCACGTGCTTTTTTTGGTATAATAATTCAAAAGCTTTACTTCTTATTTTACCTGATTTGAAAGAAAATAAAATATTAGTCTTTTCGCGGTAATAAAGTATTGCACCACGATTAATATAGAATAAAGCTTTCAACTAGGTACTTTGGACAAATAATTTATTGGGTGTAGAAATTTATTTTTATTAATATGAAATTGAATATTTTTTTAAATAAAAGAAATAACAGAATAAACTGTTAAAAAATTATTTAAAAAATCCAAAATTTTTTAAAACTAATTCCACAAAGAATTAACCCAATAAATCAAGCATTTCTTTATTTTGCAAATAACTTGACTTTATATAAAATTTAATGACCTGTATATTAAATTTACCGCATTTAATAAAAGCTTCTTTCACATTATTTTTCGCTTAATATTTACTGGAAAAAAATCTGGTATCTATTACTACCGGGAATTCTGGTTTGCTTTGCTAGATATCCGGTTGTGGCAGCTGGAATTTATTTTTGTTTTAAATGATTGCAAATAACACAATAAACCTATAGAAAAGTTTAAAAAAATTTTTTTTTACTCTAATGCCTCAGTGATTGCATTTTCAGTGAGTGAAAATCATTTTCTTTTTTTTAAATTTTGTATATGGTTCAAGCCACTTGCAATCGTTTAATCGAGAAAACAAATTCCGGCGGCCGCAACTTTCTAGGTAAACGCGAATTTGGTTCAGGGAAGATAGAGGCATATTGGGTTATTTAGGATATTTAGGATTTCGTTTTTTCTTGATACCTACTGATAAGGTACTACTTTACTAATACGTAATACTACTTACAAAAAATTCTAAAAGCAAATAGAGAGGATTTCTGTGCAAATTTGCCGGTTAGTACAATAAATTCTATGAAATGATAAATTTACCGCTCTTTGATGTCTCTTTGCGGACATTATTTAGAAAATAAAGTAATCATTTAACAATAATATATTATGACCCTTGGCCAGAAAAATAAAGAATGGCCTAAATTATTAATTATCATTATTTTTGCTTGTCTCAAGCGGAGTTTTGTTTGCTGTGGCTAAATCGAGACAATATAACTCATTAGGTTTTTTTTAATGTAGATTTTTCACAAATGATGAACCTGATGAAAATCTAATTATAAAAATTAAAAAAGCTAATTTTTCCATTAATTAAATTTTTTTCTGAAAATTTTACGAATTAATTACAGCTAATGAAAATTAAAAAAAAATTATGTTGCATTGATTCTTTTTAATTTTAAACTTAAAAATAAAGCATTATATCCTATTATTATTTTGAACTTTATTATGTTAAAAAACAAATTTTTTTTTTGTATTAACACGGTGATTTTAATACCAATTTTTTTTGGTGTGATTAAATTTAAAAAGTTATATATAAAAGTAAAAATAATTAATTTTTGAAAAAATTCCGAAAAAAATGTTATAAAGTAATAATAAATAAATTTTTATTATTCTTATATTTACAAGATTTTGACTAAAAATAAAAATGAAAAATTTCTCAATTTTATTTTTACAAAACTCTTCAAAAAACGGTATACAGTATAAAAATAAATTTTTTAAATATCTAATATTATAAAAGAATGAAAATATAAAAAAATTGGAAGAAGTACAAAAAAGAAAGAAAAAAAATCGTAATTATTTGAAACTCGAGCTTTATTTTATAAAATACATATTACTAAAGCTCATGACCTTCACTTAGTGTCTAAAGAATCTAGCCCAGATTAAGATTCGCATATTTTCCATTTCTTCTTTACTTATTCATTCTTCTTCTTATCGAATAATATGTATTTATGAACATCTGTCTTATATTAATGCAGTTACTGGAACAAACGTAAATGTTTTTGCAAAGATAAAAAAAAACATACATTATATCTAATATACAAATAAAAATTATATATATATACATATACATAACAACAGATCAGCCCATCGACGCCATATATGGTGGGCCGTAAAGTCGGGAGAGGGTGTCGTCGCGATGGCCTAAGTATAAAGTTGCTATACAGATGAGTGTCGCGAGAAAAACGCTGACGCATAAACGTGTACTTTTAGTCTGACATCATTATGGACATTTACCTTACATTGTTTTTGTTTTCTTTTTAATTATTTATATTTTTTCCATAATTTTTTTATCAATAATTATTTTTTATGTCCATTATAATTGGTCTTTTGAATGGCCTATCTTTACCGCCAAACCTTAATTGTCCTGATTCTTTTTTTCCACCTAAGCCACCACCTTTAATAAAAATTAAAATATTAAAAAATAAATAAAATTGATAATATTTTTGCCATTAATCAAGAAAAATTGTATAAAACCCTAGTCCTTAAAAAGAAAAATACTCCAGATTGCAGTTAATCATTTTTGACTTTACTTGTGATCTGAGACTTTCTTTATTTTCTAGACTATGGGTAATACACTATTTTTTATTAATAATTATGGACAGTTTTAGATAATAACCACAAACCTAATCTTCTTGGTTTCCAGCCTTTCATCACTCGACCAATTTCAAGATCTACAAAAATTTTATAACCATGAAGAATTAAATCACTTATTCTTCTTGCTATAAACCAAGCCTCTTCCTCAGTTCTCATTTCGACAAAACCATAACCCATTGGGTGACCAGTTACAATATCTAGAATAACTTTGGCAGAAACTACTTCTCCATATTTTGAAAAAAACTATTAAAAAAATTGTTGAAAATAATAATAATAATATATTTTAATAAATTTAAATTTATGTAATTACGTCTTTAAGATCTTGTTTAGTTATATCTGGTCCAAATCTAGAAACAATCAGAGTTCTTTCAGGTTTAGATTTCAATTCATGAGGAGGTTCAAAATGTGAATTTAGTGCTCTTGCGATTGCTTTATCATGTGGTTCAGTATCTGTACAATCAATACTTCCAGCTTTCAAAGGGTCGTAAGATTTTTTGAAAAATGGAGTCCAAGTATCTTCTTTTTCTTTTAAATTATTATCTTTCTCTTTTTGAAAATAATCTTTGTCTCTACTTTGCTTATAATTACTTGATTTATCTGTCTTATAATCATTCCTGTATTCTTTATTTTTACTTAAATCTGTTGACCTGTCTCTCTTATAATCATCTCTGCATTCTCGATCTCGTTTAGATTTCCACCTGTCTTCTTGTTTATCAAATTTTCTTTCCCTCCTGTGGTCAGAATGTCTATCATTTTTATCATCTTTATTAATTTTTCTTTCATGCTTAGAACTCTGTGAATAGATTTTAGTTTAAATAAATCAAATTTTCAAAATAAACTATTTATATTACTTATTTATTGATTTAATTTTGCACATTTTTAGTTAATCATGGACAAAATATATTATAAAGTATAGATTGAAATAAAAAATAGCATTTACCATGGTGGCATAATTGTATTTTTAACTTAAAATTAACGTTAATTTACTAAAAAAAATATTAAAAAACTCTATTTTTGTTTTTTTGTTACCATTATTTATCACGTGACTGAAAATGCTGACATCTGTATCAAAAAAATTTGAGTGTTTTCCCCCACGCATGGTACCCATAAGATGATCTGTGATTTTTGAATTGTTTTGCTTTATTATTGTTACTTGAAAATTTTCTCATTATCAGCAATTTAGTAAGTTTATCTTATTAATTTTTATAAAGTCATGATAAGGTGCATGTAAATATTAATTGCAAATAAATTGGCTTTTTACAGAATTTTTTGATTGCCATCCACGGGTATTGTTTTGAACGAATAACATTTTACAAGAGGTTAGAAAATAACTAGTAATTTTCTAATTAATTTTGATAAATTATTTTACCTGTTAATATTAATTTTATCTGAAATAATTATTTAGTACTTACGTACAAAAAAATCAATTGTTTTCTAGCACCTAAACAAATTAAAATGTGAAAACTTGAAAGAAATTTAATTTTTTTAAACGTTTGAAAATAGCATAAATTTTAATCTTTTTAGGTAAAAAATGGCCGATAAAGAAAAAATAAAAGTTGACTTAGGTCTTCTTGAAGAAGATGACGAGTTTGAAGAATTCCCAGCTGAAGATTGGACATCTAAGGATGAAGATAACGAAGATATTAGTGTTTGGGAAGATAACTGGGATGATGATGATGTAGAAGATGATTTTAATCAACAATTAAGGTCGCAGTTAGAAAAACAAAAATCTCAAGGTGATGCTAAAGAAAAATGAATGTATTTAAATTATTTCCATTTAATATAAGATATTTTATCGCTACTCAAATTTAAGTTATTTTATTTGTTTTTTGATAAAATTTATAATAAAAGTATCTTTTGATTAACTATTTTGATTTATTAGTTATAAATTTCTATTTATTCCAAAAATATTATTTTCTTAAAAATAAATATAGGTGAAAAGAATAATAAAAAATTTATTAAGTAAATAACTTCTAATTTATTTTCACAACATAGTTATAAAATTTTGTTGATTATAAGTAACATATTCAAAAAAAAAAAAAAAAAAGAAGACATTTGTAACAACATAAATTTTTTTAAACAAATTCAAAATAATGAGGCATTAATTTAAAAGACATTTAAACAATATCCATGAAATTGCAAATTAGTCAATTTCACAGTACATTTATGTACAAAATTTACTGCCTCGATGTAAAAACTTTTTTGGCATAAGAATTAAATATTATTCTTCATAACGCAAATTATCTCTTTTTGAAGGTTGATGAACTCTAAACATTTTATGAGACGAAACATGACCTAAAGGTCCAAATAATTTGCTAGAAGGAAATTTGCTTGCATTTTCATCGATGCTTAATCTTTGGGTTAAACTTCTGACTCTTGATAGTAAAGTTGAAAACAGATTTTCAGCTGTTAATAATTCAAAGCCATCATCGTCGTCTTCATCTGATGATAAGCTATCCAAAGGTTCTGATGATTGTTGAGATGATCTTGAACTTCGTAAACGATTCATTCTTCTATGAAAAAGATCGTCATTATTCCTACTAAATGAAGAAAATGGCGAATCTTCATCGCTAGCATTTGAAATTAAAGAACCAATTCTTTTATTTCTACCAAATTTACTTGCATGCGGATCTGAACTAGCTAAACTACTTTTATAAGTTGATGTAACAGTTGACTTAGGTATTATATAACCACTACCTTCAACTGCAATAGGTATTATATACTCCCTGGGACTTTTACTAATTGGTTTAGTTGTAATGTTTTGTTCTTCACTGCTATCGATGTCAGATTGTTGACTTGACTGATGAGATATAGAATTTGGACGTGAATAAACGCTCCGGAAAGTAGTAGTTGACGTTGGGGATAGAGAGCTTGAAGAAATTCTTCTTATTGCTTGAGCTGCTTCACTCATGAAACTTGGAGACTCTGAAATAGAATCTATATTTTCTTTAACTCTGGAAATAAAAGAACTGTTTAATTTCTGAGTATTATTTATTTTGTGGTTTCTGGGTAAAGTTGAACTTTTTAAAGTTATATTCAATTTACTAAAAGATCTTTTTTCATCAGAAGAATTTGAAGGAGATATTGGTGAGCTTGGTTCACTTTCTACTGGAGTACTTGGTTTGCTGACAGATTTTTTAAAACCAAAATTGTTGAATTCATTTTGCTCTGTAGGCGTAGAAGGTGATCCAATAGATCTTCTTTGCATAGGTTTTTTTCCTATTACTCCACTTATAATACTCACTGCATGTTTTTTCTCTTCTTCTCGTTTTCTTAGATTTTCATTTTCTACATTCTTGATATTTTGAGTATCTTTAAAATCAATTTCTATTTGTTTCATTGGAGATTCTACATTTTTATCATCGCCAGATCTTTTAGCTGATTGTGTGTCTAAAATTATTTTAGATATAGGTCTTTTGGTAATTTGGGTAACTCTGCTGGTTGACTGTGTTGCTTTTCTTTCAAATGCTAATTTAGCACCTCCCACATTTACACCAGGAATAAATATTTTTTTTGGTTTGTCTATTTCTGTAGGAGAAGTCAATTGTTTAAATTTTTCTGCTGTTTCAAATATCTTTGATTTTCTTCTTTCAGTTATTTTTGATGCAGTTTCACTTGCTTTTGTAGTCCCAGAATCTAAAGACAACGCTCTACTAAAAATTTTGCTATCCTTTGATGTTTCTATTCGTTTTGTTTCTGCATATCTAGGTACCCTACTTGTAAATTGAGGTATTTCAGGTTTATTGTTTTTAGCTTTTAGATCTTCAGTTTTCATTTTATGTTTACTAGATTCTTCAGATGGTGAAATAGGTTTTTGTGTCCGAACCGTAGAACACAACACTGGAGAAGTTACCTTTGGCGGGCCTGAATCAAGAGGAGCTTCTGCAGAAGAATTCGTTAATGGTGAATTTTTTGTGGGAGAATTCGCTACAGGCACATTGGCTACAGGAGATTTTGCTTTAGGCGAGTTATTTCCACTAATTGATTTTTCTGTTTTAGAATCTGGCTTTTTAAGATTTAATTTTATACTAGGTTTTTCCTGTTTAGAAGAAACTGGTGATACAGATTTCTTTTTTATTTTTTCTTTTTCAACTTTTTCTGATGTAGGAGATAAATTTTTTAACTTTTTTGGTTCTTTTACTGAAACAGTTGCATCAGAATTGCATTCAGTTTCCATGGAATCTTGATTATTATTTAACAAAGGTGCTGTAAAATGTTTAGAATCTGTTTTATAATGCTTAGTTTGCCTCTCGTCATTTGTATTTTTTTTCTTTGTTGAGTATTCTTTTCTTTTTACACCAGAAGCTATACTTTCATCTTTGGACGGACTTGATTTTTTTGTGGGTGATAAATCATTACTTACAATAAAATCATCAGTTTTTGTTTCTGAATTATTGCTTTGATCCATTTGTAGAAGGCTTCCTGCTGAATGACTCTTTATTGGTGTTATTGCATCAGTTGACATATTTGAAACTTGGTCAAGACTAGGTTGTTGTTTATTTTCATTAGGAAAACTTTCAGATTTTGGCGACTGAGGAACTAAAGAAAGTAACAAATCTAGCCTCACAGGAGTTTGAGCTGCTAATTCTTTTGCTATGTCTAAACAATTTTTATCATACCCCTCATTAACCCACCAATGTAAGCAAATGTTTTGAATGTTTGCTCTTTTTTTAGGACATACTGTTAACATTTCTTTAATAAGACTGGAAGCCCGTGATGGTTTTTTTGGTTCAAAATAATCAGAATTAGAAATTTGTTTGACTAGTCTTTTAAAATTTGAGCCATCAAAAGGCATGGCACCGTAAACAAGAGTGTACAAAAGTACACCCAAGCTCCAACAATCAACTTCAGGTCCTTGGTATGGTGTACCATTGACTATTTCTGGACTAGCATATAATGGACTACCACAAAATGTACTTAATAAATTTTTTTCTGCAAATACATTGGATAATCCAAAGTCAGCAATCTTGGCATTACCTGACTGATCTAACAAAATATTTTCAAGTTTTAAATCCCTATGACAGATTTTGTGTGTATGACAATAATAAACAGCGGTTACTATTTGTCTAAATAATCTACGTGCTTCGTCTTCTGTTAGAATTTCTTTTTCACTGAGGTAATCATATAATTCACCACTGGAAGCATATTCCATAACTAAAACTATTTTTTCTCTATTTTCAAAAACTTCATAAATATGAATGATATTTGGATGCTGAACACTTGACATGATTTGGATTTCACGACGTATCCTGACTAGATCAGCATCTGACTCAATTTTGCATTTTTTTATTGTTTTTATTG
Organism: Anagrus nilaparvatae; assembly: GCA_022575985.1. NCBI lineage: Eukaryota > Metazoa > Arthropoda > Insecta > Hymenoptera > Mymaridae > Anagrus > Anagrus nilaparvatae. The sequence goes on along the minus strand of JAKSXM010000247.1, from coordinate 23,316,986 downwards.
CAACTTCCTCGCCGGTTTCTTTGTTTATACCTAATTGTACTTTACCATAAGTACCTTGTCCTAATTTTTTAATAATATCAAACCTCTGCTTTAATTTCTTCTTATAATTGTGAAGACGTACTCCTCCAGTACTTTCTACACCGCCCATTATATTATGAATACGCGATTCCTCGATCACCATTTTTTAACCTTTTTCCTGTCTCCTACTTGGTTTTAAATATTTTTCTTGAATTCGAGGAAATATTATATCAAGTTTAAATATATTAAATCCATATAAAAAATAAATTTAAGTTTTTTACAGAAAAAGAACAATAAACAGTAATATATTTATAAAAATTTCTTAATTTACTATTGTCAAATTTGATCTAAATACGTAAAAACGAAGAGCTTATGCACGAAGATTGACTTTAATCGAGGAACCATCTTTATTTACTAATTTTGGAACTGTGATAGATTCTATTTGAATACACATATAACTATAATGGTTATATGTATATGTGGTATATGTGTACATCGCGTGTATGCCTATGTATATGTGCGCAACTTTTACTTTCGCCGATCTTTCTGAATCAGCTGTTTAATATAGCATACTTAATTTGCAACGTAATAATTTATGCAAAATATTTATATTTTTATTTGCAAAAATATCATGCTTATGGATTCATTTTTATTTAAAAAAATGGGAATATAACAAATATTTTGTTTAAAAAAAGTATGAATCATTATCTATAAATATATATATTATTAATTATATATATAGTATATCATCTTGATCTATAACATATAAAATTTATTGTGCAAATTATAACTTATATATATAGGATTACATAGTACTTTATTAGATGATTAGTTTTTAATTTAAGAAATTTAAAAAACTGGAACTATACGGTTCCTCAAGCAATGACAATAAAATATTCATTATGGGTAAAATGAGCCAATATCAGGATGAACTGCCAATATTATGTATTTTAAAATAATATATATAATTATAAGCAATGAAATTATAAGTACTTTTCATAAATGAAAATACCGTCTTGCTGGAACGGTATATATACAGGGCGATCCAGAGCGGGACGCATTGTTTGTTTATTAGTTAGCCAATCGCAGCCAAGATTACAAGCATCAACAAATAGCGACGCACCTTATAAAATAAAATTCACGTCCCGCTCGGGATCACCGTGTATAGTGCCCCCCCCCCACTTTTATCCGAAACGAAAGCTCTTTTGCACTTTTTTTTCTTTTAAAAAGTTTATTATGAATAATATTTTTTTAAAGTCCAAATAAACTTATATTGGTAATTTTTTGGCGGATCTGTGGCTGCAGATCCTAGCACCAATGTAGGATCAAGTAGATCCCTAATATGCGTTTCGTCCAGAGGTTACCATCTGGACTCGTCAGGGGGGTTATTCTCATAGAAGTATATGGTTATTCTCTTAAGTCAAATTTTTCTTTCTCTTCCTCTTACACGGTTTTGTCAATAAAGCAGCGAGGTCTCGAGAAACAATGATTTTTCTGGAAAAAACTAGGGTTAATTTTCATTGAAGGTTTGTTGGTAAAAAATGATAATTCCTCATGAGTTTCTATCTAGTCTTAAAACAAATTGAAATTTAATTTTTAATAAAAATCTAAGCCGGTATTAATCAAGTTGCACGTCCCGTACGAACTCACCTTATAGAGTACCGTATAGAGAACTCTACTTAGAGTAAATTAAAAATAACATATCCGAAATTTAAAGTAAATTGAATCTTTGCACTTTCTATAGAATGGTAAATAGAATCTTTGCACTTTCTATATCTCTATATGGCACTCTATACGGAATTTCGCCGTATACATAGTACTGTATTGAGTACTACTCTTATAGAGTACCCTAGAGTACCCTAGAGTACTTTATACTGTGAGTTTCTACGGGGTATTGGCTGCCTGGGCGGTAATGGGTTAAGTGTAGAGGCCGCGGGCGTGTACAAACAATTCTGCTGCAAAAAAAAAATAAAAAAATAATTTAAATTTCCAGTTTGAATATCAAATTTATAAATAGCGACCTCGAAAATCCCCTTAATAAAAAATACAAGCCAATGCTTGGCCTTTTTTATAAGCTCTATGATTGAAGGGAGGGGGGGTCTAGGAGTGAGAAAGCTAAATTATATTATGTAATTCTCAGTATGAAATAGCTAGGTTTTTTTCATTAATAATTATTTTAAAAATTATTTTTTCCTTATATTAATTAATTATATTTTCCTTAGCTGTTGGCTATTCCTGACGGGCCTTTTAAGAAATAATCTCAAAATAAACAAATGAATCAAAAAATTATAGCCAATTAGGGATTTTATTCCGAATAGCTTAAGACCCATTTACTCTGACAGATATAAATATTTTAGAACACTTACTTCAAAAAGTTCATAATACCCATAATATAAATTATTTTCGCAAAAGAAAACACTTTTAATTCCATGCTTTTATTTTAACAGAAATGCGAAAAAAATACAAATATTTGCTAAATGTTCAATAAAATAACTTTTTTAGAAATGACAAAATTATTGACAAAATCACTTCTTCATAATTTATGTTAAAAATTAATTAATTAAATAATATTTTTTACATTGAAACTTTTAATAACATAAACAAAACAAAAAAGGTTTTTCAACTAACATTTTTCAATGATTTCTTAAAGGGCCCGTCAGGAATAGCCAACAGCTAAGGAAAATATAATTAATTAATATAAGGAAAAAATAATTTTTAAAATAATTATTAATGAAAAAAACCTAGCTATTTCATACTGAGAATTATTGGATATCATTTCAATCGTAGGTTGAATTTGAAGTATGTATGATTCACAAGGCAAGAAATTTAAAAAATATATCAGAAAGCATTAATGTACCTATTCCACGCAGTATACTTTTCTAAAGTAAATGGAGGGGGGAGGGGTTTTTATATACAAGATAAAAAGATTCATGGCCCTTAAAATATATGCCCGTGATATTATAAGAAAATAATAATAACAATAATAAAAACTGTGTCACTTTATCGTATTTAAAAAAAATAACATAATTAATCGGGATTAAATGGCTTATAACTGATTTTTTTTTTTTTAATAGTTTAGAAGCCGTATATGCTAGATGTATGCATTTTTCCAAAATTTTCGTAAGTTTACTTTTACAAGCCAGGTAAGTTTTCCGATACGCTGATTTCAAATTTTAATGTTCCGACTCCGAATACTTAACCCAAATACCGAAAAAACGTATTTCTCAGTCGCTTTTGAAGGTTATTTAACATAATTATTATATGAAAAGCCGTGTTTTTCGGTAGATTTTAAAGATGCTTTAAGACTAAAATAAATAAAAGTTTCTTGTTAAATATATCAAAAGACTGTTGAAAATCGACCAAATAATACGGTTTTTTGGTATTACGGCCAACTTTTTGGGGTATGGATTTAAAATTTTAAAACCTGAGCAAGGCCGGATCCAAAAAGGGGGGGGGGGGCTATTAAGGTCAATTGAACCGGCACCCAAAACGATAAAAAAATTTATTTTTTCAACTAATTTTTTTCATATAATAACGTCAGGGTTGGTCAGGGCACGAGTTAAATCGGGGGATTCAAAATGCCAATGACTTTTTTACAACTTCTCAGCCACCCTCGCAGCCATCCACAGTTTACCAAAATCAAATTATATACTATTTCCCAACCCTGAATATAACGTAATTTAGGGATTAATATTTTTATCCTTTTAAAATATTTAAAATCGACAAACATTTGATATTTTATTTATACATAAATGGATAGATAAGTTGTTCGGTCTTTTTTTAATATTGAATTCCAAGATATTGAAACATAATATTTTTTAATTATGTAGTTTACTTAAATCAGTATAGGTATGTTATCTAAAACATTAAAAATATAAATACACATGATTCATGTGGTTAGACTTATTACATACAATTTATATTTTTTTTATTTTTTATCAAACCCATGAATTTTTATTTTTTTATGCAGACAAAACAATTTTGATTTTAATTTGATTTTAATTTTATGTGCTAAATATGAAAATGCTTTAAAGTTACTGTATTTGTTTATTTTTTAGTTTTTTTTCTAGGAAATATTTATAATAAAAAATGTTATCAAGAGCTTTTACATTAAAAATTAAAAATTGATAGACCTATAGCTTTTTGTAGAATTATCTGGAATTTTACAGGGTCACTTTTGTTATTAGATAAAAATAAATAAAAGTTACGTGTAGCCTGACCCTTAAAAAAAAGCCTGACCTTTAAACAAAATAGTACCAAGACCGACCAAGACATAAAAAGTTGTAAAAATTCCCGTTGAATTCGAATTTGAGGTCAGTTTTTTGAAATTTTGCCCCCGGGCGGCTCAAATTGCTTTTTTAGGCTTAGAGCGGGAGATTTTTAACTGCCCAAATTCAACAATTAAGACTCAAACCTTGATAGAAATGGTCTAAATACTATATATTTATGATACTATATATTTATGTACTTTGATGTGGTAAATGTTGCTGGGTGGTTATATGCCCTTTAAAAAACGTCAGAAGCATAATAATGGCTTTTTAAAACCAATTTTCAACGTTAAAATCACATTTTTTAAGCGCCTTATAGTATTTTTTAATTATATTTGTACTCAATCGACTTTTTTATGTTTTTTATACATAAACTTGATATTTTTCAAAGATTTTCAGTCCATTAATTCACGCGTCTCCAATAAAATGCGTATCTATGTGTATTTAATTGAAAATTAAAGTTTGAAAAAATTGAAGTTTTTGGATATCATATTTAAACTAACAAGGGGAGTTCAATGAGTTTATTTATGTTGAAAAAACATTCTGGCTACCCTCCGTTTATTCCAATGGGACTTCTGGGCCTAGAAACGCGGGGGTTCAATGTTATAAAATAATAAGGTTTCTTTTTGGGAATTTTCAACAAAATGACAAAATCTCACAAGTTAACCAAAACTCTTCTGGTTGGTCTCATTTTTTTGGTGTAAGTATTACCTTTCAAACGTCGTAAACCAAAATTTTTTATCACTAATTTTCTCATAAATGTAGCCAATTAACCAAATGGCCATTTTTGGCTAAAAATGACCATGTTTAAATTGCTGCCAAATTTGTAATTTTCGACGAAAATGGGTTTTATACGTCTCAAAATATTTCCACAAGCTACAAATTTCTTAGAAGGTTTTTATCCAACAGATTTTCAAGTGCAGGTATATTGTATTTCTGAAACTTTAAAGAGAAATTACAAATTAAAACTTTTTCCCAATAGTTTGTATTTAATTTTAAATACAGCTTTAATTATAACTACTTTATGGTTTTCCCGATTTTCGTTTGAGAATCTATACACTTTAAAAATTTTCCGGAATCTTGCTTTTATTCAAAATCAATATAGTTTTCAAAGCATTTTATTAAAATTGTTTCTCAATTTAAAAAACAAACTCGTATTTTTGTATAATTATTGTGCATTACTTTGCAAAAAAATGTCAATTTTATCTTCTTTTTAAGTAAATATATAGTTTTAATATATAAATTACAATATAAAAACTTTGTAGAGAATCCTTTTAAATTTAAATTTTAACAACTTTTCTCAAAAACGCGTTCTCCGCGTTTCAAAATATCGCGCACACTCTGATCTAATAATATATACCGGTAAAATCTACAAAATAAGTTTTTGTTTTTATCCTTTTACCATAAAAATATTCTGTTTATAGCCAAGATAAAAGCTTTGCTTAAATTTATAAATTAAAAGTTATAAAAAAATCAAGAAAAATTAATAAAAATTAAGTCAACAAAGTAATAATCAGCACAAGCAACAATTGTTTTTTTTTGCAGTAAATATTATATAACCTCAATTTATGGCATATTATTTTGGAGTTTCAACACAAAATTTGTAAGCAATATTTAATAAACAAATTAACTAAATGCAAAGGTTAAACTTATTTTACCACGTTGAAACAATTAAATAATTTATTTTTTTCATGCATTTATTAAAAAAATGCTTATCAAACTATATTGTTTTTTTTATTATTTTTTAGGTGATATTTTTTGGAGCACCAAGTTCGTTAATAAAATTATCAATTTGCTTGTATGGCTTCCTAAAGTATAATATAATATACCATTAATAATTCAAGCCAATCATATTCACACAAAAAACACCGCTGTTTACATTTTTTATCTAAAATTTTGCATAAAAGGGTATGTTTTAAATTAAAATAATATATTTATTTAATAAAATCATATTTTAAGATTATTATTGAAAATTAAAATTAAGTTAAATGCAAAATATGCAATTATTTTACAAATACAAATGAGATTATTGATAAAAAACTACTTAAAACATTACATCTTTTTTAACGTGCTAAGCCAGGCTTTGCAAAAACAGAGCAAAACCCTCCAGTAAGTATAATTACTTACAGAAATCATTTGGTATCTCATAGTGGTGAAAAGCTATACAAATGTATAAAATGTAAAATGTATCATTCTGTATATAATTATATATATATGACTCATTTTCATTTTTTTGCAAAAATAGATTTAAAAAAATTAATATAAAAATCTTGTTTTAGTGCTGTAATTTTTAAAAAACATAAAATAAAAGTTTTTTCATTATACGCTGCAAAAAAGATCTACTTTCTTATTTTCGGGCGATCTTTTTTTGAACACGGGAAAAAATGTAGGAAATTTTACTTTAAAGCCAAATGCTATTTTTTTTTCCCTTGTTGAATAATTAGATATTTTTATCAAAGGATCAACTTGTTATTGTCATAAAAACTTAGTAAATTTAAAAAATTTTTATTAATATGTTAAAAACCGCATATTTTTTTAGGTATAACAAAGATTTTTTATGATTTTGTGAATAAATAAGAAAATTTTCACCATATTTTAAACTAAAATAGCATCCAAAGCATTAATTTTAGGTTTATATTTGCATTTCTACCTGAGCACCAAAAATGAAGAAAAAAATTGCCGAGGCCGCGACTACCACCATGAATTTCTGGTAGTTTGTACACTATAGAATGCAAAAAAAACGTGCAAATGAAATCGGCGGTGGATGCCAAAAAAATTTTGCCACTTTTATGTCAAAAACCGTGTTTTTCGTATCTGAGCTACCCCAAATGTTCAAAATAACTTTTTAGGCAAATAAAATTTAAAAAAATAGATAAAACATCTGGTTGCCAGGGAAAAACCACTTCAGAAGAAAAAAAAAACGTTTCTTTTTACGATGAAATTTAGCACGTTTATCGTCAATTTAAGATTTTACTCAAATTTGTCTTAAAAAAGATATTGAAAAAAGTCTCTTTTTGAACATAAAATATGCATTATTTGCTATTGATTATTATTGTAAAATACGAATTTTTGTTTTTTAATCGCTTACTTTTTACCTGAGTACTCATTTCTTCAAGAAAAAAATAATTTTTTTTTCGAAATTTGAACTTTTAGGTTAAAAACCAATGTAAATCAGTGTTAAATAAATTTTGCTACATACTTACCGTTTTCAAAGGTTTCTGAACTAAAAATTAAATTTTTGTCAATAAAAATGATTTCTTTCTTGAAGAAATAAATACTCCGGGAAAAATTAATCGATATTAAAAAAAAAATTATTATTTTACGATGAAAATCAAGCTAGTAATTTATTTTATTTATTTTAATATTTTCATACATGTGAAAATTTAACGGGTATATACTACACTTCTTTACAGTTATAGATACTTGATTGGTCTAGTTGTACTTTGACTGAAACTATGAAATTTAAATTTAAAAGCTATAAATAAACATATAATGAATCAATTAGACCCTTATATTATATACATTTGATTTATATTCATAGAATAAAATAAACAATTAATGTACAACTTAGTTTAATTCAACAAGTATAAGAAAATCTAGATCAAAATGCTGCATTATTCAATACTTTTTACTGTACATGGTTTGTAATCTAAACTTTAGAGCGTTTCTGTCGTTCATCAGATTCAGGTAATTCATCAGATTCTGGTAAGTTCAGAAACAGGCTTATTTCAATAGAATTTCAATCATTTTTAAGACAAATTTGAGTAAAATCTTAAATTGACAATAACTTGGCTAACTTTCATCGTAAAAAGATAAGTTTTTTTTTCTTCTGGAGTGGTTTTCCCTGGCAATTCAAAATTTTGAAGTAGTTTTTTTTAAATTTTATTTACCAAAAAAGTTATTTTGAAAATTTGGTGTAGCTCAGATCTTTTCTCCAAAATCTTTTTGGCATCCATCGCCGATTTCGTGTTCACGTTTTTTTTGCAATCTATAGGGTTCAAACTACCATAAAATTATGGTGATTTTTTTTTTTTTTTTTTTTCATTTTTGCTGCTCATAATACGTATTTTCTCAGAAATCCATGCACTTATTTTGCTGAAAACACCAAGTTCTTGATAGGAACGATAAATGCTGTTTGTCACATTTTAGCCATAAATTTATTTTCAACTTTTAATTTTATTAATTTTTATCGTGTATGGTCAACAACTTTTTGAAATACAAAATTTAAGGCAAAAAAATTTGCAAATTCTTACTTCAATCCATAGATACAACCACGTGACACTATTTTTGTAAAAAAAAATAGAAATGAGCGATATTGTATATAATATGTATATGGATTTTAGAATAATTTTTTACAGTATCAGCATTCTTGTAAATTTTATGAAATGTATGAAAAAAAAAATGTTTCATAATATGTACTTTTAAATAGATTCTCAAATAGATCAATAAAAAATGTGACTTTCTTTTTTGTTTTATTTTAAGGTCTTCCAGCAGAAAACTGTTCATAGTTTGCGAGCTGGTAATTTAAGGATTGTTAAATCATTTTTTGGTGCTAGCAAAAGCTTGTATTTTTTTGAATGAAAATTTTCATTTGATTTTCGTGAATGATTTGATTATTGTGAAAATGAATGTACCAGGTAATATTTTTGAATTTTATCCATGAAATAAGAATAAATTAACATTAAGTTTATTTTTTTCAAACAGATTCCAATGGTTTGATTAATCGTCTGAACGATGATTGTCTGATACATATATTTCAGTATTTGACAATAAAAGAAAAATTTAAAGCAGAACAAGTTTGCAAAAACTGGAATCGAGTTCTTAAATTGACGTGGAGTTCGATAAAAAACCTTTGTATAGATAACATGTTACCATACAAATATTTGCGGGAAATAAATGATGTATACAAGAAAAAAAATGCAATTTTTTTGATAAAATTGTTAAAAAACTGCGGAGTTTATGTAAATAATTTAGAGTTTCGTTATATTTTAAGAAAATTAATAGATATTAATGTATTAAATGAAGTATCACATTATTTTAATAATTTAGTAGAAATAGCATTCAATGGTAATATATTTACCGATGAAAATCTTAATTTAATATTTCAAAACAATCCCAATCTGAGCATCATTACTTTAGTCGATTTAAAAATCAATGGCGATTGTCTAGTAAACTTAAATAAAAGTTCCATAAAAGAACTTTATCTTAAAGAAACTAAATTTAAGTCAAAAGGATATTTTTATGGTTTTTTGAGCCTTTTAAAAAATTTAAATATATTATTCATAAAAAGTAATATCGAAGAAGTGACAGATATCATAGCATTGATGATAATAAGTGATATAAAAAATATCACTGTGCTCCAAATTGAATTAACAACAATATCGTCCATTAACAATCTTTCTGCATTTATATCAAAGCAAGATAAAATTATGAAACTCGCATTAGGCAATGTATTAATTGATAAAGATTTTTTAAAAAATTTACCGCAAGAATGTCTTGAAGATGTAGAATTAATTATGTGTTATGAAGGATATGTATCTCCAGAAACTAGCTTAAATATATCATCATTTTTATCAACACATAAAAAAATACGTAAAATTAGAATTGGTGGTCATCCAATTAATGATGATCATAATTACTTGTCAAATATAATTCTCGATAAATTAGATATAATATTGCAAATGAAGGATTCAGATGCTGAAATAGAAATACATGATCTAAACCTTCAAAAGCTTCTATATATACAAAAAGGGATTCATAATTTAAAATTGTCTCGTGTGGTGCTTAACGAAAACCTAATAGAAGTCTTACCAAGAGAATGCGTTGAAGAAATCCATTTAAGATTAAGAGAGCCTTTGAAATCTCGACAAATAATTTCAAAATTTTCGAATTATTTATCAAATTTAACAAACCTGCGTAACTTAATCATTAACAAGATAGAAATTGATAAAAATTTCATAACAAGTTTACCATTTGAGACTTTAGGAAGATTACATTTGGAACTCATCAATTCCGACAATATAGATCTGAGATGCCTTGAATGTCTTAAATACTTAACATGTTTTATAATTGCGTTTGATTTACTCAATGATAATCAGTTAGAAGCTTTAAGTGAAAAATTAAATCCAAATATTAAAAAAATTTACATAATGTGCAAGGTTTACTCTCCGTCAAATAGAAATAACAAACCGTTATTTGCAAGATTAAAAAATCTCGAATCTTTAGCTTTAAGATATTTACGTAGCTTTCCTAATAATGGACAAGATGTTAATAATATATTGAAAAATTTGGTATGTGAAAATTTAAAAAAATTGTTTATTTATAATTTTAAATTTTCAAATAAGGGATTAACTGGAATCAGTAATCTCAGTAATCTAATTAAATTTGAAACAGAGTTTAATGATATTACAAATAAAGAAGTTTTATTTATAATTAAAAAGGCTCAAAGTCTTAAAGAATTAAAAATTTTTTCTTCAAGTTTTGTAACGAACAAACTAGTAAAAATATCCAATATAATAAAAACAAAACGTGGAGACAGGCATACTTTAATAATATCATTTCATGAATGTGATAATATCAACTATATAAATCTTGAAGATGAAGCGTTGGTACAAGTTCATTATATTATTGGGAATCATGATTAAATTCATGCTTACATTTTTACCCCCTCCACACGTAGGTGTGTATAAAACATGGTTACTCTTTTTCCATGAATAACATAGGAAAAGTAACAAATAGTTCATTATTAGTTATAATAAAGATATTAAATTGAAAAAAACACATAAATTTATTAACACAATACTATTTCAAATGAACACTGTTTTATTTTTGTAAAAATTTTAAACCTTTAATTCATTTTATTAAAAATATTAATTTTTGGTCTATATGCACAATGTTAATTCATACCTAAGGGTAGTCATCTTACTTACACCGACGCGCGTTGCATGTGTTTAATCATGATTCCCAATATTATTTGAAGGCCTTAAATACAATCTTTAAAACAGTAAAATAAAATAATAAAATCAATAATAAAATAAAATCTTTTATAAAAATATTTTTACCAATAAAAATATAATAATTATTTAATATGTTATCACATACTTTTTCTTACTTAACTTTTAGAGAATTAAATAATTTAGCCAATTTTATTTTAATTTTTAATTCATTAAATATACAGGACTATTGTCCAACAAAAATTTATATATAAATTCTTTAATTTTCTGATTTTTTGTATTCATACTTACTTTTTTTTTGGTTTTTAGTTTTAAAAAAAAATTATTTAATAATATTAAATGTGTAAATATAATTTGAAAACCAAATTATGTCATTTTTAATACTAGCATAATTTAATAAAGTTTTTTGTAATATAAATAAAGTTCAAATTTTTTGATAAATAATTTTATGTATATGATAAGAAAACAGAAAATTTTTTTCTGAATGTATCAAAATTTAGATCTTAAAGGATTTAGATCGTAATATACCTAAATAATAAAAACTAATTTTGTATAAATTAAAATCTTTTTTTTGCTAAAATGTAAAATATTTATTTAAATTTATAAATTAGCAAAATTTTTAAGGAATTTTTTATTTATCTTGCTTTCTCTCCAAAGATTATAATAAGATCTAAAAAACTGTTCTTTTTCAGTCCAATCCAACAGAGCAGTCATTGATTTTATATTTTATGTACATTAAATGCAAAGTATAAATTTTATACTTTGCAAAGTTTAAATATCGTCTATTCTTTACATGCTGTATGGATACCGCAGATATTTCAAAAATTCGAATTTCGAATTTTTTCGAAAAATTAGTGAATTTTCAAAATTTTTTGTAAATATTCGATAAAAATCGTAAATTTAATAAATTTAGTATCGAAAATATATTATCGAAAAATTCGAGAATTCTCGATTTTTTTTTGTGATTTTACGAAAAAAAGTTGTAAATTCACAACTATTTTTCGGAAATTTACAACTATTTTTTGTAAATTTTCGAAAAAAAATTGTATATTATCAATTTTTCTTGCGAATTCACAAAAAAAATCTACAGTGTTCTAATTTTTAGTTAATATACTAAATTTAGTAAATAAACGATTTTTTCGAATATTTTCAAATTTTTTCGAAAATTTACTAATTTTTCGAAAATGTTCTAATTTTTTTGTTAATTTAAGAAAGTTACTTTTTACAGTGGAGATTTGCTCTATTATATGTTTTTTGGGTCGCTGATTACGAAAATCGGGGTCTTTTCCAGGAGATATTTTTGGAACACCCTTAAATTTGCAAAAACTACCCCCAAAAAGGTGTTTATTTGATATATTAGCAAACTGAGTTTCAAGATTTAGCCAAGAATTCTAAGATCTAGGGGTTTTTTGGGACGCTGATCAAGAATTTGAGTCAATTTTCAATGTATAATTAACTCTCCCCCTCCCCCCTCCATTTACTTTAGAAAAGTATACTGTATGGAATAGGTACATTAATGCTTTCTGATATATTTTTTAAATTTCTTGCCTTGTGAATCATACTTCAAATTCAACCTACGATTGAAATGATATCCAATAATTTTCAGTATGAAATAGCTAGATTTTTTTCATTAATAATTATTTTAAAAATTATTTTTTCCTTATATTAATTAATTATATTTTCCTTAGCTGTTGGGTATTCCTGACGGGCCCTTTAAGAAATCTTTGAAAAATTGAAAAACCTTTTTTGTTTTGTTTATGTTATTAAAAGTTTCAATGTAAAAAATATTATTTAATTAATTAATTTTTAACATAAATTATGAAGAAGTGATTTTGTCAATAATTTTGTCAATAATTTTGTCAATAATTTTGTCATTTCTAAAAAATTTATTTTATTGAACATTTAGCAAATATTTGTATTTTTTTCGCATTTCTGTTAAAATAAAAGCATGGAATTAAAAGTGTTTTCTTTTGCGAAAAAAATTTATATTATGGGTATTATGAACTTTTTGAAGTAAGTGTTTTAAAATATTTATATCTGTCAGAGTAAATGGGTCTTAAGCTATTCACTATTGGGTAACTTACCCATTTCCCCCAATTAGCCACTACGGAATAAAATCCCTAATTGGCTATAAGTCTTTGATTCATTTATTTATTTTGAGATTATTTCTCAAAGGGCCCGTCAGGAATAGCCAACAGCTAAGGAAAATATAATTAATTAATATAAGGAAAAAATAATTTTTAAAATAATTATTAATGAAAAAAACCTAGCTATTTCATACTGAGAATTATTGGATATCATTTCAATCGTAGGTTGAATTTGAAGTATGATTCACAAGGCAAGAAATTTAAAAAATATATCAGAAAGCATTAATGTACCTATTCCATACAGTATTATACTTTTCTAAAGTAAATGGAGGGGGGAGGGGGAGAGATATCAAAAATATCATAAGGTAAATTGCTATCCAATAATAATATCATCGTCTTAAAAGTGGCCATAGAATGAAAACTACATTTATAACTAAACAGGGATTGGTATATAAAAGATTTTCAGGGTTTTATAATATATTTTATCCATAAAACAGTAATTATACCCCAAATTTATAAAACACATTAAGTTAATTTTTTAAACAATTGTTTATTTTCTATATTATAACTAGATATTAGACAATTTTATTTATTTTTTTAAAAGTATTTTGGATTCTAAAATCAAAATGCCTAATTGTAACTGAAAAAAATAAATTTGGCAAAGAGAGAAATAATTTATTCTGGTTTTTAATTCTCTTTAAAAAAAACATCCAATGACACATACTTTCCTAATAGAATTTTTGGTAGGCTGGTTCCACACGGAGCGCTGTAAACTCACAGTTAGCGTTAACTCGGTAGTTATATTACATATATGTATATACTACGCAATGTATTTTAAACGCAGGTTTAAGATAACTTCGAAGTTAAGCGCTCCGTCTGGAATCAGCCGTAAAACTATTCTCCACGTATTTATTTTTATCACAAGTATGAAGGGTATCCACCACAGGGTTTTTTCGCGCAGCATATTTGTAACTAAAATATTTTAGGTATATAATATTATTTATAATAATTTTTTAATGAAAGAATCAATACTTTACAGTATCTGGTACAAGAATATAAACAAAAAATTGATAATATTTATTTGTTTAAACAAATACGACCTGTTAAGCTTTTGTAATTTTTGACTCATAAAAGCCTGAGATTCCAGATGTGAGCAACTTGGATCAAAATTCTGGTTGTAAACCATTTAATTCTAGAGGGAGGTATCGTAGAAATTTTTTGTTAAATTTCTTGATTAATGAGTTACAGCTAATTGTTTATAAAAAAAAAAAATTAAAAATGCTCTAAAATTTATAGCCAAGCAGAATTTTGATAAAAGTTGCCCCGGGAATTGGAATCTCAGGCTTGTAAAACCCAAAAATTACAAAAATTGAACAGGTGGTATTTGTTTAAGGCGCGCCTCTGATTTTTTAAGTAAAAAAAACGCACTTTTAAATTTGTAATAACTTTTTTATTTAAATATTTATTTAAAAAATTTTTTTTTTTAATGAATGTATAAGTCTTAATATACATATTAATATACATATTCTTTTTATTAATTTTTTTTTTTATTGTCCCATCTTGTAAATATGGACCGGAAATTTGAAGGCTGTTTTTTTGCGGTCACCAGGAAATCTCCACTCCAGGTACCCCGACAAAAAAAAATTCGGCGAGGTTATTTTTAGAACCGTTATATCTAGTGCGGAAACCAACAAAATTTTGAAATTTTAAAAAAATAAAAAATTGGACCGTAAAAGAAAAAAAAAATCAATTTTCGCGCACGAAATTGGACCTTGTACGTTAAAAAAAAAGTACAAAAAAGGCAATTTTATATATTTTTGTTGGTTTCCGCACTGGGTATTTAGTTTATAAAAAAAATTTTAAAAAAATCTAGTCAATCCAACCAGTATTTTTGGAGCAATCCTGGTGACCGATTTAAAAAAGATGGTTTCGAGAAAAACGCGTTTAAAGTTTTTTTTTCCCATTCACAAACCTGGTTTGCTGCTTACAACAACCTTAATATCTTTTTAACAGTAACGAATATTTGTACAAAATTTTTTTCTCATATTCTTGAAATATTTTTACACCCAAAAAAAAATAAAAAAAAATATCAAAAATTTTTTAAAATTTTTCAGAGGCGCGCCTTAAACAAACAAACATTTTCAATTTTTTTTTCATTAAAAAATTATTATAAATAAAATATATAGCTAAAATATTTCAGTTACAAATATGCTGCGCAAAAAACACCCAGTGGCGGATAGAATGACCTTAAATACTATAGTATAATTTTTTTAGACAACAGTTTTTTGCGGATGTAATACTTAATTTTGTACCTCATTATTATTTTTAATGCAAGTACTAATTTTAGAAATATCGTAATTACTCGATTGCTCGAATTTAATGCTTAACTTTTTGAAAATTTTTATCTCATAAAAAAATAAAAAACACCATTTAAAAGTTTTAAAAAAAGTGTGATATGTATAATAATCATTATTATACTAATACTAATAATAATACGGGCCATGTGTGCTCTGAGAGGCAAAGAGAGAGAGAGAGAAATAATTAATTCCGGTTTTAAGTATTAAATTTATCCTCTTAAAAAAAAACATTTATGACTTATACTTTCCTAATACAATTTTTGGTATAAAACTATTCTCCTCGTATTTTTTGTGTCACATAAGTATTCATGGAAAAAGAAATAGAGAAATAAATAAAATACCTCCTTAGAAGTTATTATTTCCTGTTGATGCTGTTAATGATTTAGATGATTTAAATACGTTTTTAGCTCGAAATATATCGAATTAATTCGATACATTTCGATTGGAGATAATTTTTATACTTGTATAAAGAGTAGAAAAAAAAGACAGCAATAATTCCTTATGAAAAAACGCTTGTTGTGCCAGAAGGAAAAAAAAAAGACGTGTATTAAAGGTCTAGAGGCTGTGGGACTCGCCCCCACCCCTATTCCATTTTGATACCGACTGGTATCAAAGAATTATTCGAAAAAAATCGTTGATGTACTACCTAAATTTAGTAAATTAATAACAAAATTCGAGTATTCTTGATTATCTTTCCTGAATTCACAAGAAAAATTGATAATTTACAATTTTTTAAAAAAAATTTATAAAAAATAGTTGTGAATTTACAACTTTTTTCGTAATTTTACAAAAAAAATGGATAATCCTCGAATTTTACGAGTGATAATAATACTAAAGTAGAGGGCAACCCCCCTTCGCGCTGAAGCGCGCCAACCCCCTCAGATCATATTTCATGTTTAATCGAAATAAAACGGTGATTTAATTCATAAATAAAAACAATTGTCGATCGAATAAAACATTTTTATTTTTATTTTTAAAATTTAGTTCAACAAAAAAATATTCCATTATTGCTAGAACCCTTTTCAGCCATCAAAATAAATTTTTCTTTTCTTCTGATTCGATTTCGAGACGAGACCGAGACGAGACGAGGCATTCACATCGAGACTCTCGGGAAGTCTCGTCTCGAAAAAAAAGTTATTAATACATTTAGTTAATTTAAATTTTTTTTTATTATATGTAGCTAACGTCGCTCTGGCCTTAAATCCCAAGTCGTTGAGTGATAAAAAAAATAATAGACATTTAACTATTTAGTCAAGGCGCCAGCAATGTTAAATGCATCCAAAAATTTTTTCAGCACTAGAATGGATGCACCTCATTGAAACTTATGTATTTTTGGTCGCTGAAACCGATTTTTAAGGTTTCATCCATTTTCGGTTGGCCAGTTTTGAGTAATGGACGCTATATTCTAAAAAATCGGCGAAAAATTAGCAAGATTGGTAATATCTTGAAAACAATAGCTAATTGAGCCTGTTTTGGGTACCCCAAAAAGGTTTTCGGGGTTGCTGATCACGGTTTTGAAGACAGATTTATAAAAAATAAAATGGCGGACTCAAAATGACGTGTTTCTATAACCTCAGAAACGGCGATTTATGCTGTTTTAAGCATATTTACGTTGTCTAATAAGTTTTTCGGACAAGTTATAAAGAAACTGAGGTCATAGTTTTAATTCTCAAAATAGCTGGCTAAAAATGACGGATTCCTAACCTAAAAATCGAAGTCCCTAAAAAACGTCACTTTTTCGCCCCCCCCCCCCTGCTGAGCCAAACTTTTTAAAATAATCTATCCAATGAACATGTTTCATGTTAATATTCTTAATGATCTATTTCATCTAATAGCGAAATATAATAATTTAAAAAAATAAAAATTATCTTTTTCTTGATATATTTTGATTTTAAACTCCCATTTGGAGTTTTTTGTATTTTCGGATGACAAAAATTTTCAAAAATATATTAATCGGAAACCGCATATCGAGTAAAAACCATTATTTTAAATATAAGTACTTTCATAGAAATAAATGAGGCATTACATCAAAAATTAAAAAAAAAAAGTATATTGCGAGATTCTTTGGTGAAAATAGTTTCGAAAAAAAAATTAGGTCTTAATACCATAAAAAAAGTAAAAATAATATTTTATTGACCAGAATTATAGCTGAAATTAATTTTTTATTGCTTCAACTTATGGTTGCGAAATATCATCGGTTAAAAAAACACAAACACACAGATACTTTTTTTAAAAACCGGGTTTTTTTAGCCAAAATTCGGGTATAAATATATTATATCTTCCGCTGTCAGTAAATAAATTAGAAGGTTTAAATAGTAAATAAAACGATTTATTTAAATAAAAAATATTTTATTACGCTTACGCAATATACAATTTAACTTTTAAAAACAATACAACAATTAATTAGTTATCTATAATTCTATACAGAGATTCCGATAAATATCTATATAATTTATCTATATACATTAAAGAATCCTTATAATTAACAATTTTCTATGAAAACTACTTGAAAAATAATGTGAAATTTTGAATGATTTAACAATATAATGTTATTTACAATGAAAGTATAAACTTATTAAATATATATACTAGACATTTTTTTTAAAACTTATTAAATTAAATTAAACATTCAATATCACAAATGAATTAGCAAGAATACTTATTAAAACTAAATAGTTGGTTCGCAATCAATGCGAGAGTTAATAGTCTTGGAACTATTAAAATTAATATCAAAATTTGTATTTAATTAGAACTTTCCTAACTTAGATCTAAAATTTATTATCAACCTATTTTGTATTTTTATAAATGTTTTTTATTTCCGAATCATCGGAAATTCTGTGCTTTTCTCTATATTTGCTTGTTAAATATTTTTTTGATTTTCCATTTCTCGAGCCTTATCCGAAATTTAAGTCTTCCTCCTCGGTAAAGCTAGCGTTAACGCTGCGCATACTAAAAAGAACAAAAACATTCATTCAACATTATTTTAATTTAATAATTATTATGAAAATACTTACATAAGCATACGGATCCTATCATTATAAATGGTCCTAAACACGATAAGTCGAATAAAATCGGAAACATAATGTTACCGACTACTGCTCCCACTCGTCCGATAGTCATAGTTATACTAAGGGCCATTGTTCTAAAAATTAAATTTATTTCATTAAATAAAGTTTGTACAAAAAAATAAAATTAAATAATTGTATACAAAAAAAAATTTTTTTACCTAAGCGACGTTGGGAACATGTCAACAATAACATTATTCACAATAGTTCCACCAATACTCGATAACGCTACGAATGTTGATGATATTATAAGAATTTCGATCTCGGTTTTTGCCCAGTATAACAAGGCACACGAAGATCCAGCTCCAATGAAGCATATAACTGAAAATCGAAATTATTATTATTTATAGGAATAATTTTTTGAAAAAATTCGTCCTTTACTTACCCATCAGTCTTCTTTTGCCTATGTAATTGACTAGTGATTTTGCGATGACGTATCCTATAACTGAGGCAACTGATATAATTATGGCATTTTTATATACGGATCCGGGAACATTAGTCTAAAATTAAATTTTTTTTCATTACTTGATTGTTAAATAAATAAAAAATTTTATAACCGTTTGTTTTTTACGGTTTTTTACTTACATTAGTACAGTCTACGGTGTGAGGTTTGTCTACTTCCAAACCTCCACCTAATTTTTCACAAAAAGAAGATGATTCTGAGTTTGAACTACGATTCATAATGGCAAAAAGTAGTGGCATCCACTGCCTTAATGTGTTAGATCTGCGAAAAAATAATAAATACAAATTGTAGCTTTTTCATTTTTCAAGAGCGCCTGATCATTTAAATTTTTGAATCACACCCCTAAGTTAAATATTAGTTTTTTTTTGTTTAATTTCTACAGAATGGCAAATGTGTATTGGTTTATACCTACTAATTTTTTTGTGAAATCGTGTGTAGAAAAGGTTCCAAAAATTTGATCGACACACGGATACGCATATTTTTCACAAAATAACCGGAATAATAGAGGGTAAACCATGAATTGAAGTGGCCATAATACCTCAGCCATCTGTCTAGCTGGAAAGATTTATGATATTTGTGTTTCTATTCTTGGAATCCCGAATATAATAATTATAGTACGATATAATAGTATATTATGATATATTTTTTTTGAATTACAACGGAAAAATAATTCATTACCGTCGATTTTTCCGAGAAAAAAATTTTTCTCCGTGGTTTTTAATAATAAACTTTCAAACTTACCCTATCGTTGCTCCAAATTGAATAAATGCCGTTGAAATTAATACTATTACGTAAGGTTGCATGACCAACGGTTGAATTTGTTTTAAACTGCCTACAACAATTTGTTTAAAAGTTGCACCAACTACTTCAGTAGTTTCTTCTTCCTCCAAGCATTTGACCTGTGTCGACATAACGAAATCAAAATATTTAATAACGAATAATGGGCATAAATAATTAAATATTAATTGAAAAAATAGTTATGTGCATTGAAACATGACCAAAATATCTAACTCATGCCTCAGTCAACATGTTAAAGTCGCATATTTTTTAAGGCCTAGAAAAGTTAAAGTTACCTTAAAAAAAATGCAGAAAATCAGAGCGAGACAAAAAGATAAAGAACATTAGCTTAAAATCAATATAATCATAACTACCTATATGCTTAACGCTTTAGCTGGCAACAATCCTACCTTAAATTTCATTCATAATAAAGGATACCTTTTTTCAGTATGAAAAATTTCCATCCTCGCTCGTAATTAAAAACCGAGTCAGCCAGATATTTGAAATTTTCCAAGAACCTAAGACAGGGGAATAAGGTGCAAAATACCCCGAATATCTTATAACTAATAGATACTTATACCTTCAGCAATTAATTGATGGAAAATGCTGATAGGAAATTCTCAACAAAATGCATTCAATTTAATAATTCAATTGATACATTTTAATTTGCTTTTCCCTGTTTTATACAAATTCAAATAATGAAACATAAACTTACCGGGTAAGTGTCTGGTTCGTTTCCTGTGTTCATTGTGTAGATTTTTTTGAAAACATCCAAAGCATCCGAATGCCTTCTTTTGGATATTAAGAATCTCGGGCTCTCCGGAAGAAAGCACAACGCTACGCTTGCAGTTAGCGAAGGTAATGCCGAGAGCATTAAAAACAATCTCCAGGATCCAACGGTTATTTGTCCTGAAAATAGCGCACTTGCTTTCCAAACCCATGTGTTTGGTATTATCAACCATGCCAAACCTGTAATTTAAAATTTAAGCTATTTTTATGCGTTATCAAAAAGATAATATTATAAAAAATAATGTAATTCAGCTTGTTACGTTCATATTTTTCATCATAACAAAGTAATTAAATCTAACTTTATTCTAAAGATACAAAATGGGTTATCTTGAAAAGCATAAAATATTGTTTACTTATTCCACGTTTTTAACGATTCCGAAAAAATTAAATTTTTAATATCCTTGTAAAATATACTTTATTTTATTTAAAATAAATAAATAAATTAATTAAAATATTCAAAATGACGTATTGAAGGAAAATAAAAAATAAAAAGTTTAAATTCATGCAATAAAAGAATTTTGATTATTTAAAAAAATTGATAAAATATGCTTAACGATTCTTAAAACAATGTACTAAAAAAAATAACAAAGAAATAAATCATCCTTAAAAATTTTATTAATTAAAAAAAACACGTTTCTATTAAGTGATATACAAAAAATATTAAAAAAAAAAAATTACGTGTTTGATAATACTTACATGATAAGGAAATGTGTCCAACAGCAAACAGAATACCCATCCACATGTACATTTTCGGTCTTTGGAATTCCCCGTGCAATTCAGCTAAATACGATTGTAAAGCTGCATAAACGCCAGACGTTCTGTAAAATTTAGATAATTTTATATTTCCCAATTATTTGCTTATTTTAAAATGCTTTCCTTAAATACTTACGCAATACCGTCCAGTAATTTTAAAACTATAAGTTCCCATGACACCTGTACAAAACTACTCGCTAAGGTACAAATTGCAATAAAGAAAAAGCCATAAAGCATTATATTTTTTCTTCCTATTGAATCAACTACAAAACCCCACACAAAAGTACTGAGGATCATGCCTAAAAAAAAATTATTAATTATTATTGGTTGAAACATAACGATAGAATTTTTATTTTAGTTAAGACTATAGATTTTTTTCTGAATGCTATCATTTTTCTAAGCTATGGGAAAACCCACTAAATTTACTAATTTCTTCAACAATAGAGTGGGATTTTTTAAAATTACAAACAATAATTCCTAATATATACCATTTGTCTAAAAGAATTAAGTATTTACCATCTAATATCACCCTGCAAAATCTGAAGAATTTTGACCCTGCTTAATGTTTGAGTTATTGTCTTATTGAGCCCAAAAGTTAAAATTAAAAAAATTTTTTTTTTTTATAACAGATTTAAATTGGAGACAATAGATCGCTTAGTTTGGTTTTAATTAGCAAAAAACAAAAAATATTTGAGTTATTGCAACGTTAGTGTATGTTTATTTTTCTTGGTGCAATAATTTGTACACGAAGCGTTACCACATAAATTCTTAAATCTCCCCACCATTTTCAATCTGTCGTCAACCTCCTAAAGGATAGCAAATTTATTTTTCTTATATCAAATTCAAAAAACATATTGCAAAAAATATGGAAAATTTTCATTAAATACTGCTTGAAACCGATAAAATTCTAAAAATGTTGAATTTTTATTTTTAGATAGGAAAAAATTAGTTAGGAAAAAAATGAGCTTCTATTATTTTGATTTGAATCAGTAAATTGAATGGATTTATTCATATAATATGAAAAAAATTTAATGCGTCAGTCGACTTTTTGTCCGCTAAATGTTACATGTAATGATAAAAAAGAATTTAAAAATTTTTCACTTTCATTATTGTTGCCTTTATTTATAAATTGTAACAATGCACGATTAGAAATTTTATAAGACATTAAAAAAATGAGGAAAGAGTTTAGAATGATCTTGTATTGTGCTTGTATTGCAT
Organism: Anagrus nilaparvatae; assembly: GCA_022575985.1. Lineage (NCBI taxonomy): Eukaryota > Metazoa > Arthropoda > Insecta > Hymenoptera > Mymaridae > Anagrus > Anagrus nilaparvatae. The sequence goes on along the minus strand of JAKSXM010000247.1, from coordinate 23,294,238 downwards.
TGCATAATTATAAAACCTATCTTGTCTATTATCAAGATTCGATGTGCTTCTGACGAATTTTCTACTATGTATAATAATCTTTTAATGAACAATGTTAGTGATAGTTAATGAAAAATTGCAAATATCCGTTTTTTATTTAAATTATTAGTCACTTCCCTATAGTAAAGAAAATAACAAAAAGGCAATTCGGGACCTTTTGGGAAATTAAACTATACTTAAATAAGGAGCAACTTTTTTATCTTTTTATGCAATTTAACAGAAAAAAATAAAAAGCATACCTGCAAATGTCATGGAATTTAAAATGCCTTGTTGTGTTAATGTGAGTTGGAGATCGCACTCTGCTGATGGAAGCACGTAAGATATCGATGCTGATTGGTAAGTTATGGCCCAACATATTGGAAATAGCGTTGCTAAAAGGAGATAATTAAATTTACCTTTACCTAAAAAAAAAAAAAATAAAACAATTGACATAATTTTTTGTATCGATAAAAGATAATTGAACAAATATTTAATTAAATAATATACTGAAAATATTAATTATCTGGCATTGTCGGCCGTTGGCACTCAAATGCTCATATCTAATGATATAGATTCCTAATTGAATTTATCGTTTATTTATAGATTCAAGATTTTGCGATTACCAGATTTTTTATTTTATTAAATAATTTAATTTTATTAAATTTATCTAAGAAAAGGAATTGATTAAAACTCGACTGATGGCGGCTTGTGATTAACTCACGCCGAATTCATCGTGCAAAAATGCCCAAAAAAATTTTTCGTGAAATACTTTAGAAAATTAAAAAAACCCTTAACTCTTAAATAGTTTAGTTTTTTCTTATAAGTAAAACTCGATTAACAGTAATTAATTATTTAAAGTTATTTTATTATGTTACGGTATTCTAAAAATCCGAAAAAATTGCATTGTTGGATTTGAATTAAACAATTAAATTTTGAGTAATAAATTTAGTTTCATTTAACTATAAATCTGATAAATATCTCGTGTTCAAAATACAAAATCTGTCTCTATAAACAATCTCATTTCAGAACTTCTCTGCTTATTATCAAGCTTATTATTCGGGTTTTTTTGTCGCTCTCTATATGATTCACCCTTTAAATAATCGAGTCGACCAAATATTCCATAAACAACACTTTTTAATCTTACAATCAAATGCGTAAAACTAAATTATTATGTATGTATTATATGACTATCATTTTAACAATAATAATATTTACATAAATATTATTGTTGATTTTATCGTCCAGTTTTTATTAAATATAAATTTTTGTTATTGCTTTATTAATGGTCAAAACGGGGCTAAAAAATAATAATTTATTTTACCTTATAAAGACCAAAAAATAATCTATATTTAATTGAATAAGTTGGCTCAATATTACTCAATGACTGTGAAAATATTTTGTTTGAACCTTCAACTGATCACTGTATATTTTTAATCTGTTAGAAAGCTTTTTTGAATTTCAAAATTTCAATTAATGTGCGAGTATGCTAAAAATTATTAGTGAAGTTTTTTAGTATAATTTTTGCACGTTTAAATGAAATTTTACAAAAATATTCTATTTTTTCACGCGGACGTAAAACATGTCACGAAAATTTCTGCACTTTAGGAAGGTAAAAATGTCGTCAGCTACACAGGAGAAAAACTTTAGACAATCATAGATGCTAGTAATTTGGTTAATATCAAAACTTTTGCACCATTGGTATTAAATAAACTATTTCGTTAAATTAGCAAATTTGGGAAACAAGAAAATATTTTTTCTCTGTTGCGCGTCCGACAAAGACGCGTTTTCTTGACTCATCTGACGCAGACAAATCCTATACGGATTAATTATTTTTTTGTATATGCGTCGTTTAATATTTATGTTTTATTATGTATTGAATGGGTTAGCTTGAAAATTTCTTAAGCAAAAATCTGGATTCCCTAAACATGCACAACTAAAATGAACCAATCTTTTATTTACTCAGAAAAAAATTGCATTTAAATTTGTTCTCGTGCATTTAAAATAGGGTCATAGGGAGTGCTAAATAATTGAGTTTTTTTATTTTGGAAAATAAATTGTAGATCGAAAATTGACTTGTTTGACTGAAAATTAATTAAAATATAATTGCCATTGCAAAAGATAATGGTACAATATGTTGTTGAAATGAAGTTGTGTATAAAATTTAAAAAATTCCCAATGAGATAGCAGTTTTACAGCTGTTGAAACGAAAGTATTACGGTATATTAAAAAGACATGGGAATTGCATTAAATAACATGCAATTTTAAATATAATTCAGGTTTTTTTCTTTCTCAAATGTGCTAAATGAAAGTATAAAATAGTAGAAATTTTTTTCTAATAAATATGTTATTATTGCATATGGAATATAAATTTTCAATAACAATTAACGACACGTGCAGGAATTCTCATAAAACACCTTCTATATAAATTTCCTCACTTACGAGATTCAAATGATCAAAATCGTTATTATAAATTATGCACGACATTATTTACCGTTAATACACCAATATAATTGCAGTCTACAGAGTAGTATAGAAAGTTCATATTTAGAAAAAAAAAAAATGTATTATGTATGTTTCACACAATGACAGTTAATAATGATCAGTATCGATTATGTAAACAGCGAGAAAAAGTTAATATACAGTTTAATTATCAGAAAAGCAAAATAAATTACCTGTTAAAAAAATAGCCCTTTCGAAATCTACCGGTCCTTCGTCGGATTCTTTAGTGTGTCCTTCACCTTCAAAATTAATAACAAAACTTGAGTATTTATTTGTTTATTTTGGCACAATGTTACAATATTATTATTAATTATAAACATTTTAACACTAAAATAAGTAATCACAATAAAATTTTTGCTACTTGCCATCGTATTTTATGGGTGACTTCATTATTTACATATCACGCAAATGCAAATCCCTCGTTTCTGTTTCTTGTGGTTTAAAATAAGGAACGCTTCAAAACTATGCTTTTATTGAAAATTTAGTTGATTAAACTTTCTTTAACTTAACTCTCTGTCCGTTTCCAAAGAAAACTCTCGAGCGAATGTGAGTGATGACGATGTTTTTAAATATATAATACTTTGTTCTCTTTTTATTTTTGTTAGTTTTTTTTTCTCTCTTAAATGACTAAAGAAAAAAAAACAAGTTACTATGAGATCAGAAACTTTTGAGATAATATCTGATATTAAAAGTACTGCTTCGATTTTCGTTCCTATTTATATGGTTTTTCTTATCAGTTATCTTTCTTTTGTTTATTCTAGATACACGAAAGTCAGCTGGAGGTATTAAAATTTTAATTTTTTTTCAAAAACATGCTATCTGACGAAATAGAGAAAGAGACAGATACACGTAATTCCAAAAATTTTTTTATTTTTTTTTTAATAGCGGGCTGTTGTTACATATCGGTTATCCCCACGCGATGACGAATCTCAACGTTTTATTATGTTCTATGTATGTATAATTTTTTTCTCTCATAGTCTTTGATTATGTATCAATGTAATATCTATATGATTTACACCTAAGGGATGCTCATAACCTAGAAAATTCAATAAAAATAATTTTCCACTCGTAAATGGAATATTTAATAAAATGTTTTGTTAAATTAAAATAAATCAGTAGCAATGTTTATAATTAATATAATTAAATAGTGTAATAAAACAACTAAGATGCCTAAAGTTGTAAATATTAATTGTTTATCACAATTTAAGAGTTTTTTTATTCAAGTATACAAGTAAATATGAGTCATATTATTTATATTGTTACGCATATGACTCAAATAATACATTAGATTATAATCGAATCTCGAATCAAATTGAATCATTTATACAGAGGACACATAATAAATCATTTTTTGGCTATACATTTTCATAGACTGAAACGCATCATTCATTTTCTTTAGTTGTAAAAAATAATTTTACACCTCTATTTTTCTTAGCATTATTGTAATATAAATAATTTATGTTGTATTGTGTAATATTTTCTCATACTTTCATCATAATTATGTTATCTTTAATGATATTTTCTTCTTAAATTTTTTCTCCAAAAAATTACCTCTAATTTTCTATTCAATTATTATCAAGGAGATTATTGCTTTATAAAGTATTTTTAAAATTATTTTAAAGATATGTAATGAATTTTTTTTCATTATTTTTGAGCACTGTGATTTAGAAAAAAACGGAAATAAATTTGCTTTGATCGAGTTTCCATCCAACTTTAATGTGGATTGGCTTGTTTTACTCCTGAAGATCTGTATTTTACGAAAAATATGACAAGAAAATTTTTTTCCTCACGTTTTGCACCCTTTTTTCAGAATAACCCTTAAAAAAACTCAAAAATTGTAATTTAGCCAAAAAAATTTTCTCGTCTAGTCTAGTCTTGAAAAAAAAAAAAATAAACTTATGTTTAAAAAAAAATTACCCCTATTTTATTCCTAAATCCTCAAAAACTAATCTTAAAGTTAATTATACATGATTTAAAAAAAAATCAAATTTTATAAGCCTATTAACTTAATTTTCGTATTTTTTATGGATTTTTTCGAAAAAAGGGTGGAGTAAAACAAGCCAACCAGTATTAAAATTGGATGGAAACTTAATCAAAGCAAAATTATTTCCGCTTTTTTTTCTAGGTCACTGTGTGCCGAGGCTTCGAAAGTTTACAAAAAATAATTGTGAATTTGCAACTTTTTTCGTAAATGCACAAAAAAAAATCAAGAATTCTCGAATTTTTCGATAATATACTAAATTTAGTAAATTTATAATTTCTTTCGAATGTTTACAAATTTTTTTTAAAATTTACTAGTTTTTCGAAAATGTTCTAATTTTTTTGTTAATATAAGGAAATTACTTTTTACAGTGTACCAAACGAATTTTAGTATATACAGCAAACCATAATTGTTATTTAATTTATTAGATTTTTTTAAAATATTTTTTTTTGTATATTTTCAAAAAAATTGTAAATTTACAATTAACTTGTAGTTTTACGAAAAAGTCGAAAATATACGATTTTTTTTGCGAATTTACGAAAAATAATTGTAAATATACAAGCGTTATTTTTTGTTGAAAATGAACGGAGAAACGTTTTAAAAACATAAAAAAATTTATTGAAATATTGTAACTATACCTATTATACCTTCTTTTTTTGAACTAATGGTTAAAAATTTTTAATTTTTCACAAGGTAATTTTTTTTTTGAATTAATAATTAGTCTCATAATTAATGCTTCTGCAATGAGCATGGAAAGTAAAAAAGAGTTGGCACCTTTTAATACATTAAAAAAAAAACAGTAAATTTTAGGTACTACAGTTCCTCAAGCAAAATATTTTTTGAAAATCATTACATTTAATGCATCATATCTGAGAAACAAAGTGACACCAAATTTGGCATTAAGTCATAAAAAAGAAAAAGAAAAAGTTTTTTTCCGGAAAAATTTTACAGAAAATATGAGCTATTGTGAAATAATGTATTCCTCAAAACTAGAACTCTAGTGGAAAACAAATTAGTAATTATTTCCAAAATGAAAAAAAATAATCTTGCTTTAATTTTTTTTTTATGCAAAGATTTTGGGGAAAAAATTTTCGAAAACTTAAAAATAAAAATTTTACTTATCAAAATGGTTCCTCTATGAGTTCAGGCTCGCACACAGAAAGTTGCGCTGGGGTAGGCTAATAATGATAAATTTTTTAAAATATATGAAAAAAATTAAAATATTTGTGAAAAAGATGCCTTGAAAGGGTAGGCTACAGCCTAAGTAGCCTATAGCGTGTGTGCGCGCCTGACTGTCATTGAGGAACCAAAGAATGAATAAAGAAAAAACAAGTTTTTAATTATTATTTACAAATTTATGGGTTAGTTATGTTGTAAAAAAAGACCTTTAATCAGTTTTACTATTTTGACAAAATTATTTAAATATAAAGTATACGCTGTATATCACATCGCTCTTTTTAATCATTAAGACATTAAGGTAGGGTGCTACTTGGATCGCCCGTGGTGTCAAGCAAAATCCGCAAATTAGTTTACAGGAAAACGGGAAGAGATAATGGAAAAATTTTTTGGGATATAATAAATTAACTAATAAAGTATGTAAAAAAATTTTGTTTAATTAATTTTTATAATTTTTTATGTGTTTAAATTTCATTTGAAGTTCAAGAATTTTCGCCGGAAAGAGCCCGGGAAAGAGCCGATGATACCATTGATAACTAAAACATACTCATTTAATTATATTTTTATTTTTTTTTTTTTTTAGGTGCTGCCAAACTTTAGTTATCAATGGTATCATCGGCTCTTTCCGGCGAAACTTCAAATAAAATTTACACATAAAAAATTATAAAAATTAATTAAAAAAAATTTTTTTACATACTTTATTAGTTAATTTATTATATCCCAAAAAATTTTTCCATTATCTCTTCCCGTTTTCCTGTAAACTAATTTGCGGATTTTGCTTGACACCGCGGGCGATCCAAGTAGCACGAGATTAAATCTAGAGGTGGGCGTGTAGCATAATTAGGTTTAAGTGTCTCGCGACACGTACATCTTTTTGTTTAGAGGCCCAATTTAAATTACGTCAGATAAATATTCGAATTAGGGTAGTATAAGAAAACAAGTACAATACAGTTCGGATCTTAAAACAAAAAAATCTGTAGCTAGATATTTAATCCTAATTATGTTATATGCCTGCTACTTAATACGCTCTCTTTTATTACCCTTCTTAAAATAATGTATCAATTATAGAATTGAATTGAAAAAAATATTTATAATTTATACAAGTTTTTAAATAAATTTTATGGTCCACCATGTTGGAAAAACCAAAAAAATTTTCAAATTAAATTTTATATCGTTGCGCCTGCCCTTATTTTACGAATCTTAGATCAGTATTTTAATTTATATTTCGCCATCTTGGGAAAACTGGAAAATATTTCGGTTGTGAAAAACAATCATTTTCTGTACGAAGTACTTTCTAAATGAACTTGAAAAATCTGATATCAATTTAATTTAAATACATAAGATATACAACATTTTACAGTCATTTATGCAATAAATTTCAAATACGAGTGTTGGCCGCACTCGTATAATCCTCAACCCTCTTAAAATTTTAAAGAGGGTCACCGGTTCACGTGGGCCGAAGTATATGCCATACGTCGCGGAGACGTGTACCAAAGGACCGACGTAAAAGGATTAAGCTTAGCCAAAATTAAGCTTAATCCTTTTACGTGGGGACCTATGCTATACGTGCGTCACAAGTCGGCAGAGCGCTTTGCCGAACGTCGCCCGAACTTCGGCCCATACTTGGCCGGCACAGTTCAAAAGTGCGTGGGTTATAATTCTTATGTTTTTCCACATTTATCGTATGCTTCTGGAATCTGCTCTCCTTACACATCCAAGTCGTCGTATAAAATAGAACAAGTACAACATCTTGTTATTAAATATTTGTGTAAAAAATTTAAAATGCCAATGAATTATTTCAATCATGATTATCACAGACCCACGGTGCGTTTTAATATTCAAACTATTGAATCGCATCATAGGGTTCAAAATAAGGTGTTTACTCACAAGATATTGCATGGTTTAATTAAATATCCACTACTTAGAAGCTAATTCAGCTTTCAAAATATTCCCTATTCAATACGCGAATCTAGACGCTTGGTTGAACACATTTCTCGCAATGACTATATAGGCTATGCCCGGATCTATATAGTGAATCGGCCCACGAAAGATATTTAAAAACTAATTGTAGTAGGTCAAAGTAGACCTAAAAAAACTTGGATCCTGAGGTTTATAGACCTCCAGGTGCCTTGGGCTCTGATTGGCAGCCTATTAATGACAAAAAAAGTACATTTTTAACGAATTTTTAGTAAACTTCCAGACACTCGTGTGATAAAAAGAATCTGCCAAAATGGTCTTGCAACCTCTCATTTGAAGCGTTGTACAAACTTTGGATGAAATGACTTTAGGAATTAATTTTAGTGCATCGTTTTGATTGGCCGGCTAGAAACCACCAAAAATAAACATTTTTTTTGTTGAGAATTTGAACTTTGACAGCGGTTTAAAAAAAATTGGGGGATATGCACATTTTTTTTATTTTTTTAATTTTTGACCAGAAACCTGAGTTTTCTTTTGCGATCAGCCACACTAATATGGAGCAACCTGCTTAAAAATTCAAAAAAATAAATTTACTTTTTTTTTCATTTATTTCGATTTTATTATATATACTCCAGTAAAAATACGGGTTTGGTTATATTATCATTAGCAAAAAAGGTTTTTTGAGTCGCTGAATACGAAAATCGGGTTCATTTGGCAGAGAAATTCACCATTAAACATTCCCCAGCAAAAACTATCCCCAAAAGATGTTTTATTTACATATTCGCACTTTGAGCGCTCAGAAATGCACCATACGGGTTTTTTGGGTCACTAATAAAAAATTTCGACTTCTTTAAAAAAAAAAGTTTTAATAATCAATACAAGCTTTTTTAGGTCTACTTTGACCTAATACAATTAGGTTTTAAATATCTTTCGAAGGCCGATTCACTATACAGATTCGGGCATAGCCTTTACTTCTATTTATAAACCGTTGTAAAAGGCTTTGGAATACTATACCCTTCAATATTCAATCAATTACTAATCCTTATTTATTTATTTAACTAGCTGCTGATAAGTTTACACATATTGGTTACATACACAATATATATATATATAATATATATATTACATTATACAATAATAAAATCAAATTTTTATTTCTAAAATATTATGGTTAGTTGAATTTGTTACTCTCATTTTGCAAACTTATTTGCTATCCATTGTAATTGGAATTTTTTAATTATTATCTAGTCAAAATAATTTAATTAATTATTAAAATAATGTATTTTTAGACTGTAAAAAAATGATTTTTATATTTTTTTATTTATGTATTGGATTGTAGAGGCTGTAAATGTATTAATTAAATAAATAAATACTAAATAAATAAATAACTTTTAAATGAATTTAGAAATAATATGGGTGATGAAAAAATAATTAAAACTAAATAATAATTGAAGTTTAACTAATTATCAAAAAAATTGAATATGTAAATTCATAAATGTAAGTACCTTAAAGGTACCAACTATATTTAACAGACTCTTTTTCATTTTCCATGCTTATTGTAGGTGCATTAATTATTAATAAAAAAAAATTCTTCGACTTTGTAGTTACTATAGTACACCATTGAATAAAGGCTAAATTAAGGAGAAACTTGGACAAAAATCCTTATAGAGAAAATAAGTTGTGAAATTTGCTGGTTTTGAGTTAATTAGAAAGGGGAAATAAAATCGGACATTCCATCCCAGCGCTGCCCCCCCCCCCTCCCCAGGGGGAACTAAAGTTGGGGCAAAACGGTTTTTTGCAAATAGCTCAAAAAGAAGCAAAATAAAAAAAAAGTTTCAAATAAAAGTTGTAGCTAAGAAAACTTTCTACAAAAATGGTAGTTTGCAATTTTTTAGTCAGACGCACTGGCACCGAGTTAAAAGCGGTCAAAGTTTCGACCTTTTTTACCAAATTTTCAACTCCTAAGTGCTGCAACTCCTATCTGTGGGGGTGCAGAAACATAAACATGCAAAATTTTACATCCACATACATACTATTATACGTAAAAAGACTTACATACCCATATCTATCACTTTTGACTACCAAAAAATCCAAAAAACTCATCAAAAACGCGTTCTTTTTTTTCGCTGTGAAATATCGATTTTTGATAATTTGATAAAAAAAGCCTAAACTTTGACCGCTTATAACTCGGTGCCAGTACATCCGACTAAAAAATTGCAAACGACCATTTTTGTAGGAAATTTTCTCAGCTATAACTTTTATTTGAAATTTTTTTTTTTATTTTGCTTATTTTTTGAGTTATTTACAGTGCTGGGTTGGAATGACCGATTTTGTTTCCCCTTTCTAATTAGTCCAAAACCAGCACATTTCACAACTTTTTTTCTCTGGAGGATTTTAATGTGCATGTCGAGACCTTTATTCAATGGCCTATAGAATCGGTGCACGAAAATCAAAATGAGGCATATTTTTTTCTTGTTTCGAAACTGACAAATTTAAAGAATCTTAGTCTGTATAAGGTGCTTATAACGTTATTTGAGATTTTTTGGCTTTGTACATTTCATTTCTACTCGTAATCAATCCGAGAATCAATCATGACACCTAGATTTTTAACAATTTTCTCGAAAAGAACCTGTAGGATGCAAAGTAATATTTTTTTTTTTAATAAATCAATCTTCTAGGAGTTTATTAGGGCCAATGACTATAGTATAAGATTCATCGAGATTTAATTTTAAATTGGTTAATTACTCCAGTAAAATCACGGTTTTGGTGGTATTGTTTGTGGCCGCTACCAGATTTGGTCTATTATAGGTTTTTTGGGTCGCTGAATCCGAAAATCGGGGTGTTTTCTGTGCGCAATTGGGGCTTGACCCTTAAATCGGGCAAAACTGCCCTTTCAAAGGGCATTTTTGCTGTATTCATTGTAGGCCTTTGAAATTTAGTATACAGGGGTTTTTTGGGTCGCTGATAACGAATATTGCAGTTTTAATTATGAAAAATTACCCCTTGACCCTTAAATCGGGCAAAACTGCTCTTTAAAAGGGCATTTTTGCTGTATTCATTGTAAGCCTTTGAAATTTGGTATACAGGGGTTTTTTGGGTCGCTGATAACGAATATTGCAGTTTTAATGATGAAAAATTACCCCTTGACCCTTAAATCGGGCAAAACTGCCCTTTAAAAGGGCATTTTTGCTGTATTCATTGTAAGCCTTTGAAATTTGGTATACAGGGGTTTTTTAGGTCGCTGATAACGAATATTGCAGTTTTAATGATGAAAAATTACCCCTTGACCCTTAAATCGGGCAAAACTGCCCTTTAAAAGGGCATTTTTGCTGTATTCATTCTAAGCCTTTGAAATTTGGTATACAGGGGTTTTTTGGGTCGCTGATAACGAATATTGCAGTTTTAATTATGAAAAATTACCCCTTGACCCTTAAATCGGGCAAAACTGCCCTTTAAAAGGGCATTTTTGCTGTATTCATTGTAAGCCTTTGAAATTTGGTATACAGGGGTTTTTTGAGTCGCTAATAACGAATATTGCAGTTTTAATTATGAAAAATTACCCCTTGACCCTTAAATCGGGCAAAACTGGTCTAAAATTCAGCATATTCTGCAAAACGTGCAGTGGTCAGAGCTGCGAAAATTGTGAACATAACTCTGACATAAATTCAGAAAACACATGTGAGGATAATTCCATTTTAGAGCCAAACGTCACCATAGACGAAAACGATGACAGTCTTCTGGAGAGAACGTATGAAGATTTCGATTGTTCAATTTTTGAACCAAATATTAGTGTTGACTGCATTTATAACGATAGCTATGATAATATTGAGGATACAACTCAAGTACACTCGGTCCAGAGTATGGAGTATGATTAATTGTATATAATATTTGCAAAATGTCTCAAAAATTATTTGTTTTCGTACTTTTTTGTACTTTTTTTAGAACAATATGTTATGTTTAAATAATAATAAAAAATCTTATTACTTAGAAATGTATGATTCATTTATGTATACCTTTCAAACCCTTTTAGGAGTAGTTTTAGCAAATTTGAGGCCAAACACCTAATTTTCAATTTAAAAAAACGCGATTTTCGTGAACAGCAACCTAAAAAACCCCTGTATACCAAATTTCAAAGGCTTACAATGAATACAGCAAAAATGCCCTTTTAAAGGGCAGTTTTGCCCGATTTAAGGGTCAAGGGGTAATTTTTCATAATTAAGGGGGTAGACCTAATTGGAACTTTTTCGTAATCGATTTTCTGTTTTTATTTTTTTTGGGTTCGTAAATATCTTAAAAATATGGAAAAAAATTTTTATAATGATATCTTGAATAATAAGAAAGTTATAGACGATGAAGCGAGACACCGCGAAAGGCGTAAGATACAGTATTCTAAATTTTAAACGTGTTTTTCTCGAAACAACGTTTTTTGATTTGTGTGCACGATAACTCAAAAAATAATTAAGATATCTTCCTAATTTTTTGGCTACATTTTTAAAATACAATTATCTTCTGGATTGATGGAAGGGTTTTTCCAAAAAATATCCCAATTTTTTTTTCTTTCAAAAAAACATGTGAAAAAAATTGCAATTTTTGAAAAAAATTTTTGAAAAAACCCAAAAAACCCCTGTATACCAAATTTCAAAGGCTTACAATGAATACAGCAAAAATGCCCTTTTAAAGGGCAGTTTTGCCAGATTTAAGGGTCAAGCACCAATTGCGCACAGAAAAGACCCCGATTTTCGGATTCAGCGACCCAAAAAACCTATAGTAGACCAAATCTGGTGGCGGCCACAAACAATACCACCCCCCCCCCCCCCCCCGTGATTTGACTGGAGTAAATACCATGAGCCCATTTGGCAATGATGCAACAATGTCGTTAAGCTTTGATAGGTTGATATTATCATTATTAGAATTAGATATCATCTGCAAAAATTATTTATTAAAAAAAAAATAAAATTTTCTAGAAGAATGATAAAGGAATGATAATGATAAATCATTAAATATGATTTTTAATGTCACTTATGAATAACAGACATGCATTTTCAGAACTATTTATTACTGCTTGTTTCCGCTTAGAAATTATTTAAGATATTATTATTAGAGAAATTATGTCGGCAATAGGGGGCTTGCTAGGATCAAAATTTCGATAATTTTTCTGCATAATCTGAAATTAAATAAAAAAATATTAGAGAGGTATTTAATTTTATTTTTTGAAATTACGAAAATTAACAGAGTTATAGAGGTTTCAAAAATCAAAGATTCGTTAGAGGTCTGACGTCCCAATGTATTTGTATACGGCAAGCCTGACGTCATTACTTTAATTTACATTTTTTATTGAGAAACAAAAAAATACATGTATAATATTTTTTTATCATTGTTTCAAATTATTGAAAGGATCCAAAAATTCCATCACAGTAATTACTACGAAAATTTAGAATCAAAGAATGGATTTTCTTAAAACTTCTTTCAATCTAGATAAAAGAATATAGGAAGGCCCATGGAGAGAACTTTCATTTGAAGACCACCTGCTCCAAATGAAGTCATTGTGAAATCCTATTTCTAGTTTCCTAAACTGCTGTTTCAATTTCTTTAGTCGAAACTTCAAAGAATTTAAACGAATGTTGGATATTTTTATGATATGCATTAGGGGGTTGTTCAATTTGAAGCGAGATAAATAGTATATATTTATACTAGGCCGCAAAAATAAAGAATGGCCCAGATGGCACGTAAATTGCAAGGGCAAAATTGTGCTGTGTTTTTTTTCATAAATACTTTTCTTTGCTTATATGTGTGTAAGCTTTAGGGTATAGTTTTTAAACAACCTCTTCAAGTTATGTAGGTGTAGGATAAGGGATAGGATAAGGATAAGCATAAGCCTTGGGGGCAAACATACTGATTCAATAAAACTTTTATGTATATTCGTAGGTTTTTTGGGTCACTGAAAATGAAAATGCTAGCCAGAAAAATAAATATCTTACTCCTACTTCTTTCAAGTGCCTTAATAGCTCCTTAACCTCCCCCCCCCTCATGGGGAAAATATACTCTTTCGATGAAAATTCATTTTTTATGTATATTTTTTGGTTCCTTAGGTCACTGTAACTAAAAATGCTAGCAGAAAAAAAATATCTTTCTCCTACTTTCCCCAAGTACCCCAGTAGCTCCATATAAATTATTCCCCCTATGGAAACAAATTTACTGATTAAGTAAAAATTTTAATTTACTATATATTCCTAGTTTCTTTGGGTTACTGAAACTGAAAATGCTACCAGAAATAAAGCCCCTTATAAACCCCCACTCCCCAAAAAATGTATTCATTTTCTTTCTCTTTTTTCACTCTTTTGTTTACGTTATCTAGGTTCCTGTATCCGAAAATTTAATTACATTGTAAGTTTTAAGTATCCATGCAGGGCGCTCTTGTGCCTCCTCAATACTATAAGTTTCGTATTTAATTTTCATAAAAGAAAAAAATTCCTATGGAATAAAATCCAATATTATCATGAGAAAAAATTGGGAAAAATTTAATATTGTTTGTCTAATTAAGTTATCAGGTGAAATATTTTATTTTATTCATTTTTTTATAGCATCTCTTGATCTTACTCTCGAATGATCTGCACATAGCCTTTTTTTTTTTAAGAAGGTTTGCAATCCCTTTTTATTGATCAACAGTAATCTCACCTCACATAATATGTTCATAATAAGTTTTCTAAAAATTCATCAAGGTTTGATTTAAGAAAATGTAGTTTTAATGTAATCTTAATAAGTTTTTTTTTGTAGCGTTTTAGGTCTTCCTAAAAGAATACCACAATTTCAAAAAGACTTAGCAAAGCAGTTTTTTTTAAATCGTTTATCTTTCATTAAAGTTCTTTTATGTGCACTGGTAAATAAATTTTTCTTCGGAAACTTTACGAACTATTAAAAATGAAATCTTAAGATTATATTCGTACATTTTATCTAGATTGAATGAATTACTGCTGGACAATGAAATGGGATTGCAAAACTTCTTATAAAAGATAGGCTGTGCGCAGATCATTTGATAGTAAGGTCAAGATATATTATAAAAAAAATGTGTAAAATAAAATATTTCACCCGATAACTTAATTGGATAAACAAAATTAAAGTTTTATATTAAATAAAAATATTTGATTTTTGAGCTTAGGCATAAAGCTATAAAAGCTCTCAAAAATTTTGCATAAGGTTTTAGTTTTCAAATATTACTCTCCCTTTCTTCTAAGGGTGATATGGCTCTATAAAGATAGTTATAAACCTTAAATTGAGATTTTAACTTTCAGTTATCGTATCTTGCAAAAACTAATTGAAAAGTTACGACTACAGGATTTTTGGAAAATTGGAGTTTGTACAATTGAAACCTATAATTTTCATGGAAAATTACAATTTTGGCTGAAATTAAGAAATTGACCATTTTGGGCGAAAATTGGGCCTTTGGTTTATTGACTATAGCGATAAGGGAATATGCGAAACTTCTACAAAAAAAATAAGACCAATTGAAAAGTATTTGATTAAATTCCTAACTAGCAACATTTATTAGAAGTCAGCCTAAAAACCCTGTCTTATAATATAGAAAGTAAGATGGAGCCTTGTTTTTCTAGACAGAGAAGGCCTGTTGGAATAAACTATAGTTTGTAATTTGGCGTCCTAAATGTTCCGGTTTCCATTCGTTAGTTAAAAAGTATGAAAACCTGTTAGGTAATTATAATTGATACTTTTCGAAATACTTTAAATGAAACTA
Source organism: Anagrus nilaparvatae (assembly GCA_022575985.1). Taxonomy (NCBI): domain Eukaryota; kingdom Metazoa; phylum Arthropoda; class Insecta; order Hymenoptera; family Mymaridae; genus Anagrus; species Anagrus nilaparvatae. Next base: position 23,278,900 of record JAKSXM010000247.1, on the reverse strand, counting down.
TACTTTGCATACTGGATGATTTATTGCTAAAAGATTTTGCAGATTCAGGCATAGTCGTGATTGGTTTGAATCTAATGCGATAATTAGATATCAAAGAAATTAAAATAATTATCTTGCCTCTCGTTAATTAATTTATAGGGCCTTGAAATTGTTAATGGAAAAATTTGTCTACGAAGTTAATTAATTTGAAAAAAGCTTTTTTTGTATATCGTTTGGCGATTTCCTGTTCTTAATTTTATTTTTATTTTTAGCTCCACTTTTTAATTTCCAGTACATTCTGTCTCAGAGAGTTAAAAAAAGAATTTCTTTTTTTTGGTGTATAATATTATAGAAACTTAAACCTCGGGAGCCGTTAAAAAATATGAAATTACGTAAATAAATATTGTAGATATTGTATATTCAGTTATTCCCAGATAATTCTCTTATTTACAACAAGATCAAAAAATAAATATATGGTTGTATTTTTTTAAACTATTAAAGTCAAAAGTATAAAATATAATTAAAATATTTACAATACTCATTTTTACGAAAAAATACATAATTAGATAAATTTTATCATATTTTGTAATATACTAAAATAACAAATATTTTACTTTTCAGTATGTACAAATATTACTAAAAAAAACGTAATAACACTTGTGTAAATAATATGATTAATTTTAATGTTAATGAATATTTAAAAATACCTATATTGACTACGTGGTTATTTCTTAAAAAAAATTTGAATTCTCCTTTTGATCATTTTAATTGAAAATTTGTACAAATTTCATGAATTAGGTCATTAATTTTTGAAAAAAATTACTCGCGAGTATTTGCGAGTTATTTAGATCATACAGAATTTAACTTATTTTTTGGCTATCCAAAAGTCTAAATCAATTGTTTGTGTTTAAAAAATATATTTTATACAGTGATTCAAGACTTAAATATAAAATATTAAACTTACATAGAAAAAAAAAAATGATTTATGGTTTAAAAACTATAAAAAATAAACAAAAATTTTTAAAGGATTCGAAATACATGCAGAGATATATTTTTCTCAAAATTTCTCAAATTTAGCTAACAAATGTAACTTATTCCAAATGTTTTTTCTGTTAAAAAGTACCTTTACTTGAAGTTTTGACAAAATTAAAATGAATGTATCAAACTGTTAAAAAAAATAAATTTACTTACCCTTGGAATAGGGGCCATTCATAAAATAAATAACACAAAATTTCAAAATTTTGGATTTCCTCTAACTTTATTGTAACCGTAAAAAATAATATGACCCTCTATCCCTTAGGATTTTGTTATTTAATATCGATATAATAAATTTTTACCCTAATAATTGTAAAAAAAAAAGTAAAAAAAATCATTTTTGAATATTTCTTTATTTTTATAATGAAACAAGGGGGACAAGCCCCCGCGCGCTGTAGCACGCCAACCCCCTCAGATCATATTTCAAAATGTTACAATAGGATGACGAAATACTCGAATGAGTTTTCATATATTATCATAAATAAAAACCATTGTTATTTTTATTTTCAAAATTTTTCTCAAGAAAAAAATATATATCGCATCTGAATGCAAATATTGATTATGGCCCCTCGTTGCTACGCACACCAGGCCAGAACCCTTTCATCCCTCAAAATAAATTTTTCTTTCGTCCTGTTATAGACGAAATCAAGAGCGAAATTTTATAATAGGATGACGAAATACTCAATTGAGTTTTCATATGTTATATGTCGCACCTAAATATGTAATGTTTTATTATAGTTTCAACATTTTTTATTAAAATTTATAATTATTTTTACAGTTTATAATAATTAATTAAAAATTAATATTTAAAATTTTTTTACAAATTTTTATACAGCGCGCTGCTGACACTGCAGAGCATAAATGAATCGATTAATTAGATAAAATCGTAGACGAAATTTTTAGAAAATTGTAAAATAAAATGAGAAAATTATTATATTTCTTATTTCCGTATTTTTTAATATATTTAATTGCAATTATAAATACCTACTCAAAGTTTTATTAATAATTAAGTATTTTATAAGATAATAAATATGAATAAATTAAACGAAAAATTATGTCACATAAGTTTTTAAGAGGTAGATGCTCACTGAATACAGAAAACAAAAATAATGCTGATGCCATTGCGCATATACAGAGACGCAGTTGCGTGTCAAATCATAAAACGAATAATTCGATGAGAAAAGTTGTGAGAGAGGGGATTACGAGTTTCAGGTAGCAAGATTCTTCTTATACAATCAACTTTTAATTTATAATGAAATTTTTAAGAATAAGACCATAACGTAACAAGCTATGAGACCCTTGCTACCCCAAATTCGAGCTACGTATTTTATGACTGGCCCCATATGCTAATAGTTATATTTATCCATGCAATGTTTTCGGTAACAATCAGAATCTGATCAGAATTAAATAAAATAAAAATTTTATGTACCCATATAAAAAAAATTAGTCAAAAGTGTTATCTATTAGTTCATATAAAGTATAAAAAATTTTAATAATCATAAATTTTTATGCACAGATTTTGTTGTATATTAGGTTTTAATCATCATTTGACGTAAAAAAATATCCCTTTGTCGTAACCGGAATTTTTTTTCAGTGAATTAAATTTTAATATAATTTAAAAATTTCAAGAACTGGTTTTCAATGGATTTTTCTGAGCCTATAAAAGCAATAATCAATACTAAAAGATAAGGTTTATTTAGTTATCTTCAACGTCGCTTTAATAACCCACGCAAAAAGATTAAGTTTAATTTTGGGTACGCTTACTGAAGTACTTACAGACTAAGCTAAAAAAGCTTAATAAAAATAAAAGGTTATTTGGAAGATATTAAAATATATATCTTTGCTTTTTTAGGTTATTCCGTAAGCTTACTTCTTAACCTAAATTCTTAACCAAAATTAAGCTTAATCTCGAGCTTAACCTCGAGCTAGTTATCACGAATCCTAAAGTTTTGTGTCCTTGATATAACTCCAGTCAAAATACGGGGGGGGGGGGGTGCACTTACGGTTGCGAATACGAGATTTGCTCTAGTATAGGTTTTTTGGGTCGCTGAACACGAAAATCGGAGTCATTTGGTAAAGAAAATTGCGCTTCACCCTTAAATTTGCAAAAACTATCCCCAAAAGGGGGTATTTTTGATGTCATCACATTCTGAGTCAATAGATTTATCCAAGAATTGGTTTCCAAGGGTTGTTTTGGTCGCTAATTAAGAATCTTGATGATTTTTTAAGGTAACATTAATATTTAATCCCTAAATTAGCTAAAACTACCTCCGAAAAGGGGTGTTTTCGTTATTTTTGCATTTATTGCCGCCAGATTTGGCCGATAAGGGTTTTTTGAGTCGCTGAAAACGAATTTCATAAATTTTTTTATGAATAATTAATATATCAACCCTAAATTTCCGAAAACTACCCCCAAAAGGGGTGTTTTGGCTGTTTCTGCACTTTTTGTGTCAAGGTAAGGTCCACAAGGGTTTTTTGGGTCGCTGAAAACGAATTTCATGGATTTTTTAATGAAAAATTAATTTTTCACCCTTATATTAGCTAAAACTACCCTCAAAATGGGCGTTTTTGCTATATTCAAACTTTCTGCGTTCAGACTAGGTCCAAAAGGCTTCCCTTTTGGGGGGTAGTTTTAGCTAATATAAGGGTGAAATATTATCTTTTCATTAAAAAATCATCAAGATTCTTAATTAATGACCTAAAAAACCTTTGGAAACCAATTCTTGGATAACTCTATTGACTCAGAGGGTGATGACATCAAAAATACCCCCTTTTGGGGGTAGTTTTTGCAAATTTAAGGTCGAAGCGCTATTTTCTTTACCAAATGACCTCGATTTTCGGTTTTAGCGACCCAAAAAACCTATACTAGAGCAAATCTCGTATTCCCAACCGTAAGTGTAGGGAAACCCGTATTTTGACTGGAGTATATTATTTCAAAATCCGAAATTTATCCCCGTACATTAAAAATAACTGAATTTAATTTCTTTTTTGAAACTAATTATAATTTGTACGTAAATTTTTATGATGAAAAAAATAATAAAGATTCACAAAAAAGAAAATCACGTGTTTCTTATGTGATTTATACGCAAAAAAATACTATATTTAGATTTTAGACTAATAATTTTTTGTTTCATGCATGATTTAAGAAAAATATTAAAATCTTTTTTTAATTTTTAAATTATATTATGAATTTTTTAAGATACGCATAAAATTATAAAAAATAAAAATAATCGTAGATATAATATATTATGTAATTCGTGATAAATGTTTTATTAGCATGTACACTGAAAATCTTTTTGGTTTTCTGATCAACTGGATAGTAACTCAAAGCTCTAAATTATTCTTAGCTTTCTTCACTATGATTTTTTTGGGGCATTTAGACCCAAATTTAAGAATTCTGTAACACAATATTAGATTCAGGACTAAATGTTTATATTTATTTCGAAAAATTTTTTGAATTCAAGATTATAAAAAAATTAAAAACAAGTATATATTGGAACTCTGCTCCACGAATTCGACTTTAAAATCATAAATAATTATGTAAGCCAATACAATTGGCCATCAAACAAAAAAGATTTTCAGTGTACAGTATTCGAAATTTTTATTTTAAATATAACTAGTCTGTTTATTTTCCTGTCTTTAATTAGTTTAAAATTATTACAGCATATTATCTATAATATACAACTGAAAAAAAAACATTACTTTTTTACTAATCTAAACCAAAATATTTGTTCAAGTGTACAATTTGTTAGCATTTTTTTTATTAAATGCGTATAAAAAAAATTTCTAAAAAATAATAATAATAGTAATAATCATATGCAAATAAAAAATGTACTACATTTAAAATCCCCAGTTGTATCATAAAGATTAGATACGCTATAGTATATTTCATGGAATGACGTTTAAAAATAATTATTACATAATACGCTGTAGTTTTGCTTTACTCGAATAACTTAACCTTCTTATATAAATAATCCTTAGAAGCCTAATGAATTACCTAAAAATTTATTTTATTTTTCCGATGCTGAAGAGCTACTAGATATTATGTAATCCGCGTAGTTTTCAAAGAAATAAGAAAATAATTAAAAAATCTCTTACGCAAAGAGGTTCGAGAATATTCGAAGAGAAATCGGATATCCAATATCGACATATATTATGTCGATTATTCGAGTTTATAGGGACTATTAATTATAAGAAAAATCCAAGGAAAATAACATGAAAATGTCTAAAAAGCATCAGTTGACTCTAATTTGTACAGATTTGCGTTTAGAGGGCTAAATATTAAACGAGATCAACATTTTAGGTTGACAAAAAAATAAGCCAAAAATGAGCCCAAACGGGGGATTGGATATGAAAACCGTATTATCCCACGTAAAAAAATTAAGCTTAATTTTGGGTAAGCTTAATTTTAAAAATTAATTAATTAATTACTTCAGTAAGCTTACCCAAAGTTAAGCTTAATCTTTTTACGTGGGATTATTCATAAAGATGTCTCGCAAAAAATAAAAGAATTCTTAAAACATTTTTAAAATTCGCAAACAATAAATTAAAAAAAATTAAATTATTTAACAGGTAATATTTTCTTTTCATGTACGAGAACCATTTTGTGATTTAAAAAAAAAAAGTTTGATTTTCTTGAAATTTCAAGCAGATAATCGTTACAGTGTTAAATACGCATATCAAAAAAAAGAATTTATTAATATTATTATATTAAATTCGATTAAATTTCAAAATATGTATATACATACAATCAAAATAATTTTAATAATAACAAGGTCGCTTGAACTTATTTTTTTGATTTTTAAAATAAATAAACTCTTGAAATTATTTACGAAATGAGCTAAGTAAATTGATAATTTATTATTTTTAACTCAAAACTTCTCTAACCGGAGATTTTTAAAGTTGATTATACCAAAAATCAACATAAAAATTTATTGCATTTAACTTAAAGTCTGAAAACCCTATTAAAATTCAGGTTTATTTATTTTCATCAAATTTATATATTTTCACCCTTTTCTAGCCCTATTTTATAAGGTTTTAGCCCTTAGGTTATAAGCAAATAATAATAAGAATAATAATATTTGATTCTTTATATCACATTATCTATAAATGTTAACTATCAGAATTTATAAAAAAGAAATGATAGGATCTGTAAAAAGTTATAAAAAATATACCAAAATTTTAAGGACCTAAATTTGAGACAGAAAAGTTTATCGCGCATTCTTAGTAAAAAAAGAGGAGCTCAGTTTTGATACGCTTTAACCACATAGTACATAATTTAGGTATAATAAGTTTAAAAGTATTTATGCGTAATTCAGGGAAGAAAAAAATAATTTTTATATTTAATTCTACATTAACATAAGTAAATATTTCCATTTGGCGTAATCTGTATGTCACCGAACTGATAATTTAAATAATAAGGTATTTAATTATTAATTAAGTGGTAATTTTCCATTGTTTATTTTATATTAAAATTTTAATTCATTAGCATACTATTATTGTAAAATAATTATTTTTCTATAAAAATATTTTACTGTGCCCTATTTATATTCGATTTGTGCTCAAAGCTTATAATTTTCATTTAAACGAGCTTACCTATAATTAAATAATTATATGTAAGTAAATATAAATGCAATTAAATATATAAAAAATATTTTTTTTAATCGCTACTGATGACAATGAAGAAAGTCATATAACAGTGATTTATTAATTTAATCATTTAATAATGATATATACTTACTACACTTGCAGACTTTGTCGAGTTAATGCCTATATTTTTTTAAACAAATATCAAGCAATCCTCTAATTAAATTTAATAATTTTTTATTACCTAATTAAAATTCAATTGTAACTGAAAAAATTCTTAGATATATTATTTAATTATTTAATTACAATAAAAAAATAATTTCTCAAAGTCTAATTCTAAGAAATCGGGTTTTTTTTTATTTTTATAATTTATTATAACCTGATGCTCTTTTAATGTAATAAAGAACAAAATAATTATCTGGAATATTGTTTCTTTTGTACATGATTTCCATTTTTGAATAAAAAAAAAATTATTAAATGACGTCAATCGAATCTGCAGTAAACACCTTTGTGTCACGGGGATAATGATGGTTAAAATTTTCTTTAGAAAAAAAAATAGGAAAACTATTAGTTAGAGAATTATATTTTCTAAAGACTTCTTAAGTGCATGAACCGACATTTGGCAAAAAATCCAAAATCTGACCATTTGTTGAATCAAAAACGAAAAATATCGATTATTAAGTAAAAAAAAACATCTAAAATGGTCAATAAAAAAATAAAAAATTTTCAAATGTACTTTTTTCAGATATTTTCGGTTCATGCACTTTCTATAATAAAGAAAATGCAGCAAGATTTAAGCTAATAGCTTAATTAGTTTTTGAGTTAGATCTGCATATATTAAGTCACATGATTAATCTTGTTTTTAAACATAAAAGATTCGTCAATATAGCAACTCAAGATAACATAAAATTGAACATATGTTCGTAAACAAACTTACCCACGAAAAAAAAAATAGGTTTGGGCCAAACATTGGGCCACACGTTTATCCCAAAGTTTAGGACAAGTTTGTCCAGTTGGACAATGCCATACTTCAAATTAAATACAAGTTAATAGATAAAAAAATCACAAGAAGTTTAAATATGTAATAAAAAACAGAATTTATTAACACCAAATTACATAATTTTAAGTATTATTTTTTTTTAATTTTTAAAATCCAAATTATTTTAAACTTGATCATTAAATTTGATCACCAAGCTTGATCATCAAATTTGTTGCAAATGGCTTGAAACGTAAAAATAAACCTTAAAAAAATTATTTTTAAAAAAATTATTATTTAAACAAAAAAAAAAATCCGCTTGTGTCAAGCGGAATTCCGCTAGCGGCAAGCGGAATTTTTTTTCAGTGTCGTTGAAAAAAAATGTTTTTATGAATGAAATTTTAATTTTTTCACACTAACAAATTTTCAGATTTTATAAGATGGTGTAACAGATAACATGAAAAAAAGAACATTCTACATCTTCTGGGGGGTTTAGAGGATGAGAAAAATGTTTCTATCGATGAAAATTTTCATTTTTCATTTTTTAACCCCAACATGTTTTCTGATTTTCCAAGATGGTGGATCAGATAACATTAAAAAAGAACTTTTTACGTTACCTGCGGGTTTTAGAGGTTGAGAAAAATATTTTAATGAATAAAAGTTTTCACTTTTTTACCCCAACATGTTTTCCGATTTTCCAAGATGGTGGATCAAAAAACATGAAAAAAAACTCTAAATTAACTGAGGATCTTAGAGCACTTGTTTGTGGAAAGAAAACATTTTTTATTGTTTGGAAAACTTGGAATATAAGAAAAATTTATGATAAAATGTCGGTAGTTCTTAGCTATTTTTACCCAAGTTTGAGGTCGATGTGTTATGGATTTAAAAAATACTGACTACCCTGTGTTTGGTACGTAAAAATATGGTTAATGGTCAATTTTGAAGGCTCTAGGTGGATTGGTTGCGATTTGGCAGCTGTTTTTCTAATTTTGATTTTTTTTCGAGTTCTCAGCCATCCGTTTGCTTTTTATTTTCTGGACGCGATAAATAAGCCTAAAAAATATTTTCTTCATAAAGGTAGGTAGCAAAAATTCCCGCCCAATCCGAACCAATGACCATATTTTAAGGAAAAACTTTAGGAAAACCCAGAAAACCGGAGAAACTAAAGGGAACTTTCAAATACAAATTTCTCAAAAAGCGTCACTTTTCTTTTGATTTTTTTTAAATGTATTTTCCAATATTTTTTATGGTAGGAAACTCCTTTTTTTCACATTCGCCTTAAAGTACTGTAGTGTAAGTACTTAAAAATCAAATTTAGATTCAAAAAAACAATTTTGAAAACTTTTCTGAATTTTCCCATTTCCTCGTTTTTTCTGATAGAAAATGAAGTTTTCAAAATTGTTTTCTTGAGGCAAAAGGAAAAATTCTTCTCAATTTTGGAATATCGGGAAACATGGTGGGGATAGAATAATGAAATTTTTTATTCATAAAAATGTTTTTCTCAACCTCTAAAATTTCCAGGTAATGAAGAAAGTTATTTTTTTCATGTTTTCTGGTCCGCTATTTTGGAATATCGGAAAACATGTTGGGGTGATAAATAATAATTATACAAAAAAGTTATCAGCTTTTCCTAGGAGGGTTCATTTTCATCCCGAATGTTCTTTAAGAAATTATTTTTGGTCAATAATATACCTTGTGGTAAGTCATATTATTTACCATATGATTCACCATGTTGTCCAACCACATGATAAATCACATGATAAATCATTGTTTTTTTTGTGCAAGTGATGACGACGGAAGATATTATTGGAAAGGAACACTTTTTGGTTCCTCAAAGAGGAACCATTGTGATAGGTCAAATTTCGATTTTTGATTTTTTGGCATATAAGCACGTTTTGAGACCCCAGGAAGCTAAAAAACCGGTTTTTAAAAAAAGTATGTGTGTGTGTGTGTGTGTGTGTGTGTGTGTGTGTGTGTATGTATGTAATTGGTGATAGTTTCACAAACATTATGGAGTTAAGACCTAATTTTTTTTTCAAAAATTTTTTTATCAAAAAAGCTCGAGGCACTTTTTTTTTTTTTTAATTTGGATGTAATAATTAATAATTAATAATAATAATAAATAATTAATAATTAATACCTCATTTATTTCCACGAAAGTACTTATATTTGAAAGTATGGTTTTTACTTTATATCTCGAAACTGATACTTAATTTTTTGAAAATTTTTTTCTCAAAATTTTTTTCATGAAAAAATACAAAAAACAACAATTTTTTTTTTCTTTTTGGACGTAGTACCTAATTTATTTCTATGAAAGTACTAGTTTTAGAAAGTTTGTTTATAGTCATTTTTTGGATCTGATATCGAATTTTTTAAAAAATTTTTTCTCAAAATTAAAAAAACAAAAAAATTAAAAAACCTGCAATATTTTTTTTTTTTTGGGTGTAATACCTCATTTAATTCAATGAAAGTACTAATATCTGAAAATACTGCAACCGGCGATATTTCACAACCGTTATGAAATTAAGACTTAATTTTTTTTCAAAAATTTTTTTATCAAAAAAGCTTGATGTACTTTATTTTTTTTTTAATTTGGATGTAATACCTCATTTATTTCCACGAAAGTACTTATATTTGAAAGTATGGTTTTTACTCGATATCTCGAATCTGATACTTAATTTTTTGAAAATTTTTTTCCCAAAATTTTTTTCACGAAAAAATACAAAAAACAACAATTTTTTTTTTCTTTTTGGACGTAGTACCTAATTTATTTCTATGAAAGTACTAATTTTAGAAAGTTTGTTTATAGTCATTTTTTGGATCTAATACCGAATTTTTTTTTAAATTTTTTCTCAAAATTAAGAAAACAAAAAAAATAATAAACTTGCAATATTTTTTTTTTTTAGTGTAATACCTCATTTATCTAAAGTACTAATATCTGAAAATATTACGACCAGCGATATTTTACAACCGTTATGAAATTAAGACCTAATTTTTTTTTCAAAAATTTTTTTATAAAAAAAGCTCTAGGTACTTTTTTTTTTATTAATTTAAATGTAATACCTCATTTATTTCTACGAAAGTACTTATATTTGAAAGTATAGTTTTAACTCGATATCTCAAATCTGATACTTAATTTTTTAAAAATTTTTTTCCTAAACTTTTTTTTCACAAAAAAATGCAAAAAACACCAAATTTTTTTTTCTTTTTGGATGTATTACCTAATTTATTTCTATGAGAGTACTAGTTTTAGACAGTTCATTTATGGTAATTTTTTGGATTTGATACCGAATTTTTCCAAAATTTTTTTCTCAAAATTGGAAAAGTTTTTTCTCATTGTTTGAGGAACCTTAGTGCCAGCTAGTTGGCAGGGTATTTTATTTTTGGTATAAGTTGCTTAAAATTTGGTAAATCCAATTAAGATGAATAAATTGGTGAAAAATGAACATATTTTTACTTATGTAACGTATTATTATTTCAATTAAAAGATTATGCTTATATTAATATTTTTTTCACATAAATTATGCTTTTCGTATAGACGAAGTCAGCTATTTTGAAAATAATGATTTGTTCCACGTGCCAGATAATAATCCTGTTGGAATGTTTTTATTAATAAATTATAAATATATAATAATCATTGATTTGTCAATCCTGACTGAATTGGTCTTAAATGAAGAACTTTTGAGAAGCGTTAACTTAAAGTAAAAACCTTATAACATAATTTAAAATATAAAATATTATTCAAATAAATTTACTTATTTTTATTTTTTTTTACAAAGAATAAGCATGCATCGATTTAAAGAACTTATCGAAAAAGCTATCCAAATTTTTCCAATTGTAAAGAAGAATTATTTACTCCGTTTGAAATAGATAGTTTAAAAGGTCCATCAGGCATTTTCTACAGTACATATATGAAAAGATTAAAAAGCAAACAAGAGAAAGAGAACTTTAATAATTAATTTTAGGCTCTAATTTACTTTTTTAAATTTAAAATCATCAGTAAATATAAATTTTATTTAATTAATCAAACATTTAGTTTCAAAATTTTAAATTGTGCAAATTTAATATGCAATTATATAATATAAAAAATAAATAATGATATAGTAAAATTTTTGTTGTTAAACTTTTTATTTAAGAATAAATTATGTAGGCTACAGATACTTTTTATTACTATGATTAGGTTTATTACTTTGATTAATCATTGGATTTTGAACAAAACAGTCAAGTTTTCCTCGCTAATCCACCCAAGTCTTATGAAAATAAATTTTTCAGCTGAAACCATTCAGAAAGATATAAGGAAAAAAGCGCAGCAAAAAATTTTTTGTCATTCAAATGTGGTAAAAACACTCCCAACCCCCCCCCATTTACCCAAAAAGTTCAAAATAACCATTTTGGCAATTTTGAAGGTATATAGTAGGTTCTTAGCCTTCTAAATTCAAATCTAACATCGAAAATTAAGTTATAGGGGTGTAGCATCATTATTTAACCATTTTAACCCTTAAAATTTAATTTTTCTTAAAAAGAAAACGATTTTTTTTATTTTTGTGGGATTTAGTAGGTATTTTGGGCTCCTAAAAATTTTCAGGATTATTTACATTTTAAAGCTCAGTTATTATAACCCCAATATTTTGTTATTGTGAGTAACCAAAAAAATAATAATTATGCAAACCTAAATTCAGGATGTAAAATTATTAATTTGGGTCTGAGGCCCCCAAAATCATTGTGCTATCTCAGCCTGGGGTTTAAGTGCCGTGGTCAACGGTCCAAGTGCGCAGAACCACAAAAAGAATTTCAGTGTAAAAGCAAACAAAAATAAAAACATTAAACATCGTTATGTCATAATATTTTTTGCTGTTAATGTTTGTTCAAATTAATTTGTGCACTTTATTTTTTACTGTAAATTTATTTCTAAATTATTGAAAATAAAAATTAAAAACAGCTTCATTAATTTGCTGATCAAGTTTGATTATCAAAGTTGCTGATAAAGCTTGCAGCTCAAATTTAATGATCAAGCTTACTGATCAAGTTTGATGATTAAGGTTGTTGATCAAGTTTTTATGATCAAATTTGATGATACAGCTTGCAGATCGAGCTTGGTGATTAAGGTTGCTAATCAAAATGAATAAAATGTATTTTGTAAATAACATTTCCTGTTTTCCAACAATAGTACATAAATGGTAGTTCACTCCGATACATTGAGCGAGATCACCAGTAAGAAACTCAATGTATCTTTCTTATATACCAAAATTGGCTAAGGATGATTTTGATTTCTTATATATTTTTTCAAACACATTATGCTTGCGAGAATATATTTAGTCAGAAATCATTGAATAACATGAACCACATATTTGGTATCAAATTTTATAGCTGAATGTAATAACTAATCAAATAGGGTCGTTAAACTGTTATATAACAAAATAAAATATAAAATATATATTATAGTTTTGATCGAATCTGATTTATATTTTATTTTGTTATATAACAGTTTAACGAGCCTATTTGATTTAAAATCAAACTAACTTTTTCCAAGTGTAGTTCTATTGTAATTATATGAATAATAGCCTCGTTCGAAGAGATTATAATATATATGTAGTACCCTCCCTGTCGTACACCAAATTTCACAATGCTTTAGAGTTAAAAACGAAAAAGCTTGGTAGGTGGCAGTAAATGCCATCATTTGGGCCTCTCTCAAGAGGCGCGCTCAATCTTCTTCATTTTTATGAGTTTCAGTCAACTTGAGAATTTTTCTGCTACAGGGGTGGGCTGCTAGCTTTAGCTCAGAAGGCAAAATTGTTTAATACAAATTTTTGAAACATGGGTCGGTTATATAATCTCTTCGAACGAGGCTATTATTCATATAATTACAATCGAACTACACTTGGAACAAGTTAGTTGATTTTAAATTATATTACATAAGCCTCGTTCTACGAGATTATAATGCATATGTAGATCTTCAGAGCAATGCAGAAAAATTTTTATGAATAAATTGAAATTTATTTAAAAAGTATACTTCACTTACATCAAATTACAAATAGCTTATTGATTACATTAAAAATTAATAAATTATTTAAAAATTAAATTAATAAAGCTATCAAGAATACATATAATTTAAGAAGGAACTATATATTTTTACTTATTCGCTTTTAGAATAGCTTTAGCAAAAGAGACCTTATTTCTTGTAATTGGCCTATTATAGAACTGGAAGAATATTTTTGAATCTTTTGTCCACCCAGCAGCTTTCTTGATTACCTCCAAATCCACACCTTTGCTTAATGCTGCTGAAGTAGCAGCATGTCTGGTAGAATGGCCTGAAAAAATCTTGGTATCTATGCCAGCTAAGTTTAGTGTTTCTTCGATCCATCTAGCAATGGTTTGTGAAGCAACTGGTTTAAATGGGCTCTTCATAGCTATAAATAGTGAATCGTATTTACCTTTGATATCTCTCGTAGCCCTGAGGTAAGTAGAAATGCAGGTATAGATATAAAGGTTTTTTCGAATATTACATCTTGGTATTAACAATATTGGGCTCAGTCGCCCTGGAGCAGATGTTTTAATTTTCTCTTGGATGATGATCTCCATACTAGCTTCTGTTTCTTGAATATTCTTAATACTAATCTTAGCTACAGTTTGAGATCTTTGAGCAGTTATTAGAGCTAATAACGTAACAGTCTTAAAAGTTACATCTTTGAGTTTCAGACTTGTAGTGTCAGGTAAATTCTCCAAATACTTTAGAACAATATTGACATCCCATGTTACTACATATTTAGTTTTAGTTGGCCTAAGGTTATATAGACTACTCATAAACCTTGAGACTAAACCATTATCTCCAATCTTGTTCTGAGTAATTAAAGAAATAGCACATTTTGTAGAATTCAAAGTCCCATATGAAGCACCGTTATCAAAACAATTTCTGAGAAAAACTAGTACAACTTTTGCTTTTAACTTTTGCTTTTACTTTTGCTACAAAATTCTAACCACTTAACTAAGGAACTCTGATATTGTTTTCTTGTTGATTTACTTAATGACGCTTTCAAGATTTCTACTACGTTCTCAGGCATACCCCTTACAGCGAAAGATTTCCTGATACAGTTGCTGCTATTAACTGGAGGTGCTTCGATCCTGCGAATTGCTTCTTCCTACATAAAGATAATAAAAGGTTATTAGCTGGACCTAATATTAAATATTTATTTTCAATAAGTTTTTGAAAAACAGGGAACCATGGTTGGTTAGGCCAATATGGGACTATCAAGATACCCCTAGCTTTGTCTTGCTGAATCTTTTCTAAGACTCTTAAAATAATAACAAAAGGGGGGAAGGCATAGAAATAAAGCTTGTTCCAGTTTAATGTAAAAGCATTGATCTGAAAGGCTTCCTCATCTGGTAGCCAGGAACAAAACTTCTTACACTTCTTGTTATTACGAGTAGCAAATAAGTCTATATCAGATATTCCAAATATTTTAATTATCTGTTTATATGCGTAATAAGCAAGTTTCCATTCCGCATCACTGTTTATTAATTTAGACAACCTATCTGCATCGATGTTTTCTCTTGATGGAATATGAGAAGCAGACAGTATTATTTGTTTTTCTTCAGCTAATTTCCAAATATCTCTTGCTACTTTACAATAAGCTTTTATCCTCACTCCTACCATTTTATTAATGTAGGATATAGCAGTGGTGTTGTCTATTCTAAGAAGAATATGACAATTAAAACAATCTAATGTTAAATTTTCTAAGGCAATTTTTACTGCTAGTAATTCTTTAAAATTTATATTGTAGTTTAATTGAGATTTATCCCAAACTCCAAGAATATTCTGTTTACCATCTGTAGCTCCCCATCCTATGTCTGAGGCATCAGTAAATATTTTCTTATGAAAATCAGGTAATTTAAATCTACAAAAGGAAGCAGGTAAATTTTTTAACCACCATTGTAACTCCAAAATAATGAATTCTGTCATAGCAAATTTGGCATTATAATTTTTCTGATTCTTTTGAAGCTCGCTTATTTTAAAACTTTCCAACATTTTAGTATAAACCCAACCGTACTTTACTCCAGGACATGCTGCCACCAGTTTACCAATAATTTGAGCAAGATCTAAAATCTTTGCTGATTTCTTAGCAGAAAACATCTTATTGTCAGCCATTAATTTCTCTTTTTTATCTATGGGTAAATATAAGGTTAGGTTAGAAGAATCTATAATAAAACCCAGAAATTTACATGATTTAGATGGATAAAGGTTACACTTTTTATCATTAATTATAAAACCTAACCATCTCAATAAACTAACAGTTCTATCTACATTTAAAGAGCACTTTTCTCTTGTTCTTCCTATACACAAGATGTCATCAAGGTAAATTACCGAAATGAAACCTAAAGTTCTTAAAAAGGCCATGACTGGCTTTAGAACTTTAGTAAAAACGTATGGAGCTTTAGATAAACCAAATGGAAGGCAGGAAAAATGATACAGCCTGTTCTTAAACCTAAACTTTAAGAACATTGTAGAATCTTTGTGCGTGGGAATTAAGAGGTAAGCATCTTGAAGATCGATGATTGCCATATAATCATCTTGGGAGATTAAATTACATGCTACTTTAAGATCTTCAATTAAAATGACAAGTGTCTATAAATTGGTTAAGGCCCTTTAAATTTAAAATAAAGCGATGAGAGCCATCCGGTTTAGGAACTGTGAAGAAAGGAGATAGAAATTGCCCATCTTCTTGACTAAAATGAATTGCTCCCTTTTCTAAGAGTTTATTTATCTCTATTTCTAATATTGTTTCTTCTTGAACGGAAAAAGAACAAGAAGGTTCATGAGCCTGATAAGGTTTTTGCGAAAAGGGGATCTTATAGACCTTAACCGCTTGTAAAACAAATTTGTCAGCTGTAATTTTTAACCAATTATTTTGAAAGTATTTGAGTCGCCCAGCTATACTTACATCTTGAACTATTTCCTCGATCGATGAGATTTGTTGTAAGAATCCCTTGCTTGATTTGTAATTCCCTGACAATGAATTCTTGTGATGTGACTGTTTTTTGGCAACGGGTTTTGGTTTGAATACAACCAACTTCTTGTGGCCCTCTTGTGAACGGGGTGGTTGTCGGCTCCCACCCTGGCCCTTTGAGTTTAAATTAAATTTATTACTATTTTTCAGTTGTTTAGCTAGATCATTAGTTATCTTAAATTCTGTCATTGTATCATTAAAATTCGATCCAAAAAGTAGGTCATCTGGTTTTGATTCCTCAAGAGGGTCCTTGGAATTTTCTGACATCGAAGGTACAATGCAAGCTCTACGACTCGCAGTTTGTCTGTTGGAAAGTTCTGCGAGAAGTTTTGCACCATCAAAGAGCCTTTCTAGGAACACACCCTTATCTGGTAGCTCATCAGGATTATTTAACAGCTGAATGACCGAAGTTAGCGCTGTTATAGCAACTCCAGCAATATCCTGGATTTCTTTCCCATGTTGGTCCCTTATTCTTTTGCTAGATGTGAGCGCCTTTATAATTACCTTATTTAAGGCTGGAGCAGACCATTCCTCTGGAACCTTATATTTCTTTAAAAGGTCCATAAACTCTTCCCCAGGAAGACCCTTCATTAGATAGTACTGCCATCTAGATAAGATCCTAGGATGTACATTGACCTCAATCGCAGTTGATGCTTCGGACTCTATTCCCATAGCCGCCTCAATTGCTTCATCTAAAGCAGGAGGTCCTGCTGGACTAGGATCTTTTAAAATAGAAAAAACAAAAACTATGACTTACTATTTCTGTGAGAGCGTAAGAAGTTTCTTAAATGAGGCAAGCTCTTTGTAGTAAAAAATTGCTTATTATAGTGGCAAGCACTAAAAAAAGCGGCTAGCGCAAAAAAGGTGGCTAGCACCCAAATGTGGCAAGCACAAACAGGAAAATACCTGCATTAATATTCTTTGACAAAAGAATAAATATATCAACTTACGTTGAATATTTTCTTGATCTTGCAGATCCATCATCCAGTAATACTTGATCGTAAGCGTCCTCAACGCCATCTTGCAATTCGCCATCTTCGAAATCGTTATCGATTTGCATCTAGTTTACCTGTTCAACGCGTCTTCATTCCTGCGCACGAACAGCATCCAGAACATCTAAATTACTCCGAAGGTTATTAATTTGATCTAGAAGATTTTGTCTTTCTGTTTCAAGTTGACCTAAGTCCGCCATTTTTTCTTAAAAAATTTTAACGGACTTCGTTGTGTGTTCTAGCGCACAATAAAAAAGAATGAAGAAGATTGAGCCCGCCTCTTGAGAGAGGCCCCAATGATGGCATTTACTGCCACCTACCGAGCTTTTTCGTTTTTAACTCTAAAGCGTTGTGAAATTTGGCGTACGACAGGGAGGGTACTACATATATATTATAATCTCGTAGAACGAGGCTTATTATGTAATATAATTAGTTATTAAATTCATATTAAAACCTAATGCCATGAATTTGGCGCTTTGCATGTAATATACTTGTATTCAGCTATAACATTTGATACCACATATGTGGTTCATGTTATTCAATGATTGCTGACAAAATATATTCTCGCAAGCAAAATGTGTTTGAAAGAATATATAAGAAATCAAAAACATACTTAGCTGATTTTGGTATATAAGAAAGATACATTGAGTTTTTTACTGATGATCTCGCTCAATGTATCGAAATGAAATACCATTTATGTACTATTGTTGGAAAACAAGAAATGTTATTTATAAAATACATTTTATTCATTTTGAATTAAGTACACGGATCAAAACTATAATATATATATTTGCTAATCAAGTTTGATGGCCTAGGTTGCTGATCAAGTTTGATGATCCTGCTTGCAAATCAAGCTTGGTCATCAAGGTTGATGATCAAGCTCGTCGCTCAAGTTTGGTGATCGAGCTTGGTGATAAAGGTTGCTGATCAAGTTTGATGATCCAGCTTGATGTTCAAATTTGATTATCAAGTTTGATGATCAAAGTTGCTGATCAAGCTTGCAGATCAATTTTAATGATCAAGCTTGCTGATCAAGGTTGATGATCAAACTCGTTGCTCAAGTTTGGTGATCAAGTTTAATGATCCAACTTTCAGACATTGAAAAATTTACATCCGGTGTTTAAATAAATTATATTATTCAGGCAAACTATTAAGGAGGTTTATCCGTTAAAAAAATAATGGCAGAATGTAATAAAACGTGAATAGTATTAAAATTTAAACATTTTTGAGCTAGAATCGACTTATTTTTACCTACGTTGCCGACTTAATTAAATTTTTATGAATAGTATAAAAGTGGTATTTTAACATTGCGCTTATGGGAAAATTTGTTTCGGCTTTATAAAAAGTAGGGTGCTAATGACACAGTTAGATGAAACTTAATAAATCTGATAAATAAGTGCTTAAAGATTATTTTTTTCCAATCAGTTTTACATACTTTAACGACTTTATTTTTGTAAATTTAAAAAAAAACACGTAACATAACCAAATGCTCGTTATTTTAGTTATATTTTTTTTAATTGTATAATACTGTGAGACTTTTATTGGTAATATTCTTGGATTACTAATCGTTTATTATACTTTTTTCTCAATTATAAGCTTCCAAAATAAACTTAAAAAAAAAAATTTATGTCGGTAATTGTAATTCCTGCAAAAATGTAGTAATCAACTGATAAACCTGCTTAATAGAATAAATTAAACAATTAAAAATATTTCCTATTTTAACCTGTTTATAAAAATTATCTAATGATGCTGTTTTTATAACTTTGATTCTCAAATAATTTAGAAATAAAGTTACAACAAAAAATATTATGACATAATCAACTTTAATGTTTTTATTTTTGTCTGCTTTTATTTTGAGCCGGAAATAGCGGAAACTACAGAAAATATAAAAACAATAATTTAATAACGCTGCATAAGTAAATTGAATTTTTTTTTAAATGCAAAAAAGAAATTAAATTTTCTCAACAATTAATTAAATTTTATCTTTCAGGAAACAAATATAATATATAGTAAAAAATTTTAAAAATATTTTATAAAATTTTAAAGATACCTCCGTTTTGAATAAAAATTTCAGAGAATACGTAAAAATTAGTGCTGAATTGAATACTATGAAGTGTGATACCAAAATTTTTCGATAGTATCGAGATATTTCAATTTTTAATAAAATTTTTAAAAAATGTTATCAAGTTCAAAAATACTAAAAATTAAATATCTCAAAAACTACGATAGCTAATCAGAAAATATATATATAATATATTTTTTTCTTCATTTTGACGCCGGTTTCATTCCAATCGGTTCGGTGGTTCGTGAGTCATTAGGGTACAAACAAACAAACAAACAAACAGACAAATAAATTTTCAGATATATATAGTATTAAGATATAGTATATAGTATTAAGATATGTATATATAAATGGTTCTAAAATTGACTGAATCAATTAATACCAATTGCGACATTAAAATTTTATCATATTTTTCAGATATTTCACTTTTTAACAAAATTTTCAAAAAATTTAATTTTTTCCAAAAATAGTAAATATTTTTTTATTTTAACTTTATTTTAATTAACACCGGTTTTATGTAATTTCTTTCATTTGTTTGATCCTCATGATGAAACACATAGACGAACAGGCACACAAATAAATTATTAAAAATACGAAAAATACTATAAAAAATAAAAAAATGAAAAAAAATTTTTTTACCAGCTTCAAAAATATTTTATAAAATTTTAATGATACCTCCGTTTTGAATAAAAATGTAGGAGAATACGTAAAAATTGGTGCCGAATCGAATAGTACAAACTTGTGACAATAAAATTTGTCAATAGTCTCGAGATATTTTAATTTTTTTCAAAATTTTTAAAAATTTTATCAATTTCAAAAATACTAAAAATTTAATATCTTAAAAACTACGATAGCTGAGCAGTAAAGTGGACCTATTTTTGGACTTTGTGGAAAAACTTTGCTCCCCGGGTTTTTTTGTGAAGTTTTGGTCATAAAAAGTTCCCAGTTCCAAGGATTTTGCTTTCGCCTTGCAAAAACACGTGCCTGTAACCACATCAATTTTCCCATTTAAATAACATGGGAATTTTGAGTTTTTAGCTATACAAATTTTCACAAAAACCAAAAAGCGTTTTAAAATGCTAATTTTTACTGAAAAACATACTTTTATATGTTGTAAAGACATGCAAACAGCCCTGCATTCATTCCAAGGGGAATTTCGGGACTAGAAATGCAAATTTACATGTTGGCTCAATCTTATGAAACAGGGTTTTTCGTTAATTTTTGATAAAAAGCTACAACCTCAAAAATTAACCAAAACACTTCTGGTTGGTTTACTTTTTTTGGTGTAGGTATCACCTTTCAAACGACGTAAGCCGTATATTTTTATCACTGTTTCTCTCAGCACTATAGTCAATTAACCTGCTGGTAATTTTTGACCTGAAATGACCAATTTTTAAATTTATTTAAATTGCTGCCAAAATTGTAATTTTTGACGAAATTGAATTTGAAAGGCCTTAAAAATTTTTTACAAGCTTCAAGTTTCCAAAAATTTTTTATTCACCGATTTTCAATAATTTATTAACCAGAGATGATAATTTAAAGTCAGAGTCCCAATTTCAGGGTTTTAAAAAAAAGTCTATTTTTATCATTATCTTTGAAAAGTAATATCTTAAAAACTAATTAAAGAAAAGAGACGAGTAACAAATTTTTGGAAACTTGAAGCTTCTAAAAAATTTTTAAGGTCTATAAAACTCAATTTCGTCAAAAATTACAATTATGGCAGCTATTTAAATAAATTTAAAAATTGGTCATTTCGGGTCAAAAATTACCAGTAGGTTATTGACTATAGCGGTGAGAGAATCAGTGATAAAAATACACGGCTTACGTAGTTTGAAAGGTGATACTTACAGCAAAAAAAGTAGACTAACCAGAAGTGTTATGGTTAATTTTTGAGGTTGTAGCGTTTTATTGAAAAAACTCTATTTTATAACATTGAGCCAACATGTAAATTTGCGTATCTAGCCCCAAAATTTCCCTTGGAATGAATGTAGGACTGTTTGCATGTCTTTAAAATATATAAAAGTATATTTTGCAGTAAAAATTAGCATTTTAAAACGATTTTTGGCTTTTGTGAAAATTTATATAGCTAAAAACTCAAAATTCCCATGTTATTTAAATGGGAAAATTGAGGTGGTTACAGGCACGTGTTTTTGCAAGGCGAAAGCAAAATCCTTGGAACTGGGAACTTTTTATGACTAAAACTTCACAAAAAAAACCCGGGGAGCAAAGTTTTTCCACAAAGTTCAAAAATAGGTCCACTCTACTGAGCAGATAACCTGTAGTCTATGTCACCCACGAACTTTTTTTTCTTTATTTTGACACCGGTTTTATGTAATTGCGTTCACTGGTTTATTCTTGATGATAATACACACACACACACACACACACACACACACACACACACAGCTACGCAAATAAATTTTCAAATATATATAAGAGTAAGATATAATATATAGGATAGGATAGGATTAAGACGGATTAACGTTGGAAAGTATTATTTACTTGCTTAACTATGAGTGCCGTACATATTTAGATTGCAGATCGGTTATCAGTCGATTATGTAATAATGGCAATTCAGCAAATTACAACTTGTAGAGGCCAACCATCTATATTTTATTCTGATAACTAGAAGAATTTTAGGGGTGCATGTGAGAAATCGAAACAAGAATTGGCTACTCTAGATAAAGAAAAATTGATTGCGTATGGAAATAGAGTAGGCACAGAATGGCATTTGATACTACTATCAGTTGAGGGGGTGCTTGGGAGTCACAAGTAAAAAGTGTCAAGCGTGCACTTTATGTCTATATTACAATATACCAATCGCTCCTTTTAAAAAATTGTTTTAATCTATTCAATGCAGAAGAAAGATTTTTTCTTTTAAATATGTTGGAAACAAGTTCCTGGGTCATAAATCCCTATTTCCCTAACTTTCCAGGCCTAAAGCTAAAAAATATCTTATATATTTTTCCTAAACGGACTTGAATAGACAATTGAATTTCCGTGAAGAAAACTTATAAAAAATGAGAATTAATTAATTTCAGGCACGAATGTTTTCCTATGTAATAACAGTTGCTCTATCAGTTTCTGGGGTCAGATTTTCGAAATTTTTAAAATCAACAATAAAATATTAGCCTTTCAAATCTAGGTTATTTATAATATCAAAATTAATCCCGAAGAGTACTCCGAAGAGTTTGAAAGATTTTATGACAATCGCACCCTCCTGAGGGAGTTTCCATAAATGACGTTGGCCAATTTAGGAGGGTGGAGGGTTTCTCCATACGACGGTTTATCACAAGAGGGAAGGGAGGTTTTTAGACTTTTTCAAAATGTTGCACACCAAAATTTCCCTGATAATGACAGTGTAGCTTTCAAAAAATATTAATTTTAGGCTTTTTTATTTATGATTTTACTTTTTTAAATATGCTATTATTTTGTTTGAGTGAAATCCAGAAACAATATAACTCTATTCTTTAAAACAAAATTTGATTACTTTCAAAGCTATAAATTAGTTTAATTGGGTGGTTATATCTTATTTTTGTTTCGAAATTTTGGAATTATGATCTTAGGAACTAAAAGGCCACAAATATAAAGAATGGCCCAAAGCGCCATGTAAGTAGCATTTCGAGGCGAAGACAGCAAACTGCGATCTGGGGTATTTTTTTTACGGCCAAGGGCAAAACATAATTTTTCTTCGTCAGTGACAAGAAAATGCTTATTTGTGAATCGGGCCGCGGACCTAAAATCTTATTTATATCCAATAATAGACTAACAAAGGGACTTCAATACATTAGACTTATGTACAGTAGCGGATTCAAAAAAGTTTCGAAGAGAAGAGGGCGATTGAGCCAATTTTTTTATGCAACAAAAACAATTTATAAGTCTCCTTAGGCTTAATTCTAATATTGAGGGCTAAAAACAGGAGAATAATGGGAAATTTTTAAATGCATGAAAAATATTTGCTTCCAGCTGAGGGCTATGCCTTGAAGTGGGCAAAGAACCCTGGGGACCGAGCTTCAAGATAGTCAGGAAGAAGCTAAGGGGCGAAGAGGAGGTAAAGATAGTCGTTTATGTTCTATTCCCGAAGCATCCGACAAGACTGGACCAAAAGGGTGACATCAGCTTAGACAATATCCCATACTTCACGCAAGGAGAACTTTTTGCTGCCGTGGACTTCCTCAAAAATAAGAAAGCTCCAGGTCCAGGCGGTATATACCAGTTGATATTATAAAAATAGATGCACACGAATGTCCGTCATTGATACTAAGGATGTACAACACATGCATCCAAACAGAATTCTTTTGCAGGCGATGGAAAAAGGCAATACTGGTCCTTATCAGCAATGGAAAGGATGATCCCAAACATCCGTCCTACTGGCGACCATTAGGACTTTTGGATACAGCAGGAAAAAGCTTTAAAAGATGCTGCAACTCCGTATTTTACATGTAGCAGAAGCAGCAGGGGATTTATCTTCTCAGCAATACGGCTTTAGACGGGGGCGGTCCGAGACTGGGGCAGTGAAGGAGGCCGTTGATCTGATAATCAGAGCCCAAATGCGTAATCATTACTCTCGTAAAATTACTTTTTTGGTTGCGCTTGATGTCAAGAATGCATTTAAATCGGCAAAGCGGAAAAATTACCCAAATATTAGATTTGGATAATGAAGAGCTACCTAAGTGACTAAGTGTTCTTGTACGAGACTCTCCAAGGAAGAAGGAGCAGGAAAATGACAGCTGGTGCAGCTCAAGGTTTGGTACTGGAAACTGACCTATGGAACATTTCTTATGATGGTATCCTGAGGCTGGAGCTAGCGGATGGCTGCTTCATGATAGGCTGTGCGGATGATACTTCCCTCGTGATCATATCAAAGAACGTGCACCAGGCTCAGAACAGCTTGAGCGTTTGTATGTTAAATATAAGTTTATGGATGGAAGAGCGTGGGTTAAGTCTAGCAGCTGCTAATACAGAGATCGTGATGTTTATGAGCAAAGAAAAATAAACATCATTCCAATACGAATCGGCGAGGATACTGTCATAGAGACGAAAAGGTTCGTTAAATATCTGGGGATAATTCTGGACACAAAGCAGAACTACTGAGAACACATCTCTCAAAGAATCAAGAAGGCAGGTACCACGACACTAGCCCTGAGCAGGCTGATGTCGAACATGAATGGTCCGAAGTCCAGTAACAGGAAGCTACTAATGTCTGTAACTCACTCCATCGTATTGTATAGAACAAAAATTTGGGGGGAGGCCCTAGACAAGGATATCTATGCGTAAGGTATGATAATAGTGCAGAGACAAGATGCTCTGAGGGTTTCTTGCACGTAAAGGATTGTCTCAGGAGCGGCAGTTCTTGTTATTGCCGGAATTATCCCAATTGGCTCCTTGCCAGAGAATGAAAACTCATACACGATAGGAAGACCAAGGAAGACCTTAAACATATAAAAGCGGATGTTACAAGAGCTATAATGCTGGAGTGGCAGACGCTCTGGAAAGACCACGCAGACAGCGTATGGACAAAGCGTCTCATAAAAGAAGTCACGCCTTGGATCCAGAGAGAGCACGGTGAAGTAAACTATTTCCTGACCCTGTCCCTTAGTGGTCACAGGTTTTTCGAGTCTTATCTTTTCAGATGAGGAAGATTGTAAGCCCTGAATGTGTGTTCTGTTCCGACGAATAAGAAGACGCGTGACACGTTTTTGGACTGTGACCACTGGACGACTAAATGGTAGCGCTGGAGGCAGAAATGGATGAAATTTAGCCCGATAACATTGTTGAAAAACTGCTCCAAAACGAGGAATCATGAAGCGCAGTGGCAAAGAACGTGGAAGAAATTCTACGAGCTAAAAAGCTATTTATGACACCCTAACTAGGAGCCGTGTTTAGGAGCGGTCGAGATAGATGGATCTTGCACGTGGCACCAAATGGAGGACGAACAAGGATAATTATTTACTTATATATTTATTTATTTATTTATTTATGTACTTATTTATCTATTTATATATTTATAAACTTATGTATATATCTAATTGTCGACACAGCTAAATAACAAAAAGGAGAAAGAAAGGATCTGCAGGATGTAAGGATGAATGGAAGAAACGATCTTCAACCAAAGAAGATACATGGCCTCAAGTTAGCCCGATGTAATGTGATAAACAGTTCTGTGCTGAATTGTATAAGGCATATGATTGGGGATGAGTTTAGTCAGTAGCATGCCGGCGTGAGCCGAGTTAAATCGAAAACATGATGTCATGCAAAATGAAAAAAAAAAAAATTATATTATTTTATCATACATAAATTAGAATATTATTTATTTGTGGCTCCTTAATATCAAAGAATCTACAGAGATGTGTTGAGAGACTTTTTTTTTTTTATTAATAAGATTATCGTACAAGATTGTACAAAAAAATTGAATTACATTAATAAAATAGATAAATTTGTTGCTACACGCTAATTAAATTTGATAAAATAAAATATTTACAATATAATAAAGTGATAAAAATACAATATAGTAATATAAAAAAACAATATTATAATAATAATAATCTAGAAAACAGAGGAAGAGGGAAGGAAGAGGCTTGTGAGATTTTAAAGTGTAAAGAATGTAGGAATAAATGTGAGTTAAGGGAGGTTAGATTCACGTCTGTCAACCTCTAGGAGATGCTGGTAAAGACTAGATTTGAAAACTTCCACTGAGCTTGACAGACGGATTTCTTCAGGGATGGAGTTCCAGAAGGAGATAGGAGATAAATACAAGTGTGGAATTGTTGTAAATAGGGTTAGTGGATGTGTCTACTACTAGGTGGGGGCGATTTTTAGGACGAAGGGTTCTTGTGGAAATATAAATTTTGATTTTTTTTTTTAATATGCTGGTATCCCATTGTTTAGTACATTATAGATGTGGACAGCGCTAAGGTATTTCGCTCTGAGTTTAACGTTTAGCCAGCCAAGATTTATTCTGTCAGGGGAAGTGCGAAATGGGTATCTAATATCACAGATATATCTGACAGAGGCATTTAATAATATTTGGAGTCGTTAATATTGATGGTCAGGCAAGTCTTTCCATAGAAAAGACACCAGAGTCAAGGATGGGAAAAACAAGAGCGGTAATAAGTTGCTTTCGGAGATTCGCGTTGATTAGATGCTTGAAGTGTCTTAACCTATAAAGAACATTAATGGCCGATTTTACTATATGGTTTATGTGGGATCGCCATTTCATGTCTTGATCAATGAGGAGGCCAAGGTTTTACTTTTTTTGAGAGCTGGATTCTAGTACCACTAAAATAGAAAGAAGTATTAATGTCAAAAGTACTTGATTTTTTGCTGAAGATCATGAAGTTGGACTTGTCAATGTTAATTTTGAAATTGTTGGTAGAACACCAGTTTTCAATCTCATGAAGATCGTTTTGAAGTAGGGTCATTCCTAAGTTTAAGTCTTTTTAAGGTACTTGCAGGTAAATTTGGAGAACGTCAGCAAACATGAGATGCTTTGAGTAAGTCATTTTACTCCCAAGGTCATTTATGTAAATAAGGTAAAATAAAGGTCCATGGACTGACCCTTGGGGAACCCCGCTGACTATGAAAAGTGTAGAAGAGGACTTATTTTCCAAAATAACTGACTGGGTACAGTTACGTAGGTACTTTGAGAACCATCCAACAAGGAGAAAAAGAGGAGAAAAACCAATAGCAGAAAGCTTGTCCAGAAGGATAGTGTGGGAAACCCTATCGAAGGCTTTAGATAAATTTAACAGAAGTAGTATAGTGATGCGATCTAAGTGAAAGCCTTTACAGATATCATCAGTTAGGTTTGTGAGTAAAAAATTTGTACTGTGTTTTTTTAGGAAACCAGACAAGTCGAGGATATTGTGATGCGTGATATATTCTATGATTTGTTTGTGGAGGATTTTTTCTAGTATTTTTGAGATTATATATAAAAGAGATATTGGTCTGTAATCTGCTGGAGAAGTGGGATTACAGGTTTTTGCTACTGGGAGAATATTGCTGTGCTTCCAAGCTGATATTTTGTTTAAGATTATGGACTTGTTGAAAAGAGATATAAAGACTTTGGAAAGAACCAGAAGGCAAATTTTTAGAACTTTGAGGGATATACCATCGGGGCTAACAGATTTTGTGCTGAATTGCTTAAAACCCCAATGAAGGTCATCACTACTAATGTTTTTGAATTTGAAGGGGGGCCTAGATGGGGAGCCAGCTGGAGAATGAGTGATATTATTTGAAGTTGACGCATTTTGGGTTGAGATAAAATAACTATTTATTGAGTTTTGCGAAAGTAAATTTTTACGATATGGAGGAGAATTTGTTAGGCCAAGATGGTCTAGATCTTTCCAAATGGTAGCAAGTGGATTTTTTGTGGATAATTTATCTGAGTAGTAGTTCCTTTTAGCAATAGTGATTTTCTCGAGTAAATTAGCTTTAAAGCCCCTGTAAGCATTTAATTTTTGAGAAATTCTATTGTTTTTATAGCTTTTGTAGAGCCTGTCAAGTATGGCAGATTCTGCATTTAGTTCAGGGGAGAGCCAGGGAGGTGACTTTTTGTCGATAGTGAACTCTTTTATGGGTGCAAGAGAATCCAAGACTTTAATTATATTAGAAGCTGTGGTGTTCCAAATGTAGTCCAGATCTGAGTTGGTAAACGCAAAGGACCATTGGAACTCAAGTAGCCTTAAGGTGAATTCGTTTTGATTTATGCCATCAATATTTCTATAGGAAATTTTGGTTGGAGGGATTTTAGGTACAAAGATATCTAGACAGAACTAGGTAAGATAATGATTATTTATAAAAAGTATTTTGCTAAAAGAGTGTATTCGATTATTTTCATCGATGATGCTAAGGTCAATGGCTGAATCATTTGAGGGGCCAATATGAGTGTCTCCATGAGGTACCAAGTATAGTTTATTTTTGAATATGAAGTCGTATATTAAATTTGATTTGTGATTAAAGTAACACATGTTGGCATTTAGGTCACCTAGAATTACTTTGTAGCTATAATTTGCGTCGGCATCAGCTTTGATTTGATACCTCTGTGAAAAGGGAAATCAGGCGGCCTGTAGGTAACAGCATCATAATAAGGGTGTTGGCAAAGGAGATTTCACAGATAAGATATTTGGGAAGTTCGGGAAATTTGCTCTTCCACTTCACATACTGGGACTCTAACTGGGAAAAAATAAGTGATGGAACGTCCGTAAATACATGGGCGATTCGTCTGTATTATAAAAGGAGTCAAAAAGTCACTACAGAATTGATGATATGCGTCTATATTTCAATCAAAAGTCTTCCTCCGAACATTTGTCGACAAAACGTTGGGATTTTTGCAAAGGCCTTTCACCTACGCGAAAATTACTCAAAATAAACATTTTTTGTATTATTTGCCATACTACATTGTGCGTATCTGTGAATGAGACTCCAAAGAATCCCGACGTTTCAGCGTCTGATTAACTATTTGGACGTTTTTTTCAAAATATACTTTGAAGGATAAAAAAGGTTCTGGCCCGACATATGCAGCACCGGTTTTACTGTGATTAAACATAAAATATGATTAAGGAGGTTAGCGCGCTTCAGCTTACCCCCTAGTTGTATTAAAAAATTGCTAAAAATAATATTTTAATCATGAAAAAAAATAATAAAACGTAAAATCAGGGGAAAACAATTAATTTGACTAAATTTTAATAAAACGTTACGCTATCAAAAACATACGTTAAATATACCAACATTCATTTTACAAATGACCCAGCATCTACCTATCTATGTATTCCTCGAAACGGAAGGGAAACTGCTGAAAACCTTCTGTATAGGCCTTAAATTAAGCCAGCTATGTTTTTCCTCATAATGAATATTTTTTTTTTTAAGTGCATTATGTTACATAAACGCATCCTGAGCGGGATGGAAATAATTGTAAGAGTTTAATCTTTTCAGAAAAAATAACTTAAAATTATTATTGGCGGCAGCGGGATTTGAACCCGGGACCTTTCGGACGCCAGGCACAAACGCTAACCCCAGTGCCATAGACCACTCTTAGTAAATTTATTATAGGGTAACTGTACTAGTGGTCGGACACCCCCCCCCCCCCTTTACTAGTTGACTCGTATTTGAGTAATTAATAATTATTTTTTTTTTAATTGAAAAATAAAGTTACAATATTGTTCTTATAGATATTAATAATATTTTCAAACCAAAATTTTTGCTTTTGAACAAATTAAAATACAAATAAAAAAATAAAAACAAAACCGTGCTCTCAGAAGAGCTCTTACGATTTACTTCATGCCTCGCACCACGTGCCAACTTATTTTATTCTTGAAATTTCTAATATTTTCTTTTGATTCGAAGGGTTATTATACGTAAAAGTCCTGTTATTATTAATTTATAGTATACTAGCTGCCTCCGGCTCGCTTTGCTCGCCCCGGCAGCCACCAAGGGGTCTGCGCCTTCCTGGACCCCTGCGACTTGATTTTTCCAAAAATTTGTTGTTTTGGGTTACTCAATATTTTGTAAAATAACCTTTTAAGTATTATCTAAAATTTACTGAACCATAAAAATTACGGTCATTTGAACCCAGACGGATAATTAGTGATCAACAATACAAAGCTTTGCTACCCTTTCATAGAATCCAGAAGCAAATGTTTTTTCCCTCGACTACCCATTCTAAGGTTTTACCTGATAATAGCTGTTCAAGCTTCTTTTAGTTACTATATTCAGTTACTACATTAGTGGCTGCTAAAAATTAGAAATATATATAATATTAGTCCTAAACTTTTATAATTTTCGAAAAATTATTGTAACTTTTGACAGATCGAACCGATTACCTTGAAAATTTAGGAAGATACGTAAAAAATATACCCGAATCGAATGAAATTCTTTTTGATAAAAAATTTTTCCTCGGTTTTCAGTTTTTTAGGTTTTTTTTTTTAAATTTGATAAAAATTTTATCCTTGGAAATCCAGTTATTTCAACATAAACAATTTTTGTCGTTATTAATCAAAACGAAACCTAGCCTATGTTTTGACCGGTAATTTTTGCCGTCTTTTGCCGAAAACCCTATGTCTGTAGCTTTTATCGTTTTCTAGTTTATCCATTTCGGACAAACAAATAAACAAACACACAAAATTAAAGATTTATATATAGATAGGATAGGATAGGATTAAAATACTTTATTACACATCATAATTATTTTTAAAAAATGCAAACATTAATTTTACGGTCGACCACTGGTGATACTTTTTTTACTATTTTTAGTAGTCGGCATGTTCTAAAACCTCTTGTCACTTGTAAATTTAAAAGTTATTTATTCAGTAAATTTTATTTTATTTTAAATATAATATTTTTTAATGCTGATTTCAAAAATAAATTAACAGTTTTATAATTAAAGGTGATTAATTTTATAAAAACTTATTTTTTTCAACAATTATTTAAGAATATTGTAAAAATCATCTGTAGTTTGGTGTATGAATCTGAGCGGCCAACCACTAACTTATAAGCTTAGGTCGACAACCGGGGTTTTCGGTGGTCGACTAATAATGGAAATGCTGATTTATTCTTTATTTCTTTTTATTTGCTAAATTATATTTAAAATTTAAATTTTTACATTAGAATTAATAAGTATTAGATATAAACAATCAACTGCATTACTTCGTAAAAAAAGTTTATTTAGTATATTTAAAGTTAATTAAAATTTCACTGTGCGCTTAAGTGGCCGACTTTTAATACACTTACCCTATTTATCATAAAATAAATAATATATTTAACGCATGTATATTTGACGGATTATATAAAAGTTTTATTAGGTTTATAGTAAAAATACGAAAATCGAATATTTTCAATAAACGTATAAATTAATTTTTTTCCAAAAAAATCTATGTAATTATGCCTTACATAGTTACAAAAAAAAATAATTAAACTGAGTTTTATAAAATTTTATTATTATAGAGAAAGTATTTGATTTTCGTATTTTCACTGTAATTTGAATTCGATTATTAAAAAAAAAACTTTTAAGCACTAAAAAATAGGCTAAAAATTTCTAAGCAATTCAAATATACAATTATTTTTTTTATTTACCCTTAATATTTAAATAAAAAGTAAAAATTGAAATCTCAGACATCTCCTATGCTTAAACATAGAAGATGTCGGGGACTTCGTTCAAGCCCTCGAACCCAAACAAAATATATATACTGTTTAATAATTTTAACATGGAACATGCTTACAGGGAGGAGGTACTTCAGAACTTGAAAATTAAGGGGGGTGGTCAAATTTGTACTATTTAAGGGGGGGTGGTCAAAGTTGTCCTATTAACATGGAACATGTTTATAGGGAGGGGGTACTTCAAAACTGGAAAATTAAGGGGGGGGTCAAATATGTCCTTTTTAAGGGGGGGGGGTCAAATTTGTCCTTTTTAAGGGGGGGGGGTCAAATGGGACTTAGAATATTTTCGATTTAGGGAGCTTTGGTGCAGAAGTACTTAGGGAGCATTGGTGCAGAAGTACCTAGGGACCTATGGTGCAGAAGCCCCTAAAGACCTTTGGTACAGAAGTACCTAGGGACCTATGGTGCAGAAGTCTCTAAAGAACTTTGGTGCAAAAGTACTTAGGGAGCATTGGTGCAGAAGTCCCTAAAGACCTTTGGTGCAGAAGTACCTAGGGACCTATGGTGCAGAAGCCCCTAAAGACCTTTGGTACAGAAGTACCTAGGGACCTATGGTGCAGAAGTCTCTAAAGACCTTTGATGCAGAAGTACTTAGGGAGTATTGGTGCAGAAGTACCTAAAGACCTTTGGTGCAGAAGTACCTAAAAACCTTTGGTGCAGAAGTACCTAGGGACCTATGGTGCAGAAGTCCCTAAAGACCTTTGGTGCAGAAGTACCTAGGGACCATTGGTGCAGAAGTCTCTAAAGAACTTAAGTGCAGAAATACTTGGATATAAATATTGATATTATGAACAGAATAGATACTTTATTATCAGTGTTAGTTATTAGTGAACATGTTCCATGCTCGTTGGTTGTGTAGTTACACAAACCGGTCATAAGTTTTTAAGGGGAGGTCGAATTTGTCCTATTTAAGAAGGGGGTCAAATGAGACTTAGAATAATTAGGAGACTTTGAAAAATCTGGGCTTAAGGACCTAGGATGATATTCGGATGATACAGGTTTATGGACTTAAACTTAGTACATAAAATAAATAAATTTTTTTTTTTAAATTATTATTTTTTATGTTTAGTTTCTGTTTAAAACATAAATAATATAATTTTTTATTTTAAGATTTTAAAAAATCGCGCCAGTTTTAACCAATTTTTTCGAGCACCACCATGCTGTATGACGCCTCAAGTCAAGTCCTCATTCGATCGTCGTTAACGGATGATAAGGTAGGTATTTGTTTTCAAACATTCATTATTAATTTTGCAACTTTTCGGTTTCCACCATTTTCTCAATTCTTGTCAAGGTCTTTAAAAAATAAAAATTTTTACCTGTTCACAAAGATATAGGAAAAAAGATTTTAAAAATTTGTAAGTTTTATAGAATTTATCTTAAAATATTCATTTGCTTAAATGATGATCAACAAAATTTATTAAATTTTTATCAAAAGTAATAAACTTTTAATTTAAAATATACTTCACAATAATATATTAATTAAGTATTCAATTATCTTAATTCTTTTTAAAATTATGTGAATAGTTTTATTTTTTTATTTTTTTTTACTTTTCAAGTTAACACGCATAAACTACTTGTGGGTATTAGCAATAAACATTTCAATTTACAGTCAATTTAAACAAATTATCTGTACATAAGATTTTTTTTTAAATCATGTTAAATATAAATAAATAAATAATAAACTTGTAAAAATCGTTAACAATTTGATTTTTAATTGTGTTATTACTGATCTAGTTAATATGTACTATTAATTGTTTTATCTCCAATACTATATACTATAAGTTATAAAATATATCAGCGTGCCTTGAAAATATTTGGGATCAGAAATAGCTATATTTATTTAACAAAATATATAAATTTAATAAAACTTACAAGTTACAACATATGTTTGAAGACTTAACCTAAAAGTTTTGTAACTAATATTTTCATATATAATACTGATTAATGACTGTTGATTTTCATTAAATATATGAACATTTTTTTTTAACTTTGACTGTAATTTTAATATTAATAAATTAAAAAAAAAAATTGTAATTGATATATTTTATAATAGAGCTAGAATTAAGTATAGATATGTCATTACTATAGATTTTTTAAAAATTATAAAAATAGTTGTCATTGTTATAAATAAAACATTAAAATATATCATGATACAAGTGATGCAATTAATATGAAAAAAAAATTACTTAACAAATAATATTCTTGGTTAATTTCTGAATTCTTTAGGTGTTCAAGATGACATCCAATAAAGATTCAGTGACTAGTTTAAGTATTTGTGATGTTTGTTACAAAAATGTGGAATATTATAGCATTGGAATTTGTGAGCATTCAGTTTGCTATGAATGCAGTACAAGAATGCGAGCTCTTTGTCAACAAAATGAATGTCCGATTTGCAGACAAGACTTACCAAAAGTAGTCTTTACAAAAGTCATTAAACCTTTTAGGCACTTAAAAAAATCTGATGATCTATTTGACTCTAGATATAATATTTATTTTGAAAGTCCAGAAATTCAAGAAAAATTTACAAGACTTTTATCAAATGTTTGTAAAGTTTGTCGTGATTACCAAGTTTTTAGTTCATTTACTAGTTTAAAAGAACATATGAAACAAAAACATTATTTATTCTACTGTGATCTATGCGTTGAAAATCTTAAAGTAATTATTTTCATTTAAAATTTAATTTACAGTATTTTAAACGTTTATTTATTTGCTTACAGATATTTAGCTTTGAACGAAAATGTTACACAAAATCTGAATTATCGATACATGAAACTAAGGGTGATCCTGACAATCGAAGCCATCGAGGTCACCCTTTATGTGAATTTTGCAAACGTCGTTATATGGATACTGATGAATTGTACAGACATCTTAGACGAGATCACTTATTTTGTCATTTTTGCGATGCTGATGGACTTCATCATTATTATGACTCATATGAAGTTCTTAAAGATCACTTTAGGCAAGATCATTATCTTTGTGAAGAAGCTGGTTGCTCAGAAGAACAATTTACAAGTGTTTTTAGAACTGATATCGACTTAAAAGCTCATATATTTTCAGTTCATAAAAAACAACTTGGAAAAGCAGCTGCAAAACAAGCAAGGACTCTTGAATTAGAATTTACCCTTGCACCCAGAGGAGATCGAAATAGAAGATTACCAGGTATTCTATCAGACTTTATTTTAATGTGATATTTTTTAAAATTAATAAATAACAAACAATTGCAGAAGAAAAAATGAAACCACTTTTACCGAGAGTTTAAATTTGATTTATTTTATAGGACCGTACAGAGTAAGACATAATGAATCGGATAACCATTCAAATTTTTCAAGATATAATCAAGAGCAAACTCCACAGGAAGTTCAGGAAGAAGCTACTTTTGTGCGCCAACCCTTGGTTGATGTACAAAGTACTGAAGAATTTCCTACTTTAGGGAATACTACACCGAGTGCATCTATTAACCCTCCTCTCAAAAGTCGCGGAAATTTAACCATTAGAAGTACACTTAGACCGCAAACTTATGATCAAAATTTCCCAGCTTTGGTGAATGATTCAGCTAATAATACTGTTCCAAGTCAAGGAGCTATGTCTAAAACTCTTAATTTTAGTCTTTCAAGTATGAACAAGCAGCAACCTACAAGAACCACAGGGCACCAAAATCCTCCTCCGAATGTTTCAATACATTTAAATCACAGGTAAAACAAAACTGAAAATAAGAGCATTATCTTAAAAAAATTATAATTCAAATTTATCTTACAACCTATCACATAATAACAAAATTGCTTTTTATTGAATTTTTAAGACCAAATAGTACATCTAATACCAGATTATCTGGACCAAATATTAGAATTCAACCAGGTTGTTCTAAAAGAGATTCAGATTTTCCCGTTTTAGGACGTTCTGATACGTCATCTTCAAGTAATGATAACGTTTTGCAATGGACTAGAATATCATGTGTAAAACCAAATTCTCGCAGTAGAAAAATAGCTTCTCCACCTTTATTACCTACAACTCAACCTCCTTCTGGAGAAGATTTCCCAATTTTAAGTAAGTCTGATAAAACTAAAAAAACTGCTAGCGTTTCTGTTTCATCTAATTCTCCAACTTGGGTACAGGTAATATTAAGTTCCATGCTAACTATTGAAAATATATATTTAATGATAAAGAAAAAATAATTTATTATTAATTCTATGTTTTAGGTGCAATCTACTACAAGTAATGGTTCTGCTCAAGTCACAGATGCAACCATTGGGAAAACTAAAAAAAAAAAGAAGCAAACTGTACATATTAATAATTTGAGTAACAACGAAACAAATTCAATACTTGCTCCAAAAAATTTTACTGAAAAAAAAAGTAGCTCCACAGATTTAATGCATAAAGAGACAAAAGTAAATAATAATTTAACTGCCAATAAAAAAACAAAAAATGAATCACCTGTGCAAGCAAGTCCTGTAGAAATTTCAAATCCTGTAAAATTAAACTCAGTTCAACGTAAGCGTTCAGAGCTTAAAATAGATAGTCTTAATACTAATAATAATAACGCCAATTATGAATCTATGAAGCAAACTGATTTTCCTGCTTTAAATGAAACTGCCCAAACTTCTAGGCATCCACCAGGTTTTACAAAGCCACCACCACCTGGTTTTGCTCCCCCAAGTACACCTCCACCTGGATTTTTAAGTCGGGCGAGTGATTTAACTTTTACTAGTAGTTCGGGTCAAAAATATACCATTCTTCCAGATGGGCAGGAAAATAAAAATTTTTCTATTGGTTGCTACACTCCACCAAATAATTTTCAATCACGTAATCAGAATCTTGTAGCACAATTAAATGGATGTTTTGATAACTCAGAAGAAAGCGATGAACTTCGAGCTTTTCGATTTTTAAGTGGTTTATTCAAAGATGGACAATGTAGTGCAGAAGAATACTATGAAAGATGTAGAGCTGCAATTGGTAACCAGGCATTCCAAGCAGTTTTTCCAGAATTAATGGCGCTTTTGCCGGATATTAAAAAGCAAAGAGAACTCTTTTCTATATACAAAAATGAAATGTTACTAAATGGTGTTAAAATTGATAATTTAGAATCCTGTGCAAGTTGTGGGCAAATATTGAAGAGCGACGATTCACAAGAGCATAGAAATATGCATGCATTAGAAAATGATTTCCCAACTTTAATAGTTAGTGGTTTACAAAATTTACAAAAACATAGTACAAGGCCGAGTAACTGACAATAATTTAGAGCAAAGAAAAAACCTAACATAAAAGTATATGTAAATATTTAGCATTTTAAATAATGCTAAACTTATTTTCTTTTCTTTTTTTTTTTTCGTTATATGCAGTTTCTTGCTTAGATCTGTATTCAGCGTATTTGTTGATGAATTAAACCCGTTTAAACCTGTTATTAATTGGATATATAAATAGAATATTCTCTCTAGTTGTAAATAAATTAATGGTATTCGGGTTTATTTATAATTTTTATACTAAAAAAATTTTTTAATTTCTACCTTGAAAACATTATTAAAGCAATTTGATGATTTTAATTTAAAAAAATTGTAGATAGACTAGAAGTGAACATGATTATTTTAAAATGCAATAAAAATTAATTTTATATTTTAACTTTTAATTTTAAAATAAAATGTTATAAAAAAAATTTTGCTTGTAAAATGTAGTGTAATGTAAATAATATTGCAATTTTAATGCTTTGCGTTTATACATTATATACTCTTCCACCTAAAAACTTAATATTTAAAGTATTCTAAATATAATAGGAGAATTTTTCAAAGAGATAAATGAATTTTTAATCAAAATATCATTAAATAAAATAGTGATAAAGATTTCTGATTGTGAGTTTATTAAATTCTCAAAATATACTTAGGAATAAGCTAAAAGTGAAAAATGCTCTTAAATTTAAATGAAGCAAACATGAATTTATGCACTTTAAAAATGTAAAAAAAATTTTTGTATCCGCAGAATCTGGAATTCTGATAAGACAGAAAATTTTTATTTTACATCAAGAAAAGCCAGGGAATTGTTATTGAAATATATTGAATAAAAAACTAAATATGCAGTTTTTTACTAAGATTTTGTAATAATTTAATTATCAAAATAAAACTTTGTTCTATTGAAAGTTTAAAAGATTTGTTTTTTTTTTTTTTTCAAAAAAACCTAAAATTCGATTTTTCTTTATTTAAACAATAAATAACTTCACAAGTAAAAAAGCCTATTTTCTGCCCTAGGGAGTTGGCTTTTTGCCCATTATATGTAAATAGTACATTTTTAACCAAGGGAGCAAAAAAAAAGAATGGCCCAGATCGCACGTTAATTAGCATCCGAGGCGAAGCCGAAGATGGTAAACTGCGATCTGGGGTATTTTTTTTTTGTTCCCATGGACGAAACGAAATTTTTCTTTCTCAGAGGGGTGAAAACGCGTTTTTTTCGATTTCGTTGCGGGGCGAAAAAAGTGTTTTCGGCCCGCTAGGAAGAAAACTATATTTTAGAACAAGGGACAAAATATGGGGCTCGACTTTTGCATGCCTGCTGTCTGCACTCGCTCGTGTATACAACTGCATATAAACCTAAAACCAATATTTTATCCCTTGTTTAATAAATAGCTATGATGTAATTATCGAGGCCTTTTGATCTTTTTAAACACCTATAATTATCGAAAAAACTTATGACAGTTTTTTTTGTTTTTCAAAGTTTTTATCTTTTTTATTTTTTTACCCAGCCATAAATTCTCATGTGTTATAACATAAAAAAACCATTTTTTTTCGAGAAAATTAAAAAATTGCATTTTTTTGCTAAAAATTTTTAAAATCATAGATAAAATCGTTTTTATTAAGGCAAAATTACATTGAAATATGTGCAT
This sequence comes from Anagrus nilaparvatae, assembly GCA_022575985.1. Classification (NCBI taxonomy): domain Eukaryota; kingdom Metazoa; phylum Arthropoda; class Insecta; order Hymenoptera; family Mymaridae; genus Anagrus; species Anagrus nilaparvatae. The sequence goes on along the minus strand of JAKSXM010000247.1, from coordinate 23,240,250 downwards.
ATTTTGATTTAAATACATAGTATGGATCTCTAAAAAGTCATTCCATAATAAATTGCCCATATTAATAAGCCTTTTTAGTTGCAAACATCAAAAAATGGACACTAAAAAAAGGCACGTTCTAGGGGTTGCAACGCCTATGTGTGGATGTGAGAAACATATACATGCAAAATTTTACATTCGCATAAATACTATTATATGTAAATAACCTTACATACCCATATCTAACACTGACTACCAAAAAATCCAAAAAATTTATCAAAAACGCGTTTTTTTTTTGTTGTGAAACATCGATTTTTCAAAATTTGGTAAAAAAGGTCTAAGCTTTGACCGCTTATAACTCGCTCCCAGTGCGTCTGACTAAAAAATTGCTAATTTTTGTAGGAAATTTTCTCAGCTACAACTTTTATTTGAAACTTTTTTTTATTTTGCTATTACTTTTTGAGTTATTTGCAAAAAACCGTTTTGTCCCAACTTTAGCTCCCCTGGGGGGGGGGGGGGGGCGCCGGGGCCCAGCGCTGGGTTAGAATGTCTGATTTTGTTTTCTCTTTCAAATTAGTCCAAAACCAGCATATTCTACAACTTTTCTTTTCTGGAGGTTTTTGTCCATGAGACCTTTATTCAATGGCCTATACTGTCGTACAGGAGAAAAAAGGCAATATCTCACTCTTAACTCATTTCGAGATATTTAAAGAAACGCGTTTTGGTTAATTTTGAAAAGTTTATATACAATTAAAAAGATATTTATATGTTTCTAAGGTAATTAAGATATGCTCTTTACATTGGTGAAAAATTTTTTCCGAAATTTCCACTCCTTATATGAAAAACAAGAGATATGCAAAAATAGCAGCGCCAAATCAGCTTATAATACAGGAGAAGAAAAGCAATATCGAGATATGCATGTACTCATATATTATAGAGATATTGCTTTTCTTTCCTGTATTGAAATATTTTTTTCCATGCGCGCTGCTCTGCCGTACAGGAGAAGAAAAGCAATATCTCGAGATATGCATTTATTTCATGTATTTTTTTTTATTCCATGTTAAATTTTATCAAATACATGAAACCTTCGAGATATGCAGTGCTAACTTTTTTGTTATCAGTGATATCAAAATAATTTTTGCACCACTGGATAGATTTGTTTTTCACGATTATGCACATATAAAAATCTCATTTTTCATAAAACCTCGAGATATTGCCTTTTTTCTCCTGTACGGCAGTTATATCTGAAAGATTCCATGTTCTATCTTTTTTAGGAGAAAATATATTCATAATAAATTCTATATCACAAAAGTTAAACGATCTCGAAGAATCATTAAAATTTGTTAAACAATGTTAAATATATATAAATTAATTTTTAAATTTGTTATAAACTGTCTAACAGACAGATGTTTAACTCATTCGAGTATTTCGTCATCCTATTATAAAATTTTGCCAAAAAAAAAAATTAATTTTGAGGGATAAAAACGGTCTTGGCCCGAGGTGCCTAGCCCCAAGGGACAGATGCAGTCATCATTACGTTCAAATGTGATGTTCAATAAATATTTTTTTTCTTAAGATAAATTTTGAAAATAAAATATAGTGTGGCATTTTAAGCCAAAGGGGTAGGATTCTTCCAAACAACTTGTTTTTGCACATATCTGACCATCAAAACATTTGTTTATGTATATTATTAGTTTGCGATAAAATGAAAATTTCACTCCACCCAAATTAGGCCCCTCTGATCCTTCTCCGTGGGGCATTATCAAAATCTAAAAAAAAATACAGGAATCGTATTTATGATTTAATTGCGTGAGAAAAAAACCTCATACTAACTTTTTATAAAAATGCTTTCCCTAGAGATATGAAGGATGGAAAATTGGTATTTTCACCCTTTAAAATTCGTGTTCGGTATTAGTTTTCCTGCTATAACTCAAAAAATTCTTTACTTAGAGAAAAGTTTAATGGCTTAAATAAAAGTTCAGTAGATAATAAATACTTTTAAAAAATTTTTTTTATTTTTATTGACCGCTGCGTAATATATGGCGCTGCACTTGGCAACATAACTATACTTCTATGCAACATCTCAATTATCTCAGCACCTGACAAATTTAGACGAAAATTTATTTCTTCCTTTTTTATAAAGCTTAAAATTATCTTAAATTGAATTTAAGACTAATTAGAGTTCTGTCTCATTAATATTAAAAAAGTTATGAAAAAAGTTTTTTTTTTAATTTTATTTTAAAAAGGGTGGTCCTGGGGGGGGGGGGGGTGAAGGATAACTTAGATAGAAAGACCCAAATAGGGGTTAATGAATCATATATTTCTTATTATACTCAACAATTTTTGTTGCATACTTCAGATGACATACTTTATGACCTACACCATTGTTTTACTCCAAAACTGTGTTATTTCTAAGTTGGTTTTTCAGTTTTTGGAAAATTTTGAAGAATTTATTGGGTTTGTAAAAATAATGTCTCAACCTAGTTTTGAAAGGATAATTTCCTAAACTGTTTTTTACTTTCTACGACCCATGCTGAATGATTATGGAATTCGTCCCTTTGGCTTGAATTTTTACCATTTTCATTGCAACAAAATTTATAATAAAGACTTAAGGTGGCAATTCGTACCCGAGGGAAAAAAAATCGATTTTTTGTTTAAGGTTTTTCCGAGTTCGAAAACATCTTAAGAATATGGAAAAAAAATTTTATAATGATATCTTGAATAACAAGGAAGTTATAGAAGATTAAGCGAGACACTGCGAAAGAAGTAAGATACAGTAATCTAAACTTTAAACGCGTTTTTCTCGAAACGTTTTTCGATTTTTGTACACGATAACTCAAAAAATAATTAAGATATCTTCCTAATTTTTTGGCTACACTTTTAACATACAATTATCTTCTGGACTGACGGAATGATTTTTCCAAACAATGTCACAATTTTTTTTTTTTTAAACATGTGAAAAAAATTGCAATTTTTGAAAAAAATTAAATAATTTTCACAATTTTCCATTTTCCGAAATTTGAATCCATCAATCCAGAAGATAATTGTATTTTAAAAGTTTAGCCAAAAAATTAGGAAGATATCTTAATTATTTTTTTAATTATCGTGTACACAATGAAAAGTGATGCCTCTCACTTTAAGCACCTGTACTCGGCGCCATTTTGGAAAAAAATTTTTAAAATTTAAAAAAAAAGGTTTAACCTATAATCTTATAAAGTGCCAATTTTGAAAAAATTTTCTCAATTATTTCTACCCGAAAACCTATCCAGAAAAAGACACCTTTTTTTCCCTCGGGTACAACCTGCCATACCTTAAAGGGTTACTTATTCAATATTCTTTAAAATGTTTCCAATTTTTTATTTTGTATCTTTATCCAAAAAAAAGTTATGGTGAAAAAACAGGTTGAAAATATAAGAAATTTTCAAAATTTTTATCATAATACAGCATCCAAAGAGTCGTGCACAATTTAAAGTAAAAACAAAGGAAAACTATAGTTACTCGTATGTATTCTAAAATTTTACCGTTAAAAATGCATTAATTTTATGCAGTTTGCCCATAAAAGGGCAATTTTTAACCCCTAATTGACCTTAAAAATGAGTACATTTTCATTTTCATAAAAATATGACGTAAAGTGCGTGTTTCGCCCTTTAGGGCTGCTGTAGGCCTTTTTACTCATATTTCAAGCTCAAGTAATTCAAAAACGATTTTAACATGGAACATGTTAATTGGATTGGGGTATTTAAAAAAAGTTTTGCTCGGCAGGGGGGGGGGGGGTGAAATAGATTTAGAATATTTTCTATTTAGGGACTTGAATAACTTGAAGTGGGAGTCAGGGCCTGATCAGGCCCAGAACAAGAACTTAGAATACTTTAGGTTTATGGACTTAGGATAATTTATATTTCGGGATTTATTGTAATTTATTGGATTGATTACTGTTATGAGTGAACATGTTTTATGATTGTTGGTTGTGTGAACACACAAACCAGTTATAAATTTTTTTTTATTATAATCTTTATTATGTCTTAAAAAACATGCAAACATTACTTTTTACCCAAACACAAGATAAAATATTTATTTTGCCCCTCTGGTTACATATTTTTACCCTTATATTTGGACCATTTTTAGAATTAAAATATCTTTGAATTAAATTTTCAAAAGTAATCTAAGGTATGTATCATACAACTATTAAAAGAATTAATTTTTTTGTCAATTAAATAACTTTATTTGCTTGTACAAGATTTTGCCTCTTTTCTGCCCTTAACAGGGTCGAGGGGTTAAAAACCGATGCTAAAATTTTATTGCAAATTTTCTAAACTTCCTTACGAACATTTTGTTTGAGCTATTAAAATGGAAAATCTAACCTGTTTGACGTCTACTTCGGGTTTTCAAAAATAGAGGTTTGAGATGCCACACTAAATGGTTTACTAAAATTATGAAAAAGTTTATTATTTGCAATCTACATCTTACCGTATAACTCTATAATATGAAATATGATGTGAGGGGGTTGCCGCGCTTTTAAGCGCAGGGGGCTTGTCCCCTAGTTTAATAAAAAAATGAAAAAGAATTTGTGCAGTGTTTCTAAAAACGGACCCTGGACCCTGGACACAGTTTCAGAAGAACAAAAAATCTAAATATCATCAATTTTTATTATAAACTAAGAGATGATATTCCCTAAGTCACCATTCGCTTCACATCTTCGATTTTCAAGTTTCCAAAGTAGTCTCAACAATCAAAATCCATGTCAATAAAAAGAATCGCATAAATTTGTCCTTTTGTAGAACATACATAAAAAATTTTGCATCGCAACTTTGTGCAAAATTATGTCAAAATCTGTTTATTTTGGAAATTTATAATATTTTTTCATTGGTTGAAGCTAAAAGATTATTTTTTTCTTGTTAGTGTCCAGAAAGTGCGTGTTTTCTAGCCGCTTCGCTATTCGAAAAAACGCATTTTCTCGACACTGAGCAAGAAAAATTATGTTTTGTCCTTGGCCACAAAAAAGGGATGCCCCAAATCGCACGTAAATTACCGTCTGAGGCGAAGCCATTCTTTACTTTTGTGGCCATGGGTAAAAATATACTATTTCAAGTCAGTGACCAGAAAGCACGTATTTCCAGAAAAACGTGTTTTCTCGCCAATGACGCAGAAAAATTTCCGAGAAATTTTCATAAAGCCATAAATAAAGAATGCCCCACTGCCCGGAATCGCAGTTTACCATTGATAATTTACATGCAATTTGGGCAATTCTTTACTTTTGTGTGCACAAGCTGTAAATATACTATTTTTCTTATTATATTTAATAATTTGAAAAAATAAACGAATAAAAAACTGATTTGTCTTAACAAATTGGATGCTGGAATATGTTCACTAAAAGTACAGTTTGTAAATAGTGCGTAAATATATTTGTAATTTATTATGTTTATGATGTTAAATTTCTGTTTCTAAATCTTTAAAATTAAATTGTTCAAATTTTCTCATCCTGGAATAGATTGTAAGTCCTATTTGACGTGCATTTAACCATCGTCCCCTTTAAATCTGAGACATTTCACCACATCTTCTCAAATTGGACTTTTTTTGGTTCAACAAGTACCCCTTTTTATCTAAACATGACTAATGTTAAAAGGGCGTGAATTTTTAAAAATGTTTTCTATATTTAAAAGGTTTCCAGACTACATTGAAATACTATAGATTACATTAAAATACCATGGTCTTTGTCAGTCATTTATAAAAAATAACAAATGATTTTTTCATAAAAATAAAATTTAAAGTACCATATAATATAGAATATATAAATTTATTAAATTAAAAAAATTTTTCTTAATTATAATTGTTGATATAAATGTATAATTATGAACTCCAAGAAATTTAATATTACCAACAGCTTATATCTTTGGAAAAAATTCTGGAAATTTTTCTATTAACTTTTTTCAGATTTTAAATAGTAATTTAGCCAAATATTGTTATTTATTTTTTAAATATATGAAGCAACGTAATTTTTAGTTTAATACTTAACCCAAGTACTATTAGTGAGAAAGTAATATAAATAGTTATAACACTTTTTCATATTTTCTCTTTGAGTTTTTCACATCTCTTCTTTTAAATATAAATAATGAGATTTATTATAGCACAGTGATACAAAATAACTACCTTCTGTGTTATTGAACTTTTTTCTATACAAAATCTTTTTTTTATACAAAAAAGCACCTTTTCACTTCTTAGCTAATTCATTACTGAGCCAATCAAGGCCTTCGTAAAGTCCATTGCCTTGAGTAGCACAAGCACTTTGAATATACCAGTGACGTCCTCGAAGAGCATTTAAACCTAGTTTATCAGTAAGTTCTGCTGCTGACATAGCGTTAGGAAGATCTTGCTTATTCGCAAATACCAAGAGGATTGCATCTCTTAATTCATCTTCTTTCAACATGTTAGCAAGTTCTCGTTCTGCCTCACTAATGCGTTCTCGATCATTACTATCAACAACAAATATTAGACCTTGAGTGTTTTGAAAATAGTGCCTCCATAATGGTCTGATTTTATCTTGACCTCCAACATCCCAAACAGTAAAGCAAATGTTTTTATACTCAACAGTTTCAACATTAAAACCAATAGTAGGTATTGTCGTGACTATTTCACCAAGTTTTAATTTATATAAAATTGTAGTTTTGCCAGCCGCATCTAGACCAACCATAAGAATGCGAACTTGTTTTTTGCCAAACAGGCGTGATAACATTCCACTTATCGTTAAGCCCATTGTTTATACTTTAGAGTCTGAAAAAATATTTAGCTCTCTAAAATCTGTATTTTTAAAATTTCAATAAATTAATGATTATATGAACGTTAGAAAACTTCTATACAATAATTTATTATTTTAATACCCGTTATGAGTTACAAATTGAAACTATTCCAAAAAAAGATAAATTAACATATTGAAAATTTTTCATACTCAGCTTTAATATTTTTACCTGATGAAACTTAAAAATTTTCGAAGTCTCAAAAGAGTAAAGATTTTCGTAAGGTATGAGTAAAAATAATATTTTTAAATTGTGATAAGATTTTACAAAATAATGCCTCTAATCTTTAAAAATAAATAATATTTGAAACGCCATTTTAAATAGTTAATTTGCATTACCTGATTGTTAATAATTTTTACAAAAATTAAAAATTCCACTACAAAGCTTTATGAACTATCTATTACACATAAAATGTGAATTAAAAAAAAATAAAAATTATTAAAACTCTAAAATTTGCTTACGTTGTTAGAACTTGAAGAGTTATACCATACACGTATACACAGTGTGTTTTGTATTATTGTATATGATATGAATTATAGCATGAAAAAACTATAGTGTGGTATAATACATTTATGTTGGTTATTAAAATTTGGATTTTTTTCTTGATATTTACTTATCGTGTTCGAGATGTTTAAGAACTTTATATAATTATGGGTATTCTACATATAGAGTTTTGAAATTTGGGTTGTCAAAAATCTTAATTATAAATCAAATTATTATTTTGAAGATTTTAACCATGAATTTAACCGGTAATAAAATCCAACCCCTATAATAATATACTAAGTGTTTCAGATCAACAAGATTCTCTATAACCAATCATATTTATAACTAGATAATCTGTCTCTCTCTTACTCGTTATTTTACTAGCTTATGATTGGCTTTCCAAAAAGGATATCTTGTTGATCTAAAACAGACTGTATACACATATAACGCCCAATAAAAAACTTAAGGAGGTTTATCCGTTAAAAAAAATAATAAGGCTAGTTCTACAGACCTCCGTAAGTAGCCGCAACGCAATGCGCACAACACAACACGCATGTGCACAACACGATTTTGGTTTGTGCGCTTTGCGTTGCGGCTGCGTTTATGCGTTTGCGGAGGTCTGTAGAACCAGCCTAACAGAATGTAATAAAACGTGAATAGTATTAAAGTTTAAACATTTTTGAGCTAAAATCGACTTATTTTTACCTATGTCATCGACTTAATTAATTTTTTATTAATAAAATAAAAGTCGTATTTTAACATTGCGCTTATGGGAAAATTTGTTTCGGCTTTATAAAAAGTAGGGTGCTAATAACACAGATCGATGAAACTTAATAAATCTGATAAATAATTACTTAAAGATTACATTCCCAATTAGTTTTACATACTTTATCGACTTTATTTTCGTAAAATTAATAAAAAACACGTAACATAACCAAAAAGCTCATTATTTTAGTGACGTTTTTTTAAATTCTATAATACTATGAGACTTTTTTTGGTAATATTCTTGGATTATTAATGGTTTTTTATAGTTTCTTTTCAATTAGTAGCTTCCAAAATAAACTTAAAAAAAAAAATTTTTGTCGGTAATCGTAATTCCTGCAAAAACGTAGTAAACCACGGATAAACCTCCTTAATACTACGTGCAGCAAAAACAAGTATATCTCTATAATTAGTATACTCATTTCTAATTTTTAATAGAATTTAACATGTGGCACGAGCTATTTAGGTACTTTCAATTTTAATTGTTTAATTTTAAATTGTTTTTAGGGTAAAAGTAATTAATATAGAAGAAAAGTAAATATTTTTTTGCGTTTTTCAAAGTGAAAAATAAGAAGGAAGTGACTCAAATGACGTATTTCCTATTACGCGGCGAGACGACGCCACCGTTATTCGAGTCTCGTTACAAATCCCTCTCCTTAAAGTGACAAGTTTAGTTAACAATCGGGTTAGACGCTGAATGAAAAAATTTTAGAATGAACTGTAAAATCGTAAGTAAAGATAGATTCTGTTTAATTATTTTTTGTATATTATCAAATTTTAATTTTATTATTTCATTTGTTTTTTTGTTTCTGCCAAATGTTTTATTTATAACTTTTATTTAGCTATTCTTCATAACATGCATTAAGGTAGACATGTTGAATGAATAGTTTTGTAAGGTATGGCAAATATAATGAAAGTGTGTTAATCAAATAAAGACCTACTTTTACAATAATAAAATTTAATTCAATTAAAATTAAACTTTGTCGAATTTTTTGAAAAAGTCTGTGCGTAATTTTTAGTTTCTTTTGTTTACTTTATCATTTGAAATTCATTTGAAATTTTATTATATATATCGCAATCTCTGGATTATTTACATCCATTTATTATTTAAAATACGAAAAAAACAACGCCACTTCATAATATAATAATTACTAAATTCAATACAAAACAAATAACGTAATTTATTTATTTTTATTTTTTTTTTTTTAACTGAATTACAGAAAATTGCATTTGGTGAAAATGTCTGTTCATTATAAATTTAAGTCCACAAAGGACTTTGATACGGTTGCTTTTGATGGATTACATATCTCTGTTGCTGATTTGAAAAAAGCTATTTTTCACCAGAAGCGAATTGGCAAAAATACTGATTTTGATTTGCAGATAACAAATGCACAGACTAAAGAAGGTAGTTTGATTACAACTTTTTTTAGGGATTAAAGATTTATTTTATTAAAATAAATATTTCAAAATAATAAATATTTCTAATATTACTTATATGTCTTAGATTACACAGATGATAACGCTCTTATTGCTAAGAACACAAGTCTGATTGTTGCCAGGGTTCCTTTAACCGCTCAACAAAAACGTGCTTGGGATCGTGCAGAAGCTGCAACTTTCAATAGTACTAAAGATGAAACAAATGTTACTGGAAGAGCGGTCGATCTTACTAGATTGGATGGATCCGAAGATGATAAGATCAGGGCGATGATGACTCAATCAACTCAGGATTATGATCCATCAAAGTGAGATTTATTAAAATTACTAATTATTATTTCATTTACAACTTTTACTCAAACTGAGGTTTATTAAGTTGGTTAGGGAAACTAGTAATTTGTGTGTTCAATATTTTTTGAGAGTAAAGGAACCAATCAAAATGCAAGTTTCCTTAATTAACTAAAACTCAGTCCATGTAAATATGTCATATTAGTGCTATTATGCAATGTTAAAAAACATGTAATACAAAAATTTACGTTTTTGAGATTTTTACATACATGCAAAGCTGTTGACATGTAGATTTTAATTTAAAAAAAAAATTTTATAATCGTATTATTGTCAAAGTTATGAATTTGAAAAAATACGCAAGTCTATTGAATAAAGGATTTGAGAAAAAGACAAAAATCTTTAAATGTGTTCTACTGAGAAACGTAAATTTTTGCATTACATTTTTATTACGATTGCATGGCAGTATTATTTTTCTTGTGGTTCAGATATTTTTTTTGTTCATTCAATTATTAGTTTTATAGAAAAAAAAAAATTATTTAATTAGGTAATACTCTAACCTCATTCTGTTCTCTCTGAACTATTATTAATGAATGAACTGTATAAATTAATGAACTTTATCATTACCTACCTTTAAAACAGCTGTTTGTGAAAGTAGTAATTGTTTATTATAAGATTCCCCTTTAATTTAATGCATTTTATTTAATGCTATTTGTGTAACTTCCTAGTATGTGAAATATAAAGTGCACATTTTTTTAGTTATTTAAAAATACGAGGATCAACTCAAACTGGGGAAGTGCCTCCAAATTATCGTTGTTATAAGTGTCATAAGCCTGGTCATTGGATAAAAAATTGTCCTTTAGGAAATAATCAAGAACCTATTGAAATTAAAAAAAGTACTGGTATTCCAAGAAGTTTTATGGTACCAGTTGATGGTCCATTAGTACCTGGCGCCATGATGACTCCTGGTGGAACTTTTGCTGTTCCTGCAATAGACCAGTAAGTTAAATACAATTATTTTCAAATTTATAGAATCTGTTTATAAAACAGAAAGAAAAATACTAAAATTATTAAGTTCATTATCAATGCAAAACACCATTATTCTAACCCTTATTCAATAACTTATTTTTAGTCAAGCTTACAAAGAAGGAAAAAAGGAAAAACCTCCATTTTCTCAAGATCCAGAACCAACGGTTGAAAAACCTGAAATTCCAGAAGATCTGCTGTGCAATATTTGCAAAGATCTTTTGACAGATGCAGTGATGATTCCTTGCTGTGGCAACTCTTTTTGCGATGAATGTATGATTTTTATAAGCTAATATTTTTTTTTTTTTAATTTTTATTTTGAAAGTATAAAATTTTTTTATTCTTAGGTATACGTACATTTTTGTTAGAATCTGAAGAGCATGAATGTCCTGATTGTAATGAAAAAGATGTATCTCCAGATAGCTTAATTCCTAACCGATATCTTCGTAATTCAGTTTCCAATTTTAAAAATGAAACTGGTTATGCTAAACCTCAAACATTTAAGCCACCAGTAGTGAAAATACCTGTTTTAACAATACCAGCAAATGTTTCAACTGTTTCTGAAAAAATAACTGCTAATCGAGCTACTGCTCCTGTAGTAACTATTCGAAACTCTAGTCAAATTCCTCTTTCCGTTTCACTTGATGAATCTTCGGTTAAAGAAACAGAGAAATCTACAGAAAATAATAAATTATTGTATAAGAAAAAATTAGCAAATACTACAGGTTGGTTAATAAATAATATGTGGAATATTACAAATATGATTTGAAGATTATATTTTTTTTATTAATTAGCAGCTGTGCCAGAAATTGCATCTGTTGCCGATGTTAAAAATGATGCTACTATAAAGCGAGCTGCTGAAGATGAAACAGAAGTGCCTCCTCCGCCAGGAACAGAACCACCCTTACTTCCCAAAAGATTGACTGATCAATCTTACCGAGAAACAAATATAGAAGTGAAGGATGATAAAGACAGATATACAAAAGAGCGTAAAAAAAGTTTTAGTAAAGACAACCATCGAGAAAGGTGAAAACTTTTTATTGTTATGTAATTATTTTTTGCTCGTTTAATAAAAACTAAATAAATTTTTAATTTCTAGTAGGAAAACTGTAGCTTATAGTAGTGTAGAAAATTCAAAAGGGCCCAGTCGTAAGCGATCTTTGTCTCCTAAAAATTCTCACCATGCTGATTATTACCAAGGAAACCACATTAAACCTTACCAAAATAATTTAAACACAGATAACCGATACCATACTGCTCATCTGATGCATTATGATCCTAATTTAAGACCAAATGAAGACAGAGCTGGTACTCCTACGGTAATTAAAAAAAAATTTTATTTTGATTATAATTTTTGTAAATATAAACAATAAAATTGTAAATTCTTTATATGAGCATTATTATTTTTAAAAATAATTTTTGAAGAGACTTGAAAAAATTTTTACATTTATTTAGGTGGATGAACCTCATTTACATCAGCAAACTGTTCTTGCATATCCACAAACAGATGAAAGATTGGTACCTGTAAGTTATGCAACAGGTGCTACTTTACAACCCCCACCAATGCAAGCACCAATAAATTCAACAATAATGACCGACCCATATCGTATACCAATGTATGCACCTCATCAACAAGCAGCTCATCCATTTGGGGCACTACAACCAAGATATGAAAGGCCGTATCAACCGGTTTATAGGCAACGAAATTATACTGGGAGTACTAGACCAATGAGAGGCATGCACAGTAAGTATTATTAATATATATAATTTGTTCTCGTTATTCATTACAATATACATAAACTAAAAAAAATTATAAAATAATTTAGAAATACATAATGAAAAAAATTTAAATAGAATTAATTTATTTTTAAAAAATTATCATAAATTATTCTGATTATCATGATTATATAAAGTAGTAATTTGTGTAAAAAAGAATCTTTTCAAATCTTAAATAAGGCTTATTTACATAACCACGTGACTTCCAAGATGTCGATTTTTTGTTTGCCAAACATTGTGTTTATTTTACATGGGGTTTATATATATGAGATACTAATATGAGAGTCGTCCTTTAATGTATTATTAAAAAATTATTAAAAATGATTTAGTGAAAACCAAGTGAAAAATTAAATAAATAAATACTTAGTGCTTTTATTAAAAAAAAGTTGTTGCCATAAATCTTTTAAAATATACAAAAAGTTAATAAATTTAAGAAAGTGTGATAGGTTATAATTTTAGAAATTAGTAATAAACTTAAAAATTATTATTTCTAAAGCAAATCAAAAATAAAAAACAATTCATTAGTGAATATTCAATCATTCAAATATCCTTACAGTTTTATAAAATTTGATTACATATTAGCTATGTAATGTGGTAACGACTCCAAAAGGGATCCTGAAAGAAGAATTTGCTAGTTATTTTATTTTCAGGATAAAGATACAAAGAATAAACGTTTTTTAATCATAAAAAACTTTATTTTTAGGTAGTGACAATTTTTATTTAGCTCAAAAAGCTAAATTCGAAATTCAAAGATCATATGCTTATATCATCTAGTAAAATTTCATATCTTACTGAAGGTACGCACAAAGTTTTTGACGTTTAGGTATTTACATAAATAAAAAATCTATAAATTTTATTTTTCATTTCTAATAAATCATTTACATCTTTGATAGGGTACTTTAGTCTTAAGATCTATTTTTTTATGTATTTTTATGTCAAGTTGAAGTAGCTTAAAGATCTGAAAAAAATTATTTTCCAATGAGAAAACATCATTAAATGCTTGATCAAAGATGTAGATGATTTATTTAAAGTAAAAAACAAAAATGAGCTTTTTTATTTAAATAAATACCTCAAAGTTAAAAACTTTAGGTTTATTACCTGCAATAAAAAATAAACTTATACTAGGCAGTACACCTTTAATTTTTTAATTTAGTTTTTTGAGCTAAATAAAAGTTGTCACAACAAAAAATAAAGTTTTTAATGATTAAAAAACTTTTTCTTTGTATCTATCATCCTGAAAGTTAAATAACTAGCAAATTTTTATAAAGTCATAGCTTTCAGAATCAAATTTTTTTTATCTTATTACACAGCTAATATTGCATTAAATTTTACATTAAATTTTATAAAATATGACTTTAGTAATTCTTGAATGGTTAAATATTCACTAATAAACTTTTTTTTGATTTTAATTTCCTTTAGAATTTATAATTTTAAAGTTTATTTATTATTAATTTCTAAAATTATTAATACAATGTTGTATGTTGTAATGTAACGTTGTAATATAACGTTGTAGGTTGTACAACTTTAAATATATACATAAATTTGTAACGAAAAATGCCTCGTTACAAATCTATCACACTTTCTTAATTTTATTAATTTTTGGTATATTTTAAAAACTTTATGGAATCAACTTTTTTGTTAATAAAAGCACTAACTATTTATTTATTTATTTTTTCACTTGCTTTTTGCTTAATCATTTTTAATAATTTTTTAATAATATATTTGTGGACGGCTATCATATAAACCCCATGTTAATCAACACAAGGTTTGGTAGCAAAATCGCCATCTTGGAAGTCATGTGGTTATATATTAATTTATAAATTATTTTATATTAATAAGATTAATAAGAATATACAATAGTCCTGTCGCCAGCAATGTTATTTAATGCCATAAAATCCTAAAATAGCATAAAAGTTCCATGGAAAAAAATGGGTGGTATTTATGTTTTTTGACCTGCTAAACAAGAATCCGAGGTCTATTTTGCAAAATTCGTTGTCAATTTTTTTTTATTAACAAATTATTAGCCAATTTTGCAATAATTTCTTGATAACAAAAAATTGACCACGAAATTCGCAAAACGGACCCCGGATTCGTGTTCAGCAGGTCAAAAAACATAAATACCACCCATTTTTTTCCATTGAACTTTTATGCTATTTTATGGCATTAAATAGCATTGCCGGCGACAGGACTACAAGGCTTAAATTCAAAACATTTTTTTTTTTAAGTGACTTATAAAACTTTAGAAAATAATTTTCTTTTAAACAGGATTTCAAAGATTCACTATGATTCCTGGGCTTAGAACTTTGCACAACGGTGTACAAGGGTAAGTTTATTTTGGAATAAGTAAATTATAATTATTCTAGAAAAATATAGTTAAATGCATTGCAAGTAATGAATTACTTGTAGAAAAGTATGTTTACACAGATTTAACTATGGTCTATTTTTGGTCAGCATAATAATTTAATTGCATTTAAGGAGGTTTATCCGTTA
Organism: Anagrus nilaparvatae; assembly: GCA_022575985.1. Classification (NCBI taxonomy): domain Eukaryota; kingdom Metazoa; phylum Arthropoda; class Insecta; order Hymenoptera; family Mymaridae; genus Anagrus; species Anagrus nilaparvatae. The sequence continues at coordinate 23,225,224 of JAKSXM010000247.1, read as the reverse complement.
AAAAAAATAATAACAGAATGTAATAAAACGTGAATACCTAGTATTAAAATTTAAATATTTTTGAGTTAAAATCGACTTATTTTTACCTACGTTGCCGACTTAATTAAATTTTTATGAATAGTATAAAAGTGGTATTTTAACATTGCGCTTATGGAAAATTTGTTTTGGCTTTTTAAAAAGTAGGGTGCTAATGACACAGATCGATGAAACTTAATAAATCTAATAAATAATTGCTTAAAGATTACATTCCCAATCAGTTTTACATACTTTATCGACTTTATTTTCGTAAATTTAATTTAAAAAAAAAAATACAAAAACACGTAACATAACCCAAAAAGTTCATTATTTTAGTTACGTTTTTTTAAATTGTATAATACTATGAGACTTTTTTTGTAATTTTATTTTCAATTAATAGCTTCAAAAATTAACTTTATGTCGGTAATTGTAATTCCTGCGAAAATGTAGAATCAACAGATGGCCTCCTTAAAATTCAGAATACTTGACCTCTTCTAATTTAGGAAGATGCAATCAGTATTATATTATTAGGGATAAATCCCAAGCATTGTTTATTTTGGTTTTATTAAAATGAGGAAGAACTGTAAAAATATCCAAGTAAAACTTTAGCTTTTAATTCAGGCCCAGTTTACAATTTTATTCAAGTAATAGCATTTATATGACTTAAAACTGATATAATGTACTTGAAAGGTGACTATGTAGATAGGGATATTCGTATCTTAACTCAGAAAAAATAATTACTTCGTCCAATTACTTCAATTCTATTTTTAATTAGTGATGAAGCATTGCCATTAATCATTACTTTTTGTAATAGTAATAGACTTTTACCATCACTCATTACAAAATGTAATGGTATTAAAATTTTAAAAACGTCAAAATATTAGTTATCTGCTGCAATGTAAAATTCATTTTTTTAATTTGAACTTTGGCCATTACTCATTACAAAAATTAACATGCGTTATATTAAATGATCAATAACTTTTTTTATCAAGAATTAAGTCCTTTCTCCACTCACTTAATATACGTGTATAATACAAGACTTGAATAATACACGTGGTCTTTTTTAAGCTGTGCAGTTGGGAGATATTTATAATTAATCATTTAAAATCTCTGAATAATATTAATATATTAATGACATAATATTAATATGTAATATTACTCTGATTCCTGGCTTACTAGAGTAGCTGAAAATGAAAGCCTAGTTGAGGAAATGTAAAAAAGAATATTGATAAAGTCAAACTGGGATAGATGCAGGAAAATTTCTTCTTAAAGACCTCACATTAAAATTTAAATAAAAGCTTTTTCCTTTGATTTTCATTTTGAGTTTAAGAAGAAAAAAAGTTTAGTTTTTTCCTTTTTTTTTATTTATTTACTGTATAATGTATAGAATTAATTTTTACAGAATAATTGAAGATCCATTAGAAGCATTTAATAGAATGTTACGAGAAAAAGACGAGAGAGATCGTCGCTTGGGTAAACACAGACGACGATCTAGAAGTAGATCTAGATCTCGTAGTTACTCTAGATCAAGATCACGTTCTAGAAGTCGGTCTAGAACTCCTTCAAAAAGGAGAAGTTCTCGATCACCTCCCTCATCTCATAAAAATAGAAGTCGTACTCCAAAGCGGAGATCTAAAAGCGGTAGCTTTTCCATTAGCAGGTACTACTTTTTACTGTTTTTTTTTTTTTTGTTAAAATTAAATGTAAAAAATATGTTTAATAATATTTCATTTATTTAGGTCTCGATCTTATTCTCGAACTCCATCTCCAAGAAAAGCAACATCTAGAGATCGATCTCGAGATAAAAGATACAAATCCCCAGGAAGATCACCTGCAAGGTAATAGCGATAAAATTTTTTTTTTTTAAATTGCTTTTTAATTAATTTAGTATTAAAAAATAAATTTATTTTCCCAGATATCACAAAGATCGAGATCGCGAAAGAGAAAGACCTCATTCACGAGAATTTAGTAATTACTATGGAGACACAAGTGATTACCAAGCAGGATATCGAGAGCGTGAGAGAGCACGTTATCCCCCACGTGGACAAACTCAGGCCTTACAAGCAACAGTACCAGGAATGATACCAGTATCACATGTTGTCGGTACTCAAATCGTACAGCCACCACCAGCAGCTCCAGTGCCGCAACAAATAACTGTCCTGGGACATCTACCTACGGATAGGAAAGACTATTATGATTCTTATAACAGGTATTTTCGACACAATAGTATACTTTTAAACACGTATGCGATTATTGGGACAAAACATGTTCCATTATTTATTATGTGCAAATTTTATTTAATGCAAAGTTGCATTTGACTCGCTAAATGATAATTTTTTTTATTTTTTTTTATTTTTTTTTTTTTAATGTTACTATATAACTTAGAAAAACCTAAGTTATTATAAAGCTTTTCTATACTGAAGTATTAGTTTTTTATATACCAAATATGTATGTGATAATAAAGAAGACTGATTTTTTTTTAAGCTATACAGCGTGCATATATACTTATATATCTATTTATCATAAAAAATATGTAAAATTTTATATGAAATACTCTAATGCGAAAAAAGGCAGAAGAATTGTTGATTGTTATATTATAATTCTAAAAACAATATGTAAATACTGTTGTATTTGAAGAAAAAAAAATAATGAAAAAATTGAAAGGGGGGAAATACTGTATTTAAATTATCCCTATATTTTTTAAGTATAAAGTAAAATACTTAAATTTTTTTTTACAAAAACTTATAAATTTTAAAAATTTTGCTTTCTATTTGTATATGAAAGAATAGAAGTCATGTTCTATCACAAGCTTAAATAATCAATTTTCATTCTATACTTACAAGTTTTAAATTATATTTTTATTTTAACAATTGTATCATATTTATATTATCTTACAACATTTTAAATAGCTGTTATAAGTTGATTGATTTGAGGCATTCATTATATTAAATAATATTCATATCTAATATTCTTATTGGTAACTGGTAATTCTTCAAGCAAAATTGCAATTCTGGTTATAAATTTTGTTGCATTATAAAATTTTATTTAATTTTTTAAAAATTAAATTTTATTTTTTAACTCGATTTTTTTTCTGATTCTTGTCTGGATTATTTTATTGTTTTTTCAATCATTTATAGAAAATACTGAAGTTTTTATCGGAATTATTTATTCGATTACGTTATTACGTTATCTTGACAATAAAAACAAAAAAATTAAAAATATTGATATTGGTATAGCTCACAATATAATTAGTTAAAACATTTATTTAATCTTTAAAATATAAAATAAAATATTGTTAATATAGCTCACAATTTAAGATGAAAAACATTTGCCATTTTTTAAATTAGATAATATTTTTTTTTTTTAATTAGGGTAAATATATTATTTAAAAAATACTGAATATTGTTTATTAATAGCTCACAATTAATTTTTAATGCTTATTTCTTTAAAATTTTAAATTATAATACTTAAATTTAAAATGTTTATTATGTCAAGAAATTTCACACATTCACACTTATTGTAAAACTAAAAGTTCTATATAAAAGGATTTAAATAATAATGAATTACTTAATATAAAAAAATTTAATTATGTTATCAAGATATTTCACACAATAGAACACTTATGTTCTTTAATCATTATAAGAAACTTAATTTTAAGAATCAACTAACGTATTAGTTGATGCAGAGTAAAATCAACAATTTAATCATAAAATTTTTATCAAGATATTTCACACATTCACACTATTTAAACGATTACTTAATTTTTTTGCTAACTTATTGTTTCGATATTTCACACAATTACTAATTAAAAAGATTTAGTAATCATGCACACAATATATATTTTAAAATTTAAAATAATATTAGGTTACGTTATTTTTATAAAACTTATAATTTTTTTTTTTTTTTTTTATAAAGTAGGTATTCAAGTATAACTCAAAAATAGATTTAAAGAATCTTCGTAATATTAGAACGCTAAAGTAATTAATTCTAAATTATGTTTTTAAATAATTAAAGTTAGTTCGAGTTTGATGATCTTAGAATGACTTTTGAACTTCCTTTTCGTCATCAAAAACTCTATCAAAGATTGCTATAATTGAAGAGTTGTAGGAATATTTGTTTTAATTCATAGGTGAATAGGTTTAAATTAAAGCTCTAGGTTTTTTTCTAATTTAATTTTGGATTCTACATAACTTATTTTGGTATTTGTCTTTTCTGAAGGTTTTTTTATTAATTTTTGTTGGATCTCTTTAATTAGTTTGAAATTAATCGACTTTGTTTAGTTAATCTATAATTATTACTAATTTATTCAAAAAATTCTTAAATATTTTCTTATATGATAGTTTGTATTTTGAATTTTAAATAAAATTTAGAAGAATTATGCTTTATGTAGTACTTTTGTATATTATCTATGTGTTGAGGATGAGGATAGGCCTCCTTCAGCTACGATAAGGCAAGCTCGACGCCACTTCAATGGAATCAGCAATCTTCACCAATTCCTCCCTTGCTCTGCATTCGGAAAAATAGCGAAACACTAAAGATTCGCCAGACCTAGCCATGGCTCTCTAAACCATAAACACTTCTATAGTGCCTTACGTGTCCTCGACGGTTTTGGCGATGTCAATTTTATCATGGACTTTATACTGGTTCTAAAGTATTTAGATTTTTAAAAAAATCTGTTACTTACAATAACGAGACTTAGATAATTAATCTGCCCCCAAAATGCTTGGGAAAGTCTTCTACTAAACTAATTTTCAGAATTATTTTACTTTTACCATAGTACCGAAATTTAAACCTGTATTAGCATTGCAATAATTAAAACACTAACTTGTACCTCAACTACCTTTACTACAAAAGTTCACATTAAATTTGGATACAATTTTTTTTACAAGTCTTTATAATTAAATTACGGATGTAGTATTTAATATTTAAAATAATTTTTAGCTATTTTATTTCTTTCTCTCTCTTTGAAATGCACGGTTTACCATAACTCGGAAACAAATTTGAATTTAAATGTTTATATTGTCAGATATAACTCAAAATAGGTTTATTAAAAAACTTGAAATAAAACTTATTTAACTATTTAACTTTTATAACTTATTTAACTTATTTGACTTTTTCGTAACTGTAACTTTTTTTTACTTAAGTCATTTATGATATAAAATCTTTCATTAGTTTATAAGTAATTAAATTTAATTTTAGTCTTAAATTAATTTAAATATTACATTTGAATATATATTGTCAATGATAACTCAAATACCGTTTTTTAAAAAACGTTGAATAATTTTATATTATAGGTAAATTAATAATTACTAAAATATATGTTATTGACCATAAAAAATTGATAAAATATAATATAAAAAATGGTACTTTTAAAACATTGCCCAAGATATAACTCAATTGAATTTTTTAAAAAAAATTTAAATTTAATTTTTTTTATTTTAAATTAGAGATTAAGAAATTATAATGCATATCTTATATTTTACTTTAAATTAGAATAATTCAAAAATAATATAAGTATTGTTTATGATATAACTCAATTACAAATATTCAAAATATTTTAATATAAAATTAGGTGTTAGTTACATTTTTATTGCTAAGTTATTTAATTATAGAATATTGTCAATGATATAACTCAATTATGAACATTCAAAATGTGTTCCTTCTCCGCCTAGATAATATTCAAACCCATGTAGTCACTTTTTCGACAAAAAAATCTAGATTGATAATCTTCTGCTTATTTAAGTTATTTAATTATAGAATATTGTCAATGATATAACTCAATTATGAACATTCAAAATGTGTTCCTTCTCCGCCTAGATAATATTCAAACCCATGTAGTCACTTTTTCGACAAAAAAATCTAGATTGATAATCTTCTGCTTATTTAAGTTATTTAATTATAGAATATTGTCAATGATATAACTCAATTATGAACATTCAAAATGTGTTCCTTCTCCGCCTAGATAATATTCAAACCCATGTAGTCACTTTTTCGACAAAAAAATCTAGATTGATAATCTTCTGCTTCTTTTTGACCAAACGGAATATTTATTTTTTGCAGAAATTCAGTCTTTATTAATACCACAAATTAGCAATTTTTAAAGACAGCAATAAAAATTTCTTACGTCAGTTTACTTGCTGGAAGTGTTATTATTTGTTGCTGTTTTAATCTCGAGTTACCATGAATATGAGGTAAAATTTGGTGATAGGACTGGGGATATCTCGTATTATCGATAATCGTTTTCTTTCTCTTAATCAGCGAAAGTAGAATAAATAATTCTTTATCTTTCGATCAATTCAATTTTTGCTCATATTTGGCAATTGAGAGCTTGTCTTGAGAAAACTGCCACTTACACTGTTCCAAGATCTTAGGTAATTTAAGTCTTTTGGTTTTTTGGATATTCTAGAGTCCAAAAAATATCATCTAGCTCTGTACCCTCGGTGATCTATAAGAGTGATTTCACATATGGTTTTGACGCGACTAACTGTTTGTTGCATTGTACATCTTGAAGTTTGTATATAATAAAAATTTCTTATAGGAAGTAAATTTACTGAGATGCTAATATTATTATCACATCAGCAAATTTTTCTAAAAATTTTAATTAATACTTATCCTTATACAACTAGGCGATGTTTTCTCTAGCTGCTTGATTCTTCAAGCAATTCCTTAAAGTTCAAGCAATATATTTTTGCAACATCGGCAGTTTATGCAAAAAATACTTTCTTAACGAGACAGATGCAATCTTGTTATAATGAAACAAAAAATACATTAAATTTCTTGATTTAAAATCTTTTTATATATTATTGTTAATTTTGTAAACTTCAAGTAGGTAGTTATGCAGCTTAATTTACTACAGATTGTTTTTTCATTTCTGTAATTGGGAATCGAATATGGTCATCTCGTTATTGTTAAATGAAATTGTTGATACAAATTTTTTCTTACAACTTTTTGAGTTTTTTTTAATCATATTTTCACTTTTTTATTTTGTTGCTTTCCTTAGTTATTAGAGGTAAAATATGAATGCCTTAAATCAACAATTAAAACATTTGATTAAAAACTATTTAGTTATTTTTGGTTATGTATATCGTTTCATTATGCTTGTGATAAACAAATACATTTGAAAAATATGCAAAGGAAAGAATTACCATAATATGGTGTTATAAATTTTTGTAATTTTTAATTATATAATAAAAATAAAAGATAGAAATAATTTTATAATTATTGTAAATTATATTAATGTTCGCATGCTAGATGTTTTTTAAATTAAACTAGTCCGAATAATATTGTATTATTATTTATTTAATAAAGAAAATGAAATTCAAAATTTATAAGAAGTATCAAAGTCTTAAAATTAAGTTCAGAATAATTTTTTATTTATGATAATTAAATACAATTATGAATGTGATCAAGAAGTTGTCCAAACAAGACCTGAAATTGCCGTACTGATTATTCAAATAATAAAGAAGAAATCACAAGGTATGTATTATTCAATACGCCCAAAAATAAACGCGAATTCCTCTACAAGTATATTGAATATATTTTAATAATTTAGATTAAATTTTGTACCTTCTACGTTTTGTGCGAGCAAGAAATCTTCTGCCTTATTGAATCCTCCCATGTCATGTTTTACTTCCATGTACAGTAAATAGGCACGTTAATAATTGTACTGTAATAATTAAAATAAAGTGGACGTCTGTCAAATTTTTATTATTAATTTGGAACATTTTGGAGGAGGGGGATAAATCCTTAGTATCTCGTAGCTTTTAATTGGAAATAAGGTGTAACCTTATTTATTTCAAAATTTTATATTTTTGAATTTCAATTACTCATCCTTTAACTAATTAAAAAAAAATATTTGTGAAAATCTGTAAATCTAGTTTTTAATGAGTCAGTGCAAGCAGGTTAAATGTATTACATCAATATAAATAATATATAGATTCTTATCTTTTAAAATCTTTCTAAACTTACTTCAAAATAGTTTAATCATTTGCAAAACAGTGACTTATTTTGACAAAGATAAAATTTTCAATCCACGCTCAGATAGTGATAGTAAGAAAATTTGGTTTTTTTTTCTAAACGGTTAATTTATCTTTTTCGACAAAAATTAAATATGAAATTATTCTAGTCAGTAGCCATAAAGTGCGCATTTTCTGGAAAAGACGCGTTTTCTTTGACGAAGATAAATAATATCTGATAATATACAACCTTTGGCTATAAAAAAAAAAAAGTCCCAAATTTCAGTTTACCTCAAATGGTAATTTATGATTTGTGCCTAGTTTGTAATTTATGATTAGTCGATATTATTTTTCTGCCTTTCTTTTTTTATTTTAATTAAAAGTTAATGAGGTGATAAGAAGGATCCCAGTGTTCTGATTCGCTTACGCACTTAAAAATGGCGTTCATACAGTACTCTTAAGAGGGCTGAATGTCAGCCATTTTTTCAGCTCTCGATCAACCAGAGACTAAGTAAAATATTTATTTTGTCCACCAAAATAAGGCATTAATTTTCAATTAAATTTAAAAAAAAAAAATTGCCAAAATAATCTACATAAAATGAAAAATGTGGCTCTGGTTTTCCTAGATTTGAGAAAATTTTCCTTCTCAAAAAATTAAATGAAATCGCGACCCCAATGTCGTCTGCTTCATTCATTTTTTTTGTTAGAATGTACTGCAGCTATTCTTTCATTTTTTTACTGATAAAGAAAATTTTCTCAAGTCTAGGTAAAGCAGAGCCACATTTTTCATTATATTCAAATTAATTCGGCAATTTTCTTTTTTAATTTAATTGAAAATTAAAGCCGTATTTTGGTAGACAAATTTTTAGTTGTTTGTATAAAGCTGGTATTTGGCATGAATCTATTATTAAATTGCCCTATTTAGATGTTAAACTATTAAATTTAATATTTTCTACCTTACGAAAACTGGGAAAAAATTCCAAACAACTAAATTTTCTTATTACCACTTTCTGAATATTAATACAAATTTCAACTTTGTCAAAATAAGTTATCATTTTGGTAAAATACTTAATTTCTACATTTTTTCAGGCGTGATAACAATAAAATTAAAATATATTTTTTGCCTTCCAGATTTTAAGACTTGTACGGAAAAAATTTCACGAAATTTCTTACATTTGTTGTACACCTATAAATAGGCAAAAAAAATCGTTCTCATCATGGGTGTAAAGTTTTCACATTAGTGTGATTGAATTTTACTTGCGCATAGCTTTCCCGTCATGCACTCTTTATAGTGTTAAAACTTCTGCGCCTTTGATTCTAAATTTACTATTTTTTGAAAATTTCTCTATTTGAGTAAATTTTTTTACAGTTTATCGAATCATTCATGTTTATGTTTCACAACATTTTTTTAGTAAATTAACGCAATCTTATTAACATAAATCTTCATAAGTTTTCTTTTTCATTCATCATCACTTTTTTAAAATTAAATAGTTAACAATTAAAAAAAAAAAAAAGAAAATTTAATTAAAATGCGCTATTAAGGTTGTACATTGGATTACAAAATGAAAAAAATTGATTTTTATATATATTATATAAATTGAGTTAATTGTTAAGTAATATATCTAGACGAATAAAACCCACCAACTTTTTTTGAAATTGGACCAGCAAATTCTGAGTTCACCTTACAGCCATTTGAAAAAAAGTGGTTTAGAACAAAACGCGTTTAAAGTTTTTTTTGCTGTTTTTCACATACGAGGCGCGGTAAAACTGTATATAAAATAAAATGTTCGAATTTTATTAAAATATAGTAACAGGTGATTTTTAAAGGTATAATATAAGTAATTCAAAAAAAAAATTTTTTTTGAAATCGATTTTTTTTTTCTTTTAATACAATGTACAACCTTAAAATAAAGAAACCTTTTTTTCCAGAAAAGGTAAAGATTTATATTTAGAAGTCTAAATGTGAGTTAGACAGCTCAAGTTCTATCAAAAGCTTTTTTTAAATTCATTTCTGTATAAGTCTGCTTACATTTTTAAATTAAACGATATTTATGTTTCTTGAAATTTGGGTCTATTGTGGCATTTTTATTTATGACTTTTTTAATAATTCAAAAAAACCAGAAATTTTTTTAAAGATTAGATATAGTATTATTGATACAAGCAATTCTGTTTTCATTATTAGCAAAAATATTTAACATTAGCAATCAAGGTAAGTAAAATGTTAATGATGAAAAGTTTAATTAAGGTTGATGACCTCTTATTTTGATGACATTAGAAATTGATAACATTTTTATAGGGGTTTTATATTATAATAATACAAATAAAAACAAAATTTTCAGAAAATTGTTATTTACGTTTAGGAGATATAAAGCACCCAAACTGCTTCCTTATACATTGCAAGCATAGACGCTGAGTCAAAATACAGGGGTTTGAGGTTTTTATTTACTGCCAACACTGAAACTTAATGAATTAAAAAAAATAAAATAGCTTAGCGTAAATTAACTATTGAAAAAATTGGTATTTAATTTTTAAGGAAATAGGGTTGTTGCATAAAAATTTTTTGAAATTCTATTTGATTTGTTTTGTAGTTTATAAAAAAATATTGGTATTATTAGTATGATCAGTGTCTAAGTCACAGATTATAAAATATATAAATTACCTTTAATTATAATTCGTCAGTGACTTCGTTAGTTCGTCATTGTCGACGCGTTTCGAAACTAATTATTTTCATCATCAGGGTTTAAAAAATGACGAACATGACGCAATGACGAACTGACGAAGTTACTGACGGATTATAATTAAAGATAATTTATATATTTAAAAAAATATTAGATACGTATTTTTTAATGTTTTATTTAAACAATTTTTAACCGGCGACAAAAAGTTAAATAAATTACGCATGACACCACAATCTAGATTCCCTATACTTTTAGCATTGCGCCACGGTTCCCCCACTACCAGTATTTTAGCTACTTTAATTGATAAAAAATAAAAAAATACGTGTCGAATATTTTTTTATACATTTTCAGAATATTAAAAAATCTCGATATTGTTAGACAAACCTATTTTCGATTTTATATAAAAGATATTTTAATTAGAAAAAATAAAAAAGTGATAACAATTTTTAATCGACAACGTTGCTGTTTAAAATATGTAATCATGTAAATAAGAACGCGCGTCTAGAAACATTATTCAACGTTGTTTTATTTTTTTTTTTATTCAACCTACCACGAAAAATAATCTGTCATCATAATTATCGTATATTTAATCGACAGGTCAAGTACCTTAAATAAAAAATGCAATTAAAACTATGGGGATTTGTCCCTTCAATTACCCGGACGGATTTCATAGGTGGCGAGCCAGCAGTATTTGTACGGTACTCGGTCGCTAGCCATACGAAATGAGGTAGGGGCCACACGCTAAATGTAACGCGGTACTCCTAGGGCACTCAGCCGGCAAGCCGTAGTATTGTTCTGCGCATGCTCTGTATTTAAATAATCTCACGTGTTACCATAACAAAGCTGTTTTTTTATTACTTTTGCTTATATTTATTCATTATAAATTCGAATCACTTAACTAAAAATAATTAAACTATGACAAAATCACAAGAACAAATTTATTTATTTAATTAATTCAGGTTCATAATAATTTTATTGCGTATGAAAAATATTTTTTTGCAATAAGGTAGCTAATATAAATGTATTTTTATTTGGATTTGGATTCTTTTTAAAGCTAAATAAAAATATTCTATATTAGTAATATTTATTAAAAATTAAATAGTTAATTAAAACATAAATCGTTTAAACTATTTCATTATAAACTTAGATCTTACAATTGTTTATTTCTTTTATTACAATTCAAAAAAAATAAATAAATGCACAATAATTATTACTAAAAAATAAATAATGCACAATAATATTAATATTTATATAAAAAAATAATTATTGAATTATTATTTTTTGTCTGAAATAACAATTTCAAGATATGCACAATTATAATAAAATAATTTAATTATTTTCTACTCAGTAATAATAATAATAATATAGTACTTCTTTTATAGTTTGTTGTTACACATACTATACTTTTGCGAAATGCGCATGCGTAATATGGCATGCCATCATATGTCCTCCCGAGTACCGCGTTACATTATATGTTATTTTATACATTTATGCCGTGGGATGGCCTCAGTAGTCGTATGGCTAGCCCGCAGATGTCCTGCGTAGTTCCATCTAAGCAATATCTGTTCGGGTAACGACGCTCTGGCCATGAATTCCAAGTCATTGAGTGATAAAAAAAATAATATTAACTTAACTTTAAATGATACCAAAAATACTTTATAAATTCCAAAAATTAATTTGTTAAATGTTATTCACAAATTTAATGATAAATATCTTTTAATTAATTTACATTTTATATCTTATTGTTTTTTAATCCCGTAGTTACGGAAGCCGCATAGTATCATGGAGAATTAGAGAGAGGGTGGGTAAATAGTCGAGAGATTTATTGAGAGACTTGTTGGGCTAGTTGTTGGGCGAGTTGTAATACATTAGAAAATGAACTTTCTACGTTACCAGAAGGTTTTTGAGGTCAAGCAAAATGAATTTCAAAGAGAAAATTTTCAATTTTTCACCCAGAAATATTGTCCGATTTTTCAAAATGGCGGAAATAAAAAATATTAAAATAAACATTCTACTTTATCGCGTTTTTGAGGTCGAGAAAAAGGAATTTAAGGAAGAAAATTTTCAATTTTTCACCCAGAATTATTTTCCGATTTTTCAAGATGGCAGACATAAAAAAATATTAAACTGAAAATTGTACGTTACTGATGGGTTTTTGAGGTTGAAAAAACGAATTTTAAAAGGAAAATTTTCCGCCATCTTGAAAACTCGGAAAATATTTAGGCTGAAAATTTGAAAATTTTCCCTCTAAAATTCGTTTTAATATTTTTTATGACCGCCATCTTGAAAAATTGAAAAATATATTAGGGTAAAAAATTGAAAATTTTCCTTCTAAAATTCGTTTTTCTCGACCTCTAAATCCCTGCGATAAAGTAGAATGTTCATTTTAATATTTTTTTATGTCCGCCATTTTGAAAAATTGGAAAATATTTTAGGGTGAAAAATTGAATATTTTCTGTTTGAAATTAATTTTCCATGACCTCCAAAACCTTCCGGTAACGTAGAAAGTTCATTTTCTAATGTATACAACTCGCCAACAACTTGCCCAACAAGTCTCTCGACTATTTACTATTTACCTCCCCTCTCTCTAATTCTACATGATACTATGCGGCTTGCGTACGTATAGTACTTCTGCATGAAGAACAAATTCAAAACTCAAGTTTAAACTTCCGTGAATAAGTTTATCAAATAAATATTAATATTTTTTTTATTAAATGCAGTTTACACATTATTTTGCAAAAAAAATCTATGTTAAAATAATAAATTATTACCAAATAAATTATGAATCACAAATAAATAAAAATATTAATTTTTGTTTGTATTTACATAATAATATAACCTTCAAACGCGCGCTTTGTATAATAAATAAACAATATGGCGTCCCTGTTGCTAAAATAGCGTTATAAAAATTTCTACGTTTAATTACTCGAAATTTCACACGTTTACCTCATATTCAAAAATTATTAATAAATTCTTTGGACATTGAACTTCTAATTTATGACAATTTGCATTGAGGAATTCGCGATTTGATAAAAAAAATAAATAACTTCCGGAATTTTTCCCATTAATATTTACTTATCTTTGTACCCTTATATCTCAAAATTTTGCACGACTATCGACTATAAGACCCATACCATTCGATTCCTGAGGTTTTTCTCTAACAAATTGTATATGTCTTAATTGGGGAATTCGTTGGTCGGAGCGTCCTTAAATTTCTTTCAAAAATAATACTGAAAAAATTATGATAATCAAAATAAAGATTGATTGAAAACTATTTTTGAAAATACAAAAAACTTAATTAAGGTTGTTGTTCGGTACATGCGTCGACGTTAGAATTGAATGTAATTTTAACAGGGGTTTAATAACATTAAAATACATCTGCTGTTAAAAAATTAAGATAATTCACCATTTAGTTTACGAGTAATTATCTCCTAATTTTAAAGATCCTTTTAACTTCAGAAATATTTTGTTTCTGGTTAACGCCATCCTAAACCCTTATGTTTTTAACATTGAGTCGGTAAGGCAGAGTTCATTTTAAAAAAGGTCGCTAATCCATACCTAATAAAATTTGTGGCTTCATATTGATTCATTCACTAAAAAAAATCATTCTTTATAGCCTAAAATATTTTTTTTTGTTTTTTCTACAGCTTAAAAAAGAAAGCCGACATTTAAGAATTTCTTACCAACACATTTGGGTTTAGGAAGGCGTTAATGCGCACACGTGAAAAATTATCTCGAGCTAACACTCACTCAACCTGATTGAAATCAAAAAATTCATTCTCAGCTCTCCCTCAAGATGGTGGCCCGTAGACTTTCCGTATGGTTGCGAGGTATAAGGTCACGTTCCGTATGCGCTTGTGATAAAATTTTAGGGTGGTGGAGAAATTTAACATAAGAAACATCCCCACCGTCTTAAATTTATACCTCAATGCACATGTGGAACATGACCTTATCTCGTAGCCAAGACCTTAAGTATTCTCCTTTATGCTTGAGCGGATACACTCCCCAGAGATTTCTCGCTTGCACAGGCGTGAGGTCAACAGAAGCCATCTCTGACGCATTGGTCTTTCGCGACAAGAACTGGCTCTAGAAAAAGAATCAACGATTACAGGTTCAACAAATTTGCCTGTCTCCGCTTTTTCTGAAAAAACATCTCCGATAATATCCTCTAATCTTAAAAATAGCATCGAACCCTATCCCGTTCGAGAAACGTTTCACGCAAATCGATCGTACTTAAGCGTATTTTACATTTTGCTTATTTATTTTTTATTAGAAGCAATTTTTAATAAAACTAAAAATATAATTGTAATTGCCACTATTTGTTTTATCTACATGCAAAATATAAAGACATTTAAACAATTAGTTTTTGGGAAAAATTAATATATCGAAAAATTTGAATTAAAATCAATTTTCTCAAAAACTAATCCTTAAAATGTCTTTATATTTTATAGATAAAACAAGTAGTGGCGATTCAAATTATATTTTTCTTGTTAGTGTCCAGAAAGTGCGTGTTTTCTGGCCGCTGCGCTATTCGAAAAAACGCATTTTCTCGACACTGAGCAAGAAAAATTATGTTTTGTCCTTGGCCAAAAAAAAAGGATGCTCCAAATCGCAGTTTACCATCCTCGGCTTCGCCTCGGACGGTAATTTACTTGCGATTTGGGTCATTCTTTACTTTTGTGGCCATGGGTAAAAATATACTAATTTAGTTTTGTTAAAAATTATACTTCTAATAAAATTAAATAAGCAAAATGTAAAATACGGTTAAGTACGATCAATTTGCGTGCAACGTTTTTCGACCGGTATGGGTGCACCGACGCTATTAGATATAGATTATTTGAATGTATTCGAGGAACTGTCGTCAACTGTTCTTTACACGAATCATAAACACACACAAATAAATTTTTAAGATTATTCAGTAGTAAGATAAAGTCTATCTGAAAGAGATTGTCAGTTTTCGAGTTTAAAGCATATCTTCTACAAAAATGGTCCAAAAACGTTCGGATAAAGTGCATCTTGTAAAAAAAACTTTCTTCTAATCCTTTATGGAGGCAATTTCTTAAGGTGTTACAATACTAAAGCCGCCATTTTGTTTGTATTTTTTTCGATTTCTGAATTATCGACGCTACATACATATGTAAAATCGTATATGTATTAGTATAATATTAGGTTATTTACATACTTTTTATTTAATTATTTAATAATTATGCAATGAAACAAGTAAAACAAATTGGAAATATAATCTTTGAGCTTTTATTTACCATATTATTTAAGTTTCATTAATCTGTGTAATCGCAATCATACTTTTCACAAGCTCCAAAGATAATTTTCCATAAGAGCAATGTTAAACTACCTACACTTTTTTCTTGATTAAATAATAATTAGGCAACCAAAGTTGTAAAAGAAAGTTTATTTCATTTCTTAAAGACTTTATCTTTATGTTGTATAAGTTTCATTCATTTCTGTTATCATAAATTTTTAGTATTGTAACACCTTAATCTCTTTTTTCTAAAAGTGCAAATGATTTTATTTACTTATTCCATAGTATAAGCAATGAAGCTATAGTACCCAGGAATTTTTTTTATAATCATTTATCAAATGATATTATACTGAAATATCTTCGAATATATGTTTAGAAAATTTGTCTGTTCAAGGTTAGTGACGTTTTGCCCTTTTTGGCCCATGATGGGCTAAAAAATGGGCATAAATGGGGAAAAAAAATTTAACCCTAAAAATAGAAAATTTAATGTATTTTACAGGGGGTAGTTGAAATAGCATTTTTCACGAAAATTTTTTCCCTTCGAGATATAAGCAGGGGAAATTTTAAATTTATACCTAAAAAAAGTATGTTTTTAAAACGTTTTTTGAAAATAACTTCAAAACCACTATGTTTCGTGAAAAAGTTGCAATAATATAATTTTAGTACTATATAATTACAAATCGACCTGTTTTTTTTTTTTTTTTTTTTCAATAGAAACGAAGATATAGCGAATTAAATGCCGGGGGCGAAAAATTGTTGAGTCAAAATTGAGTCTTTTTACTGGATTATCGCGAAAACTGTTAACTATAAATAATAAACCGAATTAGGCATAGTTTCAGTATAATATTTTTATAAAAATAAGAGCATTTTGAAAAGTTTGGTGCAAAAAATAAAAGCGCAAAAACCCAAAAAACCAACTGTTCTTTTTTTGCCCAATTTCTAAAGGGTGGTTAGGGTAGCAAAGGGGTAATAGCATAAAAATATTTACTTTACGGAAAGTTTAAACAAATATTCCTTATGATAATCAAAAAATTTCAAAGCTCTAAGTCACGTATTTTTCGAACAATAAAATAATAGAAAAAACTGTACTTGTGATGCGTCAGTTACGCCAAACTCTGACCCTCTCTTAAAGGGCAGGAAAGGGCAAAACGTCACCTAGATTATTTGAATATATATTTTTTATTAATCCTTTGTATAAATATACATTTTTTATCCCATGAGTTACTTTTTTTAACGTTATTTAGAATTTTACTTTTTTTTATTAAGTTTGGCCCTTTTTGCCCAAAAAGGGCATTTTTCGTTTTGAACGTCAAACGGCTTTAGCGGACAAAGTTTCTAGGCATCGTTACGAACATTTTCCAGTATTTGGTATCAGAATCCATGCTTATAAAAAAATTTCCTGAGTTTCAGTGTTTTTATTGCTTCATTGCTTACACTACCAGTTCTTTCTGACATGCCCATAAAGGGATTAAGTTTTAAGTACCTATAGAAATTAAAATTTTATTGCAAAATATACCTTATACCTCTTACCCAACGATTCCCGCTATTGAATGTAAAAGTCCAGTTACGCTGTCAGGTTGATTTTCTTGAATTCGCTTGATTTTTCAAACAATTTAATCAGAGCAGCCTGGTAGAATAGTTATAAATTTCAATGATGAGTAAAGGAAAATTTGAGAGCTGGAAGTTATACTGAAACTCAACGAGATGTTTGAATGTGCAAAGTTCTTGGTCTTTGTAGTTATCAACAGGAGAAATATTTTTTTTCAAAAAAATAAATAATTTTTTGTTAAACAAGTGACAAAGAATGGTTTTCTGGAAAAGGTCAAACTGTAAAATGGTTTTTCATCGAGCGAGAATAATGATCCTTTTTTTTAGCGTATAAATAAGATGAAAATTTTTTTAAAAACATTTTTTAAAAAGATTTTTATGTTTTCGAGGAACCATTCTTTAAAAATAAGGAGGCACTCTATGATTTGTTCCTGTAGGAATATATAATTTTTTGATATTTAAAAAAAAAGATGTTTTTTAGGTCCTATTTTCTTTTTATGTTTAAGGTGGCTCACGGTTTTAGGTCCATATATTTTAGGGTGACATCAGAAGTGGGCATAACTAATTAATTAAATTTTATTATTTATTTTATAAATATGTGAATATTTAGAAGTTATTAATAATAATGCATTTTCTATATAATGAGTGCGGTGTAAACAAAATTTTTAAGATACAAAACATTTTCTTGAAAGGGGTTTTTTCTTGGAAAAGTTTCTATTTTTGTTAAATAACACGTGTGTACAATTTTATCTAAAAAGATTCGTTGTTGAATTAGTACGAAGTAAAACAATATCAACTCCCATAAGAACGCGTGTTACCCTTAAAAATTTTCAGTTGCTTATTTCTTTCTTATTTTATCGGCAACCTATGTATTGTTTGGGCTCAATGAGTTTTTTGTTTTTTAATTATCTTCATCTCCAGTAAATTTTAGTTCATATTATTCGTTTTTTATAAACTGCGTGAGCCACCTTAAGGTGGAAATGAAGACTCTGGGTAATAGAATTAACCTGTAATTTAATAGACCCTCTGCGCATAGTGCACCAATTCAATAAAAAATATTTGTTTAATTCGTAGGAATTTTTATCAACATTCACCCTTTTTTTTTAAATCCTTCGTATAACAATCCTACTCTTGTAAGAACTAACTTACTCAAATTGTTACTATTTAGATAGACTTATTCAAAAGAGTTGCCAAGTTTAACTAAAATTAACAAAATCTTGTTTTTGGAAATTGGCAGATAGGAAAAATCTTAATCGCGTAATATATTTTGAATAGTTTATTCTATTGCAATTTGCCATTTTATCAAAAACAAGTTTTTTGTACCTCGAACTAATGATAATTTTGCAAGAAAAATAATCACTGTTTTTTCCTCAATATTTCTAGTAATTTTGGAAATATTTGGCTTTTATATTTCATAATTTATTTGCTAATTACATTGAATTAATATTCTATTTTAAAACGACAATTTAAAAGCTCTAAACTGCCATTTTGAACATTAATTTGACAAACCACCATATAAAAATGGAAAGAGTCTACCTAATTATAGAAATAATAATTTTATTTTTTTACTTTAATTTCTAAAATTTAATAACAAATATTTTAATATAGTTTCTGTTCCTGTTCTGCAGGTGTATATAATTATAGCTCAAATTATAGTTATATTTTTCAAGGCTGAACGGCAAATTCTAAATGTTGTAAACTACAATAATTGTCTGAAAAATACATGTAAAATAGAATATAAATATTGATAAAATTTTGTAAAAATAAATTTCTTTGAAAACTTAATATAATTAATAGAAGTGTCATTTTTCAAAATATCAAAAATTTATGTATTATAATATGTAAGAACTATAAATCAATTTATTTAAGTAAATTAAGAATGTCATTCATCATAATTCTTTTGTACATTTTATTAATAATTAATTTAATCTGTAATGCTGATCAAAACTAGATTTTAAGCTGATAAACCAAGAAAAAATTTTGTAAAATATTGTGAATTTATAAAAATATGGTTGTGTATGTGTGAGTGAGCGTGATTTTTAAATATTTCATTGTTTATTATTGTTACTTTATTTTGTAATAAACATGTAAACAAATTTTCATGTATTTCTTATTAAATAAAAGATTTTTATAAATTAATTATTAATTTCATCTCTTATCTCTACTTTATATATTGGATGATTAAAAATAATTTTTGATAAAAATTTTCTCAGTAATTTTCTTTTATTATTATTTTTTTAATTTTTTTTTTCCAATTTTAAAAAATTAAATTATTTTATATGTTTATCTTTATTTGCTTTCTATCTCAACTCAATATGAAGGACTGACAAGCAGATTTCAAGATTTCTTTTCTTTGGATTCATTAACTATGTTGTTTTTCTTTTCAATAAAGTTTAATTTATCCAAATTTTTTTCTCTTTTATTTTCTTAGCAAAAATAATTTTTAGTGAAATGTTTAATTTTGAAACCAAAAATAATGTGTAAAATCTTCAAAAAATGAAGTACTCGCAAGATACCTGTGTTTAGGGATTTTTAAAGTTAACCCAATATTTAAATTTATTTGTTCTCAGATATATATCACCTACTCAAAGATTCGCAGTACCTGCTATGAAAAGATTTGAAGACGTTGCTCCTCCAGGAACTGAAGGTTATTATGATGTACCACCTCCAGGAGTTGATCATCCAACTTCAATGAGTAAAGATCACGATTTAAAACACCATGATGGGGACAGGTATTGCATTTTTCTGATTCATTAACAAAATTTAAAGTTATGAGAAATATAATCCTACTTGGCAATTAGTTTTTAATTAAAATTTTTTCCAACATAAACAAAACAAAATTTTCAAAAAATTCTACATGTTTCGGAAAATTTATTAATTAAATTTTTTTTTAATAATTGCATAAATTTTTATACTCTGCAAAATTTCTAAAATTTTCGTTTTTCTTTCAGATCTTATGAACGAGATGATAGGGATAGAAGAAGTGATCGTGAAAAATCTGATCGTGATAAATCAGATAGAAAAGATGATAGAGATCGAAGAGATAGAGACAAAGATAGAGACTCTAGACACAGTAGAGATGACAGAAGAGATTATGATAAGGATAGGTAAATTTTAGTTTTTTTCTAAAAATGCAAAGAATACATAGTAATTAGTTCTAAAAATTTTAATTGAATCTTAAGAATTTTTACTTATTTATTTCTTCGTTAAAAAAATAAATGTTTCTAAACTATTGATTCATTTTCAGATACAAAGATGAAAGAGATCGTCATAGAACTGACGACAAAAGTCGAAGTCGTAACGATCGAGATCGAAGAGATCGGTATGAGAGATCAACTGTTGATAAAAAGAGAAGTAGAAGAAGCTCTAGTTATTCTTCTAAACATCGCTCAGATGCAAAGGATTCAAGCCCAGATCGTTCTAAGAAGAAAGATCATGATGATAAATCAGATGACAGACGTAAAGAAAAGAAAATAAAAGAAAAGAAAAAGAAAAAAGATAATGATGAAAAGAAGAAGAAGAAGAAGAAAGAAAAAAAGACTAATAATATTCACAAGGAAATCGCAGCAGCTGTTGCAGCTGCTACGGTTGCTTCAGCGACGAGTATTACATCAATGCCGGTCGTTAAAGTTAAAAAAGAGAAAGACGAAGATACTCAAAATGAAACAGAAGAAGATGACGTGCTGATTAGGATTAAAACGGAACCTACTGATGAACCAAAAGTTTCAAAGCCTGTGGCTTCAGAATCATCATTAGCTCCACAAGGACAATCAGAACTGCCTGTTGAAGAATCAAAAGAAAAATCTCCTGAAAAACCAGAGTCTGAACAAGAACAACAAGAATCTGATGATTCTGAATCTCCCAAAGCTAGCGAAGCTAGTATTCAAGAAAACACTGAAAATGAATTAGATACAACAGAAAATACAGTTGCAAATGAAACAGGCGAAAATATTGAAACCTCGAACTTCGAAGATTCGGTATGTCTAAATGAACCTGAGGAACTTGTAGAATCTGCTGAGCCTGCAAATCCAGTAGAGCCCAATGAACCTCAAACTCCCAATGAGCAAGATGAAACACAAGATCATTCAAAAAATCAAATGCAAGATCAAATACAAGATCAGATGCAAGATTTGGAAGATAATCTTGAGATTCATCCAACTGAGCTTGAACAAAAAAATATGGATGAAGAGTTAACTCCTAGAGATGAAAATACCAATTCACATAAGAAAAGACCTTCTAAAGATGATGAATCAGAAGAAGAAGAGGGTGAAATAGATGACACTGATGAAAAAGATACTGAGCCATCATCTCCTAGAAGAGATGAATTTATGGCAGCAGTGCCTGAGCTTTCTAAATGGGAAAGAGATGATGTTGCTGAAAAACAGGATGATGATTCGGAATTAGCCGAAGGAGAAATCATAGATAAAGATGATGATTTTAAATCAACAAAAGTTGTCACAAATGAGGTTCTTAAAAGAGCAGAAAATGCCATATTTCAAAAAGCTATTAATGCTATTAGACCTATTGAAATAAAGAAAATAAGTGACAGTAGAAAAATTCTCTATCAAAATCCTGAACCAAAGGTTTGTCTAAGAATAAATTTTTTTATATAATCTATTGTACATTAACTAAAATCTTTGTTTATTTAATGACAAGATTATTCGTTATTTTTCTATAAATATTCTGATTTTATTTTATTTCATACATTTTCTTCAAAGTTTATAAATTAGTTATAAATTCAGTAGAAGCAAAAAAAACTGTGAAATATTCTCTATGGCTAGATCTAATGACACGAAAAAAACTTCCTCCACCACTTTTTTTTCGTGCCATTAAGCATTTCCCCTCAAAAGTTCGTGCCTCTATCATTGTTTTAAATGCACACAAAAGTGTAAATAATATATAACCTAAAAACTGAAAGTTCATTTTAGTTAAAATTAATAAATCAACTTTCTTTCACATAAAAATTAATTCTGACTACAAAATAAAATTAATTGACAAATATTTTAAAAGAAAAAAGTGCAATAGTCAAGGCGCCAGCAATGTTAAATGCATCCAAAACTTTTATCTGCACTAGAATGGATGCACCTCAGTGAAACGTATGTATTTTTGGTCGCTAAAACCGATTTTGAAGGTTTTATCCATTTTCGGATGGCCAGTTTTGAGTAACGGACGCTATATAATAAAAAATCGGTGAAAAATTAGCAAGATTGGTAATATCTTGAAAAAAATTGCTAATTGAGCCTATTTTTGGCACCCCAAAAAGGTTTTCGGGGTCGCTGATCACGATTTTGAAGACAGATTTATAAAAACCAAAATGGTGGACTCATAATAGCGTGTTTCTAACCTCAGAAACGGCGATTTATGCTGTTTTAAGCATATTTACGTTGTCTAATAAGTTTTTCGGACCAGTTTTAACGATTCTGAGGTCATATTTTTAATTTTAACCTCAAAATCGTCAATAAATGCTATTTTAACCTGTTGTATAATAAGTTTTTAGGGTCGGTGATCACGATTTAGTTAGCAATTTAAGGTACATGAAAGTATTTACTTATAAGTGTCTTCAAATCATATAGAATAATTAATTCAAACAATTTATCAAAAATCTGAATTCAGAATCGTGATCACCAACCCCAAAAACTTGCTACGCAACACGTTAAAATGCTTAAAATAGCAATTATTATCGATTTTGAGGTTAGGAATCCGCCACAATTAGCCCTCTACTTTGAAAATTAAAAATATGACCTCAGAATCGTTAAAACTGGTCCGAAAAACTTATTAGACAACGTAAATATGCTTAAAACAGCATAAATCGCCGTTTTTGAGGTTAGAAATACGCCATTTAGAGTCCGCCATTTTGTTTTTTATAAATCTGTCTTCAAAATCGTGATCAGTGACCCCGAAAACCTTGTTGGGGTACCGAAAATAGGCTCAATTAGCAATTGTTTTCAAGATATTACCAATCTTGCTAATTTTTCGCCGCTTTTTTATTATATAGCGTCTATTACTCAAAACTGGCCATCCAAAAGTAGATGAAACCTTCAAAATCGGTTTCAGCGACCAAAAATACATACGTTTCACTGAGGTGCATCCATTCTCGTGCTGATAAAATTTTTGGATGCATTTAACATTGCTGGCGCCTTGACTACAAAGTGCAGAAATGCATGCAAACCATACGAATTGAGGGGAAATTTTTAAAAAGTGGTGGGGGAAGATTTTTTCGTGCCATTAGATTTTGCGTTTTTTTTAAAATGCCTTTCATGAAGTTATTTTTTCGGAAAAATTAATAAAAAACAAAATACTAAAAAAAAAATAACTTTTTCAATGTTTATCGCACTGTCACTGGAAATAAAATATCTTCAAAATAATGTTTTTAGATGAGCTATTAACAAAGGCTACTTCCGGATAAATACAGTGATTTAGCCTCCGGAACCATACCTAACCTAAGCAGTAGCATCCCAAAAATTATCAAAAAACTCAACGATTCCCGTTGAAATTAGACCTCTAGTCCATTTTTGATTTTCAATTACATAAAGCGCGGATAAATAGCAGTAACTGAATAGCACGATTGAGGCAGCAGAATTATGACTTTTGATAAAAACAGTTTAATAATTATGCTTTTGCATTTTTGGCACCCACTAGGAGATTTTTTAAAAAGTTAAAACATGATTTTTCAACCTATACCTGGACTATAACGAAAATTTAAGGATGCTTTAATTTTCTTATACTCATTAAACCGATTTTCTAAAAATTTAAAATTATATGCCGGGGTCTTAAGGAGGCCCTAAAAGTCTCCAAAATAGTATATTTACGGCTGGTGTCCAGAAAAGTAAAGAATGGTTCAAATCGCACGTAAATTCGAGGCGAAGCCGAGGATGGTAAACTTCGATTTGGGGCATTCTTTATTTATGGACAAGGGCCGTATAAAATTTTTCTGCGACAGTAGCGAGAAATTTCGATTTCCTTGGCCGCGCAGCGTGGCTTTGGATTTAGCAATTTAAAAGGTGATTCTGAAACAAATTTTGTCCCATTTTTTAAAGATAATTAATACCCAAAAATTGCTAAATCCGAAACTACTAGATGCAATCCTATGCTATTTGACACACTTATGATGAATCAAAACACAACCATTTTGCACTAAAACTTTTTTCACAGTAGATTTACAGAGTTGCAAAGGCCAACGAGAATCAAAAACTAGAGCCTTTTCCAGTCAATTTTAGAAAACCAAAATCTTTTTAAGTTGCCACCATTTTTGGACAGAAGGGTGACCGACATGAGAAATAATCGTTCATATATATTTCTTTTAAAATATGTATAAGGTCATATTGGTTAAATTGTTTTCGAAAATTTGATCTATTGTTATTCAGAGATATTTTGAAATTTACTGGCAAAAGTTTTAGCGCATTTGTCAAACTGCCATCTAAAATTATTTTACGTGAAATAGATGTCCCTATCATTTTGCTTTTAAGAGATATAGGCCTAACAGAAATTTTCACAAAATTGAGGTATCCGAAGAGACAAGTTAAAATTTAAATTTACGAAAAAATTGTAGATTATAAGGAAGATTGTTTAATATTTATTTATTATATTGTTGTATTTGTATAATTTATGTACTATTAATTTTTTGTTTATAGACAATCGATTCTCAAGCTGAAAAAGATTTTCACAAAAACGTCAATGTCACAATCAGTTTACTTAAAAATGAACGAAACGTTGAATTATCATCTGAACCATCAAATAAAAGACCAAAGAATGATCGAACGAAACTTAAAAGTTCTGTTGTATCACCAAATCGACTATCAGCCAAAGATAGGTTGGGAGATAAGGTCCAGGACGAGACAAAACTTTCAGGCGTCAAAAGTGTATTTGACCGCCGTGATAATAAAAATGATATTGTCAAGAAAAATCGTTCTCCGAGATTAAATAGGGAAAGAAGAATTTCATTGTCATTGGATGATGAACCTATGATAACTAACAGCGAACGAAAAGTTTATGTGGATGACCGGAAACGAGATCGATCAAAATTAAAAACTGATAGTCTTCGAAAAGTTGAGGTAATAAATCTTTAATATTTGAATTTTTAAAATCAAAAAAGCACCAATAAACTTTTGTCAACGAAATAATATATATTTTTTTAAATATATGGTTATAGTTGTGCAATCATGTTTTTGTTTCGTGCATACATAAAATCTAGTAATTTTCATATAATTCCTTCCCGATTACTCATTTTCCCCTAATTCTGCTTAAAAAATAAAAAAACAAAAAGTTAATGTGTAATCATCGGCGATAAAACCAACGATTTAAACTTAAACATAAATATTAAAAAAATTAGTATGGAACCAAATAATTTAAAATTCCTTTTCAAAGTTTTTTCCCATACAGAAATAAATTTTTAAACACAATTTAAATATAATATCATATTCATGATATAATTATATATTCTTTAAAATATAATTATATATTTTTTATTTAACAGGAACCCTTAAAGGTTCAGAACCGATCATCAGATTTACGTAAGATTGAAAGAATAGTCAGGACTCCACCAATTTCTGCAGGATACAAGGGTAGAAAAAATGACGATGATGAGAAAGATGACAGAAAGAAAGATAAAAGATCACGAGATGATCGCAAACGAAGTAAGAAAGAACATCGAAGTCGTAGTAAATCAAAAGACCATAAAAAGCGTAAAGATAGAAAAAATAAACGAGAAAAAGAGAAAGATAAACACCCGAAATTGAGCAAACCAAAAGATTTACCTAAAGAAAAATCTGATGCAGATGGTGAGAATGAACCCATTGTTGTTGAAACTTATAAAAAACAAAGAAGAAATCCTAAATTTGTATCTGACCGTAAGAAAGGTGAAGAGGTTGAGTATTCAATATCAGATACTGATTCTGATGATACTGCATTAACTGCTACAAAAAGAGCAAAAATTGTTAACAATGAACTAGTTATAGAATCTGAAGTAAAACCATCAAAGAAAAGAACAAAGGTTTGCATAAAATATTTTAATTAAACTTCAAATAATATCTTGTTTGAACTATTTTAAAAATTTTAATTATTGTTTGTCGAGTTTAGGTTAGCAGTTCAGAGGATGAAGATTCAAGTAGCTCAGATAGTTCTTCTTCGGAATCGGACAGTTCTGTTGAATCACATAGAAAAAAGAAAAGAAAGCATAAAAAACGAAAGAAACGTAAAGTTAGCAAAAAAGATTCAAGCTCAGATTCTGATGCTTACACAGATTCTTCAGATTCTAGTTCTGAAGAAGAAAAACATCGTAAAAAGAAGAAATCTAAAAGTAAAAGTAAAAAGTCAAGAAGTAAGAAGAAGTCTAAACATAAGTGACATTGATTTAAAAAAAAGTGTACAATAAAATGAACATTTCTTAAAAATTTAAGAAAATAAATAAATTAATATAAAAAAAAAAAAAAACAATACATTTTTTGTTTTATAACTAGTGACAGTATATATGTTTTATTATGAAATTTTTTAAAGATACAATTGATTGTAATATATATTTAAAAATTTTTTATGAAAATAATATTTAAAAAATAAAATTTTACAAAGTAGAAATTAGAACATTAAGAAATAATGTTAAATAAATTTACTTAAAAATTTACTAGTATATTAATACGGTATGAATGAAAATGTAATTTATAAAAATAAAAAAAAATAAAATAAAAAAACTGTATTATAATTGCACATTGTATACATACACACTAAGTTAATGGTGTATGGATGAATATTATGATAATAATAAAAAATTATTAATTTAAATAAAAGTATAAATTTTTTTATTTCCTACTTATTAAGCACATTCAAATAGCAAGTTAAATTACAATTGATTCATGCATCTTTTAATTCTTTAAAAGTTTCTATTAAACTACAAATTAATGGTAAGTCTTTTGATTTTTCTGTATCCATTGTTCCTAAATCTTGGGATAAAAATTTCCTATCAGTTGGCTCGTTTGATAAATTGCTCTCTAAAAAAAGAAATATTAAAGTAGCAAATTTTTGTGGATATTAACAAAGTTATAAAAGACATTAACCAGTTTTAATTTTTACCTGAAACAAAGACACTAGAAGTATACTGATAACCCATCCAATTCAAATATTCTCTAATGAGTTCATTTATTAAGAGTACATTTGTGTTCATTGGTTTTTTAATTTCTTTAGTCACACTAGACCTATCCAATATTTTCATAACTTTTGTTCTTAATTCTGCTTTTATCTGTCCAAGGTGACCATCAGCTTCCAAAGAACTTCTAACGGCTATATATTAATTTAAAAAACATCTGTTATACGAATTTTGATTATTAAAAAAAAAAAATTACTAAAAATACTTTCCATCAATAAGATCTTTTTCAGATGTCATAATATAAACTTTGACAAATATTTTAAATTAAACAAATTATTATAAGTTTCTTATATTTTAAACCAGTTAAATTTATTTTGGAGCGAAAGTACTTTTCATCAGTTGCCTAGCAACCACAATTTGTGGTCCCCTATACACGGTGTTTTTGCAAACTTGTTGCTTTAATTTTGTTTTTTAGCGCGCTAAAATTTGAATTTAATTTTTTTTTTTTTTTTGTAAAAATTGCATCATAAAATGAAAATATATTAAAATTTTTTTTTTTTGCATAGAGAGACCTTAAAACAACTATAAAAAGATACATTATTATTAATAATGACAAATAAAATCATTTATTTAACCTAATTGAGTTAACTTTCTGCTATACTGATAATTACGTTAAAACTTATATAACAAAAAATAATTTTAATGATTTATTTGATTAATTATTAACTTAAAGTTAAAATAATACACATTTTTCCGTGTTAAAATTAGGAAAATTGGAAAATTTAATTAAATTAGTTTAAATTTTTAAGAAGACCATCCCAAATTCATTAACACTCAGCGTTCTAAAAGTTTTAATAATTTGAAATTGAAAACTTAAAATAAAAAAAAAATTCTAAAAAACTTGCTGTAAAATTTAAAACATATATGGGTGGTTTTCACTGGAATTGAATATTTTTTATTGTTTACGGCACAACACTAATTATATTTTTTTTTTTTTTTTTTTTTTTTGTATTTTAATGTTTATCAAGGTCCAAAAACCTAAAATTTTCAGTGGTACTGCTAAAAATGTAAAAATAAATATTCTACGTGTTATTCTTATGGGATTTTTTTATTTTTGTAGACGGTGGCGACAATTTGAATGTATTATTGAAATAACTTTGTATTGAAGCCATCAAATTTTCTCAAACTCTGGGTATCTTATTTTTTCATCAAAACACATAACTGAACAAGATATATAAAGTAATATATGACATACACTTGGAGAAAACGACATGGACGGTGGCGACATTTTTTTTTTTGCAAAAGCGTTTTAAAATTTTAATAGGTTTAATTTTCATAGTTAAAGCTTTTATATTTAAAATTTTAAGTTTTCCACGGTTCATATATGAGTAGTTCAGTAAAAAAAAAAAATACAACAGTGCTTTTAAGTGCATACATATAGAGTGCGCTCCCATAAAAGATGGGAAGCTTAAAAATAGCTAAAACCGGGGGACAGACTTATATGCGACGATACGCTAAGAGGGTTGCATGAAAATTTGTTTCGTTGAAAAAAATAAGTTTTTGGGACCTAAATACGTCATATGCATCCTACAGAAAAATTTAAGTTCAAATTTTAAGCCGTTTGTTAATACTCAAAGTTTACAATTAAGCAAAAGGACAGCAGACGGTGGCGACAATTTGAACACATATGCTCCAGAAAATTTTTTTATTAAGTTACCAATATACGCATAGTAGGTTGTGACTTAAAAAAAATATTATTTATGAACTTTTTAAAAGAAAAAAAAGTGTAAAAGAGCTTTAGTTTCGGATATAAATGGAGGGGACACTATGTATACCGTTCCTGTGAAAAATACCCATATATAATATGTATATAATATAGATCAGTATAGATTATTATAGCACAATTTTTTGATTGAATCATTTTTTTATAATAAATATTTACATGATTAATTGCCAATTGTTCTTTTTTTTAGTTGTTCATACACCTTTTTCTAGATCCCCTCTACCCTAATTAAATATAAAAAAGAAAGAAATCTATGTTAGAGTTCTTATTTTGGGTTTCGTAAAATCTTGTCTTATACATTGGGCAAAAATAGAAAATTTGCTCCAACAGAGTTGGTCAAATAAAATATACTCTACTTTTCCAGCCTAGTTTATGATATTTTCTTAAAAAAAGTTTGACTATATTTTAAAGTTTGAATTATTTCTGATATATTTTTGGCCAATAAAAGTACTGGGAAATGGTAATGAAAATTATGATTTTTTTCTTAAAAATTTGATGAGCCATATTTAACTGTAACATTAGAGTGGACCTATTTTTGGACTTTGTGGAAAAACTTTTGCTCCCCGGGTTTTTTTGTGAAGTTTTAGTCATAAAAAGTTCCCAGTTCCAAGGATTTTGCTTTAGCCCTGCAAAAACACGTGCCTGTAACCACATCAATTTTCCCATTTAAATAACATGGGAATTTTTAGTTTTTAGCTATACAAAGTTTCACAAAAGCCAAAAAGCGTTTTAAAACGCTAATTTTTACTGGAAAACATACTTTTATATGTTGTAAAGACATACAAACCGCCCTGCATTCATTCCAAAGGGAATTTTGGGGCTAGAAACGCAAATTTACCGAGTCCTAATTTCAGGGTTTTCAAAAAAAGTCAATTTTTATCATTATCTTTGAAAAACGATATCTTAAAAACTATATTTAAAGAAAAGAGACGAGTAAAAAATTTTTGGAAACTTGAAGCTTGCAGAAAACTTTTAAGGCCTATAAAATTCAATTTTGTCAAAAATTACAATTTTGACAGCAATTTAAACAAATTTAAAAATTGGGCCTTTCGGGTCAAAAATTACGAATAGGTTAATTGACTATAGCGGTGAGAGAATCAGTGATAAAAATACACGGTTTACGTCGTTTGAAAGGTGACACTTATACCAAAAAAAGTGAACCAACCAGAAGTGTTTTGGTTAATTTTTGAGGTTGTAACTTATTATCGAAAATTACCGAAAAACCCTGTTTTATAAGATTGAGTAAACATGTAAATTTGCGTTTCTAGCCCCAAAATTCCCTTTGGAATGAATGCAGGGCGGTTTGTATGTCTTTACAATTATAAAAGTATGTTTTCCAGTAAAAATTAGCATTTTAAAACGCTTTTTGGCTTCTGTGAAAATTTGTATAGCTAAAAACTAAAAATTCCCATGTTATTTAAATGGGAAAATTGATGTGGTTACAGGCACGTGTTTTTGCAGGGCTAAAGCAAAATCCTTGGAACTGGGAACTTTTTATGACTAAAACTTCACAAAAAAACTCGGGGAGCAAAGATTCTCCACAAAGTCCAAAAATAGGACCACTCTACTGTAACATATATGAGTAATTCTTAGTGAAACTTTACTAATGGAAAGGTAAAAGTCGGGGATTTGAAAAAAACTAATTGGGTTGGGTTTGGTATACGTTCAAATGATACCATACCAAATTTTAAGGTTTTAGGTTCAAAGGGTACAAAATGGCGGCTATTTTTCGGTCTTACATGGTTTAAAAAGAAAATAATTTTAAAAAATGACAATTTTCGATTTCATTTTTTCTACGCTCTGAATAAAGCTGAAAAATGGTTTTCTTGACTATGTCTTATGTAAAATTTCCCGCTGAATCTGAATCCGCCACCAGTTTTTCAAAAAAACCTCAAGGAAAACCGGAAAATTGGAAAAACTAAGAAAACTCATTTTTTTTCAAACGCAGATTTTTCATATAGTCGTAACTTTTTTTTTTCCTAACCGGTCTTAAAATTTTTGTTTTTGTATGTACTTATTACTTAAAAAAAAATTTTTCAGAGTATTTGCCTTTTAAGTAGTTAAAAATCCATTTCAATATTTCCCATTTTCACGAAATTTTTCATTTTCAATTTTCCGAATTTCCTTGTCACCTAATGAAAATTTGGACCAAATTTTCGGATTCCTCGAGAAATTTTACTAAAGATCCCCTTTTTTGAAAAGTTTTGGATGTTTCCATAACGCTATAGAAATAAAAGAAATAGCAAAATACTGAATAACTACAAAATACGACAATGTTATAAAATAGGGTTTTTTCGTAATCTTTAATTCAAAGCTGCAATCACGACAGTTAACCAAAATACTTCCAATCAGTCTCATTTTTTTCGTATAAGTGTCACCTTTCAACTCTCGTACCCCGCATTTTTTTTTAATTCATTCTCTCACGGCGATAGTCAATAAACCGAACGCCTATTCTTACCCCAAAATGACCAATTTTTAAACAGCATGCCAAATTCTAATTTTTGATAGAAATGGGTTATGTAGGCCTTGAAAATTTTCTATATACAAGCACTAAGTTTCCAAAAAATTTTTACTCGTTTTTTTATAGTTATTTGTTTCGCAGATATGTTAATTTAAAGTCAGAGTCCCATTTTTAGGGTTTTTGAAAAAAAGTCAATTTTAATCTTTATCTTTAAAAAGAGGATATCTTAGAAACTATTTAATGAAAAAAGACTAACATATCTGCGAAACAAATAACTATAAAAAAACGAGTAAAAATTTTTTGGAAACTTAGTGCTTGTAGAAAATTTTCAAGGCCTACATAACCCATTTCTATAAAAAATTAGAATTTGGCATGCAGTTTAAAAATTGGTCATTTTGGGGTAAGAATAGGCGTTCGGTTTATTGACTATCGCCGTGAGAGAATGAATTAAAAAAAAATGCGGGGTACGAGAATTGAAAGGTGACACTTATACGAAAAAAATGAGACCGATTGGAAGTATTTTGGTTAACTGTCGTGATTGCAGCTTTGAATTAAAGATTACGAAAAAACCCTATTTTATAACATTGTCGTATTTTGTAGTTATTCAGTATTTTGCTATTTCTTTTATTTCTATAGCGTTATGGAAACATCCAAAACTTTTCAAAAAAGGGGATCTTTAGTAAAATTTCTCGAGGAATCCGAAAATTTGGTCTAAATTTTCATTAGGTGACAAGGAAATCCGGAAAATTGAAAATGGAAAATTTCGTGAAAATGGGAAATATTGAAATGGATTTTTAACTACTTAAAAGGCAAATACTCTGAAAAATTTTTTTTTAAGTAATAAGTACATACAAAAACAAAAATTTTAAGACTGGTTAGGAAAAAAAAAAGTTACGACTATATGAAAAATCTGCGTTTGAAAAAAAATGAGTTTTCTTAGTTTTTCCAATTTTCCGGTTTTCCTTGAGGTTTTTTTGAAAAACTGGTGGCAGATTCAGATTCAGCGGAAAATTTTACATAAGACATAGTCAAGAAAACCATTATAACTTTCACTTTATTGATTATAAGTATAAATAATAAAACTGTCTAAGTCTTTGAGTCAAACGAATTATAAAAGATACTTAATAACGGGAGTTAGTACTCTAATTAATGATGGTTATGATTCTAAAGAATGCAATTTGGGCGCCTGAAGGGCAATATATAATCTAAAATGAATCTGCCCATATTGCGAGATTTTGGGGGAAACGTCCAATACAAAAAAGCGTCGGTCTCGTCACGTCCAATTAACGGAGGCGTCTTTGCCTACTTCTAAAAATCGCGAGGTGGGATCTATGCAATTTACGTTGCATAAATCACTCCTACTTTGCGTCATAGCTGACTTTTGGTCCCACGCTATTGTGCTAGATCAGCATCAGCAGAAATGCACCTGCAGGTTCCTATTTCGTCTGTGACATTAATACAACTATCGGATGTAGGTTTAATATTTATATATATATCGGATGTTAGGCATATCAATTTTGACCTACCATAGGCATACGTAACAACTTTCATAGAAATAAATTAAGTACTAAGTCCAAAAAGAAAAAAAATTATTGTGTTTTTTTAATCTTTTTATACAAAAAATTTTGAAAAACAAAATTTCGAAAAATTACATATCAAATGGAGAAATCCTTTAAAAACGATGATTCTGGATATTAGAACTTTCCTAGAAATAAATTAGGTATTACGTCCAAAAAGAAAAAAAATTATTGTATTTTTTTACGAAAAATTACGTATCACATGAAATAATCATTTAAAAACGATAATTCAAAATATTCGTACTTTCGTAGAAAAACATTAAGTACTACATCCTTAAAAAAAGAAAAATTGGCATTTTTTATATTTTTTGGTGGCAAAAATTTTGAGAAAAAAATTTTCAAAAAATTAAGTATCAGGTCCAAAGTTTACTTTTATAGAGGTTCTTAAAACTAGTACTTCCAGGGAAGCAAATTATGTATTACGTTCAAAGAAAAAAAAAAATTGGTGTTTTTTGTATTTTTTTAAGAAAAAAATTTTGGCGAAAAAATTTTAAAAAAATTAAGTATCAGATTCGAGATATCGAGTAAAAAACATACTTTCAAATATAAGTACTTTCGTGGAAATAAATGAGGTATTACATCCAAATTAAAAAAAAAAAAAAGTACCTCGAGCTTTTTTGGTGAAAAAAATTAAAAAAAAAAAATTAGGTCTTAATGTCGTGTTGACTGTGAAATATCACCGGTTACAGTGCGACATACATACATACATACATACATACATACTAGAGTGGACCTATTTTTGGACTTTGTGGAAAAACTTTGCTCCCCGGGTTTTTTTGTGAAGTTTTAGTCATAAAAAGTTCCCAGTTCCAAGGATTTTGCTTTAGCCCTGCAAAAACACGCGTCTGTAACCATATCAATTTTCCCATTTAAATAACATGCATGGGAATTTTGAGTTTTTAGCTATACAAATTTTCACAAAAGTCAAAAAGCGTTTTAAAATGCTAATTTTTACTGGAAAACATACTTTTATATGTTGTAAAGACATACAAACCGCCCTGCATTCATTCCAAAGGGAATTTTCAGGGGAGTAATTTAAAGGGGAGTCCCAATTTCAGGGTTTTCAAAAAAAGTCAATTTTTATCATTATCTTTGAAAAGTAATTTAAAAAGTAAGATTAAAAAGTAAATCTAAAAGTAATTTCAATTTTTAGGTCAAAAACTGTATTAAGTAAATCTTGCTACTTACAGTTTTAAAAGGCTTTTGAACTAAAAATTGAAATTTGGTCATAAAAAATGATTTTTTTCTTAAAGAAATGAATTGCCAGGGAAAAATTAATCGATTTAAAAAAAAAAAATTATTATTTTACGATGTAAATCAAGCGAGTAATGCATTTTTAAAGTCCATAAACAGGCTTTTTTCAAAATTTCAATCTTTTTTAACCCGAATTTGAGCAAAATCTTAAATTGACGATAACTTGGCTAAATTTCATCGGAAAAAGATAAGTTTTTTTTTCTTCTGGAGTAGTTTTTCCCTGGCAATCAGATTTTTTATCTATTTTTTTTAAATTTTATTTACCTAAAAGGTTATTTTAAAAATTTGGGGTAGCTCAGATACGAAAAACACGGTTTCTGACATAAAAGTGAAAAAATCTTTTTGGCACCTATCACCGAATCCTTGTTCACGACTTTTTTCGACTTCCTGAGGGTTCAAACTTCACAAAAACAAGGGTCGTTCCGGTGTGCCCTCAAAAAAAAAATTTACGATTCCAGGCTCGAGTTAAGTATCAATTTTAAAATAAATGCTCATATCCTTATATATAATTTAAAGCGGAATCCAAAAAATGTTTGAATTTGGTAAGAAATGATTTTTTTAAATTTCTTTTTTTATTTACAAAATTTATCTCATTTAAATCATAAAAAAAAGTTTTTAATTTTAAAGAGTGTGGTGAACGAGTTCCTTGTTATAAGGAACCCCAAGAAATAGGGATAGGTTATTAAAAAAAAAAAAGCATTCAGGAATTAATTTAATCTTTGCAATAAGAAACTTTTTAGGTCGGGGTTAGTCATTTTCATTTAATTCAACCCTTATCTTGACCGAAAATACAAAATAAATTATTCACCGCAATCCCCATGTAAAAAAGTTGGTACAGATAATATACAAATTGTATACATCATTGTATACAGAAAAACTGTATACAAAAATGATTCTATACAATTTTTCAATTATATACAATCTAATGGGATTTTCCCAAATAGGAAGAGAGAAGTTAGAAAAATAGAAATAGAAAATAAAAATCTGCAATTTTCCGCTCTGGCTCTAGATTTGACGGCTC
Source organism: Anagrus nilaparvatae (assembly GCA_022575985.1). Lineage (NCBI taxonomy): Eukaryota > Metazoa > Arthropoda > Insecta > Hymenoptera > Mymaridae > Anagrus > Anagrus nilaparvatae. The sequence goes on along the minus strand of JAKSXM010000247.1, from coordinate 23,189,597 downwards.
CAGGAATCCTAGAAACCTAAAATTTAAAAAACGCATCCATATGTTTTCCAATTTTTCCAATATCTTTAATTTCAAATCTGTATAATCTTCTTATTAGTTTTACATTAAATTTTTTATCTTCTATAATGCTTATAAAAAGTTTCTTTTATTCATAACATATTTTCAAAGACTTTTGTTCACAGATTGATTTCAAAACAAACTTATGAAAAAGTTCTTCCAAGTCTTAATTTGTGCACACAATTATTTTGTTTACTAATTTTTCAATTTAAAATTCGTATTTATTTTTCAACATTCTTTTTTCATAAATATAACATTTAGTTTTTGATCTTGAACTTCTAGGTTTTCTTATAAACACAATTAAATTAGGCATCACTTTTTTCAGAAAAAATTTCAATCACTCTTAAAAAAAATTAAAATCTGATAAAAAAATAAAAATCTTATAAAAAAATAAATCTTTTGCAAAAATTATAGGTTAAAAAGTTTTTTTTAGCGGCGCATGACCGGCTATTTTGACTTCACGCGATCAACTAATTTTTTTTTGACAATTGTTTTTGTCACCAAGCAACAATTTAATTAATAAAAAAAAACACATAATTTTATTGCGTTGCTTGGTGATATTAAAAAACAATTGTCAAAAAAAAAAATTAGTTGATCGCGTGAAGTCAAACTAGCCGGTCATGCGCCGCTAAATAAAACTTTTTAACCTATAATTTTTGCAAAAGATTTATTTTTTTTTTAGATTTTTATCAGATTTTAATTTTTTTTAAGAGTGATTAAATTTTTTCTGAAAAAAATGAAGCCTAATTTAATTGTGTTTATAAGAAAACCTAGAAGTTCAAGATCAAAAACTAAAAATGTTATATTTATGAAAAAAAAATTGTTGAAAAATAAATACGAATTTAAATGGAAAAATTAGTAAACAAAATAATTGTGTACACAAATTAAGACTTGGAAGAACTTTTTTATAAGTTTCGAAATCAATTTATGAACAAAAGTCATTGAAAATATGTGATGAATAAGAGAAGCTTTTGTAAAATTAATCATTAGAAGATAAAAAATTTAATATTTTTGTAAAAAAAGAAGCGCAATTAAAACTACTAAGAAGATTTTAGATTTGAAATTAGAGATATTGGAAAAATTAGAAAATATGGATGCGTTTTATTTTTTTTAGGTTTCTACAGGATTCCTGGAGCCGAGAAACAAGAAATCTGTAGCTGGAGCAGAAATTTTTATTTTATTTTCTATTTCCCTTTTTCGAATTTATCTCTTTCTATTTTGGCAAATCTCATTAGATTGTATACAATTGATAAATTGTATAGAATCATTTTTGTATACAGTTTTTCTGTATACAATGATGTATACAATTTGTATATTATCTGTACCAACTTTTTTTACATGGGTCCTTGATACTCCAGTCAAAATACGGGGGGGGGGGTTGCACTTTCGGTTGTGAATACTAGATTTGCTTTATTATAGGTATTTTGGGTCGGTAAACACGAAAATCGGGGTCATTTGGTAAAGAAAATTGCGCTTCACCCTTAAATTTGCAAAAACTACCCCCAAAAGGGGGTATTTTTGATGTCATCGCGTTCTGAGTCAATAGATTTATCCAAGAATTGGTTTCTAAGGGTTTTTTTTGGGTCGCTAATTAAGAATCTTGATGATTTTTTAAGGTAACATTAACATTTAACCCCTAAATTAGCTAAAACTACCTCCAAAAGGTGTGTTTTCATTATTTTCGCACTTTTTGCGACTAGATTAGGTCCTCAAGGGTTTTTTATGGATTATTACGATTACTACGATACTACGATCTTCATGGATTTTTTAATGAAAAATTAATATTTCACCCTTAAATTAGCTAAAACTACCCCCAAAATAGGCGTTTTTGCTTTATTCAAACTTTCTGTGTTCAGACTAGGTCCACAGAGTTTTTTGGGCTGCTAATCAATAATTTTTGTAATTTTTTAATGAAAAATTTATATTTTTGGGACTCTATTAAAGAATTTTGACTCCTTTTTCATAAATAATTACTATTTTACCCTTAAAATGGATAAAACTACCCCTAGTAGGGGACTTTTTGCTGTTTTCGCACTTTGAGCATCCATATTAGGTCCATTCAGGTTTCTGGGTCGCTATTTATTTATTATTGATCTAAACATACATAAAATTAAATTTATAGATATACTAACACTTATTTAAATATGTTTTTATTTATTTTGTTAATTAATTTGCCCTTTTTACACCAAAACAATCCTTAAAACTACCCTTATTATTTGAGTTTCGAGAAATAAACCACAAATTAGTTTCTAATAAATAATATAATGATTTGGAAAAGTATCATTTACCACCATTTTCATCTCTTAGATCCACCCTTAAATCCTAAGTTTAAAACTGGTTGAATATAGTATTGAAAAAAGATGTAATTAATTTAACAGGCACGTTAAAACTTACTTAGACATATTTTTATAGTATACTATTTCTTTTATTTAAGTAATAAATATTCTTTAATAAATATTTTTTCATTAGTTTCTTGATCAGCGACCCAGAAGAAACCTGAATGGACCTAATATGGATGCTCAAAGTGCGAAAACAGCAAAACTCCCCTTTTAGGGGTAGTTTTATCTATTTTAAGGGTAAAATAGAAATTATTTATGAAAAAGGAGTCGATATTCTTGAATAGCGATCCAAAAAACCTATATGGGCATATTCTGGATGCTAAATGTACGAAAATACAAAAACACCCCCTTTTCGGGGGTAGTTTTAGCCAATTTAGGGGTGAAATTTTAATTAATTATGAAAAGGAAGTCAAAATTCTTGATTTGTGACCAAAAAAACCGTATTGTACAAATCTGAGCGCTCAAAGTGCGAATATGTAAGAAAAGCCCCTTTTTGGGGGTAGTTTTGAAAATTTAAGGGTGAAGCCTCCATTTCTTATGAAATGACCCCGATTTTTGTTTTCAGCGACCCAAAAAACTTATAGTAGAGCAAATCTGGTGTTCGCCAGTGAAAATTCAACGAAACCCGTATTTTGATTTGAGTAAGGGTGGTTTTTATGGTCTAAGGGGGGAAGAACAAAATGAAAAAATTCTCTTGTCGTTTTTTTCTATAAATACAAGCTTTTAGTTGTAATATGCCAGAAACCGCATGAAAATCGGTCGAAACCTGGATCAAATATTATTTTTTTCCTCTTTTTTTTTTCTAGATCACTGTGCGTAGTTATGAAAAACAAAATTACTCGCGTATGCGCAGCCAAAATCAAATTTTGAATCTCAGACACGAATTCTGCGGGAAAATATTTTTTACGATAAAATAAACATTTGACAGCTAAAATAAATTGGAGAAAATTTACTAAAAGAGGTCAACCTTAAAAAATAGGCAGTCGAAAATAAAGGATTAGCATAAAAAGCTAAAATTGGCTATGAGTGCTTAATTTTAATTGCACTTTAGAGATAAAAATAGTTGTGGCCTTCAGTTCAACTTGGGGCCTTTATTCCATACAATAAATGAAATCGAAGATAATTTTATTTGTTTAAACAAGATCTTTATTTTGGCGTGTTACAACAATATTAAATACATACATACATATAATTTGGCTCACAAACGCTATACAACTATTAATGCATTGAACGATTTGTTAATTGTTATTAATAATATTACTATTAGACCAAAGTTTTCGAATTTCTCATCTGTATTTGTTAAAATATGAAATTTATTGTAACAGGATCTTTTTTAAATTAATTCCTTTGAATTTTATTGAAAGAAGAAAATTTTGTTGTATTTTAGTGCATTAATTAACGAAAAAAGGGAAGATTCCTGTTTAATAATTAATATATATTCGTATATTATGTAAGTATACTCTATTAATTTAAACGAATGCATTTTTTAATAAGCAAAGGTAGTTATAGATTATTTATTGTTACTGTTAATTATTATAAAATTATAATATTATTTTTAAAATCTAAATACATTAATCGATATAACAAAAATATCTTAAAAATATCTTATGCATGAATAAATTAATTTAATTGTAAATATAATAAAATGACATAATATTATCTTAAAAAAATAATAGCACTTTTAGCCTATGATCCATTGAAAATGAACCTGGCTCTAGAATGTTTAAAAGTGCCTTCGAAGAAGTCAGGATAACTCTTACTAGTATTATAAAAATTTGCACTTGCTTAAAAATTTAACTCTCCAGACCTGGTTCATTTTTGAGAATTTCAAGATTTAAAACTAATTTATTAGCTAAAATTTTCATTTTTTTACCATTATAGAAGTCCTAAATCAAGAGCCAGATCTGGAGGATTAATTTCGCAATGCTTCTATGTTACTTGGAAAAAAAAGATTTATTATTCGTTAAATAAATAAGAGAAATTAAACTAAAAAAACTAATCTTACAAGTAAAAGTACTGTTATACAAAATATACATGAATTTTTATTTTTTAATATTTTTACTTTGTATTATTGTATTATATATTTTATAATAATGACATCAAAAATCTGCTAAACTTCATTTTTATGCTCAAAGAATTTTTGTACTTTATATTATTATTATTGTTTATTTATTTATTTATTTATTGTCAAATATATGTTTATATTGTTACTTTATAGTTTTTAATTTTCTACCTAAATAAAATAATTGAGATTCATAAAAGTTTCAAAAGGTTATTATTGAAAAATTTAAATGCATTTTCACTATTATATTTAATGATATACTTTCATTTTATAAGTCAGCTTTCAATTTTAAAGCTACTATTGTCCTCAATTAAGCTAATTCGAATTTCATCACAATTATTTTCATTTTAGAATCCTACGAAATTCGAATAAGCTTGTTATTTCAAATCCCGATAAATTTTTTTGATTTTTTTAGATGGCACCTTGTATACGTATATAATACTTTAAATAAAAATTTTCTAAATTGTAAAAAAATATTATTCAAATCTTACACCAATACTTTGGAATATCTTTTTATATCACAGTAACAGAAATAATTTTATTTTGAATAATCAACTATTTTTATAATTTTATTTTTCCGTATTGTTCTTTTCTTTACGAGGTAGTAAAGTAGCATTTAATTCGAACTTGTTGTTTTTTGTTTCAAAGAATTAATTCTTTTTTAAAATACAATTTAAAATGATAGAATTTTAAAGTTAAACTTCAATGCAAAGTTGTTCAATGATCATATTTTTGGACAAGATTTCAAAATCAAAAAAACTTACTCAAAATTTAAATGAAATTCTCAAATATTTTATATTGGAACGTGCACTTAAATTATTTTTTTAAAATAATTATAACTTGACGAACCTACGCTGCAAAAAATTTTGTCCAAGTATTTATTATTGCAATAGTAATTACCAGAACAGACTTTTTTTACAGTAGTTAAATTCATAACCATATTTTTAAGCACAAAATTGTTCAAAAACAACAAAATTGAACACCGTTTTCTTAAAAGATTATTTCAGACAGACTCAATAATTTTTAAGAAAATTTTTTTTTCTCTAAAACAGTTTTCAATTTAAAAAAAAAAGTGTTCTAATTTTCGGATTCACTTTCGTAATGTACAAAAAATTTTGTGCTTAAAATTATGGTTACTGGGTACAGAGGTAAGAAGCAAAATCTAAGCCACTTTACACCTTTTGTATTGTTAATAAAATTATAAAAATATAAAGAAATTTAAATATTTTATTGATGAAGGGGACACAGAACCAAAAAAATTTTAAAATCAGTTTTTTTGATTTTTAACAAAATTTATTGATTAAATTAAAAAAAAAAGATTCTCATGCCCTCCGCAATAAAAAAACACATCAAACCAGTCTAAAAAAAAATTTTAAATATTACCATCCCTTTGAGAATTTTTGGAAATTCGAAAAAAATTTTAAATTTCCGAATTTCCAAAAATTCTCGAAGGGATGATAAAATTAAAAATTTTTTTTATACTGGTTTGATGTGTTTTTTTATTGCGGAGGGCATGAGACTCTTTTTTTTTTAATTTAATCAATAAATTTTGTTAAAAATCAAAAAAACTGATTTTAAAATTTTTTTGGTTCTGTGGCCCCTGAATCTGTCGTTTATAATTTGTAAGAATATTAACTAATGAATTTATCGATATAGAGCGAGCTATATAAACAAGTAAGTAAATCATTTGCCTGTTTAAATAGTTCTCTAGATCGATAAATTCTTTAATTAATAAAATTTAAACTTTTAACCGCATGTAAGTTACAAAAAATTTTCAAAATTAACTTATTTCCAATACTGTTTATAAAAAAAGAATTATCAAAAAATATAAAGTAAAAAAGTAAATAAAAGACTATTTATAGGTTAGAACCAAATAACCTATTTTTAATTTAAAAAAATTTATCTTAATCACAGAATAAGACATAATATTATTGTTACATAACATTTTAAATTACACCGCTTAATATACATTTAATCAAAAATTTATCTATTCAAAGCAGTTTTTTTTATATTTTCATTTGCGTTTCAAAAATGTGCAAATTTAACAAAGCATTTTTAAACAGTTAAGTTCTTTGTTTTTTTTTGTTTTTGATATTCATTCTGAATGGGTAAGTATTTATTTATTTAATCAATATACTTTCATTATTGTTATTCCTATCTGGTTATATGAAAAGCATGAGGTTTGGTTTTTTTTAAACTTTTTTTAAAATGATATGCATCTATATCATCTATGATTTTATTATCTAAATTTTTTCTGTATATTTTTCTAAAGATATGAATTATAACGATATGCTCGTAATAGTAATTGTTTTTTTAAATATTTTGATTTATTTGTTGTTTTTTACTTTTTAGACTTTATTTATTGGTAATTTTTTAAAAAACTTTTTGTATAACACGGCAGTGTCGTAAATTAATAATTTTTTTAGCTAAGACAGTATTTTGGTATTTTGTAATTATCATTATAATGTATAGCAATATATTTTTTATAATTCTGATGTTTAAATCCATTATGCTGCGCCACAGAAGTCTTTTAGAGACATTCTACAATTAAGCGATTGAACGCTACGTTGCACAGAAGGTAATTTGTCATATCAAAAAACTTACTGCGCAACGGAGCGTTCAATCTCAGGCGGCGTCAATCGCTCAATTGCTGAATGTGCCTTATTTAGGCTGCTTATTCTTTACTCCGTAAGGCCCCATCTACAATAGTTGTAAAAGGGGGTCGCAACCACAAGCGTGAGCGCAACGCAATGTTTAAGAATTTCGAATTGCGCAGAAGACAAAATTGGTTTCTGAGCATTGCGTTGCGCTCACGCTTGCGGTTGCGACCCCCTTTTACGGCTTTTGTAGATGGGGCCTAAAAGTGAGTCATAACTGCAAATGCAACCGCAGTGGAATGCGCAAAGCTTGATATTCCTCTCTGTGCATTGATTTGTGGCTGCATTTGTGGTTGCGAATCATGATTTTACGGTTTCTGTAGATGGGGCCTATGGGTGGTTCTTCAAACGCCGTAAATGTAGGTCGCAACCGGAAGCGCAGCCGCAACGAAATGCTCATGCCCCATCTACAGAAGCCGCAAAAGGGGGGCGCAACCGTAAACGCAATTGCGACGCAATGCGCAGAAACCATTTTCGGTCTCTGCACCAGTGGTGCGCTTTGCCGTGAAATTTTAACGTAGGTTGGCTACCAAATTACCATAAGATAGAAAAGGAAAACTCGCTCTGTCTTGTTTTATCGTATAGTATCTACGTTGCCAACCCTTGATATATTTCACGGCATAGCGCATCACTGCTCTGCACATTGCGCCGCAATTGCGCTTGCGGTTGCTTCCTGCTTTTGCGGCTTCTGTAGATGGGGCCTCACAAACCAAAATCGTGATGTGCGCATGCTTGTTGTGTAGTGCGCATTGCGTTTGCGGTTGCAACTACCATTTACGGCGTTTGTAGAATTAGCCTAAGGGTGGTTCTACAAACGCCGTAAATGGGGGTCGCAACCGCAACGCAATGCGCACAACACAACACGCATGCGTACAACACGATTTTGGTTTGTACGCATTGCGTTGCGGCTGCGCTTGCGGTTGCGTCCTCCATTTACCGCATTTGTAGAACCAGCCTAAGGTTGGTTCCAAAATCGTGTTGTGCGCAATGCGTTGCGGTTGCAGTTGCGACCCCTATTTTTGGCGTTTGTAGAATCAACATTAAAGAATATTGCGAGCGCGCTCCCCGTACTTTTTTTACAGAGTATTTGATCCTATAGATAACGCTGAATTTCCGCTCTGGATGCGGCCTTTGGCTAGTTCTATGGCTGGTTCTACAAATGCCGTAAGGGAATCGCAACCACAATGCGATACGCACAGCACGTTTTGTCGTGTATGCGCATTGACTTGCATCTGCACTTGTAGTTGTGACCTGCTTTTTCGGCGTTTGTAGATGGAGCCTTACTACTTTCTACAATTGGCCGTCTGTCGGTTGCGTTAATACGCTACGTTGCGCAATAAAAAATTTTACATTTCCAAAAATTTATTGAGGCCTAATCTAAATAACCGTAAAATTGCTTCGTAAACCAAAGTGCAAGTGAAAACGCAAAAAAATTTCAGTTTAGCCATCTAATTTTTTATACAAACCTAAAATCACTAGTATTTATCCTGAATAAACACTAATGATGTTAGGTTAGTATGAGAAATAAGTTGGTTAAACTAAAAAATTTTTTTGTAATTTTTCTTGTGCTTCCGATTTACGGAGCGAAATCGCGGTTATGTAGATTAGACTGGTTCTCCAAACTCCGTAAAACTTAATTTTATTATGCCATAAACGGCTTCTCTGGCATTGTGTTATTACTGCGCTTGCGGTTGCGACCCCCATTTACGGTTTTTGTTGATGGAGCCGTAGGCCTGAGTCTGATTCTGCAATCACCGAAAATGTGGGTCACCTTTATAGAATGCAAAAAGACTTAACAAAGCCCAATCCATCACCTTATGCAAATTTTTGTTTCTTCACCCGCAGTCAAAGCTAAATCATTAAACATCATAATTATAAAAAAAAATATTGAGAAACTCGAATCTGATTGTAAGCGTGAATCTAATAGAGACTATCAGAAACTATATTTTTTGATAGTTTCAAAAATAATTACTTTAGACTCTTGTTTTTAAAACCACTAATTTAGAATAGATTTAGCACCTTGTATTACTCAAGTATATTCAACAGAACATTTATATCTATTTTTTTAGTCTATTTTTGTATATATAATTGTATATAATAAAAACTAATATATCTTCTTAGAATTTAATTTATTGTCATTTATTTCTTAAGTGTAACATTTTAATAATTAAAAAGTAATAAAAGGTGCAAATCTATGATGATATTAAAAATAAATTAAGAAAGAGGTTAAAGTTCCGCAGATTCTCGTATAGAAAACATATGTCAGAAAAATTGCAAATTTTGTTTTAGTTCATAGATAAAGTTAAAAAATTTTAACTTAATTGATATAAGATCCAAATTTTAATCTAAGGATTTAGCTTTCAAAGAGTTTTTGGCGAAAAAAATGTATGGTTCTTTGTTAATCCCCATGAAAATTAAAGGAAAAATTTTTTAATTGTTCATCTATATATTCTAATTACGACTTTAATATATTATATACTGGTCGAAAAAAGTTACTTTTAAGTCATTTATACTTTCATATTTGATTGTGCTTGTTTCAAAACTTTCTATTGTCCAAAATTTTGTTTCTCAATTTTCTCACATTTATTTTATGCGATTTTTTATTTAAAAATACATTATTTATATCTTTTATTCTTTAATTATTAAAAGCTTAAGCTATTTGTGTTTAGAGAACATTTACTTTCAATATTAAATGTTAACGCTTCCAACGCTTTCTATTTTATCATAATTATATGTATTTCTGGCGACCTACGCCTATTATTTTTGTTTTTTTTTTGTTTTTTTTTTAGAAAATAAAATGGTTGTTATATATATATAGACAATAACAATTATATATTAACAATTATACACTTTTTTACATGAGTTGATTAACTTTATTTTCTAATATGACACAACTTTAAATATCAATGCTAGATTTACATGGTTTATTATGTCTGTACATAGCTATCAGTAAGCTTTTGATTTGGATTCAAATTTCAGCCAATTGTCACATTTTTTTTCTTCATTTAAACTAAAAATTACCCATTAAAAATATTAAAAAATCAGATTTAGAGGTTTTGGTATACGACAGTAAAATCAATATTAAGATTTTATCAGACTATTTTGGTGTGAAAATTCTTTATCAAGGTTTTTTTGCCTTCGAAAAGACAAACATATTTTTAAAGAACATTGATGGCTTACAATCATTATAAAATCTATTAATTAACATGTTTTATTATATTGAAGAAATAAAATATTACTTTAGTTTTATAATACAGGTAATTATTGTCATTCTGAGGAATCGTAAAAAAATGATTAGTAATAGAAAATTTTTAGAATATTTATAAAATAATTTATCAAAAAACAATTAATAAAAAATTTATTTCAAATAAACTTAAATAACAAAATTTTTAATTATTAATGCTTTAGTTATTTATATGTAACAAAATATATTTATTTGTGTACTAGCTTCGATACTCATTTACTTCAGTTTTCAAAATTTCCTTATTTTTCTGCATCTAAATGTATTCATTTTTGGTAATATTTTGTGAGTATATTATTTAAGAATATTTTTGGTTAAAGTAAGACTCGGATTTGCAAATACGATACGCCCCTTTTTCTTTTCTTTAGGAATGTATCGAGTTATTTCAAAATTTTTGATTTTTTGCTAAATTTCAGGAATTATTTAGGCTTTATACTTGCTTGCAATAAACCGTAACGTTTTCGTTTACTCATTTTTCGACCGAGTCCTAAGCGATATTTTTTTGTTAGGAAATTTCTTAAAAATGTGCAAATTTTTTAAATCTAGCCCTACATTGTTGAATGAAATTTAATTGTCATGATATTCTGAATTGTTTGAATTTCAGAGTTTATTGCTTGGACAAGCATTGAGCAAACTTCATGTTAGCAAATTATACTTTTATTCTATCCCGTCCAAAAATTATTAACATGCATATATTACAATGTGAAACTGGAAACAAACATTAGTTTCATTTGTGTTAAATATAAATAAAACTCGAATATGTTAATGTAATTGTAATATATTGCTATAATTTCTTTATTTGGTAAATTTCAAATTAATTTTAAATAATGATTTGTAACCATTTGGTACAATTTGGTCAGTGATATCCATCGATACGTTTTTTAAATTGTCAAAATATTAAGAATTTACTGAAGAGGACATATTTCAAAATTTTGAAAAACTTTCAAAAATTATGTTTTGTGCTTTTAACGACCAAATATATTCTGCGTAAAATCATGGTCTTTAAACTTATAGAGAGAAATTGAATTCAAGATGTTAAATTAATTTTTTTTGCGTCTGCGATCGAATTTTCTTCTTTCAAACCGTTATTTTAAATTATTTTGAAATTTATTAAAAAATGACATTTTAGGAATAATTTTTTGGCATAGATTTTTCATCATAGATATTTTATATTACTTGATTATTTTTTGACGATTTCCGGGTGTATAAGAGTTTAATGTAAATTTTTAAACTTTTGCAACACTACATGAAGTAAACATGAAAAATAAAATAAAATAATAGTATACTACGGTCCTAGGCCAGAAAATTAAAGAATGGCCCAAATCGTACGTAAATTACGGTAAACTGCGATTTGGGTCATTCTTTGTTTATGGCCGAGGATTGTACAAACTTTTACTGCGACTGTGGCGAGTACTTTCGAGCCGCAGTACCTACAGAAAAATTTTTGCATGTTAAAAATTTGAGGACAGAATAATGTCCAAGCAGTAGCTTTTGCTAGTTTTTTATTTATTTTTGAGCCGTTATACCTAAATTTTTGAAACAAGTTGAAACCGTAGCGAATATCAAAATAAGGAATTGGAGTATTTCTTAAATAGACGTTAACTCTACTTTTAGTTGCGATGCAATAAAAATTATTTGTATATATACTTTCATTTATTGTGGCGGAATATATATATATAAAATATTGAACAATCATTTATCTTATTTACAAATTTTTAAGTTTTTTGCTTTTTTTAAGTGTACTTGGAACACTTTTAGGTGGTTGATACTTTCTTTGATATTTCACAATTTCATCTCAACCAGTCATTAGTTCTTACTGAAATGTATTTTCTTTTTAAGGGGTTCAAATAATGGGATATGTATATATAATAATTAAATATTTTATTTTATATTATACTTTCTATCATATTGATTTTTAATTTCAGTTTAGGTCAGCAGTGTTTATGTAATATTTATGTATACCTAGCTAAAACATAACGAGTCAATAAAAAAATTGACTCGTCAAAAGCGTATTGGGAACGCACCCGGTGCGTATTTATATTTAATTGTATATGTAAAATAAATATATCTCGCTTTTTCTTTTTCCATTATAATAATTTCAACATTTTTTCCTACCTTCAAAAAATGGATTTTTTTCAACCCATTTATATTATAAACTACACATGAATTTTTTATCGTTCTACAGTTATAGAAGCACAGTTTTCTTATAGACTACTATAATTATTGGAAATTCTTTAGAATCCATTTCTCGCCTACTCGAGCGGAATTTAAGCTTTCGTTAAACGCTTGAGTAGACGAAAATGTTTTACAATGAACTAGACTTTTGATTTTTTACTTCTCAGTGGCCAGAAAACACGTACTTTATAAACCCATAAATTACTATCAATGGCCTCGGTCAAATTAGAGAATTACGTGTTTTCTGGCCACCGCTTACATTTTTATTCCCATACAGTTAATTTTTCAAAAATATGTACCTGTGTATTTATATTTTATTAATAAACGAAAAATAATCGCATAAAAATATGCACGTATAAATTATTGAAATTATTCTTATGTAACTTTCAGATTATTTAATCAACCCTTGAAACGATCCAGTCATTTGTATATAAAATACCTTAGACAGATATTTTTATTATCTTTTCTATGTTTTTCCCTTAAAAATTAAATGAAATTTATTTTTTATATATTTTTGTTTACCTATATTATAATTTTATAAATAAAATATCTTATTTGTACGCTAAAACTTTCATTTGGTTATACTTAGAGCTTAGCAATAAATATTTTTCTAAAAATTATAAAAAAAAAAATAAAAAAAATAATCGACAAGTTTATTTATCAATATTTTTACTATATATCACTGGTTATTCATTATTAATTGTTATTTTTTTTTTTTCTGTTTATCCGCACTACATAATTTATGTATGTAATAGGTGTCCTGGTTCAAGTATAATGATTAAATTTTTTTTCATCGATATGTTAATTAATAAATAATATTACACCGAGAGGCCCTTTTCATATTTAATTTATCTTTTTAATTTTTCGTTCTTCGTTTTTAATTTTTTTTTCATTTAATAACTTTATTTTTTTTATTGCGATTTGATTCTTTAAAGCTACACTGGTTCGCCTTCTCATATCGCTGTTGACGTATGATTTTCGTTGCCATTTTGATGAGAGCCATGATGATGTGGTAATGCAGCTAATTCATTTCTGCTTAAATGGTTGACAATACCTGCGCCTAATGAGTCTCCAACGACATTGACCGTTGTTCTGCATCGATCACTGTAACAATTAACCATTTTTCAGAAATACTTTTCAATATTACTTTTAAAAGTCAATCAATAAAATTATCTTACAGTAACCAATCAACTGCTAAGATCAAAGAAACATCGCCTGATGGAAGCCCGACGGTGTCCAGTACCATAACCATCGTTACTAAACCTGCTTGGGGTATACCAGCGGCTCCAATACTTGCAGCAGTGGCAGTTATGCTAAAGATATAGTAGCATTAATAATTATAATAATTAAAACTCTTAACGGTTACCTTCTAAATTCTTAAATTATAAGAGGAGTATCAACGATTTGAGAAGCTGATTTGCTTCTAAAGTTCAGGATAGGTTGTGATAATAAAAAAAATATTCCCTTTATCCTCATTTTAACCAAATAGGCCTTCTGGACCTAGAATTCCAGGTGCAAGCTGCGTATTTTTATCGTTACTTGTCTCTTCCTAATAGTCAATAAACTATTTTTGACTAAATATGATCAATTTTTAAATTGATGCCAAAATAATACACTTTTTTAATGAAAATCGATTTTAAAGGTCTCAACAATTTTGAACAAGTTGCAAGTTTCCAAAAGATGGTGTTTAAAATTAGCGTTTTTAAAAAAGTCTTAAATTAGATTTTTAAATTTAAATTATCAAATCTTGCAAACAAATAATGAAAAAGGAACGAGTAAAAACTTTTCAGAAATTTGGAGCTTGCGCGAATTTTTTGAAACCTAAAAAACCTATTGTAAAATTTAGGCATCAATTAAAAAATGGATTATTTTTGTCTTAAAATGGGTATTAGATTATTGATCTTGATCAGGGCAAGACAAATAATGATAACTGCAGTATATGTTTAATTTGTCACAAGCTTCTGAGTATCCCGTTAACCTTTTATTTAAAACGGACCTGTCTTTAAAATGTATGAAAGTCTTTTGAAGATAATTAAAAAATAATTATTTTTTAAACAAGTAACTAAATTTTTTTTGACTTTGCATGCAAACAGCATGCGAAAGTCGAACCCCATATTTCCCCCTGTGATTTAAAACATAGTTTTGCATGTAATGGGCAAAAAAACCGTCCCTCTAAGGTAGAAAATAGGTTTTTTTTGCCCTAGACATGTAAATTTTTTTTTATAGTGGCCAGAAAACACGAATTTTCCGGCTGCCGTATCAAAAATCGTGACGACGACCCTTATGATAATAAAAAAATAAATTCCCAAATTAAGAGGCAGTCCAGTTACAGTAACTGTGCGCCAAGTTTATCATGGCCCAAATCGCATTTTACCATGTAATTCACGTGCGATTTGGACCATTCTTTATTTTTTTTGTTTTTTTATTAGATTTTTTTTTGAAATATGTGGAAATCATCTATCTTTCAAGACTAAAAGGCTAGGGAACCAGAATTTGCTGATATTCATAAATATAGTCTGTTCCATACCCAGGGGATGAACATTAAAAATTCTAATTCCGAACACTGAAAAATTAATTCACTTTTGCGAGAAAATTTTATACATAAAATTTTTATTAATTAGTGACCTATGTTACTCTAATAAACTGAATAATAATTCTAATAATAAATTAAAAAAAGCTCTGTGTTAATCGTTGGAAAGAAGTCAATTAGGCAGAAAAATCTATTTTCTCGTTGAAGGCATCTTTTTCATAAATGTCTTGAAAACGCTAAATAGAAGGTAATAGAATCCGAATAAATAATAAAGTACCTGATTGCTACTAGCTGTCCAAAAGTTAACGAATAATTACGAACTTGTGCTATAAAAATAGCAGCCACTGCTTCATAAAGTGCAGTACCATCCATATTAATGGTTGCACCAATCGGCATGACGAATCTAGTAACACGTGGATCAATACCATTTCTATCTTCCAGGCAGCCAATAGCAACTGGCAGTGTTGCTGAACTAGATGATGTACCAAATGCTGTTGCCATTGCTTGTCCCAAATTCGAAATATATACGAAGGGGTTTTTTCTGGTGCATATGAAATAAATCGTTGGTAGAATCATAAAACCATGGATACATAATCCAATGATGACTGTAATGAAATACATTCCTAACTGGCTAACTACAACGTCGAGAGATTTCATTTCTACGATTTTTGAGGCTACAAGAAACAATACACCAAGGGGCGACAACCTAATAAAAATAAATAATTTTACTCAAATTTTCTATAGTTTATTAAATGCTAATGCATATTTAATTAAATGCATACCAAACTACCCAGTTAGTGATGATCATCATGGCTCCAGACAATGCTTCAAAAAAGTTTAAAAGTGGTTTACCAGTTTCTCCCATTTTCCCTAGTGTAATCCCAAGCACTGTTGCAAATACAACTAGACCAAGAATATTAGTGCCACTTTCAGTTGACGGTTTTATTGCCCAAGTGTATTTGTCATCTGTTAAAAAATGAATTTATAAAAAATATATTTCATATGAAATTAAGTTATATATTTAAATAGCACCAATAAAATAATTTTTGTATAGCAAAAAATCTCACGATAGTGTAAAAAAAAAATCCACTTTTAATTGGTTTTTTTTTATTTTTACATGAGGTAATGAATTGTTTTTCATCATTCGAAAGATAAAAAAACATTAAATATTTAAAAAAAAGTCGGAGTCGTCAATATAGCTCAGTGATTAGGGCGGTGGGTCGGAATCCCAATGATCTCGGATCAATACTGAGTCGACGAGAATTTTTTAAAGATTTTTATTTATTTAAAAAATTAATTAGAAATTAATTAGAAATAGCAAGGGCGGATCCAAAGGGGGGTCATAAATAAATACTAACAACGTGATTAAAAAAAATCTTAAAATTTACTCGTAAGAGTGGTTTAATATTCATTAAAGTGATAAATACATGGGATTATTCCGTCAAACCCGATATCGCTTCATTTTAAAGTCTTTTAACAAGCACTAATAATACAGAATTGTATCGTACCAAATACACTTATCGGTGGAGCATATTCAATTTTCGTTTGATGTTGAGCAATACATGCTTCGACTAGATTTGGTGGAAACATATTTCTAACTAAATCCATAAGTGTATCAACTGTCGTAACATTACGAGGTGATTTTTCTGAAACTTTTTCGGCAGTACTATTTCTACCAGGTTGAACGGTAACGACCAATATTATACCTAAAATAAATTAAAATATTTTTACCATCTTAAATAAACGTAAAATTGTTTAATATCGAATTAACTAAAAAAAAATCTAACCCAAAATAACGGCACTAACAGTAGTTAACATGTAATAAGTGATTGCGCGTCCACCAATTTTACTACTAAGTGACAAATCAAGTGATCCAATAGCTGATATTAAACTAGAGATGATCAATGGTAATATCAAACTTTTTAACATTCGCAAGAACAATTCTCCTATATAATTGATGTACATAATTTCACGATCCGACCAACTTCGTGAATTTCTGAGTATTAATCCAAGGATTATACCAGTTGCTACTCCTGTTACCGTCAACATTGTTAATGCATTGTGCCGAAGACAATCTGTTACTCTTTCTTGCCTCGACCTCGATCTTTCTGGTTCTTGTGAATAATAATTTGTCCGATCGTTTTTTGTTTGACCATCCATTCCGGATAGTGGAGATCTGAAAAACACAAAATAAAGACATTTAAAATTATTCAAGTTTTAGCTTTCTTGTTAATTTGGTTAAGCCCTCTCTCCACATAGGTTTAAAAGAACGTAAAATCGATAAAAATAAACCTGTAGAGAATTAATTTTTGTGTGCCATTAACGAAAAACCTGCCATCTCTTATTCGTTAGCATAAGAGACGGTGTAATATTCGCTATTGGGACGGGTTTATTATTTCTCTTTTTTTTCATGATTCTTCTGGCTACACTAGGCGACTTTTGAGTTTCTGTACTATGTGGAGAGAGGGCTTTACAATAGATTTTACTTTGGATATTCATTTAAAGAAATTTAGTTCATCAGGTGTTTTCTTAGGGATTGCTTTAGAAAGTAAAGTAGTGAAATTTTTTAGCTATTTTTTTAATTATATGAAACCTATAGACTAGTCAAAATCACTCAAAATTAATAGAAATCTCACAACTAGATCAGACTCGGGTTATCGAGTAGGTTCTGAGAAACAGAGAAATAGAGGGTATATTTTTTCGAAGATACCCAGCCATAAACAGCTCAATTGACAATTCAACCATGTCAGGGGAATCAAAACTAGTTATTTTTACGAATCAATTATTTTTTGTTCTAAAAAACTTATGAGGTACAATTTTATCTGTGTATTCGCGTATATAGTAGGGTGTTTCTTATTTCCCAAATTGACCGTAGAGAAAAATACCGTTTCAAATGTGATACTTCAGGTCATAAAACTATTATATCTAAACCAAAAATGTTTGCATACGGCTTAATGTAGTAAAAAACCGGAAAAAGTTTTTAAAAACCCTTTATAGAAAGCTTTTAGAAACCTTTCCAAAAACTTCTTACTTCTAAAATGTTCTAAAAACTTGCTAGTAATGAAATTTTTAAAGATAACTGTAATTTCAGGCGATTATTTCAAGGTATTTTGATCATTTTCTGAAACTATTCTTTGATTGCCTCGTCATTAAAATAAGAAATATGCATTTTTACAAATAATCAGTGAATAAAACAATCAAATTGCATTTGGCATGGATGATTCCTTTTTAAACGTCTATGCATTTTAAATTTGGTTCAAATATTATATTTTATGTTATAATTTACAGTTTTTTTATTACCAACAAGCTTCTAGAACATTTTAGCAGTAAAAAGTTTTTGGAAAGGTTTCTAAAAACTTTCTAAAACGTTTTCAGAACCTTTTTACCGTTTTTTACTGATTTTCATTTGCAAATCGGGTTACTAAATTAAGCTTGAAGGACAATTTTTTTTTAAAAATAGTTTTATGACCTGAAATATCATATTCATGAGGGGTTTTATCTCTACATTAAATTCGGGAAATAAGAAATAGCCTTTTAAATAGGGTGATCGAGCATAAAAATAGTAAATAATAATTAATTGAATTTCCAGAAGCTTTATTTTTTTAAAAAAATACTAACAATAGGTGTATACTTTTGAATCATAAAATAAACTTGGAATATAAATAAAATAAGCATGATAATAATAAATTTATTTAATATCATCATTATAATCATTCAATCATTCAAGAAAACAACCTGTCACAAAAGCCACACCTGTATGTTTAATCTTATGAATGTCTAAAATGGAAAATTTAAATTACATGCTGAACGTCGTTTTAAATAAATTAATTAAAATTCCTTCATATAATTCCTTCATATATTAGAAGCATTTGCAGATGAATGATTAAGTTTTAATTGATTTCTTATTATTAATCAAAACTTATGAATGGATATGCTATGATTATAAAAATTTATTTAAATTATTTTATGATTCATGACGCTTTTTATAGTAAATATATATAAATAATGCATTTATATTTATTGTCTGTATGAATTAATATTTTCTTGTACATATTTTGCTGTTTACTTATTTAGTCAAATAGGGAATCTACAAAATTATTGTTTTCTTAAATTTGCAAATAATTGATTCTACGTGAACTGGGTCTAGTTTGTACTGATGGGAATCGGAATTCGGTCCAAACTACACTAAAAAAATATTCTACAGGCCACAAGAGGGATTTCACTTGTGATTAGAATTATCATTATGTTATTTGTCAAAAAAATTAAATGGCGGTTGATAACTGTTTTTCTATTTTAATGCATATAAGAATAACTCTAAGAGCTGTGATAGATCAAGTGTCAACGTGCTCAAATCCTGCTGATGAAAAAAAATAAAAAAACTATGATAGTTTTAGGACTGAGGCATCCACATTATGTAGATAACGCAGTTCGAAGTTTTTCCGAGACGCTAAAAAGGTGGCACACCTCTTGAACCATAGGTACATCGCTATTTAAAAACATTCACACAAACAGATACAATTATATAAATCTATCTTAATAAACAAAATCAATCTTAAAAAATACTCACACACTACCCAAACATACTTACATACAACCCAATCTTAACAGAAACTGCGTCTTGTCTTAAATGATAAATAAATCAGGCATGGTGATAACAAATCGTCATGCATATATTATTTACAGATGTAGTTCCCAATTAAGGGATTCTCAAATGTAAGGTGCCAAAATGAACCGTGTCGACTTTCGACAGCAGCGGTTATAATTTTATAATATATAGAGATTCTTGCGACGAAAGAATAAGTGTTGAGTCATTTTAAAATATGGAGTATTCATTGGTATTACCTTATGCTTTATCGCAAAAGTTTGGGTATTAGTGTGGTCAATAGTACGAGGGTTTGTCATACCCGAAAATGCGTGGTATATATTCATATTTATCACCGATAGGGCAAAATTAATCATTAGAAAATATAAAAAAAAATATAAAAAACTTAGTATTGAAAATGACTGATATATTGGAAAGGTGAGCAATTTATTGTAAAAATGATTAAACAAAGAAAATTTGTTAACTCAAAAAATCAAGAATTTTCATATTAATTTAGAAAATTTGTATAAATTATTTTAAAGTTCTAAATAAAGGCATAAAAACATCGAGGGTAATGAAAATGTAGCTTTTAAAATGACATAACATCAGATATGGAAAAAGTTGAAAAGACTTATTGTATTAAATATGCATTTGCAGAAACTAACTATAGGAAAGTCCTGTCAGTTCTTCAATAGTTTTGAAAACGACATTGTTAGCAAATGCATTGTAATAGAATATAATATAAGAAACCTTACGTAATACATGCTATTATAAAATTGTAGGAACTTTAAAATAAATGACTTTTATTTGCAGATAATATAATCTCAACTTCCATATATTTTATACGTGCAATAATCAAGAAATAATTAAAATATCATTTATCTATATTGTACATTATTGAATAATTATTGTTTGCTTGCGAATTGAATTATTAATATGATAAAACTTGACAAATTCAATTGTACTCATCTTACTCGCATATATCTTAATATTAATACCATATATATATATGAAAATTTATTTGTCTGACAGTCAGTCTGTCTGTCTGTCTGTCTGTCTGTACCCAATGAATGACTGCCGAACAAATTGACCGAACAATTAATGAAGAAGAGAGCGTTAATTTTCTATTATAATTAGATAATCAATCAGAATCTATAATTTTTCATTAATGTTTCACCTACGCTGCTCTGAATAGTTTGAACGTGTTTGCATAATTATATATTTATAGTGAAAAATCATTTTGTTAAGCAACAGAAAAAAATTAAATTAAATGGGAACAGGGGGGGCGGAGCCTCATCTGAAAAATCTAAATGCGTTTGCATAATTATAAATTTGCAGTGAAAAATGATTTTTTGAAGTAACACAAACAGAAGTAAATGCGAACCTTTCCAACTTTATATATATGTGTTTGACTATTTTTAAGTATTTGCAAGGAAAATTCGAGCTTAGCAACTTTTTTTTTGAAAAAACTGTAATGTATTATAAGTATAAAGAAATCTTACTATCGCAATTAATTATTTTTTATAGCCAAACTTTTTTTTATAAAAAAATTTTTTTATAATTGCAGGGAAAATAAAATATTAGGGAAAGAGTAGGAAAAAATGACTAGATTTCATGTGCATCTGGATGCTACAATCTACAGTATCACAATAAATATATTTATACAAATTGTAATAAATAATATTAATTTTAATATAGTTTTATTGAAATAAACTTGTTATTTATGTTGTCCAAAACAACAACAATTATAATTTATTTTATTTATTTAAATTATTCAACAACAATAATTTCCAATACGAATCAAAACTTATCTCCTTTAGAGTTTACGTTTACTTAGTTTTCTGTAATCAATATGTCTTTTGCAAATTCTAAATAACAGTTTATTATAATTTTATGTCGTATCTATACTTTTTTATTCGATTTTATTTTTTAACCGAGTAAGAGAAATAAAATAATAAGATATTATTCTGATAAAAACTAGAACGAACTTTTTTTTTTAATAAAAGGAAGAAATAAGTTCTTTATAAGCTTGGAAAAATCTCGTAATTCTGTCAATTTCATAATTGAAATTTTTTCTTTTTTTTCTAAAGATAAACTAAGCTTAAGCAAAAGTATATATATTTTTATTTATCTTATTTGCATTAATTTAAATTAAAATGATAAAAAGGAAATCTCTTCAGATTCATTTTGAACAGTTGTTTATTTGGAAAAACTGTTCTGTTAAATATTTTTTTAAAAATTATTCTATTTACGAAGAAAATAGAAATTCTTTTTTTATTTTACGATGAAAATAAAAAAATTATTATAAATATAGGGTAGACTCATTAGTTAATGACCAATACTGTGTACTTCTTAGGAACGAATAATCACTTACCAGATCTTAACCAGTCAATCAATGGTGAATCAACCCTACAGAAGTTATTTTTAAAAAGAAGTTTAATACATGAGCATATCCGAACTATAAGATCTATAAAAGTTTAGTTATTCAGTATTAAAATTGGTTTCAAAAATAAAATTATGCAGCCAGTAGTACAAGTCAATATGTAGGCAGGAAAATTGCTGCCCCTTAAATTCTTCAAAGAATTACTATAACAAAGTGATGTATCTATTTTTGAAAAACTCATGTGGCATAATTTTTCGTCTAATTTATTCGTGTTCTGATTGGTCGTGCTGATTTTTTCATGCTTGGTGATTCGCATTTTTTATTGGAATACACAAGAACTTCTTCTTCACTTTTCTCACGCATTTGGTAAAATAAGTATTTCTACGAGCCAGCTGAGACTGTATTATTCTTATCCTTTAATCTAAAATTTCGCAGTCTAGGACAAAAGGAAAATTTATTTCGAGGGATGAAAAGGGTTCAGTAATCAGTATTTGCATTCAGATGCGATATTAAATATTTTTTTCTTCAGGTAAATTTTTATGTATGAATTAAGGGTTTGCTCCCTAGTTTTTTATAATTTGAAAAGAATTTTATATGTTGGTTGATGGACCAAAGGATGAACCAAAATTTTGAACGGAATTATGAAAAAATATATTTTCTATTCACTATGTGAATTACACGGTACGTAAAAAAATTCTTTTTAAATCAAACAAATTGAAAGAAAAATAAATTTCTTGCTTAAAATTATCTATTCATATTTGTCTGCGTCAATCTCAATGTTAATAAAGATAATTTAGCGTTCAAGTTCAGTGTACTTTCAATAAATTTATGCAGATATACACCTTATAATTTTACATCTTTCCTTTATTTCCTATCTTCTCCCTTCAATTTTACACTTTTTACGCGGTATTCTTTTCTCACTCGCGTTAGTGATTACAGGAAATAACGATGTTGCTGTCTACTACTATGCGTTGACAGTATTAAGTATCATTTCAATCAAATTAAAAATCAATTGTATTTATTAATCAAGCAACATAGTTTAAATTTTGTACCTCCAAGACTACGGAAGAGAAAAAATTCGTTATACCTAGATTTTTAAAAGCAGTAACGTATAAATCCTACTTTGATGGTATTTTAAATTTCATTTACAATTATATGAATTATCCTTTTCAGATAAAAAACTAAGCACTGAAAAAAATTTCCTCTCACATCAAGCAGTTACACTTAATTTTGATCTCAAGTAGAATTCTGCTTGATTAAAGAAGAAAATATTCTTGTACCATATTTTAGCTAAAGATGAACTCTGCGTTTTCAAAATGAATCCTGGGCAATAAAAACAGCCTAAACTGGCACCAATTATTCTCTAAGGGAGAACTCACAGAGCCCTATTAGAATATCTAATATAATTTAACCAAGAATATTTTCTTTTTTTCTCAAGAAGACGAGTTACTTCCTTCAAATAGATATACGCCTTCTTGTCCAAATGGGACTTCTTCTTGAAACAAGTAGATATACTAGTCAAGAAGATCAATTATTTCAGTGAGTTATAGTGTACAGTAGTTCCTCGACTTACGAACCTTCGGACTTACAAACTTTTTTTTAGAACATAAAAAAAATTTTTTTTTGCACTTTTTCAAAAAGTATTTAATAATAGTACAGAGCTATTTATAACTTCACTATGGAAGCGCCTTAGTTTTAATCCCTACTATAAAGTCTTAAGAAAAGGGATGAGAAATAATATTTTTGGAAAATCCATATTAATTGTTTACAATTGATAAGTAAGTTTATTAAAATTTATTTTATTTGTGAATCTTTTATTTTTTATAGAATTCTGATATTTTATGGAATTTTTAATTTTTATACCATTGCTTTAAATTTTTCTTCTAAGCTTATTGTTTATATTTTATTGTTTATAATTGTTTTTAAATTAAAAATAAAAAATTTATATAATAAGCTTATCTATAAGAATTCATTTTCAGACATTAAAATTCAGTTGGCGCCAGTATTTAGTTATTTTTCTATGATATATAATATAATGTACACACTACTCGACCTCAAAATCCCTATGTTTTTTCATTTTTCGACTTTCGAACCAATTTTCGGTCCCCAAAACTTCGCAAGTCGAGGAACTACTGTTTATAATTTAAGTAATAAAGATAAAATATTAAATGTAGCTTTAAAATAAAATTGTCCTAGTTTTTGAAAAAAATAAAAAAAATAAATTTTTTGACTTAAATTAAAAAAATATGTTAAGATCCTTAGATAAATGATGATACTAAAAGCTTTAACGTGTGGTAATTGTGAATAACTTTGAAAAAGAAGAGTACGTAACGCCTGATAAGCACGAGTACTCTTGAAAATATAAAAGAACAAAAGCTTCTTTAAGTGTACCAGTTTTTTGGCCTTTAAGATGTTTAAATTTAAAATTTAATATTTAAAATTTATACATGAGCATTATTTGTTTATTAAAAAAAAAGTTATCATTCAAATTATTTTGCTACCAATAATTATTTTATATGCACTAATTTAAGTAAAGTATGTGTTAAGTTAAGTGGATTTCATACGTGCACACATGTGCAGAGTTGTCTAATGTCTAAGTGGAATAACTTGTGGAAGCGTTTTTTGGCTTTTAACCAAAGCTTTTAATCAAAATTTACCTTATACTTTTGATCTCACTTCAAAGGATATAAACCCATTTTTACAAATTTTTAGCTTTTCAATTTTCAGGTGAAAAATTTTTTTGAAATCGTTAAAAAATAAATAAATGATGAATTTAGAAAACATTTTAGAATATGTTTTTTCATTTCATTTGTAGGTTTTTTATGTGCGCAAGTTCCTATAATCTTGAAAATGGTTAAAAACGACGTAAAATTGATTTTTAAAATATTTTGTCAAGACCACAAATTTTGACTCACCGGTTGCAGAAGTGAAGAAATTAATTTTTTTCGAAACACGGTAATTTGAGTCACTCTTGGCGTGGAACATTGGATAATATTTTCTTATAATATTTGGAAATTTTTTTTCTTATTTAATCAAAAGTCTGAAAATTCTCAGTTTTACCTTACATTCATGTTTAATAATTGATAATTATGTTACAAAGTTTTTTGTGATCTGTCGACAAAGGATTTTTAAGAAATCTAAAGTCTACATATAAGAAAAGGCCAGTATATTGGACACAAATGAGAACAAAAGAAAGTGTTTATACATCTAGAAAACCCATTGGAATGTACGGGATATTTTTAGGCACGACCACCCTATGTATGCAATACATAGATCAAATCGTGCCTTATAAGCCTGTCAGGTCAAAAAACGGAAAAGTCTTTAAATTGTCCAATTTGTGGAGAAATTTGGTCCCCAGGTCATTTTGATGTTCCTAAATGCTTATATTGCCTTGGTGTGTGTAGGGATGTATGTTCGAGAAAGTGTATCCTCAAGATCTCAGAACCTACTCGATGAATCAAAAATCCCTTAGACCAAATTTTTTGAAATCAGATCTAGTTGCAGGGTTTTCAATTTCAAGTGATTTCATCAAATCCTTGGAGAGAAATGTCCAAAACACTGATTTCAAATATCAAAAACAATTATGAAAATATGATAAAAATTGTGAAAAATAAATTGGTTTTGAATTTAATACATCCAAAATGTGGTTAATGATCTAAAATAACCAGAAAATAATTAAATTAATTGAAACTTTTTTTTTAGGCACTATCACCCTGGGTATGCAATATATCCATGGATATATAAGGTGCACCTTATTTGTGCAATACGTAAATGAAATCGTGCTTTAAAAGTTCATTAGGTTAAAAAACGAAAAAGTCTTCAAATTCTCCAATTTATGGAGAAATTGGGTCCCTGGGTCATTCTGATGCCTCTAGATGCTTATGCTGCATTGGTGTGTGATAATAAATAATAGTTTTCAATTTACGAGGGTGTGGATCCCATCAATATTATTAAAGAGAAAATACTCAATAATAAAAATATGCGATCGTGTCTGAAATAAAAAAGCCTAAGCTTTAATTTAATTAAGCTATAATTCTTTGCGATTTTTTTTCAATACAATAATGTGTGGTGAACTACATATTTATTATAGTTTCTATTTCTTCTGAATCGAAACTTTTGGTAATATCATCCGAAAAAAAATTAGTTAGATTAATTAATCTCAAGTTCAAAAAAACATTTTTCTTTCACAACATAAATAATAAAAACAAAGTAACTTAAAGAAACTTGCTTTAACTTTTTAAGATTGCTGAGGTCACTTTATACGATAAAAATGACCTTAAATTGTAAAAGTTATAAAAAAATATGTGTGAAATATAAAATCTTGCTTAAAAAATTTTAAAAATTACATATTGCAACTTAGTTTTGTAAAAATTAAATTGTAGTTTTACAATTTTCAATAGATTTTATTTCAATCCTAATTATTTATTAAACACATTGTTTAAACGTAAATTTATTTTAAAAATATCAATTCTCGAAGTATAAATTTCGACAATAAATTTAGAAATTTTTTTATTTTATTTGAGCCATTATACATTCTAACTATATTTTTCTAGGTCAAGGCTACTTTTTTTTCCTTCATTGTGCCGAATTTCAATTTTTAATATGTAACTGTATAGTGTATTATTATTGTGTCACAAATAAGATTCATTAAAAACTTTCTGAAATAAAAAAATAATAATCATATTTGCATAATACATTTGTGCAATTAAAAAAGCTTGCGAAGATAATACACGTGTCACACAGATTAGTTTTAAGAAAAAGATAAATAAATAAATAAAGTGCCTTCTTTTTTTAAATCTCTATAAACAATGAATTTCAAGGCTGTTTTTTGCGAATGTCTTTGGCATCAAACCGAAAAGTTAAAAAATATTCACGTGACGATAAATGTATTAAACAAAGAAGATCAACTTTAATAGCTTAGTTCCCACAATTTATAAAAGATAAAAAAAAATTATGTTTACCCTGTTGATTCTTGTTTCTCTTTTCTTTTATTTCTTTTTCTTTTTTTTGTTTTATGAATGAGAACACGCGAAAAAAACTTGTTGAATTTTTAAAATAAAAGTAATAATAGAGACAGACGTATGCCAAAAAAATCTGTAAGAAAATTGAATAATTTATGAGCAATTTTGTTCTTACATGATTCTTTTTTTCTTGGTCTTTTTCTTCTTCTCAAGTTGCTTGCATCGCATCATTAATTGTGTCAGTCACAATGTTGGTGAGATTTAAAGATAGTTTGTGCTTTTATTGCTAACAATATTTTAAGATTCTTTCTTGTTCTTATGAAATTTTCAAGTTTCTAAAAATTAATGGTACACTGAGAAAACACGATGAGTAATTTTAAAAAGTTCCTTAAAAAAAAGGCACAAACTCACAAAGGCGCAAAAAATATTCTATATATAGAGTGGAACCTCCAATAACAATGTTTATAGTTTTAATTTTAAAATTAATATCCATGAGTTCACCAATTTCCAGAAACCTTGCTAAAAACTTTTTATTAAATGCTTATATATTAGTAAAAAAATATCTAAAAAAACTAAATTCTAAAATAAGAGGCTACTTTTAGATATTTTGATCATTTAAAAAAGCCTTCTTTATATATGAGAAATATTCATTTTCAGAATAATTCAATGATTAAGTATTTTTTACTCTCAAATTAAGCTAACAAACTAATTAGGTTTAAAAAATAAACTCTTTCCTTGCTCCCTTTGGACTTGACAAGGAATAAATTGAGACCAAGTAGGCTTTTTTGAGTGACTAAAGTGCTATAAAAGATTTGGATCAAGCCATAAATCTAATTTCATTCATAAATGATAATCGATGAAAATTACAGTTTAAAGAAAACAGCAAACAATAAATTTAATTAGTCAACTTAATATGTATAAGCAATAAATAATAATTAATGTCAGAATAAAATTTTCATTTCCTAGTCTTCTTTATATTTAAAATAGTGAAAACGGGAAATTAAAAATATTATTATGTTATTATAAATCAATAGATTATTTCATGGCATATTATCAAAAAATATCTTACTATGGCTACTTTAAATTTAGATTTTTGCGATATTACCTCATATTTTTATGTGACGTATTTAAAAAAAAAAAAAAGAAAAAAAAAATTAATGAACTTGAATAATTAATAAACAAAAACAAAATTCTTGAATTTTTGATACAATAAATGAATTTTATAATTAGATAAATTGGCAAATTAAAAAAGGAAACGAAAAGCATGTTCGTCTCATAATAATGTAGTAATAAATGAATGAATTAATTAATATTATAAAAAAGTTCTTTTAAATTTTGATTATAATTGAATTCATGGATTAAATAAAGTTTGAATTTCTGAATACAGCCAAGTACATTATATTATTATTGTATCAAGTGGATTTTATGGTATTATACACGCATTGATATAATATGAATAGCATAGTATATATATGCTAAATCTACTGACCCTTGACCTCATTAAATTACGAGTCTACAAATTTACCGTACACGAGCTAAAATCTCAATTTCATGCGTATTTTTAATTGAGATTAAAATTTAATAATTTTGGGAATTGCAAACAATAGGTTTGAAATTATTCTTTCTGTAAAATTCCGTACTTGAAATATGAAATTAAATATTGGACTTATGAATTAATCTAAGATTAAAGATAATCATCAGCTAGCCTCAAGTCCGAAGTTATAAAAATTAATTTGAATATATAGTATCAGTTAAAAGTTACTAATTACGAATTTAGTAATCTTGTGCATGGAAAAAGAGTCAAATACTTTTACTAGACACCTCTTATTAGTGGTGTATTTTGGATACTAATTTAATATCGCAAAGCAAGTTTTTGTGTGATATGTGACAAAGTCAAAAGTTGAATTGCTTTTGTTTAAAATTTTTTATCCAATATGGGAAATTGAGTTTTTACCTTCTTCAAAAGAAAATTACTTTTGGTAGACCACAGTTGTGGGGTTTTTGAAATTATTTTCGAGATAGATATATGCCAAAATTGTAAACTTTTCTGAGAAGTTTTGTAATACAGTCGAAGGTCATCAACGAGCCTTTTGTCTGAACCAATGTCGTTTAGGTACATACACGGTAGAATTGCTTTGGTTGAAAATTAAACCAATTGGTTGAATTTTACTATTTTTTGTTGAAAATCACTACTTACTAAAGCAATTCTATACCGTGTATATACTTAATTGGAGGATTTTTATTATTATTATTCTTTGACCAGGAACCCAGTATTAAGCGACCCAAAAATATACTCGAGGACAAATCTTTTTATAATTTGTTAATATTGCAAAAATATCAAAAATCTATCTCTAACAAAGGGTATTTTTTTTCAATTTAAAGATATTTGACTCGTTAGTAGATTCCAAAAACAATTTGTAAGTATTGAAAAAGAACAATTTAAGGGTGCTAAACAAATTTTGTCCGACCAATTTAATTATTGGAATCAGTGACTTAAAAATATTTTATAGATCTTTTCAAATCTTGTTTATCGTATAACTTTAATTTTTAAAGGTAAAAACCTAAATTTTGTTCTTTGGTTAACAAATATCTGTTTTTATTAATTTTGTTTTAAGCAAAATTAAAAATTTTTAATAAATTAAAAAAAATATATTAGTTAAAGTTAAGCCCCAGAGATGAAAACAAAGGAGTGTACGAAACCCACACCTCTTTTTTTTGATTTATAAAACTGTTTATTTTTATTAAAATTAAACATAAAATTTAATTAAATTATTTTATTTCATTTTAATTAACTACAACCTACTAAGTAATTCTTTTCTCATAAATTCTTTTAAAAAAATTTCATTTCATGCTCTTTTTGAGTACCAAGGTTTTGGTGCCAAAAATCCAATTTAACTACATAATATTTTCGTCTTTGGGCTTCTATTGTGTTATCGAGACTCATGCAAATTATAAATGGAGGATATTCCTTTTCTGACTGAAGGTACAGAAGTTCAGGAAGAAAAGCCAATGCATTTTACTTTGTCAAAATATTTTGTTTTAAGCAATGTCTAAGTATTGATAAAAATTTGAGAAAAAGTGTAAATTTTTATGTAAAATTATAGTTTCTACAAAATTTAATTTAATCAGAGATAAAGACTCGCTCGTATGCATAAAAATACGCATGCATATATAAAAATGCAGATTTTTCATTGTCTAAATAAACAAATTACTCAAAAATATAAACATGCAAAGTTTAAATTAAAATATAAGAGAAAAAAAAATAATGCTGACCTCGTAAAAAGATCCCGCGGGTATTTAATGATATTTTAATTATTATTATTAAAATTATTTTCCCAGATGAGTTAAAAAAAATTTTTATTGTCATTTGCATAAAATAAATTTAACGTGTAAATGAATTCTCACTGCTATATAAATTAATTGATCATTTAATGACAATAATTATTTTTAAAAAAATGTAAAAAAAAACTAATTTGACTTTTTTTTTATTCAAAAGGTCAGATTATAATTTAAAACTACGGAAAAATAAAAATATGAAATCATATTCTATAAAAAAATTATAAATACTAATGGAAACAATGTCATAAATAAAATTTTTTATGCAATAAGTATGACATTTAAATAATTAAAATTAATAAAGATAATTTTAGGTATTTAAAAGGAAAAAAAAATGTTATTGTTATTGTTTTTATCGCAATTATCACCATGCATTTTTAATGATGTGTAATTTTAAACATGTTTTTAATTACATTTATTTAATGTCGCATGTGTGCCAATAATGCCGCAATTACACAATTGTTTTTTTTTTTTTCTAAATTAAGATTATTATGTGAGAAACGTTTTATTTAACAATTAATTTTTAAAAACAATACCTATTTTACGCTTTTTGCAACTTATTCAACTTTATGCCAATATTTATTACAATTTCAGTATAGGTTATTAGCACGGTTTTGTACGAATTTAAGGAGAGCTGATTGGCATTTAACCATTTATGAACAATCAAAATATTCATTTTGGTAGGTGTTACATACTTATAGCTCATGAATGAAAGCCCAAAAAAATCACATGAAAATTTATTAGCTAAATATCTAATTCTATAGTAATATGGATTGTAATTTTAGTAATAAAAAGAAATTTAAAAAGAGAATTAATTTATTTATATCCTTTCTCAAGCTGATGATAACCAATTTTCCCTTGCCTTGGAATTACAATAGAAATCTTACAGATGTTTTGTAAAAAAAAAACTAAAATTTAATATCAAAATTCATCGTCAATGTAATTTACGAATTACATATTTTTCCAATCTACCTAAATTTCGTTAAAAATCAATTACAATCAGTTTGAATAAAAAAGAAAATTTATTTCTTAAATTGCAATCGTGACTAACTTTAATGTTGTTCTACTCTAGATAGCAAGAATTACATTAACACATAATAGTTGATCTTGTACGTAAAATAATATGTTTACACTGAGACAATAGAATGTTCGTAAAATGTCAACGGCTGCAAGAATAAATAAATAGTTTGCGTGAGTTATATAACGAAATTTAATGATTGTAAAAGATCGCTATATCGAGAGTTTTTTTTTCATTCAACTTTATTTCCTTCCTCTCCTATTTAGTACATTCGAATAGAGATCGATGATTATTAAATGATAGCTTCAGGTCTTCGTACTTGAATTTAAAAAAATTTTTATAATTCCATCCAAATCGCATGCGTCTATTCTCATTTACACTAAACATCGATATCGACACGTTAAATAGGCTGCAAGCTCAGCGAAAAATTCTTTATATAGGGCACAATATATTTGTTAAAAAACTTTAAGCATAATATAATCCACAGTATAGGTATTCTCATTACGCTCGATTTACTTATTAAACTGATAAAATCCTAGAAGAAAAGTCGAATTAAATTTAATTTACTTTTATTTCTCCGAGAATTTTAATATTTCGCATTTTCTATACGAATTTGGAACAATCAACATTTTTTTACGCTACTCAATTTTTCACGCAAATTTATAGATCTAAATATAAAATCTTTAATTCTCTAATTTTGACGAAATTTGACGTTCAAAAAATAAATTAAATCGGATTTTCAATGTAAATTTATAGTCAAGGCACTGGCAATGCTAAATGTATCTAAAAAATTTAAATGAATCAACCTCAGTAAATGTTATTTATTTTTGGTCATTAATAACGATTTTGATGGTTTCATCCATTTTCCAGTGGCCAGTTTCGAGTACTAAATTATTACTAATAATTAATTAAATCTTGCCCAAAATAATCAAAAACAGTATTGGTGATTTAGCCAATTTTTGATTTGGGAGTCACTGATTACCATTCCAAAACCAAATTTTTAAAATTCAATATTAATCTAAAATTCAATATTAGTCAATTAACGGGAGATGAGGAGGGGGGGGGGTTCGTATAACTTCTGGCCACCACCAGCCTTAAGATTATTTTTTCTGAACTTACTTTAAGACAAAAATGTTTTGGATTGAAGACTCAACGATACAAATTTATAAGCATGCACTTCACAAATATCATAACCCATATAAGATTTAAAATTATTTACTGTAAAATTTAAATAATGCTAAATTTAATTTACTATTAAATTAATAATGTATGGTTAAACGATTACTTTTCAAAGTTGACAGGGTTTATTATACATTTATGTACAAAAAAATTTTTAATATTGTGCAAACATTCAGATATAAAAATACATTATTTTTTTAAATTTTCCGTATACATTTTCGGAGGTATTCTGTTTTTGTTTCTAAGCTGTAAAATATTAGCCTGACCTTTTTTAGAGAATTGACGGTATGTCGAAAAAGGCCACAAATATAGGAGAAGAGGGGTCAAATGCAGAGACCTTTTCCTTTGAGAAATCAAATTATACTCTATAATCATAAATTATGAAAAAATGTCTTTGATACCTTCGTTTATTCCACTGTTCTTCCTGAGTGGCTTATAAACGCATGGTTCAATAGTAGGGTTTCTTAAGTAATCCTTAGAATAACTTTGTAAACTTGCTAGTTATAAAAAAAAATTTGTAAAACACAATTTTTTATCATTAATGCTCTTACTGTTATATTCATTAAATAAATTTTCCATTTTTGGATCAGAATAAACAATTTTTAAATTGCTTTAATATAATGTAATAATTATGAAGTCCTGTGTTGCTCAGCCCAGAGGGCATATTGGGATAAACGGAGTCAACAGATTAATGTCATTCATAACTATAGATTATCGTCATTTATTTTTGCAAAGATAGTGGTCTCCTCTTGTTAGACTACTTTTAATTTGGAGAAAAATTTTGGTGTAGAGCTTTAAATAATTTGGCGTTTTAATTACAAAGATTTACATGTTCTTTGATAGAGTTCCTGTAGTTAATTTAGCATGTTAAAACAGATAAACCAATACTACTCAGATATTAGTAATTGAAAAATTTTAATCAATGATTAATTAATATTTAGAAGGTAGAAACACTTAAGAATTATTTATAAATGCTTTTCAAAATTTCAAACTTATTTTATTCAATCAAATTTTACGTCTTACTTTGATATTCATTAGGCATCTTCTGTCGGTACATTAACAAAATAAATAATTATTCAGTGTTTAATAAGATTTCGAAATATGTTCAATAATTTTTTTAATACGAAAAACTAGCCAAATGTTCAACAAAATGAGGAGCTCCTTGACGCTGTGGTTAAAAACTTATGTAGCTACTAATTTTATATTTGGAGCTCTTGCGGCAACAAGTTTGTCAAGCAGCTCAATTTCTTAAAAAAAAGTTTCGCCATGATATCTATTTATATAGCTAATAATTAAGTAATTTTAAAGAAAAATTCCATGCAATGAATTATATTATAATAGCCACTTAAATACTTAAGTAATACGTTTATAAAAGTGAAATCGACAATCGACACATAGAGGCATCGTTTCTCTATTAATAAAAATATAAAATTTTGCTCGGATTTTATATAATTATTATATAGTCATTGATCATCAATCAGCAAAAACAAGTTTATTTATAGATCGCGGAGTACACGAGACGAGTAAATAACTATATCCCGTCTGTGTAAACATAGTTATTATATTACAGCATTTTTTTATCACTCTTATTTCATATAACAAAATTATATAATTTTTTTTATTTTTTTAATAATTTCTTTTTTATTTTGCAAGATTTATATTTACTTATGTGGGCGATTCTTTTTAAACTCGGCCATACCGCGCGCCTAGTCCAAAAATTGAGGGAAAAAGGATTGGATTCTTTTCAAATAAAAAACAAAGGGTGTAATTATTCCTTTCAGTCTTTCATGTTTAATGAAGGTAAAGTGCCTATTTTAGGAACCCAAATGGTCATTAGTCGAAAATAAAAAATTTTTTCTCTTAAAAGTTGTTACTAATCAAAACAAAGAAAATAAGGTCATACGGGTATTGCTAAGTTATATAGTTCTTAAATAACATCTCAAAACATCAATTTTGTCGGACGTCAACTGTTGATGCGTCTTAACCTGCATGTAGGAACTACAGTTCAAAAAAAAGAAAATTGTATCGCAAAATCGTTGTATTTGGGGGTTATATTATAATATTTATTAATAATATTATTAAGCCAAGTTAAATAAGTGCTTGAAGACCAAGCATATTTTAAAACTTGATCCTTTTACTGAAAACTTGAGACAATTCACATTGTTTTCCGTTGCTTTAATTTTTAGACTGCAGTGCAGGGGCTTGAGAGATTTAGGAAAAAAAATAGTGTATATTAAGGCCCATGGCCAGAAAAATTTAGAATGACACAAATAAATTGTCAATATTTGAAATTTAAAAAAAATGATCGATATTTTTCTAAACTGTCATTGAAAATAAATAATTCATTATCTAATCAATAAATAATTATAAGAACTGGAGAGAGAAAAAGCTTAAAAAGAACAAGAAAATAATATGAAAAAATGAAAGAAACGTAATCTTTTTTGCACATAAAAATTATGTTACTCAGATACTTCCTGTACACAAAACTTATTTACTTAACTTTCCTTGTTTTAATGTATTAAAGTAGCTCCCATTATATCAGATATAATTTATTCGACTTATATTATAATAAACTTTCGAAATAAGGTCACCCATATTTTTTTAACCCAAAAAAAAAACAAGTAAAAAAGTTTTTAAAACTGCATGAAAAATTAGTGAAAAATAGATTTTTAGTTCTTGATTTGAATTTTTATTTAATCATAATTTAGCTTCAATTAAAAATGCATAAATTTTCATATCTTAAAAGTTTAATTTATTCTGATTAAAAAAAGAAGAAAAAATGAATATCTTCATTTGGTATTTATTTATGTACCTGTTGCTAGAAAACTACTTGTAAGGAAACTGTTGAATTTATTTAACTAAACGAATGTAGATAAAAAAGTTAATGTTTTTTTAAAAAGTTAATTCATTTAGCGATTTTTCTTAAAGAAGTCAAATGCTAAAAAGTAATAGTCCCGACTTGAATTTATGAGAATAGTGTAATAAGGAAATTAATATTTTTGCTCTGGGAAATGAGAAAATATTTCTACGTGTGTGTGTTGGAAATTGATTCTGGATCTGTAATAACAAAAGAATCAAAAGACATTATGTTTCATCAAGGTTCTTTTTTATGGTGTAAATAAAATAAAAATTTCAAGGGTAACAAGATCAGTTTTCTCAAAATGATATTTTATATTTTTGCGTTATCCTTTGTGAGGGCCGGACTTAAGACAATGAATCTCAACATTTTCTAATTAAAAAAATAAATAAATATTTTATGTTCATTCATTTCAATTTAAAATATGGATAAGTTTAAAAAATTATTCATCTGCATAAATTTTAATTATTTGAAAAAAAACTTATTATTGTAATTTAAATTTAAAAAAAAATTTTTTTAAATAGATTTTCAAAGGAAGTTTTTGGGAAGCTAATTTGCTTCTAAGGTTCAGTTATGAAATGACATGCTTGAAATACTCCCCCTACCTATAAACATGTTCCATGTTAATAAAAAAATTCTTGATTTTTTTGAGCTAACAGTTTTTTCTTTCATGAGTTATTTTTTCAAAAAATTGCCTACATTTTAAAAACATTAGGTAGCAACGTAATTTTAGAAATTAGCCTAAAACATTCCATCTTACAGCTTGGGTCTCTGTACTTCTTGGCCCAGGAGGCCTATTTAGGTAAACTAAGATTATGGGCATAGATTTGTTACAACTACCGCAATCTATGCTGAACATTAGAAGCGATTTAACTTCTCAATTGAAATTCTCTTTGTTAGGAAAAATTTTATTGTTCATTCAATAAAAATATAGTTTAAATCTTTAAATACAAATCGAATGGATTTCTTCATTTCATTCAAGTTTTAATTTAAAATTTGGCTGTTTTTTAATTAAAATTAAAAAAAATTTTTAGTCCTTAGAAAAATTGAATATATTGTCGCCCCAAAATTTTGCCCTAAGTAATTGTTTCGATTGTTTGTGCCTAAATACGTCCTTGTTTATATAAGTAACGATTAACTACTCACTTTGTAACATTCAAAGTTATTTCCTCCATAATTAATTAATAAAATCACAATAAAAAAAAAAATAAAAGATCACAGCACTTGGACACTTAATAAAACTTGTAATTAAAATTAAATTTATTTTTTTAACACGAATTATAAGTTAAAGAATGCGAATCGTCGGTCACTGTAGTATCAACTGCACTGGATAAAATTTTTTTTGTTTCTCTTCGCGTGTGAAATACATTCAGACTCTTTTATATATCAAGTTTTTTTTTGCAAACTAGTTTACAAATGTTTATACAACTGATACTTTGCGCGCGTAATATTTTTTTTCTTTTTCAAGAAATAATCTTGCCACTCGATGTCGCTGTTTATTAATGTATATTATGCGCGAGCATGCAAAATTATTATTATTCTTTTGCTGATTTATGTTAAAAAATTTCTTTATTTTTTAGATAATTAATGCATAATTCAAAAATTTTTTTCTTAAATTAACGTCATAGAATGGACAGTTTTATAAAAAAAAAAATGGAAATAGTAAGATAATACAAATTAATTGGTATTCCGAAACGAATTTCTTAATTCTATGAGTTATTATGCTATTTTTAAAAATATGGGTCAATTGACATTTTTTTCTCAATCATATTAAGAATCAAACTATTTAAGTTTGTTCTACGTTTGAAATGATGATATAACATTACTCTTGACGCCTACAACGAACTTTTAGGTGTCTTATAATTTTATTTCGAATATTTTTGTGAGACAATTTTTGGGTGACAATAACAATTTTTCTAATCCGATTTAGGTGGTATTTGGTAAAATTTCTTTCCAAAGTTATTATTATGCCTGTAATTTTTTTAATTGGAAAACTCATATATTATTTTTAAATGTTTTTATTTCGGGTTTCGTCAACTTTTCATTTTATCAGTATAAGAATGCTGGTATAAAAGAATAGCAAAAATATATTGACCTGGAAGTATGACCAAAAACTAATAGAATTAAATTCTGCTAGATAAATTTTTTACTTTTTTGGAAAGACCTGTAACAATGGATTTATGCAGAACATTTGTAAACAAACTGCTTAATTTTTATTGCATTCAATAAGATAATTTTAATTATTTTACAATAGGATGAATATGAATGCTACTTTTATTTTGACGGGTTCACCATAAACCCACTTAATAATTATTTAATTTCTTTCCTTGTAAAATAAATAGTTAACAATGTGAATGACCGTCAATACTTTAATTAAGCTTATGTTTTTAGGGCAATAACATGAAATTTTTAACGATCATAAAAGCAATTTGATTTTCTTGCTGGGAAAGTTAAATAAGGTTTTAGAGTATAATGTCACTTTCTGGGTGTTTTGGACTCGACTTAGTTACGACAGTTCTTATCCGGTCCTTAGAGCCAAAAACTTGGGAACTTTTTACTAGTGACGAAATAAATTAAACTTTGTAATTGCACAGGGATTCGGCAAAGCGTTCGACACGAGTATTAGCTAATTGGCTAAGATGCAAAATTTTAGGTATGGTCAATGCGTGTCTCACCAATCATAAGCTATTGTCAAGTTCATCCCACTTTACTTTTTTTCCTAAAACCCTCTCAAGTATTCTTTTCCACGCTTTAATTTTCACGAGTTAGCGTCTGACCATCTCTAATTATCGCCGTCTTAGCGTTTACTCAAATTTTTGTCATCCTATCTATTTTATATTTTATATCCTGTTTTAAAAATATTTCTAAAATACTTTTTCAGAGTTTTTAATGACCTAAATTTGATTTTTATTTAAATCGAAATCAATAATTTGCCTTTCAGTTCTTGATCGAAATCGACTTAAAAAAATATTTAAAGAACACTTTTTCAAGCGTTAAAGTTATTGATAATTATTATAAAAAATTCGATTTAAAAACATATATTTATATACATTTTCTACACGGAGAAAAATAACTGTTAAAAATAACAAAAATTGCTGGTTATGTTTACATTATAAAGTTTTGTTATTTTCTGTTCAAATATTTTGTAAATATAACCATGTTTATAGTTAGAATTACAATATTCTGACTTCATATTTGTAAAATTTACAAATTTTTTTTGTAATTAAAACTAACCCCGTTTTACTAAAATTAACCTTGTAAAATATACAAAATATTTTTCTCCGTGTAAATACTTATTTAATCTTGATTTCTGAGTATATATACGTTTTCTGAGTATACACGAACAAGTTCAGTATTTATTTCTTCAAAATTCTCTGATAAAGCAAGTATTCTGATATTTTAAAATACTTATCATTTAAGGTCTTAAGAGCGTTAGGATTTTGCCTATCGGCATCCTTGTCTTACTCATGTAAAAAAATACGGATTGCAACTTTAAATAAATAAAAAATTTTTTCAATAATACTTAATAATTACTATTCAAAGCTTAAAAATGAATTTTATTAAGTTAATTTTGGCATTAAATAAATTATTTATTATTTAAACAATATTATTTAATTATTTATAAAGAAAATAAATAAATAAAAAAATATAATAAATGACTCTACCTCAATAGCAGAATAAACGTTAAATTTTTGTACATTTTTTTAAGTAAAACCATAAAAAATGACGGTCGATTGTAAATTTTAAGGTCTCTTTTTATTTATTAGGACATTACTTATCAACTCATAAAAAAAATATCTAAGTTTTGTATTTTAAATGCTTTTTTTTCATTTTTTAAAATTCCCCATAAGAGCGGTGATGTCGGAGTCAAGTTTTGTATAAAACGCTGTCCTTCTCTTATCGATAAAAAAGAAAAAAAAATTAATTCTTAAAAAATTTAATAGATGGAGTTATAGAAATTTGCTTTTCTGCTGCTTTTGACAAAAAAATTAATTGAACTTAGTTCAATATATTGTTAATTTAAATTGCCAAGTTATTAAGATTTTATAATTAATATTTATAATAAATTATCATAATATCGCTTAGTATCTATTTTATGTCTATTTTATAAAATATAAATGATAAAAATTTCAAAATTTATCACTTTTTAAAATTTGATAAACTTTGTTAACAACCTCTTACAAGGGAAAAGTTTATACAAAAAAATTTTAGTAAATAACAATAATAATAAACTTTGTTCATTATATTAAAACATAACTACGTTATTTGCAAAATTTAATATGCAAAAAAAATCTTATAATTTACAAATCGTATCGACACACATATTTACTAGTTTCATTCAATCATTTATTGACACTTTGAAAAATTAAAAATCGATGAGCTTTGTCCATCGAATATTCATGAACTTTGTTCATGTGCATATATTTCTTAAACTAATTATTTTTCAATATTAAATATACTTAGTATATTTTAATAACGACTTGAAAGCCAAATTTACATATTTTTAGATAACTTGTTCACATAATTATTTTTTTTTAAATCTAATTTTAAGAAAACCTTATGTTAATAAATTTTATTATCTACAATTTGAAAAATTAAAAGTCTATGAGCTTTGCCCATCGAATATAATATTAATTCATGAACTTTGTTCGTATCCATATATTTCTTTTTAACTAATTATTTTCAATATTAAATATACTTAGTATACTTTAATAACGACTTGAAAGCCACATTTACATATTTTTAGTTAACGATATATGAACTTTGTTAACATAATTATTTTTTTTTAAATCTAATCTGAAGAAAACCGTATGTACAATATTTAAAATTTTGAAAATAATTTTGCATTAAACTGAAGCTAATGATTGCCAAAAGCAGATTTTTAAGAATAAATAAAATACAAAATTAACAATTATTTTAAGTTAATATTCATGCTTGTTCATATGCTCTTGTATGAACAATGGGAAATAAATATTTGTTCTTAATGATTTTCAAATTTGCATGAAGCTTTATTGCAATAATCTCAACAATAAATCTTTTTGATACTAGTAATATGCCCAATAACTATAATTGAGACATAATGTTTCAAGCTTTTTGCAGTTAATTTTTACTGAAAAAATCTAAATAATCATGTCCCAAATATAATTATTGAGCATATTAGTTATATCAAAACGGCTTATTGTTGAGAGGATTGCAATAATGCGAAATTGAAAATCATTAAGAGCAAAAACATTTATTTTTCATTGTTAATATAAGAGCATATGAACAAGTTTATGACTACAGTTCAGAATAATTGTTAATTTTGTATTTTACTTATATTTAGTACTTTATAATGAATATATTTTTAAAATAAAAAATAATTGCATTATAAAGTCCTAAGTTTGAACATAAAGAAAAATTAGAAATTATTCTGAAATTTATTTAATTCATATGCCCTTTTTTCAATTTGGGTCGACCGAACTCGAACTATGACAGCAGTTAAAGTTTAAAATAAACAATGAGAGATAATCATTGTTCGTAATGAAATCCAGTTTTGCATGAGACTTTATTGCAATCCTTTCAACAATGAATCGTTTTCATATAACTAATACACTCAATAATTATACTTGAATCATTATGACTCAAGTATAATTATTGAGCATATTAGTAGTATCAAAATGATTTATTGTTGAGATTATTGCAATAAAGCTTCATGCAGAATTGAAAAACATCAAGAGCAAATATTAATCTTTCATTGTTTATTTTAAGTTTTTACCGCTTTACTTTTATCTTGATTTCTTGATCTTAAAGAAGATCAATGATACCTGGAACAACTTCTTGATCGTGATCTTGAATATATAATAGTCATACACAGTACATTGCTATTTTTCTTCCTGCTTCCGACCGAATATGCCTTAAGAATTCAGCTTCTTCAAAATCTTGCGTTAAAAAACTAAAATAATCAGATCATTAATAAGTAATCCATATTTTTGTCCAACTCAATTCATTTCATGCGTAAAATTTGTTTTACCTTTTTCAATAGATCCATCTTGCCGAACAACAATAGCTTCAGTCTCTCAAGTGGTGGGGCAGTTGGATAATCTGCAGAGAGTTGAAAATCAAATAGAAAAAGTCCATCTTCATAAAGAATTTTTTCAGGTCCTCTAAACATTACTGAATACAAATCCATTCTATCTTAAAACCTTTTACCCAAATGAACTTTCATCACGTGTATTTTCAATTTCGAGGCAACTTAACGTTCTTCAATAAACGAAGGTCTAAGGGAAGAATAAAATAAGATTTTAATAAATTTTTTTCATCTGTGGGACCAAGCCCCTTTTAAATACGTCACATTTCCCATATCATTTTATTCGGAATACACTTACTCAGAATTTTGCTAGAGGTGTATGTTTTAAACCATTTTTTTGTGGCAGCTCTTCCTCGCTGATCAACATTTTGAACGACTCCATAAATTCTTGGTTCTTTTTTTTTATCAACGACAAAATCTTCAGGAAAAAATTCCTTTGATGAATTGGATATAACTTAGTGGATGGAATATCTACATAAAAAATGTAATAAAATTATTACAAGCTTTATAAAAAGAAAGCATGCTTAAAATTTGTTTTACCTTTTTCAACAGATCCATCTTGCCGAACAACAATAGCTTCAGTCTTTGTAGAAATGGTTTCAACAACAATTTTTGTACCAGCTACCAAAGGCTGTGGCGGAACTTTTAGTCTTGCCTTGCATAATTTTCTCTTTTTTAATACTTTGGTCATTATGCTGGACCTTTTTTCTTTTTACACATTGATGATAGACTAGAACATCCACTTGAAATCTGTAATAGTATATCAGAAACAAATAGCTTTTTATTCTTCCTGGTAAAAAATACATTAAAAAATAAACACTTACTGATGCAGAACTGATACTTTCAGTATTAGATTCATCTGTGATCTATTTATCATAACTATCAGAATTTTGTGACTGCGGAGACACTTGAAGTTTGTTTGTGGTATCTTCTTAAAATTAGCTTTTTCATCATCTGCTTTATTATTTTCACTAGTAACTCCATAAAATCATTTAGCTCTGTCACGCGATTTATCTTTATTTTTATTATAACTTTTTGAATTATTAGAATTATTTCTCGATTTTCTTGGGCTACTCTTTGGTACTTGATATACAACTTTTTGTTCTATCGCCATTATGTTCACACGTTATTACACTTTCAACTTTTATCACATAAAAATTTCTATCAACTACTTGCAATGTCGAAGGTTAAAGTTATTATAAGGTTATATATCAAGAGAAAAATATTACAAAAATATTATTAAAAATATTATTTTTGAAATTTTCACAAATCACCCTTTTATAATTTTCACAAACTACTAAAAAAATAAAAACGTGGACAAAAATAAAATGTGCGCTTCACTCTCTTCACATACCGGCACCGTGGGCGGTGGGAAGCCGCATGCGGACGGCGGAACAATTATACTTTTTTTTCTTGCAAGATTTAACGTGCCACCTACTCTGTCACGCCTATATAATGTTAAAATAAGTGTGCCTGTATGACAGAACATGCTACACAACAAATGTTGCCCAGGTCTGCCTGAAATATACCGTATGTATCAGATCAACTATATAGTTTCTGTGTAACAAAACATATTTACAACTAGATAAT
This sequence comes from Anagrus nilaparvatae, assembly GCA_022575985.1. Taxonomy (NCBI): domain Eukaryota; kingdom Metazoa; phylum Arthropoda; class Insecta; order Hymenoptera; family Mymaridae; genus Anagrus; species Anagrus nilaparvatae. The sequence goes on along the minus strand of JAKSXM010000247.1, from coordinate 23,146,563 downwards.
TTGTCTCTCTCTTACTCATTATTTTACTAGCTTATGATTGGCTTTCATACGAGAAAATACTATTTACTCCGAAACATAGGGTATAATTTTTCAGAGCTGATATACGATGAAAGCTGTTTTAAAAAAGCATTAACTCTGGTTGGTTAAAATCGGTATCATTTCGCGAATATTTTTGATTTTTGCATCGTTGCCAACCAGTTCTCTGGCAAAACAAAAAATCATCATATGTTTAGTCCTGTCGCCAGCAATGCTATTTAATGCCATTAAATTGCATGAAAGTTCCATGGAAAAAATGGGTGGTATTTATGTTTTTTGACCCGCTAAACACGAATCCGGGGTCTATTTTGCAAAATTCGTGGTCATTTTTTTTTTATTAACAAATTATTGGTCAATTTCGCAATAATTTATTAATAAAAAAAATTGACCACGAATTTTGCAAAATAGACCTCGGATTCGTGTTTAGCGGGTCAAAAAACATAAATACCACCCATTTTTTCCATGAAACTTTTATGTTATTTTAGGATTTTATGGCATTAAATAACATTGCTGGCGACAGGACTAGTTACCGAGTACAATTATTAAAGAATAATTCGAATAAAATTTTACATGATTTTGATTATTGCAACTATATGTGTTTGGGCAGGTTTCAATAGTATAAATTAAAATTGTTTAAACATTTTTTGAAAAACCGTTTCACATTATAATTTAATCTGGGGCATTCTGTTCTTATTGACAAAGGTCGTGTACATGGTGGTCGTATACGATTTTTTTTGTCAGTAGCCGGGAAATAATACAAAGTGCTTTCTGGCTGTTGATAATAAATAGCATTTTGTATAAAAAAAAATAAGATTTGGCTTTTTTTCCAGTTTCTCGACACATGCTTTTTTATTAAAAGTAAGCGAAAACAATGATCGCTTGAGAGAAAGCAGTCGTGTAATTTCCAATTTTTCCAGATTCCCCTGAGATTTTTCCGAAAAAATAAGTCCAAATTCGGATCTGGCGGTATTTTTACTATTTACTTTTGTAAAGAAAACATTTTTTAGGCTTATTTAGGGCGTTCAGATAATAAAAAAGAAATGGATGGCTAAGAATGCGAAAAAAATCAAAATTGGAAAAACAGCTGCCAAATCGCAACCAGGCCACCTAGAGCCACCTAGAGACTTTAAAATTGGCAGTAATCATATTTTTACATAACACAGGGCAGTAGAAATTTTTTAAATTCAAGACATCGATCTCAGACTTGGGTAAAAATAGCTAAGAGCAGCTTCCGATATAACAAATATAAAAAAATGGAAAGTTTGTATAGCAAAATTTAGAAGTATTAAAAATTATAAAAAGATTTGCTATGTATATAAATTTTAATTTTGTGAAAATCTTACCTTATTCGAATACATATGACACCATATAATTTTCATAGTATAGAAAAAGTATTCTCAAAAACAGAATTAATATTCTTGTAATTATTGTTATTATGTTTTTTTTTATAAATACTACATAAATTATATTTATATAATTTTAAATTTATTTTTTAAAATTAATAACTAAAATCAGTGAAACATATAGAAATTACAAGCAAAATAACGATTTTGATTTTTAATGGTTTTAAGCTGTTTTTACCTTATTATTTGCAAAAGACGTAATAAATTGATATATAAGTAATTGATATAATTAATAACGATTTTGATTTTTAATGGTTTTAAGCTGTTTTTACCTTATTATTTGCAAAAGACGTGATAAATTGATATAAGAGATTCGTTATGGTGATTTTTTATAGGAATAATTTTTTTGAATAATTTCCTGATGAGAAAAAGCAATTTAATAACAGGGGGGGGGGGCGAAGAAGCACCGATTTTTATGCAATTCTGAATAACTGTGGGTGAAAAAACACTAAAAAGTCTTATTGGACTTCAAAAAAGGAATTTTTTATTTTTATTTTTATTTTTTTAAAGCTATTTTTTAAAAGAAAATTAAAACGAGCCATATATGAAAAATTAAAAAAAAAAGGAAATATTATAAGTACACCATCTAAATATTTGTCTAGTTGTGATGTGTACGTCACGCGCTGTAACACCTCCTCTTTTTATACTTCAGGGAACAAAAGAATTAGATATGGTCACGATATACGCTATAAAACAAAACATAAGCTTTAAACTTGTTCCTCGATATTTACTTATATTAATAAATATGTTAAATTTATATTTATCCTTTTAACAAAAAATATTTATATAATTTTTGACTAGAATAGCCGCGCGTGCAAAATAATGTCTTTTAAAATAATTTCTTATCAAATTAAATTATTTCAAATAAAATTTATAATACTAGAATCTGTTTTAAAATATTATATTCTAAGGGACTTCCACAAATTACGTCGGCCAATTTGGGGGAGGGGGGTTGCTACTGGGAAACCATTTATATATATCTTTCTTTTTACATGTTGGTACCTTTCTAATCCAGCACTCTCTCCTTTTCTAACAAGACCATGTTTTTTTTTCTTTCTCTGATCCCTCCATAGATCCCTCTCCCTACAATAATTATCTGCTTTTTTGGAACAACAAATAACATAAATCTCTTGGATTTTCTATGCACATCGTGGCATTTCGTCTGCGCTTTTTTTTTCTTCATTTTATACACGTGTTACAATAAAAACAAAGATTACTACGAGTGGTATTCAAAAATCAAATTGAAGCAAGAAGAATTTATTTAAATCATGGAAGAAAAAGGTATAGTGTACTAATTTTAAAACTTTGTATTTTTGTAAAAAAATGTGTATTTCATCTCTCACGGCATAAGAAGGTAACATTTACAACAAAACCATTTTTTAAAAGTTTTGACGAAAACTTATATCCATAAATAATATACAAAAATTTAGTAAATAAAAAACTGAATTATATTTAAAAATACAATAGTTTTAAATATAATGATTGCATGCAAAATTGATTTTAATTATATTAATAATTTAGAACGTGACTTTTACGAGCATGCTCGTAAAAGTCACGTTCTAAATTATTAATTTAAACTTCACTCCTTAATATCGAGCGATAAATAAAATTTGAATAATTATTCAAATAAATTATTGATTTTAATTATTTTTTAGTCAATATGGATATAAATATAATCTAGTTTTTTATTTATTAAATTTTTTACAACTTGTATTATGGGCTAAATTTTGAATTTTCCTTACTTTTTTCAAGAATTATACCTATACTATTTTTTATTTTCTAAATTTAAACGTAAACGGGGTAAACCTAATGGTCAGGTTTTCAAATCGGTTCCGAAGAGATTTACATTTTTCTCCTCAGTGGCGAGAAAGCAAGTATTTCCGGCAAAGACGTGTTTTCTTGCTACTGACGGAGAAATATCTATTTCTTCAACAAGGGGAAAAAAATAGGATTTGGCTTTCAATGCAGTTTTATGCACGAGTAAGCGTAGCGAACGAGTGCAGACGCATTAAAAGTAAAATTTCCTATATTTTTTCCCGTGTTCAACACATAGTTTTTCATTAAAAGCGAAAAAAATATCGCCCAAAAGTAAGAAAGTAGATCTTTTTTGCAGCGTATAATGAAAAATAATATACTACCCTTTACTACCCGAAAGGTACGACTCTTGCTGAATGACCTTGGCCGACTGCCCTTAACTTACAATATGATTCCTCGCGACTTTTTAGCCCTCCAGGTGTAAAACTGCCTAAATTAGGCCTGCTTGAATTTTTTCAGTTTTCGTAGCCCTTCTGTTTGGTAAAACATTAATAAAACCGACTAGATAATAAAAATAGTTTCAAGGGATATCCCTATGTAAAATTTCCTGATGAAGCCAATTTTTTGGTCAGTTATAGCCTATATAATGCGCTAGGGTTCCAGAAAATGAAGAACTTGACCACTGCTGCGCTAGTTTATTTTCCTAAAAATTTGTAAAACTTTTGACTTGAAAATATTCTATTCGGTACTTTTTTTAAACTTATTTTACTCAATAATTCAATATGACTTCATTATTTCATTTAGTTCATAATTCAAATAGTACAATTTGTGTATAATATTACGTTTACTAGATAATTTTAAATAAACAATTACCAAAATTTTCAAGCTTTATATACACTTTAAAAAAAACTCCGCTAGTATATAATTTTTTTCCAATGTACTTATTTTTTAATAAAGTATTTTTGTGCGTAAATTTGTAACCTAAAAATAATCTTTCCCAAAGAATAAAATGTCTTACTGTTTCAAATTAATTAAAGAAATTCATTGTTCTATATTTATATAGGAAACTTTTTTTTTGTTTTTTTAAATTTACCCCAAAAAAAAACTAAAAATTTGGCCTAAATAAAAAAAAAATTTGGCTAAAACGTTGGGAGGAATCACATTTCATATATATATGTATATATAAACATATACATAGGGCAATCGGCGATCTTCATTCTGCAAGAGTTGCATCTCTCAGCTGGTTTTACGCTATTAAAATATGGATTCAATTTTTTTATCCAAACGGCTAGGCTGCTGTGCTTGAAGTTTCAAGCAGTTATTGTAAGGAAAAAAAAACTTTAGGTAAGCTAAAATTTGATTTCCCTCGCTATTTTTGAACAACATTTGGGCAAAAAAAATTAGGTTTGTAGGAGTTAAGAATTAGTGAATTTAATTTTTCTTTACCATATTAATTATATGCCAAAAAAAAGATTCTGTAGAATTTGAAAAATAATCTCAAGGTTAACTTGCTGTTACACCTAATTGCCTATTTCTTTCCTTTTTACTATTATAAATTTATTGTTTGTTGCTGCAGTTACATTATCAAAAGGGAATAGAGGGTACACTAAGATGAACAAGTCAAATATAAAAAAAATTCAACATTGATTTTTAAACCGTAACTAAGTTTTCCAAGTATTTAATGTGTTAATTGTTAAAAAAGAATTACAAAAAAAATTACATTTGTTATAAAGTTAAAATTTTATATATTTTTTCATTTTAAAATTTTATACAATTAATTTTATGAAACAATTACCTGAAACTTACTTCGTAAATTTGTGATAAAAAACTTATATGCGATTCAAACAAAATGTGAAGTAAGGAAAAAAGTATATTTATAGATTTAAGATTTCAAATTTGAAAAATTTAGTTATTATTTAAAAATCAATGTTGATTTTTTTAAATATTTTATTCGGTTTCATCTTATCTTACCCTTCATTCTCTTTTTATAACGTAACAGTAACAACAAACCATAAAATAATAAGTAAAAAGGAAAGAAACAGGCAATTAGGTATAACAGCAAGTTAACCATGGAATTATTACTAAAATTTTACAAATTACATTTTGAGAAATTAAAAATGAGAAACAAAAATTCACTACATTTTATTTTCAGTGACTCTAATTTTTTTTAACATGGAACATGTTTGTAAGCAGGGGGTCCTTAAAGCATGTTATTTCAAAGGGGGAGGGTCAACGGACTTAGAATAATTTCGGTTTAGGGACTTAGGAATTTAGGGTATTGGTGATTATAGTGGTAGTATTAGCCTTAGCAGCAGTAGTAGTAGTATTAGTATAGTAAATATTTAGGAAAATTTTAAGGTATAAGTTTAAACATGTTCCATGTTTGTTGTTTGTGGTTCACAAACCAGTTGTAAGTTTTTTTCTCAAATATATTATCAAAAAGCAAGGTAAATTAAAATTTAGCTTTTCTGAAGTTTTTTTAAATAATTTAAATAACTGCTTGAAATTTTAAGCATTGTATTGAAATTTCAAACAACTATATTTTTTTGCTTGAAATTTCAACAAAGCAGCTAACCATGTATGTAAAGCATTTATTAGCAAGTATTAAACTTAACACGCAAATTCTATATACTTGTTTTTTATGCGTATTGAGATTATAATGAGGATAACAACATTTTTTTATCTTTCTTTCAGAAGCAAGTACTAAAACCAAAATACGGTCTTATAAATTACCTCCATTAATAAAAGCGGTAAAAACAATAAAAAAAAAAAAAATAAATGAAAGCAAAATTAATAAAGAAAAAAAAAATGCAAGTAAACAAACAACAAACTGTCAAATTCCAAAAACAAATGCAACTAAAAATGGACGTAAGGAAAATAAAAAAGAGACTGTTATTAAAACGAAAGAAACAAGAAAACAGTCTGGCTCAAAAAAAGTGCTTCCACCTAAGCGTGTTAGTAACAGAATCGCTACAAATGCTACACATAAGATTGAATCAGTATTGATAGAATCGGGCTCAGCGCTAAAATCACCACCATCAAAACATGAAAAAGCAACTTCTATTAGTAACAAAATCATTATCAATCAAATTGAAAAAAGCACTTCGACGGAATTTATAAATAATGTGAACGATTTGGTGGTATCTGACCCAAAAATTGATAAATCTACTGACACGGATGATTTAAGTAAGATTTAATAATTTTTTGTTATAAGGGTTAATCTTCCTGAATTGCATAAGTGTTGTCATGGTAAAGTAATAAATTCAGACTCTAAATTTTTTTTGGTTAAAATGTACATAAAAAAATAATTTTCACACTTTTTTAAATCATTTTATAAAAAAATTTTTTTAGCACAAAAACAAAAATTTTATTTAATTTTACTTTTAATAATAATAATAATAATACACACGAGCGTATAATCTTCAAAGATCATAAGGGTACGGGGTAGCACAATTTATGCAACGCCAGAGCTGTTTACCCCAAAAACATTTCCCCCACTCCATAAAAAATATTTCCCCTCATTTGTCATACACATTCAAACTATATATATTATTATAAACTATAAAAAACAAACAAATAATAAATGAATAATAATTTAATGAATATAACCTATATGATTCTTATAGTTAAAATCCAATTTTGCCATATCTTTGTTCATTAAACGAACCATTCATGATGTTTTCAAATTAAAAAAAAAAAAAAAAAAAAAAAAAAAAAAAAAAAAAAGCGCCATATATTTTTGCCAATATATTCATGACATTTACTTTTTTTTACGAGTTTTTTTACGCAAAATGTAATTGTAAGAAAAAATCTTCCGCGCGATTAGGGTTTTGTCATATAAAAAATAAATTAATTTTAACCAAAACTAACTAACTTCCGAGGTAATGCATGCACGTGCTTTCTGCACTTTGCACTTTTTAAATTTTATACTTTTTTATATATTTTTTGATAAGCCACTTTCTTAGCAGTACGAAAAAAATAATTTTTTTTTGTGCCCTTTATAGACCAGCCGGTTTTTTATTATAACTAGATTTTGTAAATTATATTTTTTATTAAGAAAACGACTTTTTCAGTAAATAAATGCAAGTCCAAGTATCAAGAAAATTCCAAGAAAAATTATGAGTGAAAATAAATTTTGTGAAATTTAGTTTAAAGGTTTTCAGAATTCTTTCGCAAGGTTAAAAATTTGTTAATTTTTAGTCTATTAATTTTTTTATCAGAAATCCTAATTATTTATTATTTAATTACTAAACTAATTTTTACAGATTCTATTTTTATGTGTGTCAATTTTTAATGTTTTTTTTTGCTAATAAAATCAGCTGTTATACTTATAGTCTCTGATAACCTTTAAAATCTTATATTTTTTGGTTATTTATTTTTTATAAATATAAATTTCTTTTTAGAAATAATCATTTATTATTTAAATTATTTAATTTATTTATTTATTTTATTTGTTTGTTTTATTTTATTCTAATTTCCATTTTTGTAAATATTTTTACAATATAAACAATATTTCCATTTGTTAATGAAAAGCAAAAGAGGGGAAATTCTTATTTACCCCAAAAAAGTAGAAGGGGTAAGATTTTTGGGGTAAATAGACCTGGCCTTTATGCAATACTGTTAGATCAATCAAATTATTTCTTTTAATTTTTTTTCTAGATTTAACAGAACAAATCGTTGAAATAGACGAGAAAACAATAAAGTATAAACAAAGAATTTATTCTTTACAAGATTCTAATGTTCGCCAATCGCTTGATAATAAACAAAAGGTTATAATATTGTATACTTACTCTATTAATTAAATAAAGATGTTTTTAAAATATATTTCTATCAACATATTTTATTTCCAGACAATAAATATTCTTCGCAGCAAAATTAAGGAGAAAAATAAATTATTGGATGCTTATAAAAATGATTTACATCCATCAGGATTTTCCGCTAAAAATATTAATTATAATTTTGTAAATTATAATTATGGATTTCCATCCAGATATCCATATTAAAATTTTTCGAGTTATACTAAATTTCATTTATTTAAAAAAAAACACTTTACATTTTTTATAATTTTTGATATAATATTTTTTATGTTAATAATAACATCTTCAATTGAATGAGTAAATTCTTCAATAAATTTCAAATATTGTTATTCAGATCTGTAAATAATAAAATCAGTTTATAATAAATATATTTCATTACTAAAAAAATTATTTAAACATCTCTTACCTTTTTATATAAAAAGCGATAGAAATTTGAATTTTATCTGGAATTTTTGTTAAAATTTTAGGTCTTCCACGAGTATCATCTCTTTCTTCCCATTGATTCTTTTTATTGTATGTGTAAGCGATAAAGTGCCCCATTCCCCCTATCGGACCTTCATATCTTACAAAACCAATTATATCGTACTGTTTTTCTTGAACATTAATTATTAATGGTATATTAGATGAATTCGGTATTTTCTCAAGATGAAATTGCTCAAAGCTTATTGCAAGCAATGAGCCAAATTCGTAAGTAGATTGAGTTGTATTTCTATTACAGAAATAACATTTTTCATTAATTTTTGTGTGAAATTTTTCTATGCGTTTTAAAGCTAATTCCATATTTTGGTAGCCTTCTTTTAATGGTTTAGTCGAATCATTTTGAAGATACGTAGGAGTTATATCTTCAAATATTGTTTTCCTCAAACGAGCACAATTGTTATTTAAGCACTTTTGAACTTTGGTTGCACAACCGAAATCTGATATATTAGAATCATCAGTAGTTAGTTCTGAATGCATCCTGATTATACTCCCGTCACATGTTATTTGATTTCCATCCTTTCTACTTCCCCAAATTTTTTCATTAAAAAGAATGATTCTTCTTTGGTAAAAAAAATTTTCGTCATACTTGGATTCTATGAATTGCTTGATCAGCTCAAAAAATTTATTTGTATGTGCCTTTTGATCAATAATATTTTTAAAGTTTTCAAATTTTTCATATCCATTAACCATAATTTCAAAATAACTATCAAATGGACATGTATTTAATACATACATATTAACACCATTTATAGTTACAAAATAATCATGATTATTTCCATTCATTAAAACAGGACGAATATTTGGATCAAATTCAATATTTATCATCATTCTTTGTATGAATTTGGTCATACCGTAACTAGATTCATCAAAATTCGGTGCAAGCCTTGGTCGCTTAAGTGTAAGTATACTTTCAAGATTTTGAAGATCCTCTAACTCACAAATTTTTTCAGCGTCTAAATCATCAGTATTTCTTTTTTTAGTATTAACAACCTTTTTTTTCTCTTTTCGAGCATCTAAAATATACTGAGGCTCTCTCAGTTCCATTCTTCTAAGGTAGCGACTGTCTAGAATTTCAGGCAATAGACAGTCTTCATAGAAGTCTGTCAATTTACGGTGCATTTTATCTTTCCAAAACTGGTCATCTCGTTCTACTGTGACCCAATAAATATCCACTCCCGTAAAAACGGCAAAAATGCAATATTTTTTTTCTGTTATGTGAAGTTGTCCTTGGACCTGGTAGTAATAGATGTGATTTTTATTCATTTCTTTCCTATTGCCTGGGTTAAATGTTTTTTTCATAATGTCACTTCTCCATGTGTTTCTTATGCGTTGGTTTTTTAAGGAACTGGGGCACTTTATTTCTACAATAGTTTCATCATCAATTATTCCATCTGGACTTGCTCCGAGATAAGGAATTTCTCGATCAATAAATAAACCACAAGGAGTTATATTTTTTTTCAATTTTCTTGAAAGGTATTCTAAACCAATTGGTTCCATTTTAGATCCATATGCCAAAGAATAAACTTTCAAGTATGAAGGAAACAAAATATCTTTTACTAAATTTGCAGACAAAGTCGTTGCTTGTCTTCTGCAAACTCTGCCAAAATTAGATGCTGTTAGCATGTCATCATGTTCTTCAATCCATGCAGAATTTAAACTTTGTCCTATAGTATTAGTTTGAATTTCATCTCGTCTTGATTGTTTATCCTCTAATTTATTAAAAAGCACATTTCTTCTTTCTACCATTTCTTCGTTGGATACATCTGGTTTTTTACACTCAGGCCCATAATCTGCACCGTCCTCATTTGAAAATTTTCTTTTTTTACCTCTACTTTCCTGTCGATAAACAGAATTTCTAAATACTTTTATTGCTCGCCTGGCTTCCAGAGTCACAACTGATTTTAAAGGTTTTAAATTATTGTGCACACTTAGTTTTGTATGTACAGCCAAAGAATTAAATTGGATAACCGCAGCGAGACATCTAGTATAATAGCTGTCAGTAGATCCAAAATTTATTCTCTTACCACCAATACACTTTGCAACAATGGCGTGAAACGATTCAGCGGCATTGCTAGTTAAATTGCAAAGTAAACTTCTCGAGTTATCAGCTAAATAATTTATAGCTTTTTTTATGTCATCAGACATTCCGAATTTAATTAATTTAGGTATCATGTTTCCGAATTCAATCGGAGATTTAACACCTTTTTTCACTGCTGTTTTGTTTTTTTTCTCACAGGGAATTTTATTTCTGGTGCAATTTTTATGATTACCATAAATATGTTCATACAAATTTTTAATGTCCCTTTTCAAATTTTCACTTTTTTCGTTGATACTTAACTCTGTTTGCTCATTTTGTCTAGCGATGAGTAATTTTATATATCTTCTAAACGTAAATGCTGAGTTCTTAACCTTATCACGAAAAGATTTTACTTGTCCATAACCTAAACCAAATACGCGATGATCCACAGCCGCGTCCGCAATTTTGGTTGAAAAATTGCGGAACAAATGGTTAGTACATTCAATTTTATCTACAGTAATTTTTAATGATTTGTAAGGGTTATGGTGTAAAATTGTGCAATAGACGCTGCTATCCCCGTCACCGACAAAAGTTTTGTATATTAGCCCGTGAATCACCAAGCTGCATTTGAATCCCTCTGCTATAATATCTTTTTCCATTGATCCAGAACTTTCCCATCTTCCCCAGTTCTTGTAGCAAACATGCTTTTTTATCTCTGGTAAATTTTTTCTATGGCAGAATTCACATACCGAGCAGAATTTATTCCTGACTCCCATAAAAAGAACCTTTCCGGTTCGTATACCTATGATTACCGCACAACCAGAAATCGAGTCATATTTGCTTCTCCTGTAGCTTCTCTTTAGCCAACTTCCATCCACAACTACAGTAATAAAAGGATATTCAACATCATTGACTTTAATTACATCTCCGGCTTCTCTAGCTAGTTGCATTTCTTCTTGAGCAGCATCTTCCATTTCTTGAATTGCAGCAGCTTCAAACTTTATTACTAATTCAGATCGAATTTTTTTATAAGTCTTATCTGACATATTACACGATAAGAATGCTGAACAAAATTCTTCCATAGTATTGAATCCCATTCCTGTTGTTATGGTCGCAGAAACGGCTGCTGCATTCAATGGCAGTTGGTGGGGCAATTGAGCATCTAATGGTATATATTTTTTAAAATTACATTTTTTACAATGAAACAAAGCCTTTGTGTATAAGCCTTTATCGTGTAACCTAATTATTTGTAAATCTTTAAAATTACAATTAATTTCTTCTCGAACGTCATTAATTTGTATATAATCATGTTTATAATAAAGATCTTTAATTTGATCAAAAAAAAAATACGGATTTGTTATCTTTCGAACATTGTCTTCACGATTTTGATCATTAGACAAAGTTTCTTCATAATCTGCTGCATTATAATTTTCAAACTCTTGGTAGCTGATATAAGATGCAGCTTCAGAATCATGATGACTACTCAGATCACGATTATTACAGCAAGAACTTGAACAATTTTTCTGAGCATTCGTTAAATTACTAGCTTCTACCGGTTTTTTCTGCGAACCCGTTGTATCCTTAGTTTTGTTACCAGTCTTATTTAACTCTTCATAGCTGATATTGGATACCGTTTCGGAATCATGATGACAATTCACATCAAGATTACCACAGCAAGAACTTGAACAATTTTTCTGAGGAGTTGTTGTCTTACTAGCTTCTACCGGTTTCATCTGAGAAGCAGTTTTATCCTTAGTTTTATCATCAGTTTTATTCAAGCGCCTGTAAAGATTAATTAATAAAATTTGGGAATCTCTAAAACCGATTAAATATTTTGTATATAAAGTAAAGAATGACTTGATCGTATTTAAAATAGACCCTATTTATTACCATTTGAGCCGAAGCCTACTGTAATAAGCTGCGGTTTGAGCCACTTTTATTCTTTTAACCAGCATGGGTTCGCATCGGATAGCAATGTACGTGCGATATGAGGAATTCTTTACTTTTACAACCTAGTATAAGAATATACTATTTATAGCTAATTGGTTTGTGCATGACTTCTTACTTTACATTGTATGAAAAAAAAATATATATTTAAAAGGCCAAAGGGTCGGTAATCGGTTCAGCAGCAAAAAAAATACTTCTGGTTATAGTTTCATTTCTTTGCTGTAAGAATCAATTTTCAAGTCCCGTAAACCGCAATTTTTAAATTTTTAAAAATCAACAAATTTTTAAACCGAATTAAATCCATACATATCAGTTTTTTTGAGCTCTCTGACCCAGAAAACCATATTGAAATAAGTTTTTAAATTTTCCAAATTTTTTTTTGTAAAAAATAACCAAAACTTTAAAATAAGAAATTTTTCGGTACCAAATAACAACTAATACTAATCTAAAATAGTATATTACGATCCTAAGGCAGAAAAATAAAGAATGGCCCAAATCGCATGGTAAACTGCTATTTGGGTCATTCTTTGTTTATGGCCGAGGGTCGTATAAAATTTTTCTGTGACAGTGGCGAGAAATACGTACTTTCGGGCCGCAGTACAGACAAAAAATACGACCCTTGTCCATAAATAAAGAATGATCCAAATACAGTTTACCAACCTCAGCTTCGCCTTGGATGCTAATTTACGTGCGATTTGGGCCATTCTTTACTTTTCTGGACACGGGATCGTAATATACTATTTCATGATTTTTCATTTATAACCCTTTCGATTTTGGTCAGTATCACTTTTGTTATAAAAAAACTTCTTTTATAAGGCATTTTGATCAATAAAAATGGTTTTGTTCGAATAAAACCAAATTTTCAAAAATGTAAAATATTTTAAAATTAACTTACATTCATTTATATTATGTTTTTTGAGCTCTCTGACTCAGTGAACCATATAAATTTAAGTTTTTAACTTTTTCAAATCTTTTTTAGTACAAAACAACTAAAAATTAAAAAAAAAATATTTCACATTTTAAAATTTCTTTCATATACCCCTTTTGATTTTGGCCGAAATAAAGCTAGTCAAAAAAATTTAGTTCCCCTATTTCATCAGCACTTTTTTTATTAGAAAACTTGGTTTTTAAGGAATTTTAATCAATACAAAGATTTGAGGAAAGATTTTATTTTTTATATTATATTTTATTCGAATAAAACCTAAATTTCTAATAATCTAAAATTTATAAATCGAATTTAATCCATTTATATCTAATTGTATACTAAATTTTTTGGAAACTTGAAGCTTGAGGAAATATTTTGAGGCCTATAAAACCCATTTTCGTCAGAAATTACATATTTGGCAATAATTCAAAAATTTGGTTAATCAGCTATAGCGATGAGAAAATTGAAGATAAAAATTTGTGGTTCACGGCATTTGAAAAGTAATATTTACATCCAAAAAATGCAATCAACCAGAAGTATTTTAGTTAACTTGTGAGGTTTTAGCGTTTCATTGAAAATTACCAAAAAACCGTATTAAAATCAACGAAGGGTAGTTGGCACGTTTTTTCAATATAATAAACGCATCCATAACCATTTGGTGTAATTTAGTGTTCCAAATGTATTGTACTCCACTTGTTAGTCTGGTTGGTTTAAATAGATCCATTAAATTTTTGGCAAGTTAAAAAAATTTCGGATAGTAAAACAAAAATTTGTTTAAAAATTACCATGAAATTTTGGTATGCGATAAAAGATTTTTTATTTAACCCTGCATAAGTTAAGGTAAATGCAAAGTAATGAAAATTTTAAAACTTTGTCATGTTGTCGTAGTATATTTCAATCTTATGGAAAAATATTTTTATTATTCCTATTGAAAATTTTCATGCTTTTCTAATTTTTTTTAAAATTTATTAAAAAAAAAAAATTTTAACTTTAAAGAAATATAAATGTGAAATTTAAATTAAAACATGGGGATTTGATGGAGATAAAGAAATGCATACCTAGAGCAAAAAAGCCTTTCTTTGTCCTAAGGGACTCAGAGCCAAAAAAATTTTTACATATCTAGGGCAAAAAAAGCCTATTTTCTGCCCTAGGGAGATGGCTTTTTTGCCCATTCTATGTAACACTATATTTTAGAACACGGGACAAAATATGGGGTTCGACTTTTGCATGCTATCTGCACTGTTTGATCTGCACTGCTGTTTGCATACAACTGAATGTAAAGACGAAACCAATATTTTATCCCTTGTTTAATAAATAGCTATTAAATTAGATTTTTTATTTTTGATAATGAAGGTTACTTTGGCGGTGAGTTCTAGTGGCGAGAAATACGGAAGGACTTTAACACCTATTGACAATATAATATAATATCAGGAAAATTAGCTTTTTAAACTGATAAATTAATTTAAGTAGAAGATATTGTTTTCAAAAAATAAAAATAAAAAATTGAAACTAAAATAATTAAAACTGAAAACAACAAATACGTATTATCATATTTTAGCTTATTTTTCAGCAAATAAGATATACCATTAGAAAAATAGAAAAGAAATTCCGCATTTAGAAAAAGACGCTCTAATAAGCCTAAGTAGGAATCAATATTAGACTCCCTCCCTCTCTCTCCCCCCTATCACCAAGACAATTTTCGGCTATACTCCAGTCAAAACGCGGGGGGTGGGGGGTGAATTTTCGAGTGCCTGCATGAGATTTGGTCTACTATATGTTTTTTGGGTCGCTGATCACGAAAATCGGGGTCTTTTCCGGGAGATATTTGCGGAACGCCGGGAATTTTTTATGAACCCTGAAGGACTTAATTTGGTCGCTCAAAGTGCAGAAATAGCAAAAACACCCATTTTAGGGGTTGTTTTTGCTAATTTAAGGGTGAAATATTAATTATTCATCAAAAATTCCCCCAAATTCTTGATCAGCGACACAAAAAACCCGTATGGACGTAATCTGGTCGCTCAAAGTCCGTAAATAGAAAAAACACCCCCTTTAAGGGGTAGTTTTTGCTAATTTAAGGGTGAAATATTGATTATTTATAAAAAATTACCTCAAATTCTTGTTTAGCGACCCAAAAAACCCTCCTAGGCCTATTCTTGACTAAATATAGAAACTCAGTTTGCTAATATATAAAAAAAAACCCTTTTTGGGGATAGTTTTTGCAAATTTAAGGGTGTTCCGCAAATATCTCCCGGAAAAGACCCCGATTTTCGTGATCAGCGACCCAAAAAACATATAGTAGAGCAAATCTCATGCCGGCACTCGAAAATACACCCTAAACCGCGTTTTGACTGGAGTACTAAATTTTTTTTTACATAATTATGAATGTCCTATAACGATGCCTATGCTTAGGCTCATTGCGTTACCTCTTTCCAAATTTGAGTATTTAATGATTTACTTAGGCTAATTGTGGCACCTCTTTCCAAATTTGAAAACTTAATTATTTTCTTTCGGCCGCTAAGCATATACAGACATGCATTACGGTTTCGATTTCAGGCTAATATCTCCCATCTCCGACATTATTTTCGGCTAAAATTTTTTTTTTCATCACACGCGTTAGAAAGAATCGTTTTTCTGCTGGGCAAGGGTTCTTTCTCACACTTTTAATGAAAAACTGTGTGTTAGAACACGGGATAAAAAGTAGATTTTTCTTAAAATCTTATTTAAATTTTATTTAAATCTACTTTTCATCCCTTGTTTAACAAATAGCTATTACATAACTATTAATGTCGTACAATGATGACTACTTAAAAAATACATCAAACTAGTCTTAAAAAATTTTTAAATATTATCTCCCTTCGAGAATTTTTGGAAACTCGGAAATCTAGAATTTTTTTTGAATTTCAATTTAACATTTTTTTTAGACTAACTTAATGTGCTTTTTTATTGCGGAGGGAATGAGACTCATTTTTTTAAAATTAAATAAGTAAATTTTGTTAAAAATCAAATAAACTGATTTAAAATTTTTTTTGGTTCTGTGCCCCCTTAAATGCAAAACTATTTTTTAAATGACGGGAAAAATATATAGAGATTCGACTTTTGCAGGCTGTCTTAATTAGCTCGCTACGCTCGCTTATACATACAAATGTATACGAAGTCAAAACTAATATATTCTACCTTGTTTAACAAATAGCTATTAAAATTTTAAAAAAATTATTTATTGATTTTTCTTTTACTACGGTAGCAACTGTTTGTATATTGTATAATATGAAAAGAATAAATTATGAAACAGAATATTTAGAATATTATTATCATATTTAACGATCTCTTCTCGTCTGGTCAAAAATCAAGTTTTGATGCAGAAGTATTTGTCACTTTCTATCCCTCTCTCTTTTTCTGTCTTTATTATTTTAAAAATTTCTTATTATTATTTTTTTTTTTAATCTTTCGTTTAATTTTAAAAAAATTGTATTTATAAAAAATATTTGGAAACGATACCTCGCCTATTTCATACATCAATACAATTTTTTAAAGCAAGCTTGAGGGAGTGCCATTGAGTAGTATACGTATATTTTTTTTTGGCCGTAAAAGTAAAGAATATCGCTGATTGCACGTAAATTGCTAAAATTGGAATATTGCGATTTTTTTTAAAAACAATTTTTAGATAAGGTTTAGTGTCAAGAAAGCGCGTATTTTTTTAATTGCGCTACGGCTTAAGGTTGATTACTCTGTATTTTGATCACGATAGAAATCGATACAATTTGTATAGGGGTTTCATATTATAATAATACACATAAAAAAAAAATTTTAAGAAAATTGTGGTTTTTATTTAGGAGATACAAAGCTTCAAAGTTGAATCCTTATACATTGCAAGCATAGCAGCTGATTCAAAAATCAGGGGTTTGAGATTTTTATGCTATGTCAATATCAAAACTAAACGATGGATTAAAAAAAAAAAATAGCATAACGTAAATTAATTGTTGAAGAAACTTCTATTCGATTTTTAAATAAATTGTGGTTTTCGTATAAAGGATATTTTAATTAGAAAAAATAAAAAACCGATAAAAATTTTAAGGCGACAACGTCGCTGTTTAAAATACACGCTTAATAGATGGTCCTTCTTATGCTTCTTACTTCTTATGCTTCTTAGCGCAAAAATTCAAATTAATTTTATTAATTTTTCTTATTTTCTTAATTTACGTACCGAAAAATATTGTTTATTGTAAATTAACTTAATAATTAAATAAATTAATCATACAAATTAGTTTTTATTTAGGTTTGAATGTAATTATTAGTATAATAGAAAATAGTAGAAAGTTAGCTTATGTTATTCAAGTAATAGTAAATAAATGAATTCACTTGTAATTTTAAATAAAATATAATGTTTTTATTGCTATTTAAGTCTAATCTTTGTAAAAATACATTATTTAATAAACAAATTTAAAATTAGGTGCAGAATTCAATAAAAAACATTTTTTTTTGAATTTTTGCGCTAAGAAGCATAAGAAGGACCATTTAAACGCACCCTTATTTTAATTTCAACTAAAAATGACCGGCCGTAAACCGTCAAATTTTTGTGACGATTAATCAACCTTAAAATTACTTTTCAAAGCTATTTCCGATAAGCTGAAACTGAAACTGACTTACAAATCTACAACGGAAGTTTCAAAGGTGGTCATTTTTAGAAAAAAAAATTCGAATCTCCTTATTAAAAAAAAATTTTTTTTAATTTTAGTTGTGGATTTTCGAATATGCCAAGCTCAAATATGGTAAAAATTTCAAAATGCAAAATAATGGCTTCAAAAAAAATTTTTTTTAATTTTAGTTGTGGATTTTCGAATATGCCAAGCTCAAATATGGTAAAAATTTCAAAATGCAAAATAATGGCTTCAAAATTGGCGAATATTTAGAAACGCTGAATTTGTATAATAAAAAATGAAAGACTTTTAATCGCATTCTATTAGAGGTTTTTGGGTATGCCTAATTCTGTAACCCAAATTCCTTAACTCATTCTGTATCCAAACATTAATATTCAAATTGGCCTAAGCAGAATCGAAATTTTCCAATTTTTTAAGAAATAAAATTGTTATAAAAATATTGTATGCAAATTTAAGGCAATGAAAAGTTTTTACGAATTTATTTCACAGTAAAAGAAATGAACATAATATTACTACAGTTTAGTTTTTATACTACAATTTAGTAATATATTACTACAAAAGCAGTCGATTTACTACAAATTGTAGTAAAAATAAATAAGATGACTTTTTTTTTTAATGTTAAGTATTTTGGTTAAATATTTTAAAAAATCGTTAAATTGATACGAAATTTCGAAAATACACAATAATTGGTATCCTTATGTAAAAATTCCTACAGAACCCGAATTCTTAATTAGATTATTTGGTCACGTTACGTGGTGGGGAATTTAAAATTTGTGTATGATTTATTATGATTTTTTAAAAATCGTTATTTTTCAATTTTAATTAAAATAAATTTACCCTTAAAAATGATTTCATAAGCGAAAAGTGTATGAGAAAACATAAAAAAAACCAACAGGATGAAAATTGAGCTGTCTGCAGCTGAGGTATAAAAGCTAGAATAGATGATTGGCTCTAAAAGGCTAAAAATTTAGGAAAATCATTTTTTTTTTGTATACTTTCAACCAAACATACTTTGAAGTACAATCCGAGACTTAAAAATCCAAACTATCTACACTTCACTAATATTGATCCATATAAAATATTGAAATTAAAAAAAATGAAATTACATGTTTATTTACACAACAATTACACACTCCGGTGGCTCGCGGAGTTTTTGAAAAACGAATAATATGAAGTAAAATTTACTGGAGATGAAAATAATTAAAAAACAAATCCATTGATCTCAAAAAATACTCAGGTTCCCGATCAATTAAGAAAGAAATAAGTAACTGAAAATTTTTAAGGTTAACACCGCGTTCTTATGGGAGTTGATATTGTTTTACTTCGTACTAATTCAATAACGAATCTTTTTAGATAAAATTGTACACACGTGTTATTTAACAAAAATAGAAACTTTTCCAAGAAAAAAATACAATAGTTGCCGATCAAATTATAAACACGTAATTTTAGTCGCGGGCCCCATTCAATAAAATGTTTTGTATTTTAAAAATTTTGTTTAAATTGCACTCATTATATAAGAAAATGCATTATTATTAATAATAACTTCTAAATATTCACGTATCTACATAATAAATAATAAAGTTTAATCAATTAGTTATGCCCTCCCCCCCTGATTTCACCCTAAAGTAAACGGACCTAATACCGTGCGCCACCTTAAAAAAAATATGTTTAAAAAAAAAAAATATTTTTTAACAAATATAGTGTTATTTTATATGTTTGTCCGAAAAGTTTATCAATTTATAAATAAATAAATTAATATAATTTAAAATGTATAATTTAATCAAGAATTTAATAGATTTCAACAGTCAAATGCATTAAGAGTTAAATAAAAATGAAATCTATTTTGACCGCCGATATTATAAAAAAAGTTAAGGTCCGTAATTTTTTTTTAGTATGGAAATTTGGTGAATATTTCTAAAAACTAGCCAATTCCACAATTTCAATTGATGAAATTTTTTCATATTTGAATTGGGCGTACCCAAAAATAATTTATTCAAAAAACATATTTTCTAAAAATGGCCATCTTCGAGAACGCATGAATATGGAAAGTTTTTTTCATTTTCTATTTTTTGTGGCAAATTCTTCACAAAAAAAATTGTTAGAAGAAAAGTCCCCCAAAAGAATTATATTAGAATGTATTAAATGATTTTTATATTTTTTTCATTCAATTTTGAATAATTTTAAAATTTACTTACTTATTTTGCCATTTCTTTTTCCTGCTGGGTATATAACCAGGTCTTGATTTGCCCATTATTAAAAAAGTACACAATATTTTTCACAAAAAACTTTTCTTAAGAGAAAAAAAAACGTAAAAATAAAAAACCAAATTAAAAATGAAATTTATTTTTAAATAAAACGTTGTATCTTGTATTTGATGTTTTCATTTCAAAAGTTAAAATAAAACTGTTTATTATTTTTTTTTTAATTTTAATTTCTGAAAAAGTAGGTAAAATATGTTTCATTTCGTTATGCACCTAAAAATGATTCATAAAAATAAATTTAAAACACATTTTACAATTTTACAATTGGTAGAAAAAGTAGATAATATTATTTTGTTTTCCAGTATTTATTTTTTGAACTTGAAATCATTTATTTACTTTTCTTTTACGAATAAATTAAAATATACAAAAAATTACATCAGGTATAAAACTTTGTCAAAAAAACTCTGATTTAAAAAAATTTATAAAAAAATTTATAAATTTGTATAATTTTTTTTAATTTTTTCTGTACCTTCTTGCACCAGTAAAATATCATAAAAACGCAAAATAACAAAATATATTTTTTTTAGTTATTAATTAATTAGAATTTTATTGAATTAAACGTTGAATGCCCAGACATTTAAACGTTTTATGCCCAAGAGCTTATCTATGTGTTACTTGGTTTTTGGGAACTAAATTTATTTTAAAACCAAAAAATTTAGATTCCTAAAAATGTATCCTTATGTAAAAAAAAACTGAATTTTTATAATCTGATATCAAACTTACGATAAAACCAACCGGAAACTTAATATTGCAGGTCAAAGTTGGCCAGTGAAAAAAATTGACAGGTTACTTATCAACACTGTAAATAAAATTAAAAAAAAAATATTTAGCAAAAAATTATGAAATTTGCATCTCTTGTGTACTTTGGGACGTATTTTTTGCATGCATTAATTTTTCAATTTCAAAATTGTGGATGGGCAATTGCAGAAAAATCACTAAAAACAAGTTGCATAAGAATATTAAATAATCTAAACAAATTTTGTTCTTAGTAATTTTTTTCGCAATTTTCCATTTGTCATTTTAAAATTTTAAAAAACGATACAAAAATATGTCCTAAACTTGCAACAAATGAAAATATAATAATTTTTTATTAAATGTACTTTTTTATGCTATTTACAGTACTGATAAGTAATGTATCGATTTTTTTTGAGTGGTCAATTTAGACCCGCAATATTGAGTTTTCGGTTGATTTTACCGTAAATTTGACTTCAGATACTGAAAATTGAGACATTTTTACATAGGAATAAATTTTTAGAAATACAATTAATTTTGGTTTTAAAATTAATCGACAGATATAGATAAGCTCTTAGGCGTTAAACGGTTAACCTTCATATAATTGCAGCTTATAATATGATTGCGTTAAGTATTTTATGGAAACAAAAATTTTAAATATAAAATATTTTATTGTTTTAGAATCAACCTATAATATTAATTAGTAATCAAGTGGATTGAAGGGAATTAGAGTTGAGCGAAATTTTTTTTATGTATTCTGTAAAAAGTAGTCATTATTAAGGTATCGCAAAAAATTTTGGTTGAGATCTGTTAAGCTAACAAATAATGAGGTTGCAAAAAAAGCGGAAGATTTTTATTTTTTTTTCGGTCAATCTTTGTGTTTTCTTACGTAACACTCATTTTCCATAAGAATAACATGGTACTGGACATTAATTGGGTGTGATCACTAATTGGTACAGTCACCCTATATTAAAAATACAATTAATCTAATTAAAACTTCCAAAACCCCAAAATTAAAAATTTACAAAAACTTTTTTCCACAGATTGCTTTTTTCTAATATGCTTATAGCTTCAAAGCTTGGCTACAAAGCCAAAACCAATATTTCATCCCTTGTTTAATAAATATAGCTATTTCATTACACGCTGCAAAAAAGATCTACTTTCTTACTTTTGGGCGATCTTTTTTTCGCTTTTAATGAAAAACTATGTGTTGAACACGGGAAAAAATGTAGGAAATTTTACTTAAATCCTATTTTTTTCCCTTGTTGAACAAATAGATATTTTTTTCGATAAAAATAATTATGTAACTTTTAAAATCAATTCTCTATAATAAATACAGTCTTCAAAACTGGTTTTAAAAGTATAGAAAAGTGCATTTAAAAGTTATTGAAGGAAAGAAGGAAAAATATAGATAAGAAGAAACACAACAGCATGCACAGCAGGAATTAAAAAATCTTTCCTATTGTTTATATTATTTCTTGTACACTATATGCTTTCTTCTTTGTCTTACCAATGGGTGATTATATGTATCAAGCAGAAAAATATTAATATTATAGTAATACATATTATATAAAAAAAAAATATATTCAAATTAAATTTTTTTTTTTAGGAGTATAGATCTATATATATATAGATTATATAATTTCGTTGATATAATGCACATTAAAATGTTTTCCATTTGTAAGACAAGGAAGAGCTCATAATTAGAAATAGTGTTTTATCTATTTTTTCTTCTTTGTCTTAAAAATTTTTGAATATCTACTAAGAATTTTTGGTAATTAAATTCAATTTGGTAATTGAATTTTTAAAATAATCAGTGGTGGATACAGGGGGGGGGGTCAAAGGGGTCAATTGACCCCCCCTCATTGGTCAGTTTTACCTTTTTTTAGCTAATTTTACGTTACATAATTAACGCGAAATACCATTTTGACCCCCCCAAAAAAATTTTAAGAACCTTTTTTAGAAAATTTTTTGTAATTTGAAATCAAATGACCCCCCCAAAAAATTTTCTAGATCCGCCTCTGAAATAATTATTATAATTTGTCGACCTTCAAGGATCAATTTAAATTATGTATACGCAATTAATTTTTATCAGAAACCAATTTAAAAATATATACTTAAAGATCAACAAATTCTGATAGTTGTTAAAAAAAATCTTTTTTCATTTTCTTCCGTAAACTTGTGTGAAGTTTCAAATTACCCCCAGGTAATTTAAAAAGCTAATTCTGAAACGTTTTTTCGTCCGTCATGTTGGAAAACCGGAAAATATGCTGGGGTCAAAAAATGAAAATTTTCATTAATAAAAATGTTTTTCTCGACCTCGAAAACCCCCAGGTAATGTAAGAAAGTTCCTTTTATCATGTTTTTTGTTCCGGTATCTTGGAAAATCGGAAAACATTCTGGGGCCAAAAAATAAAAAAATTCATTGATAAAAACGTTTTTTTCGACCTCGAAAACCCTCCGGTAATGTAAAAAGCTTATTCTGAAATGTTTTTTCGTCCGCCATCTTGGAAAACCGGAAAATATCAGGAAAATATGCTGGGGCCAAAAAATACAAAATTTCATTATTAAAAACTTTTTTCTCGGCCTCGAAAACCCCCAGGTAATGTTGAAAGTTTCTATTTTCATGTTTTTTTGTCTGCCATATTGGAAAATCGGAAAATTGTTTTGAATGAAAAATTAAAAATTACGCCTCCAGTGATATCAGATTTCCCTCGTAGGGTTCATTTTCATGCTGAAGGTATTCCAGGAGATGACAGAAATTTCAGGGAGTTAACTCCCTGTTTTAGTTTCAATATAATTATTATTATGGTATTTATAGACCTGACGTGGAGCCCCGTTTCGTAGACAAATTTTATCCTTGATAGGTCGATGGAATTTTCCAACGGGTATTTATGTTTTTTGGGTCGCTGAACCCGAATATGGTATCAGTTTTTACCGAAAATGGTCCAGTTGCCCGCAATAGGCAACTTTCGGTTAATTTTCGGAGATTTTCTTATTTTCGCAAAGGTTACTTATGTTTTTCGGGTCGCTGAACACAAATATGATATTGGTTTTTACCGAAAATGGTCCAGTTGCCCGCAATAGGCAACTTTTGGTTAATTTTTGGAGATTTTTGTATTTTCGCAAGGGATACTTATGTTTTTTGGGTCGCTGAATACGAATATGATATCGGGTTTTACCGAAAATGGTACAGTTGCCCACAATAAGCAACTTTAGGTTAATTTTCGGGGATGTTTTTATTTACGCGAGGGTTACTTATGTTTTAATTTTTAATTTTCAATTTACTAATGATTTTATTGATTCTTTGTTGTATAGGAAAAACTTATTAAATTATTAAATACAAGTCTAAGCGCACATTCGGTAAAAAGAGGTATTGTTTTCCAGTTTAACTAGCCAAAAAACATAAATAATAATAGAAAATGTTTAGAAAATCTAAATAAAATAGCCTAAAATTACCTACTGTGGGCACTTATTTTTAGTAAAAACTGATGTTATATTCATGTTCAGGGACCCGAAAAACATAAGTAACAGATGAAAATGTTAAAAAACCCGCAAAATAAAAACCTCGAAATTCCTATTTTGGGCAACTGAACCATTTTCGGTAAAAACCGATATAATATTCATGTTTAGCAACCCGAAAAACATAAGTAACCCTCGTGTATATAAAAACATCCCCGAATATTAATCTAAAGCTGCCTATTGTGGGCAACTGTACCATTTTCGGTAAAAACCGATATCATATTCGTGTTCAGCGACCCGAAAAACATAAGTACCCCTTGCAAAAATAAAAAAATCTCCGAAAATTAACCAAAAGTTGCCTATTGCGGGCAACTGGACCATTTTCGGTAAAAACCGATATCATATTCGTGTTCAGCGACCCGAAAAACATAAGTAACTTCTGCGAAAATAAAAAAATCTCCGAAAATTAACCAAAAGTTGCCTATTGCGGGCAACTGGACCATTTTCGGTAAAAACTGATATCATATTCGGGTTCAGCGACCCGAAGAACATAAGTAATCCTTGCGAAAATAAAAAAATCTCCGAAAATTAACCAAAAGTTGCCTATTGCGGGCAACTGGACCATTTTCGGTAAAAACCGATATCATATTCGTGTTCAGCGACCCGAAAAACATAAGTAACCTTTGCGAAAATAAAAAAATCTCTGAAAATTAACCAAAAGTTGCCTATTGCGGGCAACTGGACCATTTTCGGTAAAAACCGATATCATATTCGTGTTCAGCGACCCGAGAAACATAAGTAACCCTTGCGAAAATAAAAAAATCTCCGAAAATTAACCAAAAGTTGCCTATTGCGGGCAACTGGACCATTTTCGGTAAAAACCGATATCATATTCGTGTTCAGCGACCCAAAAAACATAAGTAACCCTTGCGAAAATAAAAAAATCTCCGAAAATTAACCAAAAGTTGCCTATTGCGGGCAACTGGACCATTTTCGGTAAAAACCGATATCATATTCGTGTTCAGCGACCCGAAAAACATAAGTAACCCTTGCGAAAATAAAAAAATCTCTGAAAATTAACCAAAAGTTGCCTATTACGGGCAACTGGACCATTTTCAGTAAAAACTGATATCATATTCGGGTTCAGCGACCCAAAAAACATAAATACCCGTTGGAAAATTCCATCGACCTATCAAGGATAAAATTTGTCTACGAAACGGGGCTCCACGTCAGGTCTATTATATTCTCCATCATTTTGATAAAATAGAAAAAGACACAAATTATATATAAAAAAAGTAGCTTAGAAAAAGAAATTCATTTCTTTAGTAGAGGTCAGCCTTTTACACCTATTACTTATACCACCTTACGCACAAAATATGAAACTATCTTTAATTCAGCCAATATAAATATATATTTTGTAGAGGTCACCTAAGTACAAGTTGATTCTGTAATTCCTCAAAGCCGATCAAAAGCCGATAATAAAAACTGCAAAAATTTTTGCAAATTATTTAATTAAAAATACATTCCACATCTAGATTTTGATATTCCCATTAAAAGCATACTATTTTCAAAGCCATTCACAAACAAAAACTGGCAAAAAACCTTATTACAGTTTCAACTTGACCCTTTCAAGAAACTTTTTGCAAAGAAATATTTAACTTAGCTTTATGAAAATAGTAAAAATGGATTTCTAATATCAAATTCTAGGTGTGGAATATATTTTTGAAAACATCATTAGGCCCAATTCTTAAAAAATCCTTTAAAAAGTCACAAAGTTGGTAAGTTACCGAGCGATGAATCCGACATATCCTTAATTTATTTTTTATTTATTTATTTTCTCAAAAACTATTCGGTCAATTATAAAAAAAAAAAATACGTGTAAAATTAAATTATATTTACTTTACTTTCTCCAAGTTTTAGCTTTTTTTTTTGCATTTTAATTCTACCACTCTTAAGACCTTAATTCTACGAAGTTTACAAAAAAATATCTCTAAAATAATACTTTTGTACGAAAAACGTAGTTTTTTCGAAGGTTTTTTATTCATCGCTGTACCGTAGTATCTTCAAAGTATTATTACTTGACAGTATTTAAGAATCTCCGTATGATCTTCGTCAATTCTCTTGTGACAATAACATGAAGTAGAAATTGAAAACTCATGTTATTTTTAGATTTAGATGCCCTATGCAACTTTGCGTAAAAGTGAATTTCTTTATAGAAAACTAATAAAAGATTGGCTCTGTTCTTGTAATCTTTAGTGAGCAGTGACATATAATCCGACTATTTTTTCAATACATCTTTGTTAAATATATTAATATCCTTGGCACCTCTGGTTCGAAAAAATAAACTCCTTAACAACTCTGTAAATAAATAAACGGCTAGATTGCATTGGTTAAATACTTGACCAATTGGTTGAATTAAAAAAAAAAAAAAATCAAATGTAATTGTTGTATATTTTTGAGTTTAATAGGCGGCATCAGTAAAAATATATTAATAAATTGTTGGGTAAATGAGTTAATTTTAGAAAAATTTCGCTAACAATCTAAATAATGTGACTAATATATGAGTAATTCTTAATGAATCCTGAGGGATAGACGAAAGTCAGGAATTTTAAAAAAATATGTGATACCATACTACTTTTCAAATTTCTACCTTCAAAGATTTCGAAGTGGCAACAGTTTTTTGGGTTCCCCCGGAAATTAGAGTATCTTTTTAGCAAAAATTTGAATATTTCTGTATAGCTTTACAAATTAAAACATTAAAAAATCATAAAAATAAATTTTTTTTATTTTACAATTTTCTTAATTTTATAATTTTTTTTTTGTTTTTTATTTTCTAAATAGTCAAATTTTATATTTTTTATTGTAACGAAAATAGTTTTCTGCTTTATTTAGAGAGTAGAAAAATTAAAATACAAAACTTAGTTCAAATTTTACTTAACGATTTAAAAATTAAAATTCGAAAAACAGCTGGCATTTCGAAACCCATGTATCTAAAACCATAAAAAGTGGCTTGGTATCATATTTTTGCATACTTAACTCATTCCACCTGGATTTTTAAAATTTTCAGACTTTTCCATGTATTTTAGGTCAGTTTTACAAGGAATTGCTCATATAGATATTAAAATATGAATTTTATTAAGTATTTGTTATGAATAAGAGCCAATTTACCTTCGTTAGCAAACAACTGTATTTTGCAATCATTTCTACATTTAATAAAAAAAAATTTATAGCAGTTGATGATCAATATATTATAAGTTAAAAAGTTAAACATAACACTGAGCTTGCAGAGAAATATTTGATAAAAAAAATGTCTTTTAAATTTCTTTTTTTTTAATTATTAATTAAAAATAAGCATTATATTCCATTAATTTAATTAAATTATTCAAAATTAAAATGATAAACAATTGCCGCAAAGTAAAATAATGAAATTTCTGCATTAAAGTAAATTAATGAAATTAAATTATGTTTAATTAATTAAAATTTATACAATATGCATAAAACGGAAACGAAATAATTTCATTAAACTAATTGCAATTCCGAATGATGTAGAAATGTTGACGTTCGAGTCAAAATAAAACAATGTTAGAATTTCAAAATTTATAATAGTAAAAATTTTTTTTTCCATTTTTTAAAAAAAGCTTATACTTATAAACTTTTCATACATGTAGCATCTATAAATTTTAGTTTTTTAAATACATGCATCTATGCTTTAATCTCATTTTCAACCCACTTTTATTTCATCTCTCTTTTCATTTTGCATAAATTGTTAAATAGAGAGAAAGAAGGAAAAATCGACTTTTGGCTCCACAGAAAATTAACCCATTTTGATGCACAATGTTCGCTACTATCTCTCTCTTTCTCTCCTATATTATTCTCAAGTTTATCTATTTTCCAATTCATCTGGATTAAAATATGTGTTGGTTTATACATACGTCGAAAAATTTACGTGTGTTGAATATTATATATTACGAAGAATAGGAAGGATTGTCGAGCTTTGACCGAGTTCCTTTGAGAAAAAAAAACTTTTTTTTTTACTGGGTATTTTTCTATATTTTTTACAAAAGAAAAAAATAAGAAGAAAAGTTTCAAAAAAAAAATTATTATTTTATTTTCACTTGAGAGGCTTTTTATATTATTATTATATTACTTGGAATATCTGAATGCTATACATTTTTTTTAGTCATAAGCAAGTAATTATTTTTAAAATTCTTTCATATACGAGTAGATCCTCTACAGTTTGCTAATAAACGAACTCGCATACGTGCATAAATAATTAGCCTAGAACATGTTGAATGAACATTAATAGTGTCCTTCAGTATCCAGAATAATATCAAGTAGAACACTAGTTTTCGAAACCAAGGGTGGTCTAATTCGAGTACAGTATAAATGAGTGCAATTGGTATCCTCAGAACCACTAAACAATCTAGATTAGAAATGCAAAAAGTATCCTCTCTTTGGATACTTTCGAATTTATTTAAAACCATCCTGTTATTTGCCCTTTCTTTCCTTTTCTAAAGTCTCCAATTTTTATTTTAGTGAAGTTGTCTAAAACAATCTGCACAAAATCAGCAAACAGATTTCAAGTAAGATAAAGTACACGGTAGAGCTGCTTTGGTTGAAAATTCAACCAATTGGTTGAATTTTACTATTTTTGGTTGAAATTTCAACCAATTGGTTGAATTTTAAACCAATTGGTTGAATTTTAAACCAATTGGTTGAATTTTCAACCAAAAATAGTAAAATTAAACCAAATGGTTGAAATTTCAACCAATTGGTTGAATTTTCAACCAATTGGTTTAAATTTTCAACCAATTGGTTTAAATTTTCAACCAATTGGTTTAAAATTCAACCAAAATGGTTGAAAATTCAACGAAAAGCTAAAATAAAAAATAAAAATGTAGTAATTATAATACAGAGTAAAAAAATTATCTCTGCATCTATAAAAAGTGCAATAATTTTATAATATATGTATGATATTATATGAACTAGTGATTTTTTATATATTATTATTGATGAGAAGCTGATGAATGACTAATTAAAAAGGTTACTGAATCCATAATTTTTAAATTTAAACTACAATGATATGTGAGATTCTTGGTGTATTATTAATACCATTAATAATTTTTTGAAAAATTAATTTTAAAAATAAATATATTTTTAATAGATGAAACCTTATCATCATAGATCACAGATTGTTGTGGTCACAGTCTAGTTGTTATTGAGTCCGGCCCTTTCCCACTCCAAAAGAAAATTGGAGCTGTGGAAAGGCGATTTTTATCACAGATTTTTATATATCTTTAGGCCCGGCTTGAATTGAAAATAAGTAAAAATTTTGCATAAAATTTAATAACCATTTTATAAAAAAAAACCACAAATAACTATTCTATTTAAAATATCGCTATTTTAACAATTATTTATTTTAACAAATAAAATATTTAAAACGGAGGAACCGTTAATATTGTTTATGTTTTCAATTCAAGCCGGTCCGGCTTAGGTCCTAAAGTTATAAAAATAGGCAATAGCCGTTTCACAGCTCCAATTTTTCGTTGAAGTAGGGAAGGGTCGGGAATTGTAAATTATTGGATAATTGGCCGAGTAATTGACTCTATTCTATTATTTTTAGTCAAATACCAACATTAAAATATGTTGCAAAAAAATGTTTTATTTTACGAGATAATGGTGAAGCTGGGAGTTGACGGAGAGAAGAGGGCTCAAGGGTGAGCGTATTTGGAAGAACTTTGATTTAGGGACTTAAAATAATTCAGTCAGAATTAAATTTATCTAAAGGCTTAAAAGTCAGAATTAAATTTATGTAAAGGCAGCCTTTCAGAGTAATACTGGATTTTAGAGAGGAATATTCTGATAATTCAAAATAACTATTTATGGTAAATTAAATTATTGGATTCAAAATCGGTAAATTTTGAACAGCCTCAAATTAGCTTCATGAAAATTAGATTTGATTTTCGAGATAAAATTTAATTAAAAAAGGTCTCATAAATCTTTAAAATTTAGTTCCAAATGTAGTGAAAAAAAACAAGCGATGAAAACCGTTTTTTGAGAATAAGAAATACCAAATAAATTTTGTATGGTAAAATAACTACTATAAATATATTATTTTTAAAGGGCAAAATACTTATAAGATACTTATTGTGTTATAAACTAAAAATTTCTCATAGTAAAAAATTTTAGTATTTTATCAATAGGTATTAGGGGTGTGTGGTTACCCGAGAGTCGACCCAAGTGCCCGAAATTTTGGGTTTTTTGCTTTGAGTTGGGTCAAATTTGGTGTATCTATGGAAGCTTTCGATTCAAAAATTCAAGTGCATACCTTTTCCGAAAAGTTTCGGGCTTCACACGAAATCTGACCTGCAAAAATTTTACAAAAAATACCAAAATTTCGGGTACCCGACCCGACTTTCGGGTCACCGCACACCCCGAATGTAGGTATGCATCCGTAGAATATAATATTTTAAAACAGATTCTGTTATTATAAATTTTATTTTATATACATAAATTTCGATTAGGAAATCATGTTAAAAAGACAGTATTCTGCGCGCGGCCATTCTAGTATATTACAAAATTAATGCACTTTTTATAGATGCAGAGATAATTTTTTTACTCTGTATTATAATTACTACATTTTTATTTTAGCTTTTGGTTGAATTTTCAACCATTTTGGTTGAATTTTAAACCAATTGGTTGAAAATTTAAACCAATTGGTTGAAAATTCAACCAATTGGTTGAAATTTCAACCATTTGGTTTAATTTTACTATTTTTGGTTGAAAATTCAACCAATTGGTTTAAAATTCAACCAATTGGTTGAAATTTCAACCAAAAATAGTAAAATTCAACCAATTGGTTGAATTTTCAACCAAAGCAGCTCTACCGTGTAGACATAAAGAACAATCATTTCTATAAGTCAATGGATGAAGCTTACAAAATCAAATCTCAATCTCTTTATGAAAGGGTGAGGAGCTTGAGCTAATCAACTTTATCCAAATCCAAATTCATCAATCTAATAATGCTATTGAGAGAAGTATGAAGTTATACTGTCAAACATAGAAAAAAATTTCTATTATCAGAGATTTTTTTTTACTTACCTAAATAATTACAAATGTCTTGAAACTTCAATAAAATTAAAAAAAAATTCCATCCTCTGATTTTTACTGTCAGCTCACGATACAAAAAGACTTGAAAATATTTTCAGAACAAGAAAAGAAATTTCTTTGACAAGTCAATTAATCGAAAAATATTTCAAACTATCTCAAAGTATCTTAAACTTAATAATGGATTCCATTAAACACTAACTAGAATAGGAGGTATAAGATAAAGTCAAGATAACGGCAGACAAGAAGTTTGTTTCAAGTAGATTGAACTAAGTAACTACGAAGAATACTTTTGGCTGCAAGTCACTGATAAGTACACCGCGTCTATTAGATGGCTGAAAAAGCGTCTGTAAAGGATTGAGTCCTACATAACCGTATTGGCGAAAACCTTGGTAAAGAAACTAACTTCTCTATTATGAGGAGCTTATGACGCCTCCATGCCTTAGTCCACTGCTCAACTTCTGAAATTGCGAACTTCCAAAGGAAAAGATACAGGGTTTGCCAAGCACCGCAGGGAGTACGGGATTGTTGGCGATTCACCTTAGTGAAGCAGATTGCTAAGTGATGTTCTTTGCGAGAATATCAATGATGAGCCTTGAAACATTAGGTACAAGTTATAATCGGTAAACTAAGCTTAGACTCGGAAGCAAAATGTTCACGGAAACGATGGAGAGGGTAGTGGACGCATTATTTCTTGATCAACCAACCATTAACAAAGCCATGAAAGGAATAAAGAATGGTAAGACATCAGGTTTCGATGAGATACCAATAGAGGCTTTTAAGAGAGAGAGTTTAAATTAATCCTTGCTGGACATGTTTAATGCTTTAATGCTTGTATAGTGGCAGAAATATTTCCTATCGGGAATGTCTTGCTTGGAACTAATAAAACACTTCTAAGTTCACTCAGGTCTTAATAACGTTAGTTGTATTAAAAAAAGCTTTTCCGTTAAAAGTCTTGGAAAACTTTTCTTACAAAGAAGCGTTATTAATTTTCTTGGCAAAAAAATAGCGTTTGCTAATTTTTTCTTGATAAATTATTAAAAATGACGTTCTCATAAAAAAAGATAATTCGCATTAAAATTCAAGGCTAGAAATTGTCAAGGTATTTAGTACGCAAGTATTAAATCCAATTATATTTCGGTAATATTATAATAACATTCGTAATGCTAATTTATTATTATCAATTATAAATATTTATGATTTGCTTAAAACAATTCAACCTATAAGTATTTAAGACACGTGTAAAAATACTTCGTACACGATACCCTTCTTAGTAATAAATTGTAATAATAATT
The DNA here is from genome assembly GCA_022575985.1 of Anagrus nilaparvatae. NCBI lineage: Eukaryota > Metazoa > Arthropoda > Insecta > Hymenoptera > Mymaridae > Anagrus > Anagrus nilaparvatae. The sequence goes on along the minus strand of JAKSXM010000247.1, from coordinate 23,113,671 downwards.
GACAATTTTTTTTTTCTCGAATAAATTAATATGACGTTTGAAGTAACTGTATAAATAAATAATTATTAAAATTTTGTAAGAGAAATTTTTAAAGATTATGAATAATTCATGTATTTGTGTCAATATTTTTTCGAAGGATATGTTATTATAAAGTATAATCTTTTTCTTTATTTTTTACTCGTTTACGTTTTTTTATGCATAATTTACTAACTAGATTTTTAAACAAACAATCAATGTTCTGTTTAACAAAATTTAATTTAATCAATTATTTTACTGAATTATTAATTAACCTGGTCCTTTGTAAGATTCTACTGTAATGATAAAAATCACCTGCAAAAATAGGGGTTGTTGTAATTACTCGACATTAGAAAACTTATTATTTACATGGTCTTTAGTCAATTTTATTCATTTCTCTAACATGGAGCAGTGTTCCAGAAAATATATTAATGAGTTTGCTTTTGATAAAAAAAACAAACTGTTATTTCAAAGAAATGTCGAAACCTTACAGTTTAATTAACAGTCTCATGTTGGATAAAAATTAAGTTTGTATAAAAGTTAATTTTTCATTAATTTTATTGCAAATATCTATTTTTATAAATAATAAAAAATAAAGAAAGATAATGAAAAACCACAACTGCTAATTGGTATGAAAATGTGACCAGTTAAAAAATATCTTTGAAGAAAAGTTTTCTTATAAAGCTTGAGACCAGAATAAGACCAATTCTAAATGATGCCAAGGCAAGCACATCGACTATGGGATTGAAAGCATAAAAAAATTATTAATTAATTCAGAAAAATTTTCTACTTTCCTAATCAAATAACTTTTTTTTAAAATTGAATTTTATTAAACAAAAAAGTTGCTTAACTACTAATGTAAAAAATCCATTAGAGTACCGATGCACTCTTAATATAATTTTAATAAAATTCATTCTATGATACCGACAGCATGAAGTATAATAACACATTTTTTATAAACCCTTTTTATATTTTTTAATTTGCATTAGAATTTCACTTGCGCAAGCTCTACATTATAACATTGATATCATATTTAATGTATTGAGAATATTCGTGCGTAAATACGAGTATGCATTTTAAAATACATAAATACAGAAAAGTTTTAAATCGTCTATTGATAATTTCAATTTTAATTAATTAATACTTACAATTCTGTAGCAGCCTCCATTATTGATCAAAACCTGTCTTGGAAAAATCAGTCTTTAAAGTACAGCAAACCCAAAAAATGAAGTTTTTCGGAAAATAACTACACTCTGTGTCCTACTTTCACAAAGCACATAGAACTCAAAGTATCACAAGATGATCACACACAAATTCACAATGTTTATGGGGCACAATAAAAAAAGTAAATAAATAAAATAAAAATAAAAATCTGTTCTATATTTTTTCCAGTTTAAAAAACCGGAAGTGTCTAGTGCAGCTTTAGCTTATAATTTTGCTTTGAATACTTGAAAATTCACTCATCAGAGGATGTAGGGTCACTCTTTTAATCTGTGCCACCTTGGGTGGTAATATATATGTCTGTTCACTGATACTATATCTCCCCCCTATTGCTTTTTTTTTTATTTTACAAAATAACACTGATCCCTTCCTGCTGATTGGCCCGTTTCATAATAATAAAGACCTCGATATGCCGTGTACAATTTTTATAATTATTATCTATAAAAAGCTCTTACTACCTTAGCTAACTACCAAAAATTAACATTTTCTCATTTTTTTCATATCAACATCTACGATCAATTTCATCCGGATATCGATCTAATCTTGTTCGCTCTGAGCTTTACGGATGATGAGAAAGATCGACTTCCGGTCTAGGGCACTTGACGAGACACTTGTTATCTGGAGTATATTTACGTGGGTGTTTGTGTGTATCGATGTTTCCTTTAATATTTATTCTGCTTCAGCTGTACCTGGAACAAAAAAGAAATTCCCAAAGATTAGTTTTTATTATACTTTTTAGATACTATGCTGAATTATTCAGAGCGTAAAAAAGATATCATAAACGTGTATTTTAAAATATCGAAATGTAAGTGCCAAGCTTTCTGTTTACCCTATTTGTACATTTTTGAAAAAATCTAAAAAATAATTATTATGGATTTTGAGAAAGACTCTCACTGCAATTTTGGTGGCTAAATCGTGAGTCTAATAAATTAGAGTAAAGGCTAAATACTTTTAATTTCAATAAAATTTCAATTAATCTTTTGATAAAAATTTTCAAAAATGAATAGCAGTTGAATGGCGAGATGAGGCCAAAGTCAATATCTGAACTGATAGATGAATTTTTCCCGATCAGTATGAAACGTATAAAAATTATTTATAAAACCTCCACAGATGATCTGTTTTTAACAAGTTCAACATTCGTATTTATTTTGTATATTGTTTGAATTCAGTACTGATAGAATGGAGAAAAGTTTTGAAAAAAACGATAATAAGCAAATTGAATAAAAATAATTATAATAGGTTAATAAACTTTTTGTTATTTTAATTGTATAAAGAAAATAATTTTCATTTGGATTCTATAAAAAAAAATTAGTTGAATTCAACCCAATAAAGCTTTCGTCAGTATCACGTTGAATGAAACGTGTCTCTGAAATGCACGTTGTTCAATGAATAACTTTATTGTATGATTTCTTTGTTTTCTTATTAGACTTCGGTAAATTATGTTTATATTTGTTTAGCTAAAAGATTTATACCATCAATTGCTTATTTATTTTTAATTAAAATTTAATAACAAGTTATAGCTTATTCATTTTTAAGATACTGATTTTTTCAGGAAAGTGTATTTTTTTCGATCATATTTATTATTATTTAAAGGAAGGTTTCAAAAAACTTTTTTAAAATTCCTTAGTTTTGTCCTGACAAAGTATGAAAATGGTGTCTATTTGGGCAAAATTTTTCTCAGAATCCAAAGGCGAATGTAATTGTTTAATTTTTTTTTTCAATAATCGTCATAAAATATCAAATATTATGCATTTTTTTTTGTAACGGTCTAATATACACACATTCGTAAATATAAATTTTAAGAGTTTAAAATTTTTTTCATCAAGAGACTCTTTTCATTGTTTTATAATCTAAATATAGTTCATTATGTCCATTAGTCATTTATCTTTGATAATAATCAATGGTTAAAAGAAGACTTTTTATATTTTAGTAAAAAGAAAATCTAGGTCAGAAAAGAGCGTTGTCAGATTGTGACCGAGGTAAAAGCTCTCGGGAAACACGCTGATAGTATTCGCTGAATAAAGAAAAAAAAAGAACAATAAAAAAATTTTATTTTCTACCAAAAATTTATCTTTTTTAAGTTCACACTTTGTTATTTTCATTTGTAATATTGAATCTCAAAGTTTTAAAGTAAATTGTAAATTCTTCAAATTCAATTGATAACGTTTGCGAAAAAATATTGATGAACTGTTTGAATGCATTTGTTTAATAAATCTCTACAATAAAAAGTCAGCGAGGTCAGCAAGGTCAGCATTGGGCTTGACCTTTGCATCCTGTTTTAGCATACAACTGCATGCAAGATCAAAACCCATATTTTATCCCTTAGTTTTATTCGATCAGTGTAAAAATAGTTCAGCTTTTTCAAAACTTTGAAGAATTTGAACAAAAAATGTATCTTTTATCATGATTTCTAATATTAATTTTTATTAGAAAAATTAAGTAAAATAAAAAATAGTCAGGCAGCAATTACTATTTAGTGGTTTGAACAGTTCAAAATTCCTGCCAGATAGAAGGAAGAGTAAAAAATAAAACTTGAAAGCAATAATATAATACAAAAGCGAATACTCAGAGAAAAGAGCAAGAGTTTATATTTGGTGAGTGACTTGTAACTTACAGTACATAGCCTGGTTTCTAATACACAACTAACTAACCTAGGCCAATATATACAAAACAGAAATTTAAATAACTAAAAATGCAGTATTATTACATTTTTTTTATTTCCATCACTATATATAAGCAGTATACTACAATACTTTTTTACGAGCCATCAAAAATATGATATACATTCAGGCAATGAAATGTCAAACTTGTATTATTATCAAGAGGTCAGCATTTTTTTTTATATTAATGAGCTTTATGTAATATATATTTTTTGTCATTATTGCAAAAATATCTGTTATTCTATACAAAAGAAATTTAGGTTAGGTTATAGTGTGTGTACATATTACACATACATACATCTCTATATTTTATTAATTAATAAAAAAGTTAATAACGTCCATATTTTAAACCTCACTTATTAATTAAAAATATTAGCAATAATAAAAATCGACAGTTTTTAAATTTATTAAATGTAATCTTTTTGCAAGCTTAGGTCTCTAAGATAAATTAATATTTAAAAAGTAAGTCAAAAACTTATAAAAAAAATTACTAGTCGATTCATTTGTTCTAAATGTTGGTTTCAAATTGCCGGAAGAAAGTTTTAATTCCATCAGTGCTAGTATGCTTTTTCTGGATTAACTTTATTAATAACATATATTAACAACAGCCATATTAATTCTACAGATAATTGTAGAATTTGAAAATCTTACTGCCTTCTCTCAATTCATCAGATACCTGTGACGTACGACTAGCTCATCCTAAATCATCCTTCAAAAGTTCTATTATTATAATTTTTGTAAATACCGAATTATTGCAGCTCATACACGTGTCTTAAAAAGTTACATAATTATTTGATAACAAAAGATATTGATTTAGTATTCCAAAATTAAGAAGCTGCTAGTGCATTGTTTGGTAGAAAGAATTTTTGCTGTACAAAATTTAGATTTTCAGTTTTTTTGGCACTGTGCTGAAAATTTCTTGATTATATGGAAGAAAGAAATAAGCTCTCATGCATTTATATCAGTTTCTGACTTATAAACAATATTTCAGTCTAGAAGTTTAAATCCTGTTTAATTCGCTAATAAATTCCCGTACAAACACTGTTTTTGACAATTTCAGTAACTCTAATTGACTAATTGAATAATCCTGGACCTACAATAACATTTAAAATAACTTTAAGATTAAGTTTAATCCTCTTAGGTTGGATCGTCGTAAATAGTCGTGTGAGTAACTTTTTCGTGTATTAGTGAGTAAATTACATGCATTTTTTCATCACTATCTCTTTCGCTCTTGAGTGAACTCTCTGTGGATTGAGTCCGTAAGAATTTTAAAGGTTGGTTTTTTTGCGACTTCTTTAAAAAATCATATTTAGATTTAGGGCCAATGTCTTATTAATAACAACCCTTGACTTGACGTCTCTGAAAGTATGCTTAGACCTGAGGTAAATTATAAAATCGTAAATTTACCGAGTTAGAGTCTAATCTTGCTACAAGATCGTGACATTCTAAAATACTTTGTTCATCAAAATCTTATAATATTGGTAATCTCAAAAACCATGTGTATGTTTTACTAGTCCTTGTCTATTGCCCACCTGATGTACCACAGTTTGGATTCAAGCCGTAGATAAATTTTCTCCATCTATGTTGGTTAAAAAGTACACTGTAAAATGTACCTTTCTTAGATTAACAATAAAAATAGAATATTTTCGAAAAATTAGTAAATTTTCAAAAAATTTTGTAAATATTCGATAAAAATCGTAAATTAACTAAATTTAGTATATTATCGAAAAATTCGAGAATCCTCGATTTTTTTTCGTGATTTTAAGAAAAAAGTTGTAAATTCACAACTATTTTTCGGAAATTTACAACTATTTTTTGTAAATGTTCGAAAAAAAGTTGTAAATTATCAATTTTTCTTGTGAATTCACAAAAAAAATTAAGAATACTCGAATTTTTTGTTAACATACTAAATTTAGTAAATTTACGATTTTTTTCGAATAATTACAAAATTTTTCGAAAATTTACTAATTTTTCGTAAATTTTCTAATTTTTTTGTTAATATAAGAAAGTTACTTTTTACAGTGTAGCAGGACATTTTAAAATTATCATCGAACGGGTTCTGGTCCCACCTGAGCAGCAGATCTGTCATAGCATTTAAAACTTTCAGTTACACGAGCAAAAACTAACTGTGTAGCATTAAATACTAAAACGACCCAGACCATTTTCTTTGGTTCATCTAAGACGATAAATTTAAAGAATTTAATATTCTTAATATAGAAAATTACTTTTGTGATACTGATTGATTATTATTGGAGTTAAATTAGCTGGTACACTCTAATGAAGTTTTTTAAAGTGAATATAGTGATTACTGTCTTAAAATCATCAGATTCTGTAATTCGAAATCACTTCGCCAACGTCTAATAGAATTTTTCGTAGTTCCATGCCTAGATCACAACCTTTTATCTTGATGCTTCTGATGAACTAGGTTTGTGCAACTACATAGATTTGTAAAATTTATTACCAGATATACAAATATGGATGAACATATTTTGGCATTTTTTTGTTGAGTTTTTGACTGTACTAAAATAGACTTATCGACTGATTATTGTTAATTAAATGAATAAATAATTAATTTACCTTCTATTCAGATATGTTGAAAAAGATTTTTGTTTAACAATTTGGGATTTGATATGATGAAAAAGTGAACTATTTTGCAATGGGAAATAAAGGTAATAATAATTTAATCTGAAAATAAAAATAAAAAAAAATATAAATGGAATTTATATGTCATTGTACTACTATGAATTCATTAGAATAAATAGGTATTTATTTAAATGAGGCTCTTGACAAAAATCAACAATGATTTTATAAAGTGCTATTGATAATGAAAATTAAATTGATTTAGTCACATTTCATAGAATTTATTTTAAATTTATACAGAGGTAGAGGTACAATATATTCAATATTATTTAATCAGGTCAAGTTTTTTTTTTTTATTTTAACTTTTTATCAAATACTAAAATTTTAAATTAAAAATTCTCATGAAATTTTAGTAATTATGCCGAATTTTATTTGGCTAAAAATATTCATTCTTTTTTTATTTTGTATTCCTCTATAGAGAATCCAAAATATTTTCGCAATTTATTTTCGAAAGTACCGAAATCACTATGTTCGCTCATATATATTGAATAAAAAATTGTTATTATGAGCGTAATAACGTGAGAATAGCATTTAAAAAGCAAGTTAATTTTAATTATCTTTCGACCGCAGAAAGTTTTATATTATAAAATTTTGATTGCTTCATTCACAGATTAACATTAATTAAAAATTCAAAATACAATTTATTTATTTGTTCATTTTAAAAATATCGTACGTAATTTTTGAAGAACAGCGGAATGTCTTTATTTCTTTATAAAAATTATAGAAATAAAGCATTGAATAAATAACAGTAGAAGCAAGCTTACAAATTAGAGATTTAACGATGAATGTCATTCGCGTAATTAAATAAATATCGTGTATTCTAAACGGAAGTTACGTTTTTAAAAATGTTTAATTTGTTTATTTTCTTGATTGCACGAAATTTTGTGCACATAGTTTGGGCTCTTTTTACAAAAAGTATTTTTGCTTTTTTATTTATTTTCCAAAAATTTGAACTATTATTTTTTGGAATCCGAGTCCATCAATGAAAGTACAGCTTTGTTTCATCAGAAGAACAGTTTATTAGATCTGGACTCAAGAGAAATTTAAATATGTTTATTTTTATTAAATAAAAGAAACCACATTATAATTAGCCATAAATAAATATTTCAATTTACTAATTACATAAAACGCATAAAAAGTATCGCGGCGTTAAAATAAAAATTTGCAAATTCTCAAGTACAAAGATAAAAATTATAATTACATAAAAGATACGTAATCTTTTTTTTTTAGCAGGAATCCATAAAAATTCAAAAGATAAAAAATTAAATATGCTTTAAAAATATGAAATTATCATAAAACCACCATTAAAACACGTAATACGTTAAAAAATATTTAAAAATTAAGAGATAAGAATGTTGAGAAAAGCTCATTAAAAAATATAACTGAAACGTGTGCTTTATCTTAATCTTTGAGTTATTGAATTGTCAACAAGTGAAACGTTATTATTATTCGATGAGTAAGTACTGAAAAGATTTCAATTGAAATACCTCGACTTTTCTAATTTGCCATTTACTACTCTTGAATAACGTAAATTAAAAAGGAAAATAAATAAATAAAAGCTTCTCTTTGATTGCGTTATGTGCTTTGAGAGATTCCTTCAGAGAAAAGCCACAGGCTCCAATAACGTATTATAATAAAACTGATCAACTATAATAAACATAATACCCATGTTCTCAATTGCTTTGTCAATTTAACCACAGGCAAATGAACTTTTGTTCTTATTGTTTTATTTGAATTGAAGATACCTGAGCTTTTAATCAATTTTTCAAAGCACTTTTTACTTTTTCAATGCACAAATATAACACTCGCGCACATTAGCGAGAAGAACCTTTCAGAAGCACGTCACGATCACTTGTGCAGAAAATAAAAACCGGCGAGCGAACTACTGACTTCTCTGACAAAAAAGAAAAAATAACAGCCAGCGTACTAACTGTTGCATATATACGAGCGGCTATACATGTAATTTTAAATAATGCAATAATATGATGAATTAAGATAGAAGAAGAAAGCTATATATCAGCGTACATGTATCAAAGTGGGAGAAAAATTAATCAAAGTATACTACGTTAATGGATTGGAGAAAAAACAAAATAATATAGTGGGGAAGCACTAGAGTATTATTAATATTTGCTCAATATTATTTTTATAAAACGATTATTAATTTGCATTAACTATAGACACAACATTTTCAATCTCCATTTATTTTTCTCTTTTTTTGGGCTACAGCCAATTTTACAGTTTTTTTCATTTTCTCATTTTCATTGAGAGAATAGTAAACAATTGTTATGTATTACCAATTTCTTGATGTTTTCATTTTTATAAGTAGGGGTGTGCGGTTACTCGACTTTTCAGCTAAACTCCAAATGTTTCAGGACTTGGCAGGTACGATTTTGAATCGAAAAATTTCTTGACTTTACGATTCTATGAAAATATTATCGAAAATTTTTCGTTAATCATATACTAAATGTCTTGTTTTTCAATACAGGTATGATATTGGGCACGTTTTTTCTTACTCTATTTTTACTCCTTAAATAATTTTTCTTTTTAATATTTATAGAATTGTATAGAATAACATAGAATCCAGAAAAATTTTTGATTCAAAATTGTAGATACAGATTTGACCTGGCACGGAAAAAATTAAAATCAGGTACCCGAAGAAGAGTATTCTCCTAATATGTTAATATTTTTTATTAAAACTTTATTTGCAAAATTTTTTTGAATTTCCACGTGAATTTTGGAGTATTCTGAGAGAGTTTTTCAAGCTCGATACGCTAAGTTTCTAAAAAAAACGATAAGTATATTAACCTTAGGTGGGTTTTCGGGTAAACATAAAGAGTTTTGATCCGAAATCTGATTTTAAAAAAAGACAGAACTTTCGGATTGATGAGCCAAAAATTTGATAACCGCTCTAGTTATAAATATCATATTGGTTAGAAAACGAAACAAATTTGATAAAATAAAATTTAATAAAATAAAACTATTTGGGATTTTTTTTATTATTATTAAATAATAAGACCTTTCCAGACAATGATAAAATTCTTAATCAGCCACAAGAATTAGTTTGTTTGTTTATTACGTTGAAAAAACATCCAGAATACCCTCAGTTGCGATATAATGCTCTAAATTAGCAGATCAGAATCTTTCTTGTGTTAAAATTTCTCCTCCAGTCATTATGAAAAGAGTTTTAAAAAAAATTTTTTACTAAAATTAAAATATTGAAAATGTAGGAAAGAAGAAGAAGAAGAAGAAGAACAACTTATTTCTTAATCATAAAAATAATTTTATAATTTATAATTATTACAAAAAGATGGTAATTAAGAATTTCATTTATATATTTTTTAATGATTATTTGTTATAAGAAAGAATAGTTATTTTTCTGTATTAGGTACTATCGGTGTTGACCCAGTTTAATATTAGTAAGTTATATTAAAACAATAAGTCTACGTATTATATTGGTAGTATATTTTGATAAAAAAAGCTTTAAATATTAATATACTTGAAAATAATCTCACGTTTTATATACTTATTTCTGTACTTTATATAGCAGAACAGAGTGTACGTAGAAAATTTTTTTCCTTTTTCCTTTTTATTTTATTATGAAAAAAAAATTCCAATAATAAAAAATAAAAAATATTCTATTCTTCTTATTTTATACAGTCATTTTTGAAAATTTTCAGTAGTTTTAACATAAGTTTCGTCAAAGTACAGACTGATTAATTTCCTAAAAAAATTTCGCAAAATCCATTTTTAAGTTCTGCAAACTCACCTGCATGTCTTGAAAAATTTGTTGCGATATTTTCTTTTAAAAAGATTCAAAACATTCTGCAAAATTACTCATATAAAAGAAATTGCAAATTAGCCAAAAAAATGCTAGTAATTATATAATGTGTCTATATTTTGAGTAGTGTATTTTAATAATAACGACCTTTGTGTTGCTCTAAAGAGAGATTTATTATTTAACAATTAATTAATTTAATATTTTACATTGAATAATTATTGTACATTACCTAAAGAGAGAAACGACAATTAGGTCTGTTTCTCTACATGTTGAAATTACTACTAAAGACTTATCTCTAAGAAACTATACATTACATTACATTACTTTATCTTTACAATACGTGTCTACTTTTATTTAGCTATCTTAAACTGAAGGTCACACTAATAATTAAAGAGGCTATTACAGGTAGGCTCGTTACATCTCCCCTCCTCGGCCAAGAAATTGATCACAATTTCTATGATATTATACAGACCGACACTCAATCCCATTTTCATAATATTTTATTACTGTGTTTATAACATATTTGTATTTTCAAAAATTGATTTATACATATTATTAACTTTCTTCATTTTAATTACTTTGATTTTATTTTTATAATTTTATTTATTTTCTTTATTTTAATAAATTTAACGTTTATTTAAATGTTATATTGAAATTTGTAAATTAATTTTATCTATGTTTTAAATTTTATCTTCTGCAATCTTGATTTTTCTGATTCCTTAAGAAATCGTATTATATGTAGCAAATCTTCTACAATCTTAATTTATTTATTTTTTTTTTTTTTTGTAGCTCGTATCTTCTACCATTTTGATTTTTCTGATTCCTTAAGAAATCGTATTGCATGTAGCAAATCTTCTACAATTATAATATTTCTGATTCCTTAAGAAATTGTACATTATATGTAGCAAATCTTCTACAATCTTAATTTATTTATATTCTTTTTTTGTAGCTCGTATCTTCTACAATTTTGTAAATATTTGACTTAACTCGTTCTGAGTTCAGCGGTCTATTTCCAAAGTAGGCTTAACTCAATGAGTTCAGAGGCCATAAAAATTATTTGACTTAACTCGTTTTGAGTTCAGAGGTAAATTTTCAATGAGGCTTAACTAAAATTAGTTCAGAGGCCATAAAAATTTTCTAATTTATTAAAAAATCATATTTATTTAATTAATATTATTCAAAATTATTTAAAATTTTGAAAAAATTTTTTTGTGATGACATTTCTATTAATATTATTATCTTAATTTTTTTTTCTTTTTAATTTTATTAGATTTGTAATATTTTTCTATTTATTTAATTACTTCAAATTATTTATTTATATCAAAACGTTTAAAATTTTCTTCACAAAATTTGTATTATTTATTTTTATCTTTTTTTATTATTTAATTTTTCTTATATTTTTGAATTTATACAATTTTTATAGTTTCTACTTTTTTCTTCTTTTTTTATCAAATTTCTATTATTATACCATTATTTCTATATTGTATATATGTTTTTGAATTCATTATATTTTTTTATTAATTCTATTTGAAAAAAAATTTTTTGTAATGTTTTTGAAACTATATATCAAATTTTTATTTAAATTTTCAGTTTTTATATATTTTATAATGCCTTAAATTTTTATTAATTCAATTCTTAATTTTTTAAATTTTATTTAATCTGTTATAAAATTTTTATTAATTCTATCTTCGATTCTTATGATTATTTGTTTTTTCAATCACGTAAATCTATATTAATCTATTTTGAACTTATTTCAAGATATTGATTGTTTCAAATTTCTTTTAATCTATTTATTATTTATTTATTTATTTTTTTTTTATTGTTTTTGATTCTATAAAACTTTTATTGTTTCTTTTTTTTTTTTATGTTTATATTTAATGTACATCTTTATCTAGCTTGTCTTAAAAATGATAACATTTTCTTTACCAAATATGTTTATTATTTCTGTTTTGAACATCTAATTTTTTTTTATTTATCAAATTTTTATTGTTTCTAGATTTAATTTTTTTCACTCAAAATTTACATTCTTTTTATCTTTTTAATTAACTAAGTTCTATTTATTCTATTCTGATTATTGTTAAACATTTTTGAATTTATCAAAGTTCCATTAATTCTATTATAAAATTTTCTTTCTCGTTTTTTAATAATTTTTTTTTTTTTGAAATTTATAACTGTATATCTTATCTGTCTTATAAAAAATGGTATATATTCATTTTATGAAATTTTTACTGTTTCAATTTTTGAAGTTAATAATTGAATTTATTATCTGTATTATCTCAAATAAAGACTATAACGTCATCTATACTATACAAAATTTGCATTTTTTCTATTTTTTTAATTTTTGTTATTAACCTTGAAGTATTTAAATTTGTATTACATTTTAATTTTATATATGTATTTTTCTATTTCTAATTTATAAAACTTTTATAAATTCTAATTTTAATCTATAAAATTTGTGTATTTATACTGATTTATTATTATTATAATTTGTTTATTTTTTTATTTTATTCATTTATATATTTATATTTCTTTTTATGCTATTGAATTTTTGAATTTATTAAAAAATTTTATTGACTCTAATTGGTTCCTCATAGAGGAACCTTTGTGATAGATGAAATTTTGATTTTTGATTTTTTGGCATATAAGCACGTTTTGGGACCTCAGGAAGCTAAAAAACCGGTTTTTAAAAAAAGTCTGTATGTGTGTGTGTGTGTGTGTGTGTGTGTGTGTGTGTGTGTGTGTGTATGTATGTAACCGGTGAAATTTCACAACCATTATGGAATTAAGACCTAATTTTTTTTTCAAAAATTTTTTCATCAAAAAATCTCAAACTACTTTTTTTTTTTTTTAATTTGGATGTAATACCTCATTTATTTCCACGAAAGTACTTATATTTGAAAGTACGATTTTTACTCGATAACTCGAATCTGATAACTAATTTTTTGAAAATTTTTTTCTCAAAATTTTTTTCACCAAAAAATACAAAAAATACCAATTTTTTTTTTCTTTACGGACGCAGTACTTAATTTATTTCTGTGGAAGTACTAGTTTTAGAAATATCGTTTATAGCATTTTTTTGGACCTGATACTTAATTTTTTCAAAATTTTTTTCTCAAAATTTTTGTCGCCAAAAAATACAAAAAACGCCAAAATTTTTTTTATTTTAGGACGTAATACTTAATTTTTTCCTATGAAAGTACGAATATCTAAAATTATCGTTTGTAAAGGATTTCTCCATCTGATACGTAATTTTTCGAAATTTTTTTTTTTCAAAACTTTTTACATAAAAAAATTAAAAAAACACTATATTTTTTTTTCTTTTTGGATGTAGTACCTCATTTTTTTCCATAAAAGTACTGATATCTAGAAGTATCGTTTTTACTCTATATCTCAAATCTTATAATTTATTTTTGAAAATTTTTTTCTCAAAATTTTTTTCACCAAAAAATACAAAAAATACCAATTTTTTTTTTCTTTACGGACGCAGTACTTAATTTATTTCTGTGGAAGTACTAGTTTTAGAAATATCGTTTATAGCAATTTTTTGGACCTGATACTTAATTTTTTTAAAATTTTTTTCTCAAAATTTTTGTTGCCAAAAAATACAAAAAATGCCAAAATTTTTTTTATTTTAGGACGTAATACTTAATTTTTTTCTATGAAAGTACGAATATCTGAAAATATTGTAACCGGTGATATTTCACAAATAATTTCTAATAAATTTTATTTTGGAATTAAGACCTAATTTTTTTTTCCAAAATTTTTTCATCAAAAAATCTCAAACTATTTTTTTTTTTTTTAATTTGGATGTAATACCTAATTTATTTCCATGAAAGTACTTATATTTGAAAGTACGATTTTTACTCGATATCTCGAATCTGATAACTAATTTTTTTTAAATTCTTTTCTCAAAATTTTTTTCACCAAAAAATACAAAAAAAAACTTAATTTTTTTTTATTTTTAGATGTAGTACCTAATTGATTTCTATGACAGTACTAGTTTTAGAAATATCGTTTATAGTAATTTTTTGGACCTGAAACTTAATTTTTTCAAAATTTTTTTCTCAAAATTAAAAAATCAAAATAATTAAAAAATCTGTAATATTTTTTTTTTTTTAGTGTAATACTTCCTTTAATTCCATGAAAGTACTAATATTTGAAAATTTTGCAATCGGTGGTATTTAACAACCATTATGGAATTAAGATCTAATTTTTTTTTCAAAAATTTTTTCATCAAGAGATTTCAAAATACTTTTTTTTTTTTTTAATTTAGGTGTAATATCTCATTTATTTCCATAAAAGTACTTATATTTGAAAGTATGGTTTTTACTCGATATCTCAAATCTGATAATTAATTTTTTGAAAATTTTTTTCCCAAAATTTTTTTCACAAAAAAATACAAAGAATACCAAATTTTTTTTTTGTTCAGACGTAGTACCTAATTAATTTCTATGAGAGTACTAGTTTTAGAAAGCTTATTCATAGCAATTTTTTGGATCTGATACTGGATTTTTTCAAAATTTTTTTCTGAATATTAATAAAACAAAAAAATTAAAAAATCTGTAATATTGTTTTTTTTTTAAGTGTAATACCTAGTTTATTGAAAATTTTTTTCTAAAAATTTGTTAAATAAAAAACATTAAATCACAGCAACATTTTTTTTCTTATAAAATACGGTATTTAACTTTTTTTTATGAAATACTGATATCTCAAATTATAATTTTTATTAGATAAAATAGACCATTATAAATATTTTGCTATTGTTAATGAGGAACCATAGTGCCAATCACTTGGCAGCGTTTTTTTTTTTGTATTAAGCAAATTCTATTATATTTATTAACTTTAATTTTATATATTTTTAATTTTATTATATCTTATCTATCTCTTTACAAAATTTTTATTATTTCTTTTTTTTTTATTCCTGTATATTTTTTATATATCTTATCTTATAATAATAAGTATAAAACTTATTTTAAAAAATTTAAATTCAACTTTCATGTTTTTTTTTTCTTTTTTTTGTAGTTTATATTATTTCTATTTCTAATTTCAAATATTTTGGAATTCATCAAATTTCTATTATTTTAATTCATTTTTATAAGTACTTTTGAATCTATCATATTTTTATTTGTATTTTCAATTTTTTATATTTTTTTTTTGTTAATCAAATTTATGTTAATATTATGTATATATTTATTTTTTTTTAAATAAATGTATTTGTTTAAGCATTTTTAGATCTGTCAAAATTTTACTTTATTAACTCTATTTTTAATTTTTTAATTTATTATTTTTTTTCTATTCTGTATTTACCAAAGAAAAATTGGAGTTTCATAATATCTTTGAATTTCACTGCAGCTGCGAAAGGACTGATGATTGTTTCAATTTTTTCTTTATTTTCTGATAAGCATTAGTATGGTCTTCCATCTTTCTTTTTTTTTTGCTGACAAAATTGTCGTTTTATAATGTGTCTATATTTTGAGTAGTGTATTTTAATAATAACGACCTTTGTGTTGCTCTAAAGAGAGATTTATTATTTAACAATTAATTAATTTAATATTTTACATTGAATAATTATTGTACATTACCTAAAGAGAGAAACGACAATTAGGTCTGTTTCTCTACATGTTGAAATTACTACTAAAGACTTATCTCTAAGAAACTATACATTACATTACATTACTTTATCTTTACAATACGTGTCTACTTTTATTTAGCTATCTTAAACTGAAGGTCACACTAATAATTAAAGAGGCTATTACAGGTAGGCTCGTTACAATTATTATGTCTTTTTTTAGTTTAAACAGTACTTGTTATCGTAAATATATTTTTTATTTACTTTCTTTATTTATTTTTAATTCTATAGTATATTCGTATACCAAATTCTAATAGCAATTGTATCCCATACTGTTTTAGGTGAACTTTTGAGGCACTAAACATAACATCTATTTGGACAATTAAGAACCTTGGCCGTCTATATTTTCTTCTACTGGTTACCTAAAAACTACCCAAAAACTACAGAAAAATTAGGATACTCTTTAATAGACTCAAAAGAGGATTGATGGTTCAGTCGTATTAGCGCGTCAACTTTTCAACGTGTCAACAACCAACATCACTTGGTTGAATATATTTATTTCAAAAAATTTGTTTAATAATTTTTTTGTAATTTAAATTAAAAAATTTTTTATAATATAAAATATTGATAAATTTTTATATTTAAATACGACATGCTATAAAGTAATGTATACTTAAAAGTTTTACACACAAATAAAATAATGAAATGATATTCAAATGCTTGTCAACAATAGCAATAAAATTAAAATGAAAATTATGAGCGTTATAAGAATTTTATTTTTTCATGTTTTCCTATAGCATGTTATTTTTATTTCCTTTGTACCTACACAAAAGATTTTTTTTCTAAAAAATATAGTTACACTATATAAAATGCCGAAGAATTTGAATCTTGTTTGTACTGTAATACTTCAGGATTTAAAAAAAAATTGCATTTTTTCACGTTACCAAATTTGTTCTTTTAAAAATAATTTTAGTTTTATTTTAGGCTTTTTTGAAAACTTGGTTGACCTTTTACTTTTTGAAAATTATTCATTTGGTAATTAAAACTTTTTTATAAACACAATTATTTTCAGATTTCAGAAATATTAAATTATTTATTAAATTATTAAAACATTTTGGCCAAAACACTTTTTTTTCCTAAAGTTGAAATGTTTATCTAAAACCTAAAAAAAAAATTTTTACAAAAATTAATTTTTTAATACTTAAAAAATGACCCCACCGAAATCGTCATAGTGGACACAGCGCGTAGGTAAAAAATAAGTAGACACATGGAGGGTTAATAAAAAAATTTAATTTATCTGGAAAACTAATCTAATTTTAAGGCGTATTCTAAAAATTATTTAACTTAGAAAAATAATATAAAAATGCACATTCATAAGATGGATTTGTAACTGGAAAAAAATTTAATTGTTGAAGCTAAACCCAGGATCTAAAAAATCGGTTTAGAATTTTTTTATTTTTTTAGAAATCAAGCTAAAGTTATTATTGGGGAGGTGCAGCCTGGCAACTGGATCTACTATTGGTTTTCTGAATTACTTAAACAAATTCGGAGTTAAAAATGGCTAAAAAATATTAAATTACTAAAGAAAAAATAATACACGGAGAAAAATATTTTGTATATTTTACAAGGTTAATTTTAGTAAAACGGGGTTAGTTTTAATTACAAAAAAAATTTGTAAATTTTACAAATATGAAGTCAGAATATTGTAATTCTAACTATAAACATGGTTATATTTACAAAATATTTGAACAGAAAATAACAAAACTTTATAATGTAAACATAACCAGCAATTTTTGTTATTTTTAACAGTTATTTTTCTCCGTGTACCTAAAACGCGAAATTTTTATTAGGAGATCTATTTGGAGAATCTCAAAATTGAAGGGACAAATTAAAAATAAAATAATTTCTATTTCGAGACTTAGATTAATTTGTTGTTAGGTACTTAAAGTGAAGTTTAGTAAGAGGAATAATTATATGAATTATAAAATTAGCGGATCTGGTTACTAAATTATAAACAGGATAATTGTAACGTCACTTCGTACTGTTTTGTATTTTATAGTATTGAGTCAAATAGTAAGCATGTTCCATTAATTTTGGTTTTCTTTATAAATACGAGTTAAAAGTTTTTTAGTCGTAAAATAAAAAATTTGCCAACCTACAGAAATATCGAAAAGCATATATTAACGCGAATGCGATAAAAAGACATTTTTTAACGCTTACACTATTAGAAAATCCAGTTTCTTCCAGACTAAAAAATCAATTTAATATGCATTGCATTATTTATTATTTTATCGATTACACATATTTATTTGTATAATTAATTATAATCGCATTCATTCCCATAAAAAGAATCTTATGCATAAAACTACGAGCGTAAATTTATCATGCTGAATAATTTATTCACTTAATGCATCTTTTTAAATTTTTATAATTATTAAATAATTGAAAAAAATAATAATTTAATGCTTTTATTCAAATGCGTGAGATGATAAATAACAAGTGTGTATAGTATTAAGAAACAAAATTAAATAAAATGTACATGTGGATATCAAGTATGTCAACGTAATAAAAGATAATTATTGTAAGCGTTTGCAAAAAAAAAATTTTTTACACGTTTTTTCAATCGTTTGTTTTGTTCTTGGTTCTTTTTATTTTGCTTTTTAGAAAATTTTAAAATTTTAAAATTGTCGTGAGGAATTTTTGGAAAAATTTTACGCTAAACGATGCTATATCATACGTTGAAGATTCTAGGAACTGAATTGGCACAGCCACCATAAATGCGAGTTGGAGTAAACTTCTACCTGAAATTATATGATACTAAAATTAAGAAAAACAAGCAATCGGAATTAGAAGGCATATTAGGAGTAAGGGGTATATATCAGGAGTCCTAATTATGGCTTGGAAATTTAATGGTCAAAGTTTTCAAAACCTTTATAATTTAGAGTTTGTAGATCTTCAATCACTCCAACGAAAAAGGAACAACTTCTTGTCAACCACAGTTTAGTGCAATACAAGTGATAGAAATTATAAATCATGTCCAAACTGTAGCAAAAGTCGCGATGAATAAGGATCTAATTACGAGCAGAAGTCTGACTATCAAGCGAAATTGTGAATTAGCAGTTCAAACTTATGAGAATTTATACAAGAATTACCCAAAGAGAATCAAAGAATCTAAATTAACAGATTTTTTTAAGAACCAGATATGATTTTCATTGTGAATCATGTATAATTAATTAATAAAGAAATTAAACAAATATTTGTATATGTAAATGTACGTATATATTATATGTTTATATGGAGTTTTTAATGCTTAAGGAAAACCTAAACCCCCATTTTCCCATAAGACTAAGGTCTCGATATTCGTGGCACTTTTTAGGAACCTAACTACCGCGAATAACTAGGGATTCCTGTATTTAATAATAATTTATTTCAGTTTAAAAATTACAGTTTTACAGTTATAACAATTCTCGACCAATCACTTGATTTAAAAATAAAAATTTAAATTAATCCAAATCAAAATACAACCCAAAGGGCCAAATGCCATTCTTTGGCCTGGATTAAACAATGAATTTATTAATCGAAATTTAAAAAAAAAAAATAAAATTAAGAATTAAGAATAAATTTATTATTTATGAAGGAGATTCTCCAATTGAATATGCAAAATGTATTCTTTACAATAAAAAAAAAAAAATAATTAATTGCTCGAAAAAATAATAGAAAATTTGTAATTAAAGCATCTTTTTTAAGTAAATAATAAGATTAAATTTCCCGTTTGACTTTTTTTCTCTTAAAAAAAAATGACTAATATCTCATCAGTATCAAAATCTCATTACTCTCTTTTTTTAAAAACTTTTTTTCTCCAATATCTGCTCTTCTTCTTCTTACTTCCTTGACCTGGCATCAACAACTTTCGCGAGTACCAAAATCGAGAGTATTTTCATCGAAGAGAGAGAGAAGGAAAAATTAGACGTAGAATTTTTTTACTTTAGCTCAGATAAATGACATTTCATTAATCATGATTTTAGAAAATATTTTTTATTTTCTTAATTCTAATAAATTAAAGTTAGCTCGGTTAGCTCCTGATTAAAAAAATAACGTAACGTTTATTAATTTTAAAAATCAACTAAACCATTCTAATAAAATTAAAAGAAAAAATCTCTTGATTTTATTGACTCACCTTGTATAAAAAAAATTTCTTTATTTCAAATTCATTTTTCTAAAATTCAATTTTATGCACTAAAAACTTTGATATTTATTATCGTTAAATAAAATATTATCTTTAATCCCTTCGTCACACAATTTATCTTTCCAGCATCTCATTTTAAAATAAAATAAAGTTAGATAAATTAAAATATTTTTTTTCTATTTTTTACTTATTTCATTTTACGCTAAATTTTTTAAGTGTCAAAAATCAAATGAAAATTATTTTTTAAATCTGAAGAAAAAAAATCACTTTTCACTGATTTATTTAGCTTATTATTTTTTTAATTCTATTAAAAAGTTTCAAAAAGTTTTTATTTATTGTATCATTATTAGCTTGGTCGTTTGATATTATTGTCGTAATTATTATTTTTTTTTTTTTAACAAGTCCGTTTTTTTTTTAATGCATTAAAATAAAATTAAAAGTGCAATTTTTTTTAAGAAATAGCAATAATAATAAATAACTCGCGCAGTCTACAGTATGCGCGCCAGTACTGGCTTCTACCATATGAAAGAGGATCAAAATAAAGGGGGAGCAAAATGAAAAGAGGGTTGTCGCGCGCGCATCTATTATTATTATTATTTTTCTCCAAAAAAATTATTTAATTATTTTTATAAATTTTAAAAAAATTAAATTTCACCTTTTTCTCAATTTTAATCAGAAAATCTAAAGTTTTTGAATGTCTGGTTTGAAAAAAACGTTGTAACATAAAAAAATAAATAACTCGTACGTACGAAGCGAAAAAGTTTTTACCGGGAAACAGGACAATGGTTTAGTCGAATAGGAGATGAAACACTTATATTTACAATAGATTATTTTTAAAAGTGCAAGTGTACTTTGTATTAGTTCATTTCTGGGTTATATTTCTTTTTTGATTCTGCGAAGATTGAGTATCGGAATTTTCAACTCACACATTTTGTCTATTTTATTTAGTAAAAATTTAATGTAATTAAATTAAACACGGTTAAGATGCTTTGATTGAAATTTCAAGTAAAACAATTTACTTTGAGTATAAATTAAAAAAGGATTCATCAAAAACATTTTATTACTGAATATCAAAATTCTTAAGTATCGAAATTTTCTAACATCTACTTTCATAAAAAGATTTGCATTGGAATTAAATTTTTTATTTTCTATTTTTTATTTAAATAGAAGTGTAATATACCTTCTTTAAAAAAAAATCTTATAACCTTTTATTTACCATATTCTCCTAGTTAAACAGTTTATACGGTTGTATATGAACATATTCTCCAATTTTTTAAATTTCAACAAAAAAATCGACTTGCTGCTAGATTTTTATTATGCATGACACTGAGCGTATTTTAATGGTCATATTTAAAAAGTTAAAAATTAATTTTATTAACTCTGCAATTTCCCGTGGAAGATAGGTTCTCTGATAAAATTTTCTTTGGAAATTAAAACATCCTTAAACTGTAATGATTCGGTTACCAATTTTAATTCAATCTTATAGAACGTCACGATAAGTCTATTATTCTCTCCAAAAAAAATTTTTTTACGAAACTATTTTATAAATTGCGCAGGCAGTTTAGAGAAATAAATAGTGAAATAAAGGCATTGTGGATTAAAAAATGTCCATTATTTTTATCTACCAGCGTCACTTTGGTTTACCATGTAGGCACTACAGGCACCTAATATCCTAAATCTAGTTGCTACTACCGGAATACAAATGACATAACTAAATAAAAGTTTTAAAAAATTTATAGGGCAAAAGAATCCTGCTTTCTACTCTAGGAAGGTGATTTTTTTGTCCGTTATATATGTAAAACTATGTTTTAAATCATGGAAAAAAATATTGGGTTCGATTTTTGCATGCAAAGTCACAACCAATAGCTATTTTCAGTTATTTAATCATGTAAAGAATCTCAAAAATCTAATAATCGTAATACGATGCATAAAATGTCTTATATATTGAAATGACGTTTCATAAAATTCATTAGAACTTGCAAGGGTATATGCCCATATAGTATATCGCAAGCTTGCACTTTGTTCAGAAGCAACAAGCTATACCATGGTTGTCATAGTAACCTGTATCCCTCATCAGAATCATGATACTTTCTTCTTTTTTTTATTCTCACTTTTACCTACCTTTCGTATACCTCCTTTTCATCTCATATCCTACTCCTTTTGGCATTCACAGTTAAAGGTGCAACCATTATTTAGTATTGCCAATAAAATGCGTTTTAAATAAGTTATACAGAAAAATATGAAAATTTTATCGTAAAATATTTCTTAAAAATTGTAAATATGGATTGAAAAAATAATTTTTTTTCCAAAAATCTGTCCAGTCAAAAATTATTCTTTCAGTTTTGCTAATTTTTTATTTTATTTTATTTGAAAAGTTCTTTGATTTAGACCAGAAATCCGCTTTAATTTTGACCAAGTTTAATAAATTTAAAAGTTATCTGCAGGGGTGTACATTATTATAATACAAATAGATTAGATCTTGGCCCTTACAAAAAGGGTAATATGCAATTGATCCTTTGTTGTATCTAGTTTTATGTAATAGCAAGTGTTAGCTAGTAAAGGTACAAAGAAGCGCTTATTTTTAGTTGTACTTATTGATAATAAGACATAAAAATAAACGCATTTCACGAAATTAATTTCTCTGATAAGCAATTATTTAAAATAAAGACACTAAATCTTCTATTTATAATAATTCTATATTTTTAGAATTATTCGAAAGCTAAATAAGATTTAATGATTTGTATAGGCTTTTTATAATTGTCTATAAGGATCCAGCGCCTCAAAAACGTTTCATTTTAAAATGGATTTCTTTGAGAGCTAGGTGAATCGTTTTGTTTCTGATGTTTAAGGACTCAGGAATAAAAATATTGCTTAGCCTGCTCTAATTTTTATTATTTAATAATAATAATTGCAAAATAAAATGTCACCGTTTCAACAGAATAAAACATTTGCATTATAAATTTTCAAACCGAGAGTAAATTTGACGAACGTCAAGAGTAAGGGATTGGATTTAAAAAGCGCACGTTGATAAAAAGAAAGTATAACGAGCTTTTTTGCCTCGGGCTTTTTTACACTTTTTTTTTATTATTCTTTATATTAAATGCTTTTTCACTAAAAAGCTAACGTTGATCCATTTCATTCAATTATACTTGACCTTTTCAGCGGTTCATTAGTAACTTTACAAAATATTTTATTTTTTATAATTTTTTATGCACCGTAAAACTGAATTAATTTTACATGCTATTAAAAAAAAAGTAATAATAAAACAAACAAACATATGCAATAAACTCACTTGTAAAATACCAGCTTTAGTATAGAAATAGAAATTTTAGAATGGACCAAATCTTGAAATTTTCCAGCAATGCTTGTTACTTGTACAACTTGAAAATGAGTTGTGAGATATTCTTATAACTTGAGAACAAATATATACCATTTTTCTGACTCAATATTTATTACAAAATTCATTTAAGTTAATAATAAAAATTATAATTTTCAACAACAAACAACATGAATTATAACTTTTATTTCAATTAAAATGTACGATTTTACATAGAATTGCTCTGGATCAAACTGGATTTATTATAAATGTTTAATTTTCTGAATATAACAAACATTTCTTCCTACATCATTTTTTTAAAATTATCATACTGGATAAAGAATATTTTTAAAAACGATAAATTTACACTAGCAGAAAAAATTTAGACTACATTTTAATGGGAATTTTGTAATTTTTTTTATTATTTCACGTACAGATAGTCAGATAAATAATAACTTTCTGTTTAGTAAATTAATCATGTAAAAAGTCAGTTTTTATCCAATTAGTTGCAGAAGACACAAAAGTCACATAAATGAAAAAAATCTTAGTAAATTCAATCCTAGAAAAAATTTATTGCGTTTAAAAATAAATACATTTGCAAATTAATGATCAAAAAATAAATAAGTAAAGAAATATTGCGATAGTAAAAATAGATGAATGTTAAAATAATTTAATGATCATTTTCATTAAAACCAATTAATATTATTTTTCTCGGTTAATAAATCATTTTATAGGGTGAATTGACTATATGACGATAAAATACTTTATTTTCATTTGTCTGTTATTTTTTTGTTTTAAGTTATAAAAATATTATTTAAAAATAATTTACAGCATTAAAATTATTAATTCATAAAATAGTTCATTTAAAAAAGCAAAAAATTCAAAGTAGTTGCAAAACTACTTGACTTCGGCCTCGTCTGCGGCAAACTATTGCGTCATTTTAGCTCTTGCTAAAAAGTTCTGTAATCTTATTCAAATTATAAATTCAAAAACAAAAAGTATTTTTTTAAATAAAAATTTCTCATGTAGTATAGTTTAATTAATTATTTAATTTATAATCAAAAAATACTGGTCCCAACACTGGTTTTCGAGTAACTTAATTTTAAAATCTAATTTTCGGATGCAAAAATAATCTATTATTGTTTATAAAATTTTTTTTTGATTTTTTTCTGATTTTGGCTTGTTTGTACCTCAATCATAAATCGTTACTAGTTGAGATGGTTTATTTCCGTCTTGTAATGATTTTTCGCGATTTTTGGCGTTTTTTAATCTTATAACTCACCCAAGACTTCAAAAATCTATTTTTTACTATTCAATATAGAATTTAGCAGTTTTATCAAAAAAATTTAACTTCTTATTTCAAATTTTATCTATATAAATAAAATAAAATAATGTAAAAATATCTATTAAATCATAGTTAATCATTTTATGCTTATTTTTATCCATATTTTTCTGTAACAACAATAATAAAAACTTTCAAGTTTAAAAATAAATAGTTTGAAATAGCAGTACACTCTTTTTCACCAAAGAATATATAGGTATTAAAAATAAATGCATTATTACTAAATTAAAATTAATGAATAAAATCAATTAAAACATAAAAAAATTATAATATAATTAATATTATGATATAATTAATTAATTTTTTTTTTAATTTATACTAAATTTGGATTCCGGTCTTCATCATTACTGCAGTCAAAATACGGGTTTGGGTGGACTTACGGTTGCAAAAACGAGATTTGCTCTATTATAGGTTTTTTCGGTCGCTGAACACGAAAATTGGGGTCATTTGGCTAAGAAAATGGGGCTTCACCCTTAAATTAGCTAAAACCACCCCTCAAAAGGAGTATTTTCGCTATTTTCGCACTTTTTACGGCCAGATTTAGTTCACAAGAGTTTTTTGGGTCGCTGAAAATGATTTGAATGGATTTTTTTATGGATAATTAATATATCACCCTTATATTAGCTAAAACTACCCTAAAAAAGTGAATACATCAAAAATACCCCCTTTCGGGGGAATTTTCGGGGGGTCCACCCCCCCCTGTATTTTGACTGGAGTACTTTGGAAAAAACTCTTCTACAGGTCATATTGTATTTGTGAACGGCCTCTAATGTGAGATAAACATAACTCCTGAAATATTTTTATGAAAAATTAATCGTTAGGTATTTTTAATAAATACAACCGTTTTTTAAAATTTACAAAATAAAAAAAATTACTATTCTGGATTCTCTTAAAATCTAATTTAACGTCATACTAAAGTCAAATTTGTCGGTAAAATTTTTAAAAATGTACTTTTACTTTTTTACGCTTTAGAAAATAAAAAAAAATTATTTCAGGCTTTAAAGTATAATTTTTGCAAGGGAATGAATCAATATGAAGTTACAAATGTTGTTAAAAACGGAATAACTACATTTGACAAATTTAAAACTCAGTCGGTAATCCAATGTTAAAAACATAGGGGTTAAGGATGATCTTAATTCAATCCCATAAATTTTTTTCATTTTTTTAACTATTCTTTAGAATATACTTTCCTAAATTGCTCTTATACGCATCGACCCAAATGGTTTCATAGGGTTTCTTACTATCTTCCTTCCATCTTAATGTAAGAAAAACAAGACTTTAATTTTTATAAAAAAACAAATCCTTACTTTTTTTTTAAATCTAAAAGTAAGAACCTATGTTGCAATCTTTGTACTTTGTCTATATAAGGTACTTTTGCTTTCCTAACAGAGATCGACTTTTGAAAAATAACAGCCTTATTTAGCGATTTCTCGTGCATGCGCTACTCAAAAAAAAATTTTTTGACCCCAAAATCGGATAGCCAGGAAAATTTCTTATCCGGACCTAAGAGGAAAAAATTTTTCATGTTAATGATAGTTTTTAACAGAAAAAATAAAAAAAATTATCCCTCATTTTTCTTACTTTTGTATAAAAGTCTAAAACACAAAATTGGCTGCCAAAAATCGAGATTTTGTTCTGGGAGGCTAAGAATTGGGCTGGTGACTTATTTTTGGTAGTACTTTCAGAAAAAAACACTTTGCGGCTGTTTTAAAGATCCGACCATACAAGTCGTATACGCTTCATTCAAATCTTCCCACATATAATATACACACCAAACCTAAAAGAATTTTTTGTTACCCAGAGAAGAATGAATGTTTATTTAATTATTTAGAGTGGAATTATTTTGAGGTTAATTCTTTTAAAAACAATTATTTTTGTTTTAATTCTGTTCAAAAAGAATTAAATTGAAAATAATTGTTTTTAAAAATATTAACCTCAAAATCATTCCGCTCTAAAGAATTAAATAAACAATCATTCTTTTCTGGGTAACAAAAAATTCTTTTAGGTTTGGTGTGTACATTCTTTAAATATAAATACATTAAGATGAATAATAAAAATTTAAATAAAAATATTAATGAAAAAAGTTTTAAATATTTAATAAATTTTATAAATTTATAATTATTTTTAAATTTACAATCACGCCTGAAGGACAGAACATTAAGGTTTTCTGAATAATTAGCAAATGCAACAATCGATGAATTTTAAAAGAAGTTTCGACGTTTCATATGTTTCAAAATTAATCTACAATAAAAAATTATTTCAATGTGTTAATTTGCAATACAGTTTCAATGGTAAGTGACATATTGCGTGTTTTAAAAAATCGAAAATAATTAACGAGTAAGAACTAATAGCAAATAAAAATTGTCATGGGAAAAATTGCCTTTTTTAAATAAAAGTTTAGCTAAATAAAATTTTTTTTAGTATTCGAGTTTCTTCTTTTCTGAGTAGTCAAAATATTAAATTTCCTAAAGCTTCAAAAATTCAAGTTTTTTCTTAATTAATAATAATTTTGTTTCAATAAATTGATTTATTATTAATCCATACTTTATATAGGAAATCATTTAATTATTTTATTGGAAAAAAAAAAACAGATAACTTTATCTTTGTGTGTTTCAGTATAGATTTTTTAAAGATTTAATTTATATTAGTATATATTTTGTGTTAAAAAAAAAGTTGGATGTAAGTATGTACATATTTTTGTAAATGTAAAAATATTTTCTCTGTTAAGATTTTAACAAATTTTATAAATTATTTCTAAGAATTTCAAAAGCTACTGTTTTGTACTCTGAATAATTCTTTATTTTTTATAAAATATTCTTCTGTTTATATTTATATTTTTTTGAGTATAGTAATTTAAAAATTCAATTCTTTATGAGGCAAAATAAGTGAAACGGTCACCACTTGCCTGGTTGACCTCTCAAAACTTATCCGCGTGTTTACAGGGGGGTTCATCTTAAATATGAGCTTTCACCAAATTTTAGCTCTGTAGGGCATAATCTAGCCGAGTTATGCCCTATCAAACTTTTTCGGTGTTTCTCAATTTTTTTAGTAATTTTATGAAGAAATCTCTGGGAAACAAACATATAAGCTTTAAAAACATTTTTTTAGTAGAGGTCCTTGTTAAAACTTCCCACTAAAACCATTTCTGATGTTAGTTTTACGGAAACACCTCGGGAAAATCGGAAAACCCAGTGAAAAACAAAATAAAAAAAAGTACCTTCCGTAATGTTCCCCGCGCTGTAACTAGAATTGGAGCATCTGCAAAAAATATGTTTTCGGATGCCATATAAAATACCCTGCCAACTAGCTGGCACTAAGGTTCCTCAAACAATGAGCTAAATACTTCAAAATGCCACAGATATCACCGATTACAACCATGCAATCATACACTCATTTCTATTAACTTTTAAAAGTTCAAAGAAAATTTATGTATTGAATTCAACTAAATCTATTTTTTTCAAAATAAAATCTAACGTAATTCATTGGATAATAATTATTCAAGATAGTACTTTCATGGAATTAAATGAAATATTACACACACAAAAAAATATTGCAAAATTATGGTATTTTTTTAATTATTTTATGTAAAAAATTTAGAAAAAAAAATTTAGAAAAATTACGTATCAGATGGAGAAATCAAATAAAAAAAATTAAAAATCCTTTACAAACGATAATTCTAGATATTCGTACCTTCATAGGAAAAAATTAAGTATTACGTCCTAAAATAAAAAAAAATTTTGCGTTTTTTGTATTTTTTGACGACAAAAATTTTGAGAAAAAAATTAAAAAAAAATTAAGAATCAGGTCAAAAAAATTACTATGAATGATATCTCTAAAACTAGTACTTCCACAGAAATAAATTAAGTACTGCGTCCATAAAGAAAAAAAAATTGGTATTTTTTGTATTTTTTGGTGAAAAAAATTTTGAGAAAAAAATTTTCAATAAATAAATTATAAGATGCGAGATATCGAGTAAAAACGATACTTCTAGATATCAGTACTTTCATGGAAAAAAATGAGGTACTACGTCCAAAAAGAAAAAAAATTATGGTATTTTTTTAATTATTTTATGTAAAAAATTAAAAAAAAAAAAAATTCGAAAAATTATGTATCAGATGGAGAAATCCTTCACAAACGATAATTCTAGATATTCGTACTTTCATAGGAAAAAATTAAGTATTACGTCCTAAAATAAAAAAAATTTTGGCGTTTTTTGTATTTTTTGGTGACAAAAATTTTGAGAAAAAAATTTTAAAAAAATTAAGTATTAGGTCCAAAAAATTACAATAAACGATATTTCTAAAACTAGTGCTTCCATGGAAATAAATTAGGTATTACGTCCAAAAAGAAAAAAAAAAATTGGTATTTTTTGTATTTTTTTGTGAAAAAAATTTTAGGAAAAAAATTTTCAGAAAATTAAGTATCCGATTCGAGATATCATGTGAAAACCATACTTTCAAGTATAAGTACTTTCATGGAAATAAATGAGGTATTACATCCAAATTAAAAAAAAAAAAAAGTACCTCGAGCTTTTTTGGTGAAAAAATTTTTGAAAAAAAAATTAGGTCTTAATTCCATAATGTTTGTGAAATATCAGCGATTACATACATACGTACACACACACACACACACACACACACACACACACACACACACACACACAGACTTTTTTTAAAAACCGATTTTTTAGCTTCCTGGGGTCCCAAAACGTGCTTATATGCCAAAAAATCAGAAAACAAAATTTGACCTAACACAATGGTTCCTCTATGAGGAACCAAAAATTTAGTATTTGCTTTTTAATCCCTTTTTTGATAAAAGTATTTTTAGCCATTTCACGCTAGATTGAATAGAAAAAATTGGCAAATGGAAAATAAAATTCTTTCAGCAATTAGCAAAAATAAAAAGAAAAATTTTGAGATTCGAAAAACTGATTAATTAGCCATTTGAATCGTAAAAATCGGTCAAAAATTGACGCTGATATCAGCAAAACAAAAAACTTCAACCTTTTGATTTTAACCCTCTACATTTACCATTTTTAGGCGTATTTTTGCGATTCAAAGTTCTTTTTGAGCAGATTAATCGGCACATTTCATATGGTAATTTAAAATTGCAATTTTTTAAAAAATTTGCAAATTAAAGTTTTATTTCTCATACCAGATGTTGTAGCATGAACGAACAAATTAAAAATAAAGAGAGGCGAAGAATATTATTTTTCTTATTTTTAAAAATTAAAACAATAGCAAAGATGCCATTAATATTCATGATTATGGATTAAAACAGTGAAAAACAAAAGATGAAAAGATTGCACCTGTCCGGATTTTCAAACCGTTATTACTCAGATACCGATAATTCGCTACATTAACAAAATACACACATGTACATATTTTTAATCTACAAACAGTAAGCTATCGATTAAAAAAAAATGAAGCCGATACGACAGTTTGTTGATGAGATGAAGGCCTCTTCTCCTGAAACCCATAAAAAATTTGCGAATTTAAATATTTAAATTTTCAAAATTGTATCATGCACAAGAAGGGTGTATTTATCACTGGTTAAATTTTCCTTCAACTCTTTTTTCGGGTCTAAAGTCATGGAGTGAAAAAAAAGTCCTTAAAATTCTTGTTTTTGGTTCCTCAAAGAGGAACCATTGTGTTAGGTCGAAATTTGATTTTCTATTTTTTGGCATATAAGCACGTTTTGGGACACCAGGAAGCTAAAAAACCGGTTTTTAAAAAAAGTCTGTATGTGTGTGTGTGTGTGTGTGTGTGTGTGTGTGTGTGTGTGTGTGTGTGTGTGTACGTATGTAATCGGTGATATTTCACAAACATTATGGAATTAAGACCTAATTTTTTTTTCAAAAATTTTTTCACCAAAAAAGCTCGAGGTACTTTTTTTTTTTTTTAATTTGGATGTAACACCTCATTTATTTCCACGAAAGTACTTATATTTGAAAGTATGGTTTTCACATGATATTTTGAATCCGATACTTAATTTTCTGAAAATTTTTTTTCTAAAATTTTTTTCACAAAAAAATACAAAAAATACCAATTTTTTTTTTCTTTTTGGACGAAGTACCTAATTTATTTCCATGGAAGTACTAGTTTTAAGAACCTCGTTTATAGTAATTTTATGGATCTGATACTTAGTTTTTTCAAAATTTTTTTCTCAAGATTAAAAAAAAAGAAAAATAAAAAAAACTGCAATATTTTTTTTTTTTTTTGGTGTAATACCTCATTTAATTCTATGAAAGTACTAGTATCTGAAAATATTGTAACTAGTGATATTTCAAAACCATTATCGAATTAGGACCTAATTTTTTTTCTAAAAATTTTTTTATTAAAAAAATCTCAAACCCCCCTTTTTTTTTTAATTTGGATGTAATACCTCATTTATTTCCATGAAAGTACTTATATTTGAAAGTATGGTTTTTACTCGATATCTTGAATCTGTAACTTAATTTTTTGAAAATTTTTTTTCTAAAATTTTTTTCACAAAAAAATACAAAAAATACAAATTTTTTTTTTATTTTTGGACGAAGTACCTAATTTATTTCCATGGAAGTACTAGTTTTAAGAACCTCGTTTATAGTAATTTTATGGATCTGATACTTAGTTTTTTCAAAATTTTTTTCTCAAGATTAAAAAAAAAGAAAAATAAAAAAAACTGCAATATTTTTTTTTTTTTTTGGTGTAATACCTCATTTAATTCTATGAAAGTACTAGTATCTGAAAATATTGTAACTAGTGATATTTCAAAACCATTACCCGAATTAGGACCTAACTTTTTTTTCCAAAAATTTGTTTATTAAAAAAATCTCAAAATACTTTTTTTTTTTAATTTGGAAGTAATACCTCATTCATTTCCATGAAATTACTTATATTTGAAATGATGATTTTTACTCGATATCTTGAATCTGATAATTAATTTTTTGAAAAAATTTTTTTCTCCAAAATCTTCGTCACAAAAAAATACATAAAACACCAAATTTATTTTTCGTTTTGGACATATCTAATTTATTTTAATGAGAGTACAAGTTTTAGAAATTTAGTTTATAGTAATTTTTTGTATCCGATCACAATTTTTTTTTTTATTTTGATATAAATTATAACACACAAGAAAGAGGGATGGAAATCTTGCCTCTTTTTGACTTCCTTGGATTATTTTGCTCGTTGCTATGTTTATTAAATTTATGTATGCAGCTTAATGAAATTATAAACAATAATAAACAGCCTAAAAATATAAAATGGTTATGTTTGCATTTTAAAATTAAGATTTAAAAGTTATATTGGCATTTTTTAAAGAATCAAACAATTTATAGAATTAAATAATTTATTATTTTGTGATTAATAGAAATAATATAAAATCTTGAAGCAATTAATGTGGTTATTTTTTTTATTACAAAATATTATTATTATTATTATTATCATTGTTGCGGAAGATTGGTCAAATGCAAGAAGTACACTGAGAAAATAAATTATAAGAAATCCTTTTTTAAAAAGGACATGTTGATCGCAACAGTAACTATGTACATTGTTATAGCTAAAGAGTCATTCTGATTGGCTCATATAAATTTCATTGTTAATAGGTTAAAATTAATTGTTTTATTGTTTATATTATATTTTTATTATTTTTGAGGTTAGTTATAGTACGTCGAGTAGTTGATATGATTAAAATAATTAAAGTAAGAATAAATTTTGGTATTTAAGAAAATAATTAAGGTTGAAAGTTTTAAATCATTCTGCGTGCGACGCGCGCTTAATACTAGTTATTATAAATTCTGGTAAAAACTCTTATCTTTTTATAATAATTGAGCGAATATTTGTAATTTTCGCATCGTTACCTTTGTTATATTTGTCTCTTTAATTATGCAAAAATGATTTAAAATCCATTAACGCCGGCGCTACAAATCCATGGACGCTAGAATTTTCACTTTAATAACAAAATGATCTTAATAACCTACTTTACCAGCTACTAAAAACGAAAAATGTATGTATAATTGCATGGTTGTAATCAATAATATTTGTTGTAAATAAAGATTAAAGCCCATTGTTTGAGGAACCTCAGTGCCAGCTAGTTGGCAGGGTATTTTATTTGTTTTTGCAATAAAATCACGTCTAGAATATTTGCGTTAAATTCCTTTGAGATTCAAATAAAAATATGGTTATATTTTTAGAAAAATTTTATTTCATTAAATTGTCTTTATTTTTGAGAAGATATCAATAAAAAAACTTGAGGTTCGCATCTTTTTCAAACCGATAGTACTCATATATGAACCGCGGAAAACTTAAAATTAAAAATTTTTTAAAATTATTTATCGATTTGAATAATGCCTAAAGATAAAAATTATTCTATTTACAAATTTTAATGATTGTTTTTTTTACAATTTAAATATTTTTTTTTAAATACATTATCTATTATTTATAAATTATTTTTTTAAACCTTCCTATCCTTGAAAAAAAGTACATATAATTTTTGTTTAAGTAAATAACGAATTTATAAAATCAATATTCAAATATTAAAAAGAAAAATAAATTTTTATTCAATGTTCAATAACTGAAAATAATTTTTTTTGCAGAAAAATGAATACGGCATTTTTTGTATGCTTCCTGAGCCTGGCCTCTTTTGATTTAGTTGGTACAACTCACTTAAATTATGTAATTGATCAATGCTTGAAAGAAGTTCAGCCAAACAGGGTTACATTGCATTCGGATTTCAAAAGTAGCAACTATAGCTTACAACCAATCTTTCAGCAGCTGATAAAACAAATACCAACAGCAACAATTGATTTGAATAGTCCGTTATCGTTTATTAAACCAAAAATTATTGTTATTTATAACTATAATATAACAGCTCCCTTGCATTTTATTATTCTTCAAGAAATGAATCTGATTCAATTTGAACGAAAATTACATGCAGCCTTACATTTCATCTCGCAATCTTTATTTTACTTAACAAAAACTAAGATTCTTCTTATAATGAATGAAATAACCAAATCACCAGAAATCATCTATAAGGTTCTTAATCTATCAATTAATTATGGCTTTTTTGATTTTACTATTTTACTTTTAAATCCTCAAAATCCGTTAATTATCTATGGTAAACCATTCTTTTGGACAATAAAAGTAGAGAATTTGTTACTCAAAAAGAAAATATTATTATTCCCTGATAAATTGAACAATATAAATGGATACACTATGAAAGTTGGAGTACATAACGAATATTGGCCAAATGTCTATAAAAATTATTCTGCAAATTATGAAGCTCTATGTGATTGGTACTTACAAATGCATTTGCTGCAATCTTTCGAACATTTCTCTACTGCATTAAATTTTACGACACAGATTGTGCCTGTATCAATAAGAGATCACCCTGTGGAATATTTTATTTTTAAACATGAATTAGACTGCTTCGTGGGTAGTGTAAGCTTTTTTTTGGCAGGGACTCTCTTAAATATAAACATTGTAAAATCTAATAATTTTATTCCGCTTGTCCCAATTATAAATGATACAACCTTTGAGTTATCAGAAAATTTTTTCAATGCTTTTTTGGCTGCAGTTGTTATTTTAATTTCATTTACACTCTCTGCGTATTATTTAAAATTTTGCCGCAAAGAATGGTCCATATTTAATCTGTACAGTTTGCTGTTAGGTATTGGAGTAAATATGAATCCTCGTCGTTGCTTAAGAACAAAAATAATATTTTTTACTTTGGTTGCAGTATCGCTATTTTTTGTTCCCGAAATTACTTCTGATTTAACTTCATTAAAATTTGAAAACAATGATAAAGCAGTAATCGAATCTTTTGAGGAAATATTTGAAAAAAACATGACTGTTCTGTTTCTCGATAGCAATATTTTGTTAAATTTTTTAAGAAATCATACAACAGGAATAGTTAACAAAGTTACTCAATTTGCTAAATATCTTAATGGGATGGAAATGATAAATATGATAAATGAAAATACAGTCCTAATATTTAACGATTTAGATGCTGCAAAAATTTTACAGAAAAATAAAAGATTTTTTAATGGAATTCGATTTAATATAAGCCAGTTAATTATTTATAAATCTATAAATATCTTACCCTATAGACATAATTTTCCTATAATAAATAATTTTGATAAAACTTACAATAGGATGCTAGAAATGGGATTAGATGTAAAGTGGAAAGCTGATTACAATCATGCAAATAAAATTATCAAACAGAAAAGTTTTTACAATTTTGATGACGAAAACGACAATTTGCCTGTGATTTTAATGTTTATCATGTTTATTGGATCTGCTTTTGCTGTATTGGTTTTTTTTATTGAAATTATCTGGCACTATTATTTGTCGAATAAATTTAAGAGAATTGATATCAAAGATTTTTTCAAAAGAACAAAGGTAATCATAAGTAATCGAAAATCTAGAAAAAATTTTCAAACTAGAAAAACTGATGTTATTGAATTTAATGAGATTGTATAATTTGTAAAAAGTTTGTATATTAAAATTTTTTAAAGTAACATCTAAAGATTACTATTTATTAATTCCACAGCTGGTTTTCATCTTCTATAATTTTATCTATCTGGATTTTAAGAATATTTTTTGACTATAAAAAATAAATCTAAGAAATATTTTTTTTTAATTGCGAAACATTTTGCCACCAAAGCGTCACCAAAGCGAGATTAAGCAACTCTCATTACATGATAAGATGAGCCATCTTCAAGTAATTTACGGAATTCCCTAAAGTGGCGCTTAAAGCTGAGGACATAAAGTGTTGCGGCTACATGGTCCAGTCAAGTTCCGCATGCGCATTGTGGTAAACATTAGGGTGGTGGAGAAGTTTCTTTTGTTAAACTTTTCCACCACCCTAAATTTTTACCTCAATGCGCATGCGGAAGTTAACTGGACCTCGTAGCCAACACTCTATGTCCTCAGCTTAAGTGATGCTGCATTAACAAATCCAGTTTTAAATAAGTCGCTCTGTGAGTCCTCTAGTCATTCATTTTGGGTTTCTATGTTGTTATTGTCTTTGTCAGTATTATTAACTTGATTATGACTGTTCAGTGATTTTACTGTTGTACTGCTTTTGTCTGAATAGCGTTCCCATATAGCTCTTAATTCTGAGGTAAAGTAATGCATGCGGTCACCATGCACTAATTCTCTTCAGCAAAAATCTTCCGTCTTTATGCCAGACATATTTGAAACCTATATTGCGAGCAATAACTTACAAAGAAGAAAAATGCTTATATTCAATTGAGGAGAGGAGTAATTGCCCCAGAAATTTGAACTATAGTTAGGAGATGTACGTTATTTTGGTTTTGCTGCCTCACTCAGGGTTTGTTACGTCTGACCTTTTCTGATTACTTACTTTCAAAAACAAACAGCGAAAAATTTTTAAGTCAGACAGTTAGGAGACGTAACGTGTGTGAAAAATCCAGTTTTTCAGTTTTCTGTCCTTATATTAGGTATTCGGCAGATACAGAACATAAAATTGATATGAATGACACAGTCTCAACTGTTATAATTTAATAATTACTTAGTCAGACGGTTAGCCGTGAAATTAAAATGATTTGGTAATTTGCGAAAAAAAATCGCATTTTTAATTTTTTGAACATAAAGAAATTACGAGTACCACGTAGGGGAAAAAATTATTTTTGCACCAAATAATTGTCAACCAGTCTATGAGTTTTATATAGATTTCATAAAAAAGTCATATGAAAAGAACAACAAAAAAAGTTTATTTTTATCTCCATGGCTCTGAAATGAAAGATTAAGGTGAAAAACGATCTGAAAAATGCTTTAGCAAAAAAGCTTTGTAAAAAAATTGGCAGTATAAATATCTGTGGAAAGAAAATCTCAAATTTAGTAATTATTTAAATAAGACATACTGTATTAGATAGTATAAGACCTATTATTTAAAAATCAATATTAAATTTTTTTTTATTTGATTCTGTTTCATCTTAGTTTACCTTCCATTTCTTCTTGATAACGAAACAGCAGCAACAAACCATTTTAAAGGTAAAAAGGAAAGAAATTTAATTCACTTTTTTTTTAATTCCAACAGTGCTAATTTTTTCCTTAATAAATGTTAAAAAAAGCGAGGGGAATCAAATTTAGCTTTCCTAAAGTTTTTTTAAGTCGATCTAATTAAATAACTGCTTGTCAAGCTTTTGGTTGAAATTTTATGCAGTTATATTTTTTGCTTGAAATTTCAAAAAATTCAAGCAAAGCAACTTAACCGTGTACAGACTTTATTGTATTTTCAAGAAAAACAGAAGAAATTTTTGTTAACAGGCAGCAGTCATTCTTAGCAAGCAGTTTAATTTTTAAATTTATTAATTTATAATGAAAATGTTGAGGTTTTTCATAAAAAGCCCCTTTAAGTTGACAAACAAATATACATCCGAATGTAAATTGTTGCGCAAGTAACAACTGATTTTTCTATAATAATTGACAGAGAAATCATTTTAAATCACCTTTGTGTTAAAAAATTTACATTATTAAAATATTAAAATATAGACATAAGTAAAAATTGGTACTAAAATTGCAATTGTTCACCAATTTCTGGTTTAATCGGCGTTTTTTTTCTCGAACAAGCGAAAGAACTCGAGAGTTTTCATTCTCGTAAAACCTTTTATACCACGGGTTACCTCTAGAAGAATTTGTAAAAATTTACGTTATTAAGGGATAAAAGTTGGAGCTTGACTTCATATTTTTTGACATTGCTGCACATCTATTTCCTGGTACTAGATGCGCCTGAAGGTATTAGAAGGAAAATATGATTGTATTTTACATGACATGTGATTAAGATTTTAAAAATACAATCAACTGCATTTACCCAAGATGTGAATCATATATGCTGGTGATTTGGATCTTAATCGTCGCCTCCCTCCCCCCCCCCCCCACGAAATTTCTAATATTTTTTCTAGAATTTGAAAAAAACACGCAAAAAAAAGTAAGCAACAAGTTAACCCATTGCAATTTATCAATATTTTCAATTATTTTTCATTAATTAATAAATATAAATATAGCTATAGCATTTTCTCAACCGCAAGTATTTTTATATATATTATTATATATATTTTAAATAGTGATAATGGGCTAACTTATCTATCTTACATAGAAGTAGATCCTGAGATCTTTTAAAATTAAAATTTGGCACAGTAAATCATACTTATTACTAATAAAGAAATTGTACAGTTATGGAATCAGAGAAGTTCCTCTGGATATTCCGTAAATGACTTAAACCTCAACATAACCAAATCTGATATTAGGAAATCTCGGGTGGTCAAAGGCCCCATTAACTCATCAATTGTTCAAGTCACTTACTACTCTAAGGCCCATTGTCTGCAACTTCTTGATTTAAAAAGATCTCATGGCAGAATTTCAAACAGTGATGTTTTCAATTATTCGATGTCAAGTAATCAAATCAACATCAACGAATACTTGCCTCAGGAAGTACATAAACTTCTTACTGCTGCCCGTAACTTGAAAAAATCCATGGGACTCTTTAAAGCCTTG
Source organism: Anagrus nilaparvatae (assembly GCA_022575985.1). NCBI lineage: Eukaryota > Metazoa > Arthropoda > Insecta > Hymenoptera > Mymaridae > Anagrus > Anagrus nilaparvatae. The sequence continues at coordinate 23,075,445 of JAKSXM010000247.1, read as the reverse complement.
CATAAGAGTGGTCAAATTTACACAAAAAGTCACGCCTAATGATATAGCCGTTACCATTAATAGTGATAAAGAGTTTCAGGACCTATCTAAATATCTATCTAAGTATCCCACTCAAGTACCTGAAATACAACCTCAATCTCTAGGTCAGCACCAAAATTTGAGTCAGCACAATTAAATGCTTCAGCATAACTACACTAAGCTACCTCAAAGAATTCCATCTAATAGGGAATCTATTACTAATCGTCCAAACCTCGCAACTAGCTCAGCCACCTCCAAGATCTTCTCCAAACCAAGGTCAACCACGTTTAAATAATAATCATTTTATTAATAATAATAGAAATTTTGTTAGCTCCTCTTTCCCACCCCGTCCCAAAAATAAAAATTTCTCTTCCCGCCCAGTAAATCCTCAATCTCATCATTTTCAATTCAAACCCTCTTTTTTTCCTCCATTTCAATTTCAATTTCCCCCTCCTCCTATTCACCTCTACAGCAAGTTTTCCTCCCCCACCTATCTCATCCCAGCCCTCTCTCTCTCACCCTCCTACTTCCGTTATGAACCCTACTCCCTTGTCTGCTCAAATTTCTACATCTCAAATTACATACCCCGTTCTTCCACTACTAATTTCACTCAATCTCATTTAAGCCAATTTGACACCTCTATACTCACTCAAAATCAAGATCCACAAAATTCTCAATAGCAATCAAACTTATTAAATAGCAGTCAAAAAATTCCTTTTCCGTTTGCCATTTTAACGCCAGCTCACTGTGTAAACCAAATCGTTTAAACTTTTGTAGAACCTATTTCTCTTCCGCAAAACACCATGTCATAGCAGTCACTGAAACCTGATTCGATTCTTCGTTCACTGATAATATGGCTCAATTTCCAAGATACTCGTTAATCTGAAACGATAAACAAGGTTGTAGTTCAGGTGGCATTGCCCTATATATATGCGAAAATCTAAAATATAGAATTCTCCAAATGAGTCAGCAAACGGGTGAGCTCAAACTCCCCGAATATCTTATCTGTCAAAATCTCCTTTGCCAACACTCTCATCATGGTTGCCGTTACCTACAGGCCTTCTGATTCCCCTTTCCACAAAGGCATCAAATTCCTTGATGTTCTAGCTGATGCTGCAGCAAATTACTGAAATAAAACAATTCTAGGTGACCTAAATGCCAACATGTGTTATTTTAATCATAAGTCAAACTTAATAATCCACGACTTCATATTCAAAAACAAACTATATCTAGTACCCCATGGAGATACTCATATAGTCCCCTCAATCGGCAATTTGACCTTAGCATCATTGATGAAAATAATAGAATACTCTCATTTAGCAAAATACTTTTCATAAATAGTCATTATCTTACTCAGTTCTGTGTAGACATTTTTGTACCTTAAACCCCACCAACCAAAATTTCTTATAGGATTTGATTGATAGCATCAATCAAAAAGAATTCACTTTAAGGCTACTTGAGTACAAATGGTCCTTTGCGTTTATCAGTTCAGATTTGGACTACATTTAGAACACCACAGCTTCTAATATAATTAAAGTCTTGGATTCTCTTGCACCCATAAAAGAGTTCACAATTGATAAAAAGTCATTTCCCTGGCTTAATCCTGAATTAAATGTAGAATCCGCTAAACTTGACAAGCTTTATAAAAGTTATAAAAACAATAGAATCCCTCAAAAACTAAATGCTTACAGGGACTCCGAAGATAAGTTACTTGAGAAAATCACAATTGCAAAAAGGAACTAATACTCAGACAAACTAAACGGTGACGGTAGCCTAGTGGATCAAGCGCTTGCTTATTAACTTAAGGTACGAGCGTTCGATCCCACCTGGATTTTATATTTAAGGCCCCCTTTTCATTTTTTTGTGTAATTTTAATGAATTTTAAACGTGTTTTTTTTTAGTTATTTTACTATACCAGAACATCAAATTTTTTTTTAAATTGGTACAAAAGTATTAAGGAATACAAAAAAAAAATACTATTTTAATTATCCATATTTTTAACATTTTATAGAGGGCGTCAAAGTAGTGGCTGAAAAAAAAAAGTAAAAATCGGTTCCACACCTAGCGCCTATTGTGGTCCATGAAAAAAAATAAATAAAAGAGCATTTTATTCCCTGTAGACTTCTCAAGTGCTGGAACTAAAAGTTTCCAAAAATTCCAAAAATTGACCATTTGGTGGGCAAAAAATGAAAAATGTAGATTTTTAAGTACAAAAAAACACCTAATATGGTCAATAAAAAATTTTCTAATCCACCTTTTTCCGATCTTCTAGTTCCAGCACTTGACACTACAATTACAAATAAAACGCACAAAGATTTAGGTCAATAGCTGAAAAAGTTTTTGAGTTAGAACTGGAACCGATTTAAAAAAGTAGTTTTGAGATAAACGCGTTTAAAGTTTTTAAATGCTTATGTTTTCATATGATTCCGTCCCATAAAAATCAAAATATCTCAAAAACATATATTTTGTTTTGCTTGAAAATTTTTTTATACATTCTTCAAATGTTTTTAAGCAAGAAAATGAAAGAAAAAAAAAGTGCATTACGAATTTTAATTTTTGAAAAGGGGGCCTTAATAAAAATTAAAAATAAAATTTTTATGGAGGGCTGCTAGATCCCAGGAGACGAATGTCGTAGAAGGTACTACGAATCGTCTCTGTATGTCATGCAAGTGGGCGTTTTTCTCCAATGGTTTTTCGCGCCACTGTTAACCGGAATTGGTTGCATGATTCCACAAAAATACCGGTCCTTAACCAAGGGAAAGCCATACCCTTAAAAATATGGGGGATCAGGGAATATATAAATATTCCCTGGTTGTCAGCAAGTGTACCTTCCAACATATATTCCATCCCTTAAAAATTTCCTTCTAATCCTACAGCTTCACTTCACCGATGGCAACGACGTTACTGAGTAATGTTTACCGGTTGTAAAGAGTCTAATATTGAAAAGTATAGTCGTCGCTACACTTCCCACATGCTTATCCACCTTGAATTATCCTCCAATAAAAAAGAAAAAGCGGTATATATCCAAAATATATATATCGACTTCCGAGGAGATAAAAAGCAAAATATGCGGTCGATAGTCGCATGTGTAAAGTGTTGGTGTTCTCCGATATATAACTTAATGTTCAGGAGTTCAAACACAAAAATACATACATACATACATACTAAGACAAACTATCTACTAAAAACACACCTGCTACCATTTGGAAAGACCTTGACCATCTGGGCCTCATAAATTCTCCTTCAACTCGGAAAAATTTCCTCTCGCCAGATTGAATAAATAGCTACTTCATTTCAACGCAAAATGCGTCAACTTCAATCAATATCATTCATTCTCCAGTTGGCTTCTCATCTAGTCCCCCCTTCAAATTCAAAAATGTTAGTAGTGATGATCTTCACTGGGCTTTTAAGCAATTCAGCACAAAATCTGTTGGCCCTGATAGAATATCCCTCAAAGTTCTATAACTTTACCTTCCGGTTCTTTTCAAAGTCTTTATTTCTCTCTTCAACAAGTCCATAATATTAAACAAAATACCCTCAGCTTGAAAGCATAACAATATACTCCCAGTAGCTAAAACCTTTAATCCCTCCACCCGAGCAGACTACAGACCAATATCTCTCTTATGTATAATTTCAAAAATACTGGGAAAAATCCTCCCCAAACAAATTATCGAATACATCACGCATCACAACATTCTTGAATCTTTTCAGTCTGATTTCCCAAAAAATCATAGTACAAACTTTTCACTCACAAACCTAACTAATGATATTTGCAAAAGCTTTTTCTTAGATCTCATCACTTTACTACTCCTGTTAGATTTGTCTAAAACTTTCGACAGGGTTTCCCACACTATCCTTCTGGACAAGCTTTCTGCTATTTGTTTTTTTCTTCAAGTTGTAGGCTGGTTCTCAGAGTACCTACGAAACCGTACCCAGTCAGTTATTTTTGATAATAAGTCCTCATCTACACTCAACATAGTCAGCGGGGTTCCCCAAGGGTCAGTCCTTGGACCTTTACTTTTCCTTATTTATATAAATGATCTTGGACGCAAAATCACTTACTCAAAGCGTCTCATGTTTCCTGATGACCTCCAAATTTACCTACAAGTACCTTACAAAGACTTAAACTTAGGAATGTTACTTCAAAATGATCTTCATGAGATTGAAAACTGGTGTTCTGCCAACAACTTCAAAATAAACATTGATAAGTCTAACTTCATGATCTTCAGCTAAAAATCAAGTACTTTTGACACAAATACCTCTTTCTACTTTGGTGGTACTAAAATCCAGCTCTCAAAAACAGTAAAAAATCTTGGCCTTTTCATTGATCAGGATATGAAATGGAGATCTCACATAAACCATATAGTCAAATCCGCAAATAATGGCCTACCTAGGTTAAGACACTTCAAGCATCTATTCAACTCAAATCTCCGAAAGTAGCTTGTTACTGCTCTTGTTTTTCCCATCCTTGACTATGGCGTCTTCCCTATGGGCAACTTACCTGACCAGCAATACAAGCGATTACAAAAGTTATTGAACGCCTCTGTCAGATATGTCTGTGATATTAGATACCCGTTTCGCACTTCCCCTGACAGAATAAAGCTTGGCTGGCTACATGTTAAACTTATAGCGAACTACCTTAGTGCTGTTCACATCTATAACATACTAAACAATGGGATACCAGTATATCTCAAGGAAAAAATTAAAATTTACATTCCCACAAGAACCCTTCGGATAAAAATTGCCCTCAACTAGTAGTAGACACATCGACAAACCCAATTTACAACAATTCCTCACTTTTTATCTCCTTCTGAAACTGTCTGTCAAGCTCAGTGGAAGTTTTCAAAACTAGTCTTTACCAACACCTTCTAGAGATTGACAGACGTGAAGAAAACCTCCCTTAACTTAAATTTATTCCTACATTCTTTTTACATTTTTTAATCTCACTTGCCTCTTCCTACCCTCTTCCTCTGTTTTCTAGATCCTTATTATAAATTTTATCACATTGTAAATTGTTATATTATATTAAAATATCTATATCATTAATGTACTACAATATTTTGTACAATCTTGTACAATAATCTTATAAATAAGAAAAAAAATTAAAAAAAATGACTATTTAAGTGGAATACAAAAAAAGTCAAGTATGAAGAATTCCTCAGAACCTCACGAATAATTACAGCTAGCATTCCCCAAGAACGATATTGGATCCGATTTTATTTATACTTTATTTAAATAATCTCCTAAATAAACATTTTACATTGTCATATACATATGAATTAAATCCTTTACAAAAAATAGTTAATAGAATTTCAGATAAACTTCCTGATATTAAAAAGAATGTTTTAAATGTTAAAAATGCCTTTAAGGAGATCTTCTACATCATTATGAAACACTAAATTCTAGGTATGTAAAAACGAAAAGTAAAATAACACAAATCGGAACGAACTTTTAAGCATCAAAGATCCAAACATAGCAATGGAGAAATTTTTCTATCTGCTAAAAAACTGTGTCAACACAGCAACAGTGCTTCATAAATATAAAAATAACAGTAAAAATAATAACTAAGAAAAAGTTGGGTGACAGAAAGAATTTATAACTAAATATTACATAAAGAATTCCTATAGAATATTAGCAAACATCCTAGCAATATTGATAATCATTTACTAATAACTCAATATAAAAACTAGAATAAAATTTTAAAAGAGGTGATAGTTTTAGCTCAAAGAATGTAAGAACAAAGAGAAGCAAGTAATAATTTCACAGACCCTAAGAAAATCTGCAAATTTATCAACATAAAGTTACGTAAATCCCAGATTCTTATTAAATGGCTAATATTTTCAACAGTTCCTACATCAATGTCGGCAAAAATCTTGCAAATATCTACAATAATACTCAAAATGAGCTAAACTTACATGACTTCAACATTAACACAATGTATTTAAGTTACACCAGTAAATACGAAATTGAAAAAATAATATTGAGCTTAAGAGATAAACAAGGAAGAGTCGACAGAATATCGTCAAGGGTAATCAAGTGTCTTAGTCATCAAATATATACAGTTCCAGAACATATATTTAATAGATGTATATATTTAGAAATTTGGCCAACATCACTTAAAAAAGCAGATGTAATACCAATATATAAAAACAACGGAGACAAAAATGTCACTAGTAATTATAGATCTATTGATTTAATATCAAATATAGCAAAAATTTTCGAGAAAATAGTCCTGATTAGACTACAAAAGTTCTTAATTGACAACAAAATTATTAAAGAAACTCAATTTGGCTTTACAAAAAATAAAGACACGGAAGATGCACTTGCCCTTCTCACAAATCTTATATACTACAATATAGATGAAAATAAAGCAGTTATTGCAACTTTTTTGGATCTAAGCTAGGTAGATCATCAAATATAACTCCAAAAATTATATAGATACGGAATTAGAGGATCATCTTATAATCTATTCAAAAATTATTTGTCAAATAGAAAACAATGCGTTAAAGTAAATGGAACATATGGGGATTATGAAGAACTAAATAGCATGGCAGTACCCCAACGTAGTATATTAGGCCCAGTCCTATTTGTAATATATATTAATGATCTTCTAATCTCTTGTCCAAACATAATATCATATGCTAATGATACTGTAGTCTTCAGCCTAGAAGATTACTGGAAAAAAGCTGAAAACAAAATGAATTGCTACTTAATAATTGGTAATTAGTTTACATCAAATAAACTAACGTTGAATATAAACAAATCTTCTTACATAACTTTTGGTTGTACCAGCAAAAGTCTACCTGACTCCATTAATATATTAATAAATAATGAAGTTAATGCTAGAACACAAAATATAAAGTATCTGGGAGTTATTTTTGACTGTAGGATGAGATGTATTGAACATGTTAAATATATTACAAAATATACAAGATACTTGCTATAAATTTTGTATAAATTTAGACATTGGAATCTTAAGATATTAACATCGATGCAATTCTCTATAGAATTGCAACATATGGATTAATAGCTTCGGGTGGAGGATATAAAAACAGTATTGAGCCGATCCTAAGTCTTCAACGAAAAATTTTTAGGTTTATAACAAGTGAAGATAATAAATTGATTCCATTAGAAAACCTATACAAAATTAACTCAGTAATGTATAAGTACATTGAACTAAAAGAAACCTATGAACAAAGCACTAACAAAACAAGGCATAAATAAATTCCAAGACATAAGAAAAAAATAGCAACGAAAAATTACAATATTGAGACAATCAAAGTCTATAACAAATTACCAACCCATTTTAAAACTCTTACCACTACAATTAGAGATATCAAGAAACAAATAGCATCACATATAACTCAAAAAAATTGGAAATCTTCAAAGACCAAAGCTCAAGTTAAATTATCTTTTGGACATGTAAAATTTAATATTTTATCAAACTATTTCTCTAAATAATTTATATTATAAAATTATTTAAATTATTAAACTATTAACTTTAAATAAATTAAATTTTATATTTATAGAAATTATATTATTGAACAATATTTTTCATTATACGTACTTAAATTGACTAAATTATTGTTATGATACATTTAATTATTTTAAACTTTATATGTTTTTGTTTCACTTCTTTATTTTTATTCAAAAAATTGTAAATTTATATATGTATTATATTTTATTAAAAAATTCAGTACCCAAGCACAATCCTCCTAGAAGTACTCTTTTGGGGCACACATTTTTGTATATGAACTGAATAATTAAATAAATAAACTCGACACAAAATATTAACAATACCATTAGTCAAGAAAGAAATCTACAAAATAAGCATTTATTCGGCCCTTATTGGATGTAACCAATTTACTATTGCTCCAAAAAATTTAGTCAACAATGAATTGTTGTGTTGATATCATGGAGAACTTAAATTTCCTTTAAGCATAAACTAGTTGAATAATTCAAGTCATGAGTACTTTCTAAAAATTGGTCATTTTTGATAATCTTTGGGGTTTCCTTATATTATAATCTTGAATAACAATTTGCAAATATTTTCTTCCCTAGATATCAGGGAGAACTTGCATGCCCACCAAGCAGAAGCTAATTGGATGTCTCAGTAAAGAGTACTTTCGAGTAATCGGACAGTTTTTGAGGATTACAACTAAAACCACTTTTCGATCGGGCTAAAATTTTTTCTGTAACTTTGTAGGACTATAAACTACAGTTAAGGACCACAAGCTAATCGATTGGTCGTAACATAATTTTCTTTACGCCTTATATATATAATATTTATTTTCTTATATATTATCTATATATTATTAAGTAAAGGGCACCAAAAACTCAAATATTGCTACATTGGAAACTGCTAGGCAAATATTATTAAAATTTTTCTCACTTATTCTATACCCGAAAAAAGTCAATCATTTCATTTTATTTTTTTATTTTTGACCTCTAGTTTCTAAGTTATGAGGAGTCACAGTTGAAATTTTTTAATCTCGTAAAATTAAATAATTTGTTCGTAAAGGTTGTTATATATTATGTCAATCAGTTTAAATACTCTCCTTATTATCGAGCGATAAAAAGAATTTTTAATATTTATTATTCAATACTTATTATTTAAAATGGGGGGCTTGAACCAAACAATGCCCAAAGTAGAACACCAACTTTGAATTCTATTTCACAATATTTGAAATATATACTTAATATTCCCTTGGAAAGCCTGGAAACAATTTAAATTTCCTAGAGTGACCCAATTTTCCCTATTAAATACTTAATACAAATTTTTTTCTAAATAAAATACAAACAGAAAAACACAAAAAATAATTAGGTTATGTTAAGTTTAATCTTTGTAAAAATACAATATTTAATAAAAAAATTTGAGTTTTTGCGCTAAGGATCATAAAGATATCTAAACGCACCCTAAGGATGAATTTAGATGGGTTTCTTATCTTCCTACTTCTTATACTAATAAAAATGTATGTTTTTATAGTTGTTTTATATCTCTCATTACAGAAAAACATTTTTTAATAATCTATTTTCATTTTTTACTGCAATTTTTACAAAACAGAAATTAAATTCAAATTTTAGCGTGCTAAAAAGTATATATATATATATGTAATTCTACATAAAATACATAGTATTTTTTTGACCTTTTTAATACGGATGTATACACTTATAAAAAAATCCCTTTCTTAAAATATAACGATAATAAAATAAGATGGAAAAGCAATTAAAAAAAGAAAAAAATATAATAAAAAAAATAAAAAAAATTCAAAATAAAACAGTGTCATATATCGCGACAAGAATTTAAACCCATTAGTAAAGTATAAATTTTATAGTTCTTAAAATCTATGAATAAACACCCCCTCTTAATAAATCCTTTAAAATTTTAAAAAAATAACCATTGCTCAGATATCAACAATATTATTACTTAGTCTAAAAAAAGTTTTGATAGTGTACAGACATATAAATTTTGAATTTTATGTTTAAAATAATAAGTTTTATACATTTAAGTAATTTTTAAAAAATAGGAACATAAGAATATTTAAATGTCAAGTTAAGTTTTTTAAATGGTATGTAAAATATATATGTAATTCAAACAATTCAATGTAATATTTTGTAAAATTAAAAAATTATTTCTTAAAAAATAAAGGTCCTGAAGAGGTTCTCAGATTGAGAATGAAATATTGACAAGAGTAAAAATCAAAGTTTTTTGAATTTTTCCTTATAATTTGTCCAGCAAGGTCGTTTTAAACTCAACAGAAATTTTTTTCTCGAAAATTTACAAAAAAAATTTTTGTAAAATCACAAAAAAAAATCGAGAATTCTCGAATTTTTCGATAATGTACTAATTTTCGAATATTTACAAAATTTTTTGAAAATTCACTTATTTTTCGAAAAAATTCTATTTTTTTTTGTAAATCTAAGAAAGTTACTTTTTACAGTGAAGTAAGAAGATAAGAAGATAAGAAGCCCATCTAAATTCACCCTAAGAACCCTTCGATTGCATTAAAAATTCAATTTAAATTTAAAAGAATAGATTTCTTTTTTATTGTTAGAAGGAATAATTTTAAATAAAGTTTTTTATAATATTTTTAATTAATTAAATCAAAACATATTTATTTTAATTTATTTATTGATCCTTCTTTTTACAACTTGTTTTTGTATAATAATTAGACGACTAGTTTCAGGAATAAATTCCCATCATCAGGTCTGTATTATAATTAAACTAAATTTATTTAAAACATTTGAATATGATATTGTAACTTCAGATTATGTCTGTATAGACTCACAATTATTTTATTTTTTTCATAAACGAGGCTGAATTATGCTAAATATGAACAATTAATAGAATTTACACAAAAAATTGAATTAATTTTTAATTTAAAACAATGTACATCACAAAATTTTAATTTTTAAGTTAAAATTTTAAGTTAAGTGTGGCAAAAATTTATTATTATCTGAAATCATAATATCTTGTAGTGTTGTAGAATTTGATGTTTGCCTACAGAGAGATGATTATACAAGTCCTAAATATTCTTGATTTATATGTAGATTTAGACTTATGGGTGCGACTATGCTTAACCAACTTATAAGTTTGTTTTTGCTGAAATAAAAAACAGAAGATGTAATATTTAATTAATTGTATGATTTTTTTTAATATTTTGCTTCATACTTCAGACAAAAATGCTAGGATATATTTTTTTTTTTTAATATTTTATTTTTGCAGCCGAAAGTTGTACTTTTAGTTCCGCAAAAATTTTTCCGTATATGCGGCTTAACAAATTATGAACCCTTATATGACGCATTATTTTTTTTTTACTACTTAATTCGGACAAAAAACTGAAAAAAAAAAATTTGAAAGGACATCGATATGACCCGTGTTTTCTGGTAGTTTGAACCTTCAGAAAACCGGAAAAAATCGTGAACAAGAAATCGGAGATAGGTGCCAAAAAGATTTTTCCACTTTTATGTCAAAAACTGCCTTTTTACGTAACTGAGCTACCCGATTTTCGAAAATTTTTATTTTAGGAGTTTTTCACGGTATTTTTTGGGATTTTTGTTTATAACAAGTTAAAACAAGTTCAAAACTAATAGAAAAAAGGATTTAGCATCGGTTTTTAGCAATATTTTGATATTTATGAGCTAGAAAACCTGTTTTTATTTTTTGCTTTTTTTCAAATTTGGTTTTATTACTTTTTCATGCATCTTAGGCTGTTCTTAATCTATGTAAGAGGTAAAATGGTAAATATTGATAATTTTTAGTCCAAATTGATTGTTACATACCATTAAGATGCCCTAAAATAATTATTTTAATGCGCTACAATGATAGAACCCGAGAGTCCCAATTTTTTAATTCTTGTTAAAATGAAGTAATTATACTTTTCTATCTTAAATATTTTGTCTATTTTATTTTTATCTCATAAATTATATTTTTCCAAGCAAATAAAACTCCATTAAATATTATATGTCCAAATATTTTTATTTATTATCATTTTTACACGTTTATAACCAATTTTTTCAATTTTTTACAATACGTAATTTTTGACTTATTATACATATTTTCAAGCTGTAAAATTAATTTAACAAGGGGAGTTCAATACATTAGGAACACAAATTACATCAAATGGTTATGAATGAGTTTATTATGTTGAAAAAATGCCGAATACCATCCGTTCATTCCAATGGGCCTTCTGAGCCTAGAAACGCAGGGCTCAATGAAATAGGGTTTTTTGGTAATATTCAATGAAACGCTAAAACCTCGCAGATTAACCAAAACTCTTCTAGTTGGTCTCATTTTTTTGGTGTAAGTGTCACCTTTTAAACTCCGTAAACCGCGATTTTTCATCATTAATTTTTTTATTAATGTAGCCAATTAACCAAATGGCCATTTTTGGCTAATAATGACCAATTTTTAAATTGCTACCAAATTTGTAATTTTTGACGGAAATGGGTTTTACAAGTCACAAAATATTTCCGCAAGCTTCAAGTTCCCAAAAATTTTTTACTCGTCTCATTTCCTTGAGTCGTTTTTAAGATACGGTTCTTCAAAGTTAACATTAAAAATTATCTTTTTATAAAACCATAAAATTGGGACTCTGACTTCAAATTATCATATCTGATGAACAAATAATTGAAAAAAGTAGAGTAATGAATTTTTGGAAATTTGAAGCTTGAGGAAATATTTTGAGACTTATAAAACCCATTTTTGTCAAAAATTACATATTTGGCAGGAATTTAAAAATTGGTCATTATTAGCCAAAAATGGCCATTTGGTTAATTGGCTACATTAATAAAAAAATTAATGATGAAAAATCGCGGTTTACGGCGTTTAAAAGGTGACACTTACACCAAAAAAATGAGACCAACTAGAAGAGTTTTGTTTAATTTGCGAGGTTTTAGCGTTTCATTGAATATTACCAAAAAACCCTATTTCATTGAGCCCTGCGTTTCTAGGCTCAGAAGGCCCATTGGAATGAACGGAGGATATTCGGCATTTTTTCAACATAATAAACTCATTCATAACCATTTGATGTAATTTGTGTTCCTAATGCATTGAACTCCCCTTGTTAAATTAATTTTACAGCTTGAAAATATGTATAATAAGTCAAAAATTACGTATTGTATAAAATTGAAAAAATTGGTTATAAACGTGTAAAAATGAAAAATATTTGGGCATATAATAATTAATGGAGTTTTATTTGCTTGGAAAAATATATTTTATGAGATAAAAATAAAATAGACAAAATATTTAAGACAGAAAAGTATAATTACTTCATTTTAACAAGAATTAAAAAATTGGGACTCTCGGGTTCTATCATTGTAGCGCATTAAAATAATTATTTTAGGGCATCTTAATGGTATGTAACAAACAATTTGGACTAAAAATTATCAATATTTACCATTTTAACTCTTACATAGATTAAGAACAGCCTAAGATGCATGAAAAAGTAATAAAACCAAATTTGAAAAAAAGCAAAAAATAAAAACAGGTTTTCTAGCTCATAAATATCAAAATATTGCTAAAAAACCGACGCTAAATCCTTTTTTCTATTAGTTTTGAACTTGTTTTAACTTGTTATAAACAAAAATCCCGAAAAATACCGTGAAAAACTCCTAAAATAAAAATTTTCGAAAATCGGGTAGTTCAGTTACGAAAAAAGGCAGTTTTTGACATAAAAGTGGAAAAATCTTTTTGGCACCTATCTCCGATTTCTTGTTCACGATTTTTTTCGGTTTTCTGAAGGTTCAAACTACCAGAAAACATGGGTCATATCGATGTCCTTTCAAAATTTTTTTTTTCAGTTTTTTGTCCGAATTAAGTAGTAAAAAAAAAATAATGCGTCATATACGTGCATACCCGTATATTAATGGTTTACGGAACCGTATATCATTTACCCGTATATACGGATGTCTGAGATTAGTTCTTTACACACAGTAAAAAATAATGAACACAATATTACTACTGTTTAGTAATTTTACTACGATTTAGTAATATTAATACAAAAATAGTAAATTTACTACAATTTGCAGTAAAGTAAATTCACAGACACCTACGGTAAACCAGCTTTAGTTGAATACTTGACCAAGTGATTGAAAAGCAGCTCTACCGCGGATGTCTGGGTGAAATGAAAATAAATTTTAAATTTACTACACTTAATATTGTGTTCATTATTTTTTACTGTGTACGTGAAGCACACCTGGCATTATCTTTAGGCATATATTTAATAAAGAGATTTGTTAAATAAGGAGGCTGTTGTAAGAGTAAAATTTTATAAATAAGTATGTCAGTAAAATAAAGTCTGCGCGATTCAATACAAAGTCAGTTGAGTTTCTTCCTGTACTGGGTGATATGCTCATCCCTTCTAACACCAAATATTTACCTTAGTTCAAAGTTGCAAATATTATTCAGAAAATTTTTTCTTAAAAAATGCGAAACTTTAAACATTGGCTCCCTGAAAATTGGGGCCCTAAAAACTAAAAAAATGAATTTTTCTCCTATAAAGCGTACTCAAATGTTAAAATAAATACTAAATTCGGATTGTACGGGAAAAATTAAAACGAAGTACGTTTTTAGTCCAGTTTTTAACATCATTTGAATCTGTTAGAAAAATCTCAAGTTGATGAATTATTAAAAAACCCAATATCTAACATTTAAACTGCTCCAAGACGTTGAAAATTGAAAATTTGTATTCTTTGGTCTTAGATATACTCTTTTTAGTAAATTGTCAATGTAAGAAAAGTGAAAAAACATAAATCCATCATTTAAAAAACAATTTTAATTTATAACAAAAAAATTCCAAAATTGGTTTTTTTAAATATTGAAAAAATGTGGTTCTGAAGCTGACAACTCAAAAAAAACTATGCGACGAGCAAAAATTTTGCTATTCCTAGCTTGTTTATCACTTTATATGGTCTAAGGTACACAAAGAAAGGTATCAGTAAGGTGTGCCTTCATTTTTTTTTTTTTTTTCAAAAAGATGATCATCCTATTGATTATTGCGAAAATTAAAAGAGATTTCATGAAATAAATGAAGTCCTTTGGTAGAGTATAGGTGAAATATCGTTTTTTTATCAAAAAATTATGAGAAAAACATAAAAAAGACCATAAAAAAGCTAATTTTAGATTTCAAATAAAATATTAGTTGGTATGATAAAATAAGCAAATAGTAAAACACGATTTCTTTTACATAATCGTCAATTGCGAGTGACGCACCGTAAAAGTTGCCATTTTTTCGACGGAATTTTGAAAAGTAGTCTTAGACAAAGTTCCCCTGGGCGCGAAAAAAAGGAGTTTTTCCTCTATCCTGAGATATCTCCGCCGACCCTCGGAATCTTATTTTTTATCATATATCATCAAATTGAGCTATAAAAATGCGAAAAATATGCTGGGGCCGGAAACCATACCTTATTCCGCAGTAGTCTTTAGGAATGATGTGATCTGGTCATGAGCTAGTTTTTCAATGACTTTAGATAAGAAACACAAGATTGCGATTGGTCTAAAGTCAGAAGTAGGTGTAGGAGTAGATGTTTTTTTAAACACCACCAAGAGAGATTTTTTCCACACTGTAGGGAAAACTCCGCTTCTCAGACAAGTATTGAATAACGGAACTAATAAAGGCCCTAAAGTCGGCAGCGATTTAGCAATAATTCTCTGAGGAATGTCATCATCCCCAGTAGCCTGTGTGCTGAAATGTGCAAAAGCCAGGATCAAATCATTAAAAGACGCTTCTGAGAACTTGAACTCATCATCTAGAGCTTCTGATATTAACTTTTTAACACTATAAAGAATTTTAGTGGGGATGTAGAAACACTTGCAAAATAAGCATTTAGGCCATTTAAAGAGAAACTATGAAGGTCACTTTTAGGTGTAAGTAAAAGACTTAAATGCCTTAATTCCCGCGATATATCCTGGTTTTTGTTTAAGGCGTTGCCAATAAGCTCTTGTAAGAGCTACGAGCAAGTTCTGAGAGCTGCCCTATTTTATCTGATACAGAGATGAGTTCATCAAGTAAAACATCATTTTTAGTTCTAATATAAAGACGTTCAGTAGCCTTACGCTTACTGATTAACAGTTAGATTTCCTCAGTCATCTAAGGAGCGTATTTTTTTTTGAAGTATAGGTTTTCAGAGGAGCTAGATGATCAATTGCTTTCTGAACGTTGGTGTTCATGCAGTCAAGTGCTCGTTTGATTTCAGGGTTAGGAACAAGAAGAAGTCTCAAAGATACTGAACTTTTTTCAACCATTTGTACGGGTACATAAAATACGGGTCTCGTATGTCACTGATCCGTAAATATGAATAGGATCATACTGGACTCGTATACTTCTGATCCGTATATACGGGTGAATGATAATACCTTTGATTCGTATATGTGGGTCTCAACTTTTTTCAGCCGTTTGTACGGATGCCTGAAATACGGGTGCAATATACTGTTAACCGTATATATACGGATGACTGAAATACGCTCCCATATGCAACTCATCCGTTTATACGGCTGGCTAAAGTTTTGACCCGTATATACGAGTCTCTAAAATACGGCTCCCATAAAATGAAAACATTGAAAACCATATAATTATATGGCTAGCATTATACAGGCCCCGTATTTCAATTAATCGTATATACGGGTAAACGATATACGATCTCGTATATAACTCATCCGTTTGTACGATTGATTAAAGTTTTAACCCGTATTTACGGTAATCGTATTATTAAAACCGTATATACTTTAAAAAAATTTTGAGAACACTATATAAGGTTTTTCAAAAATTCTCATTGCTAAATTCTCATTTCCGCATGTACGGATATGGTGCATGCCCCATATTCCTAACCCTGGTATTAATATGCTTAAGGCCCTCTCTACACCAGCACATAATCATGTTTTATGATAATCATGTTTGTTGGATATTTTTTTCCCAGCTATACTGTACTAAAAACATAACCTCAAAGTTACATATTTAAATGATTATAACCCCTTAAAAACTTATTAGTTACATCAATTGTTTATAATTTTTATAATAAATAACTTAATCTACAATTAAAATAACAATTAATTACATTTTATTGTTTAATTTTTATTAAAAATATTTACTAATACTATTTACTACTTTACTAGTGGCGCCATGTTGTAATAACTTTAATTTCGAATATCCCAGCTATACCACAAAATATCCAACAAACACGATTATCATAAAACATCATTATTTTCTGGTGTAAAGAGGGCCTAAAAATTGTGTCACCATTCCATTTGTCTAATTCAGGAAGAGACCTTTTTCAAGTTACTAACTAACCCCTAGTAGTTTCTTTGGGGATGTACCTCAGTCAGGTTGGTGGAAATATCTCTATATATTATAAAGTTATAACCGCCGCCGCCGCTGCCGCCGCTGTCGCATGAGCCCTTTGTGCCAATGGACCTTTTGTGCCAAAATGGACCTTTTGTGCCAAAATGGACCTTTTGTGCCAATGGACCTTTTGTGCCAAAACGGACCTTTTGTGCCAATGGACCTTTTGTGCCAATGGACCTTTTGTGCCAAAACGGACCTTTTGTGCCAAAACGGACCTTTTGTGCCAATGGACCTTTTGTGCCAATGGACCTTTTGTGCCAAAATGGACCTTTTGTGCCAATGGACCTTTTGTGCCAATGGACCTTTTGTGCCAATGGACCTTTTGTTCAAAAATGGACCTTTTGTGCCAAAATGGACCTTTTGTGCCAATGGACCTTTTGTGCCAATGGACCTTTTGTGCCAAAATGGACCTTTTGTGCCAATGGACCTTTTGTGCCAATGGACCTTTTGTGCCAAAATGGAACTTTTGTGACAAAATGGACCTTTTGGGCCAAATTGGACCTTTTGTGCCAAAATGGACCTTTTGGGCCAATGTGGTCCTTTTGGGCCAATGTGGTCCTTTTTGGCCAAAATGGACCTTTTGGGCCAATGTGGTCCTTTTGGGCCAAAGTGAACCTATTGGGCCAAAGTGGTCCTTTTGGGCCAATGCGGTTTTTTCTATATTTAACCAATTATTATAAAGTTGTTTTTTTTATATTTTTATATAATCTATATTTTTTATACTTTGTTTAAGTTTAAAATATAAGTAAAAATAGAAAAATTAAATTTTTCATTTTTTGACTAAATTGAAAATGTTGACTAACACCTCTTTATACTACATACAACCATCTAAAATTATACTAATACACTTTTTTTAGGTTTATTTATCATTTATGTGCATATTTTAATACCGATTTTTGAAGCCGATTTTGGGCCACTTTTTTTTTTTACTACACTGTGGTACGCCTTACAAGTGATTATAAAAATATACTATCGCAATACTTCAATCACTCTGCGGGGGTTGGCGCGCGTAGCGCGCAGGGGGCGGAGCCCCCTAGTATTTTATATAATTATGTGAATAATAGTGAAGTAGATTACGAGTATCGGTTAATCCTAATCTTTCTCTGTGAGGAGATAATTATGTGAGTGTCTCTGCAAACTCCATAAATATATTATATCTTAGGCATGTATTACTTAATCTTTGGAGTCTTGCAGGTTATAGACTTTATTTGGCATAGTTAAACGCATTTTCGACAAAGTATAAAGAAACATAATATACGCCCAAAACGGGATTTTATTACTAGACTTTGTCTCGGGGTTATTCCTATTGATAAATATCATTAATTTTAAAATTTACTCCCTCAAGAACACATTTATTTATTTACCTTTTGCTGAAGTTCTGCATGAAATCATGAGTACAACAAGGATGAACGTGAAGAAAAGGTTTTCCGAGGATTGGATGAATTGTTTGCGATAGCTCTTTATAAGCTAGTTTATCATTTTTCACGAGATTTTGTGCTGCTTCTACACTAATTGGATTAACTCCAGAAAAATCTGAAACAAAAGTAATCTTTTATTTTTACTATAATTAAAGTAATCAACTTATATTTACTAATATTTTTGATGATACATTTAAAAAAAATCTCTTAATGTCATCTCTAAAAAAACAAAAGATATGCTACTAACAAAACCAAAATGGTATATTGAGAATGATGATTTTTTTTTTGCTAAAAATTCTTTTATTTGAAGTCTTTTAGTTTTATCAAATTTATATGGGTAAAATTAATTTTAATTAAAAAAATAAGAAATTTAATAGATGTCACGAAAAAATTCCAATTTCATACTGATTTGTAAAAAGATGTAAACAATTAAATATTTTTATTGATGTGGACCCCCAACCTTTTATTCCACGAAATATTTTTAAATCGTAAACAATATTACTATTTGCATTATCTTTAAAAGATTTCACATATCTAATTGGTTAATACATAAATAAATATTTTAATTTTAAAAAAAAGTATATTTATCAGTACGAAATAGGCCTCTATTAAGGTTGTAGATTGGATTGGAAAATGAAAAAAATCGATTTTTATTTTATTTTATTTCTCAGCTGTTTTATTATGAATGACTTTACAAATTTTTTTACTTAATTATTAATAATTAAGCTTCAATAAAAAACAAATAAAAATTTAATATCATGATTTGTACCATTTATAGAGGGCAGCAAAGTAGAGGTCTGAAAAGCATGGCCGCAAGATGATCTCGGAAACGGCATTTTGAAAAAAAAAAACCAAAAAGATTCTTAACAAGGAAGGTCTCTTACGTGAAAATTTACCACTTTTTGAAAAAAATTTGATAAATAAAAAAATGAGAGCGCCTGAAAAAAAAAGTACGAAAATCGACCCCCTTTTTTACCCTTCAACATCACCTAAAACAAGCAAAAAATATTTTTTTTAATGAAAATGTGGTAAATTGTTGCGTAATATATCTACACGAATAAAACCCACTAACTTTTTTTGAAATAGGGCCAGCCAATCCTGAGATCATCTTGCGGCCATTTGAAAAAAAGTAGTTTCGAGTAAAACGCGTTTAAAGTTTTTTTTTGCTGTGTTACACATACGAAGCGCACTCGGTAAATTTCGTTTACATATCTAGGGCAAAAAAAGCCTATTTTCTGCCCTGCGGTGACGGCTTTTTTGCCCGTTATATGTAAAACTATATTTTAGAACACGGGAAAAAATATGGGGTTCGACTTTTGCATGCTGTCTGCACTCGCTCGCTACGCTCGCTTGTGCATACAACTGCATGCAAAACCGAAACCAATATTTTATCCCTTGTTTAATAAATAGCTATTTTGATCTTTTAAATGTTTGAATTTTATTAAAATATTTTAACAGCTGATTTTTAAGGGTATAAGTAATTCAAAAAAAAATTTTTTTTTAAATCGATTTATTTTTTAATACAATCCAATCTACATGATAATGTAATATGAAAAATATTTTTTTAATAACTACACAGAATTGTTAAAAAGTAAAATCATTAATTTTATAAAAAAATGTATTAATTTGTAAAAAATAACCTACACTGAGAAAAACGTTTCTTTGATTCAATGGTATATATCATTAATTTGATAAACTGATTTCATTGAAATGTAGCAATGAAATATTTCATTAATTTAATGATATATATATTATCAAAATTATTTCAATGAAATATAACTTTAGTTTAATGACTTATTATTTTTTTTTTAAAGAAAATAAAATATTAAGTTTTTTAACCATGTGAGTCAGTTATTTTTTTATTCAATATTTTAAACGCTGTTAATATCGACTGAAGTTACGGTGACCGCATATATGTGTATTATTTAGTTTTTAATTTGTATCCCCCGTGTATTCGCTTATTATTGTTTCGCTATATTATATATTCGCACGCGCGCTTCGTATATCATGTAATAAAATTTTGATCCTTATATAGTAAAGGAAAGTCAATTTTATGACTTGCGAGAGTGATATTCCTAGAGCGACATCTGCTTATAACAATTATATCAAAATTTTAAAGTAAATAATTAAATTTAAATAATTGAATATCATTTTTTTAATTAGTTTTAATATTTTTCAAATTTTGTTTAAAAAAAGAAATTAGTAAAAAAGTATAGGTGAATATAAAATTTGTGAAAAAAAAATATATAATTAAATAAAAAAATTACAAACAGTTAATTTTTATTAATAATTAATTTATTTATTTTTTTATGTATCAAAGATTAAATTAAATGGAAAGAAAATCATATCAACATTCTAAATCTATGAATGACAAGATGCATATCGTCAACTCTCTCTAAGACACACTCTGTATATTAAAGTATACCGTGGCGCCGTCTCTCTCAGTGAATTCCGAGTTGCGCAGTACAGTTTAAAATTACTGAATTTAAAATATTATTAATTTAATGAAATATTTCATTGATTCAATAACTATACTATTAATTTAATAGAATATTTCATTGCTATATTTCAATGAAATCAAACCTATTAAACTAATGGAATATTTGTCTCAGTGTAGATACAGAAGAATTCCCTCCACCCTTACCTCTCTCTCTAAAGACCATCTCCCAATAGCGACCGCTGATTTTTAGTCTAAATGGTGGTCGCTAATGAGAGGTTCTACTGTAAAATATAAACAAAATTGGGCCTAATATCGTCTCTTAGGGAACGCTCAAATTTTTGATACTTGACCTTAGTTTAAAAAATATGCCTGTATCCGATAATATATTTATATAATTTCTTGATTAATTAACTGCGAATCACTTATTTTAGTAACTTTTGTCTATACTGAGTCTATCTTACTAATTCAGCAGCTAATTTAATTATATCCCTGGAATCCGGTTTGAATCCCAACTGTTACATAATGATTTCATTTTATCTCCAAGAAGCCAATTTGAAAATTATTAGAGGGCAATTTTTCAAGGTGAGAATGTTTTTATTAATCGCCAGGAATCTTCTTTGTACCTCCTAAATTCATTTTTACTCTTTAGAATCATCGTTTACTTCAGAATTTGAGTATTATGAGACTCTCGCAAACAACAATTCTACTAAAATTTTGTAGACATTATTAAAATCCTTTCTTCCTATAAGACCCTAATATTATTTAAAAATAAAAATTTTAAATAGTAAAAAAAAAATTTTTTCGAATAAATTGCTTCAAAACTTGGAATTATCAAAGTTCCACTGTAGTTAAAATAAAATTTTGAGGCTTAAAAAGAAATATTTTTCTGAAGATAAAATTAAAATTTTTAGTGAAAACCTCATAATATGCAATTTGACCACTTGGAGAGATGCACCAAAATTTATTTATACATTTCGATTGAAAATTAAGGTTTATATAAGTCGTACCTGTATGCGGTTATTGCAAGTAACTTTTTAAGATCATCAAATCCATTTTCTTAAAATAGTATTTAATATTAAGCCATAATAGTAAATATCTTGGTAAAAATTATTTTTATTAAACATAAAATATTAAATTTGTATACAAAAAAGTATTACAATTGATTTTTTATTTTAAAAAGGAATTAAAAATTAATGGATGTTTACAATAACTATATAAAAACTAGTACAATTCTATTATACAGAAATGCTTAACCGTATTTATCACAGTATAGAAATATATCTATGTATATACTGTGTTACTATAATGTATATTAACCCGTTCACTAAAAACGAAAAAAATATGGGGTTCGACTTTTGTATGCTGTTTGCACTCGCTCGCTGTACGCTCGATCGTGGACAACTGCATGCAAAGTCAAAACTAATATTTTGTCCCTTGTTTAAAAAATAGCTATTTCGTTTTTTCTAAATATCTCATATTCTATTTAGAATAAAATATCTTAAATCTATCAAAAAAGAATTTTTTTTGTTTTTCATTTAATCCGACATTAAAAATATTGAGTGAACGAGTTAATAAATTCACTAAAATAATTCCTATAAAAACTTTTTTGAGCTTCTAAATTCAGTTTTCGATAAGTTTAAAATAAGAATTTTTAAATAAAATTATATTAATTAAATAAAAGTTGTATTTTAAACTAATTTATTAGAATTTTTTGTCTTATAGACTTACAAGGGTCAACTTTTTGGTAAGCTGATTTCCTTTTCTCAGGTCTTTCATCCCAAATACTTGACACGCCCCTTCTTGGATAAATTAGGCTTTTATAATAATAAAATTTAATTTATTAAATGGCATTTTTTTCAAGCAATTTGTTATATAATAAACATTTTAAATATTTAAATTTGAATCAATAAATTGCTTTTTTTAACTGCCAAATGCTTTAAGCTATGGATGGCATTTCATAATATTATCCATAATAAATAAATAAATAAATAAACGAAATAGAATAAGCTAAAATTTAACATTAAAAATCGAGATTTTAATCCAAATTTTCAGTTTAAACAAAAATTTAATTGCAAAATATGTTTGTGTGTCAAGATTTTTTGAAATTATTTCTGAGAAAAACAATAAATTAATAAAACTAAAGAAAATATGGTTTAAAAAAAGCCACATTATTTTTCGAATTTTCTTATTGTATAAAATCCAGCATACATTTTTAATTCCGTCAGTGTAATGATTCTATATATTTGAAATCAAAAGTAATTTCTTTTATTTTCACTAAACAGATCTTTAAAACTTAGGGTTGATTCCAAACTACAAATATGAGTTCCGTATTATTCAGCTAGTTTAATTGCAATAAATCTTGAATTGGGAAATATTTTTATAGAAATACACTGTAAAAAGTAACTTTCGCAAATTTACAAAAAATAGAATTTTTTCGAAAAATTAGTGAATTTTCAAAAAATTTTATAAATATTCGATAATTTGATTCGATAAATTTACTAAATTTAATATATTATCGAAAAATTCGGGAATTCTCGATTTTGTTTTGTGATTTTACGAAAAAAAGTCGTAAATTCACAACTATTTTTCGGAAATTAACAACTATTTTTTGTAAAGTTTCGAAAAAAAAATTGTAAATTATCAATTTTTTTTGCGAATTCACAAAAAAAAATCGAGAATACTCGAATTTTTCGATCTTATACTAAATTTAGTAAATTTACGATTTTTTTCGAATATTTACAAATTTTTTCGAAAATTTACTAATTTTTTTGTTAATGTAAGAAATTTACTTTTTACAGTGTAACTGAAACAAAAAAAATTTTCGAAAAAAAATATGAATTATGCATTTTTTGGCAACTTCTATCTAGTAATAAAAATGATCTTTTTATTTTATTATTTAGTGGAGAACGTCGTTTAAAATATATGGTATGTAATATATTAATATTTGTATAAAATTTATAAATTAATCTTATAAAATATATTACCTATAATTTAAAATACTGATATTAATTAAGTATCTACAAATCATTAATTTTCCTGTAAGCGGGCAATAACGGTTAATTTCTCTACTAGCGGGCAATAATTACTACATTCCAATTTTGACAGGCCGTCATTGTTGCCGTTTGTAAATAAATATGAATTCTTAACCTCGTCTAGAAATATTTATTTTTATCAAATGCGATAACAGGACCTTCGCAGTTGGCAAAATAAACATTTCTGCGAGCCGGTTAAGAATTCGTTATTTCAATTTTAGTAGGCTAGCATTATTACCTTTAGTACAAAGAAAAACAGTAAGAAAATCGTGTTAGAAACGTTTATCATAAAATTTTCCAAAATAATTTTTTCTAATACCCGTTTAAGAATATATTATTATTTACAAAGAGCTGTAATGACAGTCGAGGTCTCTCAAAATTGGATGGTATAAGTTATTATTTTCCGCTAGAATATAAATATTCATTATGTCAAATGCGACTAAGACTGCTCTGTTTAAGAATGCTCTATTCATTATTGCCTTTGTTAAAGAAAAAACATTCTTAGATTTGTGTTAGTAACGTTAATTATATAAAACGATATTGGCTAGACGATTCAAAAGCCTGCAATCCTACTCATTTATTTATATAAACATTTCTAAGACCCACTTAAGAATCTACCGTTATATTTTAATTAGTTCTTAAACGTATGTCAATCTAATGACTTTTTTGGAAAATGTTCTTTAAATAATTTAACTTTACGTTGTATTTCTGTTCTTGCTTCAACTTTTTCAGTGCAAACATAAATAAAATGATCTTCGAATAAATAAAGTTTTGTCAGCATGATTTTATCACACTCTTGATCATTTATTTTTGAAACTTCTTGAGGCCCTTTTAACCTTCCATCTGGATATACCCTCGTAACGTAAAACGTTTTGTTAAAGCCATCTTGCGTACCAGTTAGAATTAAAAATCCTCCATTTGGTAAATTAAAAATCCTAGTATCAACGACATTATACTGGTAATCCATAGAAACATTGACTCTAGCATAACCGTTAGCATCAATTTGAATGCATCTTGTGGTTTTTCTGTTCCAAGGTATCAAGCAAATCCCTAATTTCTCTTCAACACTAGATACACTAACTCCGAAAACATCATCGGATATATCCATTAATGTTAGCCTTGATCCATTGGGATTAACTTTCAAAATTTTCCTTCCATTATCAATATTTCCCGAATACACGAAATATCCTTTTGAAGATGAGTCTTTATCTATCTTCGCAACAATTATCTTGTCCAAGGAATCATCTGGTAAAAAGTTTTTCGGTCTCTCTAATAAAGTACCATCCACTCGATAAGTCATCTTACAAACACCGCGTTTGCACAATGCCTTGCTTTGTACAAAAAGATCAAATTTATCTTCATAAGCAATAATCGGAATAACCATCGTATAAACGTAAGTACCCCAATCGACGTAATCAACCGGGACCTTGTGGTCCGTTAACTTACAGGTTGGCATGTGTACGATTCTTACGTTCAAAAATACTTCGTGATCCTCCAAACGTAATTCAGATATTTTCGTACCAGAGTAATCTAAGAATTTCATCACATGGATCAACAGAACATAATCTTTGCCAATTGTTTCAACAGCAAAATCTCTAGCACTAATGTATTTGTCGTCGATTCTAAGACGCGTTTTACAAATTTGATCTTTCGTCTCATTAAATCTGTAATTAACTTTATTAACGTTACATAATTTTAATTTTTCACTCAAGTTTTCACAGGTAACATAAACTAAATCGTTATTTTCTTTATTTATCGAATAACTAGTCAAGGAATCAATTCTTGACTCGTAAGGCCATTCTTTCACATAATTTTCGGCAGCGTTAGTAAATTTTTTTGAATTTTGAAGATACAGAAGTATAACTATGTAAAACATCTGTTGTACGAACATCATTTTGTATCTTATTTCTTTGATGTTTCAAATATTAGCCTTCCTCCTTGGCGGTATCTATATTTTTTTTTCTGCAAGCAAATAATAAATAAAAAAAAATTAACATTTTTTATTATTTTTATTGTATTTTTTATTTTTTTATAAAATGAAATGAGTTTCGCACCTTATATTGTAAATACGCTAATTAGCAAAAAAAAACAAAAATCACGTAATTTTATTTGGAAAAAAAAAAAAATCAACTATTATTTGTATTTTTCTGATGGTCAAATTTTTTTTATTTTCGTATTTGCTTGATGGCGCCAATACGTGCACGCATCAAAAACTCACACACTATATTGAATTCTATTAAAAAATTATACACAACATGTTTATATATATATCGCGAAAACTGGATGACGAAATATATTAAACTTGTGTAAACTTTCAAAAAATTTAATCATAGTTTTGCTTTATAATATTAATTAGATGTAAATAAGAAATGTTTTTTTTTATTTTTGTACTTACTTTTTAAATTTTTTCTCCTGGTTCAATTAATGAAAAATTAAAAATATCTCAAGTTAAAAGCAGACGATTACTTGTTTTATGTATATTATAGTATACTGTCCAAGGCAATGTTTCATTCTTCAATGATAGACCGGTTTCTATAAAAAAAGAAGAAACATGCCACACGTCCGGTGTCACATAAAAAACTAAGATAAAGTAAGAGAAGCTTTCACTTATTATGTTAGAGTTTTAACAAAAAAAAAAAGAAAAAAAATAAAATTATGCGTCTTATTTTTAAACATCCTTTTGTTTTCATTGACTGAACGTGTGTATAATATCAATTTTACAATTGAATTTTATTTTAAATGTTATGACGTCTCTGTGTTATTTTTTTTTATGATTCATTGATCTCCAACAACAGTTGTAATTGTTGAATGGGTAAAACCAAAACGTCTCCTGAGCAATTGATAATTTTCTATTTTATCTATCATCTTATCTATAATTTTGCTTTATTTATAACTCATGTCTTTTAGTACATTTTGTCAAAATTAGATACATTGTTATAGAATAATAAATTATTTTTAGCCAAAAATATTTTTTTCAAATTACAACAATATAAAATATTTATTTATAAGTATATATTTAAATTTTTCATTTAAAATTCACAATCTACCGTCTGCAAATTTTTACAACAAAAAAATTATTTCTAAAAATTATCACAAGGAATCTCTTTTAAATTTATTTCTAGTTATAGGGGAAGGTCAGACATAACCGCGCGTTTATTATTTTATTTTTCATAATTTTTTTAATATATACATTTTCATTTTTTTTTCTTTGTTCCTATTCAAAAAACTTGGCATTTTAAGCAAAAGAAGTGCATGAATTTTTATTTTTT
The DNA here is from genome assembly GCA_022575985.1 of Anagrus nilaparvatae. NCBI lineage: Eukaryota > Metazoa > Arthropoda > Insecta > Hymenoptera > Mymaridae > Anagrus > Anagrus nilaparvatae. Next base: position 23,048,427 of record JAKSXM010000247.1, on the reverse strand, counting down.
TTATAAAGCTTGATTTTCGTGTTCAGCGACCCAAAAAACCTATATTAGAGAAAATCTCGTACTTGCAACCATATAATCTCCTGGAATACGTTCGGGATGAAAATTAACCAACCGAAGAAAAGCTGATATCCTAGAGGCATAACAAATTTTTTTGGCGGACCAAAAACCATGTTAGAATAAGCTTTTTACATTGCCTGGGGGTTTCCAAAGTTGAGAAAAACGTTTACATGGATACAAATTTTAATTTTATTGCCCCAGGATCTTTTCCAATTTTCCAAGATTGTGGACTAAAAAAATGTGAGAATAAGCTTTTTACATTGCCTGAGGTTTTTCGAGGTTTTAAAAAACGTTTTAATGAAAAAATTTTTTAATTTTTTGCCCCCAACATATTTTTCTGATTTTCCAAGATAGCAGGCAAAAAAATGTCAGAATAAGATTCTTACATTACCTGGGGGTTTTTGATGTTGAAAATAACGTTTTTATGAATAAAAATTTTCATTCTTTAGTCCCAGCATATTTTCAAATTTTCCAATATGGTGGATCAAAAAACATGTTAGAATAAGCTATTTACATTGCCAGGAGAGGAGGGTGATGAGTTTTAAGGAATACCACGGCGCACAGTGGGGCAAAACGGTCAAAAATCGCTCTTGGACTCAATTTTTGAGCTATTCACTTAAAACCGGTTTTAAACTACTTCTAGAAGTATCTAATTTCATGTATCACTGCGGCTTTTTTTATTTTTTTTTTTTTTTACTAATTAGCTGTCAGCGAGACTGTCAGCCAAAAGCGCAAATTTAACAAAATTTCAAAATTAGCAAAAATTTCAAAATTTTATATTTTGAATTTAAAGTGTTTTACACTTAATTTTTTTACTGTTTACTCAATCTATATACAAGGGATAATTGCGTTACATATATTTTAAATATATATTCTGGCATAAATATTACATAAATAATTTCAGTTTTACTTCAAATTCCAATCTTTTTCGCTTTCTATAAAAATTTATCCAGAAATATATATATATATACAGAATATATATATAAAATATATATAAAGCAATTATCCCTTATAGAAAGGTTGAGTAAACAGTAAAAAAATTAAGTGTAAAACACTTTAAATTCAAAATATAAAATTTTTAAATTTCCGCTAAATTTGAAATTTTGTTAAATTTGCACTTTTGGCTGACAGCTAATTCGTAAAAAAAAATCAAAAAAGCCGCAGTGACACATGAAATTAGATACTTCTAGAAGTAGTTTAAAACCGGTTTTAAGTGAATAGCTCAAAAATTGAGTCCAAGAGCGATTTTTGACCGTTTGCCCCGCCGCGGCGTAAATTGTCACTCATTGGCAAAACTGCCCATACCATAATTTATTGGTATGTATTTCTAAATAAAAATGGGTTGCAGGGAACCAAGCTTTCAATTAATATAATATTTTTATATAAGAGATACTATTTTAGTGTGGCATCTCATATCTCTATTTTTGAAACCCCATAGCTGACGTTAAATAAGTTAGATTTGCAATTTTAATAGCTCAAAATTTTCGTAAGGATGTATAGAAAATTTGCAATAAAATTTTAGCATCTGCTCTTAACACCTTGAGCCTTTTAAGGGCAGAAAAGGGTCAAAATCTTGTACAAACAAATGAAGTTATTTAGATGACAAAAATAGTAATTTTGTCAAAGAATTACTTCAAAGATATTCTGAGGTGAAAAATGGTTCAAATATAAGGGTAAAAATGGATAACCAGAGGGGTAAAATAAGTATTTTATATTGTTTTGGGTAAAAAGTAATTTTTTTTAAGACATAATAAAGATTACAAAAAAAAACAATCATTTTTGAATTACTTGAGCTTGAAATATGGACAAAAAGTGCAGCCCTAAAGGGAAAAACACGCACTTTACGTCATATGTTTATGAAAATTAAAATGTACTCATTTTTAAAGAAAAGGGTTAAGTAAGTATGTTTTTTAATTTTGTGGCTTAAAATATGGGCACAAAGGGCAGCTCTAAAAAGGGCCAAACACGTAATATTTTTATGGAAATTGTAATCATTTTTAAGGACAAGGGTTAGAAATTGCCCTTTTATGGTCAAAATGCATAAAATTAATGCATTCCGTAAAATTTTAAAATACATGAAAGTTACTAGTTTTCCTTTGTTTTTACTTTAAATTATGCAGGTATCTTTTGATGCCGTATTATAATAAAATTTTTTAAAATGTCTTATATTTTGAACCTATTTTTTTTCGATAAAATTTTTAGATAAAGATTTTTAATTTTCAAAATAGCGGGCTAAAAATGGCGCATTTCTAACCTCTAAATTATCCCCAAAAACTTAAAATGGAACACATTTAAATGCTTAAAATAGCATTTATTGTCGATTTTGATGTTAGGAATCCGCCATTTTTAGCGCGCTATTTTGAAAATTAAAAATATGACCTCAGAATCGTTATAACTGGTCCGAATAACTTATTAGTCAACGTAAATATGCTTAAAACAGCATAAATCGCCTTTTCTGAGGACCGGCAAGAAGAGCTGTTTGCTGCCGTGGACTCCCTCAGAAATAATAAAGCTCCTGGCCCAGACGGCATACCAGTCAAGATCATGAAAACAGCTGCACGCGAGTGCAGCCATTGATGCTAAGGATGTATAGCACATGCATCTCAACATGAGTCTTTAGCAGGCGATGGGAAAAGGCAATACTGGTCCTTATCAGCAAAGAAAAGGGTGATCCAGCACTCCCGTCCTACTGGCGACCACTAGGATTTTTGGATACAGCAGGAACGAGCTTCAAAAATATGGTGCAACCCCGTAATCTTAATGCAGTAGTGGCAGCAGGGAATTTATTTCCACGGCAATACGGCTTTAGACGCGGGCAGTCTACAATCGGGGCAGTGAAGGAGGCCGTTGACGTGATAACGAGGGCCCGAACGGGTAATCATTACTCACATAAAGTTACTCTCTTGGTTACCCTTGATGTTAAAAATGTCGAATTGACGAGGATACTCTGGACACGAAGCTGAACTACTTAATTAAAAATAATTTATTCATACAGTATTAGGCATCTAATTTATAGAGATACTGCCTTATTGCCTTTTTAAATAAATTAAATGAGTGCAGGGAGGAATTTTGTTCCAAAAGTTTGAGTACTTTACCTGAAACTAGTATAAGCCCCAATCACTTGTAACAGTTTTAGAATTTAAGTCTTTACGTGGAGCCTATCAGGCTTATACAGCTTGAAAAGGCAAAATAGGAGGTTCTTTTAAACGAACTATCCTATAAATGATAAGAGAGGCAAAATAGTTAGTATGAGTTTACCTACTCATCCAATGAAATTTTCTTCGGAAAGCAGTAAAATGCTCATTGCACCCAATGCCATGGATGTATCTAATTCCAGAGTTTGCTAATCTCTGTATTAGTACACCCAAATCATTGAGAACATCAGAGTATACTTCCTTGCAATAGTCAAGATGAGAAACCACGAGAGATTTAACTAGTTGCTTACGTAGATTAATTGATGTACAAGGCTGGATAGTGCTAAGAAAAAAAAGAACTTTATTGTCATTTTTGGTAACTTGAAGTCCTTGAGGCCTCCACGAAAGAGTACTATCAAGTTTCACCTTTAGACTAGTTATAATATCAACAAACGGAATCTTGTCACCAATACTGTTGACCTGAATGTTTGAAATATTTAGGAAATTAAAATTTTTTTATGGTGTTAGAAGAACCAAAAATAATTGCCCGTGTTTTTTTGGTGTTAAGGGACAAGCAATTACGCTGTGCCAACTCTGAAACTCTTTTAGCAGATTTTGACAAGCAAGAAATACCATTATCAATCTCATTGACAGAGCCCTGGACATATATTTGAAGGTCACCAGCATGCAGCAACCTAAAATTGACATCGTCACCGAGGTGATCCTTTAGGTCATTTCTGTAAATGCAAATAAGAAGCGCACCGAGAACCAACCCTTGAGTGACTACAATATTGACTTCACGAGAAGAGCATGTGATTACTTTAGATGTTATCCACATGAATCAATCAGTGATGTATCTCCAAATCCACTAAAGGGATTGCTTGAAAAAACCAATTTTTCTTAGCTTTTTTAGCAACTTTGAAGGGGAAATATTGTCGAAGGCCTTTGAGAAGTCCAATTACAAAGCGTAGCCAATATTTTTCTTTCAACCCACTCTAAAGTTATCCGTTAGTTTTAACAACGTGGTTTGGAAGCTATAAAATTTGCGAAAAGCAGAACATTACCAATCTTGTTAAAATCAAAATAGGCCGTTAGGTAAGTACCGATTCTGTCAAGAAGTACAAAACATCTTTTGAGCTCTTAACGTGAAACTTATGTACCGTAATTGCCCACAACTAATACAAAAATTATTAGCCCCGAAAAATATAGTGTATAGAGAGGATGGTTCGCTTGTGGCCGGCTATTGCACGGATATTCTCTCACACATTCGCACTAATTTACATCATTCATACAGGTTTGATATCCTTGTCGACCTGTCGTAGATAGCCTGCAACAATATCCAAAATATACCCCAGATACAAAAAATAAAAATACCAGATAATTATATATATTAAAGATTTCGGATAAAACTTACTTATGAATCTCTACCTTAAATTGTGACTCGCGAATAAACCTAAACCTTTTTTTCTTATTTAATATCTTAAATCGTAATATTATTTTATACCTACTTGGAAAATTAGGTAGAGTGGCTAGAGCTTATGCTATTGTCACAATCGTCTACATATATAGCGTCCATCCAAATGTCATTATAAGTATTATGACGGGATGGATGTGTATTAACTAGTTTAAGTGACAAAACGCTCATTAGGTCAGTTAAATAGCGAGTATCAGAATCACGTGTGTCAAATAAATTGGCATTCCAATTTCCCGGTAATATTTTGTGGCTGAAATCGAAAAAGTGGGAATGAAATGCAAAATGATTATCGTTCTTAATAAAGACATCAGAAGGACGACTAATGTTGGAAAAAATTACCTTCCCAGACAGAACAGAAAAGGAACTCAAGCTTTAAAGACTTACATATTTTAATATTTTCATGAAAATAATACCCGTTTTAATGTTTGATTGGTATTCAATTTTAAAATGGTAAATTTTCGCTTGGATTGAATATAATAAGAATTTAATTAAAATACTCTTTCGAATGATTTTTACGAACTTCGACAATATTCGGAATTAGAAATGCAAGTAGAAATGCTTTTTAAATAATTGTACGATGGTCCGTTCTTACTTGAAATGAACATCATTAAAATATATTTACAATGTTTGACGCTGCCCTTGAATAAATAACATTAAAATATATTTGCTGTGTAGATATACAGTGAAATTTGGTAGTTTCTATCAAATATTCGTTAAACGTTTTTACAATGTTTAATTTTTGCTCAGAAACAATGCTTCTAAATCAATTATACGATCATAAATTCTGAATTATATAGTCAAAAAAATTATATAAGTCCGCGAAAAAATTTGTTATAAACTCAAGATGTGTTCATGGCTCAGTGGATTAATCATTCGTTCATCACGCAGAAAATTCGGGTTTGAATCCAGGGTTCGTAAAACAAAAACGTTAAATAGAAAACACGCAAAGGAAAAGGAAGCTAAGATGGCGCCAAGCCTACCATCTGAGCGTCTTATAGAAGAACAACAGCCACGTAAAGTAGATCTCATGTTCGATCGCTTTATGTACAAGAAACCCACAAGAAAGTTAGACTCTGTACAAATACACAAAATTTTTAAAGAGTTAAAAATTAGTGCTAAAGTAGCTAGTGAAGCAGCTAAACAAAATAACACTACAGCAAAAAAGCGAACAAATTCCGAACATGAATCGCTTGACAGTGAAAAGGAAAATGATGGCTTTTCGAAACCAAAAATCGTAGTTGTAACGTCCTCGGCCGTTCGCAAATTTTTCCGTGTAGGTTGAAATGACAGTCCCTGAAATTTTTTCCGTGTAGATAAATTTAAATTTGAAATTATTTTATTCCGGAAATATTCAGAAAAATCTCAGGGACACTACGGAAAATTATTTTTAATTATCCAAAGTGAAAACTAAATTTTCAATTTCAAGAAAAACGATTTATCTTTTAGTTTCACCGGATAAATGAAAAAAAAAAAAACTTATTAGTCAAGGCTAAGATTTTACTTTCGAGTTTTCATTTTTAGATTCTATTTTGGAAATTTAATTGTGATTTAAGGAAAACTCGAGGGATGAAAATATTAACCTTGATCTATGTAAAATAAGCATAGTTTTAAGCCAAGTTTCTTACTTTTAGGTCATTCTTGAACGCTATTTTCAAGCATAAAAATGTTAAAAATATAGTTCATATTACCTAGAAAACATAAGAAAAATAGAACTAAGGCAAAAGAAAACTAAAATTTTATCTGGTGCAATAAATATTTTTCGTAAAGGAATTTTCTTTTCATGAAAAATCTATGTTTTGCATAGTTAATTTTAAGTTTTCATTTCCATAAATAAATAACTTTTAAGATAATCTCATAACTAGCTTAAATTAAAAGAAAAAGGGATCTTAAAGTAATTTATTTTTGGAAAAATTAAGGAAATTAAGTTCAAATTTAAGTAAAAATAATGGGTTTAATAACGAAGGTTACTCAGTGTAGAATTAATTATTCATGTAAAACCCATTGTTTTGAAAATACATAATAATCGGTTAATTAAAATATAGATGAGAAAAACAACACCTGATCGATGACGTGCTGTGAGGTGACAAACTAGTCCCCTCTTAGACGCATCTCTAAGGCTAGGCGGTAACTTTGATAAGGCCCTCAACCCACTCCTGGACTTGAATTTCAGAGTCTTATCAATACTCACCAATAACCAAACGGCAACTCGAGCTCTTGGTTTTGGAGAGGGCAAAGAGTGGGAAGACGGTCTTATCAATTTTTCGTTTGCTTAAATACTCATGTTTTTACCAGAGAAGGGTCTTCTTGAAGTAACATCAAAGACCGGTTGATAACGTTACGCGCGTTAATCATGAGGAGGAAAAAAAAAAAAAAAAGAAAAATTTGAACTTAATTTTTCATAAAACTTGACAGTTAAACTTATTTAAAAAAAAATATATTGTTATTAAAGTGTTCATAAAAAGTTAAGATTTTCCTCAACTTAACTTAAAAATTTATAATTTTTGAAATATAAAATAAATTAAAAGTTAAAACATAAATTCAGTGAATCAGATTATTTATTGTTAAATTAAAAATTAACAATCCTACATCACTTATTTTATTTGAACGAGAACAAGAAAATTACAAGTAAAAGTAAGTATAGTAATTGTTGTTCGATAAGTTAAATCAATTTTATTATATTGAGTAACTTTTCTGAATTATTAAGCTAATTAACAATCCCTGGAAGGCCTGGACAACCTTCCTAAAAACAACATTAATTTTGTAACGGCAATTTTGATTGTTACATGGCTATCCCTTGTGTGGGAAGTTTAATTGGCTAAATTTCAGAAAAACTGCTCAAAATTAAGCTATTTTTAATTTTTTTTACATTTTTCCTCAAACTTTAAAATTTTTCTTATAACATTTCTATCAATAAAATATAAGAGACTATAGTTTTTCAAAGAAATCATTTTCATAGTGAGTCACGAACTAACACAAGTCTCTTCATATTTTAAATTTTTATTACTTTACTTTTCTCGCTTGAGTATTAGAATTTTAGCTAACTCGTTCAAGTTTTTCCAATATACCTGAAAAAAAAATATACTAAATTAATTGGTTGATAATAGAATCAAGTTCAAAAAAATAAAAAAAAAAAAAAAAAAAAAAAAAAACATATTTTAAGAAAAAGTAACTAAGCTAGAGTCTTCAAAGAATCCTTATCAAATTCTTTGATAGTAAAAAAACGGATACTAAGTTTATATTTTTAGAGAGAAAAAAACTTTACTTAGAGAAAAAATTACTTAGAGAAAAAATTACTTAGAGAAAAAATTACTTAGAGAAAAAATTACTTAGAGAAAAAATTACTTAGAGAAAAAAAACTTTACTTAGAGAAAAAATTACTTAGAGAAAAAATTACTTAGAGAAAAAAAACTTTACTTAGAGAAAAAATTACTTAGAGAAAAAATTACTTAGAGAAAAAAAACTTTACTTAGAGAAAAAATTACTTAGAGAAAAAATTACTTAGAGAAAAAACTTTACTTAGAGAAAAAAAACTTTACTTAGAGAAAAAATTATTTAGAAGAAAAAAAAAAAATACTTACTTATAGAAAAATTATTAATATTTTAGTTAAGCAACATATATTTTGAAAATTTCCTTATACGGATCCATTTAGTATAAGAAATAAACAACCTCTTGCAAGTTTTAAAAGATATATCTGAGAGAAAGTGAAAGTCATCATACTGACCTGGAGTAGCTACCCAGGATCAGTATCCGAGAGTCGATAAAAGCAGAAAAGGCCTTAAAATCATTAATTTTATATTTCTGTATATTATTCGATAAAATTATACAAACCATCCTAAATATGTATAACATCTTGAGCTCTTGAACAGTATTTATACTGAAAAATAATTTTTTTTATGCGCATATAATTTATATAAATGATATTATTACATAAAATATAAGTTTAGGGTAAAAGTAGGCAATATTTAGATATTTTAAGTAACAATTTTTTTAATTCTTAGTTTATGTCAGTTTCATAAAATTTGAGATCCGGATCAAAATATTATACTATAAAGTAATAATTCTTAATATAACATATAAAATACTATTATTACTCACTTATGTTTAAGTATAAGCGTAGATAAAAAGAAATATTTTAAATTAGATTTTAGTCAAAAGGAAAAAAAAAAGAACGAAGGATTTATAAGTGTGTAGGAATTTCTTTACAAGAAACGCAATTTAAATTTTGTTTACAATAATTTATTACTTTTTTTTTTTTTTTTTTGACATATACTTTTATAAAATTTATTTATTTTTATTGTCAAACACCATTTGTCGAGACCAGAAGCGTTATAAAAATTCTTACCTTTTCAACACAGTTTTAAAGTTCAAAAAAAAAAAAAAAACCTATTTCAATTTTATTTTTAATTAAAACACTTAATAAACCCTGTATTCAACCCAATGGAACATAAATTACAAATATACAAGTAAATTAAATCTAAACGTAAAAATCTTGGAACGCTAATTTTTCATACACATAGATTTTGTTTGCAGTAAATTCTTTCACTTTACACTTTTTACATATTAAACACTATAGTACATTAGAGAACGGCAAAACTTAATTGAATTTTTTGAAATTAGCGGAACAAAAATCACTGGGTCCTATAACACCCAATTCACAGATTCATTTCTTGAAAAAAAATGTAAATCTTTATTTATCCCCAGAAAATAACGCTAATTTCAAATTCACCACACATTTAAATTTAAAATCTCATTCTTAATGATGAACACAACCTTATATAAAAAAAAAAACACACATAATTCTACACATTTTTTTTATTCATAATTCACAAACAGCGCAAGCTGGGTCGTACCATTAGTACCTTGTTTAATAAACTCTTGAAACCCAGAATATTAGTGAATTTAATTACTTGGTTCATTAAATCATTAATAATTTCTATTTTACTTAGCGAAAGGAAAGCCGTAACAAGAATACTTGTACTTCCAAATCGTAAAAAGGTCCAAAAGTCTACCAAACCTGAAATGGAGTTAAAAATTTAGAATTACGCTTTAAGAACTTAACTAATAGTGATAAATCAAAAGAGTTAAATTATACATAAATTATTTTTGGTTTTATATCCAATAAATTTCACATTTTTGAACATCAGGAGAGTTACCGTTCCCAGTTACGGTATTCCAAGTCAAAAGAAGCTCGCCAAAACTTAAAACTCCTTGATACTGAAGTAAATTATAGAAATATAGTTTACAAACATAAAGTCAATAAATTAAAACACATAATTAGAGATATAAATACCTGTTTTCATATTTTCACTCGAACATTTTGGGGTTTTTTTTTTTAGTTCCATCCCAAATACAACCGAACCCAGTCTCCAAAACATAAATAATCAAACAGATTTAACACATTAAATATTAATAAATAAATTAAATAGTTTAAGTTAACAAATTACATTACCTGAATTGTTATAGAAAATTTTATAGGTTGGTTAAATACAGATACCAAGTGTTGTCTGAAGAACCACTCATTTTAGGTTTTAGGAAATTTCTTAGGATAAATATATTTTAATTATAAATAAATTTAAACTAATATAACTAATTTTAAAAATTAATATTGTTAAATTGTAAGTAATTCTACAATTATTGATAAGGAAAACTGACTAAGTCAGTAATATTGTATTGTTGACATCACAAAAAGAAACGGAGATTTGCATATAACAGGTTAACGCACTACCGTAAGGTAACGCCGTAGGAGAAAAATTGGAGGCGAAACTTGGAAACAATCCAGCGCCACCAAGTTATACTTAAATCAAATACAAATTTTGTCTTTACTTCAGACGAAAAAAGTGGGGCATTTTCACGCCGCGAATTACATTAACCACGTTAATACGAATATTTAAAATCGACATTGCCGTATTCATTTATTTTTGTAATTAGTTTTCGCATGAAATTTTCTTTCACTGTTTCTGTTCTTCAAAATTTCAACTGTAGTAATTTTCCACCTATCTAAAAACTAAGTAGGGAGGAAAAACTTATAAGACTAATTTGAAAAAAAATTCATTTTGGAATTTTTAGTGCCGCCAAACACCCTAGCTTTGAGAAGATGCAAAGGTGCCTCTACAATCTCTGCTTGTGAAAAATCTAAGTGGGGAGGGTTTTTCGCAAGTAATATTGAAAGATTTTCTGGGTTCTAGTGATTACATCCCAGAAAATCTTGACAGAACCATTATCATTGTAGATAAGAAAACGGGTTTTTAGACTCAATTTAAATATATAAAAAAAAAAAAAAAAAAAAAAAAAAATAAATAAATAAATAAATAAATAAATATTTCTTTTGAATCTATGCTAGACCATTCATAATAACAATTTTCAATGCTTTGGGAAAAGGTACTAACAATTAATGATAAACGCTTGTTGATACTTTCATCATTAGATAGCATGTACTTTACAAACTTTCTAACTCTTTTCACAAAACAAAAATAACTAATACTATTTTTCTTACAGGTCAAAACTGGAAAATATCAAAATTGAACCAATAATTATACTTTTTTTTTAGGTCTTTAATAATCTAAGGTCATTTAGACCCATACTTCATAAAATTTTCATTATGTATCGGTACGTGATGATTGAAGAAGTATCATATCTATTTTTCACTAAAATTTAGAACTTAATGGTTTTTATATTGCAACAAATGAAAATTTCTGTGTAAATTTGCTGTAATCTAAAAATATAAAAGTTAACAGAAATAAAACGAAAACTCATGATTTTAATTTTGCTTCATGACTAAAATCCATTTAGCATAAAATATTCATAAACTGTTTATATAAAATAAATAAAATAAAGTAAATTAAGCTTATACATAGTATCTAAATAACATTAAGAGCAAATAAAAGAGTTTAGCTCATGATTAGTTGATGAATCACATGTACAAAAAAATCACGCTAAATAAGACTACTTATGAAAAGGCCCATATATAATATAAGAAAGCTTAAGCTTTTTTTCTTTTTCTGGAATTCTTGACTTTATAAATACATTCATATTTAAAAAAAAAAAAAAGTAAAATAAAATTTAAAAAAAAAAAAATTTTTTTAAATAATAATAAACATATTTATGTTTCTGACTTGCGAAAATTATTTTTCTTATGTACTCTTTTTCCTTCATAAAAAAAAAAAAAAAAAAAAAAAAAAAAAAAAAAAAAATAAAAAAATTTTGTGGTAAAATCACTAGTACGAGTGAGAATATGAAAAATCAAATTTAAAGAATGAAGCTATATGAATCTAAAAAGCAGCAACCTTATTTAGACATCTAAATGAAGTTCTAAATTTTTCAAAATGTGACTAAGAAATTTTAAGCTGTAGAATCATTTCTTTTACTTCACTAGTAAAAGCTTTTACTTCAGTTATTCAAAATTAGTTCAGAGAATAGAATGGATAAATATAAAAATAAATAACAGAATAGTATTGAAGAATGAGTGTGAAGAAAATTATATGCAGAAAATCCAACTATTCACAAGTTCAAGCACTCGCATATTTAAATTATTTGAATATCGATAACGACTTATTAAAAATGTCAAGGGATAAAATGAACACTGATAATCAAACTTTCCAATTCCCAATCTTGCTATCTGAACTTTTCACATCCATTCCTTATTCATGAATAGTTTTCACAAGTCAAATTTAAAACAAATAACTCAAGATAAAAATTAATAAATGGTAAAAGAATTTTTAGAAAAAAAAAAAAGTTTTCTGTTTTTACAGGATTATTATGGTATATGGAGTCTTACCTTTCTCTTTATTTCATTAACAAATCAAATCTACATTTTTTATTTCAGTAGTTACTAATTTTCCATAAAAAACAAGTGTTCAGAAATTTTGTAGTTCATCTTCTTAAAATCATTAATCTTAAGCAAAGTAAACAAAAGAAAAATTTTATGAAAGTTAATTTAAAAAAAAAAAGTCGTTAATTTTTTCGTCTACTTCCTGTTCTTAAATTTTAATCTCTAAATAAAAATTGAACATTGTAAATTTAATTTTAAAACATTGTATTAAATATTTTATCATTTTATACATAGTACATGAGCAAAATTAAAATCTTTTCTATATAAGTAATAGATTATTTTAAAATATGTAAGCATTGAAAATTATAATAATAATTATCAAAATTGTTTCCAATCAAATTAAAACTACCAGAAATAAGCCAAGTTTATAGAAAATTTTGGTTGAGGTTCCGGTTTATACTTTCATGCAATCTGTGCTGATTGGAAAGGGCCCTTCCAGTTATCACAAGTTTTTATGAAAATAAACAGGAACCAAATAATGTAGGCTTTAAAACAAAAAGTACAAAAATAATTATTATTGATTCAATTTTCAATGATATTAGACCATAAGATGTAATAACTTAGTTAAAATAAGCTAAGATATTTTCGTAGATTTAACCAAACTCATAACGTCATACTAAGCCGTTAGAAAGCAATGATCTTGAAAGGAGCTCCAAACACTTAGACATCGACACCGAGGAGAAAGAAATATCACATAGTATATATTTTCTTCAAAAACTAACAACAATACCTTACTATGGAGAAGACGATCAGATTCTATCAGAAGGATTGAATAACGAAAGCCTGGAATCCTAACATAGAGTCTCAACACATTTTTCTGCGAAAGTTTAAATCAGTATTTATTGCCGTGAGTAATGGATAGGAGAGATTCAGACAGAACTGTGGTAGTGTCGACTCTGGATATCCATGAAAACAAGCAAATAGTAATGAGGCAACTGAACAGTCTTCGAACCACTGGCTGGTGTAGTGCTTATTGAGTATAGTTTAGTGTTAGTGCAGTGAAAAAATTTTTTTTTTGTAAATAATTTTATTATGTGTAAGTGCAATTTAAAAGTGAAAAAAAAAAAAAAAAAAAAAAAAAAAAAAAAAAAAAATACTGGACATGATTAGAGACAATTTAAGAAATATTTAAACCTAGCGTTTAATAAAGTTAAGTGAGGAAATAATTTTAAGTTTGGTTGTTGCACATATAGTTTTATAGTTAAAATTCTTCTAGCCTAAGTCTGATGTTGGTAAAGCATCATTGGAAGCATTACCAACATTCTAAGTGGGGAGGTGTAACGTCCTCGGCCGTTCGCAAATTTTTCCGTGTAGGTTGAAATGACAGTCCCTGAAATTTTTTCCGTGTAGATAAATTTAAATTTGAAATTATTTTATTCCGGAAATATTCAGAAAAATCTCAGGGACACTACGGAAAATTATTTTTAATTATCCAAAGTGAAAACTAAATTTTCAATTTCAAGAAAAACGATTTATCTTTTAGTTTCACCGGATAAATGAAAAAAAAAAAAACTTATTAGTCAAGGCTAAGATTTTACTTTCGAGTTTTCATTTTTAGATTCTATTTTGGAAATTTAATTGTGATTTAAGGAAAACTCGAGGGATGAAAATATTAACCTTGATCTATGTAAAATAAGCATAGTTTTAAGCCAAGTTTCTTACTTTTAGGTCATTCTTGAACGCTATTTTCAAGCATAAAAATGTTAAAAATATAGTTCATATTACCTAGAAAACATAAGAAAAATAGAACTAAGGCAAAAGAAAACTAAAATTTTATCTGGTGCAATAAATATTTTTCGTAAAGGAATTTTCTTTTCATGAAAAATCTATGTTTTGCATAGTTAATTTTAAGTTTTCATTTCCATAAATAAATAACTTTTAAGATAATCTCATAACTAGCTTAAATTAAAAGAAAAAGGGATCTTAAAGTAATTTATTTTTGGAAAAATTAAGGAAATTAAGTTCAAATTTAAGTAAAAATAATGGGTTTAATAACGAAGGTTACTCAGTGTAGAATTAATTATTCATGTAAAACCCATTGTTTTGAAAATACATAATAATCGGTTAATTAAAATATAGATGAGAAAAACAACACCTGATCGATGACGTGCTGTGAGGTGACAAACTAGTCCCCTCTTAGACGCATCTCTAAGGCTAGGCGGTAACTTTGATAAGGCCCTCAACCCACTCCTGGACTTGAATTTCAGAGTCTTATCAATACTCACCAATAACCAAACGGCAACTCGAGCTCTTGGTTTTGGAGAGGGCAAAGAGTGGGAAGACGGTCTTATCAATTTTTCGTTTGCTTAAATACTCATGTTTTTACCAGAGAAGGGTCTTCTTGAAGTAACATCAAAGACCGGTTGATAACGTTACGCGCGTTAATCATGAGGAGGAAAAAAAAAAAAAAAAGAAAAATTTGAACTTAATTTTTCATAAAACTTGACAGTTAAACTTATTTAAAAAAAAATATATTGTTATTAAAGTGTTCATAAAAAGTTAAGATTTTCCTCAACTTAACTTAAAAATTTATAATTTTTGAAATATAAAATAAATTAAAAGTTAAAACATAAATTCAGTGAATCAGATTATTTATTGTTAAATTAAAAATTAACAATCCTACATCACTTATTTTATTTGAACGAGAACAAGAAAATTACAAGTAAAAGTAAGTATAGTAATTGTTGTTCGATAAGTTAAATCAATTTTATTATATTGAGTAACTTTTCTGAATTATTAAGCTAATTAACAATCCCTGGAAGGCCTGGACAACCTTCCTAAAAACAACATTAATTTTGTAACGGCAATTTTGATTGTTACATAGTCAAAGCAAGAAAAGTAAGTAACACCAGATTTCTAAATGGAATCACCATAGGAATAAATATGAAATACTAAATAATACAGTAGATAATACATAAGAAGATATGGAGATAATAACAGAGGACGATAACTCAGATATCTCTCAGCAAAGTAAAATAACAAAAAAATAATAGAACGCACACACAAAAAGAAAGTGAAAGTGAAACTAGCGACGGCAATGAAAAAAACCGACCACTGTACATTTATAATCAAAATATGCAAGACCTCATAAAAGTAATGAAAGATCTGGGAGTAGACAAATCTGACTTTTACATTAAGGAGACAGGCGACAATACACACGTAATAAATGTCGAAGCTAACCAAAAGCACATTAAATTAAAAAGTAAATTAAAAGAAATGAACATACAGTTCTATACTCACACACTAGCAAAAGATAGACCAAAAAATCTAATTTTAAAAGGCACCCAAAACTTCACAGCCGA
This sequence comes from Anagrus nilaparvatae, assembly GCA_022575985.1. Lineage (NCBI taxonomy): Eukaryota > Metazoa > Arthropoda > Insecta > Hymenoptera > Mymaridae > Anagrus > Anagrus nilaparvatae. The sequence continues at coordinate 23,032,631 of JAKSXM010000247.1, read as the reverse complement.
TGAAGTTAAAGAAGAACTGATAAGCCTAGAACTTGAAAAAGTAAACATTATCTAAGTATCACCAATTAAATTCAAAAGACAACGTCGAAGTCACCCACTTGCTAATTCAATAACGTCCAAGAACTAAAGAAAATAAATTACCTAGCTTACCAAAGGATAGGCTGGGATAGACTATCCCCAAAGCGGATATATCAATGTAAAAACTTCCAACGACTGGGACATACATGCTCACAATGTGGGCTTGAATACAGGTGCGTAAAATGTGACCAGTCGCATAAGCTAAGTGAATGTGCAATAAAGGAAAAATCGAAAAAACGGAGTTATATTGTGTAAACTGCGAAGAAAAATAGTCATCCAGTTACAAGGGTTGTCCACCCATTCATCAAATTCGCAGAAAAAATGCAAAAAACCACCAAAACGAATTCTAGTCTCAATAAACCAGGAAACCAAAGAAAACGCCAAGAAAACTCAAGGTATGTAACGCCAAATATGCCATGCTCAAGTCGTCGCAAACACACACACATATCATAACAAAAACACCAAGAAATTATCAATATGCAACCAATATGAATCCCCACACTTATAACAGAAACCCTTATCAACAACCGCCCCCCTCCCCAGTTAATTTCCAAGAAATACTGAATAAATTCAAAGATGAAATAATTAAAGGTTTTTCATCAGAAATAAATAAAATAAATACAACGATTAACAATGATTATATACATACGATTCTCTGTATGTCATGCATAGAGGGCGTTATTCTAAGGTTTTTCGCGCCTCTTTTAAAGCATAGAGTTGTAGAAGTACAACTCTGCGCTTTACAAACGGAATTGTCAGCATGGCTTCTATAAAAAAGTCGGACCTTGGACCGCAATTGGCCTTCCCAAATCCTAAAAAGGTTAAAGATAATTGAGTTTGAGAAACGTTTGTTAGAGTCCCACCAACCCTGTATATTCCTTCTAATCCTACAGTTACACTAACAATTTATCCACATACGTCTCCAAACCTAAAAATTATTTCCATTAAAGGAAAAAGCGGTTTATATCTCAATATATATATCGACTTCCGAGGGAATAAAAGCAAAAAATGCGGTTTGGACCGCTTGTGCAAAATTGTTGGTGACCTCCGTATAACGAATTGTTCTAAGAGGTTAAACAAACGCACATACAACGATTAACAATAACGCTAAAAAAATAGATTATATATACAAAACCCTCAAAATAAATTATAAATAATAGCCCCCAAATCTAAAATAACAGCACTATTAGTGCAGATAATCACATCCCAAACCCAACTAAAAATACCCTAAAATTATCCATAACCTCTATTTACGTAAATTCTATCAGGTCTCATGAAAGCAGATATGATCTATTAAAATTTATAGACATATGTAACCCAGATATATTACTGTTATGCGAAAATAAAACTCAACCCTCAACATAGGCTACAATTCGAAAATTACACAATATATCGCAATCATAGACCGAAATCAAAAAATGGGGGCGGAACTGCAGTACTAATAAACCGGAAACTGAAATTTCCTATTTCCCAAACAAATATATCGTCATTAGACAAAAATCAAGTAATAGAATACACCATAATCAAAAGAGAAATTAAAAAAACAGAAAACTTATTCATTATTAGCTGCTACGCAACTAATCAAAGTCGAGCAATATTCACCAATAAACTAAATACACTATTTCAATCTCTTAAACTCAATAACCTAAATAACCACTATATAATAGTCGGAGACCTAAATGCGCGACACCCGTCCTGGAGGGACGTCCATCATAACTGCAAGGGTGTAAAACTCTATGAATGGAACACCAATTCATCACACATATTCAAGGCAAGACATATGCCCCCTAACAAACCAACCTATAATGACTCATATCTAAATCACGTAATCTTAGACTCGCGAATAGAAATTACTGACTCCATAAATAACACAATAAAAACAGTAAAATATGAGAGTGATCATAGAGCGCTTAAATTTACAGTTAAAATCACGCCCCAAACCAATTTCATTATTGAATCAGAAGACACAATTAAAAAAAGACTATTTAAAAAGACAAAATGGAATGATTTCCAGCGTAAATTACTGGACATATATGACGAAGACATCCCATGCAACAGAAATATTAAAGTAAATGAGGTAGACTATCACCTCCAAAAACTACAAGAAAGCATAAATACAGCCATTGAAAGTACAGTCCCAACATACACCCCATACAACAATACGCTAAATTATGTCAACAAAATAAAAATCTCAAAAAAATTAAATCAAACCAAATAGCAACGTGTAAAAAAATATAAAAGACATGGTCTCACTAAACGTAACCCAATAGTAGCTAACCTAGCGTCAGAAATTGAAAGTATAAACACCCGACTAAAGACAGAGTTCAATAACACATATACAAAATTCTGGGATAAACAACACAGTGAAATAAATCACAGAAACCCTGACGTATTTTTCCCTAAAATCAACAGATTCTTTAGACCAAATTCAGCACCCGAAATCAAAGATATACATATAAATAAAAATGACGAAAATCTCATTAACCGTATAAATTGCAAAATCGAAGATCTGCCAAATGACCCTAGCAATACCAAACTGATATTAAACTCACCAAAAGATATACTGAATGCAATTGGAGCGTTCTACGAAAAAATCAACTCACCTCGCCCAAGAAATTCAAATACGAACACAAGAGTCATAGCAGATGATTTTGCTAAAAAATTCGAAAATTCATATACAAATGAAAATCTTATCAATCTGTTAACTAATTTCACAAGCGGAAACCCAGCCTATAACCCAATCACCTAAGAGTACGATGATATACCATATTTTTGCAATATAGAATCAGTAGTAGGAATAATCAAAACCCTCCCGAATAAGACATCAACGGGCGTTAATAATATTCCATCAATAGTAATTAAAAACCTCCCACTCTTCATAATAGGCAAGTACACGATATTATTTAACAATTTCATTAACCTAGGATATTACCCGACAGAATGGAAAACCGCAAAAATATTACCGCTAATTAAAAAGGGCATAGGCGTAACCACGGGTAGTGCAGGTAGTGCAGCTGCATTACCTATTCGAGTTGTAAAATTTTAAAAAATTTTTAAAATTTCAATTTTATAACAAAAATAAATTGAAATATCTATGACTAATGAAATTAAAAAGAAATTTATAATATAAGTCTTATCTTGGGGTAAAAAATATATTTTTCTAACACGCCTATTTATCTGAACAGTGCTTTTGTTTTTGACTACATTATTTAGACACACTTATAGTAAAGAAAAGTTTGACTAATTTAAATACCTCGATAAAGATTGACTGAAAAAATTTTATTTCTAGTTTTTTTCCCTAATAAATTGATATTTTGAAAATCGTAGGTTAGGTCAAAAATCAAAAATCTTGAACAATATTTGTTATTTTTGTTATTGAAGGTAATTTTAAGCGCTAATATCTCCGTCTAAAGTCAATAAATTTTCAAAAAATTTTTTTTTTAAATTCACATAAAAATTAATAAATGATTATTATTAGAATTAAGGATTCCAGAAGTTTCAATTCCCATAAATTTTAAATTGAAAAATTCTGTTTTTATCCACCTGATTCAACCTTAAACAATAAATTCTAATCATGAAAATAAAAAATGATTTTTCTCACGATTTTTGTAAACCTAAAATTACTCTTAACAGTATTAATTTATTCGTTTTAAAAATAGCTACTATTGTTTTATATACATGCGGTTTAAGTGGCTTAATCTTTAAAAGGCATGTACCTTGTTCAAAATTATTTTGGTCAAAAGTCGTAAATCTTTGAGAACCCTTTAACAAGAAGAATTATAATACAAAATATTTAAGAAAAATCACCTATAGTATAATAAACAAAAATAAAGTTTTATAATTTGCATAATTTCTTGATATTGATCTCTTTGAATTTAGAGGATTTAAAATTTTAAAACTACATTGTTCGATATCGATATCTATTTAGTGGGCGTGCATAGAAAAATTATAATACTCAATAATAAAATTGTTATCTTTTATATCTAAAAAAAGTATAATAAAGAACCAAAATTTTAATAGTTTTACAATTGCACAAAGAGAGAGAGAGAGAGAGAAGCTACATTTGCACTGCCTATTAAAAATTTTTAGTTACGCCTCTGAAAAGGGAAAAAATCCCAACGAAGCAACCAGCTACAGACTGGTTAGCCTAACACCGAGCATAAGTAAAGTATACGAATGCCTAATAAGTAACTCAATCAGAAGATTCATAAAAAATAACAACATAATACCGGACAATCAATCTTTGGGTTTAGATTCAACCACTCAACAACTCATGCACTAAATAAATTTTTATCAGATAGTAATAATGCACTACACAACAACCAAATAGTAGGAGCTTGCCTGATTGACATAGAAAAAGCCTTTGATTCAGTCTGGCTTAAAGGACTAATATTTATTCTCAACGAATTTAACAGCCCCAAACCCTTAATGTACCTAATTTGGAACATGCTAAACAATAAAAAATTTATCACATGGGATGGTACAAACTGATCTTCGCTCACTTTCCTAATAACAGAAGGTCTAAAAGTCATTAAGTCCTTAATATATATGGTCAAAACACTCCAAGAAGCAACTCACGATCAATTGCATTCGCAGATGACATAAACGTATATGAAACGTACAAACGAAAATTTGAACGCTCGTGGCTAAGGGCATCTCTACATATATATAGATCACCTGATAACGCAAAAATGTTTATAAGTAATAAAGAAATATACAACAAAGCCAACATAATTAGAATAGACAACTTCATAATTCAACTACTGTCCATCAAAAAAAGATGTGGACCTCTCGTATTTTTGAAATATTTTCCAGAAAAATGGTTCCAGAATGTTCGGGTGAAAAAAAATCTGTTGACAAATTATCCTTCAATCTCTGTGAAAAATTTTATGATTGTAACTTTATTAGGAGGGGAGGGACAGCAATAAATGCATCAAAAAAGTAAGAAAAAAAAAATTTTATTTTTTATGCCGTTTTTAAACGTTTAATTGGTGCATTAAAATTATTTTAAATTAACCAAATTTTAACTGCAGGTTCTTTAACCCTTTAACTTCAGGAGAGCGTTGGAATTTTCAAAAAATATTAACAAATAAATTGTTTATAACAATTTAAGCTAAAATCGCTTCTGCTTATCGTAGAAACGTAATTCTTTTTTTAAATGACAGGTAATCATGCCTGGATTACAATTTTAGAATTTGGTGAATGTCAAAATATTGGTTTGATAACAGTATCCAAAAAATGAGTGAATTTTTATGAATAGAATGCTAATAAATAAGCCCCATTGTTCATTAATAACCTGATGAATAAAAAAATTTATGATCTAAGCACCCGTAGATATCCTTGAATTTTTTTACGAATTAGGGTAAGCGTAACAGATATGGAACCTGCAACATCGTCAGGAAAAACCGAGGGAAAACTTCTATTCAAGCAAGACTTAAGGCATATATGCTCTTTTCAGAGTTTTCTTGTCTAATTAAGGTCTTAATTTATATTAAAAAAGCGTTTGTCTTGATCATAATATGTATTCAATAATGCCTACGCTTACCTTGTTTCTTTAAAAAATATAAAGATATTGGCAGGTGTTTAGGTCATAAACTTTTTTATTCATCAGGTTATTAATGAACAATGGGGCTTATTTATTAGCATTCTATTCATAAAAATTCACTCGTTTTTTGGATACTGTTATCAAACCAATATTTTGACATTCACCAAATTCTAAAATTGTAATCCAGGCATGATTACCTGTCATTTAAAAAAAGAATTACGTTTCTACGATAAGTAGAAGCGATTTTAGCTTAGATTGTTATAAACAATTTATTTGTTAATATTTTTTGAAAATTCCAACGCTCTCCTGAAGTTAAAGGGTTAAAGAACCTGCAGTTAAAATTTGGTTAATTTAAAATAATTTTTAATGCACCTATTAAACGTTTAAAAACGGCATAAAAAATTAAATTTTTTGTTTCTTACTTTTTTGATGCATTTATTGCTGTCCATCCCCTCCTAATAAAGTTACAATCATAAAATTTTTCACAGAGATTGAAGGATAATTTGTCAACAGATTTTTTTTCACCCGAACATTCTGGGACCATTTTTCTGGAAAATATTTCAAAAATACGAGAGGTCCACATCTTTTTTTGATCGATAGTATGCAGAGACTATTACCTAAGAAACAAAATACACGAAAAATTCGGTAAAATAAATAACCACACCATTGAATCACAAGCATACTCAGGTTACCTCCCCCCTGAATTATTCATGTTCTTTGATAACAAAAAAATAATTCAAAATAGAGTGGGAACACCACTGATATATCACAATATCACATACCCAGACACCAAGCTAACAAAAATCTACCTACATCACACAATCAAATAAATCATAGACAACTGTTATACTCAACATCTATATTCGATATTGATAAAAACACTACACTAAAAGCATATGGCAACTACTGGTGGCTACATAACAACCAAATAAACTCTGAAGACTGGCGCAGAAGAGCCAGATTCAGAACATATAAATTACAATAAAAAAAAAAAAAAATTTTTTTTTAAAAAGTTTTTCTCTTAATTATTAAGTTTTTCTTTTCTTTTTATACTCTTAACTAATATGTAAAAATTTTACAACACTTAATATTTTAAGTGCATAATCAAAATTTATTTCAAATCCTTTAACTCTTAAAATTATAATTCTTAATGATAACCTTTACTTATTGGCGAGCTTATTGGGTTATTTTATTATTTTTAATTCTGTTCCTATAATATTAGGTACAACCAGTACCAAATACGAAAAAAAAAATAATAATTTGTCAGCCTTGTGCAAATAGAATCTTAAAAGTTAATAAATTTTCTACTAAAAAGAAAATCACATATCACACGTAAATGAGAAGCCTCAATGACAAGAGGCCAGGTTTGTTAACAGTTACCAAAAGTATGATAAGGATTTTGTATTATATTGTTTTATCTACCCTGTATATAAGAATTTTATAAATAAATAAATATTATTCAAAAAAAAAAGGTTCAAATCCAGGTAATAAAAAAAAAAATTAAAAAAAATTTTAAAAAACATTATTAATATCGAGATTGATATACTTTTATAGAAGAAGATACTAAAAAAAATTTTTTTTTAATATTTTAATAATATTTATATTACAATATCTTTTCGTAGTTATATAATATACTAACAAGGGGAGACCGGAACATTTGGGTCGCCAAATTACAATCTACTGTTATGGATGACTTTAATATGTTGAAAAAACACCCAAGATACCCTCCTCCGTTTATTTCAACGCGCCTTCTGGGCTTAGAAATGCAGGGCTCAATGTTATAAAATAGGATTTTTAGACATTTTTCAAAATGACGCTGCAACCTCGCAAATTAACCAAAATACTTCCGGTTGGTATCATTTTTTCCATGTAAGTACCATCTTTTAACTACCGATAGCCGCAATGCTCCATCGCCTATTCTCACAGCGTTACAGTCAATAAACCAAATGCCCATTTTCGGACCAAAATGATTAATTTTTAAATTGCTGCCAAAATTGCAATTTTCAATAAAAATAGGTCTTGTAGATCTCTAAAATTTTGTATTAGCTCTAAGTTTCGAAAAATGTTTTCCTCGTTTCTTTTTGATTACTCATTTAGCAGATATGATAATTTAAAGACAGAGTCTAAATTTAAAGTTTTTAAAAAAAAATCATATTTTATCCTCGATTTTATCACTAACTTTGTGGAGTCATATCTCAGAAACATCTAAAGCTAAAAAAACGATTAAAAAATTTTTGGAAGCATGAAACTTGTACAAAACTTTTGAGACCTACAAGGCCTATTTTTATTGAAAATTGCAATTCTGGCAGAAATTTGAAAATTGGTGATTTTTGTCCAAAAATTGGCATTTGGTTTATTGCCTATAGCGCTGTGAGAATAGGTAATGGAGCATTGCGGCTTATTTTACAGAGATCAATTTTTATAGAATACATAACTTAATATTAAAACCTTCTGAGCCAACTTAATTTGACATTTTAAAATCATATTAATTGAACAACTATGCGTTAACAAGTTAATATCAATTTCATTTTTCAATTAAAAAGTTAACTATGCATTAATCGCATAAAAATAAAGTATGCAAATTGGTGTATTTACTCTACTTCATGAAAACTATATTTCATAAAAGACTCATTATTTTACTATAATAACTCAATAATTTTTTTCCTCCCCTTTTTTAGAAGTTGTTTAGAAGATCGATTTTGTGCGGGTTTCTGTATAAATATAAGCAGGAGACCGTATTTTATAAATAACATTTATTGTAAAAGTTTTGTTAATATTATAGAAAATTTTTTTAAAATTAATTTCTGTATAATTTTATTTTTTTAATAAAATCAAAATCAATTGTTGTTTCTGACGATATTAGCATTGTAAATTAATTAAAAATGGATGTTTTACCTTCACAATTTAAAGTTCTATATTATTGTGGAGTATGGAGTGAAGATGTTAGGAATTATAAAAAATTAAGCAATTTTTATAAATTATTTGTCGTAATATTAATAAGTTATATGACAGCTACTGGAGTTATTAACGTATTTATATTAGATGGAACTATGGATGAATTAATTGAGATAATATTTCTTTTGTTAACTTTTATAACTCTTTGTATAAAAAATTATATTTTAGTATTTTGGGAAAAAAGTATAATAAAATTATTGAATAAATTTCGCAACGATATTTTTCATCCTAAATCAGAAGACGAAATTGAAAAGTTAGGAAAATATTCGTTTATAGCATCGCATTTGTATTGCATTTGTATATAATATATTTGGTGATATCATTATTATCTGGAATGACGTTTTTTATTGCCCCAGTACTACAATGGGGTTTGCTATTACATTTATCATACAACTCTATGGAGCCGTAACTGGCATTTTCATCAATGTGTCTTTTGATTTAGTAATTGTTGGCCTCATAATATTATTAACAGGTCAATTAGATGTATTAAAATTAAAATTATTAAAACATAGAAATTCAATGGATTTGAAAATTTTGAAGGAATGCATAAACCATTCTAGTTATATTAAAAGTATATTAAATGATCTTCAAGAATTATTTATGCCATTTATAGTTATTCAGTTTTTCGTCAGTCTTTTTGACCTTTGTACAAGTATTTATCAACTCTCACAGGTAAGTGCAAATTAACTTTTTTATAGACTAACTTTTGATTTTTTTTCCTTGTAAATATAATTTGTGTTTTCGGGATGCGAAAGAACACTCTTCACTGTTTTACCATATATATTCAATTAAAGAAACGATTTTTTAATATTATCAAGGTACTCATACCAGAACATGAACGATCACCAGTATCTGAACGATTGTTCAAAATTTTATTCTTTTCATATTTTTTTTAAGTTTTAAATTTAAAAAAACTGGCGAATATTGAAGCTGAAGGTTCATTGCATAATTAAAAACAAAAAAATTAATCCAGTATCTTTAAATTTTAGGTCGTTCAAGTACTAGAGCATTTTCTTATACACGATTTTCCCATTTAAAATTCGGTCGTTCATGTACTGGTGCAAAAAACATTTCGTGAATATCACTTAATTTTACTAAAAAAAATGCTCATTGGGGCAAAATTTTTGTGTTAAATTTGATAAAGGCTTAAAGTAACCATTAAAAACAAAACTTTTACTATTAATAAAATTATTAACTAAAAATTTCTTTTTTAAAAATCCTTGTTCAAAAATCTTTAACCGTTTATGTACTGGTACCTTAAATAGTTTTTTTTTTAAGTTACAAAGGTAACGGGTGGATATGGATAAATAGCACAAAATGATATGCTCAAAAATAGGAAATTTGGTTCGATAAGACAACTTAAAAATAGATGATTCCCCTAACTTGAAGGTTTTCTACAAATTTTTAAGGGTTCTATGCTGATTTAAAGTTTTTTGATCAAATTTCTCTCCTAAGCCACCATTTTTGAAAGTCCCGTAAAAAAGCTCTAATAAACGTTTAAAAAAGAAAAAAAAGTAGGTTTTCGATGTAAAATTTGATGAGAAATTCGAATTTTCAGTCAGATTTTTCCTACTCTATATCAATTCGCGGGAAAATTCAAATTTGTGTTAACTTTAAGTGAAAATATCTCAAGTTTCCCGCTAAAAAAAAAATTTTTTTTTCTCAAAATTTGATGAAATTACATATGAGTCTTTCTTTGCCAAAACAGCAATGGTGGGCAGGTCGGGTCATCGGATCGGCCTCAAATTTTTCCCATATTTTTATAACATAAATATAGGAAAATCCTGAAATTTTTAGCCTTCTAGGTCTTAAACAGTCCGATTTATAGCCAATCAAACTCATTAGGCTGCTCTCGACCAGCGTTAGTGCTTTTCGGGAAAATGGTTAAAAATCATAAATATAAGCTTGAAAAAAAATTCTGAAAAAGTACATATGTTGGGAAACCTTCAGTAAATCCATTTCTGCCATTAGTTTTTTGGAAAAATTAATTTTGTTGACAGAAATTTATTTTTTTTATTAAAAAATAATAATAATCAAAAACAATCTTTAACATGTTACATTAGTTTTTGACCAAAACAAAACTTTTTATCGACTAAACTAATTTATTTATTGCATAAACAAGGAAAAAATATTCGATAATAATCCAAAACTTTTCTTTTTACGATAAAATTTAAGCGAGTTATGCATTTTTCAAGTTATAATGTCGTTTTAGAGCCTAAAATTGGAATCAGTATAAAAATGGTAGTTTTTGACAGTATCTTTACTTGACCATAACTTGGTTAATTTTCATCGAAAATAGTAATTTTTTTTTTATTTAGGACTACTTTTTCCCTGGCTATTCGATTCTGAAAGAAAAAAAAGTATATTATTTTAACCCCTTATGAAAAATTAAATAAAGAAGTATTAAAAATTTGAAATTATTCTAAAACAGGCTAAAATCGATCTTAACGGCCGAAACCAAAATTTTTTTCCGAACAGAGCGATGGGATTTTGGTTGAAAAAAATTAAAAACAAAAATTTTCAACAAAAAAAAATGGGGGAAAATGAGATATTGCGATTTTTCTTAAAACGCGTTACTTCATTTTCCGTAATTTCCCGGCGTTTTTCCGAAAAACTAATGGCAAAAATGGATTAACTGAAGGTTTTCCAACATATATACTCTTTCAGAATTTTTTTTCAAGCTTATATTTATGATTTTTAACAATTTTCCCGAAAAGCACCAACGCTGGTCGAGAGCCACCTAATGATTGATTTTGATTAGCTATAACTCGGGCTGTTTAAGACCTAGAAGGCTAAAAACTCCAGGATTTTCCTATCCTTAGGTTATAAAAACATGGGAAAAATTTGAGGCCGATCCGATGACCCCACCTGCCCACCATTGCTGTTTTGGCAAAGAAAGACTCATATATTTTACTAACAAAAATTTCCCGAGAGTAATTTTTGTTTTAAGCGCTTAATACCGATTTTCATGAATTTTCCATTTTTTTCAATTTTGACTTGTTACTTATTTTGCTGATTTCCCGCTAAGTCACGTGACTAAATGAAATCTGACCAAAAATTTGAATTCCGCGGGAAATTTTACAAAGGTATAGTAATTTTGGTATCCTTTGAATGATACATCTCAATTTGACAATTTAATTAAAATGGTTTATTAAAATATAGAAAAAATAAAAATTTATAAAATGGGATTTTATTGACTTTTGGTACATTTCTAACTATTTATAGACATTTTGGTAGAAAATAAAATCTAAACTTTAAAAAAAACTTGATTTTTATTAATAATAGACATAACTTTTGTTTTCCCAAAAGAAGTATTTTTGTTTTTAGATTTTCCATGAATTTTAGGCTAAAAACGTAAAAAAATCAAAAATGTCTATCAAAATGTCTATAAATAGTTAGAAATGTACCCAAAAATCAATAAAATCCCATTTTATAAATTTTCATTTTTTCTATATTTTAATAAACCATTTTAATTAAATTGTCAAATTGAGATGTATCATTCAAAGGATACCAAAATTACTATATATACCTTTGTAAAATTTCCCGCAGAATTCAAATTTTTGGTCAGATTTTCATTTGGTCACGTAACTTAGCGGGAAATCAGCAAAATAAGTAACAAGTCAAAATTGAAAAAAACGGAAAATTCAAGAAAATCGGTATTACGCGCTTAAAACAAAAATTACTCTCGGGAAATTTTTTTTAGTAAAATATATGTAATTTCAGAAAATTTTGAGAAAAAAAAATTTTTTTTTAGCGGGAAACTTTTGAGTTATTTTCACTTAAAGTTAAACACAAATTTGAATTTTCCCGCGAATTGACATAGAGTAGGAAAAATTTGACTAAAAATTCGAATTTCTCATCAAATTTTACATCGAAAACCTACTTTTTTTTCTTTCTTTAACGTTTTTTAGAGCTTTTTTACGGGACTTTTAAAAATGGTGGCTGAGGAGAGAAATTTGACCAAAAAACTTTAAATCAGCATAGAACCCTTAAAAATTTGTAGAAAACCTTCAAGTTCGGGGAATCGTCTATTTTTAAGTTGACCTCGCATATCATTTTGTGCTATTTATCCATGGAATTACCCTAACATAATTTTTCTATGTTTACCTAATTAGTCCCCGGACTCTTTGAATTCTCAAGCAAAAGTTTTTAAAAGAATTGAATTAGAACTGATTTTGACCTGCAATTGTAATACTTGTACTTGTACTTGTCACTAGCACAGGAGTTTGAAAACTTGAGGTATTTCGAACCCAAATTGCACCCTTCAAAATTGTATAAGTTTGTGCAGTGGTTACGAATTGATTGGCAGATATATAAATTACAATTTTATTTATTTTTACTTTTTTTTTGTATTGATAAAATATAAGTCATTACATTATAGATTTTATATAATTATTTTACTGTTTCAGAATATTATTATTGATGCAGTTTTCGTTTATATTTCATATCTTTCATGTATGCTAATTCAAGTATTTCTTTTTTGCTGGTTTGGAAATGAACTACAAATAAAGGTATTTTTTTCTTGTTTATTAATTAATATATCAATTCATTAAAAGAAAATTTTTATTTAATTTAAGAATAAGTTGTTAAATAAAATAATGTACCCTACGTACGTAGGCTTTCAGGTCGGGTCTTTGAATCGTGCTCTACACTTTGAATAAATTAAGAGTAGAAATTATTCTTAATATTAGTAAAAATATTTGAATATTTTTCTAATATTTTTACTATCTTTAAAAGTAATTTCTACTCTACATTTATTTACAGTGTAGGTTTGAAATGAAAAACTTATAAAATGTCCTCTCTTCCACCGGCTCAGGTATTAGGGAGATTATTAATATATTTGCCATTTTTGGACTCTAAGGTGACCAATTTTTATTTTATTCGCAAAATGGATTTAAAAACATTTTTAAAAAAACCCGAAACATATTATCGATCAAAAATTTCCCTGGTAACAAGTTGGTTCAAACCGTTTTTGAAAATTTTTACGTGGAAACCCGGAAAATCGGAAAATGTAACCCTACCTCAGGCGTTATTATAGCTCCGGTGACTCTTCTCCAAATGACTTCAAATTTGGCATGCAGGTAGTCTTTTGCATATACTTTTTCCTGGTTCTGTTATAAATTAGGTTATTTTCACATATAAAAAAGTCATATCGTCAATTCTCAAAATTTCCACCATTCCGGTTGCAAAAAACGTTCTTTTTGTAGGTATATAATAATTTTAAATCTGTTGGTCTTTTAAAAAATTGAAAAATATACATAATTCTTCACAAAAAAACATTTTTTTTAACTCTCTAAAGCATTTTCTTGTACATATATGGTCAATCCTCTAAAAAACTGCAATTACTAAAACTCGTAATAAAATGAAAACTGAAAATTATTCTTTTTTAAATTTTTCCAGTCTTTAATCAATTTTTTTGTTCAAAATAGTTTTTGAAATCCAAAAAAATTGATTAAAAATAGAAAAAAAAAGATGTGATTGATTTAAGAAAATTCCATTTTTAGTCCGGGTTTTTGTGACTGAAATAATCAAATTTGGAATTGATTTTACCTATTTTACCTTAATTTGGAAATGATTATAAGCTAGTGCTTTAATAATTAAAATAATTTTTGATACTTATACGTTGCTTTTCTGTATGACTCTGGAATTAGCCTAAACAATGGTCAAAATATAGGTTTCGATCTTTGAGGATGTAATATGCATTTTTTTGCACTTCGACCATGTATAAAAAAAAAAGAAAAAAAGTTTTTTTAATTATAGTTTTCGATTAAAAAAAATGTATAATTTCACAAATCTCAGGGAACGGTACCCTTAATAGTAATAAAAAAATAATCCGTCATCAAACGTAGCGGGGCTTTCAGTGTATCCTGCGAACGTAAGTATGCGGTGCATACTATCAAAGAATTGTAAGCAAATTAGCATATTGCCAACCAAATTTTAAAATTTGCCTTACTAGCAGGTAAAATTTCTACAATATTTATTGTAGAAAAGTAGAGAGCGCACTTATTTGAAGGTTGGCCATATACAAATTTCCCTACATATATGCACCGCATACTTGCGTTCACAGGTTATTGTAGACTTTGCCTAAACATTATTATAAATAAAAAATTTTACAGAGCAAGCAAATTATCTGCGCCACATATGAGATCGATTGGTTTTTACTTGATTCAAAAACTAAAAAGATGATCCTAATTTTTATGCTACATACGACAGATAGTTTTCAAATATCTTTTAAAGGTCAATGTATTTTATCTTTAAATACTTTTATTTGGGTAAGTTTGTTATATTATTTCGTTAAATTATAACTTCGTTAAGGAAATTTAAAAACTTGTTCTGGAAAATGTAATATACTTAACTCATTAGGTAGCCAATAATTATATAGAATACACTACCTTATAATGGTTTAAAGAGAAAAAAACGGTTTCTCAAAAAATAGCAGATTCTTAGATATGTTGAAGAGTATTACTCATTCTCCGTCAGTAAGGTAATTAGGTGGCCTGCACCTAAAAATATTTGTTCCTGCATACTGGAGGTTGAATGAATAATCTTTACCGAGTCTAAGAATATTTTTTAATTTATTGTTGATACACTAAAAAACTGACCTTTATGAATTAAAGTATATGAATCAATATCGCGCATCATTGAATACTGCCAATATTCACTGGAAAAAAGTCTGCTTGCCACAAGCGAAATTCTGCTTGTAGCTAGCGGATTTTTTTTATCTCGTCAAACGATTTTAACATGGAACATGTTTATAGGGAGGGGATACTTCAGAACTTGAAAATTAAGGGGGGGGGGTCAAATTTGTCCTTTTTAAGAGGGGAGGGTCAAATTTGTCCTATTTAAGGGGGGGGGGCCAAATAAGACCTAGAATAATTAGGTAAGTATATGTAAATAAATAAAATACTTTTAAAAGACTTTGAAAAATCTGGGCTTAAAGACTTAGGATAATACAGGTTTATGGACTTATATTAATTCAGGTTTAGGGAATCAAAATAGTTTGGGTTTAGAATCTTAACAACTAGTAAGGTGATAATTACAAATTACAACAATAGAAAATTGCATTGTAATGTTGAGTAATATTTGTATTATATCTAGTTCCCATTTGGAAGTAAAAATGTTCCATGCATTTAGGTTGTGTTTACACAAACCGTTTATAAGTTTTTTCGAAAGGACTTTTAAAGGGTATGTCGGGTTAAGATAAGTGAAATGCCCCTGTTCTTGGATTTTCAAACTAACTAGTTTAAAAGTTTTTGTTGGTAAAAAAAATGTGGTAACCGTTGCCCGTTTGTCCATTTACCCCTCCCCGCCACCAAAACGGCCAAAAAACTGTCCAAAAACCTGTTCTTTTGGTTATAATTTTTTTTCTCTGGAACGACATTGCCAAAAACCCTGAAAATTGGCCAAAATGGTCCCATTGCATATATTTTTCACCAAAAAAATTTTGGGACCCCTACGACCACTTTAGACCACTTTAGACCACCAAAAATTAAATTCAAAAAATTTCAAAAATCAATTATTTTACAAAATTAAATATTGGGAAGGGGGCTGCACAAAATTTTATTTCAAATTATTTTTTCTAACATAAAAACACAATTTTTCCAAAAAGTTTTAGACCTCTAGACCCGGTGCGACCCAGTGAAAATTCCAAAAAACTCGTTTTTTTATCGTTTTTTTACCGTTTTCTCGACGATATCGCATGGAAAATCCATGGCATTCATGTTAAATTAGAAAAATTATATGTATTCTGAACGGAACTTAATAATAAGACAGATTAAAGAACTTTATACCCCTTCAGACCACATATTTTGCACTTCAAATTTCAAATTTTCAATATTTTTTTTCAATTATTTTGTTTTTTTTATAATTTTTTGACGGAATATCCCATATATATAACCATAAAAAAGTTTTTTACTTAAATATATTATACTTTTGATCATATACTTATTTTTTTATTTTTAGACCCTTTAGACCCCATATTTTGAACAATAAAGTTCAAATTTTTGAATTTCTTTCGACTTTTCTTACTACATTGCATGGAAAATCCTATATATATGATTTTTTTAGTTCAATATATTATATTTTTAAAAAATACGATCTTCTTTTATTTTTTAGACCCTCAAACTCTACTTGTTTCTCTCAAAATTACAAGTATTGTATTTTTTTTCTTAATAATTTTGGTTTTTTTATTATATTGTGTGGAATCACCCACATATAAACTTTTTTTAGATCCATATTTTATATAAATTTATGCAATATTTTTCAATCAAATAAAAAATTGTTATATTTTTTTAGACCCTCAGACCCTTTGTTTAAACTTCATAGCTTAATTCATTATATACTATTCCTATATGTACTGCTGCTATATCATACATCAAAATTGCAGTTATATTTTTATTTAATATCTTTAAAACCTCTATCTAAAACAAACACGTTTCCTGGTTTTAAAATACTACTTATTCCATTAGGGTCTTTTAATAAGTGTTCTTATCATTGAAAACTACAATTTTGATGTATAATATAGCAGCAGTACATATAGGAATAGTATATAATGAATTAAGCTATGAAGTTTAAACAAAGGGTCTGAGGGTCTAAAAAAATATAACAATTTTTTATTTGATTGAAAAAGATTGCATAAATTTATATAAAATATGGATCTAAAAAAAGTTTATATGTGGGTGATTCCACACAATATAATAAAAAAACCAAAATTATTAAGAAAAAAAATACAATACTTGTAATTTTGAGAGAAACAAGTAGAGTTTGAGGGTCTAAAAAATAAAAGAAGATCGTATTTTTTAAAAATATAATATATTGAACTAAAAAAATCATATATATAGGATTTCCCATGCAATGTAGTAAGAAAAGTCGAAAGAAATTCAAAAATTTGAACTTTATTGTTCAAAATATGGGGTCTAAAGGGTCTAAAAATAAAAAAATAAGTATATTTATGATCAAAAGTATAATATATTTAAGTAAAAAACTTTTTTATGGTTATATATATAGGATATTCCGTCAAAAAATTATAAAAAAAACAAAATAATTGAAAAAAAATATTGAAAATTTGAAATTTGAAGTGCAAAATATGTGGTCTGAAGGGGTATAAAGTTCTTTAATCTGTCTTATTATTAAGTTCCGTTCAGAATACATATAATTTTTCTAATTTAACATGAATGCATTGGATTTTCCATGCGATATCGTCGAGAAAACGGTAAAAAAACGATAAAAAAACGAGTTTTTTGGAATTTTCACTGGGTCGCACCGGGTCTAGAGGTCTAAAACTTTTTGGAAAAATTGTGTTTTTATGTTAGAAAAAATAATTTGAAATAAAATTTTGTGCAGCCCCCTTCCCAATATTTAATTTTGTAAAATAATTGATTTTTGAAATTTTTGAATTTAATTTTTGGTGGTCTAAAGTGGTCTAAAGTGGTCGTAGGGGTCCCAAAATTTTTTTGGTAAAAAATATATGCAATGGGACCATTTTGGCCAATTTTCAGGGTTTTTGGCAATGTCGTTCCAGAGAAAAAAAATTATAACCAAAAGAACAGGTTTTTGGACAGTTTTTTTGGCCGTTTTGGTGGCGGGGAGGGGTAAATGGACAAACGGGCAACGGTTACCACATTTTTTTTACCACCAAAAACTTTTAAAACAGTTAGTTTGAAAATCCAAGAACAGGGGCATTTCACTTGTCTTAACCCGACATACCCTTTATGAAAATCTTGTTTCTATAAAAAACTCATGTTGGAAAGACAGGTGGTTAAATTATTATACACTCGCAAGTTCACAGGACATTACGCCATATATTTACTGTTTAAATTCAAGTTCAGAATGCAAAAATCGAAGGTTGCTAATTAAATACTATTTGTGCATTGTCTTTGTTGAAGTCACATTCTACAATCATCCGGTAAATTCCGCTATAGGTAGTGGCGCCAACCGAAACTAAAGGTGTATTCGAAAATGATTTTTAGAAACAAAAATTTATGTTAAAACAACGGAGCGTGTTGGAACAAATTTTCTTTTCCGTTAACGTTGGTTGCTTTCCGATTGCAGAATGTGCCTTATTATTTAGTAATTAATTATTTTGTACGCAACTCAATACTGTTTAACGAAAACTTTGGAGTCAGCTTTCATTTAACATTTTTTATAGGTAGGACAGTTACCGACATTAGTTTTTTTGAAATAATAAATTTTGTTGTTAATATAAAAATTTGAATTTTATTTTATCCACTCTGAAATTAAATTCTGTGTCGATTAAAAAAAAAATTTTGTAAATAGCACAAAATTTACTAGGAAAAAAGTTGGATTTCCCGATTTTAATAGGCAATTTTAAAAAAACCAACTTTTTTCCTAGTAAATTTTGAGCTATTTAGAAATTTTTTTTTTTAATTGACGCAGAATTTAATTACGGAGTGGATAAAATAAAATTCAAATTTTTATATTAACAACAAAATTAATTATTTCAAAAAAACTAATGCCGGTAACTGTTCTACCTTACCGGACCCTTTTAAAATTATATTTTCAGTAACGTTGATTTTCAGTTACTTAATAAACTCGGGACTGAAAAAAACTTTTTGATGGGTCTCCTGATTGTAGAGAATCTAATAACCGTCGTCGGGAATCGCAATATTTTTATTGTAAAGATACTACCCATTATAATCTACTATACATACTTAATTCAATATCATATAGAAGAGTATCATTAGAACCTGAATGTTTTAGTAAAACATGAATAAAAATATCTTCTGACAAAAAATTGTAATTAATTGCTTTCATATACACAATAAACGATTTACTTATTATTGATAGTGTTGTTAAAAAGTATAAAAATACATTGAAAAAAAATCTGAATGCCATTATAGGCCTAAATTAGTTTTAAAAAAGATTTTTTAAAAAATTTTTTTTGTCAAGTCTCACTATGCCACCGTACTCGCATTATAAATTAGTAAAATGCATTGTTTTTAAATAATTTTCTTTACATCTTAAGCCATTTGTCATTGCAACCACTTAAAAGAAATATATAGACTGCCACTAATAGAATTTTTTTTCAGTGTAGAACTAAAAATTATGTCTAAATTTTATTTGATCACTAAAAAATATTACTAAAAACTTGTATTCTTTTTTTAAAAAAATTTAATTTTTAGATTATAAAAACGTCATATGGAGTTTTCAATTTATTGCAATCAAGATCTAAAGGATAAAAATAGCCATAAAAATTATATTAGTATTTCCAGCATCCTATCTTAAAAAGGAGCTCGTCATCGATACAGTTGCTGTGTAGATTGTTATAGGTTTATAAAAGTTTTAAATGGCTACTAATGCAGGCACATAGTAATTATTGCTAATAAATCATTGTATTTAAATTTTCGAAAAGTATTAATAGTAATGTTAGTAGTATTTATAACTTTTTACATTTTGAAACCTCAAAATTAAACGTTTATTTACAAAAATATAGGTTATACAGTCACAAAATTTTAATGGTAACAATTACCCTTTTGATTAGTAAAATAATTTGAAGTTCTCAATACGGTGTCTAATGTTATTTTTTTCTATTGTACTATTTTATAAACTACCAGCTTATAGGAGGAAAAAATTACTATTAATTTTATTACAATATATTTATAGATATTTTTTCTCGCAAGTGACAAAATTTAATTACAGATACTATATAAAGAAGGCAAGAACGAAAATTGTATAAATTATAAACAATAAATTTTATTTTTTGAAAATTGGATTGGAACGTCCAGATAATTTCAATTTCAATTGAGTTTAAAACGACCTTGCTGGACAAATTATAAGGAAAAATTCAAAAAACTTTGATTTTCACTCTTGTCAATATTTCATTCTCAATCTGAGAACCTCTTCAGGACCTTTACTTTTTTAGAAATAATTTTTTAATTTTACAAAATATTACATTGAAATGTTTGAATTACATATCCCGACGAATTTTCGATAGATCTCTTTAGATCTCCAGAGATCTCTAGAGATCTAAATAGATCGAAAAATTGGGGAGATCTAAAGAGATCTTGAGAGATCTGCGGAATGAAAAAAAAAATTAGGAAAATTTTTAAATGTCATTTAAAATCGTTAAATGAAGGTATTAAAGGATAATTTGATTTTTTTTATGCCTTTTGAATAATTTCAAGGAAATAGGACCTGGTCAATGAATAAAAAATGTCAAAGTACTTAAATATGTATAATTTTATTAACAACATATTATTTAAAGTTTATGGTATTTAATAGGTATTTAACATCTTTCAGTTTTAAATTTGAACTGTTTTTTCACTCTTTTTTTCAACATTTTAATAAAGATAAAAAACTTGAAATTTTTAATTTGATCAAAATGACAAAAAAAACCGTATGGTCGAGTGTTTTCTACACTAAAAAATGTCTACGAATTTCCTATCCGGACCTTCTATCCAGCTACTTTAAGCATTTGCTGTCAATATTTTCATATTTTCAATATTGTCTTGATTTTTATAATGGATTTCCTTAAAATTATGACCCTGAAAAACGACAAAACTCGATTTTTCTCGTATAAGGCGTATTCGAATTTCTGGGGAAAAAATATACAAGAGCCTCTTGTAAATAATATTCAGAAAAACATATTTTGAAAACTGATAACCATTTATAATGGATTTCCTCAAAATTGGGACCCTGAAACACGACAAAAATCGATTTTTCTCATATAAGAAGTGGTCAAAAGCTAAAATAAATAAATGGTTTCATAGGATTTATGGGAAAAAAGTATACAAGACCTTCTTTTAAATAATAATCAGAAAAACTTATTTTGAAAACTGCTAACTTTTTATAATAGATTTCCTTAAAATTGGGACCCTAAAAACCAATAAAATCGATTTTTCTCCTATAAAACGTGGTCAAAAGCTAAAATAAATGGTTCCATCGAATTCTTAGGGAAAAAATAGACAAGTCCCTCTTATTAATAATACACAGAAAAATTTATTCAGAAAACTACAAAACTTTTAAAACTGGTCCCCTTGAAATTTGGACCCTAAAAGGCAACGAAAATCGATTCTTCTCCTATAAAACGTGGTCAAAAACTAAAATAAATGGTTTCATCGGATTGCTGGGGAAAAAATACTGAAATATATCAATTGGAACATAATTTTAAACGTAACTTTAATCCACTGGAAAAACTGAAAGTTTTGAGAAAATCCCAATTTTAAGGAGGCCAAAAAAAAACTTTCGAGAGCTATCTTGGGCTCAAAAATCGATATTTTGGTCTAAATCCAACGAGAAACTTATTTTTTTTACTTATATTTTCGAATTCTGCCGGCGCGTTAGGAATTCCGGATACTTCGAAAAAAAGCCAGTCTTATAAAAAAATTCAAATCATCATTATTCAAATTATGAAAATATTGACAGCAAACGCTTAAAGTAGCTGGATAGAAGGTAAGGATAAAAAATTCGTAGACATTTTTTAGTGCGTAGAAAAGACCCTAACATACAGTTTTTTTTGTCATTTTGATCGCATAATAAAACGCTTCAAGGTCACCGTGAGTTATATATAAAATTATAAATGAAATTATAAAATTTTTATTTTTTTTAGTAAATAAAATAAAAATGTGATAAAATTTAAAAAAAAAATGTTTATTTTAATTATTATATTGTTTTTATAATTGTAAATCAAGTTTAAATTAAAAATTTCAAGTTTTTTATCTTTATTAAAATGTTGAAAAAAAGAGTGAAAAAACAGTTCAAATTTAAAACTGAAAGATGTTAAATATCTATTAAATACCATAAACTTTAAATAATATGTTGTTAATAAAATTATACATATTTAAGTACTTTGACATTTTTTATTCATTGACCAGGTCCTATTTCCTTGAAATTATTCAAAAGGCATAAAAAAAATCAAATTATCCTTTAATACCTTCATTTAACGATTTTAAATGACATTTAAAAATTTTCCTAATTTTTTTTTTCATTCCGCAGATCTCTCAAGATCTCTTTAGATCTCCAGAGATCAAAAGTGATCTCCGGAGATCTCTTTAGATCTCCCCAATTTTTGGATCTATTTAGATCTCTTTTGATCTCTGGAGATCTAAAGAGATCTATCGAAAATTCGTCGGAATATGAGCAATTATTTTAAAAGTGCTACTTAATTTGAGCCTGGAATCGTAATTTTTTTTTTAGGGCACATCGATATGACCCGTGTTTTCAGATAGTTTGAACCTTCAGAAAACCGAAAAAAATCATGAACAAGAAATCGGCGATAGGTGCCAAAAAGATTTTTTCACTTTTATGTCAAAAACCGTGTTTTTCGTATCTGAGCTACCCTAAATTTTTAAAATAACTTTTTAGGTAAATAAAATTTAAAAAAATAGATAAAAAAATTGATTGCCAGGGAAAAACCACTCCAGAAAAAAAAAAACTTATCTTTTTACGATGAAATTTAGCCAAGTTATCGTCAATTTAAGATTTTGCTCAAATTAATCTTAAAAAAGATTGAAATTTTATTGAAAAAAGCCTGTTTCTGAACTTTAAACATGCATTACTCGCTTGATTTTCATCGTAAAATAATAATTTTTTTTTTAAAATCGATTAATTTTTCCCTACAAATTCATTTTTTGGAGAAAAAAAATCATTTTTATTGACAGAATTTCAATTTTTAGGTCAAAAGCCTTTGAAAACTGTAAGTAGTAAGATTTACTTAACATAGTTTTTGATCTAAAAATTAAAATTTGGTCAATAAAAATGATTTTTTTTCTTAAAGAAATGAATTGCCAGGAAAAAATTAATCGATTTAAAAAAAAAAATTATTATTTTACGATGAAAATCAAGCGAGTAACGCATGTTTAAAGTTCAGAAACAGGCTTTTTTCAATAAAATTTCAATCGTTTTTAAGTCGAATTTGAGCAAAATCTTAAATTGACGATAACTTGGCTAAATTTCTTCGTAAAAAGATAAGTTTTTTTTTCTTCTGAAGTGGTTTTTCCCTGGCAATCATATTTTCTTATCTATTTTTTTTAATTTTATTTACCTAAAAAGTTATTTTAAAAATTTGGGGTAGCTCAGATACGAAAATCACTGTTTTTGACCTAAAAGTGAAAAAATCTTTTTGACACCTGTCGCCGATTTCTGGTTCACGATTTTTTTCGGTTTTCTGAAGGTTCGCACTACCTGAAAACATGGGTCATATGGATGTGCCCTCAAAAAAAAAAAATTACGATTCCAGGCTCAAATTAAGTAGCACTTTTAAAATAATTGCTCATATATTTTAAAATTATATAAATTATAAATATGCGAAAGAGTGAATATGGCAAGTCTGGCGACATAAAAAGTTCGCTAAACTTAAAAAAACGCACTTCAACATGAGCCTAGCAAAATTTTTATTCAAACTGCCCAAATCTGGAATCTGAGGCATTTACATATGACGAAAACTTCAACATATTGTATATTTTTAAACAAATAAACAATTTCAATTTTTTGCTTCATTTTCTACAAAGCATCTTCTCGATAGTTAGGAAATTATTATTTTAAGTAAATAATCTTAAAATATCTTAGTTTCAAACTCAGTGATGAAGAGTTTTCTTAGTTGATTTAGTTTTGCAAAAATTTGCTGTTTTTAATAAATTAACAAAATTTTTTTGTTTCTAAGAAATGTGTTACTTAAAGCAATTTAAAAATTCACCATTTTGGGCCGGAAAAAGGGAATTTGATTTATTGACTACAATGTTTAGAGAATTAATTATGCCTACGGAAAATGAGTTCCCTGATCGATATAGTGACCTTTTGTCAATAATTATTTTAAGAGAAATGCAGTTACTCCAGAGTGTTAACATCATGCTCGCAACGAGGAGAAAATGAACGCTAAAAACTAGTCATAGCTAATCATTATGATATAAAAATTATTTTCCTTATGGGAGTGAAAAGCTGTAATTACTAGAAGAATGTTATAAAGGTAATTTTACAAGAAACAACAAATTGTTCCATATTTACCAAATACAAATATTTTCCTTCTGATTTTAAAAAATAATAAATTAAAATCAGATCAAAATTTGTTTATTCTTTCAAATCGTAATTTAACTATTTATGAATGAATAAATTTTTCCTTTTTCAAATTTAAAAAGTAAAAATTTTGCAGATATCTACTTTAGCGTTTATTTCTTTTTTCTTTTAAGTTATATATATTTTTCACGGTCCGGGAACTATTAGCCCATAAATGATATAATTCTGACTTTTTTATCATTTTATAAATATATTTTTATCAATTTATATTGCAGTATTATATCAATATAAATGTTTGTGTAATGTGTAGGCATTAGTGTTATGTATGTAGGCGTTGGTCCAGGAGGTACGCTACCTCTCCCAAACCCTCGGCAGCTTAAAGTGCCTGGAAGCACTTCTGATGCGTTATATACATATTGCAGAATTTTAGGCCTTAATTTAACATTATGCAAATACCGCAATCTTGAAACCCACGGTAGAACAACATAAAGAATTTTTTGTAAAGAAAAAAACTTAATGCTGATATAGCCGGGATTTGAACCGCAGACCCTTAGGTCCGAAGTCCAACGTTCTAAACACAGCTGCTACTGACCAGATCTTCTTTAGCTTGACGAATAAGAAAGTGCGCACTCTATACTGTGAAAAATCAAAATATTACATTGGGGGTAACAAAGATATCTTCTATGTGTTTAAATTATAAAAATTAAAATATCTGAAAAATTCTTCAAATTCAAGGTTTGAAGACAGAAAGTACAAGAATATAAATATATTTTTTTAACCCTTGAATTTACAAAAAAAAAAAAAAAAAAAAGAAAATAGAAATAGTCTCATAACAGGTAACTGTTATGCACAAAAAAATACAAATAATTAAACATTATTAATTTGGCAAAACAGTTTCGAAAAAACCACACTGTAATTAAATTAAAGCTAAAAATAAAATATTAATTCCTAATTGTTTAAAAAAATAGTTCTGCAATAAAATCATATTTTTTCTTTAAAGCTTTAAAATACCTCAAAATTTTAATGCAATATTAAAATTAAACTTGTTCCTATAACTTTTCAAATGTATTAACGTAAAATTTTATGGGTGCGGGCTAAAGTAACGAACTAATAAGACAAATTAACTTTCTAAGTTACTGGGGGGTTTACTAGTTTGAAAAAAACTAATTCTTTTAGAGAATTTAAAATTTCTCATCTTAACCGATCTTAACATATTTTACAGTTTTGTAACAAAGTGAAGCAAAATATGTTGTTTCCTTCAATTATACTTAAGTATAGTTCTTTTCGTTGTAAAAGAAAAAAATTTAATTAAAATTTTAGAGACCTTGAAAAAACTTTTATCTAAAGTTTTATCTAAAATTTTATATTACATATTTCTTTATTTTTGTTGTTGCTGTTGTATCCACATAATGGTCAAGGGTAAACAAGGGGACAAAAACATTACACTATCTGTAAATACTAGACAATACTAACATCTTTGGCCAAATGGTTATTAGTTTTTTGTTTGAAAACAAATGCTTTTTTGCAATAAATGATTATTTTATTAAGAATTTTTTATTTAGGTGAATCTGATTTAACTTAACCCATTAGCGCCGGCGCGACCATACCACTGACGCTCGGATTTTCGCTTAGAAAACGGGTAAAAAAATGATTTTTTTTTAAACTTAAAGTCTTTTTTTACTATAAACGACTTGCTTTAAAAGATTCTGGGGTCAGATTTTTAATATTATTGACCGTTAATTAAATATGGCGGCCCCAAAAATGACAAAAAATCGATTATCGATACAAAATTAAAAATCTGACCCCGGAATCTTGTAAAACAAGTCCTTTTTAGTAAAGAAATACTTTAAGTTTTAAAAAAAATTATTTTTTTACCCGTTTTCTAAGCGAAATCCGAGCGTCAGTGGTATGGTCGCGCCGGCGCTAATGGGTTAAAGCCCCCTAGCGCTCCAACTATTACAGTCTTCTCTGCTTACCCTCATCCCGATAGATCGCTGCTCTGGGTATCGCGAATTATTTATATTATGTAATTTATTTACCTGATTTCCAGCCATTAAAGTACATAACTGGTACACCGTAACTCAAGGACCACAAAATATGATGTTCTATTATCAAGGGCCTTTTATCTTCATTTTTAGCTTCAAATGGATCATTTACTAATTCATATTCAGTACTCCAATTTTCCTCAAATGTTTCTGTTTCATTACTTTCATTCCTTGTTTTATTAATATCATCAACTGGATAGTTGAGTGGAACAAAAATTTTTTTTTGCCGCTTTAGATATGCTTGTCCAGGTAATGTCTGCAAACAAAAAATTTTATTCAATTTAATTTTTAGTCAAGCAAATATAGATACCTGGGCACTTTAAAATTCAATTAAATTAAGATTCATTTTTAAATTAATTTTAATCATTATACGACAATAATTTACATTACTCCTCCAACTTGTTATATAATATGAGATTTTCTGGTTTAGACATTATCTGGTGGTCAGAAAATGTATATTTTATTATGTACTTAATAATTCTAGTGAAAATTCATCTTAATTAAAAATTTTAGCTGCTTTTGTATTGATTTGGATCGTCGTGCTACCCTAATTCAGTCCTCAAACTTAATTGCAAATGTATATATTAAATGCGGGTACAGATTTTTTTGTCACTTAAGCAACAAAAAATAACAAACACATGTATTTTAGATTTTGATCAATTCATTCCTAAACGTAGAAACTACCCTCTAAAGCTTATGCCTACTTATAACTAGTTTTTTTCAAAACTTATCGAAATATCCTTTTTTTAAAAATGACATGCTCATTGCAACAGTAACTATGTACATTGTTATAGCTAAAGAGTCATTCTGATTGGTTCTCCCAATAATTTACACACTGCATTATCAAAAACATAAACATAAACAAATTCATCTCAAAATGTTAGGTTAATTTCTAGGTTAATTTAATGTAACTGGAAAATTATTAAATTTCTTAATCGAAACTGTAAAAATGAATTATCTCCTGTTTCTACGAAGATTTCTTTAAAGATTACTTATTCAAATTTACATTTTATTTAGTTTAAAAAAAAAAATTTTTTTTAAGAAAATTCGAGAGAAAAATAAACGCAAGAGCTATTTGCCCAGAAAAATTTTGTGTGAAATTCACTCACACAAAACAAAAGTGAAAAATATTTTTAACCTCAATATTTTCGAGGAGTAAAGTTATGCTTGCATTTCTGCACTTTGCACTATTTTTTGAAAAAATAATCAATTCTTAAATTTTCTAATCTTTAAAAATTGTTAATTTATTAAATTCTAAATTAAATTTTAGTTTTATTCAATAAAAACCTTTGAATAAAATTTTGATATTTTTTTGGTTATTTGACCAGAAAATCTATTTAACCAGAAACAATTGAAAATTTTCTGGACAAATAGACCTAAAAAAATTGTAAATTATCAATTTTTCTTGCAAATTCACAAAAAAAATTGAGAATACTCGAATTTTTTGTTAATATACTAAATTTAGTATATTTATATTAAATTCAGTATATTTATATATAATTTAGTGTATTTATAGTAGATTTTTTTCGAATATTTACAATTTTTTTCGAAAATCAACTAATTTTTCGAAAATGTTCTAATTTTTTTGTTTTTTTTAAATTTAATTTATTTTCTAATTTTTTTTTACAGTGTAGTTTTTGCAAAACTTATGAAGCTTGCAAGTATAAATAAAGGTTATAAACTAATTACACAAAAACTAGCCTCGTTATTCCAAATTAACTCAAATGTGTGCTATTTTTTGCGGCGCATCAGTTACTATGGGTAACCTATTGGCCTCTTGGCTAATGGATCTTCAGGGCCTAAAACCACTAACTTATGTGTTAAAAAAGCTTTTTGGCTTATCTTACAAATAACGCGGCCACCTTAAAATTTAACTAAAAAACTTCTGTTTGGTCTAATACTTTTTTACAACGAAAAAATTGCAAAAAATAATTCTAAAGAAATAATTATATAAAAATTATTGCTAGCTCCAGAAATCCAGTATTCTTATTATTTTAATCTTCTACTGGATCCGGAGTTGGCACCATAACTCTTTATGCAGCATAGAAGTACCATATGAAGGATTGTATACCAACTGGGTTCAAATTGATTTGAATGGCCACGGACGTTTTTTCTCAGAGGATGTAAGAACTCTAATAGACATTAAAATTCTGCTAGTTTTTTCTATTAGATTCTTTTTCAAAATAAATTATTAAATGCAATTTTATTATGGTTTGCGCATATAAAAAAAATGTGAAACATACAATTACTTAAAAAGTCGATAAAAAATAATTTAACCTTATTTATTAATATGCATTATTAAATATATACTTTTTCATTATGTATTCGTCCTTATATTTACATGACAAAACAAATATTTTCTCTGAGCAAAGTCAAGTATTAATATTGATCGATATTGACGATTCGTTTATTTGTTCTTTCTACTTATAAAAAACAATATATAAAAAATAATGTGCGATATTTATTTATAAAATATATTAAGGCAACAGATACTCACTTTGTCCCCGGTGAATATCCAGTTGTCCGAAATCTCGTTCGACAATCGCACGAAATCCTCAGCGCACTTTACGAATTCCTCCCAGGTGATTGTACCGGCCATTACTCCCTGATGGCACTTGGCCTTTCATATAGAGCTCTGGAAATTTTATATCACGAACTTTGTTCTGCAAAAAAAATTTTTCATTATTTTTTCTAGCCAAAGTAAATTTTTTCTATATATAAAAACTCTCTTCATCTTGCATATGACGTCTCAATGTAATTAACCTGAATGAAGAAATAACACTGTCATTACAATTAAAATAATATTATTTTTCACTAACAAAAATTTTGAAATTTTTAGAAAACTCAAAAAATCTAACAATTAAAAATTAACGAACATATGTTTGAATATGAACACATGTTCAATTACTCAATACTTTTATTATTCACAGATTGAAAAATTATTTTATCAAGCTCGAATCTAGCTCCCTATCTCTTGGAATCGTTCTAAGTAATCTATATAGTAAGATTTTAATTTATTTTAAGATATAATTTGTATATTTTGGGTAGGTTTAAATTAATATTTTACCATCTATGTACAGTCGCGATCATTAATGGCTATACCAGCTATAATCGCTTTGTTTAAAAAAAAAAAAAAAAAAATCTCAGGAAAAATGAATAATTCTAACACTTGTCTAATAAATAAAAAAAAAAAATTTGAAAATGTAAAATAATTGTGAATTTTATCGCATTTATTTAATCCATTCTTCAACCCGATCAGAACAAAGTTTGGATTGCGAAAATCCACCGGGATTTGGCAAAAATAAAAAGGTGATCATAAAAGGGTCTTCTTTTTAATAAACTTATTACTGACTTCATTTCTTAACGCATTTTCGCGATTCAAACTCCATTTAAATCAGGTTAAAAAGTAGAATCCGATAAAGTGTAAAAAATTGCATTAATTTCTAAATTTGCAAAAATTAAAAAAAAATTAAAAGATAAAAAAGACAAAAGAAATTTCTTTGACGCCCTGCGGAGAGTCCAGGAGAAGACGAAAAAAAAAGTATTTTTTATCTTTTAATTTTTTTTTAATTTTTGCAAATTTAGAAATTAATGCAATTTTTTACACTTTATCGGATTCTACTTTTTAACCTGATTTAAATGGAGTTTGAATCGCGAAAATGCGTTAAGAAATGAAGTCAGTAATAAGTTTTTTAAAAAGAAGACCCTTTTATGATCACCTTTTTATTTTTGCCAAATCCCGGTGGATTTTCGCAATTCAAACTTTGTTCTGATCGGGTTGAAGAATGGATTAAATAAATGCGATAAAATTCACCATTATTTTACATTTTCAAATTTTTTTTTTTTATTTATTAGACATGTGTTAGAATTATTCATTTTTCCTGAGATTTTTTTTTTTTTAAACAAAGCGATTATAGCTGGTATAGCCATTAATGATCGCGACTGTACTAGCTACTTTTATATTCTACAGCGTATAAAAATTGTATAAATCTATTAATAAATTTTTAAAAAGCGTTTTAAAACCATACTCAATTATATTTATAAAATTAAATGACTAATATCTTATATAAAAATAATTGATTGTTCAAATTTCATTTTTAATTCATTTAGTTCAAATCAAATTATTATTTCATTATTGGATTAAAATAGATGAAACCAATTTCATTTTATTCCTAAAACAAATACCCCCAGAGCCTTCTTTATTTTTTTTGAAAAAATTTAAAAGTTCCAAAAAAAGTTTAATATTGACTTCCAAAGTCGGTGGTCGAAAACAAAAATAATATTTACTTTTTTTCGCTAAACTTGAAACATAATTAATTTTTATTTTTAATATATTAATTTCGACTTAAAAAAATAGAAGAGAATTTTTTTTTTATCTTGAAAGTAGAATTTTGCGTGAATTACATTATCGAAAGAATATAGAAAAGATCAAGTTCTATACTTTTAATAGTTGACGCTACCGACATTGTACTTTCAATAGTATAATAACTAGCTGATTATACTATACAAAAGAGAATTATCGCTAAGTTATACTTTCACGGTATTTATCTTATACCATGATGTTGAGAGGGTATATGGGTGCTTTTCACAGGAGCAGTATGCCCCACTTATATCTGAAACAAATGCTCTTTTGCACTTTTTTTTCTTTTAAAAAGTTGATATATAATAATTTTTTAAAGTCCAAATTAACTGCGCGTTTATTGGTGAGTTAACAAATAAATTTTCTTGAGACTATGTGTTCAAAATGGCAAAAATGTTCGCTGTCTTTTTGCTTAAATATAAACTTTGAGTATTAACAAACGGCTTAAAATTTGAAGTTAAATTTTTCTGTTAGCTGCATATGAGGTATTTAGGTCCTGAAAATTCATTTTTATCAACGAAAAAATTTTTTCAGTATTCTCAGAGTATCGTCGTATTCAAGTATGTTCCTCGGTTTTAGCTATTTTTAAGCTTCCCACTTTTTATGGATGCGCACTCTATATTTATGCACTTGAAAGCTCTGTTATATTTTTTTCCTACTTAACTACTTAGGCTGCTTTCACACGCAAGTGAATTTGTAAAGTGAATTTGTAAAATGAATTTGTAATGGCGCATAAATTCAAAATTTAAATAAGCCTAAAAATCTAAAATTAGCGAAATTAATTAAATTTTTAAATAATTATTGTTTGTTAAATATTATTATTTCATTTTTTATTCATTTTTACAATAATTTCTTTAAAAATTTAATTAACTTCGCGAATTTTAGATTTTCAGGTTTATTTGAAATTTGAAATTTCGCGCCGTTACAAATTCATTTTACAAATTCACTTTACAAATTCACTTGCGTGTGAAAGCAGCCTTATATATGAATCATGGAAAACTTAAAATTTTGATAATAAAAAGTTTAACAAAGAAAATTTTTAATTTTATATTTTTAAAACGCTCAAACAAAATAAAAATATCAAAAACGTCCAGGTCGTTTTCTCATACTTTATGCAATATTTTACATAATGCATCTTGTTCAGTAACGCGATTTGATGAAAAAATAAGTCGATAAATGAAAATTATTTTACAAAATTGAAAAATTAAAATTATTAAAATTTATTACGATTTTTATGATAAATAAACACAAATTTTAAGCTAAAAATTTTCAATGTCATCATTACTAAAAAAATTTTTCTAAAAATTTTATTCCAAATAACAATGATACGACACTAAAAGTACTAAATAAACTAAAATTTTCAATACTAATTTTCACTATCACCGTTGTTATTTTAACAACAAAATAAACTTCCTAACATCTTCTGAGAAATAGAAATCATTTTATAAATATTATTGAAACATTAAAATTATTAAAATTTATTAAAATTTTCTATGATAAATAAACAAAACTTTTGAATAAAATAATTTTATCTTAAATAGCATATTTATATAAAAAGTTTTTGAAAAAATGAAATTTTTATATTTAAAATTTATTTCTCCAATAAATGAATTATTAAAAATTACAATTTGTTTGAAATATAAAATATTTTATGACATTAAAGTTTATTATTATTAGTTAATTTTTGTATTATTTTTTTTTATAAGGCCTCGGAAGGTAATTTAAGTGCACTTTGGGCCATTCTTCAGTTTTCTGGACTCGAGCCGTTGATATACTATATTTCAACGATAATACTGAATTTACTATGTTCGCTGCACGCTTTGTGTTTGTTTTTTTCTTTTCTCACCTTACTACGATAAAGGCTCTGTATCGCCACTCGTGACGATATATACTATATGCGATAACAAAAGTTAAAAAGTTACATTACGCTCAAGAAAAATATATAATATATAATAATAAGTATTTTTTTTAACATGTATGTATACTACTTGTGCAGTTTTTTCGTGTTTATGTAATAAAAAAAAATCTCTTTATTCCAATGAATAGTTATTATGTATATATATATATAAATAGACACAACGTAATAAAAATTTTGTTGTGTCATAAATAATAAATTTCTGCTATATATTGCTACATACCTTTTGCTTACTTTTTAAAGAAGCAGTTTTAATGTCAAAAATATTTAGTATAGTTCTTAAGCCCTATCTATTCACCCTAATTAGGTGAAATATATTTTTTTTAAACTAATGCCTTGAAACCTTAGCTCCACATCAAATTATTCAATTTTTAAATATTTTTCTTCCTAGCGGGCTGAAAACACTTTTTTCGTCCCGCAACAAGATCGAAAAAAACGCGTTTTCACCCCACTGAGAAAGAAAAATTTCGTTTTGTCCATGGGAACAAAAAAAAATACCCCAGATCGCAGTTTACCATCCTCGGCTTCGCCTCGATGCTAATTAAAATGCGATCTGGGCCATTCTTTTTTTTTGCTCCATTGGTTAGTTGGTTAAAAATGTACTATTATATGAATTTATTAAACAGAAAAGAAGACCTCTGAAACATGCAAAATTAGGTATCAAAGTTTTATTTTAAAATTTTTTGAATTCTTTAATGATTCTATAGATGTAAATTTAATTGATCAGTTTCCTCAATTTTCATATTAACTTTTTTGGCTTTATTTAATGAAATCTTTATTCTTTAATAACTTTGGTTATGGTTTGTAGTCAAGGTGCCAGCAATGTTAAATGCATCCAAAAATTTTATCAGCACGAGAATGGATCCACCTCAGTGAAACGTATGTATTTAAAACCGATTTAGAAGGTTTCATCCATTTTCAGATGGCCAGTTTTGAGTAATGAATGCTATATCATAAAAAACGATATTTTTAATTAATTAAATTAAAACAACTTTTATTTTAATTTATTTATTGATCGCAAGATAGGTAAATTCTTGAAAAAAGTTGCAAATTGAGCCTATTTTTGGTACCCCAGTAAGGTTTTCGGGGTCATTGATCACGATTTTGAAGACAGATTTTTAAAAATTAAAATGGTGGACTCAAAATAGCGTACTTCTAACCTCAGAAATAGCGATTTATGCTGTTTTAAGCATATTTCCGTTGTGTTGTCTATTAAGTTTTTTGGACCAGTTATCACGATTCTGAGGCCATATTTTTAATTATCTGATTATTAAATCTGATCTCAGGTTCGTGATCACCAATCTCAAAAACTTATAATTTAAAACGTTAAAATGCTTAAAATAGCATTTATTGCTGATTATTAGGTTAGGAATCCACCATTTTTAGCCCGCTATTTTTATAATTAATATCATGACCTCAGCATCGTGACAAATAGTACGAAAAACTTACTAGACAACGTAAAAATGCTTAAAACAGCAAAAATCACCGTTTCTGAGGTTAGGAGAACGTCCATCATTTTGATTTTTAAAAATCTGTCCTCAAAATCGTGATCAGCGACCCCGAAAACCTAACTCAGGTACCAAAAATAAATACTAACAAAATCGCAAAAAATCATTGGTTTTTCGGTAGTTATGTTCTTTAATAGACTGGACATTTTATATGAAATGTAAAATTAAAACACATATACAATATTTTAAAATTGCTCACTGTGTATATTGTACTTTCTAGGTATGACCATCATATGAAGAAGTAGGGGCAAACCAAAATTATTTGAAGTTTGTGGCTCATTTCATTTCATACTAACTAGGGGACGCTGGAGCGCGCCAACCCCTTCAATCATATTTCACGTTTAATTACAGTAAAACTGTCTTAATTAAATAATAAAAACAGTTATAAAAAAGATTTAGAACGCAAATAAAGAACTTTTCCCATAATTTTAATAAACTTTTTTCTTATTGTATATTTAGTGTATATGCGTGTATTATTCAGATATACCTGATAATTTAAATAATTTAATTAGTCATTTGAAATCACATCTATAAAAATATCTTTCATTTTTTCTTTTTTCCTAAGTTTTATATAATTTTTTTCTTATATCTATGTTTATTTTATGTAGAATTTTGACCAAAGGCCATGTACAGACACATGTCTCTATGGAGCTGTGATAAAGAATTTCTTTTTTTTACTCTTTATTACAGTTTGTAAAATTACACCTTAATTTAAATAAATTTAAAAAATAAATAAAAAAGTAATAACTTTTTTATGCTTAATTTAAAAAATGTTATAATTTAATTTTATTATTAATTTTATTTCATTAAAATGATTATTATTTTAATATTGTTTATTAAATATAATTTTTTTTAAGCATTAAGTCATTCCAAAAGCATTAATTATTATTAAAAACATTATCATTTAATTATATTTTTAAATTTTCCGCTCTTTTCTAATTGACCAATCAGATTGCAAAGATTGCAAAAAAAGAATGGCCCAGATCGCACGTTAATTAGCAACCGAGGCGAAGCCGAGGATGGTAAAAAGCGATCTTTTGCCATGGACAAAACTAAATTTTTCTTTCTCAGTGGGGAGAAAACGCGTTTTTTAGAAGAAAGAACAATAGAATAATTACATCATTAGAAATATCTGATAGCACAAAGTAAACAAAATAAATTTTAATTGGGCTAAGGGCATTCAATTTTGTGCTTGAAATCGCGAACTAATATCAGTTTTTATAACACTAATGAAAAATTCCTCCACTATTAAAAATTTCTGATACCTGATTTCATAAAATATATTCATGAGTCCGAAATTAATAGCACTAGTATAAGACCTTCAAATTTGACCTTTAAATTTGTAGCCGGAATTCACTTTGAGAGAAATTAGGATTGGCGCAAATGAATTTCAGAAAGACCGGAGTCATTCAATTCTAAAATAATTACGGTTTTTAGTCCATAATAAGAAAAAAATTTTTTTTAATTAATTGATTAGTATACATTTTTTTAATATTGCATAAGAAATTATTTTAAATTATGCTTAAAAATGTATTATAAAACATGTATCCCTTGTACATTTGGTAAATTAGTCAACATTAATGCAATGCACAATCCAAATATATATACCGCATAGCTTGGGGTCAGGATCCCAAATCCGAGAACGGGGTCCTGTCCCTTCTGGATTAACCCGCTGGGATTTGAAATTTTCAGACCCCGCACACCCCTATTGCCTAGTAATTCGAATTTTTCATTTTCTTTTAAAATTTAATTTACAAAAAAAGGAATTTTCAGGCATAAAATTGGAAAAACTATTTCGTGTTCAGGTTTTTTTTTTGACATTTGGTAGTAAGCAGGACCTCGTCATTTTTTTTTTTTAATTTTAATTTGTATAAATTATTATTCTCTACTATATAAATATATATATATTAATAATTTAAGAAGCAGCAACAACTCTGCGCACGCGATATATTATATTATACATATATTATAGTACGTCGATTTCAAATGATTTTGAAAAATATTGTGCATTGAAAAAAAACTAATACCACAGTATTTTTATATATACGTTGTGGTTTTATTCAGTAAGACTAGTATCAAAGAATATAATATATGGGTCGATATTCCTCAAGTGTATGTAAACCTAATTCTCGGGTCTTCAAATCGGTCCCAAAATATTTTTCCCTCAAAGTACTATCGAAAATAAGTTACCTCCCCAATTTTTAGCCTCCTATGTCTTCTCCTTGATTTTTTACAGCCAAATTACTTTTTATTGTGCTTTTTATTTTGTTTAATTTTAAGAGCGCAAAAATTACTAAAAATTGTCTCAGACTCTTATTTTATTGCAAAAAAAGTTTTCTTATTAGACCCGGATAGGAAATTTCCCTGGCTATCCGATTCCATGAATCCGTGGTTCAAAATTTTTTGCGAACTGCGCATGCGCGAGAAATCGAGTAAATACCCCGATCAGGAATCGAAACACGGCGTTAGCGAGTGCCTTTATAGTTTAGCCATGTTAACTACCTAGTTTCTCGCATGGTAACGTGGCGCGATATTAGCTAGGCCCTACCTTGGCGAAAGCGAGTTGCAAGAAAATTTACCCCCACTTTTTCTTCAACGTGCAAATACAAACAATGTTTGAGTTATAACAGGTTATAAACTGTGTATTAAACACTTATATTATTTAATTAATAAAATGTTTTGCATTTAATAATAAAATATTAAGTTTTAAAAATTGATAAATGAAATTTTAAATATTAAAATATAAATTTATATCCATTAAAAAATTTTAAAAAGGCGAAAAAAGATAATTGTAATTTACTTTGAATAATTTTTTCTATATACTATTTCTCCTAAAATAATAAAAAGATTTTCTTTTTAAAATATTTACTTCTTAATTTTTTAGATAATAGGATGATACTGAAAAACGATTACATACTAAACTATTTTATAGTAAAAATCTATAATAATAAATTGATTTTTAGAAACCAGAAAGTTATATAGTTTTCAGTAAATGGTTAAATATAAATAAAAAATCGTATTAAATATTAATATATTAATTGTACTGTGTAAATATTAATAAAAATATTCAATAAATTATTTTAACTTTATGATAATAACATAAGCTCTTTGTAATAACAGTGTAAAATTATTAGTAGCAGACGAAATAAAAAAAAAATAATAATTCTGGCGCGTGCGCTGTAACCTAAACGAGGCAAACTCGGTAGAATCTAGCTAACGCCGCGCCACGTTCCTATATTGGTTCCGCGCTTAAACCACGCTTTAAACTATAAAGGCACTCGCTTACTAGCGATGCAAGCCGCGCTAGATTTCCGATCGGGACGTTACAACTTCTAGCATTCATAACTCCCCAGCAGACAAACCAATTTTACTTTTGAAATACCCAAAATTTTTGTACTCATATACACTTTTTATGGTAAAATTTTTGTTTTGCTTTCTGGCTCCCTTAAAAATCTAGAGCAAAAAAACTGATTCCAAAATTTTCATTTTTAAAATTTCAAATTTCCCACCAAGTCACGTGAGCAATCAAAATCTGAAAAAATTTGGATTCCGCGGAAAATTTTACCTATGAATACATCTTTTTAAATTTTAAAACCTAATATGTTTGAAAAAATTTCCCGATTAATGTCTATTAATTTAGCACAATTAAAAAAAAAAAAAAAAAAAATTAGGGTTAAATCCAGCTGAATGGTGTCGTTTTGCAAAATGACCTTCACCGATTGACCCCAAATTTGGCAGATGTTTATATATATATGAAACATGATCCCTTCCAATTATTTAGCCCTCTTAGTGCAAAAGTGCCCACATTGGGCTAATTTGAATTATTTTGGATTTTTTCAAATTAACTCATAATTTTTTTAGCAATTAATTTATAAAACCGAAAAGATGTAAGAAAAAATATTTTCAATAGATACCCCTATGAAAAATTTCCCGGTGAATTCGATTTTTTGATTGGTATTAGCATGAAATGCTAATTGGTATTAGCATGAAAAGACGCCAGAAAATGAAGATTTCAGCCTCAGAATTTGATTTTTTAAAAATTCAAATTACCGCATCTGTGGTCGAAATCTTCATTTCTGGCGTCTTTAAGCATTTTCGGCTAATACCAACCAAAAAATTAAATTCACCGAGAAATTTTCCATCGGGGTATCTATTGAAAATATTTTTTTTTGCATCTTTTCGATTTTATAAATTAATTGCTAAAAAAATTATGAGTAATTTGAAAACAAGGCCCAATGTGGGCACTTTTGCACCTATAGGGCTAAATAATTGGGAGGAATCATGTTTCATATATATAAAAATATCTGCCAAATTTGGAAAAATCGGTGAAGGTCATTTTGCAAAACGACACCATTCAGTTGGATTTAACCCCTTTTTTTTTTTTTTTTTTAATAGTTGCTAAATTAATAGACATTAATCGGCAAATTTTTTCAAAAGTAAAATTTTCCGCGGAATCCAAATTTTTGGTCAGATTTTTGAATGGTCACGTGACTTGGCGGGAAATTTGAAATTTTCAAAAAATGAAAATTTTGGAATCAGTTTATTTGCTCTAGATTTTTAAGGGAGCTAAAAGGCAAAATAAAAATTTTACCATAAAAAGTGTACATGAGGACAAAAATTTTGGGTATTTCAAAAGTAAAATTGGTTTGTCTGCTGGGGAGTTATGATTGCTAGAAGTTGTAACGTATTTACTCGATTTCTCGCGCATGCGCAGCTCGCAAAAAATTTTGAACCACGGAATCCGATAGCCAGAGAAATTTCCTATCCGGGCTTAAAAGGAAAACTTTTTTGGAATAAAATAAGAGTCTGAGACAATTTTTATTAATTTTTGCGCTCTTAAAATTTAAAAAAATAAAAAGCACAAAAAAAAGTAATTTGGCTGTAAAAAATTAAGGGGAAAACCTAGGAGGCTAAAAATTGGGGAGGTAACTTATTTTCGATAGTACTTTGAGGGAAAAATATTTCGGGACCGATTTCAAGACCCGAGAATTAGGTTTACATAAACTTGAGGAATATCGACCCATATCACATATATTCTTTACTACTGTCTGAACGATGAAGAAATTGGCTAGAACATTTTAGATTAGTTTAGATATTATAAAGTTTTATTATATACCTAATCCAAAAGAGCCAATTACTCGAACATGCTTCTTTCTCTTTCAGGAACCTGGCAATATTAGTTTTACAGTTTATCGGTCTTAACTGATTTCAAATTGATTTTTACAATAAATCACCCACGTTTTGAGGACATGCAGTCTTCATTTTCAAGGGTAATGCTTATATATTTCTTTTATGCATTTCTGATTTTAAAATAAATTTTGTTATTGGTACCAGATTCTATTTTTGAGAGGCCGTCATTATTGTCCTTAGTAGAGAAAAACATTCCCTAGGCGCTACGCTACTCAGGTCTATAATCCACCGTCACAATCATGGATTATAAATTAAATCAAATTTATCAAAATAATTATTTCTAATACACGTTTAAGAAAGATTATTCTAACACGAGTTTCAGAACCTTTTTTCTATACTAATGGCAATAATGACGACCTCTCAAAATTAGTCATTTGTCCGTTAGTAGAGAAAACAATGTTGTTTATAAAACTACAGCATATATAATTCTATTACATATACATACGCAGTTAGCGGGGACGCCGTACAGACACGAGAACGGCTGTCGTGGATGCCATGACAACTCTCCCACCTTCATCCCCATTATAAGCCTATAAAATACATATACATATATAAAAATAGAAAAATGTATGAAAATATCTGCATCCAGCTCGGGGATGTTACTCTTAAAATTATTGAAGCTTAGATGCAGATCAATCGTATTTCTTTCAAGTCTCTTTACGCGCGTTAAAAGAGCAAACCCTTTAAAAATTATTTATTGCAAAAAAAAACATATTTATTATGGTGTTTTTAATTTCCCTAATTGACTGCATATAGAGAAAAATACCGTCTTGAATATGATACTTCTGGTTATAAAACTATTTTCTAACAAAAAAATTTTTTTTTATTTTTACGCACTGGTGAGACAACTTTCACGCACTTAAAATAAAATTATCTATAAAAATAATTTATTTGAATAATTATTCAAAATTTATTATGAGTTTATTTAAGTTATTATCGTTATTATGTATAAAACTTGTGATATAAGTGTATATTTTACAAAATGCGATCACAGTTCCTCAGTGCTACACACCTTTGACCCTGTAAGCCTTCGCATTTGGTATATTATAACTTTATATCACTTGTTTTATAAATAACTATTACATAATACTGAATATAGTGTGCCAATTTGCAAATGAAAATCGGTAAGAATTAGGAAAAAGATTTTTAAAACGTTTTTAAAAGCCTTTAAAAAACTTTCCAAAAACTTTTTACTTCATAAATTTTCTAAAAGCTTGCTAGGGATGAAATAAGATTTAGAGATACATTCAACATGTTAGTCAGGGGGTAGGGGGGTATTTCAAACACACCATTTGGACGGGGGTCAAATGTGCCAAATTTAGGGGGGGGGGGTCAAAAGGACGTAAAATAGTTTTGATTTAGAGTCTTAAAATTCGGCTTTAGGGACTTAGAATAATTTGAGTTTAAGGACGTAGAATAATTTCGATAATGGGGTATATAATAGTAAGGACTTCAGGAGATTAAAATTATTTTTTTATTGCTTAAAATTTGCGTAAATTTAATGTTCCATGTTCGTTGGTTGTGAGTTCACAAACCGTTTGTAAAGTTTTTATTATTTAACATGCAACAGTGGGACAAGAGGGAGTAAATATCGAAGTTGGGGTTTAAAATTTCAACATGGAACATGTTTATTGAGAGGGGCTATCCTGGAAATCTGAAAATCAAGGGAAGGAGTCAAAGTTTCCGATTCAAGGGAGGGATCAAGTAAGTCCAATTTATGGGGGAGGGGGTCAAACGGGATTTAGAATAATTTTGATTTAGGGACCTAGAATAAAACGCGTTTAGGGAATCATAATAAATTGGGTTTACAATTAGGTTTAGTAGCCAGGAAGGGGACTTAAGGGGCTTTAGCCCTCCCCCCCGGAATCTCTCCCGAATGAAAGTCCTGGCTACGTGCCTGTAAAATTGATAATTACACATTATAAAAATGGCAAATTGTATTGTAATTAAAACACTTTAATATTTTTATGTAAATATCTTTTATTGTTCCTTCTTTTTACAATTTAATCATTTTGTTAAAAAACGACGCGTTTCGGAAAGTTAACTTTCCATCCTCAGGTTTATCTCAATTAATGAGAAAAATAAAATTATATTAAAACACTTTTTGAACATAGTTTACGTCAATGTTGCATGGTCGAGCAACTGTATAATACTCGACCATGCAACATTGACGTAAACTATGTTCAAAAAGTGTTTTAATATAATTTTATTTTTCTCATTAATTGAGATAAACCTGAGGATGGAAAGTTAACTTTCCGAAACGCGTCGTTTTTTAACAAAATGATTAAATTGTAAAAAGAAGGAACAATAAAAGATATTTACATAAAAATATTAAAGTGTTTTATTTATAATATTTACAATTGGAGACAAATTCAAAATAATTATGTATTGTAATGTTGCGTAACATTCGCGTAACATTTATGCATTATACCTAGCCCTCAGCTGTAAGTAAACATGTTCCATATATTTTGGTTGTGTTTATATATAAATCGGTCATAAGTTTTTTTTCTTGTCTGAAGGCTCCCTTATAATTCAAAGCAACAAAAGTAGGCAGATTGTTTATCGGTAAAAAATGTATACAATGTTATAATTGTATTTATTCTTTTTTCATATTTAATATTTTTGTTAAAACTTATATTATTAACCTTTTTTTTATTGCAAAAAATTTAAAATATGCGTTCATGAGTGATATTAAAATTTTTGTGTTAAATTATAATTAATATACCTAAATTATTATTATTTATTTGAAAATGTTCTTTTCTTGTCAGCGGGAAGAAAGCACGTATTTCCCGGACGTTAATTAAAAATTAGAAAAATAATATACGACCTTTGGCCATAAAAAAGGAACGTCTCAAATAATAGTTTACCGTCCTTGACTTTGCCTTAGAAGGTAATTCTAAAAAGGGTCTCAGAAAAGTTTATGTAGTCGCATTTGGTATAATAAATATAAATAACATGAGTTTTAAGTCGCAGAAAGGAAATCTATCTTATTTCAACCGTGGCATGACTAATCGGCAACACTCTCATTTGCGAGTAACTTTCCTCAAGCGGGATGCTTATAAACCATGTGTATGAACAATGGTCTGTCGCGGTAGATCGGTCTTCGGATTTTTCCGGCAGCTCATCAACTTGTTCTCGTCAATTGTTGGTCATCTTTTATCAAAGAATACTCTCTCATACAATCTCACTGATTTTAGGTGTTTGTTATTTTTTTAAGTCACAAACCAAGCCACTTATGCATTATAATTATATAATCAGTTTCTGACTGAGAATAAAAACAGCATAAAATTAACATTCCTGGTATACCTGTCTTTGATTTTATAAGCCAGAATTCATAATACACGCACTGTTAAAAGAAATTAAAATAAATTTAAAAGAAGATCTTACATTTAATAAAAAATCGACAGTCAATGACAAAGTCAAATTAATTTTAGTTTTACTGCCTATTATGAAACAATAAGTATATGCATATATCAATTTATTATATTATAAATAATTATAAATTTTAATAAATAATATTTGAACCAACTCATCTACATGAGTAAACGCGACACGCAATATATGAAAATTCATTCGAGTATTTCGTCATCCTTTTATACAATTTCGCCCTTGATTTGGTCCCGTGGTCCAGGACAAAAAAAAATTTATTTTGAGAGATGAAAATAACAGTAATCCTGAGATTAATTTTGAAAATAAAAATAATAATGGATTATTAAAATTAGTATGTTACAAGTTCATTATTTGCAATCTACACCTTACTGTTTAACAGTTTTATTAAAGAATTGAGCCAGTTTTACTGTGTCTAATTATGAAATATGATTTTTGAGAGGGTTGGAGCGCTTCGAGCGCGCAGGGGGCTTGCCCTCTGTCAATCTC
The DNA here is from genome assembly GCA_022575985.1 of Anagrus nilaparvatae. Lineage (NCBI taxonomy): Eukaryota > Metazoa > Arthropoda > Insecta > Hymenoptera > Mymaridae > Anagrus > Anagrus nilaparvatae. The sequence continues at coordinate 22,989,190 of JAKSXM010000247.1, read as the reverse complement.
TTATGAATTGTGTACTTTAAATTAAAAAATATATTTGTAACTAATTTTGATTTTCTAAATAATAATAATTTTTTAAGACAAGGTTTTTACCTAACTTTTAGAACCCTGCATCTTGGTTCTAGCATAACCATTTTCAGTTCTTAAAGCGTAATATTCGGTTCCTACTATAATCGGCTTAAGCGGTTTAAACCTCTTTCTGTGTATTGTCTTGGCATTAGCGTATATTTTTTATAGTGTAGATAATTTCGCGACGATTAAGCCCAATAAAAATCACATTTTTCATTAAAATGGACACAAGGAGGTTTTTAATCTGTATACGATAGAGTATAACAGCAAAGACTAATTAAATAATAGCTAATTTTTTTTATATGCTTAAAAATGAAAAATTTTACGTTTAAATTCTTCTGAAATATGTTTTTTTGGGTAAAGTATTGTAATTGTGTTAGTTATTAAAAGTCCTTTTTGTCCAATTAAGAGCAAAAATGCGTCCATTTTTTTTAGCATTTTTAGGCAAATTTTAAAGAGTTCAGTTAAGTTTTTTGGAATTATTTTGAAATGGTTTATCGAAATTACTACATACTGGAAAGGTCACTGATAGATCTTATAGCAAAAAAAGTAAACCAAAAAATTTAGAGATCATGTCTATTGAGTAGTTTCAGAGATAAAGAGGATAAAGTTTCTTGAACACATTTATAACATATCCACACACTAAGATTTTTTAAAAAAGCTCATTTTTAATATTCACTTTAAAGAACCATTTTCAAAAAACGACTCAAGGAAATAAGACGAGTAAAGAATTTTTGGAATTTTGGTGCTTATACAAAATTTTTGAGATCTATAAAATCTTTTTTCATCGAAAATTGCAATTTTGGCAGCAGTTTAAAAATTGGTCATTTTGGCAAAAATTTTCATTTGGTTTATTAATTATAGCGATGAGGGAATTAATGATAAAAAATTTCAATTTACGGCGTTTGAAAGACAACACTTTTACCCAAAAATGAGACTAACCAGAAGATTTTTGGTCACCTTGTGAGATTTTACTGTTACATTGAAAATTACCTATTTTTTCGAAATTGAGACTCCGAATCACGGCGATTAGACGTTAAACGGTTAGTAAATTTTTGTCGCGACCTTGATCCCCTCAAAATATAATCGGAAAAAAGAATAGTATATTATGGTCTTAGGCCAACGCTGCGCGTCCGGCAAAGACGTATTTTCTCGCGACAGTCGCAGAAAAATTTTGTACAATCCTCAGCCATAAACATAGAATGACCCAAATCGCAGTTTACCATCCTCGGCTTTGCCACGGAAGGTAATTTACGTGCTAATTTGGGCCATTCTTTATTTTTCTGTGATGCGTAAAGTTTATCAAAAATTTATTGCTTTTATAATTTATTAAGCATTTGTTGTTGATAAAAAACGACTACATAAAATATATATGTTCTAATTAAATAGCAAAGTCCTTATTCAGATTTTCCTGCTTATATTATAAATAAGGAAAATTTGAATAAGGACTTTGCTATTAAGACGTGTCGATATTATATTTATTATTCTGAATAAAAAAATTACGTCACGTAACAATAGAACAGAATGCATCAAATAAGAGAACTACAGGGAACCTTTAATTATTGTACAAAAAGACAAGAAATTTCTGACGGTCACTCTTATGTTAATTTTATTGTGACAAGTGCAGTAACCTTAAAAACTTGCTTGTCTTTTTGAATCACCAGGTACGAAAAAGATGAAATACAAGAAGCTGCGTGCGCAATATTTTACAGCCAATGGCGTGAAATTAAATTTACTCTTTAGAACCATTGGTTGAAAAGAGAGAAGCTAAAGCTTTTTAGGGTGATTTTTACTGGCAAGACAAAGATGGAATTGGAGAAGCAACTAACATACACATAAACAATATTTAAATATTCGCGTATGTAAAAACACACGGGAGAGTTGCAAAATTGTATTCCGGCACAAACTGTAAAAACGTTACTATATACTCTTGGAGCGCATGATATCGCACGCTCGAGAGTAAGTTTATAATAAAAATAAACAAAAAAAAAGTTATGAAAATAAATTTTTATTCATACTCCAACATACACGTAAATGTTACGTTTTTAGGAAAAAAATAACTTAATAGGCCTATAATATTTAAAATTATTTAGGATAAATAAAAATAATTAAGCAATATTTAAGGATTTTTTGAAATAAAAACAAGTAAATAAAAATTTATCGAAAAATTTACCAGTGTTCAAATGAATTATTCAACTGACCTTAAAAATTAAGGAAGTGAAACTTAAATATAAGTTACATATTGCACAGGTGAAAGAAAAATAAAACGAAGTACATCGTCGGTGTTGTGCTCAAAAAAAAATCAACTATCCAAGAAGAAAATCACAAATACATTTACAACAATTATACACTTGTGGAACAGTATATTTATAGTACGTATACATACATCGGGTTTTATACATGTGTATGCATACTATAGTATAAAATAATAATAAATAAATATACATATATACTATATATATATATGTATATTATATACAGATATATAATCTTAATGCACAGCTGCGCGCGACTCCTCCGATGCCAACAATAGAGAACGTTCGACGACGCGCATCACAGCAGCTTTTGCTTTTTTCTCTCCACCTTTCCCCCCATCATCAGTCGTCACAATTCACACACGCACGCACTTCTTGCTGAGAGAAAATTGGTATCGAAATAAAATGTCATGTGTAGATTTACCATGTACAAGTTTAAAAAGTTATTACAAGTGAAATATCATTCAAAATACAACGTGTTTAAGTTATTAATTTAAAGTTTGTGAGTTTTACATAGTGTTAAGTTTTTAACGCAGATTTATAACGCAAATTTGGAGGTTAGGTTTATCTCTAAATATACATATACCTATGTATACATATATCTACCTAATATACAAATCTCTATCGTTGAAAATAATATTTGGATAGAACGCCTACAAAAGATTGTAACAAGAGTGAACTGTGTTCTCAAACGGCTTAAAGTCAGTGTTATTGTAAAATAATAAATAAATCATTTCGAAAAAAAAAAAGAAAAAAGTTGGTATTTTGTGTAAGTGTTGTGTCGGGATGAGGCGGTGCCGGCGCCGAGGACGCCCGTGATCGGGTAAAATAATTTATCTGTGCATGATTTTTCAAACATAACCAGAATAAGAAAAAAAATTCGTTGATAAAATTTCGTAAAAGCGAAAAGAAACAAGGACGTGTCATAGTAGCTACATAGTGTTTATCAGTGTGTGTGCGTGAGTGAGTGAGTGTAGTGTGTGTTTGTGTTTGTACTCTCGTCGTCGTCGTCGTTATTGCTGGCCTTTCTGCGCGTCGTCTGCTGGCGTCCTTGTCGTGGACGAGGGACGAGAGACGTAAGGAAGACAAGTTGAACAGCATACACGGCGCGTGTGTTTACGCCGGGGCGGGAAGAAGAGAAAAATAAAAAAAAAAGGAAAGAAGAAGAGAGGAGAGACGGAGATCCTGTTGATCGCGAGGAGGAGGAGCAGGCATGTACGCCAAGGGAAAGGGCTCGACGGTGCCCTCGGACGGCCAAGCCAGAGAAAAGTATGTTGTTTTTTTGCACAAATTTTTTTTATTATTATGGTTTTTATCATAAACATGGTTTGATGCATTCTTATGTGTTTTCTTGCGAACTTCTGGTATACCATTTGATATAGAGTCGATAGAGTCATGATAATATAATCCTCACTTTTTGTTTGTTTTGTTTTGAATAAAATTATTTTACAGGTACTTATTTGCAACACTAAATACTAGCGAACCATGGTATAAACCGTATAAACCAATTTACGCACTCTTACTCTCTTGTTTCTGTATTTTGATTAGTTTGAAATTTTTTAAATGATTTTTAATGAGACAATTTTTTTACTTTTTGTAATAAATAAAAATTTTTTTCTTTTATTTTTTATGTACTTATATTCAAAGCACCTATCTTGGAAAAAAAGGTAAACAATAAATTTCTTGGGAGACCTTGTGGGACCTTGTTGTTAAATCTTTTTAAATAGATTAGATTTTTAAAGAAGATACTTTTACCACTAACATTTTGTAAAAATCATTTTAAAATTAAAAGCGATCGTTTTATGTACTGATTTATCATAATCAGGACACGAAATATTTACAAATCTTTTGCAAATAATGATTTCTAATACATACTTTGTATAAATTCCGGTAAAGGTATATATTTATTTGCTATCAATAATGGTAAAAATTTCTAAACAATTTTTTCTATTACGTAAATCATAATGGTAATACCTTTACAAAATTTCTATGCAATTACTGCTTATTTTTATATAGTCTATCTAGTCTATTTTATTTAAAAAATAAATTCACTAGATACCTTGTTATTTATTTGAGACCAAAAGAGTAGGACAATGACACTTATTTATCTTTAAAATAAGATATTTGGGCCGAGATATTGCAAATATTGAGAGAAATTTTGAGTTTAAATGCTAGGAAATTTCAGGTGTCATTGGGTATCATAGGCATTACTTACGTTACTTACAGCATTACTTCTCGAGTAATTACCTGGAAATCCGTAAACAACGCTATTTACATGAACATCTCTTTTTTCCCTACAATAGTTAATGGTCTCATTGTGTCGTCTTGAAATACTTCTTGAATCCATGAAAAGTTTTTACACACGCAGTTTTCCAAGTTTGAGAAATTAGAAAAACTAAAAATAAGATTAAAAAAGTGAAAGTTAGGGTCGTTAGGGTAAAAAACGTATTAAAAAATTCCCTTAATGGGGATTAGAGTTTTTGAATTTATAACCCTAATCAATGTTCCAACTAAATATGCATAAAGTTTTCCGTACCCGGAAAATTGGAAAACCTAAAAATCATGCTAAAAAAAAGTATGTTGTAAAAAGATGGCAATTTAGAATCTGCAAACATTAAACACGTGTACTGGTTTAGTATAAAGGACCGAAGGCCCCGGGGGACAATGCATATCTTTAAAAAAAATGTAGGCCATTAAAATTATAAAAAAAAATTATTTATGTTAAAAATCAAGTTGAAAATGGGGGAGTTTTTCGTAAGTTTCGGAGTTTTTTTATAATTTTAATAACATACATTTAGAGTATTCGGGCCCTCTAAATTACTAGTGCATGAAAATTTTCATAAAAATTTGCAGATTCTAAATTATTGTCTCTTTATGACTAGTTGTATTAATTGTAAGTTAAAGTCAAGAATAAAATAAACTTTAAAAAAATTCGGATCCTGAGGTTTGTAGATTTCTAAGTGCCTGAGAAGTGTCTTTTCTCTGCTTGGTGGCTTCGAAAAAAAATTAAACATTCTCAACGATTCATAAGCAAATTCACAAGTCAACATCCAGATATAGCTTTGCTACCAACAATACATTTTGAATTCGTTGCACAATTTTTTTCGTAATAGGTCCGTGGATAAAAACAGAATGAAACATGGAATTCAAATAGGATGTATGTTTGTTAACCCTTGTCAACACGAATTCGAGGCCTCTTTTTGTTTAATCTCAGAATTTGTGTTCAATAGACAATATAAAACATAAATTTACCCTATCTTCAACCAATTTCACCTTACTCTCCACCGACCTACCACGAACGAAATACATTCCTTGTGCGGCGCCACTAATACCGAGACTAATACCAAAATATTCCAGCAGTGAAAAGAATGTGTCAAAATTTGGTCAAAATGATCTTGCCATCTCTAATTCTACCTTTTTTACATTTTTTAATTAAAATTACAATTAATAGCTATTTATTAAACAAGGGATAAAATATTGGTTTCGGCGTTGCATGCAGTTGTATGCAGACAGCATGCAAAAGTCGAACCCCATATTTTTTCCCGTGATTTAAAAAATAGTTTTACATATAATGGGCAAAAAAGCCGTCTCCTTAGGGCAGAATAAATGTAAAATAAATTTTGGTGTATACTTTTGCTTGACGAGTCAAAAAACGTCAAAAACTGGAATATTATACCTTATCAGCCTCGTTATCAAAGCTGTTTCAAAGAAATTAAAAGATGTCATATTTATTTTATGTCTTAATTAATTGCTGAATACCTCGCTGAATACTGAGCTAAACACACAAATTTTCAAAAAATTCGAGATTAAGAGTAGGATTTAAAAAAAAAAAGTGGGTTCAATATATAAAATTAAATGAAGAAAGCAGATTTTTCATTCAATCTGCAAGAAAAATAGAAACTTGACTTATGGGAGGAGTTTTTGTGGGCCAAAATACCGTAAACTTCACCCCTTTGTACAGGTTGGTATAGGCCATATTTTAAGTATACGTTTTTTTTGTGAATAGAAAACGTGAAAAATTTGGCTCGGTTTGTAGAGTCAAATGTCGGTCAAATATAAAAATTTAGCCTGGTCTCAAGAGTCACCCAGCTGACTTTCCGAAACTAGCAAGTTTTCCGTTCGTACAATGGATCCTTGGCCAAAGGTCTAGAAATTCGTAATTTCGGCTAATGTATTAGAATGTATTAGAATGCGTCTGAGTGGTATCCTGACCAAATATTGACTGAAAGTCACCCTCGAAGTCACCTAAATTCTTATGAGTTGCCTGTCTATAACAATAACACTTGAACTTTTCGTTGATTAAAGTGATATTTACGTTTTTTGATCTCCTGAAACCGAATCTGCGGTTCGTCTGAGGTTTGTTTTTTAACTAAAAATGGTAGTTCAGTTGTTATTATTATAAATTTTTGCAAAATTGCTCGCAAAATTGGTAATAATTTAAGATCAGAAAATTTTCATGAGACATTGTAATATATACCGATTTTCAACCCAGAATCGACGTTTTATTTGTTGTGCATAAAATAACTAAGAGGGTTCCTTTAAGTTCAAAAATAAAATTTTTATAATTTTTCAAGTACGCGGAAAATATAAAGAAAATTACGATTCTTCATTATAAAGCAAGTTATAAAGATATTCAGCAAAATTTTAAAACTTTGTTATTGCGAACAGTAACAATAAATAAGATTCATTAACCTAATATGTTTTTTGCCTGGTTTTTTTTTATGGGGTTTTTTCGGGACGATATATTATAAAAATCGTTAACTTAGATTTCTATTTTCAAAATATCACTGTAGTCTTGTATCGAATCTATCAACTTCCGGTTGATCTCATTGTTTTTGTGCAAGTGTCACCTTGTCGGTCACCTTTCAAACTCCTTAAACCAAGCCATAAACCGCAACTTTTTATCAGATTGTTTCACAGTTATAGTAATAATAATCAAAATTACCTATAAATACGCATTGTTTGCCCAAAAGTACAAATTTTTAGATTACTGACAAAATTACAATCTTTGTTGAAAATGTTTAATTTCCAAAAATTGTGATAAAAATTATATTTTTTTTAAGCTTTAATTTGGACTCTAATTTGAACTCTGACTTTTCATTATCACATCTTGATCACATTTCAGAAGCGAACAATGGAAAAGAGACGAGGGAAAATTTTTTTGAAAACTCGGAGCTTGTACAAAAAATTTTCAAGCACATTATTTGAACTTTAAAGTATTTAACTAATTAACTTTAAAAATTTAAAACAAAGCAAGAATAGCATATTTACGTATCTAGAAAACTAAAGAATGGTCCAAATCGCTCTTAAACTACCTTCCGAGGCGAAGCCAAGGATGGTAAACTGCGATTTGGGCCATTATTTATTTATGGACATGGGTCGTATACGAATTTTCTTCGTTAGTGGCAAGAAAACGCGTCTTTTCTTAGGAAATTTTTCTGCGGTAGTAGCAGGAAATGTGTCGATTTCCTCGGCAGCTCAGCGGCCAGGAAATCGTACTTTCGTGGCTACTGTCTAGAAAAGTTTTTTATTCAGCTTTAATTTTATGCGCAGTGACTGAGGCAGTGACTAAACAGTGAAAGTATCCTATGCTAAGAAAATGAAACAAAATAGTATACTTTAATAGTTTAAACCATGTTTAAACTTAAAGAATAATTTCTCATAGTACTCATAGTACCAAATAGTACTTAGATCTCAATATGTAATTATACTGCATTCTAAGTATGATACTCAAAAAACGGTGTAATTGTACATGATCCTTCGAGTTTGGTGCGCATTAATTTGAGTAAGCAAGAATTAAACTCGATTATTAAACTTCAATTATTGTTTAAAAAATGTTTGTGGAACTTATTTAAGAAAAAAATATCAGAAGTTTCTCGGAAGTTTCTCTTTATTTAGTTTTAGTAAAATCGAATAATTATTGACAAATTTTATTATTTACCGCGTACCAAATATCGCCTATATAATATACGCATATTCAAGCGTACATTATAAACAAAGGCAAGATAATTCTATTTCGTATTTTAAAGTTACAATGGCAAAAGGTGAGATTTCATCGTCATATAAAGTTCCACCTCGAGTTCCTCGGTGAATGGCAAAAGTAATTCTCCACCTTCAATTTTTCCTAACTTATACTTGTGGTTTACTATTCAAAGCAATTGCATTTAATACTGTTATCTTTTATTATTTAAACAATAATCTCTAATAAAATATCTCGTGAAATGTACACTAAAAAATATCTTCATTATTTTTAAATTCAATAAAATTTCAAGTTTTAAAATATTGTTTTTAACCATAGTTAAATCAAATCTATCGCGCTATTTCTTTCTCGATCATTTCCCCACATCGCATTCCTAAACAGTTTTCAACTATGCACGCATCAAAATTTCATGAACCTTGAAAATTCGCCTATGAGAAAGATTAATGTACTATTCGAAAGATGCATACAATATTGCATAATAAAATAGTAAATATCGTTTGTTATATACAAAAATGCATATAAAAAACTTGATTGTTTCTTAGAAATATCTCGTTGACGACTCTGCTATGGTGGGGTTAGTGAGGAGCGGGATTTTTGACGCGCTCCCGTTAATTTCGATCGAAGTGTGCCACGCGCCGTATATATCCTATATAATACTCATACTTACAAAAAATACGTATAGTTGTGTATGTGAAATATAGTATAAATGTATAGCAACAAAACCCATCAAACGTATAAGCGGAGAACCAACACAATTGAACCTTCGGTCTTTTTAATTTTCCCCTTACCCCGAAGTTCCATCTTCGCGGGATAACCCGCTTTCTCGCAGCCGGTGGACGATTTCCTCATGCCGCGAGGGAGGAGAGAATCTAATGCGCACGCGCCTCGGATTTTCGACCCATCATCAATGTGTTAGTTATAAAGTTTCATATGTGCGCATACTTTTGAATGTTTTTTATTATTTATTTTTTTGCTCCTTCTCCTATTGCGCTTGATGGTTATTATTTGCCCGCTCTTGTAAAAATCTTCCATGCTCGCGCGCGCGCCATCCAACTTGTTTTGATTTCGTTAATGCAACTTACATTATTGTATACGTATCTGATACGTATTAGAAAACCTGTAACACTCGCTGTAACATCATATTTGTATAAATAATTTATTATTAAATGTTATTAAATGGAATTCATTTTTGTATTTTTTTCGCACTCATTTAATATTTGTTAAGTTTGGTAAAATTTGTTTTAAAAATAAAATTCCCAAATTTACCCAAAACAACAGAAAGATTTAAAATTATGTAAAAATTTAACTAGAATTCCTCGTAGAATTCAAAATTGATGAGAACTTTGTATACCCTGCTTAAAATAAAATTTATTAGCAAAATATACGAGGCAAAATATAATGATAATTCATACGTGATAATTCCATAGATACAGTATCTATGGATAAATCTAAGATAATAATACTTGCGATATTATATTGTCGTAACATTTAACCTGAGAGTCAATCTCCGGACGGTTCCATGCTTTTATTGTTTTTGGTTTTTATGAATGACTTACCATTAGAAATTTTATACTTTAACCCATGCGAACCTAGACTTTAATCTGGAGTTTAATACGGATGATACGTGGTTAAGGAGATCTTTTGCAAATTGAAGCATACAATTGATGAATTGGGCAGGGAATTGGGTTCCAATCAATAGCCTAAAAATTAATTATAAAAATAAGATTTAATTACTTAATACTAAGTCTCTTTTTCAAGAGTTTCAAGAGTTTTAACGGAATCTTGGTGCGTTCACCTAGTAGACAATTTGGGTCGCTCTTTTCATTTCCAGAGTCCGTTTTTACGTATAACTCCTACGAAATAAGATAAAAAGACTTGGACGGTCACCCTTGTTAATGTTAAAGTGGCACATGCAGTAACCTTAAAAATTTACTTGTATTTTTGAATCACCGAGTTATACATATATATTTTTTTTAGTCATTGCTAAGGTCTATCGAGACCAATATAAAGGTAGGCAAAAAGTCTAAGGAAAATGTTATTTTAATTAAAATGTATAATTCTATATGTTTTGAAAATACCGAGAAAATTAGAATGAAAAGGTTTGCAAAACTCAGAGCGAAACCATTTCAGTTTTTCTACATAAAAAATATTATAAATAAATAAATAATGACAAATAATTAATAACTTCAGGAATATTTTGGGAAATTTTAAATAATTTCGAAAATAATAAATATGACTGCAGACGGAGATATTAGCGCTTAAAATTTCCTTTTTTTATGAGCTACTACATTAATCAAGTCTTTTTTATAAAGCTTCTGATTTTAAAAATCTTTTAATATAATATTTGGGACATTATTTAGCATCGATTCAAAATTTCAATTTCTTACAATATTATAAAATTTTTTTAAGATTTTGGATTTTTGACATAACCTATGATTTTTAAAATTTTGATTTATTCGGGGAAAAATATAGAAAATAAACAACTTTTTTAAGTGAATCATTGCTAAATAATGTACTAAATATTATACTCAAAGATTTTTAAAATCAGATACTTTATAAAAAAGTCTCGATTAATTTAGTGCGTTAAAAATTAAAAAAAATTTAAGAGCTAATATCTCCGTCTGTAGTCAATAAATTTAAAAAAACAAAAAAATTTATATTCAAAAGTACATAACTTGATCATTAGCTATAAAAATCAAAGATTCCAGAATTTTTGATTTCCAAAAATCTTAAATTGAAAAATGCCACTTTTATCCACCTGATTCAACCCGAGATTCAACCTTAGTCAGTTCTTCGTTGAAATCGGGCTAATAAATCCTTGCTCAAAAGCATCAGGGGTCAGGGGACCAACGACGGAATCACGTGTGAATTCTGAATCATGATTCAAGAATTTTTTTTTGGGAAATCGCTTATAATCTGCTTATAATGGCTGAAAATGTAAAGAAAAGTATTTAAGTATGGGTACTTTTCCTGACTTATGGAATATTTCCTTGATTTCTCCTATATTCAAGAATGGTGATAGATCAAGTATTCATAACTATAAGTCAGTAGCCATTCAATCTGTCTTTTAATTTTTCAGAGTATTGTCTATAAATATTTAACTGAAAATTTATCTAAGTTTATTATTGCTAAACAGCATGGATTTCTTTTCAAATGATCAACAATTACTAATTTATTTATTTACATAGAATCTATATCTAAATCTCTTATCAATAATCATATTATTGATAGTGTTTATACTAATTTTTCAAAGGCGTTTGATATTGTCAACACGTCCCTTCTAATTAAGAAATTAAAAGCATACGTTATTAAAGGTAGTTAAATAAAATGGCTAGAATCACATCTTTCAAACAGATTTCAAATTTTTAAGTTCAAAAGTTCATTTTCTAAGCCTTTTCCAGTTACTTCAGGTACTAGTCATGATACACATCTTTACCTTTACTTTTAATTATTTTTATTAATGATATTAAATCTGTTGTTAATCATTCTCAATTTTTATTATTTGCTGATGATTTAAAAATTTGTAAACAAATGACTGAATTATCAGATAAAGATTATTTACAAAGTGATATTGATTCAGTTACTGAATGGGTTCATAATAATGGATTGTCATTTAATATTGATAAATGTTCAAGTATGACATTTTCCCAGAATGGGCGAGTTGTACATGACTACTTCATTTCTGGAACTAAAATTAATAATGCAACTAGTATTAAAGATTTGGGAATTATAATTGATAATAAATTATCGTTTACTAATCACTTACAATATATTAAAACTAAAGCTAATAAAACCCTATATTTTCTAAAATTTAATTCTAAATATTTTGATGATTTTGATGCCTTTAAAACACTTTATTATTCATATCTTTATCCAATTTTGTCATATGGTTCTGTCATCTGGAATGTTTTTAACTCTTTCCTGAGGAATCTACCTTAATCGTTATCTGTGTGACTTACATTAGTATGCGTGTATGGAGTAGTACTACAGCTATGTAGTAACGTTTAAAATTATTTTTATTCATTAAATATAAAAATATTAGTTATTTACAAATGATTTTCAAGTATTTTATTTCAAATAAATTAATATATTAAATAAATAAAGTAAAATAAACTGCGTAAAGCGCGTATCACGTGACTTTTGGTGGAAGCAATTCCTCCGGAACGAGTTAATAAACAACAGATATATAAGCTTGACAAAATTGTACATAGATACTTAAAATTTGTGGCATATCATACGAACTTTCTTTTTGATAAGTCATGATTATTCGGCTATTTCTAGAAAATTGGGAATTCCTAATTTGTTTTTGAAAGATATGATTTAATAATTTTCGATATTTTTGTACAAATTATTTAACAATTATATAGATTGTAATACTATTAAGGATTTCTTTTCTCTAAATATTCCTGGAAAATTGTTGAGAAGAACTAGAATGTTTAAATGCATTACAATAAAGAACAATAAACTCTCTAAACTATTGATTAGCAATAGGCTAAGTAACTTAAGTAATAAGACTGATTGGATGGATTTCACTATGTCATTTAATAAGTTCATTAGTTTATCAAAAAGTAAAATGTTAATTTATAAATAGTTAATCTTTTCTCTTCCTTTAGTGTTAATAATTTTTAATTATTATAATCAATTTTATTTATATGAAAAAAATTATTTTTTTCTGTACATTTTTTTTCTTTTTTGTAATTTAAAAAGCGGGAAATTTCATGTGTATACTTCTAATTAAAAATAAAAATAAATAAATAAAATAGGAAAGTCTGAATCACTCTGAATCATAGTTTTTTTTTTTAATTTTTACTAGAAAATCGTTAATTTTATACGAATTTTGTATAAAAACTTCTTGAAATCGCTTAAAATGGATGAAAATAAAAAGAAAAATATTTAACGTCGTTCTCTCCAGTATTCCGAATCCGTTGAGTGATTTAAAAAAAATTATTAATTTAGCTAAGAAGAAAAAAAGAAATAATGTTAAAAAATCTGCAAATATTATTTCGAGCTAATCTTTTTTTATTGAACCTACTGATATTACTGAAGTAACTAAACTTATAAAAAATCTAGTAACATATAAAGCTGGATTAGTAGATAGTATTCAGGATAGTATTAGTAACAGAGTAATTCAATGTTTGCTTGATTTTATTGTAAAACCCCTAGTTTTTATTATTAATTTGGCAATCAGTGAATGCGTATTTCCAACTCACTTCAAAAAAGCTATCATCAAACCAATCTATAACTCAGGTGATAAATCCTTAATTACCAACTACAGACCGATCTCTCTAACATCAAATATTGCTACAATTTTTGAAAAGATTATTAATTTCAGGCTATCAAACTATCTTGAAAAAAATTCATTAATATCAAATAGACAGTTTGGCTTTAAATCCGGTATATCAGCAAATGATGCTATTGCCCATGTCACTAAATGCTTATATGACAGTCTTGATCGTTCCAAAAAACCTTTATGTATATTCTTGGACCTAGCCAAGGCTTTTGACTGTGTTAGTCATGAGCTTTTGCTAGATAAACTTGAAGCTGTAGGTATTAGAGGTGTAGCTTATAATTTATTTAAAAGTTACTTGCATAACAGAGTACGAAAAGTTAAAATAAATGAAGTCACTAGTGATTATGAACAGGTAACAATTGGCGTGCCTCAGGGTTCCGTTTTTACATATTAGTGAGAATATCATCTCATTTGCTGATGACACTGTCATCCTAGTCTCAAGCAATAATTGGGAAACAACCCAAAATATAGCGAATGATATCCTTAATGATACATATAATTGGTTTAATGATAAGTTACTGAGCCTAAATACTGGAAAATCTAATTATATCACATTTGCCTTAAGTTCTGATATGATTCCTGATAAAGTTGAAATATTTATTAATGACGAAATTAACAAATCAATTATTAAACTAAACAGAGTTGATCATACTAAGTATTTAGATAATGATACATATAATTGGTTTAATGATAACTTACTGAGCCTAAATACTGGAAAATCTAATTATATCACATTTGCCTTAAGTTCTGATATGATTCCTGATAAAGTTGAAATATTTATTAATGACGAAATTAACAAATCAATTATTAAACTAAACAGAGTTGATCCTACTAAGTATTTAGATGTTATTATAGATCAGTTTTTACGTTGGGATAGACATATAACTGAATTGCTAAAAAAAACGAGGTTTATCATATTTTTATTCCATAAATTAAAATATATACTTAGCAGCAATCAACTGAAAGTCATGTACTACGCTTCTTTCCACTCCATTATATCATATGGTATACTGGGGTGGGGTGGAGCTAATGATACATTAATTAAGCTGATTGAAAACGTACAATATAGATTATTTAAGTTTTCAAATCTAAACCTGAGTAAAGATAGCAACAATAATAATGAGCAAACAATATTAAATGTCAAGTCGATGTCAAGCAAACATTCTATTTTTTTGCTATTAAGAAAGAAATAATTTAATTATATAATTCCTTCTTAGAGAAAAATGATAATAATCTTGATACTAACAGAAATAATTTATTAAATATCCCAAAAAAAACTTTAGCTACTGGCCAAAAGTGTTATTCTTTTACAGTTTTTAAAATCTTTAATGCTTTGCCCAAAAAACTTAAGAATTTAGGTAACCTTAGTCACATTCCCCAAAGTTGGATTAACTCTTTTAAAAAATGGTTGTCAAAATTTTTTTTTGTAGACTAATTTTAAAAATTAATTTCCATTACATCTAGTATTATATAAAAACATTAATGCATTATGACTTACCAAATCTTTATAATTATATTATATTCAAATTTATTGACAAATTATATTAATATATTTATATTTATAATAAATTTTTTATAAAAGCTATTGAAAAACTTAAAAATTATATTTCTAAACTGACTTGGGTCCATGTACAAACTTTGTGTTTCTATGGGTTATAAAAATTTGTCATAAAATTGTATTTAATACCCTAAACGATAATAAATAAAAATAAATAAATAAAAACTATTACATTATGTTAAAAATCGGTTAAAAATATTTTATTTATTCATAAAATTAATTTTCCCAATATTATCGAGAACAACTTTAAACTATATAGTGTTTAATTTATTAAAAAAGAAATACATTTTATTAAATGATGCCTATGCATTTATTTATGAAAAAAAATTGTTTTAACCCATTAGCTCCGGCGCGACCATACCACTGACGCTCGGATTTCCCTTAGAGAACGGGTAAAAAAATGATTTTTTTTAAACATAAAGTATTTCTTTACTAAAAAGGACTTGCTTTACAAGATTCCGGGGTCAGATTTTTAATTTTTTATCGAACTGAATTATCGTTTCCTTTTCTTAGGATGCTAGTAACGTATACTAAAATTTCAAGATCGCTTAAATGGCTAAAAATATAAAGTCAAGAGTTCCGGAAAATGCAAATCAGTTTAAAACACTTAATATTTAAATATTTAAAAAATTTATATTTGTTTTTTTTTTTCGATGGGGGGCGGGATTATTAATATTGCAAGTAAAATAAACTGTTCAGAAAAATCGTGTTTTAAACAATTCAACATAAATCTCAGCAACTCAGTAAAGGTTATTACTACGAGTTTAGATTAAATTACTATAATGTCAATTTTATTATAGACCTAAGGTACATCGCAAAATTATCATACGTCTTTTAAAATTTATAAAAGTAATGGTAAATATTAATAAGCATTAATTTACCAACTGTAATTCATCCACATATTCTAAGGTAGTATTTAAAGAATGAATTAGTAATTGTAATCATTAGTAATTGACTAGAAAGGTTGTACTAATTAATAACCGTAATTTCATATAACCTATTGTATAATTATTTTAATAAATCATGGCAAGAAGTACAAAAAAGTGCAATCAAATCATAAAAACCAATACCATAGTAAATAATAAATTAATCAATTTATCATTTTTTTTTACAGGTTAGCTTTATATGTATATGAATACTTATTACACGTTGGAGCCCAAAAAGCTGCCCAAACATTTTTATCAGAGGTATTTATATTAAATAATTAATAGTTTTTTTATTCTATTTTAATAATGGCTAATAATACACTGTAAAAAGTAACTCCCTTGGATTAACAAAAAAAATAAATTATTTTCGAAAAATAGTTGTTAATTTACAACTTTTTAAGCAAGTTTCCAAAAAAAATCCTCAAATTTTTCGTTAATATACTAAATTATATATTATTAATAATGATTGAATAATAATATATTCTTGGGGCACATGTTACCACATGGTTACTATCTTCTAAACAATTCAATAACTAGACCAAGATCAAGACAATTATCGTTGCTAAGAACCTAAGTAATACAATCCATGATCAAAAAAATCTCAAATCACCCAAAAAAATTTGAAACTGTATCAATCTCAAATTCAATAAAAGTAAAGGTAATATTTAGTAGATTGCATTCCTTTATAAATAAAAACAAAATAATTTCTGATCATCAATTTGACTTTTTGAGTGGCACTGGAACGACACAAACACTGCATGAAGTTTCTGGTCAAATCTATAATGGATTAACCTATTAACGCCTAAGCGGACATCCTTGGACACTTGCATTTTTCGGTAATAAAAACTGCATATTTTAGGCTAAAAACCCCACCTAGTAGGTAATTTGGGTCGCTCTTTTCATTTCCGGGGCCCGTTTTTTGATACAACCCTTGCGAAACGAGATATCAACCCCTAAAACGGGGTAAATTTTCAAATAATTCTTAGATACTTAAGTTCTTCCCAAATGCAAAAAAGTCTTTATTTAGCATAAAAAATTATTAAAAGAACTCCCAAGAAATAGTTAAAAAGTCAAATAAGCATGTATTAGCCATTGCAACCCTCCCTGGGGGTTTCTTTAATAAGCAAAGGGGTGAGTTTTGTAAATAAATGAAAGATTGAATATTTTGGGATAAAAACACACCTAATAGGTATTTTGGGTCGCTCTTTTCATTTCTGGAGCCCATTTTTAGCTACAACCCCTACAAAATGAGATAACAACCCCTAAAATGAGGTAAATTTTTAAACGATTTTGGTTACGCGTGAGATGTTCCCAAATGCAAAAAAGATTTTATTTGACATTAAAAATTATTATCAGGACTCCCAAAAAAGAGGAGGTTCGTAAAATTGAAGTATATAGATAAAATTTACCCCATGGTTGGTATATAATTTCGTAGGGGTTGTAGCTAAAAATGAGCTCCAGAAATGAAAAGAGCGATCCAAAATACCTATTAGATGAGTTATTTACCCCAAAATATTCAATCTTTCATTTATTTATAAAACTTACCCCTTTGTTTACTAAATACACCCCCAGGCAGTGATGCGCTATGCCGTGAAATATATCAAGGGTTGGCAACGAAAATACTATAAGATAAAATAAGACAGAGCGAGTTTTCCTTTTCTATCTTATGGTAATTTGGTAGCCAACCTACGTTAAAATTTCACGACAAAGCGCACCACTGCCCCCAGGGAGGGTAGTAATGGCTAATACATGCGTATTTGACTTTTAACCTTTTCTTGGGATTCCTAGTAAATATTTTGTATGCTAAATAAAAACTTTTTTGCATTTGAAAGCAACTAAAGTTTCCTTAAGAAATACTTGAAAATTTAACCTAGTTTAGGGGTTGATATCTCGTTTCGCAAGGGTTGTATCAAAAACGGGCCCCGGAAATGAAAAGAGCGACCCAAATTACCTACTAGGTGGGGTTTTTAGCCTAAAATATGCAGTTTTTATTACCGAAAACTGCAAGTGTCCAAGGATGTCCGCTTAGGCGTTAATAGGTTAAATGACAGTAAAGCTGTGATTGCGTTCTGTGACCTCTCGAAATCATTTAATACGGTCAATCATCAAATTTTACTTAAAAAAATGGATAGATATGGAGTCAGGGGTATCCCGCTAAAATTATTTGAAAAGTAATTGCTGAATCGACAGCATTCGGTCAGACTTGGAGATGTAAGAAGCAAGTATAAAATTATTAACATAGGAGTGCCTCAGGGATCCATATTATGACCCTATTTGTTTCTCATCTATATTAATGATTTGTTTGGTCTTACTCATCACATTTTTTCATATGCTGATAATACTACAGTATTCGCTATAAAAAATAACTGGACATTAGCTAAAAACTCTATGACTCAATCACTTAATATAATTAATCTTTAGTTTGTTGAAAATAAATTGACTCTTAACCTTAGTAAATTAAAACGTTTATCGCCTTTGTCATTAACAGCAATAGTTTGCCTGATAAAAACTTTTCTATCGAAATTGCTAATCAGAATCTAACATATTTTGATGTACAAACCTTAAATACATTAACTTATTACTATACAGATCTACAGTTTTTACATACAAACTCCACATACAGTGACAAAACAGGACGTTTAAAGTTACCACTCATACATAAAGACATTTATAAAAAAAAATGTCCATTTATAACATCATTGAAATTATTTAACTGTTTACCTCTTGATGCTAAGAACCTTAGCTGCAACTCCACCAAGGTATTAAAAACAAAGCTTTTAGACTTCTTATTGAATAAACAAGATTTTTAGTTTTTAAATTATATTTCAATGTTATCTAATTTTAAAAATAATTAAATTAGTTCATGTTCATAAAATAAAATATTAAACTGTTATGCAATTTGGATACTTCAACTGCTTTATATAAATATCATTTATTTGTATCTAGAATAATTAACTAAAATAGAATTTTTATGTTTTGTACAAAATATTATATTTTATTACTTTTATGCATATACTTTGTTTCTTTTTTCTTTTTTTTTTATCTAAATTTTTGTAAATATATTCTATTTTTATTTGTCATGATGTTTTTATATAATATGTAAAATTTCATGTAAAATATTATGGTTTAATAATAAATAGGGATATCAGCCGCTAACTAAGGATGAACATTGTAAAATATGAAAAGAATAAACCAAAAAACCTAAAGTTGAGATTTTTACTCGAAAATTTAAAGTTTGAAGATTTACCCCATTTAAAGTGGTTGATATTTTATTAAGTAGGGGTTGTAGGTAAAAACGGACTCCGGAAATGAAAAAACCGACCCAAATTAGATAATAGGTGAGTTTTCAGCCTAAAATATACAGTTATAGTTACCAAAAAATTCAAGTGTCTAAAAAATTGTCGGTTTGGCACGGGATTTGTCACTAATAGGATAATCCAAGGGAGTGACTTTTTAAAAATTAGACGATTTTCGAAAAATTAGTAAATATGATTCTATTGTGAAGCGCATAGTTTTTTCTCTTCAGATGTAAATTAGTTCACTTGATGCAAAAAGAAAAAATAATGAGATTAAAATTGCATATGCATTTAATAATTTACATATAACGAACAAATATTTAAAGCATATGATAATCAAACTTCGATTGTACCTGATTGTAACGCATATGCAACGATAGCGTAGTAGCAGCGTGTTAGCTTTTTATTTCACAGTTCGAATTTCTAATGAAAAGAATTTCATAATATTTTGCAAAAATGATGTTTATAATTGCATAAATCTACTACTCTCATATTAGCTAAAACTACCCTCAAAAGGTGCGTTTTTGCTATATTCAAACTTCCTGCGTTCAGACTAGGTCCAAAGGGCTTCCATTTTGGGGGTAGTTTTAGCTAATATAAGGGTGGAATATTAATTTTTCATTAAAAAATCCATGAAATTCATTTTCAACGATCTAAAAAACCCTTGTGGACCTAATCTTGACCCAAAAAGTGCAGAAGCAGCAAAAACGCCTTTTTTGGGGGTAGTTTTCGATAATTTTTAATTTTTTTTTTAACTGACATATACCGACGTAGGGTATCCCAAGAGGCTACCAGGAGAAGCCTGTGCTGGGGCAGTTGCGGAGCAGCCGACTTTTTAAGATGTTAGACTGAACTTGTATTCACCCGAACAACGTCAATTAATAATTAATAATTAATTATTCATTCATTAATTATTTATTAAGAATATCCGTGACACAGGAAAACTGCAAAAAACCTATGCCAAGAACAGCCGGATAAATGTTTTCTACATAATGTTCGATTTTTCTTTTAAACACTATGTCAAATACACGATCCTGACGAGACAGCGTATAACGTCAGTACAAACAGTGATATATTAATTGTTCATAAAAAAATCCATAAAATTCGTTTTCAGCGACCCGATAACCCTTGTGGAACAAATCTGGCCACAAAAAGTACGAAAATAGTGAAAACACCCCTTTTCGGGGGCAGTTTTAGCTAATTTAGGGGTTAAATATGAATGTTATTTTAAAAAATCATCAAGGTTCTTAATTAGCGAACCTAGAAAAACTCTTGGAAACCAATTCTTGGATAAATCTATTGACTCAGAAGGTGATGACATAAAAGATATCTCCTTTTTGGGGTAGTTTTTACAAATTTAAGGGTGAAATGACCCCGGTTTTCATGTTCAGCGACCCAAAAAACCAATACTAGAGCAAATCTCGTATTCGCAATCGTAAGTGTAGGCAAACCCGTATTTTGACAGGAGTAAATTCAAAATATAATGTAAGAATAACATAATCAAAATCTTATCGACTGCTCAAGTCAAATCAGCTTAACCGTGAAATACCATAAGTTAAAATTGTTAACTATCAGAGGTATTTATATATTCACGGCCAGGCTGCTTTGCTTGAATAGCTTGCAATTTCAAGCAATTCAAGCAAATTGCTTTAATTTTCAAGCAGTTCAAGCAAATGCTTGAAAATTCAAACAAAAAGTATAGCTGATTGAAAATTCAAGCAAATTGCTTGAATATTCAAGTAATCAATTAAAACAGATAAAAAAGACTGTAGGAAAGCTTAAATTTTGTTCCCCTCCCTTTTTTTTAAGAGTTATTTGTTTTTATTAAATTTTATAATTTAGTGATAAATTTAAAAAAAAAAATTAATATTATTTATTATGTGTCTAGCAAGGGGAGTTCAATACATTTGGAACACCAAATTTTATTATGTTGAAAAAACATGTCTTCTGGGCCTACAATGTTACGAAATAGGGTTTTTTGGTAATTTTCAAAGAAACGCTAAAACCTCACAAGTTAACCAAAACTCTTCTGGTTGGTCTCATTTTTTTGGTGTAAAGTCAACTTTCAAACGCCGTAAACCGCAATTTTTATCACTAATTTTCTCATCAATGAAGCCAATTAACCATATGGCCATTTTTGGCTAAAAATGACCAATTTTTAAATTGGTCCCAAATTCGTAATTTCTGACAAAAAGGGTTTTATATGTCTCGAAAAATTTCTACAAGCTTCTAGTCTTAAAAAATTCTTTACTCGTCTCATTTCCTTGAGTCGTTTTTAAGAATTAAAAAAATGAGACCAATTAAAGTTTTGGTTAAAGTTTTAGCATTTCATTGAAAATTACCAAAAAACCCTATTTTGTAACATTGAGCCCTGCACTTCTAGGCCCAGGAGGCCCATTGGAATGAACGAAGGGTGGTCGACATGTTTTTTCAACATAATAAACTCATCCATAACCATTTGGTGTAATTTGGTGTTCCATTGAACTCCCCTTGCTAGACACATAATAAATAATATTAATTTTTTTTTTTTTAATTTATCACTAAATTATAAAATTTAATAAAAACAAATAACTCTTAAAAAAAGGGGAGGGGAACAAAATTTAAGCTTTCCTACAGTCCTTTTTATCTGTTTTAATTGATTGCTTGAATATTCAAGCATTTGCTTGAAAATTCAAGCAAAGCAGCCTGGCCGTGTTTTTATAAAATTGTTACTTAATTTGCACCTTTTTTTTCTTATGTTTAAATTAAATATAAGAGTATAATACTAGTATTTTAAAATTACCACGTTCTTGTTGATGTGATCACATGGATATTTTACAAGGTTCAACGGTGGCACCGTTTAAAATAAAATTTTTGAGTCAAGCGATACGTGACCGGGTTCATGCGCAACATTTTTTTCTCCCGGTGAAAAGGCTCCCTAGAAATTCCATAAAACTTTTATTTTAACACTGAATGACCATATTTTATGGGTATAAAAACCATTCTTTTTGTTTTCTGGGGTCCCGATTTTTAGGGTACCAATTTAAAAAGTTTTGCAGACTTCACACAACGAATTCCTGAATATTATAATTTAGAAGCTTATATTTTTTTGCTGATTTTTTCTCCAGAATTTAATGAAAATTGAATGAAACCATTTATCTTTCCTTCCAGACTTTTCTCTCGACTTCTTTAGCAAGAAAATCTTGAGTTTCTACTATAAACGATTTTGCTCGCGATTCTGTTAAATAAAATTTCAAATTTCGATTGCGAATACTATTTGTTTTATCAAAGGTTTCATTTTTTTTCTGATAAATAATTAAAAAGATAATAATTTATACATTAAAGTTTAATTTATTTTACAATATTATTCAATGCTAATTTATTTAACAAAATAATTTTTTTTAATTAATAATTTAATATTGTTTTTATAGATACGGTGGGAGAAAAACATAACACTTGGAGAACCTCCAGGATTTTTACATTCTTGGTGGTGGTAAGTAAATTTGAATTTTCTAATATAGCTGTGAAGTTCCTGTCACTAATTTACACCGCGTATTTAATATATGGATAGTAAAGTTGCTTGCATTCGTATATTACAGTCAATTTAAAAAAATTTCTAAAAAAATTTTACTGTTATGATAAAAAAATTCTCGACGTATAGTTTTCTATTACCATGTCACACCATACCAGACGAACCAGTGAATGACCAATATTATGTATTTCTTATGTGAATAATTCAAAATTTTCAACCTTAATTATTTTCTTGAACACCAAAATTTATTTTTACTTTAATTTTTTTATTGATATCAACTACTCAACTAACGAACTAAGGGGCGTTCAGAAAAAACTTAACGCCCTTTTTCTGAAATTTCGGGTACCCCAGTACCCAGAGTAACGTTTATTTAGAAAATTGTCCGAAGACTTTTAACGGACCGTAACATTTAAAAGACTCACCCACCTACCCTATCAGCGTTACGTAATTTTTGAACTTCCCCTAACCTCAAAAATAATAAAAACATAATTAAACAATAAAACAATAAACTTTAACCTATATTAACAATGAAAATTGTATCTGTATTGTATCTGTATGAGCCAATCAAAATTACTCTTTTAGCGATGACAATATACTACCTATTATATACTACCGTATCGATGACTAACTCATTTTTAGGATAGGATCTGCCTGTGACTTTTTTATTCATCATAACTTTGCCCTCAATTCAAATTTGAGGTTAGAAATTTTCGCAAACATTTTATAGTACATTTTTAACCAAGGGAGCAAAAAAAAGAATGGCTCAGATCGCACGTTAATTAGCATCCGAGGATGGTAAACTGCGATCTGGGGTATTTTTTTTTTTTCCCATGGACAAAACAAAATTTTTCTATCTCAGTGGGGTAAAAACGCGTTTTTTTCGATCTCGTTGCGGGGCGAAAAAAGTGTTTTCGGCCGCTAGGAAGAAAAATAATAAACTAACAAAGTTTACACCTACATTTAATTCACCGATAATCTCACAATTTGTTTGGATATTTTATTTTGTTTCACCCATTTGCATTAAATTACCGGTTACTTTGTAAATAAGGTGAATTTTTAACAACAAATTTTTCATTTTTATATAATTTATTAATTTTAAAATAATAATAATAATAATAATAAAATAATATAACCCTATATACTTTTTTTGGAATATCAATTTTCGACTAATCAACACAAAACCTGTATTTTAATTTTTGTCAATAAAAAAAATAATTATATTTAGGTTATATTATATTTTTTCTGCAATAAATAAACATTACTAATGCTATGAACAATCACACATAAATACACAAAAATTTTTATGAGTATTAAAGTAGCCAATCAAAACTCTTTTATTGCGATAACAATGTACAACAATGTACACAGCAATAACTCCTTTTTAGAATAGGATTAGCTCAATTATTAATATACACTACCTCGTAGACTACGCCGAACTATACCTTTCAATCACCTAGCTTTAGCGTAGTAAAATCGCTAATTTTTTCACGTTTTTTTTTCAAGGGAAATTTGTGAATCTTACATCAGCCATGGAGTGTTTGCGTGCTTTAAAGACCCGCCAATTTCCATGACCGCCCAGTTGTACAGTGCAAGTACAACTGGGAGACTTTGCCCACAAACCCGGTCGCCGACTTCGTCCCAGATTCTTATTGGATAAACACACTTTAAACCCCCCTGCGCTTGTTTGTTCGAAACTGGGACTCCCTTTTCAGGTATAACTTCAGTTTGGGACACGCAGCCTAGGCAGCTGGTCGCTGTCTTTCCCCTGCCTAGGGATGGGAGGGCTCTACGATAGAAACCCTTCCTCCTTTTTCGACAACAGAGTGGCCCTCACGTACTCTGCTACTTTGTTCCAGTTTTCAGGACTTTGTAGCATTTCAGGGACCTTTCGCTCTGGCCTCCAGGTCGGAAAGGGCGGGCACCCCTTCGAGTAGCGCACACATCCGAAGAATGTGTACTGTACGGTATCTACTCCACCCGGACAGTGTAAGCACTGCCGTGTTGACACCTTGTGCCACTTCCTCAACATGTCACGGAAGTATCCGTGACTTGTTAAGAACTGGGTGAGATAGAAATCTACCTCCCCATGTTCGCGTCCCATTCAAACCTCCAAGTCCGGAATTAGTCTGTGCGTCCACCGGCCACACTTGTCGCTGTCCCTGCCATTATCATAGCATTGGAGCGGGCGCGGGTGGAAGCCTCTTCGCGCTCCTATACACTTTCGTATATGAATTAGCGCTCCAATTCTAGCAAGTCAATAAGAAGAACACCAGCTACCACCTGAATTGCCGATAACGATACTGTATGGTATGCGCTGGCGATCCTGAGTGCCGCTTGCCTCTGTACAGAGCAAATCTTATGCCTGTTCTTAATTCGGGCGGCGTCCACTCAAACTTCCGAGCCGTAGAGGCAGAACAGAGTTCACCACGGGCATCAGAAGTCTTCGTTTTTCTGGTTTGGGCCCCCCTATGTTGGCCATGAGCCTTGACAGGAAGGATGCGACCAACGCGGCCTTTTATTGTCATTTGCATCTGCAGAATTTTTCATAGATCATTTTTCTAATTTTCTTTTTTTATTTTAATTAAAATTAAGTTGATTGGACAGTAAGAAAAATTACAGAGCTCTGATTCGCTAAAAACAGAACAAAATGGCGTTTATACTGACAGTACCCTTAAAAATTAAATTAAATTTTATTTGCGAATTTTTTTTTTTAGACAAAATAAATATTATTTCGAGGTTAATGAAATTTTTCATTTATGTATATATAAGAGTAAATTTTATGCAAAAATTTTTAGAGTAAATAGCTCTGGCATTTTTTAAATTAATATTCAAATATTTGTTTATTTTTTATTTACAGTGTATTTTGGGACTTGTATTGCGCAGCCCCAGAAAGGCGAGATTCTTGTGAACACAGTAGCGAAGCCAAAGCTTTTCACGATTATGTAAGTTTTTTTCTTCAAAAATATTTGAAAAATATCTTTTAATTCTGAATTAATAACTAATATTCATTCTTTTAAAAAAGGGATTTGTCAACAGTGGATATGGAGTCAATGGTATAGCACACGTAAGTATAATTTTTTTTTTTGACAGTTAAAATACCATTTATTCAATTTTGTTGAATACTAAATTAAGACGGGCGGGTCTTTTATATACAAAATTTTTGCAAATGAAATAGCTATTTCTTAAACAAAGGATAAAATATTGGTTTTGGCTTTGCATGCAGTTGTATGCACAAGCAAGCGTAGCGAGCGAGTGCAGACAGCATGCAAAAGTCGAACCCAATATTTTTTCCCGTGTTCTAAAATATAGCTTTACATATAATGGGCAAAAAAGCCGTCTCCCTAGGGGAGAAAATAGGCTTTTTTTGTCCTAGATATGTAAAGATATTTATTTAAAAATACAATTTTTTTTTTGTAAATTAAATATGGCACTGAATTATGCCATTTCTGAAAAAAAAAACGTCTTTTCAACTTGCGTGCAGTGTAGCTCAAAATCTGCAATCATCACGAAAATTGATATAAATATTTCTGGTAATATTTCTAAGAATATGAATGAAAGCGATTTTGAATATTGGTTTCCAAAATTTTTTTATTAACAAAAGAAAAAAAAAACTGAAAAATCAGTATTTTTTTTTGGAGTTGAATATTTTTAATTTTTTTGTATTAAATTTTTAATGAAAATTCATAATTGTGGATGGAAATTATATATATATATATAGAAAATCCACCAAAAGATTGCCCTTAAGTGTTCAACCTTTTGAAAAAAAAAAATTTTCACGCACACCTTTCTAATACGTTTTTTTGTGTTCTTTAGATCATATATAGTCACGAAAAGGTGATGAACAGAAAAAATGTTGCGTGCACAATAGTTTTATTTCAGTTGGAAGGCTCAAAATCACGTTTTTTTGATATTTGAAAAAAACCAATTTTTGAAAGTTCTTTTTAATCAACTAAAATCATTATAAACGATAAATTTATGTTTTTTCACTTGTATTGTACTAATAAATTACTAAAAAAAAGCATTTTTCTAAAAAAATGATACAAATTTTTAATTATTAGCGTCTTAAGGGGGCTCAAAAGTTAAAAAAAGGTTTTTTAAAAATAAAGATTGCTTATTTAGCTTTTACAACTTTTTTAAGTAGAATTATTATTAAAAGGTAATAATAAAAAGTTAAATAAAATAAAATTTATTAATTATGAGCCTTAGAAATCACCTAAAACAGCTGAAAACAACTCCAAAGCTAAATTAACCAATTTTGGATCATTTTTAAAATAACAAAATCAGTCTTGTTTTTAATGATTTTCTTTATTTCTAATTTTTTTACAGGCTTTTTTATTATTTACTTTAATTTTACATATTTTGAAATGTTATTTTTCTGTTGCAAATAATTTTTCTTTTAATTTTCAACGTCTTAGAGCAGTTCAAATGTTAAATATTGGGTTTTTTAAAAATTCGTAAAATTGGGAATTTTCTAGCAGATTAAAATGATGTTATAAACTGGACTAAAAGACGTATATTACTTAGTACTTTTTCCCGTAAAATTCGAACTCACTATTTATTTTAACATTTTACTACGATTTACAGGAGAAAAATTCCTTTTTTTTAGTTTTTTAGGGTACCAATTATGAGGGGACCAACTTTTAAAAGTTTCGCAGTCTTCAAGAAAAAATTTCCTGAATAATATTTGCAATTTTTACTTATATATTTTTTCCCCGGGAATTCTATGAAACAACTAGTTTTCTCATTTGGGGTTTTCTTTAGCCTTAAAATCTTATGTTTCTGTTTTTACTGGGTTTGTCCACTCTTATATATTTTGCATTAGTAGCCCATTTGAACCTAAAGGGTTTGAAATATTTAAAATTATCTTTAATAAATAAATAGTCAGGAAAAAACTGCTCAATAAAATACGAAATCGTTTAGTCTTATGATGAAAATTCACTGACTTATAAAATTTTTAAATTCTTGGACTTCAAATAACGTGAAATTAAGATTATAGGAGAATTATTGAAAATATTTAATTAACGATAACTCGTGTATTAAAAAAACAAAAGGATTTAGCCTTTTTATTGAGTAGTTTTTTCCTGACTATTTATTTATTAAAAATAATTTTAAATACTTAAAACCCTCAGGCTCAAATGGGCTACTAATGCAAAATAAATAAGAGTGGACAAAACCAGTAAAAACAGAAACATAAGATTTTACGGCTAAGGAAAACCCCAGATGAAAAAACTAGTGATTTTATCGAATTCCTGAGGAAAAAATATATAAGTAAAAATTGCAAATATTATTCAGAAAATTTTTTCTTGAAGACTGCGAAACTTTTAAAAGTTGGTCCCCTCATAATTGGTACCCTAAAAAACTAAAAAAAAGGAATTTTTCTCCTGTAAATCGTAGTAAAATGTTAAAATAAATAGTGAGTTCGAATTTTACGGGAAAAAGTACTAAGTAATATAAGTCTTTTAGTCCAGTTTATAACATCATTTTAATCTGCTAGAAAATTCCCAATTTTACGAATTTTCAAAAAACCCAATATTTAACATTTGAACTGCTCTAAGACGTTGAAAATTAAAAGAAAAATTATTTTCAACAGAAAAATAACATTTCAAAATATGTAAAATTAAAGTAAATAATAAAAAAGCCTGTAAAAAAATTAGAAATAAAGAAAATCATTAAAAACAAGACTGATTTTGTTATTTTAAAAATGATCCAAAATTGGTTAATTTAGCTTTGGAGTTGTTTTCAGCTGTTTTAGGTGATTTTTAAGGCTCATAATTAATAAATATTATTTTATTTAACTTTTTATTATTACCTTTTAATAATAATTCCACTTTAAAAAGTTGTAAAAGCTAAATAAGCAATCTTTATTTTTAAAAACCCTTTTTTTAACTTTTGAGCCCCCTTAAGACGCTAATAATTAAAAATTTGTATCATTTTTTTAGAAAAATGCTTTTTTTTTAGTAATTTATTAGTACAATACAAGTGAAAAAACATAAATTTATCGTTTATAATGATTTTAGTTGATTAAAAAGAACTTTCAAAAATTGGTTTTTTTCAAATATCGAAAAAACGTGATTTTGAGCCTTCCAACTGAAAAAAATCTATTGTGCACGCAACATTTTTTCTGTTGATCACCTTTTCGTGACTATATATGATCTAAAGAACACAAAAAAACGTATTAGCAAGGTGTGCGTGAAAATTTTTTTTTTTCAAAAGGTTGAACACTTAAGGGCAATCTTTTGGTGGATTTTCTCATATATATATATGTTACACCCCATTTGTGAAATTGACCATTTCGTGAATTGGTCAAATTTAAGAGATGTGTTGACCAGTTCGTGAAATGATTAATTTTTTTTCTCAATTCGTGAAATGGTCAAAAAAGATAAAATTTATTTCACAAATGGGTCAACGACATTTTATTCTTTATTTTGAATACTTGTAAAAAATTATTAGGGACAATTTTTTTTTTGATAACAAATCAACAAACTTTATTTATTTCTAAACCAATATAAGTAATAATTATTATAATAAATAACAAAATAATTTTTTTTTAATTTTATCATATTTTTGAGATATTTCACTTTTTAATTAAATTTTCAAAAAAATTTATTTTTCCCAAAAATAGTAAAAATCTGGTAAAAATTGAATATCCCCCTAAATACGATAGCTGAGTCGCAAAACTATGGCCTATGTCACCCGCAAATATAATAATTTTATCTTTTATTAACGCTATAATTAAAAATATTTTATTTTTAAAAATACTTCCATTTTGAAATAATATTAAAAATTTAATAGAGTACGCAAAACTTGGTGCCAAATCGAACACTACAAAGTGTGGCAGTAAAATTTTTCGATAGTCTCAGGATATTTCAATTTTTGTTACAAATTTTTAAAAATATTATCAAGTTCAAAAACAATAAAAATTGAATATCTCCAAAAGTACAATAGCTGAGATACAAAACAAAGGCCTATGTCACCCTCGGACTATTTTTCTTTATTTTTTTCTTTATTTTCTTTATTACAGACCTGCTACACTGCAAAATAAAATGAAAATAAAAATAAAATTAAAAAAATATCCATAATGGGGAAAACCGCGCTTTTAAAAAAGGCGGTCCTTCGGAATTCAGAACCGCTGATATGCAATCCGAGATGCAATCGTTGCATTTTGACGAAATTGAAAAAAATTGGATCTCATTTACATAAAGTAGAAAAAACTGGATTTCCAAGAAAAAAATTTTAATCAAATTTAAAAAAAAATCCAAAAAACTGAAAACCGAGGAAAAATTTTTTTATCAAAAAGAATTTCATTCGATTCAGATATATTTTTTACGTATCCACCTAAATTTTCAAGATTATCGGTTCGATCTTTCAAAAGTTACAATAGTTTTTCGATAATTATAAAAGTTTAGGACTAATATTATATATATTTCTAATTTTTATCAGCCACTGATGTAGTAACGAATAGCTATTATCAGACAGAACCCTAGAATGCGTATTCGAGGGAAACAGCGACTACTTGTGGATCCTATGGAAGGGTAGCTAAGCTTTGTATTGCTCATCACTAATTATCTGTCTGGGTTCATATGCCCGTAATTTTTATGATTTAGTAAATTTTAAATAATACTTCGGGTAAAAAAAGTTTATTTTACAAAATATTGAGTTACCTAAAACAACATATTTTTGGAAAAATAAGGCTGCAGGGGTCCAGGGGGGCGCAGCCCCCATGGTGGCTGCCGGGGCAAGCGAAGCGAGCCGGGGGCAGCTAGTATAATTATATATATGTTACGGGTAGAGTCCGATCTCTAGATTGTCCTGTAGGTCTATCTGGATAAACCTAGGACTATCCAAGCGGAGTTGGATAATGTCCGATTCTTGATTTTTTTCATCTTTTTTGTTCAACTTTATCCAATACCGCTTGGATAGTCCTACGTTTATCCAAGAGGCTTGGATAAAGTCCGTTTAGTAAAATTATTTTTACCATTATTATTTCACCATACTATTTTTTTATTTTAACTATCATAAATTTATATACTCATATAATTTTTTGATTTAGTCAAATTAAATAATATTACAAATAAATTTATACTATATACGCTATATAAATTATTTGTTTATATTTGACAAGAATTTAGTATTACTACGAATAATGTAAATAAGTATTTGTTATTAAACAAACAAGAAATAAATTAAGGGGAAATTTTAAATATTATTTTGCATGCTTATAGTTAGTATAGATAGATAACGGATTGTATAAATTAGGTAATTATCAATTTACACCTACGAATGCAAACCACATAGATGTTTCAAAAGTATCCACTGAAAAGAAAACTTTACGCAAACTTGCAATAATACTCCAGTCAAATCACGGAGGGGGGTGGTATTGTTTGTGGCCGCCACCAGATTTGGTCTACTATAGGTTTTTTGGGTCGCTGAACACGAAAATCGGGGTTATTTCTATGAGAAATTGGGGCTTGACCCTTAAATTATCCAAAACTACCCCTAAAAGGGGTGTTTTTGCAACTTTTGCTCTAGCCCTTCAAGATTTGAACTAATAAGGGTTTTTGGGGCCGCTGTTCACGAATATTGAAGTTATAACTATGAAACATTACCCCTTCACCCTTAAAGTGGCCAAAACTACCCCTAAAAGAGGTGTTTTGCAACTTTTGCTCTAGCCCTCCAAGATTTGATCTAATAGTGTTTTTTGGGTCGCTGATCACAAAAAATTGATGTCTTTTTAATTGAAACTTAACTCTTCACCCTTAAGTTGTCCAAAACTACCCCTAAAAGGGGTGTTTTCGCTACTTTCACTCTAGCCCTTCAAGATTCGATCTAACAGGGTTTATTGGGTCGATGATCACAAAAAT
Source organism: Anagrus nilaparvatae (assembly GCA_022575985.1). Classification (NCBI taxonomy): domain Eukaryota; kingdom Metazoa; phylum Arthropoda; class Insecta; order Hymenoptera; family Mymaridae; genus Anagrus; species Anagrus nilaparvatae. The sequence goes on along the minus strand of JAKSXM010000247.1, from coordinate 22,957,447 downwards.
CGATGTATTTTCAATTAAAATGTAACTCTTCGCCCTTAAATTTATCAAAACTACCTCTAAAAGGGATGTTTTCGCTACTTTCACTCTAGCCCTTCAAGATTCGATCTAATAGGGTTTATTGGGTCGCTGATCAGAAAAATCGATATATTTTCAATTAAAACGCAACTGTTCACCCTTAAATTAGCCAAAACTACCCCTAAAAGTGGTGTTTTCTCTACTTTCGCTTTAGCCCTCCAAGATTTGGTCTACAAGGGTTTTTAGGTCGCTGATCACGAAAATCACGGGTTTTTCAATTAAAAATAAGAACGAATAATGCGAAAGTGCCCCTTTTAGGATTAGTTTTGGACAATTTAAGGTTGAAGAGTTAAGTTTTAATTGAAAAGACATCAATTTTTGTGATAAGCGACCCAAAAAACCCTATTATATCGAATCTTGGAGGGTTAGAGTGATAGTAGCGAAAACACCCCCTTTAGGGGTAGTTTTGGCCAATTTAAGGGCGAAGAGTTAAGTTTTAATTGAAAAGACATCAGTTTTTGTGATATGCGACCCCAAAAACCCTTATTAGACCAAATCTTGGAGGGCTAGAGCAAAAGTTGCAAAATACCCCTTTTAGGGGTAGTTTTGTCCACTTTAAGGGTGAAGGGGTAATTGATAGTTATAACTTCAATATTCGTGATCAGCGACCCCAAAACCCCTTATTAGACCAAATCTTGGAGGGCTAGAGCAAAAGTTGTAAAAACACCCCTTTTAGGGGTAGTTTTGGCTAATTTAAGGGTCAAGCTCCAATTTCTCATAGAAATAACCCTGATTTTCGTGTTCAGCGACCCAAAAAACCTGTAGTAGACCAAATCTTGTAGCGGCCACAAACAATACCACCAAAACCGTGATTTGACTGGAGTATAATGGCATCTAAATTTGGTGGTCAAGGCTTTTAAAGGTGTAACTGTAAACAAGGTTGCAAAACTAATAAATGCAAGTGCTAATAAAATGGACTCAAATGCAACTCAAAATGTCACAACAATTTGTCTTGTATAAATAAATAAAAATAAATTTATATATAGTAGCTAAAATTCAGTATTTTGTATTTTTTTTATATTTAATTTGACTAAATCAAAAAATTATTTTAGTATAAAATTATGACAAATAAAATAAAAAAATAATATGATGAAATAACTTCTGTATTTTTGTTCATATTTTTTACTAATCAGACTTTGGATAAACGTAGGACTATCCAAGCGGTATCGGATAAAGTTGAACAAAAAAAATGAAAAAAATCAAGAATCGGACTGTATCCAACTCCGCTTGGATAGTCCTAGGTTTATCTAGAGACCTAGGTCTATCCAGTAATCGGACTCTATCCGTAACATATATGGCTCATTTTCATTTTTTTGCAAAAATAGATTTAAAAAAAATAATATAAAAATCTTGTTTTAGTGCTGTAATTTTTAGAAAACATAAAGTAAAAGTTTTTTTTATCAAAGGAACAACTTGTTATTGTCATAAAAACTAAGTAAAATTAAAAAATTTTTATTATTGTGCTTTTAACCGCATATTTCTTGAGGTATAAAAAAGTATTTTTATGCTTTTGTGAATAAATACGCAATTTTTGGTCATATTTTAAACTAAAATAGCATCTAAAACATTAATTTAAGGTTAAATAGCTGTTGGTACATCTAAAATTAAGTGAAATACAAATTAAAAAAAGGAAATAAAAATCCATGCACTTATTTTGCTTAAAACACCAAGTTCTTGATTGGAACGGTAAAGGCTTTTTAAGGGAACGGTAAAGGCTTTTTTGTCATATTTTAGCCACAAATTTTTTTTTTCAACTTAAAATTTTGTTAATTTTTATGGTGTATGGTCAACAACTTTTTGAAATACAAACTTTAAGACAAAAAAATTTGTGAATTCTTACTTCAATAGGTATATACGACCAAGTGACACTATTTTTGCAAAAAAAATGAAAATGAGCGATATATTCAAAAAAACCAAATTAATTTAATTGCATGCTTGATTTGACTATTTGTTTTAGTTCTTTATAATTATCTTTAACTATTATTATTATCATATTATTTAAATAAAAATAAGAATTTATTATTCCAAAGTCTATTACTTATTTTCGTAGACTTTTAATTACTTGTAGGTCGATGAGATTTTATATCGGATCCTTTCCTGAATGCGAATATGATATCAATTTTTATCAAAAATGGTTCATTTGACCACAACATAGGAATTAGTATACAGTCGAATCTCTCAATAGCGACCACCATTCAGACTAGACATAAATGGTCGCTATGAGGAGGTGATCTCTAGATAAAGGTTTGGGGTTGGAAAAAAAAATTTTTTCCTTAATTTATTAAGTTCTTAATAAGTAGGTAGTTTAAATTTTTTTTTTTGTACATATTTTTTTTAATATTTTGCTTTGTATTTGCAATTCTAGTTTTTTTTTTAGTAAATCTAACTTATTTAGTTTGGAAAATATTTTTTCTTGTCAGTAGCCAGAAAACACGTATTTCCCGGTAGCAGCGTTATTCGAAAATACGTGTTTTCTAGCCACTGACGAAGAAAAATTATGTTTTGGCCTCGGCCGTAAAAAAAGAATGTCCCAGATCGCAGTTTGCCATCCTCGGCTTCGCCTCGGATTGCAATTCACGTGCGATCTGGGACATTCTTTATTTTTGCGGCCTAGGATAAAAATATACTATTAGATTCCTTAATGATAGAAACTTTTTCTTCTAAAATTAACCTTTTTCTTGAGCAGCCATTTCAATTATTTTTGATTTTGAAAAAAAATAGCCCAATACACGATTCTCCCCACTACACTATACACCAATTCTAAAACTACGCTAACTCAAAAAAAAAGCATCGAAACACGATTCTTCGCTCTGCACTATAAATTTTAATATTATTACTGTAAAAAAAGCTTAATGGGTTGGTAAGGTAGAGCAGTTACCGACATTAGTTTTTTTGAAATAATTAATTTTTATATTAACAACAAAATTAATTATTTCAAAAAAACTAATGTCGGTAATTGTTCTACCTTACCGGCCTCTTAAATTAAATCTAGCGCCTTAGTATTTAAATAATACTGTCTACAAAGTTTAATTTAATAACAAAAAAAAATGTGAGAAAAACTGGTCTTTATTGTCCAAAATAAGTGGTCGCGGTAGCTAAGTGGTAGATAGGGAGTGGTCTCAATTGAGAGGTTATTTTATATGTAAAATTATAGGAATTTGAAATAGACTGACCAAAAACGATCTTTTAATAGAAGTGGTCGTTATAGGAGGTTCGACTGTATTATCTTTTGCAGGTTTTTAAAAGATTTTTTTATTATATTTGTTTTTCGGGTTGCTTAACACGAATGTGATAACCGCTTTTACCTACAATGGCCCATTTGGTCATAAAAGAAAACAATAGTAAATTTTTTTATCCTAGATCGTAAAAATAAAAAATGGTTCAGATCCCACCTAAGACTATGATGCGGGATATTCTTTTTTCACGGTCGAGGGCAAACGTTTTAAAAGTCTTTAATTAAATGTTATAAAAATGTAAGAAATGGTTTTTTTATTTTAGAATGCTGGTCCAGCACCATCTCCACTTGGACAAATGCCACCAAACGATGGCATGCCAGGAGGTCCAATGCCACCTGGTTTCTTTTCTGTAAGTATTGTAAATATTTTTATTAGTTTGTAATAAAATCCAAATGTGTAAATTATATAACTTCTTTAATTATATCTTCCAGTTATAATTTCTTTTATTTTATAAATATTTTTACTTTATGTTCACTCATTATTATTACCATTTGTTTTTACATATTGTATTGTGTTGACATTTAAATACTCAATTTCAACGTGAAATAATTGAGCTAGTCATTTTCCTGTCACATACTAATAAAATATATATACATATATGAGCGAATTTTTCGAAAACTGCAAGCCCCACCTGCTGTACATTTTTCTTTTCGAGATATTGGCTGAAACTTTTCGTTCAACTACCTATTTTAAAAATGTTTATTACTAAATAGCCTAAAGCATAAATGTTTTTTCTATTTTTTACGCTGATATCTTGTTCTTACTCATTGTCATTTTATTATCTCGAAAACAGAAATTTAAAAATTTTTTTATTTTGTATGAATAAAATTAAAAATTTTTAATAAATTCATTGCAAGTGATTTTTATAAAATCTGCGCATTGAAAGTCTAACTCGGTCTAAGCTTTACATGAAAAAATGTGCAGGTTGTGGTGCCTGGTTTAAAAATACGCATATATGTATATTTAGAAGAAAAAAATATTAGCTTAAGAAAATTCCAATAAGCAGTAAAATTCTTTATTCTATAGAATATTATTATTGTGTCTAATGCTATCAAGCAAAAAGTAAGAGAAAAAACTTTAAAAAAAAATATTATTTACTGAAATAGAAAAATGAATTATATTGCTTAATTTGTATTTATATGTAACATTGTATCAGGGATAATTAGTTCTGTTCAATAATATAAAAATTCTAAGACAAATCAGTAAGTTTATTGAATTAAAAAAAATTTTTAAACGAATCATATTAAAGTAGTATCTCGGTACGAACCCTGATACGAACCCTGCACATATATGCATACAAATTCAAATGATACAAAAATATTAATAAATATTATAGCATAAAACACCAAATGAATGTATTTAATTATGTATGAATATTTGTTGCGCATTGTACAAATTTAAAATTATTTATAAGATTTGTCAAGTACGTGCACGAGTACATAACCACTTGAACAATTTTTTAAAAATATTTTAGTGAAATGAATATTTTCTTACTTTTTTCTTCCTAGCTGAAAAGATTGATTATTTATTAACTTAAATTTACGCGATCTATATTTCTTAAAATTTTTTTCAACAAAATAATGCTTTTCAGCCAGAAGAAACTGGATAGAGAAGGTTCTAAATTTGATCCCTCTTATTGAGGATAAAACGTTTATTTAAAAAACTTAATAATTTTCCTTAATGTATGAAAAAATCAATGAAAAAACTAATTTTACCTAAACTCTCTTAATCACAGTTATCTAAAGCATTAAGCTCTAAAAAATATTTTACAAATAATTATATTAACTTTAAGAGTCCTACACCCGCGCCATATTGTTTTTCAAATTTTTTATTTCTTTTTCGTTTTTTTATTAAATTAGAAGTTTTTTTTTAATTTTATCAGAGTAGTCTCGCATTCTTTATTCAATTAAGAAAATTTTGGCATAAACACTTTTTTAATTTAATCAAAAATAAGGACATGAGTTGGTGAGAAAAATTTTTTGTCGAAAAAAGTTGACTCAAAATTTTTCTCACCAAATCATGTCCTTATTTTTGATTAAATTAAAAAAGTGTTTATGCCAAAATTTTCTTGATTAAATAAAGAATGCGAGACTACTCTGATAAGATTAAAAAAAAACTTCTAATTTAATAAAAAAAACGAAAAAGAAATAAAAAATTTGAAAAACAAAATGGCGCGGGTGTAGGACTCTTAAAAAAAATTGAAATTTTTTTATAGGTGATTCTTTTTTAACTAATCTACCCCCCTATCCGAAAGTTTTTAGAAGGACTTGAAAATTAAAATTTTCCATAAAAATTATGTTACGGTTTCTTTGAAAGGTTTTTAACTTCTTTAGCCGGAAAATTATGAAAATTTAGTTTTTAATTCTCCCTCTCTATCACAAACCGTTACAATCCTCTGACTACTCCGCCCATCTGTCCATGGATGGCCCCGTGTTTTTTCGAAGAACCCTTTTTACGTTTTTGTTCATATTATAAAAATAAAAGGTTGGGAAAATAAAAGTAGGTTTTAACAAATTGTTCCTTAATTTCTTTTAACCAATAATTTTTCTGTCACTTTCTTTGTTGTAACGTGCTGTGACTTAAAATGAAGAAAATCAGAAAATAAAAGCATTCGGATATTGCTATAACTTAAAAAAATTTCCAAATATTGAATTTTTGGTCATTTAAAAATATCTAATTCATAACCAAAAATACAAATACAAAATATTTATTTTTTAATTTAAATAGTAGTCTAGAAATCGTGTAAGCTAAATGTATGTACTTTTTTAAAGTTTATGCGAAGCTATTTATATGTACGTGCTAGTTAACTTTTTCGATACGCTAATTTCAAATTTTGAAGTCTTGACCCCAAAATCTTTTTTCATTGTCCCCCATTGAAAAGTTTCTCTTAATAGCATTTATGAACATATATTGCTTGATACATTGGTCTATTTTTGCGTTTTTTTCTACGCATTTCATAAGCTTATTACTCAAATCTTACAAATATGACTGACTGTTGGTTTTTGTGCAAGATTGTTTTGACATAAGAAAATTTTCTCTAATTGTCCTGATAGTGACAGATAACTTGTTTCTGAGGTTGCTGAATAAAAATATTATGGTCCATAGCAACCTTAAAAATTTTAAATCAGCGATCCCAAAAACCTTAATGCAGTTATATTCATCAGATTCGAATGAGTATCTTACGAAATATGTAGAAAAACTGCTAGAAACCATAAGTGACATTAGAAGTCTTTGAGGTCACGACCAAAAATCTTTATTTAGCGATCTAAAAAGCATGAATATTTGTCATTTTAGCACATCCAGAAAACTTTCAAAAAATCTACAAAAAAATATTACATATTTGTCGTCAGTATTTGCGGGCTAAGTTTTCGAAGTTGGGGCTTAAAAATAAAATCAGCGCTAGAAAAACTTAACTGGGACGTAATAAGAAAAAAATGCATATATTCTAACATATGCAGCTTCTAAACTAATAGAGTATCTCGTAGAATATTTATGGAATAGGTTTAGGAGAATCCATAGAAGAATTTACAATTTACCAATTCGCCCAAAAAATGTAGAGTAAACAAGATAACCCAAGAATGATAAACACAAAACCCCTCGACAGAAATGTCTCAGTTTTGTCTCAGAGTTTTCTATGTTAAATATTAATAACTGTCATGGATTTTCGAGTGGATTTTTATTTATGACATTAATTTTCAAAATGATCATAGTGATAATTTTTTTTCAGAATGATCATAGTAATAATCATAGCTTCGTTATTTTTAAGTTAGATTTCAGAAAAATGGTCAATTAACTTTCGGGAGATGTTCTTTTTATCCAATTTTTTTATTAAAACCCTTGAGTTATGACAAAAAAGTAACTACTTTTGATGCATTTAAAGCAGTCCTTCTACGTTGCATCTATTTTCATGCAAATAGGGTGGCTATAGATTGAAAAAGAATCACTAATATATTTTTTTTTCTTTTTAAAAATATTAATATAAAAATATTTTTCGTTGCTTTTTAAATCTTGATTTTTTTTATTTTTCATTGTGTACTTAACACGTGTTTGTGAATTCGTAAATTGTTATATCTGTTACATACCATCAAAAACTTAAATTTTCATTCATTTTAGATCTATTATAATAATTTTAAATGTTAGATGATTTAGTTGAATCAATTTCAGCACCATATTAGTCGAATTTTTGTCAAATTTTGTTCTTTTCTATGTTTTCTAGTATTGATTTAACTTTCACAACAAGATTATTAATAATTTTTAAAAGTATATGAAAATAACAAATATGCAAAAAACGACAATAAAACAAGGTTGTATAAAAAGTAGTCGTATAAAAAAAATTGTAAGTGATTAACAAATTTAAAATGAACTGAAATTTGCTAATCACTTAAAATTGGGAGCTCAAAAAAATGGGTGATTTATCAATTGCTATATTTATAGATTTCATATAAACTATGATTTTCATTATCATTAAGTCATTTTCGAATATGAAGAAAAAAATCTCATTTTTTTATAAAGCTCTCATAATGCATTACAACATTCCATCTGTTGATTTTTTTTTTCTTCAAATTTATTTATTAACATAGTTCTAATAGTTATTTTTTTTGCCTGTTGGATCGTAATGTTGCTACATGTCCGTCGTTTTTTGCGTTGCTTGTTGCAGAACAACTCGTCAATGCGACCATCTCCGCCCACACACCCCTCATCACAGCCATCTCCCCAGCACCCCCAGCCACCCCCGCCCCCACACTCGCAGATGATGTCCACCCAGGTAAGCTTCATTCTCTGACCATGCCTATAACACATCATTGTAATATAGTAACAGATTAGATACTATGCTTTTATTATTGAGAAAAATTTCATTATTTATTTTATTAATTTCTAAACGAGTTTGTAAATTTGCACAACGATAAATTTACTTATTTAATTAAGGTTTAAAATTCTTATGAAAGTATGCCTTGAGCTTAAAAATTATTTACTCATTTAATAAAATAAAAGCAAAGTTTTTAATCTCTTGATTAAATAACTATAAACATCAGAACAATTTATACATTCTATGCTGTTAAAAATTTCTTACTGATACTAAATTTCCTTTCTCAAATATGTTTATAATCATTCTTTCATGCATTTCTTATTAAATTTTTAAAAAAGCATTTAGTATCGTTAGGAAATTAATCTTTAGTCTTTTTAACTGTTTCCTAAAACCATTGCATTAACCATATTCATATATTTCTCCATTCGTGTACAGTATACTTTTTTTTTTTTTTTTTTTTTTTTTATTATCATTTTCTAATTTATCTCAGTAATATTATTTCATTATTTTGTTAATTTTAAATTGTCTACGATTGATTTTAGTCTTTACACTTTATGTGATTGTTATGAAATAACACTTGTGTACTGTCTTACATGGTTGCGGGAAATATGTTTTGTATAAATTTTTGTTTATCGTGAACCTTTTTTCTTGTATTATTTTATAAAACTGTAAATTCTACTATTAATTATTGTATTACTGTAAATTACTGCTCTAAGAAAAAGGATCTATTTGATGCAAAAGGAATTTTAGTCTTTAAATCTGACCCAATGGTGTTTTCTATTTAACATAAAAGAAATCGTGTTGCTCAAACAAATCACTCTTTTTGCAGCAAATATAACCCTTTTATTTCAAATAGAAAATATTAGTGGGTTGGATTTTTAAATCAAAAGGATTTTTTTGTTTTTTCTCGCTGTGTAATTTTATCTATGATTTCAAAAATAATAAAAATTTAATTATTATAAATTTTTGAATTAAAATACCTTAAAAATGATTTAACTCTGATAAAGAATGTAAATAACATGTTTTTCAAAGAAATTAAATTATTTTTTAAAATATTTTTTTAATATTTCTTTCATATTGCAGTAATTTATGGTTGTAGTTAGATAAAACAACTATTTATATATTTTGAAAATTTTAAATAATAAATTGATTGATGTTACAGTTTATGGGACCTAGATATCCAGCAGGGCCTCGACCAGGTGTTCGCATGCCACAAATGGGTAACGATTTCAACGGAGTGAGTATTAACTTTTTATTTTAATTAAAAAATTTCAAGGCAAATAAATAAATATAATTTTTTTATTCAGCCACCAGGTCAACCAATGATGCCTAATAGCATGGATCCTACAAGACAAGGTTCGTTTTCATTTTGAATAAATTAATTTTAAAGATTGTTTTTTTTTTGGCATTGAGAAATATTGTAAAAGGAGAATGGCATTAATTATTTATAGAAGCATGTGTATCAAAAACCACACAGCAATTGAGAAAGTAATATTAAAGTAATATAATTATATGGATTGGATTGCTGTGATGTGGTATCAATTGGTTTTTGAATTGTTTAGTGGCAAAAATAAAACAGTGGTACCTTATCTTTTTTTCCAAATCTATTCTTTTTTAAATAATCTTTTTAATAATTATTTTTCTCAATCTTAAGTTAAAAATAATATTCTACGTTTAGAATAAATAAATAAATCTAACAATTTTTTAAATTCAATTAAAAAATAAAATAATCTATGAAAATACAAATATTTTATGAAATTAAATAAATAAACCATGTGCCACTGCATAAACAACTAGGCTTTTTGTTTATCGCCATTGATTGATCTTTTTAATTACCTACCTGCCATACTAATGTGTGCTCTTGTGTTCCTCAGGCGAAGCTGGAGATTTTGTAGGGTGGCAAGGTAGGAAGCAACCCAGCAAATTGAATCACACTGACATGATCTAGAAAAAACAGGCTTTATTAAATATCTTTTATTTTCTTCATTAATATTAAATACTAATCATTTTTGCCTTTGATTACGTCTTTATAATTTTTTTAAATTTTTTTATCAAATATTAAAATTAACATTATTTATTCATTCACCTTTCATCGCGACAAAAGCTTAGTTGCACAGGCACATTCAAAACATTTTTGGCACATCCACAATCAGCATGAAATTAATTTTTTAATCATCTAACTGTTTTTGTTTAAAATATTCATTAACTTTTATAGATATATTATTTTTTTCCAGTATCTTTCAATTTATGTTTAAAATTTTATAACAACTATTCTATTAGATTTTGGACAGTTTTTTTTTAAGCTATAGATTTTTGTCCAAAAAATAATTAGATATGCTTTTTTTACATGATTTTTTGAAAGTCATTTTCATTTTAATCTTTTGAAAATCTGAAAACAGTTTCTTGAAACATCCACTTATTTTACTTTAATACTTTCAAAAAATATTTTTTTTTATCAATAACTGCACCTGCCTTGCACCATATTTTGATTCAAATCACTGCTTTAATATTAAAAAGCATGCCCATTTTCTTGTATTGTTTAATGTTATAACAGAGTATTATGCAAATTTAATTTAAGCAAATATATAACTCATAGAAATAGTTTATTAATTGAATTAAATAATTACAGATTATTTTTTGCAATAAATAACAATACTCTGGAATTAACCAAATTTTAATGTATCATATTTTTAATTAACATTTTACAATCATACAGCCGCAACATATAGCATTAGTTTCTGCTAAAAAGATATTACAAAAAATAAAATGTTCAAATTTTTTAAGGTTCACCAAGTATGAATGCAATGAATCCACGAATGAATCACCCAAGGGGACCTGGAATGGCTCCTATGGGTCCAGGAAGCTATGGGCCGGGAATGAGAGGGCCACCTCCAAATAGCAGTCTTGCACCCGGAGGACCAGGAGGTCCAGGAATGCCACCAATGAGTATGGCTGGTCCAGGTAGACCACAGTGGCAACCTAACACTTCGACGGTAATTTCTGAATATTTTATCAATTTCACTTAGAAGTAACATTTTTTGCTTTATCTTACACGATAAATGTTAATCTTTATATTTAAATATTCACGTCTTTTATTAAAACTTACCTTGTTTAATTATTTTGTAAAATCAAAGCCTTAATGTACATAATAATTAACAATTTTTTTATAGATGTATAGATGTAGTAATATACTAAAAAAAATAAGTATTTTTATTTTTAAATACAATTACACAACATTTGAAAAGTTTAGTTTGCATTTTTTTTTAATAAATCACAAAAAAAAAAATTTAACGTATAGGTACTTAAGAATGAGACAAACAAATAATGTTAGATGCTAATTTAAATTAAAACTTTTTTAACTCTTATAATTTAGGTTCTTAGTTTTAGCATTCAAAGTAAAAATTATCATAAAAAATTATTAGATTGTAAGAAATAATACTTTTTTTCGCATTAAATTTTTTTAAAATTTCATAAATTATTAAATTGCTTACACATTAACAGAAAGTAATACAGATTAATTTTATGTAATGTAAAATCTAAAATATTTATTAATTTTGGTATTCATCATTTAATAAATAATGTACTTAACTATTTTTCTTGAAATTAAATATTAATTAAATATTGTATCAAATATCACTTTATTATCGTATGGCTTATACATTTTAAGAGCGAATAGTAAAATTTTCTGTTTATAATCAAGCGAAATCTTTTTTTTTATTTGTTTGTTTTATGTAGAAACTTGGAATTATTAAAATAACTAACTTTACTAAAGCGGTGCTGGGCAAAGTAATAGCAAGCTTTTTATTTAGCACATATAATAACTTTTTAATTTTTTGTTGCTTTATTATTAATACATTTTTTAGTACATAATAAAGAATTGAGCTAAAACTTAAATTTTTAAGATTTCGTATTTTTATTGATTCATTATTTAAAATATATAATCTGTACGATAATAAATATCTGCCTACTAAATAATTATATAATTAAGAATTGATTATATTGGAAAATTAGTTATTAATTATTATACACTAACTTGTGCATTAGCGAACAAAAAATTTTAAATAGTTTAAATATCATTTTTTTATACACATTTTTTTAATTAGTATTCAAAAGAAAATTTTGTAATTTTTATAAGTTTTTTAAAATTATTTTATTCTAAAATTTTTGCACAATTTATGCTTGCTGCAACATATAATGCTCAAAAATATCAAAACTTAGCACTTAAATTATGCATACATTTATTTGCATCTCCAAGAATGTAATTTCTCACTTTGTTGATAAATTTGAACAAGAATGTAGATGCAAGAATAAAGCGAACACAATTGTACATAAAATTGGCTTTTTTAATGCTTGGTGTTTGATGTGGTTAATGATAATACCATTATCATGGTGTTGAAGAAATATTGCTTTTGAGAATTTATTAAGAATAGGAATTGGTTTTACAGCCAATGAATTATTCCTCGTCGTCGCCCGGTAATTACGGCGGTCCACCAGGTTCGACCGGACCACCAGGGCCGGGGACGCCGATAATGCCTAGCCCACAGGATAGCAGTAATAGTGGAGGTGAAAACATGTACACAATGATGAAACCTGTGCCTGGAGGAAATATGCCTGGTGTAAGATATTTCATTGATTTAACTGATATAAACGTTTTAAATTCTTTTCTCCGCTAAAAAGAATTTTTTTGGACTACACAAAAAGCTAATGCTCATATAAAGTAGGGAATACTTTCAGAAACAAATCATCAATGTAGTACACAGGAATATGCCTAAAGGACGATGTGTGATATAATAATTATTTGATATATTTCTTAGAATTTTTATTCTTTGTGCATACATAAATATATTACAAATCCACAAAATTTATACGTTGTTAATAATTAAAAATAATAATTTTATGATATGCCTTCTTAATAAATTATTGTACAGTGTGCCTTTTTTAAATTTGCACGATATGCGCATGGTTTTAGGAAAAATGGTTGCCTTATTATAGATCTTGTTAATTCAATTCAATTTTTATGTTGGACCACTTGTTTTTAATCTAGATAAATTTAGTTTATCATGTATTACAAGATGTTATAATTTTTTTGATAACTAATTAACTAACATCACTCTATAAAAAAAAAGATTTCATAAATAGTCATGGTTAAAAAAGAATGTTAACCATTAAAACTTAGTTCGATATTAAAATCTTATGCGATTTACAGATCTCTTTAACATAAACAATGATAATCAACAATTTTTATAACAAAATATTCAAAAGTAGTATAGTGAAACTACAACCAGAGCTCAAGTGATTTCAAAACCTATCCAGAATTTCTAATGCTTTCAAGCAATTACTACTTCTAGATCAAGGTTAGCACTGATATAATTTTGCGTTATAAAAATAATAGTTGTTCTAATCCACAAAACTATGGGAATTCTATAGTGCACTACATGTATGAGCTGCAATCTACCACAATTACAAAAAATCTGAAAATTTACAATTATGAAGGCACATCGATGTTGAAATTAAAAATTTTTTTTTCCTTTCATATAAATTCATTATATAAAAAGTTCTTTTGTATTTTCAGGACTTCCCAATGAGTGGCGGTCCAGAAGGTGGTCCAATGGGTCCTATGGGTCCAAATACAATGGGCCCAGTTCTTAATGGGGATGGATTGGATGGAATGAAAAACAGTCCTGCAAATGGAGGTCCAGGAACTCCAAGAGAGGATAGCGGAAGTGGAATGGGTGATTACAATTTAGGTGGTTTTGGTGGACCTGGTGAAAATGTAAGTAAAATAAGACTTTTTTAACGTGACCGTCTAGATACTGAATCCGAAAAAAAAATATCCAATGTAGTAGTTTGTCTTCGCTCATCTCTCTTTGGCTCGAATGATTGCTGCCCTCTGGCACCTTTGCACGTCCGCGTAAAAAAATAATTAAAATTAGAATATAAAAAATATCATAAGCCAGCTTATATTTATTGTGAGCTACAATAAAAGTGTTGAGTCTTAAAAATTAATAAGACCTGATTTTTTCCAACTTTTTAATGTTTTTTTTTCTTTTACTCCAGTAAGATATTTACTTACATTACCTTGCTTTGCTTTAATCTTTTTTGCATTTAACGTCTTTTAATATTTACTAAATAATCTATTATAACACATTTATAAATGAAATGTAATAATTATTTTACCAATTTTTCATTTCTCATAACTTAACAACTTATGACTTTTCTTTTCTAACAAAATTTTCCGAATAAATTTATCATTCATATCAGGAAAATTAAAAATTCATAAAATTTCATTTTCTCCAACTAAAATTTAAAAAATAAAATTATGAAATTTTTATTGCTTATGATATTTTAAAATGTATAGATATTGATTAAAAAATATTAAAGTCATCAAAGACTGAACATTAAATTTGTTAAAAAAATATTAGTGTAATACTGTATTTTAATCATGTCTTATTTGCAAAAAAAAGAAACAAGTGTTATTAATTCAGATTACTGTGTATCTTAAATTTCAGTTTAAAAATCCTTGTTAAAATCCTTACAAGTTAATTCTATCTGTAATATTCTTTGTATTTTTTGGCTTGGTTTGTGGGAAGTAGTATTACTGACACCCATGTTTTGGTTTTTTTTTATGCATTGTATTTTTTTGAATATTTCATAAAACCGAAGAAGCTTTAAATTCAATGTTGAATTAATTGTAAATATAAATATTGCATGTTCTCTATTGTCGACAGTTTTTTTAAACAAATCACCTTGGACACATCATGGTTAATCTGATAAACTGGAGGAAAGGTGTGAAGCACTTGTGGAAAATAAGAAATAAAAACTTCTATCTCACTCGCAAATAATCATAAGGCAGTAGATAAAAAATTTTAAAACTTTATTGTTGACGCGTAATTTTACAATGAAGGCATCCCTCAGTTTGCATTTGTTGTCAATTGCACATAAATATTTTCATTTTTTAGAATAGAATTAGACTAAGAATGTGAACTAATTTTGAAATTTTTAATCTTAGTGTAAAATAGTTTATGATGGGCTTGAAAGAATTTCAAATCTAATAGACGATTGCTATTATAATTTTCATTAAAAATAGCATTTACACCCATATTTTAAAGGGATATTAGTCCGTTTTTGAAAAAAATTTTAAATATATCATATTTTGAGGCTACTTATTTTTTATTTAAATTCATCTAAATAATGTTTTTATTTTAATTGTAAAAAAGATGTACTGAATTTCCGAATAAAGTTTCTCGCATTTAATTCACTGCTACGGATGCGATTTTAAAGAAAAGAACGAATTTTTTTGGCTTAATTTCACTATCGTTTGCTAAAATGATAAGAGTTTGTGTTTTTATTTTTGTATAGTCAAATACGTTAATATTTTTACTATTTTGACTTATAATTGATATAAAAAATAAATTCTTCTAATAACTAGATAAAAAAATAAATTAATTTAAAGAAAGAATAAAAATATTAATAAATTATCAGATATTAGGGTCTTGAAGGGTTCTCAGAATATGATATTTAATGTTTTTTTTTTTAAATATTCTAATATCCTAATGGAATACTGAGGTAAAATGTTTAACTGGGATGAAATTCTAATGTTTTTTACAATAAAGTTAAGATTAAGTGGTCATTTATCAGTTACCTATCGTAAGTTTGACCATATATAAATTTATATAATTTGCTTTACCTATTGAGATTTTTAAACTGTTTTTATTAAAATTATTTACATTTTTCATTATTTTTCTATGGCTTGTGCTACCTGCGGAAAGAATATTTTATAAGAATCTTAAATTTTTATGAATGAATTATCGATGAGTCAAATTTATAACTGTATGAAAACTTAATTAATTATAAATGGAATTAGTTGTTAAAGTAAATTTAAAACTTATTTGTATTTATTTGATAATAGAATTATAAGTGTTGGTGCCTGTCGAATAAAAAGGCTGTTATATTTTCATTGTCCGCCTAGTCAATTTCGACTAGCTTTTCAACGTATTTTTTAGTATTTTATTTGTATTATTTTTTATAATTTTAAATAATTAGATATTAATTTTTAGTTTTTTAAAAATTTATAGTTAATTAATAAAAAAATTCTTTCTTGCCATCGGTATGTTGTGTCAGTAATTTTTTAATATTACATTTATTTATTATAATTTTCATGAAATATCAAATTTGAAGCTTAAATCTCTTTGTTGCCATTAATTGTTTTTTTTTTTTAAATATAATTATATAATCTTAAATATATTAAGCTAATCATTAAACAAGCTCTCTATATTTTTAGTTAAAATAAATTAACGATATTAAAATAATACCTAAATAAAAAGAAAGAGATTTCTCGATATAAATTATGTGTAAAAAAATTTTTAATTATTTTGTGTAATAAAATAAGTACATCCGTCCGCAGGTCAGTACTGGACTATACTACGTTATTGTATAGGGTTTTTTTTTAAGTTGTTGAAAATCCCTGCGATATCTACTATTGTGTTGGTGACATCCTGTTCATATTTTTCTTGCATTATAATGGCAATGTTTAAAATATATTTTATGTGCATAATTTTTAATCAATTACTTCTTTGCTTTTTGTATAATCATGTTTTTCTGATTTGATTTTAAAAAAAATTTTTTTTGTATTTCTTTTAAATGAAAAATTGTACAGGTTGCCACTATAGATTATGTACTTAATTAATTGTGAAATAAAACTAAATTAGACTAAAACTCATAATAAGTTTAAAATGTTAACAGAGATATAGCGAAGAGATTCAAATATGTGAAGGTTTTTATTATCATTAGCTATTATGATTTATTTTTTTTTAATACACTTATTTTCATTATTTTTAATTTAAAAAAAATCTTTAAAACTTGATATCTGCTTTGCTATATTTGTTTAAACGATTTTACTCCCATTATGTACAAATATTAAAGAATTGTAGAAAATAACTAAGAAGACATGTTTATAATATAACTTTTTGGGAGAAATCTGAATAATAAATGGAATCCTGTTTAACTGAGATGTATGCATTTTTCTTTTTATTTATTTAAATAAAATTCACAGGGTGCTGGCTAACAGATTACTTATACATGAAAATCTACTGTTCTTTTTGTCGATCCAGTTTTTTTTTAATTCTTAAAATCAATTTTACGTATCCGAATCATTTAAGGCAAAAAGAATTTTGGTGATAGTATGTAGTACTGGCCTGTACTGACCTGTAGCACATGGATACTTCAATTTTGGTATAAAAAGAAGTGCTTGCGAACATTTGCGAAGTGAGAAATCTAACTTGAATAACTTTTTTAAATAATTCTCATATTTTATTTTATTTAATATTAAATCATGGGTGTCAGTTATACAAGCTTTAATAAGGTAAAAATGGAAAGAGAGATAGAGCGAAGCAGCTTAAATTAAAATATATGGGCAAATTGACATTTTTTTTAACTTCATTTTTAAGGTCCATGTGTTCTGGGTCAGAGCATCCTGTTTTTTTTATTTTATTTTTTTTCACACTTCATTTTTCACATCCCTTCATTTCCATTTTTTTTCTCCACACTCAAAAATCTATTCATTATTATTTTTTATTTTATGTAAAAAAGCACAGCCGCCACATTGCATATGTTATTTACGAATATATTAATTATTAACATAAATTGAACACACATGAGTTTGTTTTTTACACATTTTTTTACCGAAACGGTGTTGGAACTAATGAAATTTACAATAATAAGCTTAAAATTAAAATTAATACAAATGAAATAACTTTTTTTTTAACTGATTTTTATACATATTTATTCACTTCTAGTTTTTAATAAAGCACAGTTACTGTAGTAATTATAATAATACTATATATAAAAATATTCATAATTTACTTGAAGGTGACAATTTTAATAATACTAAATACCTATAAAAATGACAAAAAATACAAAATAGTTTAAAAAACAAATAAAAAACGATCAACTTCAAGTTTTACATTAAATTAGTGATTAATGAATAAAATAATTGGCACATGCAAGTACTATATCATTCACAAAGTGATAAAACTCTAGTTTTCGATCTATGCAATTTTTTTTTTTACAAAATGTTAACTTAATGGAAAAAAATTAATTATGCATGAATATTTTCAATTCTAGTTTAATTATATGATTTAAAATAATAATTTCACCTAAAAATATAACTGTTGTGCATTTAAATGTAAATTTTTTAGTATACATTTTTTTTCATATATAAATTTGTAGATTGTATTTTTTAAATGTTTGTAGTTACATGTACATGAATATAAATAAATGTTTTGACTGAATTAAAGTAAGGCAATAAATTTATATGAAGGATTTTTTTGCCAAAGGGGCATAAGTGGGACTGGCCTTATTCAATATTTCCATTTTTATTTTTTTTTTTTACTATTTTTTAATATTAGCTCAAAATTTCGCAAACTTGTATTTTAAATTGAAAATTTTTATTCATATTTTGTTCAAAACAAAATTTTTCTGAAAATTTGATCTATAGAAGTTCAAAAGTTAATTTCTTGTATGTATCCTTTATTTTTCTGGTAAAGTATCGCAATAAAATATTTTAAAAGCAGTTTTATGGATAAAATTCTTAAAAACCAAATTGTCAACATTGTCAAGGGCATTTAAAAAAAAAATCAACAGAAAATATTTCTTTGAGATTCCACGAAAAAGCAGGTTTTAATTTTGCAGCAAGTTCCTAATTTGAAAATCGTATGATAATAAACTAAATAAAGCAATATATCTGTGGAAATATAGATAGAAAAAAATCAGAAAATTGTTCCCCACAAAATTCAAGTTTGCCAGAGGAAATAAGTATATTTCGAGCTAGTTTTAAAAAATGGTATTGACTTACAAACCAGTTTTTTCTTGACAGTAGTAAATATCTATTATTAAAAAAAATCAGCAGTGAAAATTTGATTAAATTACAATTTAATTTGCAAACTAACCTAAAACATTTTTTAAATAACCGCTGGGGGCTGTCCTCGAGAACCCCATATTTAGAGCATTGTCGCGTAATTAGCCCGAAAAGCCTTATAGTTCTGCTTTTTTGGAAAAAAAGAACAAACCTAATTAAAACACTTTAAAAAATGACGCTTATACTATGTAATTTATTATATTTCCAATTACAAATTCCATTAGAAAATTATTATTTTTGATTAAGGAAAGTCCAGGACATTTGGAAACTAAATGAAATCAAGTAGACATTAATTTTCATCCAATTTTTCATTTTTAAAAAGCAATTTAAAAACTGGCCATTTTGGGCCTGGGCATTTTTTTCATTGACTTTAATGGTAGGGAATTAGAAATAAAAAATCTTGATTTGCGGGTCTTGAAAATAGACCGTTACAGATAAATAAATAGAGCAACAGAAAGTTGTTAGGTTAAAAAAGGTTACAGCGATATTTTGAAGATATTTTGAAGATACTCCAGTCAAATCACGGGGGCGGGGGGGTTGTTTAATTTATGGCTACCACCAGTTTTAACCTACCATAGGTTTTTTGGGTCGCTGATCACAAATTTCGGGTCTTTTCTATAAGGAATCGGGGCTTAACCCTTAAATTTTCAAAAACTACCTCTAAAAAGGGGTATTTTTGATGTATTCGAATTTTTAGTGGCCAGATTTGGTCCACATGGGTTTTTTAGGTCACTGATCACGAATTTCGGAGTCCTGCCTACTAAAAATTTGAGCTTCACCCTTAAATCTTCAAAAACATGAAATACATCAAATAGGTGTAGTTCTTGCTAATTTAAGGATAAGGCGCAAATTTTTAGTAGACAGGACCCCGAAATTCGTGATCAGCGATCGAAAAAACCCATGTGGACCAAATCTGTTCACTCAAAATTCGAATACATCAAAAATACCCTCTTTTAGGGCTTGTTTTTGCAACTTTAAGGGTCAATCACCAATGTCTTATAGAAAAGAATTTAAAGGGGTTGGCGCGCTATATAGAGTGCAGGGGACGTAGCCCCCTAGCATACTAAATTTAGTAAATTTACGATTTTTATCGAATATTTACCGAATATTTACGATTTTTTTTGAAAATATTCTATTTTTGTTTTGTTCATCTAAGGAAGTTACTTTTTACAGTGTACTTACCTTTATCGTTTCATTTGGTATTCCAAATATCATGAACCCCTTTAGTAAATATGGTGATCCCTGAATGCCACTTGAGTCCGACCAGCTAAAAATCCTTCATATTAATTTTTTTATTTTTAGTTGCTTTATTGTACATAAAATTAATTACACGCTTTTTGAAAAAATTTAAAGAAACTTGTAAGGATTTTTCAATTTATATTATTATCCAACACTAAGAAAATCGCTAACCTATAAGAAGACGAAATTAGTTACTTTATAAATAAATTTTCATAAAAATGTGGCCCAAATGATAATAAAAAGGCGGCTGTTATAATTACCCTGATATTAATTGATTCACAGGATCAGAACGAGTCTGCAGCCATTTTAAAGATCAAAGAAAGTATGCAGGAAGAAGCCAAGAGGTTTGAAAAGGATTCTGATCATCCAGATTTTTATATGCAATAGTTTCGCAAAACGACCAAAACTAGTTGGAAATTTATACAAGACCAAATTTTATTCTCATTTTATTAAAAAAAAGAGGTCGTTTTAACAGCGAAAAATTTGTTGACAAATTATAGGAAATTCTCAAAAAAAAAAAAAATGAATGAATGTGAGAGTGATTGAGCGAATGATTAAAATGAGAAAAAAAAGTTCAGAGGTGATCTTTGAAATTATAGATTTCTTACTCTTCCTACTTTGATCGTCGAGTCGTTCTCACCATTGTTCATAATATATAATTATATTCAAGTATGAATATATATATATGCACAAAAATCGAGTTGTTTTCTAAGACTATGTATTAAGCTCAAAGAATGAAAAAAAACACAAAAAGGAAAATGAATTTTTTTTTATAAAAAAGACAAAAATAATGTATACTAAAGATCTGGATCCTTCCTGATTATATTTCATTATTATTGTATAGTATAATTTTGAATGGAATAAAAATTTTTTACTGCGTTAATACCAGATATAGTGGTATAGTGCATAATCATAAGAAATTTCTATAATTTCAGACGAAACATACAGAAAAGAAAGTTTTCATACTTTTTTTATTATTTACAGTGTATTATAAATTTAAAAAATCATTGATAATCAAGAAAAATGTAAATCAAATTGCTATAACTTGTATTTTATCGTTAAATATTTTAAGATTTTATATTTATCAAAAAATTAGTAATAAAATTAAGCGTCTTATTGTGCTGTCAATCATAATAATGTGATAAATGGAATTTTTTGAAAATTTTTAGGTTATGTAGTTCAGATTTTAGGCATAATGACATAAAAAAAAACAAGTTTTTAAATATTTCAATTTTTTGTATAAAAAAAGTTTTTCGATATCACGATACACTTAATATATTTAACGTAGATGTAGAATCTTGGTGAAATGAAAAAAATTTATAAGAAAAAACAATAGTTATCAATAATGAAAATTTTGTACAAACCACAAAAGTCATCTCTATAATTCGAGATGGATATTTTAACTTATTGATGATTATTATTTTTATTTTTGTTTTACGAAGATTCTAAAAATGTTTTTGCAGTTTTAAGCTGTTTGATAAATTAAAATGTGATGTTCTATGAAACTGTTTTTTAATGTACCAATCCAGATGATTCTCCATTTGTAACGTTTTAGATAAGTAAATGATAATAATAATTATTGCATAATTCTAATATTAATAATAATAATTTACTAAAAGAAAGTGTTCGCTGTGTGCAACATATTATACGCTGTTATCATAAAAATCAAAATGATGAAAATTCATTTTTTAAATATATGTTTCATTAAAACAATTGAAAATTTAATAAAAACAAACATACATTATTCTGTGTAAAATTAAATATATGTAATGTTTTAACGAAAGTGAAGATCGGCCAGTGTGCAACTGTATGTTGCACTGTAGACAATTTTATTTATAACTCATATACATACACTCAGAAACTCGAAAAAAATCACAATCATACCTATGTCTTTAAATTTTTTAAATTTCATTCATCTTATAGAAAAAAAAATAAAAAAAAAATAAGGACCACTGTAAGACATAAGCTTAATAAGATTTTGATACGTAAATGATAATATTTATAAAAAAAGTAAATAAATAAAAAAAAAATCATAAAATTTTATAAATTTCTTAAAACTTATAATAATAATAAGCACAGTTTTCATTTTATGTTTTTCTTTCTTTTTTTTTTTCATAAAATTGAATAAATTAAAAAAATTTTTTAAATTTAAATATACAAAAATTCATTATTACACATAATAATAAATAGATTTAATCGCTATAATAAATACGAACATAGATAGAAAGGGATTGCGTTATAATGAAAAAAATTAAATGGCATAATCCTGTTGAAAATTTCCAGATGTTGATAAGATAAAAATGATTTGTTCCTGCCCATGAAATGTCATGCGAAAAACAAAATTTCTTTCATTTTTAATTTTCTTGAATTTTTCATACAACTTTCTCTGTAATGTATTATTTTATTATTTATTAGCTATTAGTTTATTATGTACAGATATTATTTTTTGGGGTACAGATATTATTAATATGCAGATTTACTAATTTTATTAGTAATTTTGTTAAAAAAATCAAAGGCATTGTATTTGACACAATTATTTTTTATTTTTTAGTTTCCACACAAAATAAGTAGATTATCTTAAGTTAAGGTTCATAAAGTGGTCTTTTTGGATCAAAGTATATTTTTAAAATATTTTTTATTTATTTTAAGTTTAAGAATTTTAAGACTTTTTTTTAAAATAATAGTCAATTATGTATTTTACACAATTTATGTGCAATTTATATCCGTTCTCTATTTTATAAGTTTTTATCTTTGTATTTCTTTGATCTAATTTTTTAAAACCTTAAAGAGGCCAACTATGGAAATTTCCGACGGGAACAAACATTCCGCGTCTATTGTTTTATTATTAATTAATATTTTTTGTTTCTTTGTAAGATAATTTAGTCAATCAAAATTAACGATGCGAATGACAGAGTATTAAATTATATTTAAAAAAATTAAAAATTTTCTATAAATGAAAAGTTATTTCAATATGCGAATGAAAGATAAAAAAATTTTAAAAAAGCAAAAAAAAAATAAAAAAAAAAATTAAACAAAAATAAAAATGTCTAGCGCTCGCTATAAATTAAATATTGTATAAGTAATTTTAATTATTGCGTACTATATATATCTTCAGTGCATCGTCCAATTATATAAAAAAGAAAAAAATTTTTAAACAAATAAATATGCGAGTAATATATTTATTTAATTTAATTATTTTAATTGAAAAAAATGAAATTATGTGTATAAAAAAAAGTATAAGTAATTACTTTTAAAAAATTTGAATTTTTTTAATTTTAAGCAGGAAAAATAATTTTTTTATTTGTACTAATAAATTTAGTAAGTTTTATATACTATAAAAGAATGATATGAATTGATTCGTATTCAGCTTATGAATTAGGATAAAAAAATTTTATATTAATTTGAGAAAAGTATTAGGTATTTTGAATAAAAATAAAATTTTATGCAATAATTGAAGCTTTTTTTTTTCATTAATACTTCATTAAATTTTTAAGTATTATATTTATTAATGCTATAAAAATAAAAAGGAAAAAGACGAAAAGCGCAATAAGTTTAAAGAAAATAAAAGTTAATATTATGATCGATAATATCAAAAAATTATATATTTGTTATAAATAAAAGAAAAAGTTCTGATAAGACAACAACGAAAGTTATTTTTAATTTTATAAAGATATAAGTAAAGAAAATCAAATTAAATAAAATGACATTTTAACAAATCATTTTTTAAAACATTTATAACTTTCGTTGTTGAGTATTAGATATGAAGACAGCTAGTGTATATAGCATAAACAATTATTATAATTCATTTTTACTTTTAATCACGCATATACCTTTGGTCTTTTTTTTTTTAATGTTAATGAAAGAAAAAATGCAGGCAAGACATTATATTGAGAAAAATTCAGCAGAGATATTTATAGCTGTGCAAAAATAAAAACAAAAATATGTATTTCATTACATTTTTTAAAATTTTTGTCATTGAAAAATAAAGAAAGAAACAGTATTGGCTTGTTTATAGGAAATGTATTGGAAAAAAATGTAATGAATTCATATAAATTAAGAATTGTAAATTATATAATATTATATATATAATGATAAGTTTAAGGCATGTATTTCAATGTAAAGCAATAGAGGTTATAAATGTGTATTACAAAATAACCTTTTTTATATGTAATCGTTGGCGTGACAAATTGTGACAAAAATAAATAAATAATTAAATATAGATAAGAAAAACAGCGATTAAAAAAAAATTTTTTTTTGTGAATATGTTGCGTTTATATGATATATATATATATATTATAATAAATATATAAATATATATGGTAATTTCACACATTTTTCAGAGTGTTTATTATTATGTCATCGTTAATAGTCATTATTAAATTCAAATTAAAAGAAAAATCATTATGTAAAAATTAAAACACGCATTTTTGGAATACATGCATAATTATATAAATTAATTCTAGATAATTCCTATACAATTATAGTACCAGTAGCATACATCAATAATTACAAGGTAATGAAATAAATGTCATCTATTCAATACATAATTCAGTGCGTTTATTATTTTACACATTTTATTTTCCTAACCCTGGATCCTTTTTACATTTAAATTTATTAGATACAAAAGGTAAAAGGCTCTATCCAACCCAAATACAAATAACCTTTGGATGATCTAAAGCGTTTTATGGATTTAAGATTATTGCTCCTGTACGTGTTTCGGGCGTAGGCGTAGGTTGAGACCATTCTATAAGTAAATTCTGAAATATTTCCTTTATCAGTAAGCGTAAATTTTCAAATTGAAAGCAAAGACGTGTTTTCTGACAATTGACAAAAAAATCGTATACTTCTTGATCCTTATCAAAAAAAAAAAATTCAATTTTTATAATAAAATCTTCTGATTTTGTAATCACAGTGCCCCTGAAACAATTTAAATAAAAATACAAATTACCCCCGAGATTCCAATGAAAATTTGTTTTTTAGTTGTTCAGAGTCACAAAAATCAAAAAATTTAAAAAATCCGTTTGACGTTTTTTTTTTTAGCTAAAAACTGTTTCATTTCGATATTATAATAGAAAATAATTGGACAATAATAAATAAGTTTGTATAAAAGTTGTTTTAAGTTATAAAAAATAATTTTTAATGTACAAAATCTTTCATAACATTAAATTTACTTAAAAAAAATAATTTTACCAACAAAAGAAGACCTAGAAACAACAGGCAGCTTAGGGAAGCCCAGGCCATCTCAAAATCGAAATTATAAGAAAAATTATAATTTTAATGTAAAAATTAATTAACTAATTAATTTACTAAAATTAACTCATTTACGCCGGGGCGGAGAGTTTTGGAAATGAGCAAAAATAAGAATATTCCCTTATAGATAAGTGGCTAAAAAATTCATCCCTATGGTAAAATTTCACGCTCTTTCAGAATCTGACATTAGTTTTGACCTACAACCCTTAAATATACCCTAAAAAGGGGGATTGAAAGAGGTAGATCAGGTATTATAAGAAAAATTTTGAAAAACCAATGAAAAAGTATCAAACTTTATTGAAAAATGTTTAAACATAATATTTTTTACTTAAATTTAAGTAAACTTTGTATACATTGTGGTCCTATTTACAACCCATAAAATGTGCCACGTGGATAAGGGTATAACTTTTTATAATTAAAATTATATTCTAAAGTAATATTGGCTGCTAATTTCAAATTCAACATCAGTTTTTTGCAAAAATTTTAATTGTTGATACACCCTCTAAAATAGGGGTGAACGGGGTAAAGCAGCCATATTAGGGTTATGCTTTACGGCAAATTTGTCAAAGTCACCCCTATTTTAGAGAATGCTTCAAAGTTTTAGCACAAAACTAATGTTGAATTTGAAATTAGCAGCCAATTTATTTTACTTGAGAATATAATTTTAATTATAAACAATAAGTTTTATTTTAATATTTTTGTAACTATCTTTATCCACATGGCACATTTTAAGGGCTGTAAATAGGACCAAAATGAATGAGACCACAATGTACACAAAGTTTACTTAAATTTACATAAAAAATATTATGTTCAAGCATTTTTCAATAAAATTTGATACTTTTTTCATTGATTTTTCCAAACTTTTCTTATATCACCTGATCTGCCTCTTTGAACACCTCTTTTTAGGGTATATTTAAGGGTTGTAGGTCAAAACTAATGTAATATTCTGAAAGAGCGTGAAATTTTACCATAGGGCATTTTTTTAAGTTTTCTACCCTCACCGGTAAGCTCAACCTTTTTACTTGAGCAATCATAATGGTATTAAAACTAACTTTTTTTCTAGTAATACCTGATTTTTTTCATAAATAATAAGAGTTCTAATTTTTTAGCTTTCACAATTTTTCTGATTTTATCTAACATTTGGGAAAAATTTCTAAAAATTTTTGCCATCAAAAAGTAAATGAACACTGTTATTTATTTATTTTTTTGACCTAATACTAATTTTTTTAAACGAGAATTATTATACTACAAAATTTGGTATCACTTTATTTGAATTTAATAATAAAATTTTGACGTAAAAAAATTAAAAATAATATATCTTTTTCTCTTCAAATGTAATACCTCATTATTTTTCAAAAAAGTCCCAGTTTTTGAAATTCGGTGGTCTTGATTTCCCGAATCTGCTACCTAAATTTGCAAAAATTTTGGTATCAAGATTGTTTCCGTAAAATTTTTCTGTTTTGATGTATAAATACCTAAATTTTTTCATGGAAATTTGAAATGACATCGACAATTATCACCAATTATCACCAATTATCGACAATTATTTTTAGTTTTTTGTACATTTTTATATTTGAGTAAATAGATTTTCACTCATTAATATAATTTGGCATCGTTTTTTATAACGAAAATTTGGTGAAGTATAACTTTTCGAAAATCGCTAGAATTTTTATCCTAGGCCGCAAAAATAAAGAATGGCCCAGATCGCACGTGAATTGCAAACATTGGCAAACTGCGATCTGGAACATTCTTTTTTTACGGCTGAGGTCAAAACATAATTTTTCTTCGTCAGTGGCTAGGAAACACGTATTTTCGAATAACGCTGCGGTCGGGAAATACGTGTTTTTTGGCTACTGACAAGAAAAACCACCTTCGGTTCGCTTTAAGAGGGGATTGTTATTCGGTTTGGAAAAAAATACTATTTTTTGAACATTTATTGTGACTAAAGTATTGTTTATTTTTAAAAAAATGTTGTTTTATTACAATTATTAATCCTTAATATTTAAAAAATAAAAACTTATTAGTCCATTTTGTTTCACAGTGGCGGCGACAGAGGGCATATTCAAAAGGTCCAATTTTTGCTTGCGGAACATATTCTGGGCTTCCTATAATTTAAAAATTAAAAATGTTTGATAGAATTTCTTTATTAATGCTTTGGCTATGGCACGAACCATATTTGACTATGAGAAAATCCACCAAAAGATTGTACTTAAGGTCTTACGTACGTCAGGATTTTTACCTATCGGCATCTTTGTCTTACACATGTATAAAAGTATGGATTGCAACTTCAAATAAATAAAAAAGTTTTTTCAATAATACTTAATTATTACTATTCAAAGCTTAAAAATAAATTTTAATAACTTAATTTTGACATTAAATAAATTATTTAGTATTTAAACAATATTTTTTAATTATATTTATAAAGAAAATAAATAAATAAAAAAATATAATAAATGACGGTCGATTGTAAATTTTAAGGTCTCTTTTTATTTTTTAGGACATTATTTATCAACTCATTAAAAAAAATATTTTTGTATTTTAAATGCTTTTTTTTCATTTTTTTAAATTCCCCATAACAGCCTGTGTTAATTTTTTTTTTGTTTATTTATTTACTCAAAAACTGTGCGGTCAATTATTTAAAAAAAAAATACGTGTAAAATTAATTTATATTTACTTTACTTTCTCCAAGCTTTAGCTTTTTTTTTTGCATTTTACCTCGGACGTACGTAAGACCTTAAAATAATCAACCTTTTGAAAAAAAAAAAAATTCAACGCACACCTTGTAATACGTTTTTTTGGGTTCTTTGGATTATATTCAGTCATGAAAAAGCGACGAATAAAAAAAATGTTGCGTGATAAAATAGTTAATTTGAGTTGGAAGGCTCAAAATCAAGTTTTTGCTATATTTAAAAAAACAAATTTTTGAAACTTTTTTTATTATAAATTAAAATCATTGTAAATGATAAATTTATGTTTTTCACTTGTATTGTACTTAAAATTTACTAAAGAACAAAAATTTTTATAAAAAAAGGATAAAAGATTTTAATTATTAGCGTCTTAAACTGGTCTTAAAGCAGCTAAAAAGTTAAAACAACGTTTATAAAGATAATAAACGTTAATAAAGATTACTTATTTAGCTTTTGAAACTTTTTTTACGATTGAAATTTCAAACTGAATTCTTCATTAAAATAACTTAACCATTCAAAACATTCAAACCATAAAATAGTTTAGTCACAGAAGTTGATTCCCCTGACCAATTTGTCTACAACTTGATGAAAGGCAGCGGATACTCATTTATATTTTTATCAATAGGCTTCAATATCAATTTGTATTATTTACTGATTATTATTTCGTTCTAGTAGGTAAAATATTTACAAAAAATTTTGATGGTTATGCTTTTAGAGAGCTCTAGATCAAAAAATAGCAGCCTCCAAAACCTCATTTTTTACAAATTTTGGACTTCCCGTCAATTCACGTGACGAATTAAAAATCTGACCGAAAATTTGTAGTCCTCGGCAAACATAAGATTATTATTATTTTACATAAGAATTTTACACAACAGCGAAATAATAAAGTATTTTCTGATTAATTTTGATTAAGGTGGCTAATTAGGGTGACATCAGAGGGGCGCCTAACTAATTAATTCAATTTTATTATAAACAATATCAACTCCCATAAGAACGCATGTTACCTAACCTTGAAAATTTTCAGTTACTTATTTCTTTCTTAATTAATCGAGAACCTGGATATTGTTTGGAATCAATGGATTTGTTTTTTAATTATCTTCATCTCCAGTAAATTTCATATTATTCGTTTTTTATAAACTGCATGAGCCACCTTAATTTAGTATATTAAAAAAATGAAATATTTTAATATATAAATTTAAATTTTCGCCGGTGGTCCGCGTCACATTAAGACGGTATTTGTTTTAGTAAGGCTGGTTCTACAGACCTCCGTAAACGCATAAACGCAGCCGCAACGCAATGCTCACAAACCAAAATCAAGTTGTGCACATGCGTGTTGTGTTGTACGCATTGCGTTGCGGCTACGGTTTGCGTTTACGGAGGTCTGTAGAACCAGCCTAAGGCTAGTTCCACAAACCTCCGTAAGCGCAGAAACGGAGCCGCAACGGAATGCGCACAGCACAATACGCATGTGCACAAACGAAAATCGAGCTGTGCGCATTGCGTTGCGGTTCCGTTTCTGCGCTTACGGAGGTTTGTGGAACTAGCCTAAGGGTGATTCTACAGACCTCCGTAAATGCAAAAACGCAGCCACAACGCAATGCGCACAACACAACTCGCATGTGCACAAACGAATATCGTGTTGTGCGCATTGCATTGCGGCTGCGTTTTTGCGCTTACAGAGGTTTGTGGAACTAGCCTAAGGCAGTGCTGGTAAAATCAGAGAGCACGGTTTTTTTGATTATTTTCTATGACTAAATATACAAATAACGCCTCTCTCGTGTAAAATCATCAGTGATTGCGCGAAATTCAAATAATAAAAAATAAAAATAAGTATTTTATTAAAAATAATTAATAAAAATAGAATAAAGACAGTTTTTAATTAATAAAAAATAAGTATAAAGTACTTTGGTATAAAATAGTTAAAATTTTTTATTAATTGCATGGGTATAGTGATAACGGGCAAATATTATGCACTGAGAGGTTAGAAATAAAGATAAACAAAGAATATATTGTTTTTGTTGTTAAGCAATAAGCTAATTAATTAAATAAATTATATATGAAAAGTGAAGTTTATGATTATAGTTTTAAAAAATTAATTATTCATTCATGCAATAATCTCCAAAACTGTGTAGGTTGCATAAAACAATCAGTTTAAAAATAATGAAGAAAGCAGCTAAAAAGTAAATTATAAATTAAATTTTGATAAGTGTTTGTTAAAAGATAAAAAATTAAATTTTATCTATAGAGATAAAGTTGAATCATCATTATATCAGAAAAAAGAATGAGTGAAATTACAAACGCTACAAGACATCCATTTGTGGTTAATCTATTTGCATTCTTCCAAACTGAGGTGAATTGAAAGTTTATTTTTTGCCTCTTACTTTATTAATTAGAAATATATTTTTAAAAAACCTTGTTTTTAGGCACACGTTTGTTTTGTCATGGAATTCGCTACCAGGAGATGATTTAAAGACGCTTGTTCATGCAGATGTATTTGGTTAACCAAGAGCTATTTTTTATGCTGCATGCGTTGTATTAGGTTTACAGTGGTGCAGTTAACTGAAAGTAAAATAATTTACAGATAAAATCTTGCAAACTGTTTTTTAAAATCAAATTATTTGTACAATTATTCATTCATACAGAGACTCGAAGATTGATAAGTTACTACTGCATACAGAAGGTTATTTAAAGATAGCTGATTTTGGTGTTCGTAAAGAAGGTATTGGCTTTGGAGATAGAAGTGGAACTTTTTGTCGAACTCCAGAATTTTTAGCACCAGAAATACAGAGACTCGAAGCTTGACAACTTACTACTGGATACAGAGGGTTATGTAAAGATAGCTGATTTTGGTGTTCGTAAAGAAGGTATTGGCTTTGGAGATAGAAGTGGAACTTTTTGTCGAACTCCAGAATTTTTAGCACCAGAAATACAGAGACTCGAAGCTTGACAACTTACTACTGGATACAGAGGGTTATGTAAAGATAGCTGATTTTGGTGTTCGTAAAGAAGGTATTGGCTTTGGAGGTAGAAGTGGAACTTTTTGTCGAACTCCAGAATTTTTAGCACCAGAAATACAGAGACTCGAAGCTTGACAACTTACTACTGGATACAGAGGGTTATGTAAAGATAGCTGATTTTGGTGTTCGTAAAGAAGGTATTGGCTTTGGAGGTAGAAGTGGAACTTTTTGTCGAACTCCAGAATTTTTAGCACCAGAAATACAGAGACTCGAAGCTTGACAACTTACTACTGGATACAGAGGGTTATGTAAAGATAGCTGATTTTGGTGTTCGTAAAGAAGGTATTGGCTTTGGAGATAGAAGTGGAACTTTTTAACGAACTCCAGAATTTTTAGCACCAGAAGTACAGAGACTCAAAGCATGACAACTTACTACTGAATACAGAGGGTTATGTAAAGATAGCTGATTTTGGTGTTCCTAATGAAGGTATTGGCTTTGGAGATAGAAGTGGAACTTTTTGTCGAACTCCAGAATTTTTAGCACCAGAAATACAGAGACTCGAAGCTTGACAACTTACTACTGAATACAGAGGGTTATGTAAAGATAGCTGATTTTGGTGTTCGTAATGAAGGTATTGGCTTTGGAGATAGAAGTGGAACTTTTTGTCGAACTCCAGAATTTTTAGCTTGGGATGATTTATCACTAAGGAGGGTGAAACCACCTTTTGTACCAGTAATTGTAAGTTTTTTCAAAAATTTTATTAAAGCTTAATTAAATCAGAAATATTAAAAAAAAAACATTTAAATTTTCTAGCATTTAGTGGAAGATGTTTGTAATTTCGAGGAAGAATTCAACATCGGAATAAAAAAAATTTTTTGTATATTAATCAAAATTTGATCATAATTATCTCATAAAAAAGTGACGCTTTTTACTACACAAGAAATTATTCTTAAATTTAATTGTTTTTTTAGTGCTGTTCTTTGATATTTTATTATTTTCCAGAAAAAGTAGAGCTGTATTTATGTAAAGCTTGTTACAAAATATATATATGAAGGCTTATTCATTCATTTTTCTGATAATTATTTTCTTCCTGCATTTTATATACGTTAATATCTCTGTTAAATTTTTGTGAGCAAAAGTTTTAAATTAATATACATACATATTAGGTTTATATGAAAAAAAATTAGACTTAATAACAATGAGAGTTTTTATTGAAATTATAAATTTTGATTTTCAAATATAGCTACATAGATTAATTAATAAAATATACGTTGTTAAATAATATCTACTCTGTTAATATATAATTTTTTTATTCTTGAATAATAAAAATAATCTTTTTTGTTGGAATGCAAATATTTAAAAATATCGATATATTTTTTTAGTATACTTTAGCATTAATGTCATCATGCATATTATTTATATTAAATAAAAGATTTCAAAAAAATAAAAATATAACAAAAAAAAAAAGGAATCGGAGTAATTGAAAACAAAATAGTACATGCACTGTCCTGGAACTAATTGTGGTTAATCTTTAGCTTATTGAAAGGAAAAGAGATGAACAATTCTTGAGAAAAGAAATGAGCAATTATTTTTTCATTGTTAGCAATAAATTTATATATGTAGAAAAAAAAATTTTTTCTGGTCTGCGTCGAGAAAGTACGTATTTCCCGGACGCTACGCGTCCGAAAAATACGTGTTTTCTCGCCACAGACACAGAAAAATGTTATACGAGCCTTGTCCATAAATAAGGAAGGACCCAAATCGCAGTTTACCATCCTCGGCTTCGCCTCGGAAGGTAATTTACCTGCGATTTGGGCCATTCTTTACTTTTCTGGACTCGAGCCGTAAATATACTATTTAATGTATATGGCATTATAAAGTAGAATAATGTGTGTAGGATAGTCTTTCATTAGGCGCGCTAATGAAAAAAATTTTTTATTTTTAACAATTTTTTAGGGAGGACTAGAAAATTATATTTCATGAGTCTCAACGCATTTTTCAAATATACACAAAATGTATATTTGAAAGCAAAGTTTTATAAATATTATTTTTTAATTACACAAAGATAAAATTTTAAAATTGAATACAATAAATATAAAATATTGCATAGAAATTTATGTTTAAATTGAACATTATTTGACCGAATGGACCAGAAACTGAAAAACAATTTATTATAGAAGTTTTTTAAATCTATTTAACACTGAACATAAGTATTATTTAATCGGGCTGACATTTATTCCATATCATTTTCGCGGTTATCTTCTTGTATAACTTCTAAAAAACGGTCGTTCAGTTGCCTGAATTTGCGATGCATTTCGACGGTTGGTTGAAATCTTGTGCAGTTACCGCATAATTTCATATGTTCTGCTGCCACCATTATACTGTCAGTGGTTGTTGTGTATAAACCATTCCTCAATGGGGTTTTAACTCTTTTTTCTGTACTCCAAACTCTTTCTGGTTCCACATTACTGTGGGGTGTTACAAGAATGTTTAATACAAATGAGGCTAAATTTCTTAAAGGAAAATTTAAGTCCTCCTCAAAATAGTATATTCTGAACCAGAACTCGCAAATATCTAATTCAGGATTCATAATTTCTTGTGGGAAATTTCTGAATATTAATGAGTGCCATTCGTTGACTACATTGTCCAATTCATTATCATTTTCTATTAAATGCCTAAAAAATCCAGTTAAATTATTAATGCATTCCATGTTATTTTCATGGAAAACTGGCGATAATGCATTTATTGGGCATAAAGCATCTAAATAATTAAAAAAGTGGTTTTCCAAACCAAAAAATCTTTGTTTTATTTGGACACATAACACTCGTAAAAACTGTAAGCAATTGTTTCTCACAGCAAATTTTTCATCTGCTGTAAATTGTCGGTTATTAGCCGCATTCAATAAATTGTTTGCTGCATTACCTAAATTAATAGTGTGTAATGGCTTAAGATGTTCAATTGTTAAGGGATCAATAGTTGAAGGGTGGTTTGCTAGTACATAATTGGCATTTAAAAATAAACCAGCAACCATTCTGAAAAATTCTAATAATTTACTTTTAATTTTATGCAAAACTATAGATTTTTTTTGAAAAAATTTATTAACATTGTTAATGATTGGAAGAATGAAGTTTAAAAATAGTACATAACACTTATTACTCTCAGAATTTAAAAACATTGAAATAGTGTCTGCATTTGGAAGACCTTCTATATCAGCATCCCTAAAATACGCTAACAGAACATCGTATTGTTCTACAATACGGCTAATGGAATTTCCGAAAGAGAGCCAACGAGTTTTAACTGGCTTTAACATTTTATTGACATCAGCATTTAAATCTACCTGATATCTTATTAGGTTGTGAGTTCTTCTATATGAATGGCAAAAGAATACATTCAAATCACTAACAAATTTTGAGATCTCTGGAGGTAATCGTTTCATACTGTACTGAGCGCACAAGTGCATTGAATGACTAGGGCACTTAACTATTGTAATATTTGGAAAATCACGCCTAAAACGTGCTGCAACTGAATCATTTGGGGCCATCATTGTAGAACCTCCATCAGATCCAAATGCTGAAATATTTTGTAATCTTACATTATATTGTAAGAATGAATCTCGAACTAATGCATACAATCTTTCTGAGTTAACTCCCTCAGCTTCATAGTCATAATCATCCAAAGTTTCTAAAACCTCCCACAAAGCCGTTACTATTCTTCGGTTTTCAAAATCAATGTACCTAACAACTATACAACATAAGTTTTTCAAAGTTATGTCCGTCTTTTCATCTATCTCCACTGAAAATCTGCTATTGTTTAAGCAACGAGCCAAATTTTCCTTATAGCTACTTGCAATAACTTCTTGCAGTACTATGGGAACGGTTTTTCGTCCTAACCGCATACGTTCCCATATTATTGAAGCATCTTCATCAGCTGCTATTTCTTTAAGAACTGGTATTAAATGTTCAGCCAACATGAATGATAAGCTATGTTCCGCAAAAACAGCGCATATTTTCATGTTGGCCCATGCAATTTTTCTTTGGATAATAGCATTCCGGTTATATTGATAAGCAAATTCCTCTCCAAAAACTCTAATTTCAGAATTGGTATGATTAGTAGAGTCATAGTGCCTTCTCACAGTAAAGTGGTTGGCAATAAATATATTAAAAACAGGACAAATTATGCACCGAGCTCTAAATCGATCATTGTCAACCGGTCTTAGCCATCTTTCAAAACGTGGATCTTCTTCCCACTGAACTCTATACATTGTTCTGTGATGCTTAATTTATTCTTCAAAAAAGCTAATCTGGATTTTTAAAAATATATTTTTAGATACTATTATGAAAAAGTAAATAAATAATTAAAAAGAGCAAACTATTTGTTTCGAAAAATAGCTATTTTTCAAACAAGGGACACAATATTGGTTTTGGCTTTGCATGCAGTTGTATGCATGAGCGAGCGTATTGAGCAAGTGCTGATACCATGCAAAAGTCAAACACTACATTTTTTATTAATATTTACAACATAGTTTTGCATATAATGGGCAAAAAGCAGTCTCCGCCGGGCTAAAAATAGGCTTAAATATAACAGAAAATTTAGAAGGAGAAATAACTAAATAATCATTTTTTTTAGCTTACAGATCTTAATTTATGATACGGTTTCTCGATAAAGTGAAAAAATTCTAACTTAAATAAATAAGTTTAATTAATAATAAATTATTAAGAAGAATTTTTACTGTGATAAAAAAATTGTCTACTTTATTTAAAATGCCTCCAGTTGATAATTAAGCTCAAAAACTTAATTGTAATTAAATAAAATAACTTTTTTATAATGTAGTCTTGAAAAAAAGTATGTTTAATCAGTTTTGAGAACACTTTTACCAGATTGCGAAGCGTACTCTGATTTGAATGAAAATTTTTTTAAAAGATTAAAAGAATAATCTATATCGCCCTTTCTGTAATAGATAAACAGTCAGTATATGAAATCAAGTCTATCTTAAAAAGTTTTATAGTGTACTTGGGAATTAATCACGATTAATTGTCAAAAATTCCCAACTGCACTAAGATAGACTAGATTTAATATCGACTTTTTATCAAATGCAGAAAGGGCTTTGGTTATGTTATGCCCAAACTATGTATTAATAATAAGATCTGTTTCATTTTAGATTTTGTATAAAATATTTCATTTAAAATACACTAATTTTTGCACTAGCACTATGAATGAACTTTTACAACCTTGCAGTTTAATGCACTATATTAGTTACAATTTTTATAGTGCACCAATTTGCGATAAAGCTTTTACACCTTTGAAGTTTAATAATCTATATTAGTTTTTGGTTTTTTGCATTGTAGAAATTTTTATTTAAAATTATACACTTATTTAAATTACTTTAATCACATTGATAAATTTATAATATCATAGAATCATGGCAGATGTTTGTATATATTTTTAGAAATTTCAAAAAAATGTTAATTTTCAATTCCTACATTTATAAGAATAAAAATGGACAAAAATAAATTATTTTTATTCCAAACTATGTTTATAAATAATTATAGTTACATTTTCTAACTTTTTTAAATATAATTAAACAAATGAAATTTGCTCCTTTTATTTATTTTGACTCTATTTACCATATATAAAACAGTGAATCTTGTACATACCTTTTATTAAGAATTTTCGATAAAATAACAGCAAACACTGACAAATGCAATATAATTTAAATTAAACAAAATTATCTTTATTAATTAAAAAAAACCAGCAAACAAAACGAAGAACAATCATGTAGTCAATTGTTACGAGGCCATTAAATTTAGCAGGTTATAAATAACAATAAACAACAAGCTTTTTAAGCTCGGGATTTTTAAATTTTAAAATAGGTATATGCATAAATGCATAAAAAAAATTATTCATGTAAATTAAAGAAAAAGGTTCAATTAGCGATTAAATGAGCATTTATTAAAAAATTTGTTTAATTATATAAAGAACAATAATTTTTTAAACTCAGGATTTTTAAATTTTAAAATAGGTATATAAATCATAAAAAAATGAATACATTTTAATTAAATAAAAAGATACAAATAGAGATAAAATAAGTATTTATTAAAACATATTGTTTAATAAAATAATTTTACAACAAATAAAAATATACTGTAATAAATTAGCAATAATTACAATTAAATAATGATTTAGGTGAAAAATGAATACACATAAAATTATACTAAGCAAAAGTATATTTCTTATACATTATCAGATAATATAATTTAAAAAAAATATTATTCCTTAAAAAACAAATGTGTTACATATAAAACTTACAAAATTAAATTTTATGCAACACTTTGTAGGTAAAAAATCATTGCCGTATTATTTTAATCGTTATTTAAAAACGAATATGGAATTTTTAAGATTAGAGTTCCTGCGCCTGAAAAATACTTTCAATTAATACCTAATTTTGCTCGCTGAAACCAAAGAAAAAATTTGCCGAAATAAAAGAGTAACCGAGAAATTTCCCCCTTTTATGCAGAAGGAAACTTGTGCAATGGTTTTTGCTGCAAAACCTTTATTATTATATGCCTTATCCAAAATTAAACATAAAAAATTTTCCCCCGACCACTATAACTCCTTTTGGTTACTAAAGAACGATGTTAAAAAAGGACTTTCTTTGTTAAGAAAAGATTGAAAAATAAAATGTAATGGATAGTTTTTACCCATTTTCACCTCCTGGTAGTGGTCAATAATTTATGTAAGGGTCAAAATTCGATATAGCATCTATAAATACAATTGTATACAAAAAATGAACCTTGCATTATATTTTTTCAATTTTTTCTTACTTTGATGGCTATTCCATCCTCTATAAATAGCTCTAATATTTCACTTTTGCTACATAATCAAATAAACCCAATGAAAAAGATTTTTTGCCATAATATGATATTTAAAGGTTTATATTATTAGGTTAAAAAAGCAACATATATAAACCTTTATATTAGAGATATTTAGTAAGGTGTAAAAGATTATAAAATTGATTTGATTGAAATAGGATTAGATCCCCCTAAAGTATTTGAGCCGTTCTATCTGCAACCCGGGTAACTTTATAAATTTTAAAAATAAATTCAATAATGTATCAACGTAATTTTGATTGCACGAACTCCTAAAAAGTCTAAAGCTTAAGAAAAAAGAAAAAAATTTACAATTTTTAATTAGCTGAAGTATTGCAATATTTTCAAGTAATGGTGAATTTTTCGCAACATCTTAATGAAATGTTGAAAATATCAATAGTAAATTATTTAAAAATGCAAGGTAATTTTTTTCCTTTAAATAAGCTAAATATTAAACAGAATATTTAGTTCCAGGACAGTGCATGTACTATTTTGTTTTCAATTACTCCGATTCCTTTTTTTTTTTGTTATATTTTTATTTTTTTGAAATCTTTTATTTAATATAAATAATATGCATGATGACATTAATGCTAAAGTATACTAAAAAAATATATCGATATTTTTAAATATTTGCATTCCAACAAAAAAGATTATTTTTATTATTCAAGAATAAAAAAATTATATATTAACAGAGTAGATATTATTTAACAACGTATATTTTATTAATTAATCTATGTAGCTATATTTGAAAATCAAAATTTATAATTTCAATAAAAACTCTCATTGTTATTAAGTCTAATTTTTTTTCATATAAACCTAATATGTATGTATATTAATTTAAAACTTTTGCTCACAAAAATTTAACAGAGATATTAACGTATATAAAATGCAGGAAGAAAATAATTATCAGAAAAATGAATGAATAAGCCTTCATATATATATTTTGTAACAAGCTTTACATAAATACAGCTCTACTTTTTCTGGAAAATAATAAAATATCAAAGAACAGCACTAAAAAAACAATTAAATTTAAGAATAATTTCTTGTGTAGTAAAAAGCGTCACTTTTTTATGAGATAATTATGATCAAATTTTGATTAATATACAAAAAATTTTTTTTATTCCGATGTTGAATTCTTCCTCGAAATTACAAACATCTTCCACTAAATGCTAGAAAATTTAAATGTTTTTTTTTTAATATTTCTGATTTAATTAAGCTTTAATAAAATTTTTGAAAAAACTTACAATTACTGGTACAAAAGGTGGTTTCACCCTCCTTAGTGATAAATCATCCCAAGCTAAAAATTCTGGAGTTCGACAAAAAGTTCCACTTCTATCTCCAAAGCCAATACCTTCATAACGAACACCAAAATCAGCTATCTTTACATAACCCTCTGTATTCAGTAGTAAGTTGTCAAGCTTCGAGTCTCTGTATTTCTGGTGCTAAAAATTCTGGAGTTCGACAAAAAGTTCCACTTCTATCTCCAAAGCCAATACCTTCATTAGGAACACCAAAATCAGCTATCTTTACATAACCCTCTGTATTCAGTAGTAAGTTGTCATGCTTTGAGTCTCTGTACTTCTGGTGCTAAAAATTCTGGAGTTCGTTAAAAAGTTCCACTTCTATCTCCAAAGCCAATACCTTCTTTACGAACACCAAAATCAGCTATCTTTACATAACCCTCTGTATCCAGTAGTAAGTTGTCAAGCTTCGAGTCTCTGTATTTCTGGTGCTAAAAATTCTGGAGTTCGACAAAAAGTTCCACTTCTACCTCCAAAGCCAATACCTTCTTTACGAACACCAAAATCAGCTATCTTTACATAACCCTCTGTATCCAGTAGTAAGTTGTCAAGCTTCGAGTCTCTGTATTTCTGGTGCTAAAAATTCTGGAGTTCGACAAAAAGTTCCACTTCTACCTCCAAAGCCAATACCTTCTTTACGAACACCAAAATCAGCTATCTTTACATAACCCTCTGTATCCAGTAGTAAGTTGTCAAGCTTCGAGTCTCTGTATTTCTGGTGCTAAAAATTCTGGAGTTCGACAAAAAGTTCCACTTCTATCTCCAAAGCCAATACCTTCTTTACGAACACCAAAATCAGCTATCTTTAAATAACCTTCTGTATGCAGTAGTAACTTATCAATCTTCGAGTCTCTGTATGAATGAATAATTGTACAAATAATTTGATTTTAAAAAACAGTTTGCAAGATTTTATCTGTAAATTATTTTACTTTCAGTTAACTGCACCACTGTAAACCTAATACAACGCATGCAGCATAAAAAATAGCTCTTGGTTAACCAAATACATCTGCATGAACAAGCGTCTTTAAATCATCTCCTGGTAGCGAATTCCATGACAAAACAAACGTGTGCCTAAAAACAAGGTTTTTTAAAAATATATTTCTAATTAATAAAGTAAGAGGCAAAAAATAAACTTTCAATTCACCTCAGTTTGGAAGAATGCAAATAGATTAACCACAAATGGATGTCTTGTAGCGTTTGTAATTTCACTCATTCTTTTTTCTGATATAATGATGATTCAACTTTATCTCTATAGATAAAATTTAATTTTTTATCTTTTAACAAACACTTATCAAAATTTAATTTATAATTTACTTTTTAGCTGCTTTCTTCATTATTTTTAAACTGATTGTTTTATGCAACCTACACAGTTTTGGAGATTATTGCATGAATGAATAATTAATTTTTTAAAACTATAATCATAAACTTCACTTTTCATATATAATTTATTTAATTAATTAGCTTATTGCTTAACAACAAAAACAATATATTCTTTGTTTATCTTTATTTCTAACCTCTCAGTGCATAATATTTGCCCGTTATCACTATACCCATGCAATTAATAAAAAATTTTAACTATTTTATACCAAAGTACTTTATACTTATTTTTTATTAATTAAAAACTGTCTTTATTCTATTTTTATTAATTATTTTTAATAAAATACTTATTTTTATTTTTTATTATTTGAATTTCGCGCAATCACTGATGATTTTACACGAGAGAGGCGTTATTTGTATATTTAGTCATAGAAAATAATCAAAAAAACCGTGCTCTCTGATTTTACCAGCACTGGCCTAAGGCTGATTCTACAAACACCGTAAATGAGGGCCGGAACCGCAAGCGCAGCAACACAAGTTTTCTAGTGTAACTCGTGTACAGAATATCCGAAGCAGTTATTTGATTGGTTTCATAACGTGGATCTAAAGAGGAAGCGGATACTGTAGAAGAGCGCACAAATTCAAAAATTTTAATTGAGCAAAATAAAAAAAATTAATACAA
The DNA here is from genome assembly GCA_022575985.1 of Anagrus nilaparvatae. Lineage (NCBI taxonomy): Eukaryota > Metazoa > Arthropoda > Insecta > Hymenoptera > Mymaridae > Anagrus > Anagrus nilaparvatae. The sequence continues at coordinate 22,916,114 of JAKSXM010000247.1, read as the reverse complement.
AATATTAAAATATAATTAAAAAAAATAAAATCATACAAAAAAATGTCTTATAATTTAATTTCAAAATAAAAAACAAAATTTTATGTGTTTTATTTATAAATTTTATTTTATTTAGGTAAAAATCCTGACGTACGTAAGACCTTAAATGTTATTATAAATTTTTTTATGTATAATAATACATGCTTTCTTATATTTTTTTTACAAATTTATGTACAAAATTAAAAGTAAATGTAAAAAGCAACTTCCTTATATTAACAAAAAAATTAGTAATGTTTCGAAAAATTAGTAAAGTTTCAAAAAAATTTGTAAATAATCGAAAAAAATCTTAAATTTACTAAATTTAGTATATTATCGAAAAATTCGAGAATTATCGATTTTTTTTTGTGGATTCATAAGAAAAATTGATAATTTACAATTTTTTTCTCGAAAATTTACAAAAAATAGTCGTAAATTTTTACGAAAAATAATTGTGAATTTGTCACTTTTTTGTAAATGCACAAAAAAATCGAGAATTCTCGAATTTTTCGATAATATACTAAATTTAGTAAATTTACGATTTTTTTCGAATATTTACAAATTGTTTTGAAAAATTACTAATTTTTCGAAAATTTTCTAATTTTTTTGTTAATATAAGGAAATTACTTTTTACAGTGTATAAGTAAATTTAAAAGTAACAAAAAAAAATTAGTATTTACATTCAATGCAGATATTCGAAAAAAATATTTGTTTAGTGAAATTTAGTGTAATTATCTAACTTTATGTTTTGAATAGTTAATTAAAAATTTTACATTCGGTTTTTATATTTTAAGTTTTTTTAGTCGATAATTTTGAGCTACTGCTGAATAAATTGAAAAAATAACTCAACGATATAATATAACTGCGATATTCATATATCCAAACGACTTGTTTCTTTATGCCCTAGTATCTTAATCATTCTTTATAAAATTATAAATTAATGTTTGATTTTTTATTTTGAATGAGTATAATGGGGTGTTTCTTATTTCCCAAATTGACAGTAGATAAAAGTGCTATCACGAATACGAAACTCCAAGTCATAAAATTATTCTATAATTCTATTATTTTATATTAGATAATATTATTCTAGATTTAGTAAAATAATACTATCATCTTCATAATTATAATAAAATTAAGGGTACATGGCGTATATTTTGTTTCAATTGATAAACAAGGAACAACTTATATTTTATTTAAATTAATACAGTAAAATAAAAACTTGAATAAAAAACGCGTTTTGTCTAAGTTATGACTTTTCAAAATTACAAACATTTGTATAGATAATATTTTTATTATTATATAGTACATAATTATTTTGTTTTTAAAAATATAGAATAAAAAATTAAAAAATAATTTTATCAATGAAAAAATAAAATAATAAAAAAAAAATTAAATTTTAATTATTACTAATCATATTATTTATTTTTAAAGATTTATAAATTTTTTGAAAATCAAGCGCCTTATATTGCAAGTTTCCGATTCCTGTTTAGCTCCAACACGTGCGATTCTTCTGTAGTTAGGCTGGTTCCACAAACCTCCGTAAACGCAAAAATTTAGCCGCAACGCAATGCGCACAACACAACACGCATGTGCAAAACACGATTTTGGTTTGTGCGCATTGCGTTGCGGCTGCGATTTTGCGTTTACGGAGGTTTGTGGAACCAGCCTTACACTAGAGTTTTCGTCTCTGCGCATTGCGTTGCAGTTGCGATCACCATTTACGGCGTTTGTAGAGTCAGCCTAAGATTGACTTGCCGGCTTATCGGCTCGGCATCCTCGTCAAGTTATTTACCTTGCGTCCAATCCCGACAACTCGTCAGATTCGATTCTGGCAAATGCAATTAATACCTTGTAAAGCAATATCTATTTGTTCAAGGCAAAAGGATTTGGCTTTCAATGCAGTTGACAGTATTGAAAGTGAAATTTTCTAAATTTTTTTTCCGTTTTCAATACATAGTTTTTCATTAAAAGCGAAAAAAATATCACCCGAAAGTAGATGTTTTTTGCAGCGTATAATGAAAATAGATATTACGTGACTATTAGAATAATTTTTGAAAAAATAAAATATTTAATTAAATTAAATATATTATTTTTGGACTTTAATGTTTGACCGGTTGATCCAGAATCCGTATAATTGAGTTCCGCATAATCGAGGTTCTAGTGTAAATAAATAAATAAAAAAATATAGTAGTTTGAATTTTTTCAACAGCCTTCATTTAATTTCAGTCTTGTTTTTAATTTTTTATACTGAATTTTTTCGTTTGATTTTTTAATTACATGGATGCAAAAAACTTTTTTTATATTACATTGTGTATAAATTTGTAAATGAATTTTATAAAATAAATATTTTTTTTATAGGTAATAAAACGAATTTGCATAAGCATTATATGCAAACAAAATCTTAAAAATTAGGTATAAAATTTTAAAATATACTTCAAAGAATCTGTATATTTAAATGTAAAAATAAATAATATAATGGTAAATGAGTTAGGACCTTTGAATCCCTATCAAAAATTTAATATATTGCACAAATCTATACATATTTAATCTTATTAGTTTGCAATTTCTTTTTTTACAGTCCTATTTTTACCAAAAAAGCTATCTAAGAACAGTCCAGAAAATACCATTGCTGCTCCTACCCATTGTCTTAATAATAAGGTATTACCAAACAACAAGACAGATGTTAAAACTGTAAAACATTTTCTCGTTGTCGTGGCAATAGAACATGCCAATGGACCAAATTCTGATACAGTTAAAAATATAAAGTATTGTCCCAAAGCTCCTGTTAGTGACAACATCATAATTTGTTGAAAAGATGTAGGATGTCTTTGTAAAAACCTAATAAAACTAATTAATTCACCCGAGGCTATAATAACTACACCACTAAATAAAATAGACCAAATATTCATATTGAGCATCATGTGGCCAGATTTTGTTTTATGTTCACTTCTCATTTTATCTTGGATTATGCTGGTAAAACCATCCATAATTAATGAGAGTAAAACAAGTATTTGCCCAAATCCTTCTCCTTCGCTTTGTTTTACCGGTGTTTTATCTTTGTACATAAAAAGAATTACACCTGTAACTATTAGCAAAACGCAAACATATTTCTTGAATGAATAATTCTGAAAAATAACAAAAAAATATAATTTTAAATCAATATATGGTGATTCTTAGAAAATGGACTAAATCTTCATTCCTTGAATTACTAGACCTACCTTTCCAACAATAAGAAAGCCAAGAACCATAACTGAAACAGGTTTAGCTGACTTTCCTACTACTTGAGTTGGATAATTTACAAATTGCAAGGCCATATTTGAAGAAACCATTGCCAAAAGATATGTCAAGGCACAGCTACTATAATATAAAGTTTTTGTTGTATCTTCTCCTTGTTTCATTACAGTAATTAGTAAAACTTTTGCAAACAAAGTATTAACAATACACTGCACAAAAACCAATGCAAACATATATGTAAATTTTTCAGCATTATTTCCATCTGTATATTGTCCTCTTGTTATTTTTTCTTGAAGAATCGCAAAATAAGAATAGCAAACAAATATTCCAGCTGTGTAAAACACAAGCTTTAAGGTACTTGGTTGTGTCATTGTGAAGAAATGTTAAACTTTTATGAATTAAATGTTCTAAATAAATTAATAAATTTTGTAGTTTAGAACATCTGTAACATTTTTTTTCTTTAAATGCACAAAATAACTCTTAAACAATTTTTCAAACGAACTCATATAATGAATTAACCACGTCAGCAGATGATTTCAATCACGATTTACAAAAGCAGACTATTTAACAGCAGAATATCAAATGATAAACATACATTTAATATCCTTGACTTCAGCAGTCGTTTCTTATCAGTCCCAAAATGCTTTGAATGAAAAACACGCCACGACAATAATATTATTATTTTCGCTCCTCCTACACAAAAGTTCTATGTTTGCTTACAGGTGGCGTGATCTTCACTAACATAAATTAAAATTGAATTGAAATGAATATATATAACGACTCATATAACGACTGAAAAATACCATAAGATAAAACAAGGCAGAATGACATTTCCTTGTCTATCTTATGTGCTATCTAGGATGCTGCATGTCAAAAACAAACAATTAATTTTGGCAGTTCCGAATTCGGCTGAAAGTTTGAAAGCTCTTGGTGAATTTAGATGGATAAAATGTGCTTATTAAATGTGCTTATTTGTTTAAAATTGTAAACATAATTTTACAAAATGATAGTTTTCTTTCTTAAACTATATGGACTTTTATTTTCAGATATTGATCAGATTTTGTTTCATTGTTGGTTTTTTTATTTTTATTTTTCAAATGTTTATTATTATTTCATCATAATTTCTATTAATTAATTTTCAATTATATATAAATAAAAAAATTATTTTCGAGATACAATTTCAAATATCGTAATGAGTGACATCTGTATTCGCGGTAATTAATAAATACCACGGTGGAATGTCTACCGTGTACTATATCTATATTATTCATATAATTTCAGGTGTATTAGGTGTGTCTACTGTTTTCGTGATGTTTGAGTATTGTTGTTTTGGTAAATAAATAAAATATTTACTAAAAAAAAGTAATTTTTTCTATTGTTTTGTATAAATCAATATAAACAATTTTAAGAAAATTTATTATTTTTTATTTTTTAAAGTTATTTATGTTTTTGTGTATACATATTCTTCAAAAAATGTTAATGTTTATATTTTTCAATTGTACTTGTATCAACTCATAGGGAGTGCCAATATATTTAACAACAATTTATTTTTAAAATATTTGATTTTAAAGTATTTTTTGAATATACTAAAGTAGTAAAAATCTCTATTATTATAATCAAAATTAATATTTTTATTTGTGACAAGTTTATGAGTATGATAAAATTATCTATATTCAAAAAAAAATTTATTTAATATTGTTGGTTTTTTGTAGATTTATTTTAGACTCTCTTGCTCAAAAATGAATTACGGCAAGAAATCTCCGAGTGTTGGTACGCCTTCTGTGTATTCGCATGTTACAACAAGGAGTAGTGCAAATCTTAGATCTTCAAGATCAGTCAAAAGTATAAAAATTCCATGGTATCAAAAACGTCTACTAACTAACTCCGCATTTCTTGATATTCAGAAAGGTGCCTTAGTTACTGGAGTTTACTCATTGGTATAACTTATTAAATCACAGAAACATAAAGTTTTTTTATTAATTTTTTTTTTTTTAGTTTTTAGCAATATTTACATTTTGCACTGCTATTTTCGATGTTTACTGTTTATCACTTGCTGCTCCAGGAGAGAGTCATTATGGATATTTCATAATAAATTACGAATTTGTATATGTTGGAAATCGACATGGTAAAATTTAAAAAAAGCATTTTTAATTTAATTAATTTTGAATTTTAATTTATTTTATCAATAAATTCTAGTGAGGAATATCTTGATAATGTTCGCTCTATTTTCCATACTAGGAGGGATAGCCATTTTTGTAACTTCAGTTATTTTGATAAAAGCTTTAAGAAAAGAATATGAAAAGAAAATGATTCCTTGGCTGTATAGTTTTGCAATTTTTACTGTTTTCAGATTTTTCGCATTTTTATTTTTTAGCATTGTAAATGATTTAATTTTTGGTTACAATATAACTATTTGCTTTTTATGGATTATATTTTCTACATTATCATTATATGGATGGTTGATAGTTTATTCTCTATACATTGAACTAAGCGATTTAACAAGACTTGAAGACCTTGCACACTTAAGAGTAATTATATAAAAATTTTAATATTTATTTGTATTTTTAATTTTAAAAAAAATTTAAATTAATTATTTTTAGATTGGAACTCTGCAATCTTTAAATGCTTCAACTACACATTCTATTGCTGGATCAAGACCAACAACTCCACATAGTACGGTTTCTACAATGCCTGTAAATTAAAATTGAAGGCTATTAAAAACATTAAATCTTGCTTAAAAGATTAATTAATCATTTTATCTTTTTATAAATTAGTAGTTGTACTAAAAAAAAAAAATAAAGTAGATTTTAATGTTTTTTATTTTTATATATAAGTTTTAAAAAAAGGAAAAAACAATTATTATTGATTGTATTAAGATATTTAAGATAAACATTCTAAATGTTTTTTTTTATGAACTATATAAAAATTTCTTTTTTATTTAATGTAAATTTCAAAAATTTTGCATTTAATTGAATGATATTTTTTAAATATTTTATCTAATATATGACAGTTACCAAAACTGAAAGTCTTGCAACGATTCCGTCCATACTTTATACAAAGTATTCTGAAAAATTAGATTTTAATATGATAAAAGAAATTGCGAAATTTAAAGTTTGACAAAGTTAATTATATTTTATACATTAAAATTTACAAAATATAATGTAAGATTTTATTAGTACTAAGATAAACGAATGTATTTAATTTATTAGAAGTTATTGCTGATTAAGTAACTAGTATTTCTTAAGGCATACTTATTCCATCCATTACGTGTGATATAATTATGTATGATAATATTTACACTTATGTATTTTTAGTATATTAATAATTAGATTTGCTTTTTAAATACTAAATAAACAAATATTGCAAGAAATAAATAATTTTTACAAAAACTTGACATGTCAGTTTGTATCAAGGGCGGATTCAAAGGGGGGGCGGTAGGGGCGATCGCCCCTACCGCCCCCCCTGAGATCCAAAAATGTGCATGTTTTTTGTTAATTTTTGTGTTTTTTGAACAATTTTCATGAGATAACATACAAAATTTTGCTTGAGCGCCCCCCCCGAGACTGCTTTCTGGATCCGCCACTGGTTTGTATTTATTATAAACTATTATATCTTAAGCTATTATATATAATACATCCTTATAAGGATGTTAAAGTTGCATTAATGAAAATTTGTATATGGAATTGGATATTTTTACAAAGATAATTTATCTTTGGAATAGTCAGAAAGAATTTGTGAGCAGCTGAATATCTCATTTTTCAATAACTCATCTCTTATAAATTGTTTAAGTTTTTGTAACATTAGTATATTATATTTTTATCCTGGGCCGCAAAAATAAAAAATGACTCAGAGCGCATGTAAATTGCCGTAAATTAAATAGACGAAGAAAAATCGTATACTATCCCGTGTCCAGAAAAGTAAAGAATCTCTCGGTCTCGATCTCGGCTTCGCCTCGGAAGGTAATTTACGTGCGATTTGGGCTATTCTTTACTTTTCTGGACACGAGCCGTAAATATACTATTCTTCGCCAGTAGCGAGAAAACGCGTCTTTTCCGATCGCGCAGCGGCTGGGAAATACGTGCTTTCTGACCGCTGACAAGAAAACATAATTTTTCTTTGTCAGATAGCGAGAAAACCCGTATTTTCGAATCGCGCCGCAGCCGTGAAATACGTGCTTTCTGGCCAATGTCATGTGTACCACATACAAGAAATAGTATATTTACGGCCCTTGTCCAGCCCATCCTCGGCTTCGCCTCGGAACGTGCGATTTGGGGCATTCTTTTTTCTGTCATTCTGTGGATGGTTTAAGGGTCGATTTCATGAAGCGTATTCTTAGTAGATTCTAGGGGCACTAGAGTAGAAATAATTAATTATGACTCAAAATTAATTAAAATTCTCCTGGAACACGATCCATAAAATCGCCTCTGAGCAAAATTTTAATTAAAATTTAGTGATAATTACTAGAGTTCAATCGATTCAACTCTAGAGTCCCCAGAATCTAGTAAGAATACGCTCCATGAAATCGACCCTTTAAAATCTCTGCGAATAATTAGAGACCCTAGATTTTACCCAGGGTAAATAAATATTATTAGCGCCCCCAAACGGAGTCAAAAGGTACCATCTCGCACTGTTTTTATATAAACCACGTGGTACACGGGTGCGTATTTGCGTAAACAATTTTTATAAAAACATGCACAAAACTGTTTCTTTAAAATATAATCGTAAAAATATGAAAGAAAAAATGTAAATTAATTTATGACAGAAACGTGTCAATAATATTTTTTACTTTATTTATAATATTATAATAATAATAAAAATCAATAAATAATGGATATTTTGAAAGCTGAAATTGCTAGAAAACGAAAAGAGTTAGAAGAAAAAAATGTTTTGGTAAGTATTTACATAGTTATAAATTCAGGATAAATAATTTTTACATTCATATATCGTAAAAACAAACTTATTTTCAGGGTAATAATAAAAAATTCTTCAAAAGAGGAGACCTACTTGCAAAAGAACAAGAAACACATGCGGCAGCAAGTTCTTCACATAGTGTTACAAGCAGTAACGATGGCAATGAAATGGGAAATTCATTGTTACAAGAAAATTCTCAACAATCTATTTTACCTAGATTAGAAGTTGTTAGAAAATTACGAGAAAGGGGTCATCCAATTTTGTTGTTTGCAGAATCAGAACTTGATGCTTTTAAAAGGTTAAGAAAATTAGAAATCCTAGAACCTGAAGTAAATAAGGTATTAACAAAATTTGTTAAATTCACAAATTATTTAAGCTATTTATTAATTATTACAGCTACTGATGAATGGAATAAGCTTCCACTTCCTTTACCTCAATAGTTTTCTTTTTGCATAATAAAATAATTATCTTATATATTTCTGTTATTTCTTAAACGTATACTTTTGTTATTTAGTCGTATCCTTATTTTATTTTCATATTATTTTTATAAATTTTTTTGTAATTCCTAATGTGCTTTGTTAATGTCTGCTTTTATTAAATTAATAAATAAATATTTTGTTATAAAATAATTTATATTTAGGGATTGAGAAATGATTTTCAAGAAGCCATGGAACAACTTGATCAAGATTATCTTGCTGAAATAATGAAATCGACTAAATCTGAAGAAGTACTAAAAAAAGGCAATGTCACTGTACCAGATGAAGTAGTAACATATGAAGATTTACAAAAAATGGCAGAAACAATAAACAAAGGTAATCGTGAGACTGACATGCAAGTTATAACCCAATTTTTACAGTTTTTGGTTAAAATGTGGGGTGAGCAGTTGAATAGTAGAAATGGTGCCGAAAAAATGAGCACAAAAGGAAAAATGGCAAGTGGAACATATGCTCAAACTAGAGAATATTTAAAACCTCTTTTAAGAAAGTTAAAAAATAAGTCTCTTCCTGAAGATATTACAGACAGCTTAACAGAAATTGTTCACCATTTGCTTGAAAGAAATTATATCTTGGTGAATATTTAAAATTAATAGAATTATATTTTCAAATACATATTTTATTTATTTGTATATATACTTACTGTTTATAGGCAAGTGATGCATACCTTCAAATGGCTATTGGAAACTCACCATGGCCAATTGGAGTAACTATGGTTGGTATCCATGCTCGAACAGGGCGTGAAAAAATTTTTTCAAAAAATGTAGCCCACGTTATGAATGATGAAACTCAAAGAAAATATATTCAAGCTCTGAAACGATTAATGACAAAGTGCCAAGAGTATTTTCCAACAGACCCATCTCGTTGTGTGGAATATTCAAAAATTGCATAATTTTATTCTAATATATAAGGAATTTGTAAATATTAACTATGTACAGTAAAAAATTGTCAGTCAATCTAATAATTAAATTGATTTGTTATGTAAATAAATTTTATTAAAAATGATTATTTATTACAATTATTTTTCCAACTCTTATTTATTACAATCAAGCTGCAACAAATTTCTTAAATAATTTTTTATGTTTTTTTATTTGAAGTGTCTTATAAGAGATGATTACATATTTCATATTTTTTGCTTTCAATGAATCAGGTACAAAATTTTACCATCTGGGACAAACGCGCAGACTCCGATTTTTGAAATAAACAAAACTGTCATTTTAGGTTGGGTTGTTTATATTCAACAGGTGGATCGATGTGTTACCCGGTCATAAGAATAAAATTTACTTTAATTTACTTTTTTTTTAGTTATTTGCTATTTTAAAATGTTTAATTTTTTAAATTTTAATTAACCATAAAAATGTCAAATAATTCAAGAAAATTATGTACAAGATCTCATTCTAATTCTGTAAATTCACATCATGAAACATCTAATCTAAGCAAATATTTTCAAGATTGTTTTAGTCTTATTTCGGAAAGTGAAAAAAAAAAGTACGATAAACCGCAAAATAATCCAAAAATATTTTTGAAAAACACAAGTATTCCAGATGTAGTAACGAAAACTATAAAACGTTCAAGTCATACTTTAAATAGTTCCAAAACAATTAAAAATGATTGGAAAAACATTGATTCAAGTGATAATATTCCTCATAAAAAAGGCAAAATTTCTGAAAATCAAAGTAATTTATTGCCCCAAAAAAAAGAAAAAAAAAAAGATTATAACACAAAAAAATTAGCAATAAAAAGTAGTCAAAAATATTCTAGCACCTCATTAAGGAGTAGCTCTAAAAGCGATTTATTTAACAATATAACCAGTAGTTTTACAGGATCTAAAATTTTAAGCATTGAAGCGCTATCAAGCACTGATAAAAAACTTGAATTACAAAGCTGGGGATTGCCACCATTGATTCTTGAAGTAACTAATATGTAAAATAAATATTCATGATTTATTCATTTAATTTTGAAATTTCTTTATTTTAGAAATACATAGCTAGAGGAATCAAAACTATGTTTCCATGGCAAGTTGAATGTCTTGGTAAGAGAGAAGTTCTTGAAGAAAATAAAAATTTGGTTTATTCAGCACCAACGTCAGCTGGGAAAACTCTTGTAGCAGAATTCCTTGTAATAAAAACTATACTTGAACGACGTAAAAAAGCTCTTATAATATTACCTTTTGTATCTGTAGTGAGAGAAAAGATGTTTTACTTTCAAGTAAGTTATAATTTTACAGAAAATTCAAATTGATTTATGCTTTTAATTGAAAGTCTAGTTTATTTGACTAAAATTCTATAAATTCAATTAACCTATTAATGCTCAATTAAGCAGTTAACTGACAGTTCTTAGACACTTAAATTTTTTGATAATAAAAACGTTATATTTTGGGTTGTAAAACTCACCAAGTAGGTAATTGGGGTAGCTATTTTCATTTCCAGAGTACGTTTTCAACTACATCCCCTACTGAAATATCAACCCCTATAAAGTGGGTTAAATTTTAAAATAATTCTTAGAAAACTCAAAATGTTCCCAAGTACAAAAAAGTTTTTATTTGGCATCGAAAATCATTACCAGGACTCCCAAAGGAAACACAAAATAAAATATGCATTTAGATGACCTTATATAACCTACCTTAAGGGTGTCTTTAGTAAGCAAGGGTGTGAGTTTTACAACTAAATGAAAAATAAAATATTTTGAGCCGAGTAAATTACCGAAAACTCACCAAGTTAATAATTGAGATCGCTCTTTTCATTTCCAGAGTCCGTTTTCACCTACAACCCCTACGAAATAATATATCAACTCCTAAAGTAGGAAAAATGTTCAACTAATTTTTAAACAAACAAAATATCCCTCTCGAAAAAAAGTACGTAAATATTCTTACATAAAATCTGACGTATTTCTTTAGGCCCCATCTACAATAGCCGTAAAAGGGGGTCGCAACCGCAAGCGTGTGCTTAACGCAATGCGCAGAAACCAATTTTAGCTCCTGCGCAACTCCAAGTACACAAAACCTTCTTCTGCGCATTGCGTTGCGCTCACGCTTGGGCCTAGTCTACATAACCGCACCGTATTTCGCTACCCAATGCTATTGATATAAGCTTGCGCTTGCGGCGTCACGTGACTCCTATACCAATAGCATTGGGCTGCGCCGTGCAGTGCGGTTATGTAGACTAGGCCTTGAGGTGCCCCTCGGATTTACGGTTTCTGTAGATGGGGCCTTAGGCCTCGTCTACATAACCGCACCGCACAGCGCAACCCAATGCTATTGATATAGGCTTGCGCTTGCGGCGTCACGTGACTCCTATACCAATAGCGGAGTTGCGCAGTGAGTAATGCGCAGCACGTAAGGCCTTGCGTAGCTGCGCATTACTTACTGCGCAACTCCGCACGCGTTAAACGGTTGATTGTAGAATGTCCCTTAGGCTGATTCCACAAACCTCCTTAAACGCAAAAACGAAGCCGCAACGTAATGCGCACAACACAACACGCATGCGCAGAAACAAAAATCGTGTTGTGCGCATTGCGTTGCGGTTACGAAGGTTTGTAGAACCAGCCGAAGGCTAGTTAAAGGCTAGTTAAACGCATGTGCACAAAATGATTTTGGTTTGGCGTATTGCGTTGCGGCTACGGTTGTGCGTTTACGGAGGTCTAAGGCCCCATCTACAGAAGCCGTAAAAGGGGGTCGCAACCGCAAGCGTGAGCGCAACGCAATGCGCAGAAGAAGATTTTGCGTATTTGGAGTTGCGCAGGAGCCAAAATTGGTTTCTGCGCATTGCGTTGCGCTTACGCTTGCGGTTGCGACCCCCTTTTACGGCTTCTGTAGATGGAGCCATAGCATTGGGCTGCGACGTGCGGTGCGGTTATGTCGACTGAGCCTAAGGCCCCATCTACAGAAGCCGTAAAATCCAGGCGCACCGCAAACCCAAGCACAACGCAATGCGCAGAAGAAGATTTTGTGAATTTGTAGTTGCGCTTGGACCAAAATTGGTTTCTGCGCATTGCGTTGCGCTCACGCTTGCGGTTGCGACCCCCTTTTACGGCTTCTGTAGATGGAGTCTTAGGCTAGTTCCACAAACCTCCGTTTCTGCGCTTACGGAGGTTTGTGGAACTAGCATAAAGTCTTACCTAAGAAATGTGTAAGAGTTTCAAGTAAGAACTAGTAAATTATCAGTAAAATACAAGTGAAAAAACATATATTTATAAATATATCTTTTATAATGATTTTAATTGATAAAAAAAAAGTTCAAGAAATTAGTTTTTTTAAATATCGCAAAAACGCGATTTTGAGCCTTCCAACCTAAAAAAACCACGCAACATTTTTTCTGTTCACCGCTTTTTCATTACTATAATATGATTCAAAGAACCCAAAAAAAATGTATTAACAAGGTGTGCGTTCAAATTTTTTTTTCTTCAAAAGGTAAACTTTTAAGCTCAATCATTTGGTGGATTTTCTCATATATATACTTTAGTATATGAGCATTTCTACAGAAATTATGTATCTTAGAATCAATCAATCAATCAATCAATCTTAGATGCTTCAATTTTTTTCTAAAGGACCCCGCACAAAAGGATAGGAAATGGCCGTTCGGTCAAATTGGCTGAATTTTGGATATGTTATAGATTTCATCATTCTGAACAAAAGTCTCAATGGGCTCAAAGCTCAAAAGTCCCAACTTTGGCTGCTACGGAGCATGAAAGCTCCAAAGCTCCATCATAACAAAATTGCTTAAAAACCTTTTTTCTTTTATATTTAAAGTATATCTTTATATTTTTGAAGTCGCTGATTTCGAATTTGATGTCAGATTGACAAGATTGTCAATTGACAGCTGTCAATTAGCTGTCAAAACTGTAAATCACCATGTAAAACTTTATAGATTAGCTGGTATTTATGTTTTTGAGGTCACTGATTTCGAATTTGAAACCAGATTGAAAAGATTATTAATTGACAGCTGTCAATTAGCTGTCAAAACGGTAAAACATCGTAGAAAACTTTCTAGATTAGCCGAGATTTATGTTTTTGAGATCGCTGATTTCAATTTAACATTATTGATAGTTGGAAGCTGTCAATTAACTTTTAAAATAGCAAAAAAAAAAAAAATAATATAACAATAGATTTTAAAAAGATCATATGTTTCTGATGTCACTAATTGTTAAATATTATATTATATCATACTAGGCAAAGCTGACAGTTGACCGCTGTTAATTTAAATAGCCCATTAAAGTTAAATAACTTTTTTAGTCATAAAAATCTGTTTTTAGCTTTACCCAGGACCAACGACGTGGACGTAATGGATACTGATCCCTGTGTAAAAGTTAAAATTCGAACCAAGAATTCGACAGTTGTCAGCTGTCAAATAAAAGTTAAAATAACTAATAAGAAACGTATGGTATTGTATAAAGGTTTTTAACTTACAAAAAATAATGCATGGCTGATTAATCACTTTTTATTATTTAAAAGGTAATTAACAGTTATCAACTGTCAACTGTCAACTTTTTTCAAATTGCTATCTAATTTATAATCAGTAACCTCAAAATTATTTACTCTCTTTAAAATGTAAAGTTTTTTTTTAGCATTTGGTAGCTAATTGACAGCTGTCAAATCTTAACATTGTCAATTCAATGACAAACTCATAATAAGTGACATAAGAAGCATAAGATCTTTTTAAAATCTATTGTTATATTTTTTTTTGGCTATTTAAAAGTTAGTTGACAGCTGCCAACTATCAATAATGTTAATTTGACATCAGATTTGAAATCAGCGATCTCAAAAACATAAATCTCGGCTAATCTAGAAAGTTTTCTACGACATTTTAGAGTTTTGACAGTTGTCAATTAATAATCTTGTCAATCTGATTTCAAATTCTAAATCAGTGACCTCAAAAACATAAATACCAGCTAATCTGTAAAGTTTTAAATTGTGATTTACAGTTTTGACAGCTAATTGACAGCTGTCAATTGACAATATTGTCAATCTGACATCTTCTTCGAAATCAGCGACTTCAAAAATATAAAGATATACTTTAAAAATAAAAGAAAAAAGGTTTTGAAGCAATTTTGTTATGATGGAGCTTTGGAGCTTTCAAGCTCCGTTGCAGCCAAAGTTGGGACTTTTGAGCTTTATGCCCATTGAGACTTTTGTTCAGAATGATGAAATCTATAACATATCCAAAATTCAGCCAATTTGACCGAACGGCCATTTCCTATCCTTTTGTGCGGGGTCCTTTTTTGGAGATGCACGCCGCTAATTATGATTTTTTTTCAATGTTTAGACTATTAAAGATAAAAAAAAATGGGTTCCATCATTTTAAGCCTTGTCCCACCCTTTTTCAGCTCATAAAAGATTTTAAATATTAAAAAAAAAAAAAACAACAAAAAAGCATGGTTTAAGGGCGCTCTGTCCACCACTGGGTGTTTTTTGCGCATATTATATTTGTAACTAAAATATTTTAACCATATATTTATTTATGATAATTTTTTAATGAAAGAATCAATGCTTTTCAGTATTTAGTACAAGAATATAAAAAAAAAAATTAAAATTGTTTATTTGTTTAAACAAATACGACCTGTTAAATTTTTGAAATTTTCGGGTCATAAAAGCCTAAGTTCCCAGATCTGGGCTACTTGGATCAAAATTCTGCTTGGCTCATATTGAAGATCATTCAATTCTAGGTGAAGGTATCGTGGGAAATTTTTCGCTAAACCTCTTCAGTAATGAGTTACAGCTAATTGTTTATAAAAAAAAGTTAATAATGCTCTACAATTTATAAACAAATTGGTATAACTCATTACTGAAAAGGTTTAGTGAAAAATTTCCCACGATACCTCCACCTAGAATTGAATGATCTTCAATATGAGCTAAGCAGAATTTTGATCCAAGTAGCCCAGATCTGGGAACTCAGGCTCTTATGACCCGAAAATTTCAAAAATTTAACAAGTCGTATTTGTTTAAACAAATAAACATTTTTAATTTTTTTTTTTATATTCTTGTACTAAATACTGAAAAGCATTGATTCTTTCATTAAAAAATTATTATAAATAAATATATGAGCAATTATTTTAAAAGTGCTACTTAATTTGAGCCTGGAATCGTAAATTTTTTTTTGGGGGACACATCGATATGACCCGTGTTTTCAGTTAGTTTGAACCTTCAGAAAACCGAAAAAAATCGTGAACAAGATATCGGCGATAGGTGCCAAAAAGATTTTTTCACTTTTATGTCAGAAACCGCGTTTTTCGTATCTGAGCTACCCCAAATTTTCAAAATAACTTTTTAGGTAAGTAAAATTTAAAAAAATAGATAAAAAAATCTGATTGCTAGGGAAAAACCACTCCAGAAGAAAAAAAAACTTATCTTTTTACGATGAAATTTAGCCAAGTTATCGTCAATTTAAGATTTTGCTCAAATTCGTCTTAAAAAAGATTGAAATTTTATTGAAAAAAGCCTGTTTCTGAACTTTAAACATGCATTACTCGCTTGATTTTCATCGTAAAATAATAATTTTTTTTTTAAATCGATTAATTTTTCTCTGGCAATTCATTTCTTTAAGAAAAAAAATCATTTTTATTGACCAAATTTTAATTTTTAGGTCAAAAGCCTTTGAAAACTGTAAGAAGAAAAATTTACTTAACACAGTTTTTGACCTAAAAATTAAAATTTGGTCAATAAAAATGATTTTTTTTCTTAAAGAAATGAATTGCCAGAGAAAAATTAATCG
Organism: Anagrus nilaparvatae; assembly: GCA_022575985.1. Taxonomy (NCBI): domain Eukaryota; kingdom Metazoa; phylum Arthropoda; class Insecta; order Hymenoptera; family Mymaridae; genus Anagrus; species Anagrus nilaparvatae. The sequence goes on along the minus strand of JAKSXM010000247.1, from coordinate 22,899,754 downwards.
ATTTTAAAAAAAAAATTATTATTTTACGATGAAAATCAAGCGAGTAATGCATGTTTAAAGTTCAGAAACAGGCATTTTTCAATATAGAACTTAATCTTTTTTAAGACAAATTTGAGTAAAATCTTAAATTGACGATAACTTGGCTAAATTTCATCGGAAAAAGAAAAGTTTTTTTTTCTTCTAGAGTGGTTTTTCCCTGGTAATCAGATTTTCTTATCTATTTTTTAAAATTTTATTTACCTAAAAAGTTATTCTGAAAATTTGGGGTAGTTCAGATACGAAAAACACGGTTTTTGACATAAAAGTAAAAAAATCTTTATGGCACCTTTCGCCGATTTCTTGTTCACGATTTTTTTCGGTTTTCTGAAGCTTCAAACTACCTTAAAACACGGGTCATATCGATGTGCCCTCAAAAAAAAAAAATTACGATTCCAGGCTCAAATTAAGTAGCACTTTTAAAATAATTGCTCATATGGTTAAAATATTATAGTTACAAATATACTGCGCAAAAAACACCCAGTGGTGGACAGAGCGTCCTTAAAATTACGAAACTTTTATTTTTATGGCTTGCAAATTTTTTTTATTCGATTTTTCTTAAAAATGTAACTATATTAAAGATATAAAAATCCATCTATAGTGCTTTAGAAGTAATTATTTTTATATTTCGAAGACTCTGGTAAAAAAAAGCAGCAAAAAATACATGAATTTTTATTGGGAAGATTTAAATGAAGCGTGGTAGGGTCTTCAAAACCAAAAATAAGTCACCAGCCCAATTTTTAGGCGCCCAGAACCAAATCCCGATTTTGGGCAGCCATTTTTATGTTTTGGACTTTTATTTATAAAATTATCCCTAATTTTTCTTATTTTTTCTATTAAAAACTATCATTAACATGAAAATTTTTTTTCTCTCAGGTCCTGATAGGAAATTTCCCTGGCTAACCAATTCCGGGGTCAATTTTTTTTTTTGAGTAGCGCATGCACGAAAAATCGCTAAAATCGGCTGTTTTTTTCAAAAATCGATTTCTCAAATGCCTTACAAATGATTTACAACTAAATGAAAGATTGAATAGTTTGGGCTGAAAATCTCACCAAGTAGGTAGTTTGGGTTAGCTCTTTTTATTTCCAGTACCCGTTTTAAAGCGTCAATAAAACCTAGAAAAAGAGATTTTTACCCCTATTATAATAAAATGAATAATATATTTATAAAAACTTTAATAGTATTTAAAAATGTTTAAAATCCATAGTTTTAATGAAAAGAGGGATTCTAATTACCTACTAGATGAGTTCTTAGGCCCAAAATATTTAATCTTGCGTTTATTTTTTAACTTGAAAACTAACTTTTTTAATTTTAAAGCTCACCCCCTTGCATACTAAACACACCTCCAGGGAGGGTTTTAAGGGCAAATTAGTAGTTTATACTACGCATAGTAGATTTTATCTTTCTTTTGTGAGTCCTAGCAATTATTTTCAATGCCAAAGAAAAATTTTTGATTTGGAAACAGTTTTTTTAAGAATTATTTTACCCTTTTTAAGGGGCTTATATCTCGTTTCGTATAGGGGTTTGAGGTAAAAACGGACTCCGAAAATGAAAAAGACGATCGTATTAACCAACTAGATGAGTATTTGGCCCAAAATAATCAATCTTTTATTTAATTGTAAATCTCCCTCCTTTCTTACTAAAGACACCACCAGGGAGGGTTATAAGGGTAAATAAGCGCCTTTTTGATTTTGAATTTTATGTGTGAATCCTAGCAATTATTAACATATTATATGTAACGTGTTTGGAAGAAGTACCCTGGGAATCTAAAAATCAAGGGTGGGAGGGGGGTCAAATAGAACTAAGAATATTTTCGATTTAGGGACTTGAATTAATACATGGGTTTAGGGAATAATTTGGGTTTAGAATCTTAACATTAGTAAACTAAAGATAATATAATTAGATATATTAGATATTATGAAGTTCGTTTTTTAAAAAATTATTATATTTTTGGTGTAAAATCGAGTGTAAGCTATGTGAACTCTTTTGTGAACTCGTGAAAATAATAAGGTAGTATAAGATATTTTAAGGTATTGAGCAAATTTTGCATCTAGTTTTTGTTGATTTTTCACTTTCTGATTGTATTTGAGGATAACGTACTTCTTCAAGCTCAAAATTTTATCATGTAGTCTAAGTAATAAAATAAATGCTTATATCTAAATATTTTTTTTAATCAGGACTTACTTTCTGATAGTGGAATACGCGTGGAAGGTTTCATGGGGGGTGTAGCCCCTCCAGGCGGGTTTTCAGCAGTGCACGTTGGAATAGCAACTATAGAAAAAGCAAATTCTATTATAAATCATTTAATGGAAAGTGGAGATCTGGTTTCTCTGGGAATAGTTGTTATTGATGAGTTGCACCTCCTTGGAGATGAAAGTCGAGGATATTTATTAGAGCTACTTTTAACTAAATTAAGATACATGACTTTAAAGTAAGAACTAATTTTTATTATAATGTATAATATAAAATAATCACATTGATTATCATGTAGTACAGAATGTATTGATATCCAACTTGTTGGAATGTCAGCAACTCTTCCGAATCTTGAATTATTATCGCAGTGGCTTGATGCTGAACTGTACAAAACGGATTTTCGGCCAATACCGTTGGAGGAACAGTGCAAAGTAAATTATTATTTTAAGTAAATAATATTATCACATAATAAATATTTTATGAATTAATTAAATTTAATTAATTATCAGATAGGAAATTTTTTATACAACCGAGATTTTGAATTATTGAAAGAGTTGTCTATACCTCCAGATTTAGTTAATGATAACGAAAATATTATTCAGTTATGTATTGAAACAATAGAAAGTGGTCAAGGGGTTTTGATTTTTTGTCCTACAAAAAACTGGTGTGAAAAATTATCCATTCAACTGGCTTCAACATTCTTTCAATTAGGTATTGCAAATAAATCATGATTTATATCAAAACTTTGCTACTAAATAGTTCGTAAATAATTTAAAAAAGTAATAATCTGTTTTTCTTTACTAGCGGGCAATAATTACTTTATTCTAATTTTGAGAGGCCGTCAATATTACCCTTTGTAAAGAAAAAAACATTCATAACCTCATCTACAAATATTTCTTGTTACCAAATGCGATTACAGAACCGCACCTCGTACCTTTAAACCTTCATATTTGGCAAACTAAACATTTCTACGAGCCGGTTAAGAATGTACTATTATACATATATGATCTAAAATTATATCATTATTTGTACACAACTAATCATGTAAACGATCAAACTCCAATAGTACTTTTCAATTCTGCAATGCGCGTGCGCATTAGCATATAATATATTATTATTCAATTTTCTCATTCTTACACGGCTTTCAAGCAAAAATAAGGTACAAAAACACGTTTATTAAATAGTTAAGTATGGGTAATTATTGATTTTTTTAAGCATAGAAATTTTTTCAGGCTGAGTCTACGTAAGCGTATGCATGAATATATATGCATAATATTCGTCTACTGCCAACCTATGTTTATTTTTAGTAATGTTTTTGCGAATATTTGCATATTCGTATACATATATGGCTCGTTTTCATTTTTTTTGAAAAAATAGCTTACAAAAACTAAAAATAAAAAATTCCTTTTTTAAAGTCCAAACAAGGCTGTTTAGACTTTTTTCATCAATAGTTATTCAGTATTGCATAAAAATCACCATAACGAACCTTTTACATCAATTTATTACGTTTTTTGATAATTGTATAAAATAAAAACAGCTTAAAACCATTAAAAACCAAAATCGTTACATACGGCCTTCATACATCAATTTTTCTAAGATTTATGTATTTTAGAGAACAATAACATATATTTTTGAATAATTCTTACTAAAAAAACGAGTTTTGGAAGTAAATTTTAAAAATATTTAATAATTTAAAAAAAAAAGAGGAACGGTAAAGGCTTTTTTTATAGAAAAATCAATATAATTCGTAGACAAATGAACAAAAAAACTTTTGCGTTTGGAAAGTAAAGTATTTTTATGATTGAAACTTGCTAAGTTTTTAATATTTTAATTACAACGCTTCTTAATCGGAGATCCATGGGGGTACGGTAAAGGCTTTTTTTTTGTCCCTTCGTGAATTTTGAACTTGAACTGATTTTTTTTTCCTGTTTAAAGACCTCTTAAAGTGCTCTTGGTGTAGGAATTTATTTTTTATATATTTAAGTTGTCATTTATGTGATTAAAATGTTTAAACAATGTTTTTATGAAGAGAAATCAAATTTAATATAAATTTACGTACACATTTTGTAAAATCGTGTGACACACTTTCTCACCTTTGTAATAATTAGTAAAAGTAAGTTTAAATTTTTTCTATATGGAAAAAGTTTAACCTTATGATATAGCAGTTAATCCCCAAATAAAAAATTTTGAAAATTAATTAATAGATATGAGTGACAGACACTCAAAGTATAGGAATCTCCTTTGTGACAGGGAACGGTAAAGGCTTTTTTGCTATATTTTTATGTTTTATAGTAGTTAAAACATAAATTATGTTGATTTTTATGGTGTACCATCGAAAACTTATTGAAATTAAAAATTTAAAAAAAAAGTTTTTTTTTAATTAATGCATCTGGTAGTCAGAAACGTGCTGTACGTCACTTTTGCAAAAAAAAAAACGATAATGAACCATATATGCATACGCTTACGTAGATTGCGCCTTAGAAGAGAAGGCTCTGTTCGTATATTATATACAACGATGCGTCTATGCATTATGCAAAGAGATGCACCAATATATTGATGATTGTGTTTTATTGTCAGAATTCAAAAGTCTTATAGAAATTTGACCTTGTTACACGTTTACCTGTATAATTAATGATAAATTCTGTATCGTAAAATGAATAAAAAAACATACTTAAACGCGGTAAAGCGCAATCTACGTAAGCGTTCGTATAAGAATACGCATAGTACCAACACATGCTTATTTTTAGTATTACTTTTGCTGCTCACTAGAGGTTGTTATAAGAGAAGGATGAATATATAATCATCGAGAGTAGGGTTCCGCGATATGGATACGATACGATATTTTCATAGATATCGATATCGATATCGAAAATATCGCTTTTTCTAATATCGTATCGATATCGACAGCGTTAATATCGTATCGATATCGAAAATATCGAAATAGCGAAAACATAATTATTCAATTAAAAATTTTAAAAAAATTTAATTTAAAATTAAATTATGATATTATTGGGATTGAAGTTGCTGATATTCTTTTTTTTTTTATTTCTTTTCAAAATTTCCATAACCTCGATTTATATTAAACATTTGAATCAAAATTTTCTGTTTTAATAAATTATAATGGCTATAAATTCGGTGTGTGTTTATTGTGCCGCGAGAAAAATAACAGCGAAAAGAAAATTAAAATGAAACAAGGGAACATCTCTGGATTGAAGCAGTGCACCTAAAAATTTACCATCAAAGATGATTCTCTGAAGGCACTGATGTGCATAAGCGCTTGGTCCAAATCAAAATTGAAAGATGAAATTTGTGAAATTTAATTTTTGATAAAAATAGTTAAACAAAATAAAAATTTTTATCAAAATTGCATATTATTTTTCATTTTAATTATTCTTATCGATATCGATATTTGTCGATATATCGGACCTTTGATATCGATATCGTATCGATAAAATATCGAAATATCGCGGAACTCTAATCGAGAGCCTCAATAGCTCTGTGGTTAAAGCGTTGGACTTCGGACCCAAGGGTCCACGGTTCGATTCCCGGCTATATCAGCATTAAGTTTTTTTCTTTAGAAAAATTCTTAATGTTGTTCTACCGTGGGTTTCCAGGATTGAGGCATCCGCATAATGTTAAATTAAGGTGTAAAACCCGGCATTATGTAGATAACGCAGTACGAAGTGCTTCCAGGGCACTATAAGCCGGCGTGGGGTTTAGGAGAAGTCGTGTACCTCCTGGACCGTAGGTTACAACGCCTACACACATAAAACTAACGCCCAGACATTAAACAAACATTAACACTGACACAACACAATACAAATATGAAGTCGAAAAAGTTGTGATAAAGAAATAATAAGGGTGATACCATTGGATATATGGGCTAAGTTCTCAAACGGTTGAAATATACTAATTAATAAAAAAAAAATATATATATATAATCATCGGTTGGCACTATAGAAATATTTGCATGCGTATTTGTATACGGACGCTTACGTAGACTCAGCCTAAAGAAGCCGGGAAAAAAGGGCTTATATGATCATATATGATTAAATTAAATTCGTTTAATTTGCATATTATATCATATATGAAAATTCGTCACACATAATCATATATAATCATATATAATCATATATAATCAATTAATCATATATAATCATATTAGATTTAATATGAAAATTTGTTATTGCCTAACCTTTACAGAACCAAAACCGCAATTTAAATGGCTCTTAAAAATCAGAATGATTTTTTCGGAATTGAAAGTAAACTAAATTTTCCAAAAAATTAAAAATAAAAAAAAAATTACTATCAGCGGGAATTGAACCCCAGTTGTTGTCATCAAGAGACTAACGCCTTAACAGCTCTACCACTTAAACATTTGAAAATAGATGTATTATTCTAATATTTAACTAAACTAATTTTTTTATGCTTTCAAAAGTTGCTTATTTTACGACTCTTATTACGATTTAATATTTTTAATATGAATAAAAATTAATTTTTGAGTTATAACAATTATAAAATAATTGAAATATGGAATAAACTTATTTTTTTTAATTCTGTCGTCAAAGCTTGCCTTTGCAAACCAAATTCACGAGACAAAGTGATACATTCCTTTACATTTTACTTTGCGCACTGTTTGATGAGAACTGTGTGCAAAGTAAAGCTGTCCTTGACTTTGCGCATTGTTTAGTTTCATATCTTAATTTAAGCTATGACCCTAACCACTGCCTCAGCCACGAATATCCTTAACTTCGATCTAGTATATATACAGAAGAAAGCTGATTTTAACACTTGCGAGAGCGATTTATACTAAGAAGCCACCTAATCCCCTCAAAATATTAAAAACTCATATCGTTTTCTCTACAAATTACATATAAAAAAAAGATACAACAAAAAATTAAAATATAAATAATCTAACTTTGAATATACACAATCAAAATACAATGAGTGAGCCAGATTCTTTTATTTTATGGCCGTATTAGAAAACGAATTTAGTAATTTACTAAATTTATATTTATGTTGGTACTGTAACCCCTCAGAGGGAGGGGTGACAATTATTATGTTTTTTCCTACGTTCGAACACTTTTTTCCTACCTGACTAGAACCTTATCAAACCAAGGGGATCAGCCCTTGGAAATCAAAGGGGTTACGTTTATAATCGAGGCTGTGCCTCTGCGTAGGTTTCGACGCACTTCTGCGCCTATGAAGCTGATGCTGACTTAGGATCTCTTACATAAATAAAAACATTAAGTATTAATTCAATGCAAATGTTTATTGAGTGTGAATTTAACAAAGGTCGTTCTATGAACTCGCTCTGCCAGAGATCCCAAGACAAGTCTGTCCTGATGCGCGAAATCTCTTTCTTATATACCTTTCGCAACTCACACACACATGCTTGGAATCTTTTGATTGATTGATTTAAAGCTTTATTTATACAGAATTGTACAAAAATATTGAATTACAAAATAAGTTTTTACATTTTATTGCGCAGGCACGTTATTTACAAAAGTTTTATATATAAAAATTTATAAAAAAGGATTTTATATAATATTTAACAAATTTAAAATAGAAATAAGAAAATAATTTTATAATCTAAAAATATTTGATAATAATATTAACTAGATAAATTTAAATTTAAGAGCTCTTTGGGAGTTTATTTACTAGGAAAAATTTGGTGCATTTTGGTTTTGTTTTGGCTTACAGGTGTTGGGAAGTAAGGAGGTTTGGGAATTAGAAAAGTTAAGAAAGGGGACAGGGGATGAAAAAAGGGAAGTAATCAGAAAAGGGACAAGGGGAGGGGGAGTTTGAGGAGTTATTATGTGGTGCTGTTAAAGAATTTTTAGGATGGGATGGCGGAGGAATCTTGTTGTAAAAGATAAAGGTAGATATTTTGTTTGAAGGTGTCTAAGGAGGTAGCAAGGCGGATATGTTCAGGGAGGGTGTTCCAAAAGTTTAGCATATAGACTAGAGTGGAATTGTTGTATTGGGGGCTTTTGGATTTTGTGATTGAGAGATGGGGTCGTAAATGAGGACGAAGGTCTCTTGTGGGAAAGTAAATGTTAATTTTTTCCTTCAGGTATGTGGGTAGCTGGGTGTTCAGGACATTGTATATATGGACTGCACATAAGTATTTTTGGCGTAGCCTCAAATTAAGCCAGCCTAATTTCAGTCAAGCAGGAGAGGTCCTTTTTGGGAATTTAATATCGGATACGTATCTGACTGCAGCATTTTGGAGTTTTTGAAGCCGATCGTATTGATATCCTAGAAGCTTACCCAATGGGAAGGCGCCATAGTCGAAGAGGGGAAAAATTAGTGAAGTGACTAAACGCCTACGGAGCAATGGGGAGATAAAGTTTTTAAAATATCTCAATCTGTAGAGTACATAGTTTATGGATTTGATCATGTGGTTGATTTGGGTGTTCCAGCTCATGTCTGAATCAAGGAATAGGCCAAGGTTTTTCACGGATTTAGAAATGGGAATATGGGTGCCGCTAAAATAAAAGGTAGTATTGTTGATGTAAAAATCCTGCGTTTTATTGCCAAAAATTATGAATTTGGTTTTTTCTTTGTTAAAGTGGAAGTTGTTTTGTGAGGCCCAGATTTCTATGTTTTTTAGATCACTTTGAAGAAGGGAGATGCCTAAATTATAGTCTTTCTTTGGGATTTGAATGTAGATTTGGAGATCATCGGCGAAAAGTAAACGTTTGGCGTATGAAATGTGGGAGCCAATATCATTCATGTAGATGAGAAAAAGTAGGGGGCCCATTACTGAGCCTTGGGGGACACCGCTTTTTACTGGTTCTGCCGAAGAGGGTTTATCTCCTACAATGACAGATTGAGTTCTATATGAGAGGTAACTGGTGAACCAGTCTACTGTGTTTTTGGATAATCCAATGCTTGTCAATTTAGCCAATAGGAGTTCATGAGAAACTCTGTCAAAAGCCTTTGATAGGTCCAGCATTAATAAGATGGTGAGGCTTCCATCGTGGTAGCCTCTGCAGATATCATCGACAAGGGTCGTTAATAAGGCTTGAGTGCTGTGTATTTTTTGGAATCCAGATTGAAAACAGTCGAGGATTTTATGTTGGGTTAAGTATTGTGAAAGTTGATTGTGTAGGATTTTCTCGAAGATTTTTGATAAAATAGATAGTAGTGAGATGGGGCGATAATCACTGAGGGAGAGAGGATTTGGTGTTTTATTTACTGGTAAGATATGGCTGTGTTTCCAAGCAGTCGGAAATTTGTTTAGAATTATTGATTTATTGAATAAAGAAAGAAAAACTTTAGATAATGCGGGAAGACAGAGTTTTAATACTTCTAGGGATATATCATCCGGGCCTTTGGATTTGGTTGAAAACTGCTTGAAGGCCCAATTTAAATTATCTAAAGTAATGTTTGTAAATTTGAAGAGGGGGCGGTTTATGTCTGTTGGTGGGTTTATTGGGTGGGGGGAGGGAGCGGTGTTTTGGGTGGACAGAAAGTAATTATTGTGTTCATCTGGGGAAAATCGTGGTGTTGAAATGGTTGTTGGGCTCGTGAGACCTAAGTGTTCTAGTTCATTCCAAATTATAGCGGGGGGATTATTTGTGGACAATTTATTTGAGAAAAAATCTATTTTTGCTGTTGATATTTTTTCATTTAGTGAGTCTCTAAACTCGCGGTAGGCGTCAAGGCGAGGCTGAATACGATTACGTTTATATCTACGATAGAGGTAGTCTAAATGCCGAGATTCATGTTTTAGTTCGGGGGTTAGCCATGGAAGTGATTTTTTGTGATTTTATAGGTTTTAAAGGGGGCTGTTGAGTCAAGAACGGAGGTGATGTTTTTAACAGTAGTGTCCCAGATGAGGTCAATGTCAAGACTTCTGAAGGCAAAAGACCAGTCAAACTGACGAAGACGGATGGTAAATTCTTCTGGGTTGATAGATTTGATATTACGAAAAGATAGGGTGGTTTCAGGGGAGTTGGGGGTGAAGATGTCTATGGTGGCTTGGGTGAGGTAATGGTTGTTAATAAATAATTTTTTATCAAACGAGAGAATTTTTTTATTCTCATCGGTGATCATTAGGTCAATAAATGAATTTGAAAGAGGACCGTGATGGGTTTCGCCATGGGGGATGAGGTATAAATTGTTGTGGATGAGAAAATCAAAGAGCAGAATTGATTGGCGATGAAAATATATACATAAAATTTGTTCTAGAAGTTTCTGGAAGGATTTTCGCATTTGGCGCGAATTCCTTCTTTTTAGTTTTTTATATACATTTTAATTATTATTTATCATTTTTATATATTATATTTATTACATTGATATTTTCTTATTTATAATTAATTTCTATTTACAACTTAGATTAATAAATACTCCTTTTTTATCAATAAAATCTATTTTGACCGTTACTATCTATCATTTATGTTTAATTAATTTATTAAATATATTAAATGTATTATTGATAATTATTATATTTTTTATTAATAATAAAGGTGTATTTAATTATAATATTTTATAATTAAATTAAATAATTCTAATTTACTTAAAAACTAATATTTTACACATATTTACATATTTACATTTAAGAGGCTGCCTGCATAATTAAATTCATGCTGGATAGTGCTGCCATCTTAATAATATTTCATTATCATTAAATAGTATAAATTTAGGAGTTTATAATTGTATCGATACATATATTGATTTAAATCGGGATTTTGGTATTTTATACACTTATGCGTGTGTATGATGCAACACACGTATAAGTAAGTAGAATTAAACTTTTATTTGCATGCATTATTCATAAATATTTGCATTGTAGGGTACAGAAACGGGGTACATCCGTGTATGAAGGGTAAAGTGAGGAAATCAAATATAAATCGATAAAATCGAGCCCGCTAAATATAAATCATTCATATTTACCGGTTGATTAAAATCTTGTACAAGTAGTTCGGAGGTCGCCACCTCCCGGACTTATAATTTAAATAATTAGAAAAACGTCAAACTTAAATAAAAATGCAACGATGCATTATCCGGAAAATGCATCGTTGCCAAATGAATCAAAATTAGCAATGATAAGATTCGTTTGAATGTAAATATTGTAAATAATAGAATTATTAAGTGTAGAATTAAGCATATTCATATTTTTAGAACATTCTAGATGTAAAGATTATTAATTATTACTTAATTATCAAATTAATTAAAAATATTAAAATATATAAAAATAGAAATTAAAATGTAACAAGTAAAAAACATAATAAAACAAATGTGATAGAACAGTTAAAATGCATTGTAAAACAAATAATTAGTTATAATTCGCATTTTAACCGTTCTAAGAATCGTCGTGAACTTTCTGGAAGCAATTACGTCATAACTTGCAAATCTGTCTCTCGGGTATAAATACTGGGACAGATTTCGTTACAGGTTGAGACGTTCGTCAGCTTTCATAGGGTTCACTCTATGTAAAGCACATTGAATAAATTAATACCTGTTATGCATTTAACTGTGTAGTTTTATTCTGTCTCAATAATTAAATTATTTTTCTTAAGTTTCACAGATTATTTATATTACTGCACATGATCAGTACTGGTTACTGTTTCATGTGGATTTAAGGGTGTTCGGCCTAAAAACCGAGCATTGTGTTAGCCAGGCATTAGATAAAAAGTGAATAATTTCGTTGTGCAGGACAGGTCCATATCGTGACCTTACAGCGTATCTTAGGGGTCTAGGCATTTGGTATGTTACAGTACCTTAGTACTTTAGGGGGTGGAATAATTTTTCGTCTTTACAAACGACTTTGGGCTTTTGATCAAACTTGAGGTTCACGACAAACCAAGTCAAACGCTGTGGTTCTCTTTTTAGTAATGTTTTTATCATGATTTTCAGTTAAATTATTTTGTTGTTAAATTATTTTCACATTATTTTGTGTTTAATGTTAAGAAAAAATTCGTTTGTTCTGCATCATTTTATTAACATTAAACACAAAATAATGTGAAAATAATTTAACTAAAAATCATGATAAAAACATAAAAAGAGAACCACTGCGTTTTACTTTGTTTGACGCGAGCCCCAAGTATGATCAAAAGCCCAAAGTCGTTTGTAAAGACGAAAAATTATTCCGCCCCCCTTTAGTACCAACATAAATATAAATTTAGTAAATTACTAAATTCGTTTTCTAATACGGCCTATGGGCGTATTCGAAAATGATTTTTAGTAACAAATTTATGTTGGAACAAATTCTCTAGATTTTTTTTCTGGGGATAAAATGGGGGGAGGTGAAAAAAAACTGTTCGTAAATGACAGCGAGATTTCGGATGATTTGAACAAACTAGTGGTCGCGAGCAGCGTAATTGCTTCGATTTCGTTATAAAAATATTAAGAGTATAAACGATGGAGAATTATTATTTTTCTTTTGACAATGACAATTCAATTTCAATCCATATTGTGAGTGTACTTATGCGAATGGCGAAAAAAATTTTTTTTTTGTAAAATGAGCATTGTCAAAAGAAAAACAATAATAGCTTGTAATAATAATTCTCCATTGTTTATACTCTTAATATTTTTATAACGAAATCGAAGCAATTACGCTGCTCGCGACCCCTAGTTTATTCAAATCCTCCAAAATCTCGCTGTCATTTACGAACAGTTTTTTTTCACCTCCCCATCTTTTATCACCAGAAAAAAAGTCTAGAGAATTTGTTCCAACATAAATTTGGTTACTAAAAATCATTTTCGAATACGCCCTATATTTCTTTTTTTTTTTTATTCTGTTTCCTATCATTCTTTTTTTTATTCTTTTACATATATATGAATTATTTTTTTATCATTTTAAAAAACGTGTACTATTTTTAAAAAAATTAAATTTTATGTATTATTTAAATCCAGTTATCTCGTGAATTATGTTTTGCAAAGGCTTAAACTTCGAGGACGTCATTAAAAAAAGTTCATTTCTTTATTCGGGCGCAAACGTAATACTTCGCCAAATCGAAAGAAGAATAGGGATATAGAGAGCTAGCGGCAGAAGGCATATTTTAGAACAAGGGGGGCTGAAGGACTTATCATATTACTTTGCACCCATATAAAGAAAACTACTATTTTTTTATTTTAAGTTTTTTTACAAGATTTCTAGAAATGATTACAAAGAATATATATTGATTGATTACAAAGAAAATATTTTGTTTGTTGAATTTTCATATATGATTTAATATGAACATATAGAATTTAATAAATTAGAATATATAGTTATACAAAATTTAATAAAGCATTTTTCCCGGGAATATTTACTCATCCTCCAGCAGAATGAGTAATATTCTTTATACCATGCCTAAGTATCTATTACTATATACATATAGCCTCTATGATTATATATTTTTATTACGTAATATATATAGCAGAGAAAAACAATTTTCGAACCCATACATCCCGTCTGTTTTCTGATTTTGTCCTTTATATATATAAAATATCTTCACTGTAAAAAGTAACTTTCTTATATTAACAAAAAAATTAGAACATTTTCGAAAAATTAGTAAATTTTTAAAAAAATTTGTAAATTTTCGAAAAAATGTTATATTTACTAAAGGGTATCCCGGGATAAGATAGGTGAAATGCCCTAAGCGCCAGATTTTCAAATAAATTGAATACTGGTGTAAGTTTGGCAAAAAAAATCAGGTCTCCATGGTCCTAAATTTTTTTTGACCCATTGCCCCTCCTTGGGGGCCAAAAAACGTGTTTTTTGGGGCTTTTTTGCCCTTTATTTAATTTCTTGGCCGCACAACCACCAAATCCTTTGCGATTTGGTGGAAAGCAGTGTTATACATTATATTTCAGGGGGAAAATATTTTTGAGGTTTTTTAAGGCTTTTAACCCCCTTTTAAGTCGAATCTAATAACGTCAAAATATGAAAAATTACTAAATTTTTTTTGTGGAGTGCTGGTACAAAAAATTTTTTTTTCTCAGTGAATGTAGGTTAATAAAAGAAAAATTTTCAGAGAAAAATTTTTTTGAAATGTTTGGTGCTACATGGTAAAAAATTCATTTTATCGATTTTTTTAACCTTTTTTATTCAATAAAAGCATTTATAAAATTTTTATTGCACTTTGTTGTGGAAATCACCATATACATCAAAAAAATGTAGTGAATATCAAGCATCCCTTGTATAATTTCATGAATTTCTCCTTTTATTTTATTTTTGTTCGATAAAATTTTACCGAGATACGTTAAATCAATAACAAAAAATTTAATGTTTTCAATTTTTTCGTGGAATCACTCATATATATATATATACACTACATGTATCCAGCACTATGTGCATAATTTTATTTTATAAAATAGTTTTTTTACATACCCTTTTACCTGGCAACGATACAGGGTGACTATCCGCTAATTCAAATTTTATAATTTTTATATTTTTTTTAATTTTCTTGGAATAATCCATATATACATTATAAATATAAACAAATTTAGGAAATACTCACCTAATTAATAGTTTTATGAACACGTGAAAAAAAAATGTTATATAATATGCATAGTACATTCATCAAATTGATTATTGATATTTATTTAAATATACCGCGTCTTGTGTTATTTAAAAGTAGAGGGCGTAGTTTGCAAATTTTATAAATCAACAAATGAAGCTCTTTAATTTTTGTATGTTCATGTCAGTTGTCTGTATTGTTTTTAATATACTAAATCGTTTTTGCTATTAAACAAGTTATATTTTACCGCAATTAAAAATTTTGTAATTTGTTATTTTTTATAGTAATATAATAAGAAAATTTTGTTCCCTTATAATTTTTTTATCTCTTAAATAATTAGGGTATATACTTATGCATTTTAACTTTTGTGCAGAGTATAGAAAAATATTTAAGTAAGTATAACCTATGTTTTTACAGTGCATAATAATATGATTCTAATATAATACAATCGAGTAATATTTAAATTAAAATAAAAATCATATAAATTATAAAATATTTTTAGAGAATAATGGATCATAATTTAAATGAACCTGCAAAGAAAAAATTTAAACTAGACGAAACCAAATGTGGTAAATGCTTAAAATTTTTCCGTAAAAGTACAATTAGTAAAGCAAAAACTTTCAAGAGTAAAATTGAAGTACAGGATTTTTTTTTGAAGTATGGATACTTGGCTCAAGTAGATGAATCTATTTGCAATTTATGTTATGGTAAATTAAGAACTGCATTAAGTAAACGCCATAAAGTAGTTGTTCAAAATCAGAGCATTCCATCATCCTCAAAGGAAAATGATCCCAGCACTTCGGCTTTGACGAAAAATTTGTCAAAATCATCTTTAGATGAAAAAGAAATCTTAAATATACCTGAAACTCAAAAGTATAGTCAAACTTCATCAAGTTCCTCTTCTCAAATTGACAGTGGCAGCTCTTATTACCCTTCTCAGGAATTAAGTCCAAAGAAAACGGAAATTATTTGTATGATGTTTGATAGAGTCATTATAACAAAAGCACGATGCTTTATTTGCAAAAAGAGTGATAATCTTGCTGACGTCCCATTTGATGCCAGACTACAAGTTTTTATTAAAAAACGTATTTTTATACCCAGAAGAAATAGATGTTGCGCTGACCATTTAATAAAAAAAAAATTTTATGAAAATGAAATAAATAATTTTTTAGTGTACTCAAACGAATCTGAAATTGAGATAGAAGAATTGAATAAATTTTTAGATGTATTGTCCAATAAAATTGATGAAAGCTTGCATGATAAAATCGGTGACTTTTCAATATCAAATGAACGATTAAAGGCATTAACTGGATTTAAATGGGACACAATCTTTGAGTTACAAAACTTGCTTGAAAATATGAGAAATTCCAATAATCGGAATATTATTCAAGCTATAGTAATATTTTTATTCAAACTAAGATCAAGTAACTCAGATTCACTAATAGCTGCTGTATTAGATCTAACTGAAGAAGTTGTAAGAGATTCTGTAAAATCTGTATTGAACTGCTTCCGTCAAGTTGTTCTCCCTAAGCATTTTGGTCCTTTGATATATACCAGAGAATATCTATTAGAACAAACTTCTAGAGCAGCTAATTTATTATTTGATATTCCAGATAATGTTTTAATTATAATTTGCGATGGTACTTATTTAAGACACGAAAAAAGTGCAAACAACGTTTATCAGAGGAAATCTTTTTCTGGCCAAAAGAAGGTTCCATTATGCAAGCCATTCACTATCAGTACTACTAATGGATTTATAATTGATCTTCCTGGGCCGTTTGAAGGAAATTTAAATGACGCTCAAATTCTTGAACGCGTAATTGATGATCCTCATGGAATAAGTAGCCTTTTAAAAGAAGGTGATATATTTATCCTTGATAGATGATTTAGGGATGTCAAAGATTTATTAGAAGCAAAAGGATTCAAGGTTTTGATGCCAGCTATGAAAGGTAAGCGAAAGCAACTTACAACGCAAGAATCTAACGACTCCAGATTTGTTACAAGAATAAGATGGGTTGTTGAAGCTGCACATGGTTGGATAGCTCAGAAATGTAAGCTTTTACATCATCAATTCCGGAATCAACTTTTACCCGAAGCTGGTACATATTGCCGAATTGCATCCCTTCTCTACAATTTAAAAGGTAAGCGATTAAATGTACTAGACGACGAGGCCGAAACTATTATCCATCGTATGAAAACATTAAAAAATAAACCTAATAAGCTTGCTGAAAAAGTCAAAATAAATAATTACGATCAAAAATCTGCACCGTTTAGAAAAATAACCTCTAATGATTTATTAGATTTTCCTGAGTTGACCATGAAAGACTTAACAATATTTTTCACCGGAACATACCAAGTCTCTCAGGCAATTTCTTATTTAGGAGAGATGCTTGATGATGAGGGTAATCTTTCACTAGGTTATCTTATTGCAGAACCTGGAGTTATAAGATTTGATGTTAAGTCAAGACACATAAATAAAATGATCTATAAATGCTACGTTCAGTATAATGGTAACACTCCTGGATATGATGCCATTGAAGATCATTGCTGTAATTGTCCAAATGGGCTAAGGACAACCGGGAGTTGCTCTCATATTGCAGCTTTAATTTATCATTTATCATATGGCAGATATTTATCTAAAAACATTAGACCAGCAGAAGTATTAACTACTTTGTTTGATATTGATAATGTATGTCCTGTCATAGAAGAAGACAGCGATGAGGATTAATAAATTCATCAATAAAATAATAATATGTAATTTTTAATTATTTGAATAAATCAAAAACATTTTTATAAAAATAAAAGATATAAATAAAAAATAAATAAATACAATTACATTTAATTCCGTATGCTATTTTTTCTTATTAAATATTATCATTCAATTTATTTTTTATCTCAATTGATCATAAAACTATTAATTAGGTGAGTGTATTTTACTAAATTTGTTTATATTTATAATGTATATATGGATTATTCCAAGAAAATTAAAAAAAATATAAAAATTATAAAATTTGAATTAGCGGATAGTCACCCTGTATCGTTGCCAGGTAAAAGGGTATGTAAAAAAACTATTTTATAAAATAAAATTATGCACATAATGCTGCATACATGTAGTGTATATATATATATGAGTGATTCCACGAAAAAATTGAAATGATTAAATTTTTTGTTATTGATTTAACGTATCTCGGTCAAATTTTATCGCACAAAATTAAAATAAAAGGAGAAATTCATGAAATTATACAAGGGATGCTTGATATTCACTACATTTTTTTGATATATATGGTGATTTCCACAACAAAGTGCAATAAAAAATTTATAAGTGCTTTTATTGAATAAAAAAGGTTAAAAAAATCGATAAAATCAATTTTTCACCATGTAGCACCAAACATTTCAGAAAAATTTTTCTCTGAAAATTTTTCTTTTATTAACCTACATTCACTGAAAAAAAAATTTTTTTTGTACCAGCACTCCACAAAAAAAATTTAGTAATTTTTCATATTTTGACGTTATTAGATTCGACTTAAAAGGGGGTTAAAAGCCTTAAAAAACCTCAAAAATATTTCCCCCCTGAAAAATAATATATAACACTGCTTTCCACCAAATCGCAAAGGATTTGGTAGTTGTGCGGCCAAGAAATTAAATAAAGGGCAAAAAAGCCCAAAAAAACACGTTTTTTGGCCCCCACGGAGGGGCAATGGGTCAAAAAAAATTTAGGACCATGGAGACCTGATTTTTTTTGTCAAACTTACACCACTATTCAATTTATTTGAAAATCTGGTTCTTAGGGCATTTCACCTATCTTATCCCGGGATACCCAATTTAGTATATTTAACAAAAAATTCGAGTATTTTCGATTTTTTTTGAATTCGCAAAAAAAATTCATAATTTACAATTTTTTTCGAAAATTTACAAGAAATAGTCGTAAATTTCCGAAAAATAGTTGTGAATTTACAACTTTTTCCGTAAAATCACAAAAAAAAAATCGAGAGTTCTCGAATTTTTTGATAATATACTAAATTTAGTAAATTTACGATTTTTATCGAATATTAATAAAATTATTTGAAAAATCACTAAATTTTCGAAAAAATTCTATTTTTTTTTGTAATTCTATAAGAAAGTTACTTTTTACATTGTTGCTATTCTAAATTTGTTATAAAAAAGTTGGTTACTTCAAATGTCATTACAGTCCCTCGAGAATACGCCCCTTGTTCCAGTGAACATTTGTATTCTGCAGCAAAAATTTTTTTATCAAACTTCTTATTTCTAAGGCAGTTTTTGCAAATTTTTAGTCTATTTGATTTTAATTTTATATTATCTTATTTATTCAGATTGACAAAATTTGATAATTATGTATTTATATTTTAAATATATATCCTGTACTTCAAATTTTAAAAAATTAATTATTCAATTAATATGTTGTTGCAATAAATAATGTTATATTTTTTTAATCAATTTTTCAAATCGTCTTAAAATTTACTTTGATTTAACTTTGATCTGAATATGTTATTCATTTTATAGTTTAATTTTTCTCTGGTAAGAAAAACTAGTGAAATTCAAAGTTCAATTTCATGTCCCCAGCAGGAATTTGTAACTTAACAGTATTTTGACATCTATCAAGTATCAAAATCGTGTATTTTACCTATGATTTAACCCTCTAACTGTGAAAATTCACCAGAACGTCAATCATATTGTTGAGAAAATGCACATAAAATCATTAATACATAACTGTAATTCACAAAGAGATTAATGATTCACAGTAAGAAGGTTAAATCCAGTTTTAACGTAATCTGATTCTTAATTCACTGCTGCAAATTGTTAGTGTTAAAATCATGTCACTGATATATGTGTTATTAATGAGATTAAAGTATTATTTTTAATAGTTTTTCTTATTTTTTTTAGACTGTTATTTGACAGCTGTCAAATGTCAAAATAATGTAATCAACTTTTGACTTCAAAAAGTAAAAATTTAATTTAAAATCATTAAAATTAATTAAATATGCATTTTAAAAATGTATAAAGCAAACAATAAATATAATTATTTTACATTACTAATTATCATGATTTTCCCGCCATTTTAGCTGAGTTGGAATAGCCAGAAATGAATTTTCTTTAACTGAATCTCTTAAATTACCTTAAGATAAATTACAAATACTTTTTTACAAATATTTTTAATCACACTATTTAAATTTTTCAAATAAGGCAGAGACAATACATCGTCAGGAAAAATTATTAGAAATCACATTAATTTAGCAGCTTCCGAAGAAATTTTGGAGCAATTAAAGCATTGCCCAGTTGGGTTAGATAGTGTTTTAAAAAAGACAGTGACTTTTGGTGTTGCTTTTCATCATGCTGGACTAACAATGGATGAAAGAGATATATTAGAAGGAGCATTTAGGTTGAAACTCTTTTATAGATCAAGCGGACTTAATGACTTTGCGTAATATCAGGCTAAACACCTGATTAAGAGATTCCTATAATTATACTAGTTTAAACTTTGACATATGTATTAATTTTAGGGCCTGCTTCCGCTGGATGCCCTAGGTAAGAGCTAAAAAGTAAAAAAAAATAGACCTTTCAGCAATGTGATGTCTCCCAACCGATTGACTTAAGAATTTTCAGTTATGTTTGTTTTTTTTTACGTAATTATTCATCAGAAAAGGTTAGACGTATCTGGTACTAAGTTGAGCAGAATGACCAAAATAACTTACATCTCAAAAATGTCCAAACCACTCAAAAATTTAGAAGCACCTATTTTTGACTGTAAAATAATAGTATATTACGGTCCTAGGCTAGAAAAATAATGGCCCAGGATTGTATAAAATTTTAAATTTTATTTACGCTGCGCGTCCGGCAAAGACGTATTTTCTCGCCACAGTACAGAAAAAGTATTTACAAATTCAGACATGGCTAAGGTTGGAAAATTAAATTATCAAAAAAAAAAAAAACATGATCAACTTTGAAGCAGAAAATTCGCGATAAGTTAATTTTCTAGCCTAAGTTTTGTCTGACTTTTGTAATTATTTACTTTTAAAAACAAATACATCAGAAAATTTTTTAATCACATGGATGAAACATCTATTTTTTTACTTTTCGTTTTTTTTCTTGAGCATCCAACAGAAGCAAACCCTAAAGAGAATATGTATGTCATAGCCTCAACTGGTAAATTGCAGAAATGACTTATTCAGGCGTTTTTACAGACATCACCCAAAATCAATCAGCCCACTTGGTCTTTTATTATAACCAGTTAAAATTTAAAATATTTACAAATAAAATAATTTTAATATTAGGATTGGTTCTTTGAAAGTATTAACAGCAACATCAACATTAAGTAGTGGTGTTAACCTTCCAGCTAGAAGAGTTATTATTCGATCACCTATATTTAATGGTAGGGTGATTGACACTTTAACATATCGCCAAATGATAGGTAGAGCCGGACGAATGGGGAAAGATACCAAAGGTATTTAAAAACACTATTTTTTTTAGGATTAACCAAGGATATTGTTATTGAGTATTCATAATATCTTTGTGATTAATGCATCCGCTGGAGTTTCATTCTACATATATTCCTTTCTCCAACAGTTAATATACAGGGGTCGGGTTTCTTAAGGTTGTCACCAGATTTGGTCCAGTATAGGTTTTTAGGGTCGCCGATTACGAATTTCGGAGGAAGACAGGATCCTGTCTATGAAAAATTGATTACTTTTAAAATTAAGTTATATTTCAAACAAATTTAAACATTTGTTTTTATCAGATGGGGAAGAAACTATCCCTAATTATGGATTTGGCTACACTAAGTGCTAGCTGGGTTAAAATTGACTTTATTGAAAGTTTTTTAAGTCACTGATCACGAATTTCTTGTCCTTTTTAATTAGAAATTAGGGAAACCCCGGAGTAGTTTAAACCCCCTCTAATTAACCCGAATGCTGAAATTTTTGAAATATTAATAAATTTTAAAATACATTGCAGGTATATAAAAATTATTTAGACTCTAATGAACAGGCAAAGTTCGAATAAATAAAAAGTACCCCCTTTTTATGGGTAGCTTTTGCAAATTTAGGGGCGAAGCCACATTTACTCAATGAAAAGTTCTCAAAATTCGTAGTCAGCAACTCAAAAAACCTAAAATAGAACAAACCTGGTGTCGGTTTACTAACTTAACACTTTAACATGCTCCGGAGCCATAAAGACTTTCAAATCAGTTTTTTTTTTTTTTTTTTTTTTTTTTCAACAAAATTTAATTCATTTAATTTAATTTTAAAAAAAAGTTTCATGCCCTCCACATTAAAAAAAAAAATTAAACTAGTCTAAAAAAAAAATTATAAATATTATCATCCCTTCGAAAATTTTTGAATGCGTATATATTAGTTGAAGTGATTCACCTCTCTAATTAAAAAAAATAAAAAGAGCGTTGATGGCTCAGTGGGTAGCGCGCCAGCTTGTCGATCTGAACGTTACAGAATCGCCGCCCGACTCGGACAAAATATTTTCAGTTTTTTTTATAAAAAAGATTAAATTCTGAAATTATTTCTATCATTGCTCTAAGAATGTGACATCCGCATAATGTTGTTAAAAAAAAATATGGCATTATGTAAATAACGCAGTCCTAGGTGCGACCAAGTGCACTATAACCAGAAATTGTGCGATTCTCTGAGGCCATAGGTTAACAACGTTCATAAAACATTCGCATAACACAAACATTTAAACTCGCACACACTAAGAATGAAAGACCTTATAAAAAAGCAACATAGTAAAAATCAATTTATAATAAAAATCATTCAACAAACACAACAAATAAAGAGATAAAAGCAACTCTAAAAAATGTAAGCCCTACATCTCTCACAAAAACCATAACCATAATTAACTTTCTATATTTTTATATTATTAACTTTTGATATTATTATTATAAAAAAAATCACAATATTTTTAGGTGAAAGTATTCTTATTTGCAAGCCTAATGAACGTAGCGCTGCATCAACGTTATTATCAGCATGCTTAGATCCAATAGAGTCTTGCTTAGGAAATTCAGGTCCATTGGTAAGAGCTCTGCTGGAAGCAGTTGCTAGTCAAGTCGTTAAGGATCCAAAAGACCTAGATTTTTATGCAAAATGTACTTTTGTCTATGCTTGTGGAAATAAGGATGTTAAAAAATTAATTAGTGATTCTGTCAAATTTCTCATTTCGAATGAATTTTTAACGTAAAACACAAAAAAATTAATTAAATATTTTTTATTCTATATAAAATTTATTAATATTATTATTTCTAATTATATTAATTTTATAAACTAATAGGTTAAAAGGTGCAGATGATCAAGAACAAAGGTGGGTAGCTACATGTCTTGGAAAAGCGTGTCTATCAGCTTCTATCTCTCCAAGAGATGGACTTTTTCTTTTCGAAGAACTTCAGCGTGCAAGAAAATGTCTTGTTTTGGATACTGAGTTACACGTTATTTATTTAGTTACGCCCTTTAATTCTGGAAGCCAAATTACTCAAATTGATTGGATGTCGTTTTTGGATATATGGAGATCATTATCAGAAAGTGAAAGACGAGTTGGTCAGTTAGTCGGTGTTGAAGAAAGATTCTTAATGAGCGCCGTTAGAGGAGTAATTAAACCGGGAAAAATAGTACGTTATATTTTTGTCGCGCAAATAAAAAGAATCTTAATAATAAAACAAAATTTCAAATAATTTGACATATTAAAATTAAATTAAGTTTAGAAAGCGGTGTTAAATTATTAGCTCTAAGGTTCCTCAATTTTTTTTTTAACCTGGGAAGCAATTTTTTTTTAACCTGGGTGAAATAAAGTCTCGATTTCTTAAAGAATAAGATTCTTAAAGTATGAGAGCTTAATACCGTTTCTAAATAGCGGTAAAATATATTTAGGCTCTTAACACGGAACAAAGTTTTAAGCCCACAAGAGTCCATGAATTTGATTCTCCCTAATTGGCCTTATTAATTGTAAGTGGCTTTAAGGAGGTTTATCCGTTAAAAAAAATAATGACAGAATGTAATAAAACGTGAATAGTATTAAAATTTAAACATTTCTGAACTAAAATCGACTTATTTTTACCTATGTCACCGACTTAATTAATTTTTTATTAATAAAATAAAAGTCGTATTTTAACATTGCGCTTATGGGAAAATTTGTTTCGGCTTTATAAAAAGTAGGGTGCTAATGACACAGATCTATGAAACTTAATAAATCTGATAAATAATTACTTAAAGATTACATTCCCAATTAGTTTTACATACTTTATCGACTTTATTTTCGTAAAATTAATAAAAAACACACAAAAACACGTAACATAACCAAAAACCTCATTATTTTAGTGACGTTTTTTTAAATTCTATAATACTATGAGACTTTTTTTGGTAATATTCTTGGATTATTAATGGTTTTTTATAGTTTCTTTTCAATTAGTAGCTTCCAAAATAAACTTAAAAAAAAAAATTTATGTCGGTAATCGTAATTCCTGCAAAAATGTAGTAAACCACGGATAAACCTCCTTAACTTCTCATACCTATTTTAAAAATCTTATTTTTTTAGGAAACTTTTACCCGGAGCAAATAGAAAGAAATAGTATATTGCGGTCCTAGGCCAGAAAAATAAAGAATGGCCCAATGTAAATTATCTTCCGAGGAGAAGCCGAGGATGGCAAACTGCGATTTGGGTCATTCTTTGTTTATGGTCGAGGATTGTACAAAATTTTTTATTTAATTTATAGATTATAATGTATAAATAATATTTTAGTTACAGGTTCATCAACGTTTTTTTACTGCAATGGCACTTCAAAATTTAGTACAAGAAATGTCAATAAATACAGTATGTAAAAAATACGGCTGTTGCAGAGGATTGTTACAAAGCTTGCAGCAGTCATCAGCAACATTTGCAGGTATTAATAAAGTATACTTGCTATATTCAAATTAGAAAATTAATTTTAATTAATATTAAAATATTTTTATTATTCGTTAGGTATGGTAACAAATTTTTGTAGAGAATTAAAATGGGACTGCATGGAACTTTTATTTGCTCAGTTTCAAACTCGCCTTCAATTTGGTGTTAGTAGAGATTTATTAGATCTTCTGAGACTTCCAAGCTTAAATGGTCTTCGAGCTCGTAGTCTGTATAAACATGACATTAAAAGTGTTACTGAATTAGCTGTAGCTAACGAATTTGATGTCGAAGAAGCATTAAATAAAGCTCTTCCATTTGAAAGGTATAACATGTAAAAATTACTGCGAACAACTATAAAAAACTAATAAATATTTATTTCCAATAGTGAAAAAGATTTTGAAGGTAATAATGAAGCTGAAATCGCAAAAAAAAATAAGATGAGAACAGTTTTTATAACTGGAAAAGATGGATTAACAGCACAAGAAGCAGCCGTTATTTTGATAAACGAGGCAAGAAACCTGGTTAAAGTAAGAATGTAATTTTTTAAATTAATAACTGGTTCATAGTATATATTATTTTTATCCAAACAGAAAGAAAATACTTTATACATTGGTAGCATAGAATTATATCATTATTTATACACAAAAACTACACGTGGAAAAGATCAAATACTATTAGTACTTTTAAATCCTGCAATAAGCGTGCGCATTAGCATATCATATTTTATTATTCAATTTTCTTATTCTTGCCCGGCTTTGAAACAAAAAAAAAGGTACAAAAACACGCTTATTCAAAAGTTAAGAATGTAAGGGAGCATTCAGACGAGAGAAAATTTGTCACCCCCACCTTTGATATTTACCCCCTCTCGACCCATTCTTGCTTGTTAAATAATAAAAAGTGGGAGTAAATTTTAGAGGTGGTGGTTAAAATTTTTTCTCGTGTGAATGCTACCTAATTATCGATCTTTCTAGGCATAGTTTTTATATTTAGGAGAGGGGATTGAACGTTTATTATACCGGCTAACGCCGCCAACCTAAAAACATTTATATTTACACGCTCGAGAATAGGTAATATTCTTTCCCATGTCTAAGTATCTTCTATTCTGGAATGCAATGACCTGTAACACTTTTCACTACCCGGGAAAAATTTTAGAACTGATTAAATCTGACCAGATCTGGATTATGGCCCGATGAATTCCAGATTTGCTTTTTATTAACAAACCAAATTATTATATAGATGAATTAGTTTAAGATCCTAAATCAATAATATCAATATTCTTTTACGTATCCAGGGTAAAAAAGACTACTTCCTTACCTGGTAAGGACGTACGCCTTCTTTGCCCTTTACATGTATCTATAAGATAAGATTTTTTATCTATTTAAAATAGAGCTGATTGGAATTAAGTGGACTATTTTTTTAGTCTATAAAAGATAAATAGGGTTTGTTACATCAAAAATTTTTAAAGAACTTATCATTTTGTATGATTTATTTGACCTTTTATTTCTCTTGCATCCAGGGTCGTTTTATCCATTAGGCGCTTACGATGGCCGCATAGAGGCCTCTACCAATTATAGGCCTTCAGTAATTTGAAAAATATGATTAAAAATATTTTTTTAATTGGTATAATAAAATATAGGGTTTCCCAATGCAACAATATTTAACTCCAATTATAAATTTTAAACCATATTTTTCAAGAAATAAAGATACAAACCGGCTCCTATACGGTATCACCGATTATTAATTTAGAAACTTTGAAAATTTATAATACATAATTTTTATTATATAAATAAATTTGTTTACATCAAACTAATTTTATACTCCCACTTAATAAAAAAAAATCTACTACACGAGTCATTCTGGATACCATGTCATGACCTTGTCAGGTCGTGTCTCCCGATCTGGCTGTACTGATTCTTTTACCAACTTTATATGTATATAAATATCTATTTGTTCTAATAAGGATTAAGGCCAACACAATAAATAATAAATTAATTAATTAATAAAAGTTTATTTATTTTAATAAAGAGTCTATATATAATATAATGATAAGGGCGTGATCTTTACTCAACGACGGGACTTACATGACTGACTATAAGAGTGGGGGCCGTGCGCGTCTACTCACATATATACACACATATACATGTATCTTATATTTAAATATTCTCAACACTCACCCTATTTAAATATTTTCTGAAACATCTTTTAATAACAAAGTATTGGTTCAGTGACTTTATCACAAAATTTAAATTTACATTATAGTAACAATTATTTCAATATATCAACATTTTACATACAATTTCCTTAAATTTATTAAATAATCTAAAATTTAATGCTTTGGTAAACCCATCAGCTAATTGATCAACTGTAGATACATACTTTGGTATTAAGACTTTACGTCCACAATATTCCCTAACATAATGGTACCGAACATCGATGTGTTTGCTCCTTTTATGGAATTCAGGATTTTTAATCAATCTAATCGCACTTTGATTATCAACATGTAAATCAATTGGACCTTCACATCGATGTCCTGTACTTTTTAACACTCGCCTCAACCATACAATTTCTTGAGCTGCTAAGCACGCTGAAACGTATTCGGCTTCCATTGTACTTAAGGTTACTAAGGGTTGACGTTGTGACAACCAAGTTACTGGACCACCACCTAACCAAAAAATAAAACCTGAGCACAGTGGGACGAGCATATACAAAAATGAGACATGGTAAAAAATTTGTAAATAATGTAAATTTTATATAGTACACTTATGTTTTCAAGGTCCCTAATCACGAATTTAAGCTCCAAATTATTGATTTTTTTCAGCAACTGTGAAATTTTCGCGAATTATACTGTTTTTTGAATATTTTTACAGAATCTAATTTAAGGAAAATTGAATTATGATTAATTTGCTTTTGTGCTCAGTGACTTCGAATCTAAAGTAAAAATGATTAATTTTATCACTATTTGCGAATATTTTAATATTAAAACTTTTTGCAAATTTTTATAAAATACGATGTAAAGTAAATTTAATTAGGTTTATTTCTGTATTTGAGGTAGCTGGTCACAAATTTCAGGTTAAAGTCACTGATTTATTTCAGAAATTGTTAATTTTTTGCATATTTAAACATTTTTGCAAAATATCCATTATTATACTTGTGTTTGAGATTTTTTACAGATTGATTATTATTTTTTTTTTTTAATATTATTTTGCCAAATAAAAAGAAAATAGAATGTTTTGATTAATAACAAACTTTATAATATTTATTGGAAAATACTTAGCTATGTTTTATTTACAACTTTTTACATATAAGTTTTTGTATTACAAATTTCTTTTAATATTTTTTATTTTTTAGAACTAAAATATATCACATTCTGGTTCTGATTCCGTTTCTGATTCATGTATTTCAGTTTCCTCCTCATATACTCTTGGAGCTTTCAGCATTTGTATAGCTTCTAATCTTAAAGATCTTTTTGGTTTTTTGTTAGAAAACCTTAAACTTGCTATGTATGGATCAGAATTAGCAAGAAGACGACAAAATAAATCATGCATCTTAACTTCACGATTAAATTTACGAGTATAAGATAGACGAAACGACCTGACATATTTATTAGTTGCTTCTGCAGCTTCTTCAGATAACTGCCCAATAGGTAATACTGCGTTCTCAATAATATCAGCACCATGCATTAGTACCTTATGGACTGTAGGAGAGATTTCAAACCATGGATATTTTTGCTTAAATAAGTGAGCAGTTTCTATAGCATAAATTTTATATTTTTTATGATCTATAATGTGCTCACTTGTGAGTGTTTGTAACAAAATATGAAATCTTTTAATGATTTCTACATCTACTCCTGTTATTTGTGATACCTTTTCTTCATTAGAAAAAAATTTACGAGCAGTATTTCCGTCATTAGAGTTTCCTGATACTTGTTTTGGCTGATCAACAACTAAGCTCATTTCATTTTTAAATCGATTTTGAATGATTTTTTTCTGTTTGGCTACAATAGCTGCTGTACCATCTTTTTTACGGGCTTGAGGTTTGCATGTTGGAAGCTTATAAGATAAGTTCAGCAAGCACTCGAAACAACGTATCCAGGCATAAAGCGAAGAGATTCCATATTTTAGATTACAACTTTTAATTGGTGCTTTTAATGTTTTTTTTACGTAACTCAAATGTTTTCCTTTTATGCCACAAATATAGCATTCCCTTGTATAACTTACATCTACCATAGCATTAATGGACTTCACATCATACATAGTAGGAATAAACTCGTAACAAACTTTTAAGTTTTTTGATAAATTGCTAAAAGTATGCGTTTCTATATTAGAAATTTGTTCTTCCAATTTTTTTTTCTCACTTATTATATATTCTGTTGTTTCCTTGACATAAGCAATACTAATTGGTCGGCAATACATTGGCGAAGATGGCTTCTTATTCTTCCAGATAGTTTTATGAATTTTGCCATTTTCTGCAACTGTAACAAGTTGTAAAGGTACTAAAGATGAAACGTATACACTTGAGTCATCAAATGAATTTCCATTTCCATCTGTGAAATTTTGTTTATAAATGCTTTGACTAGAACTTCCATCCGACCCATATTTAAAGTAAAGCTTTAAGTTTTTATACTCATTACAATTTAATTGGTCAAAAACTTCATTTAAATATTTGCAAATTCTCTCTACTGTGTGGTCACAAAGTGATTGCAGAGATACTTGACAAATATGACCTTTTACAGTAATGTTTTCAGGATAACAGTCCTTTTTTGCATCAAAAATTGTGCTGTATGGTGGGTAACCATTATTTTTCACTTCATCAAGATTATTCCTAGCTTTTTGGTACTTATTTTTTGTGTAATCGCAATCTAAAAAGTTAGCAAGAGCTTTTTCTGGAGACAAAGTTAAGGTATCTTTCACGATAAATCTTTGCAGTAACAGGCGAATTACAAGCAATATCGTGTAAGACTTCATATGCTTCATTGTTTCCTTGTTTTCGAAATTTGTAAGCAGCAGCATACGCGTCTACCTCAGGGCTTGTATCCGCATCTCTTTGTTGTTTACTAAGACGATCTTGACTTCGAGTAGTGAGCTCGTAGAATTTTTTTTGATTTTCACAATTTGTTGATATCTTTGATTTTTTTCAGGTAAATTTTCTAAAGAAATATCGCTATTATCGTCGATTTTTGATAAACTTGGAAAACTTACTTTTCTTTTTAGCCAATCTTCGTTTCCTTTTAGAAATTTGCAAAGAATTCTGTGATTTTTTTTCCAACGCTCAATTATGGCTTTTAGTACTACTCTTATAGTTTTATTCTTAAAAGAGAAAGGCATGGTATATTTTGTACCCAAAATATTGGTAAAATGATTTTCTAATATTTCAGAAACATTCTTATAACCTTTATTAAGGTGCCCGAGCAAGAAAACACCATCGTAAAAATATTTTAAAAATATTACAAAACGAACTACGAACTTTGTCAAAAAGTTCGTATTATAGTGGGTAAAAATATAGAAAGAATATTCAAAATAAACTATAGTAAAAAAATACGAAGTTCGTTTAAATATTTTTTTTTATCTTAAAAAAAACATTCGTAAAAATATCCTTTTTATCGTTAAAAACATTCGCTTAAATATTTTTTATATCATTTAAAATTTTCTTAATATTTTTTTTTGAATCGTTAAAGACACTCGTTAAAATGCTTTTTTATCTTTAAAAACCTACGTATACATATATCTTTATAATCATTAAAACATACGTGTAAATATTTTTTAAATCTTTAAAAAAACTCGTAAAAATGGTTTTTTATATTTAAAAACCTACGTAAATATATCTTTATAATAGTTAAAACTTATACATTCAATTATTTCTTAAATCAATAAACACCCGCTTAAATATTTTATAAATCGTTAAAGACACTCGTAATAATATTTTATAAGTCCTTAAAAATGCGAGTAAAATTAACTTTTTAAATGTTAGAAACATACGTTAAAATATTTTTTATATAGTTATATGCATGCGTAAAATTGTTTTTAAATCACTAAAAACATTCGTAAAAATATTTTTTAAGTCATTTAAAGCATTCGTTAAAATATTTTTTCAATGCCCAAAAAAATAAAAAAATAAATAAAATAAGCAAAAAATGATATTACAATCCAATATTTGCTTCACAGACGAACCACAGGAAAATTTTGAAGACTAAGAGTTTCCTGAAATTTAATAATATAATTATTGTAATTAATTGAATAATTACTGCTAATTAAATCATGCACCTTAACTCACGCACCGAATATCATACTCGTAAAATTCATGATAGAGAACCTGTTCCTTAATTTCTAACGCATAGGGATTTATATATATAACGAACGTAACTAACATAACGCTCGAATGAAATGTATTTTTTTTTTCTTCCTTATATAGAAAGTGAGTTCAATTTTTACACTTGCGTGTTTAATTTATACATACGCCATCTAAAATCAACTTTGCAATTAATAAACGCGCTCAATTTAAATTTTATAATATACAAACCTTTTACATTATAATATTATTTCTCAATGTTGAATTTCAATGTTGAATTTCAAAGTGCATAAAAAACATTGAAAAAACATTTTTACGCACGTAAGTTTTTCATTTTAAACACTTCAAAAGGTACCAAAATTTTAATGAAAACTGATGGCCAAAAAAGGAAATTTAAATTAAAAAATTATGATAAAATTATTTTTGCGAACTCATTTTTATTGGTAAATCTTAGGTAAAAATCAAAAAATTTTGTTATTTTAAAAGTGCATAAAAAACATTAAAAAAACATTTTTACGCACGTCAGTTTTTAATTCTAAGCACTTCAAAAGGTACCAAAATTTTAATGAAAAATGATGGCCAAAAAAAGAAATTTAAATTGAAAAATCATGATAAGATCATTTTTACGACCTCATTTTTTTTGCCATTCCTTAGGTAAAAATCAAATATTTTATTTTCTTAAAATTGCATAAAAAACATTGAAAAAACATTTTTACGCACGTCAGTTTTTCAAGGTATAAAAATTTTTATGAAAACTGATGGCCAAAAAAAGAAATTTAAATTAAAAAATTATGATAAAATTATTTTTGCGAGCTCATTTTTATTGGTAAATCTTAGGTAAAAATCAAAATATTTTGTTACCTTAATAGTGCATAAAAAACATTGAAAAAACATTTTTACGCACGTAAGTTTTTCATTTTAAACACTTCAAAAGGTACCAAAATTTTAATGAAAACTGATGGCAAAAAAAAGAAATTTAAATTGAAAAATTATGATAAAATTATTTTTGCGAGCTCATTTTTATTGGTAAATCTTAGGTAAAATTCAAAATAATTTGTTATCTTAAAAGTGCATAAAAAACATTGAAAAAACATTTTTACGCACGTCAGTTTTTAATTCTAAGCACTTCAAAAGGTATAAAAATTTTTATGAAAACTGATGGCCAAAAAAAGAAATTTAAATTAAACAATTATGATAAAATTATTTTTGCGAGCTCATTTTTATTGGTAAATCTTAGGTAAAAATCAAAATATTTTGTTACCTTAATAGTGCATAAAAAACATTGAAAAAACATTTTTACGCACGTAAGTTTTTCATTTTAAACACTTCAAAAGGTACCAAAATTTTAATGAAAACTGATGGCCAAAAAAAGAAATTTAAATTGAAAAATTATGATAAAATTATTTTTGCGAGCTCATTTTTATTGGTAAATCTTAGGTAAAAATCAAAATATTTTGTTATCTTAAAAGTGCATAAAAAACATTGAAAAAACATTTTTACGCACGTCAGTTTTTAATTCTAAGCACTTCAAAAGGTATAAAAATTTTATGGAAACTGATGGCCAAAAAAAGAAATTTAAATTGAAAAATTATGATAAGATCATTTTTACGACCTCATTTTTTTTTGCCGTTTCTTAGGTAAAAATCAAGAAATTTTGTTATTTTAAAAGTGCATAAAAAACATTGAAAAAACATTTTTACGCACGTCAGTTTTTAATTCTAAGCACTTCAAAAGGTATAAAAATTTTTATGAAAACTGATGGCCAAAAAAAGAAATTTAAATTAAAAAATTATGATAAAATTATTTTTGCGAGCTCATTTTTATTGGTAAATCTTAGGTAAAAATCAAAATATTTTGTTACCTTAATAGTGCATAAAAAACATTGAAAAAACATTTTTACGCACGTAAGTTTTTCATTTTAAACACTTCAAAAGGTACCAAAATTTTAATGAAAACTGATGGCCAAAAAAAGAAATTTAAATTGAAAAATTATGGTAAGATCATTTTTACGACCTCATTTTTTATTGCCGTTTCTTAGGTAAAAATCAAAAAATTTTGTTATTTTAAAAAGGCATAAAAAACATTGAAAAAACATTTTTACGCACGTCAGTTTTTAACTCTAAGCACTTCAAAAGGTATAAAAATTTTTATGAAAACTGATGGCCAAAAAAAGAAATTTAAATTAAAAAATTATGGTAAAATTATTTTTGCGAGCTCATTTTTATTGGTAAATCTTAGGTAAAAATCAAAATATTTTGTTACCTTAATAGTGCATAAAAAACATTTAAAAAACATTTTTACGCACGTAAGTTTTCCATTTTAAACACTTCAAAAGGTACCAAAATTTTAATGAAAAATGATGGCCAAAAAAAGAAATTTAAATTGAAAAATCATGATAAGATCATTTTTACGACCTCATTTTTTTTGCCATTCCTTAGGTAAAAATCAAATATTTTATTTTCTTAAAATTGCATAAAAAACATTGAAAAAATATTTTTACGCACGTCAGTTTTTCATCTTAAGCACTTCAAAAGGTATAAAAATTTTTATGAAAACTGATGGCCAAAAAAAGAAATTTAAATTAATAAATTATGATAAAATTATTTTTGCGAGCTCATTTTTATTGGTAAATCTTAGGTAAAAATCAAAATATTTTGTTACCTTAATAGTGCATAAAAAACATTGAAAAAACATTTTTACGCACGTAAGTTTTTCATTTTAAACACTTCAAAAGGTACCAAAATTTTAATGAAAACTGATGGCCAAAAAAAGAAATTTAAATTGAAAAATTATGATAAAATTATTTTTGCGAGCTCATTTTTATTGGTAAATCTTAGGTAAAAATCAAAATATTTTGTTATCTTAAAAGTGCATAAAAAACATTGAAAAAACATTTTTACGCACGTCAGTTTTTAATTCTAAGCACTTCAAAAGGTATAAAAATTTTAATGAAAACTGATGGCCAAAAAAAGAAATTTAAATTGAAAAATTATGATAAGATCATTTTTACGACCTCATTTTTTTTTGCCGTTTCTTAGGTAAAAATCAAAAAATTTTGTTATTTTAAAAGTGCATAAAAAACATTGAAAAAACATTTTTACGCACGTCAGTTTTTAATTCTAAGCACTTCAAAAGGTATAAAAATTTTTATGAAAACTGATGGCCAAAAAAAGAAAAAATTATTTTTGCGAGCTCATTTTTATTGGTAAATCTTAGGTAAAAATCAAAATATTTTGTTACCTTAATAGTGCATAAAAAACATTGAAAAAACATTTTTACGCACGTAAGTTTTTCATTTTAAACACTTCAAAAGGTACCAAAATTTTAATGAAAACTGATGGCCAAAAAAAGAAATTTAAATTGAAAAATTATGGTAAGATCATTTTTACGACCTCATTTTTTTTTGCCGTTTCTTAGGTAAAAATCAAAAAATTTTGTTATTTTAAAAGTGCATAAAAAACATTGAAAAAACATTTTTACGCACGTCAGTTTTTAACTCTAAGCACTTCAAAAGGTATAAAAATTTTTATGAAAACTGATGGCCAAAAAAAGAAATTTAAATTAAAAAATTATGGTAAAATTATTTTTGCGAGCTCATTTTTATTGGTAAATCTTAGGTAAAAATCAAAATATTTTGTTACCTTAATAGTGCATAAAAAACATTAAAAAAACATTTTTACGCACGTAAGTTTTTCATTTTAAACACTTCAAAAGGTACCAAAATTTTAATGAAAACTGATGGCCAAAAAAAGAAATTTAAATTGAAAAATTATGATAAAATTATTTTTGCGAGCTCATTTTTATTGGTAAATCTTAGGTAAAAATCAAAATATTTTGTTATCTTAAAAGTGCATAAAAAACATTGAAAAAACATTTTTACGCACGTCAGTTTTTAATTCTAAGCACTTCAAAAGGTATAAAAATTTTAATAAAAACTGATGGCCAAAAAAAGAAATTTACATTGAAAAATTATGATAAGATCATTTTTACGACCTCATTTTTTTTTGCCGTTTCTTAGGTAAAAATCAAAAAATTTTGTTATTTTAAAAGTGCATAAAAAACATTGAAAAAAAATTTTTACGCACGTCAGTTTTTAATTCTAAGCACTTCAAAAGGTATAAAAATTTTTATGAAAACTGATGGCCAAAAAAAGAAATTTAAATTAAAAAATTATGATAAAATTATTTTTGCGAGCTCATTCTTATTTGTAAATCTTAGGTAAAAATCAAAATATTTTGTTACCTTAATAGTGCATAAAAAACATTGAAAAAACATTTTTACGCACGTAAGTTTTTCATTTTAAACACTTCAAAAGGTACCAAAATTTTAATGAAAACTGATGGCCAAAAAAAGAAATTTAAATTGAAAAATTATGATAAAATTATTTTTGCGAGCTCATTTTTATTGGTAAATCTTAGGTAAAAATCAAAATATTTTGTTATCTTAAAAGTGCATAAAAAACATTGAAAAAACATTTTTACGCACGTCAGTTTTTAATTCTAAGCACTTCAAAAGGTATAAAAATTTTAATGAAAACTGATGGCCAAAAAAAGAAATTTAAATTGAAAAATTATGATAAGATCATTTTTACGACCTCATTTTTTTTTGCCGTTTCTTAGGTAAAAATCAAAAAATTTTGTTATTTTAAAAGTGCATAAAAAACATTGAAAAAAAATTTTTACGCACGTCAGTTTTTAATTCTAAGCACTTCAAAAGGTATAAAAATTTTTATGAAAACTGATGGCCAAAAAAAGAAATTTAAATTAAAAAATTATGATAAAATTATTTTTGCGAGCTCATTTTTATTTGTAAATCTTAGGTAAAAATCAAAATATTTTGTTACCTTAATAGTGCATAAAAAACATTGAAAAAACATTTTTACGCACTTAAGTTTTTCATTTTAAACACTTCAAAAGGTACCAAAATTTTAATGAAAACTGATGGCCAAAAAAAGAAATTTAAATTGAAAAATTATGGTAAGATCATTTTTACGACCTCATTTTTTTTTGCCGTTTCTTAGGTAAAAATCAAAAAATTTTGTTATTTTAAAAGTGCATAAAAAACATTGAAAAAACATTTTTACGCACGTCAGTTTTTGATTCTAAGCACTTCAAAAGGTATAAAAATTTTTATGAAAACTGATGGCCAAAAAAAGAAATTTAAATTAAAAAATTATGATAAAATTATTTTTGCGAGCTCATTTTTATTGGTAAATCTTAGGTAAAAATCAAAATATTTTGTTACCTTAATAGTACATAAGAAACATTGAAAAAACATTTTTACGCACGTAAGTTTTTCATTTTAAACACTTCAAAAGGTACCAAAATTTTAATGAAAACTGATGGCCAAAAAAAGAAATTTAAATTGAAAAATTATGATAAAATTATTTTTGCGAGCTCATTTTTATTGGTAAATCTTAGGTAAAAATCAAAATATTTTGTTATCTTAAAAGTGCATAAAAAACATTGAAAAAACATTTTTACGCACGTCAGTTTTTAATTCTAAGCACTTCAAAAGGTATAAAAATTTTAATGAAAACTGATGGCCAAAAAAAGAAATTTAAATTGAAAAATTATGATAAGATCATTTTTACGACCTCATTTTTTTTTGCCGTTTCTTAGGTAAAAATCAAAAAATTTTGTTATTTTAAAAGTGCATAAAAAACATTGAAAAAAAATTTTTACGCACGTCAGTTTTTAATTCTAAGCACTTCAAAAGGTATAAAAATTTTTATGAAAACTGATGGCCAAAAAAAGAAATTTAAATTAAAAA
This sequence comes from Anagrus nilaparvatae, assembly GCA_022575985.1. Classification (NCBI taxonomy): domain Eukaryota; kingdom Metazoa; phylum Arthropoda; class Insecta; order Hymenoptera; family Mymaridae; genus Anagrus; species Anagrus nilaparvatae. The sequence goes on along the minus strand of JAKSXM010000247.1, from coordinate 22,863,115 downwards.
ATTATGATAAAATTATTTTTGCGAGCTCATTTTTATTTGTAAATCTTAGGTAAAAATCAAAATATTTTGTTACCTTAATAGTGCATAAAAAACATTGAAAAAACATTTTTACGCACGTAAGTTTTTCATTTTAAACACTTCAAAAGGTACCAAAATTTTAATGAAAACTGATGGCCAAAAAAAGAAATTTAAATTGAAAAATTATGATAAAATTATTTTTGCGAGCTCATTTTTATTGGTAAATCTTAGGTAAAAATCAAAATATTTTGTTATCTTAAAAGTGCATAAAAAACATTGAAAAAACATTTTTACGCACGTCAGTTTTTAATTCTAAGCACTTCAAAAGGTATAAAAATTTTAATGAAAACTGATGGCCAAAAAAAGAAATTTAAATTGAAAAATTATGATAAGATCATTTTTACGACCTCATTTTTTTTTGCCGTTTCTTAGGTAAAAATCAAAAAATTTTGTTATTTTAAAAGTGCATAAAAAACATTGAAAAAACATTTTTACGCACGTCATTTGTTAATTCTAAGCACTTCAAAAGGTATAAAAATTTTTATGAAAACTGATGGCCAAAAAAAGAAATTTAAATTAAAAAATTATGATAAAATTATTTTTGCGAGCTCATTTTTATTGGTAAATCTTAGGTAAAAATCAAAATATTTTGTTACCTTAATAGTGCATAAAAAACATTGAAAAAACATTTTTACGCACGTAAGTTTTTCATTTTAAACACTTCAAAAGGTACCAAAATTTTAATGAAAACTGATGGCCAAAAAAAGAAATTTAAATTGAAAAATTATGGTAAGATCATTTTTACGACCTCATTTTTTTTTTGCCGTTTCTTAGGTAAAAATCAAAAAATTTTGTTATTTTAAAAGTGCATAAAAAACATTGAAAAAACATTTTTACGCACGTCAGTTTTTGATTCTAAGCACTTCAAAAGGTATAAAAATTTTTATGAAAACTGATGGTCAAAAAAAGAAATTTAAATTAAAAAATTATGATAAAATTATTTTAGCGATCTCATTTTTATTGGTAAATCTTAGGTAAAAATCAAAATATTGTGTTATCTTAAAAGTGCATAAAAAACATTAAAAAAACATTTTTACGCACGTCAGTTTTTCATCTTCAGCATTTCATAAGGTACTAAAATTTTCATGAAAACTGATTCCTAAAAAAAGGAAATTAGAAGTGTAAAATTATTTAAAAAATATTTTTACATTACTGATTTTTTCATTTAAAGCAACTAACTCTTTATTATAAATTGAATTTGAAAATATTTTATATGTTGAAAAATACAAGTGTGAAAATTTATCTATTAAATATTTAAGTCATGGAATTTTATTTGTAAATTTCATAACAAAAAAAGTATTGTTTTTAATTTGTTAAAAGAATTTAAATATATTTTTGAAATATTTTTACTACTGCGGTAATTTTTTTTTTAAAACTATTTGGGTGAAAAAATATTTTATGAACATTTTTACGATCTTCGTAATAGAAGATTATAGTTTTTCTTTGAGCATTGAAATAACAAAAAAGAGTAGCTGAAAAAATAAAATTTGTAGCTAGTTTTAACATCAAATAATTATTTTTTCGAACTTCGTAGCACATATATTTTTAAAATATTTTTTCTTACTCTATAACGAAGAAAAGTACGAGCGTCGCTCGTAAAAAAACATTTTTAGAATATTTTTACGCTGGTTTGTTCGATTTTTAAAATCGTAATAGACTCGTAATTCTTGCTCGGGTGGTTCTTAATGATCCAAAATATATCAAGATTAGAAAGTATGAAAGAATCGCTAGATTTACTCAGAGATGAATTTCCTAAAATAAATATAAGATAATTAAATATTAAAGTACAATTAAAAATAATTTAATAATGTTTTTAAAGAGATGAGTAAATTTAAAAAAAAATCGGATGTTAAATCAAGAAACATTTTATTCATAAATTATTCAAACTATTTATTAGTTAAAGAATATTTCAAATCTGGATTTAAAATTCATTTTAAAATACATTTAAAGTTTAATTAATTATGTATATAAAAATATTTGCCACACTTAATTTTTAAAAATTATTTTTTTAAAGAATTTATTAACAATTAAAAATTATTTAAACAATTATTTCAAAATGAACCAAAAATTTGACCTCAAATTCCTGCATAAAAAGTCCAGTTATTATATCCAATATGTGCCACACTTAATTTATAAAAATTAATTTTTTAAACAAATTATAATCAATTAAAAATTATTTAAACAATAATTTTAAATGGAACCGAAAATTTCACCTTAAATTCTTATATAAAATGTCCAATTATATATAAAAATGTTTGCCACACTTAATTTTTAAAAATTAATTTTTTTAAACAAATTATCAACAATTAAAAATTATTTAAACAATAATTTCAAATGGAACCAAAAATTTGACCTCAAATACATGTAAAAAGCCCAATTGTATTTAAAAATATGTGACAGACTTAATTTTTAAAAATTAATTTTTTAATCAAATTCTTCTTCTTTACTGGCTGTGTCAGCTATAGTGCTGACTTTTTGCCATTTAAACAAATTATTAACAATTAAAAATTATTTAAACAATTATTTCAAATGGAACCAAAAATTTGACCTCAAATTCATGTATAAAAAGTCCAATTGCATTTAAAAATATGTGCCACACTTAATTTTTAAAAATAAACTTTTTAAACAAATTATAAATAATTAAAAATTATTTAAACAATTATTTCAAATGGAACCGAAAATTTCACTTCAAATTCTTATATAAAAATTCCAATTGTATATAAAAATTTTTGCCACACTTAATTTTTAAACATTAATTTTTTTAAACAAATTATCAACAATTAAAAAGTATTTAAACAATTATTTCAAATGGAACCAAAAATTTGACCTCAAATTCATGTTTAAAAAGTCCAATTGTATTTAAAAATATGTGCCACACTTAATTTTTAAAAATTAATTTTTTAAACAAATTATTAACAATTAAAAAGTATTTAAACAATTATTTCAAATGGAACCAAAAATTTGACCTCAAATTCATGTATATAAAGTCCAATTGTATTTAAAAATATGTGCCACACTTAATTTTTAAAAACTAATTTTTTAAACAAAGTATAATCAATTTAAAATTATTTAAACAATAATGTAAAAGTAAACTCAAAAGTTTAACCTCATTTAACTTCATTAATAGAACGTTCAATTATTTTTAAAAAGATGAACCACAATTTTATTTAAAGAATTAATTAGTTTTAAAAATATGTATTTAACAGTTTATAAAAAATCATAAAATGTAATTAAATAATTGTTTAAAAAAAATAAGTGGATATTTGTAGTCAAATATGGAACCCAAATTCATAATTTTTGGCCAAAAATCATATCAAATATGCATTTTTGTGCAAGAACCTACAATAATTCTATTATTAAGATTCATGCTGTCAGACCATTATATGTATACGAAACAGTCCCAATTCCCGTATAATATACATAAAAACTAGCACTGAATCGATCTACTAAATTAGCTGTAAAATCTAAAGTTGCAAAAGGTAGTACACGAAACTTAGTTTCCCGGATACGGAAATAAATTTTGAATGACCAAAAAAAAAAAAAAATTTCAGCCCCGTAAAGACCCACATATGTTTCCATCGTTAGAAATAAGTTTTTTTTTGAAAAATTGAATAAATTTTTTAGTTTTTTTCTACGTAAATTTTAAATTCCAGAAATAAAATACAATATTTTTATTTTTTATTTTAAAAAATACATACCTTCCGGAAAAAAAATCCATTTTTTTAAGTGTTTATCACTGCACTATATTCAAAGTTATGAAACGTAAAAGAAAAAAGTTTTAATCTCATGCACTTACCTGAGATAAAAGTTTCTTATCTATGCTCTGGTTTTCCTTACTAGATAACTCGTATCAAGCGAAATTAGACTTAAAATATTTAAATTTGATTTTTTCGATACTTACTTTATCCAATTACGAATAAAAAAATTACTAAATTATGAAAAATTTTTTTATTAAATGTCTCATTTTTCCGTATGCTCGTCCCACTGTGCTGAGGTGGACCTTCTTAATTCAGGATCAGTAGCATAATCAGAGTCACAGTAACCAGCCAAAACTAACTTTTTACCACTGTAACATATGCCTAAATCACAAGTTCCTTTTAAATAACTTACTACTCGTTTGGCTGCTTGCCAGTGACTCTCATTATAACAATTAAGAAATCTACTGAGATAATTAACTGAAAACGCAATATCAGGCCGCGATACAATAGAGATAAACATTAACGATCCTATTAATTCTCTATGTGCGTAATTTTTTTCATTCTTACTCACATCACCCGATCGTAATAATAAACCTGACACAGCAGGAGAGTTACATGGATCACAATCACTCATACCAAACCGTTTTACTACATACTTTACATACTCATTCTGATGTACAAAAATTTGTCTTTTTAATCTATTTCTTACAATCTCCATCCCTACAAATTTATTTGGTTCTGACACAACAATTTTAAAAACATTCTTCATTTCTTTTACAATTTTAACTAGTACATTAATATTCTTACACATAATGAGTCCATCGTCAACAAATAACAACAAATAAACATTGAAATTCTGAATATTAGCAACATACAGTGAATTATCAGCCGTACTTGGCTTAAAATAAAATTTTCTAAGAAAAGCTGAAAAAGTTTTATTCCAACATCGTGGTGCCTGTTTCAAACCATACAGGGCTTTATTCAGTCGACAAACTTTTCCTGGTTCGCATGATACACCTTCCGGTATCTTCATGTAAATCTCTTCTTCTAACTTCCCATACAGGAAAGCAGTCTTGACGTCAAATTGAACCATCTCGAGGTCATCACAGGCTGCAATGGCTAAAAGTATTCTAATAGTATCATACCTAACTACTGGTGCAAACGTTTCATTGTAGTCAACGCCATATTCTTGAAGGAACCCTCTTGCACATAGCCGTGCTTTATATCGGTTGACTTCGCCATTTTTGCTAGCCTGGATCTTCAGAACCCACTTTGAATCAATTACTGGTTTTCCAGGAACTTTGTCTACGATGGACCACGTGTTGTTGACTTCATGAGCATTTAGCTCGTCTTGTTTGGCTTTTTCCATTTTTCAGCATCTGGACCTGTTAACGCATCACGAAGAGTAACCGGCTCTTTTTTCTCACATTCAGAAAAATTAACTTTATACTTAACTTCATAATCCTTGTGCCATGATGGTGGTTTCCGTTGTCTTGGAGGTAGTGAAACTTCTTCAGGAGCTGCGTCCTTGTTTTCAACTGCCTGGCCATCCTCAAGTGGATATTCCTCTTCCAAGTCAAGAAATTCCTCCTCCATTTCTCCATCTGTGTCGTCAGCACCATCATGATTATACAATTCTTCCAGTGTCTGAAGTTGACCTTGAGTTGCCTCTTCTCTGCTTCCTTGGCCCTCATCCATTAGTTTTTCAACAGCTGCATCATCAGCTGCCCGACTGGCTATTTCTTCTATGCTGAATTCGCCCTTTAAGTTCAAGTCGATACATGCCACATTTCCACCGCCATTTGGTCCATCCAGTTCCATGTTCTTTGAAAAATCGACATCATGTGCAATAATAACATCTCTGGCTTCTGGTACGTAGACTCGGTAGTTGGCTGCATCCCCTTGATATCCAACCAGGAAACCTGCAACAGCTTTTTCATCCAATTTTTTTCTGAAATTCTTTGAAATGTGAGCGTGGACCTCCACACCAAAAACCCGGAGATGAGATACTGTTGACTTTCTGCCCATCCACTGCTCATAAGGAGATGCGTCGTTTCCACCATTTCCAGATACTCGATTCAAGATGTAGACTGCCGTACTAACTGCTTCAGCCCAGAGAAATTTAGGAACAGACCTGGCCAGCAGCATGGTCCTGACCTTCTCGACGATTGTCCTGTTTTTGCGCTCCGCCTTTCCATTCTGCTCTGGAGCGTGCCCTGCTGTCAGCTGATGTTCGATACCACGTTGTTCCATGTACTGCTTCATCACATTGCAAACGTACTCTCTTCCACTGTCTGACCTTAGCACCTTCATGTTGGCTCTGAATTTGTTTGACACCATCCTCTCGAACTTCTGAAAACATTCATATACATCAGATTTGTGTTTAACTGTATAAATACTCCTATAGCCAGATGCATCATCAATAAAAGTTAAAAAATAACGTGCACCTCCCAGTGAGGTGATCTGCATCGGTCCACACAAGTCTGAGTGAAAAAATTCACCCACTTTATAAGAAAGTTTTTGTTGATAAATGTTTTTATAAGGAATTCTGTGTGCCTTACCCAACTTGCAAGCCTTACAATCAAAATCTGGAATCATATTACCATTTAAATGAATACCATCAATTTTATTCTTCTTAATCATACATCTAATTGTTTTTATATTCACATGACCTAACCTCTCATGCCAGAGCCTCGCCTGTACTTCTGCTGGATTTACTTGAATACCTGCATCAATTCTTAACGAGTTTACTTTCATGTCCAATACATAAATGTCATTATTTTGCTTGTGTCCTTTTAATATAGCTTTATTTGCTCTCGTTATTTTCACTTCGTTACTATAAAAAGTAACTTCACAGGAATTCGACGTACACACACCAACAGAAATTAAATTTTTCTTTAAATCCGGCACATACAACACATTACTCAAAGTACCGGGCAGCCATTGATTGTCGACTGCTCGCAGTATTTGCACCGAGCCGACGCCTTTCACTTCACAGCTTCTATTATCACCGAGCACAACACACTCGTTGTTTGTTCTCGTGAAGTCCGCAAAATAGTCCATTCTGTACGTGATATGTCGCGAGGCGCCACTATCTAGAAGCCACTCCTCATTATTTTCCCCTGACACACTATTTACTACACTTATAATTTTTTCAGGGTGTGCGGCCCCCACTGTCCTATAAGATTCAGTATAAACTTTAGTTATAAGCGCCACCATGTTGTCAGTACCACTACCACCAGAATTAAACTGTGTCTTCTGTCTCTTACTATTTTCACAGTCTTTTGCCTTATGCCCCACACTTTTACACTTAAAACAACGAAAAGGCTTTTTACCTTTATATTTATTCGACGTGTCACTTTCTTTGTTGCTCTCACTATGACTATTTTTCTTTGCGCATTTTTGATAATTTTGACTCTTGTTGTACGTAAATAACGCGGCACATTCGCCGTCTTTTTCTGTCAGCCTATTCTCCTCTCGTATCGATCTTTCTTCTAATGCCGCCATTGTCTGATTTTCGGCGGGAACACTGTCCCAGGATATGACCAGTCCATCGAACTTCCGCGGTAAACCGCCTAAAATTTTTGCCATTACCATAGCTTCCGATATCTTTTCACCAATATCCTTTAAGTTCCGGACTACATTTTGCACTCTCGTCATATAATCCATAACCGACTCCGAAGTACTCATATTGATACTATGAAATTTTTGCAGCAAATGTAACTTACTATTTTCTGACTTTTGCTCGAATAGTGATGACAATTTATCCCATATTTCTTTAGATGTATCGCAAGCTATAAATTTTTCCGCCTGCTTGTCGATCATCGTCCCCGTGAGTATCACCTTGGCACGTGCATCGTCCTTCAAAAATTTCTTCTTTTTTGTCGTTTTCGTCTCTTCCTACCGGCTTTGTTCTTGTACCATCTACCACGCCAATTAAATCGTTCACAAACAATAAATTTTTCATTTGAAATTTCCACAACTGAAAATTTGAACCATCAAAGCGTGTTATGTGGTTCTGTAGACTATTATGATTATCTGACATGGCTATTTAAAAAAAACACAAGAAAATTCACCGATCACCAAGTAGAAAAAAAAAACTCGAAGAACTCTTATTATACACACACGTGGCACTCGACGTTTCTCGTAAAACTTATAAAAACTGGGCCCATAACCTAATAAGGATTAAGGCCAACACAATAAATAATAAATTAATTAATTAATAAAAGTTTATTTATTTTAATAAAGAGTCTATATATAATATAATGATAAGCGCGTGATCTTTACTCAACGAGGGGACTGACATGACTGACTATAAGAGTGGGAGCCGTGCGCTTCTACTCACATATATACACACATATACATGTATCTTATATTTAAATATTCTCAACATGTTCGACAAGGAAAAAAAATAGGATTTGGCTGTCAATGCAATTGTATGTGTCAAGCATTGAAAGTGAAAATTCCTAAATTTTTTCCCGTGTTCAACACATTGTTATTCATTAAAAGCGAAAAAAAGATCTTATGCAGCGTATAATGAAAATATGTTTTCTGTGAATTTTTTAGTCCTTTAGGTGCTAAAGAAGCTAAGTTATACCAAAAAGAAGCTTTTTGGATTTCTTTAGTTTTTCCAGCTACTTACTTTTTGTAGATAAATTTTTAAAATTGACTAGATGATTTAAAAAAATAGTACCAAGACATAAAAAGTAAAATTTCGTTAGCTTTATTTTTGTACTCAAATGATTTTTATTTGAGTTTAGTTTTTATATTTGTATTCCCATTATTTTTGTGTAAGTCTAAAGTTAATTCCCATAAAACTTATCAGTAATTCTCTTACCGTTAGTCAGTCAACCAAACGGTTATATATTTGGCTAAAAATTACCATTTTTTAATTTGCTGCCAAAATTGAAATTTATCATTAAAATGGCATTTATAGATCTCAAAATTTTTGTACAAGATTCTAGTTTTTTACTTGTTCTTTTTTCATCAATTGTTTTTATTATATGGCTCTGTAAAGATGGGCTATATTTAAAAATAACAAAGTGGGACTCTGACTTTAAAATTTTATATCTCGCAAAAAATGATATAAAATAGACGAGTAAAAAACTTTTGAAAATTAAGAGCTTGTACAACATTTTTGAAACCTACAAAACCAATTTTTGTCAAAAACTACAATTTTGGCAGCAATTTAAAAATTGGTCATTTTTAACCAAAAATAGTCAGTTGGTTTACTGACTATAACGGTAAGAGAGTTTTTAATAAAAAAATGTGGTATACGAAGATTAAAAGCTGACACTTACACAAAAAAATGAGACAAAATGAAAGGTATTTAGTTAAGTTACAAGGTAGCAACAATGTTTAGTAAATAGCCTAAAAATCTTATAGCATAGAACTCTTTAAGCTGAGAATGGGGGGATGTAGGATACGAAAAATTTTGATACCATTCATGGGGGCCGATGGAGGATTAAAATGCGTTGAAAATATTGCTTGATTTTAAATCTTCATTTAACATTTTTTTTCTTTAAGCATGAACTGGGAGTGTGTGATGTTCAATGGAATTTTGGCGATAAGACAAACAATAAATCTATTCAGAATATCACAATAACGCCCCAACATCGTAATTCTATTAGCAGATCTCAATTATCATCGAATGTAGATATCACGTTTTTAAAAGACGTTTCAGAACAAAAAGAAAAAGATTCGAAAAATGTAAGCGAAAGAAAAAATACAAATCAATCAAAATCTCCAGAATTAATTGATCTTTCGAAATCTTTGGAGAAGGGTAAAAACTGTGAAGAAAGAAATAAAATAGGCCACAAAAACATTGATAAAACAAATCACATAAAATCGCCAGATTCTGAAAAATGTAGCATCAAAAATTTAACAATCCACAATCCTGCCAAACAAGTTTGTACAACTATCGAAAAAGAAATTCATACACCAGAAACTACTTATAGAAACAATGAGAAAGAATTGATTACTCCAGAGTCTTTTCAAATTAGCGATCGTGTTCTCAACGAAATTGCTTCTAATGTTGAAAAACAACATTTACAAATTTTAACTGAATTAGAATGTAAATCTCCCAAAAATTGTAATATAATTACTGCAAAAAATGATATAACTAAAAGAGAGTCAAATGCTTCCTGCCGCAGCAGTTTAAGTTTATTTAGCGATAGTTCTTATTTTGATCCTCAAATTTGCAGCATGTTGGAAAAAAATGTTTTGGACTCAGCTTGTTTTTCTGAGTTTGATAAAAGTACTTTTACTCCTCAAAATAAGATACTTGAAAAATCAGAAGGACAAAATCAAAACTTCTCAGCTGATTCTCCAAAAAATCAAAATGTTGAAGAGTCAGTTAAAAATTCAAATTGCATAGCTGGGCCTCAAAAAAGAAATACTTTAGAATCAAAAACATTAAATAAAAATTCACCAATTAGCTCTTGTGAAAAATTTTCTAAAGATAATACTGCAGATAATCATAAAAATATTTTTAATTATAATGATGTCGATTCTATACCAAAGACGTGGGATGAAGATTCGTGGGATCAAGTGAGAAGCTTCAGAAGCAATTTGATAAAAAATAAAAAAAACTATGTAAATAGCCCATCTGTTTTAAATAACTCTAAAAAAAAAAGTTTTTTAAAAAATTTATCGACAAGCATTGTAAAAAACTTAGAAGAAAAAAATTTATCAATAAAAAGTAAAAATTATACGAGAGCATCTAAAAAATTTTATAATTCAACGAAACCTCTCGTATTAGTTAACACTTCTGATTCAGAAGATTCTGTAGAATGTTCTCAATCTGTTAGTACAAATTTAAAATTAAATAAGACAAGAAATAGAATAGAAGCAGTAAAAAAATTTAAAAATGATCAAGTTTCGAATAAAATTAAGGATCCGTTAAGAAAAAATTGCTCAATTGTTGAGCTTGTTGAATTAAATACAGTAAATACAGATTCAGGATCAAAAGAAATAGCTAGCGATGGATCAAGTACCGACAGTTTAATTTTTGAAAGTGACAATGATGAGATTGTAATTACTCAAAAAACGGAAAACAAAAATAAACTTTATAGGTTCAAGAAAAGTGCAATGTTGTCTAGTTTTTCAAATAAAATAAATAAAATCATAGAAAATTATCATACTAGTCCCATTGATCCAATAAACTTAGCTGATTCAAAAAAAAGTCTCAGAACTTTCGTATCTGAAATTAAAGATAAAAACACTGTTGCAGTATCCGTAGTAACTGAATTTATACAGGAAAATCCAACTTGTATGATTGGGGCTAGGATAGTTGGAATGTCTACTTCTAGTAATACCAAAAAAAATGAAAGCTTTGTTTATAAAAATATAAAAATTTGTGGTTTTATTTTTTCTTTGGGTATAGAAGCAGTCTACTATTTGCCACTCGAAAGTTTCAAAGGTATTAAAAACAAAATTATATTTTTTAAAAGTTTTAATGAAAGCAATAAATTATTTATACATTTTATAGATAATAAAGTTACTGTGAAGGAAAGATTATTATTTTTGAAAGATATATTTACAAATCCTTTGGTGAAAATAAGTTGTTGCAATGTTAAAGAAATTTACAAAATATTATATCATTGTTTTAAAATAAACTCAAATTGTAAATACGTAGATTGTAAAATTGGTGATTGGCTTATGAATTCCGATTCTTGTGATAAGAGTTTAAATGAACTGGTATTGTATTAAATTTATTTGCACAATTTTTGAACAAAAAAAAAATGTTAATAATAAAATTTTTCCAGGCTTCTATTTATTTTCCAAAAGGTTGCGAAATTACTAGATATTACCAGAGTACGTATAATTTAGAAAACGAGGACATTAAAATCAAAAGAGCCACTGCTAAAGGCATACTTATTTGGTATGTGACAGAAGGAGTTGTAAATGCTTTAAAAAATACCAGTAGTGGATTATCATCTTTCTTTGAAGGTAAATTTTTATTTTTTATACTTCACCTTTTATATAATTAGTGTCTAACTATCCCGCGCATAGATGGCAATTCACATCTTTATTTTGTATTTACGCGATCGTACCCTCATAACTGTTCTAGGAGAAATAAAGTTGAATAAGCATGATTTAGTATGCTTTTTTGTGAAACGAAGAGCATCGATATAATTTCGAACTCAACAGTTATAAGGAACGCATGCGCAAAGCTAAAAATGATGTGTCGTGATTAAAAATAAATACTAACCTTTTCTGAGATATCGAAGCTGATCACAGTTATATTCAAGTCATAGCGAAAAAATATTTAAGATGTTAATGATATAATTATGATTTTATTATAAATATTTTTTTAATTAAAGTACCAGACACTAATTATTTAACAAGGTGAAGTATAAAATAACGTAAAGGACTCGGTGGAAATTACGTATATAAACCTCGGTGTGTTTAGTTACTCCCACTCGGCTTCGCCTTGTGGGCAACTTCACACACCTCGGTTATATACGTAATTCCCACCTAGTTGTTTAATATTATATTATTTCATTAATTTCATCATCGAAAATTACAAAAATTGCATAAAAAATGCGATCAAAAAGTATTTATGCAAAATATTTAAACTCTCATAAATATCTATTTGTTCAACAAGGGAAAAAAATAGGATTTGGCTTTCAATGCAGTTGTATGACGAGTGCAGACAGCATTGAAAGTAAAATTTCCTACATTTTTTCCCGTATTCAACACATATTTTTTCATTAAAAGCGAAAAATAGATCGCCCGAAAGTAAGAAAGTAGATCTTTTTTGCAGCGTATAATGAAAAAAATTTATAACACTGGTTTGTGCTTTTTCATATCTAGCGAGTCTAGCATGAGAGCTGTTGGTGACCTTCAACACAGCTGAACTTATTTTAAGACCTTAGATCTAAATTATTTTAAGCCCCTGAACATTAATTTTTTTGAGCACTTAAATCGAAATTATTTTGAGTCTCCTCAGAAAACGACAATTTTTCATCCCCACACTTCCCTATGAACATTTAAAATATATTTAATCAAAATTGGTTGAAAATTCAACCAACAGACTTAAAATACAAAATTTAAATGATGTAATTATAATACAGGGTAAAAAAATGATCTTTGAATAATTATGTTAAAATTAGTGATTTTTTATGTACTGCTTCATTTGGCTCTGAAGCTGAGGATAGATAGATAGATAGATATAGAACTTTATTTGCGTGAACAAAATAGTAAATATACATTCATGGATCATAACAGTCTTTACAAAATATATAATATAATGTTATGAATGTCTAAAGTAAATAATTTAAATTAAATAAATGTAATATTTATATATAAATATATATAATATTAATTGTAGATTAAATTTGGTGTTGATAAAAATGTATCACAGTCATTTTAATGATTAAAGTATTATAGACTAGAAAGCAGAGTAACTTAGCTACTTATTTATTATAGTTATATCGTATTAAGGATCTAGTGTAAGTAAATAATTATATCGAGCAGTTTTAAAGCTATTTAGGGAAGATTTAAATCGGATGTGAGAGGGTAGGGAGTTCCAAAATTTTGTACCTTGGAGTTGAAAAGAGTGAGATCCACAATTTTTTGATCCAGGAAGGTCAAGTTCTTTTGTGCGACGTTGACCCCTGGCATTTTCTCTAGGCACATGTCTAACAAAAGAGTCAATTAAATAGGAGGGTTCACGTAGACATAGTATCTTATAAATTATAATGCCTGTAAAGTAATGTCTACGTGAGTCAGTGCACAGCCAGTTTAATTTTTTCCTGTATGTGTGTCTGATATATGTGTGTCTCTACTCACTCCATAGATGTATATAAGTGATGCATTACTCAGTCTTTGTAGTCGGGCTTTTAGCGTAGTGTTTGCGTGAACATATAATGTATTACAATAGTCTAAGTGCGGTACAATTAGGGCCTGTACTAGTTTAATCCGTAAGGTCTCTATCGTACAATGTCTAATAAACCGTAATGTGTAGAGTATCCTGTTGATCTTTTTAGAGACAGCTGTTACTTGTGAATCCCATGAGAGCTTACTGTCGATTATAACGCCCAAACTTTTAACTTCCTTCACAAAAGGAATTTTAATGCTGTTGCCTACCTCTATTTCTAAGTTGAGCGGATTAAGGCGATTGACATAGGTAGATGTACCAAAGAAAATAGCTGTGGTTTTCTTTTGATTGAGGCGGAGCATAATATTTTCGGCCCATCGTGAGACCTTTTCAGCTACCTGAGACAATGTTTGAATACCAGATGATACCTTTTCAGGCGAAACCTGTACATAGACTTGAAGGTCGTCTGCATAGAGTAGATAGAAGACTCCGTCAGGTAGATAAGATTTGAGGTCGCTTATATACAGGCAAAATAGCAACGGGCCCAAGACTGATCCCTGAGGGACCCCAAGGTTGGTAGTAAGCAAGTCAGAGCAAGATGTTTTAGAGGCCACCTGGAATTGTCTGCCTTGTAGATAGGATTTAATCCGTAGCAAGGCCATTCTAGAAAAACCCATGTCCCTTAACTTTAACAGAAGTTTGGATGGTGAGACCGAGTCGAAAGCCTTGCTAAAGTCGAACTGAAGCAAAAGCGTGACAAGTTTTCTCGCCATTCCACGCCTGATATCATCAGTGAGTTTAATTAAGGTAGTCTCTGTGTTGCTAAATTGTCTGTAGCCTGACTGTAAAGGGTCGAGTAGTTTACTATTTCTTAAAAATGATGTGATTTGATCGTGAGCAAGCTTCTCAAGAACCTTAGATAGAAAACATAATAAGGCTACTGGCCTAAAATCAGAGGGAGAAGACGGTAGTGCAACCTTTTTAATAGCAATTAATATCGACCGTTTCCATAAACTGGGGAAAATTCCATTTTTTAAAGATGCATTAAAAAACTGAACTAATATAGGTCCAATGGTAGGTAATGATTTAGCAATAATCTTTTGAGGTATGCCATCATCGCCAGTTGCTTGAGAAGAGAAATGCGCCACAGCCAATATCACATCATTGAGGGTCACATCTACAAATCTGAAACCATTTTCAGAGGCATTATCAACTAGCGGAGTAACATCTTCTATGTTCTCAAGTGCCGAGGTTGAGGAATGACTAATTAAAAAGATTCTTCTACATAAAATAATAATAAAGTAACGTATTTGTGCATTTCTACGAGAAAATACGTTTTATGAGCACCAAAAATGAAAAAAAAAAAATTGACGAGGCCGCAACTACTACCATGATTTTCTGGTAGTTTGAACCCTATAGAATTAAAAAAAAACGTGTGCACGAAATTGGCGATGGATGCCAAAAAGATTTTGCTACTTTTATGTCAAAAACCGTGTTTTCATATCTGAGCTACCCCAAATTTTCAAAATAACTTTTTAGGTAAATAAAATTTTAAAAAAATAGATAAAAAAATCTGATTGTCAGGGAAAATCACTCTAGAAGAAAAAAAACTTTTCTTTTTACGATGAAATTTAACCAAGTTATCGTCAGTTTAAGATTTTACTCAAATTTATTTTAAAAAAGATTGAAATTCTATTGAAATAAGCCAGTTTCTGAACTTTAAACATGCATTACTCGCTTGATTTTCATCTTAAAATAATTTTTTTTTTTTTTTTTAAAGCGATTTACTGACCTGTGACTTTGAAAAAAATAATAATTTTTTAAGAGAAGGTTTTAAACTAGTTATTTAGAACCGTGAATCTTGGTTCTAGCATAAGCATTTTCAGTTTTTATGGTAAGAGTAATATTCGGTTCCTACTAGAACCGACTTGAGCGGTTCAAACCTCGTTCTGTGTACTTTTAAGCGTATTATTTTTTTTTTTTATTTAAATTAAATTGGGACAATCCGGGACGCGACCCACCAACCATCGGTTTAATAGACTTATACACATAGCTCTAGGCTACCGTGCTATACACAAAATTAAATCTAATTTCGATAAATATAAACTGAGAATAAAGTGCGAGTGAGATAGAATATATAGCACTGTCGACTGCGGTTAATAGTATATACTTCGTTATTTAACCACGTATTCTTCATAAATGTATATATGTAAATTATGCATGAAAAGGAAGCAATTTACATCTCCAAATAAAAAACTATGTCTTGTACACGAAGCTAAAAGTGGATCTTTAGACTCCTTAACGTATTGGTCGCTCGTTTCAAAAAAATCGACTCGGGCGCAAGCGAGAAATTTCAAAAATCAAAGAATTTCATTCGATTCGGGTATACTTTTTACGTATCCACCTAAATTTTCAAAGTAATCGGTTCATTCTGTCAAAAGTTACAATTATTTTTCAAAAGTTTTGGAATAATATTATATAAATTTTTAATTATGTATGTATGTGTGTCCCGACGCGAATTCTGGGAGCATGATGATAGGTAAAGACATCAAATTCATTGCAATAGACGGCATAATTACCGAAAAAAACATCGGCCAGGTATCATTTCGATTGATAGAAACAAAAATTTTTAATGTTGAAAAAACTGAATTTCCGAGAAAAAAACCTAAAAAACTGAAAAGTAAAGAAAAATTTTAATGTGAAAAAAAGGTTCATTCGATTCGGGAATAATTTTTATGAATCCACCTAAATTTTCGAGTTGATTAGTTCGATCTGTCAACAGTTACAATCATTTTTCAACAAATTATAAAATTTTAGGACTAATATTATATACACTGTAAAAAGTAACTTCCTTAGATTAACAAAAAAATAGAATGTTTTCGAAAAATTAGTAAATTTTTAAAAAAATTTGTAAACATTCGATAAAAATCGTAAATTTACTAAATTTAGTATATTAACAAAAAATTCGAGTATACACGATTTTTTTTGTGAATTTACGAAAAAAGTTGTAAATTCACAACTATTTTTCGTAAATTTACAACTATTTTTTAATTTTAATATTTGTTACGTCCAATCATAAAATTTATAATAAAATTTTTTTTTTCGACCTTGTTGGACCAATAATAAATCTTTTCGATTTATAACTATAAACTCACTTTTTTGATACGTGGATATAATCTATATCTCTTTTAATTAACGTACCCAGTAGTTTGCTATTCATCAAAATGAATTTTTTATTGAAACTTTGATTTTAAAATTTAGAAAAAATTGAAATTATAAAAAAAATTAAAAAATAAAAATTGAAATAATCGTAAAAAATTACGAAAAATATTATGCAAAAATGGGTTATTTCAGCTTTCTTAAGTGTGACCAAGCTTCATCAGTACGAAAATCACACTTAATATTCGTATATAACCCATGTAATTAAACCGAAAATTTGACTTACTTGGATAAAAATAAAACTCAAACTGAGAGAAATTAAAAAATTCTCCCCTACTTTAAACATGTGGCAGTGTCTTTTTTCAAAAAAACAAGCTGCTTCCTTAAGTACTAAGGAAATTCTTTTGTTGTAAATTTTCGAGAAAAAAATTAAATTTACAAAAAAAATTTAAGATTTTTTTCGAATATTTACAAATTTTTTCGAAAATTTGCTAATTTTTCGAAAATGTTCTAATTTTTTTGTTAATATAAGGAAATTACTTTTTAGTGTATATTTCTAATTCTTACCAGTCACTACTTTAGTAACTCAATATAGTAACAGCTATTATCAGGGTGGGAAGCAACGGCTACTTGTGAAACATATGGAAGGCTAGCTAAGTTTATATTGCTGATCATTAATTATTCGCCTGGGTTCTTATGCCCGTAATTTTTATGATTCAGTAAATTGTAGATATAAGTAACTTAAAGCAAAATATCTTTGGACAAATGAAGTTGCAGGGGTCCAGGGGGGAAGCGAAGCTAGCCGGAGCAGCTAGTATATTAAATAAATCTTAACAAAAAAAAATTTTATTTTTTTTTACAGAAGTAGAAATGAAAATTGCGGTAATTTTGGCAGAAATGGAACTCAGAGGATTTAAAGTTAATCGGGAATCTTTAGATGAATTATCGTCTGTGATAAAAGGAGATTTAATAACAATAGAACAAAAAGCATTTAAGATAGCTGGTAGAAAGTTTAATTTTTCCTCGTCAAAAGAAGTTTCTTCGGTTATTTTTTTTAAATCCATTATTATTATGTAATATAAATATAAAAATAAGTATTTTTAAAAATGATTTTAGGTTCTTGGATTAAACAAAAATGGAAAAGGTTCAACCAATAAAACTGCATTAAAATCTTGTGAAAATCCCATATCAAACCTAGTCACTTTATGGAGGAAATTAAGCAGCGTACACACAAAAGTAACTATAAAATTTAAATAATTTTAAAAGTAAAAATAGAATTATTAACTTTTAGTTTTTATTAATGTATACGAAAATTTCACCGAGTTCTTTAAGTTATTTTATACTTCAAATAGTAAAATAAATAGCGTTAGGTATCCTCTTCTAAAAGACTCTGAAAAAACTGAAATGTAGCAGAATTTTCTAATCGATTTTACCTGATTGGTCGATTAAATAGCGCACGCGCTATATACATGTAGTGGTAGAAGCGTGCTGTAAACAAGGCTATATAAAACTTTGAAATAATTAAAAATATTAATTTATTAATTTATTATAATTAAGTCATTTTAAAACAATTATTAATTTTTAAATAAAAATTTGAAGTATAAAATCATCTGATCTATAAAAACTAATTCGGTTATTGTCCCACGCGAAACTGTATTTTTTGATTGTGAAGTTTTAAGGAATTTAATTTTTTTTTTTAATTTTATTATTTAACCAAAGAAAAAATTTTTTACAATAAAGAAGCGTTTGGGAGAGTTTATAATAAATTTTGCGCTCTTAAAACAAACAAAAATTAAAAATACATAAAAAACTAAAAGGGCTATAAAAAATCAAGAACAAGACCTAGGAAGCTAAAAATTTGGCTGATAACTTATTTTCCATTTTTTTTTAAGGGGAAAATATTTTGGAACCAATTTAAAGACCGAAGATAAATTTACTTACTTTATAACATCTTTTTTTTAAATTCCTCCTCCGTATGTTAGTATTAATTACATTTTTAATTACAGATTATTATGCCGTTACTAAGCATATCTTCTGCAAGTAACAGGATTCATGGTAATTGTATAATATTTACAGTCACTGGACGAGTATCAATGCATGAACCGAATTTGCAGTCGATTCCCCGCGATTTTAAATCTGAAGTCAGTAATTGTGTGCTAAGTACTCGAATGGCATTCGTCCCTGAAGTGGGAAATGTAATGTTATCGGCAGATTATTGCCAGTTAGAGCTAAGGATTATGGCTCATTTTTCAAAAGATGAAATACTTTGTAAATTGTTACATGAAGAAGGCGATGTATTTAAAAGTATGGCTGCCTTGACCAACAATACTTCTGAAGATAAGGTTGATGATGATATGCGTCAATGTGCAAAACAACTGTGTTATGCCATGATTTATGGCATGGGAACTAAGTCATTAGCTGAAAATTTATGCATTAGCGAGTCTGAGGCTAAAGATTACCTAGAAGCATTTATGAATACCTACAAGGGTATCCGCCCTTGGCTGAATTCAGTTAAAGATGAAGTTCGAGTGCAAGGATTTGTTACCACACTTGCTGAGCGTCGACGCTCGATTCCTGGAATTCACAGCCCAATTCCTGGAATTAAAGGTATTATTTAAGTTATAATTTATCCTAAATATTATTTTTATTTCATAATATATAATTTATTTTCTTTAAAAACCTCTGTTACTTGCTAATTTTCTTATAATTTAAATATTTAAGTTGTACAGAAGGTATTCAACTTTTTTTGCGCTAAGGACTTCTATATTACCCACGTTACACATATATGTGATTCATATGTGTATCAGTGAGATTTGAAGTTATTTTTATATAACTTTTATTATATTTTGAATTATTTAAGTTGGCAAATGTAAAAAACAAATAGGAAATGCAATTTTTAGGTATAACTTATGTGTTATTTGTATCATACTTTTTATAAAATCCAAAGATGAGCTTCTGTAAGAGCTATGTTAAACTGCCTATTTTCGTAATTGAAAGAAAATTTCGTAGGCAAAGTTGCTATAAAAATTTTTTTCTTTTTTTAAATACTTTTAAATACTTTTAATGACTTTATCTCGAATATTTTATAAGTTAATATTAGAGACTAACTAAAGGTATAACGTAATATAGATAAAATATTTAAGCGTTTCACTAAAATTTCTATCAGAAGAATCAATTTGTAAAATGAATGTAATTACAATATAATTATATCATTCAAAATTTTTTCAAAATTTATAACTCAAAATTTATTCTTATATTATTCAAAATCATCTATAAAAACATCTATAAAGCTCTATTATACATCTAGTGATGAGAAAACGAACTAAGAACTAGTTTGATGTCGTTATTCTACGGGGACAGAATTTGAGTAAAGTATGCTAATGCATGCTTCACTCAGACTAATTAACTCTTTCCTGAGGAATCTCCCTAAATCGTTCTCTGTGTGACTTACATTAGTATGCGTGTATGGAGTAGTAACGTTTAAAATTATTTTTTTTCATTAATAATTTTTTTCCCTTAAAACAATTTAATGCTTGTATTCACCCTCAAAAAGTCTTTATGAATAGTTTTATTTTTTTATTATTTTATATTTGCATAAATTACACAAACTAGTGAAAAATTATACATAAAAATTAATTAATTATTTTCAATATCAATAATAATAAACAAATAATAAACAATAATCATTCAAAAACTATAACTTTTATTTATTATTTTCTAATATCACGATTCTTTCAACTACTGCTGTAATTCAGAAATTTAGTAAAAGAAGATGGCGGTTTATCTCGATTTTGAGGGTAAAAGTCCTAAAGTCCATAAATATTTTGGGGACAACTATGTACCCAAGTTTTAAAGGTGACAGTTTCCCTCTGAGATGATGGTAAAACAGATTTCCAATTGGGCAAGGATTTTATGCAAAGATACACGGCTAGGCTGCTTTGCTTGAAATTTCAAGCAATTAAAGCAATCTTCTTGAGTTTTAAAGCAAATGCTTGAAAATTCAAGCAGTTGCATTTCTTGCCTGCTTTCAAAATTCAAGCAGATTTTTTAATTGCTTGAAATTTCAAGCAAAGCAGCTCAGTGTCTGGTTTACCCAAACCTCTTCTAGAACTTCGAACACAGCAAAAAAGACGATACATTCAGAAGCAAATATTAACAAAGGAGAATATAGGGCGCGGGGTAAATGAATCATTTAAATTTATAACATTTGTCTGGACGTATAATCGAGAACCTTACCAAAAATAAAGACCCAGTCTAACAATTGCCACAAATAGATCTTTTCTGAGTTTAGCTATAGCTTTAAAAACTCCGCTTGCGACAAACTGAATCCTACTTGCCACAAGCAGATTTTTTTCTGGAAAGATTGTTATTAAGCATTTAAAGTAAAATTTTGTGCATTTTTGAACTAATAATGACTTAAATAATAACTTAATTTAAAACTCTTTGCATTACGAATTTAAACTTGATTAATTATTTTGAAGCTCAAGCTGAACGTCAGTTAATTAATACAAAAGTTCAAGGATCAGCTGCTGATATTACAAAAAAATCAATGGTTATAATTGAGGAAAAAATTAAACAAGAATTTAAAAATTTATCTGTTTTAATTCCTTCAACGAAAAATAGAAGAAAGTTGCGGAGTAGTGATGCAGATTCACAATCTAGAGGAGCATATTTAGTCTTGCAACTTCATGATGAATTGCTCTATGAGGTAAATACAGTAAATTTAATTAAATATCTAAAATAATAGGTAATACAGAAATAATAAAAACATTGTTTTCAATAGGTGAATTCAAATGATTTAGACATGGTTGCTAAAATAGTAAAGGAATCTATGGAGCACGCATTTGACCTTGATGTACCACTCCCTGTGAAATTAAGGGTTGGAAGTGCTTGGGGGGACTTAGAGGAATATAAAATTTGATACTACCAGTATTATTTATTTAATTAATACATTTGTAAATATACATCGTAACGATAAGATTTTAATTTCTTTTGTTTGTAATATTTAAATCATTTAAATTTTCTGCATTCGCTTTAAATAATTTTTCTTTCTCAGTGGGGTGAAAACGCGTTTTTTTCGATCTCGTTGCGGGGCGAAAAATGTACTATTTTAAACTACAAAAAAGAAATTAAAAAAATTATTTTTCATTTCATGATGTAAATATGCTGCACTTTCTGCCCGCAAATTTATGCTTGAAAGTCGCATTTTTTTTTCAATCTCTTGTTTTTTCTAGGGAAGAAAGTAACATCTTTCAACCAGTAGTTATAACAAACTATTAGCATATTTTTTTTTTAATTTTAAATTAAATATTTTATTGCTTAAAAAAAAAATAGTATCTGTCACAGTGAGTCTCGAACCCGAGACCTCTATTCATATGCGTTAAAATCGAATTTCGTTAAATATATGCTCTGTATAAAGAAAGAGCGAGAAAGAAGATTAGGGAACTGAAGGTCATTACAGTATATGGGTTGATATTCCTCAAGTGTATGAGGCCCTAATTCTTGGGTCTTCAAATCGGTCCCAAAATATTTTTCCCTCAAAGTACTATCGAATACAAGTTACCTCCTCAATTTTTAGCCTCCTAGGTGTTCTCCTTGTTTTTTTACAGCCGTATTAGTTTTTTTTGTGCTTTTTATTTTTTTTTATTTTAAGAGCACAAAAATGACTAAAAATTCTCTCAAACGCTTATTTTATTGCAAAAAAACGTTCCGTTTTAGGCCCGAATAGGAAATTTCCCTGACTATCTGATTCTGTGGTTCAAAAATTTTTTCGAGCTGCCCATGCGTGAGAAATCGAGTCAATGCGTTTCAACTTCTAGCACTCATAACTCCCCTGCTAACAAACCAATTTTCATTTTGAAATAGCCAAAATTTTTGTCTTTATGTATATTTTTTATGGTAAAATTTTTGTTTTGTTTTTTGGCTTCCTTAAAAAACTAGAGCAAAAAAACTGATTCCAAAAATTTCTTTTTTTAAAAATTTCAAATTTCCCGCCAAGTCACGTGACCAATCAAAAATCTGACCAAAAATTTGGATTCCGCGGGAAATTTTACCTTAGGATATATATTTTCATGTTTTTACAAGCTTATATGTTAAGACAGCAAAATTTGAAAGAATTTCCCGATGAATGTCGATTAATTTAGCACAATTAAAAAAAAAAAAAAAAATAGGGTTAAATCCAGCTAAATGGTGTCGTCTTGCAAAATGACCTTCACCGATTGAACCCAAATTTGGCAAATGTTTTTATATATTTAGGTTCAAAAGGGCCCACATTGGGCCTATTTAAATTTTTTTGGAAGTTTTAAGAATTACCCGAAAAGATGCAAAAATAGTATATTTTTACCCATGGCCACAAAAGTAAAGAATGGCTCAAATCGCACGTAAATTACCGGATGGAGGATGGTAAACTGCGATTTGGGGCTCCTTTTTTTGTGGCCAAGGACAAAACATAATTTTTCTTGCTCAGTGTCGAGAAAATGCGTTTTTTCAAATAGCGCAGCGGCCAGAAAACACGCACTTTCTGGACACTAACAAGAAAAAATATTTTCAATAGATACTCCTATGGAAAATTTCCCGGTGAATTCAATTTTTTGGTTGGTATTAGCTGAAAATGCTTCAAGACGCCAGAAATGAAGATTTCGACCACAGATGCGGTAATTTGAATTTCTAAAAAATAAAAATCAGAGGTCGAAATCTTCATTTTCTGGCGTCTTGAAGAAATTTAGGCTAATAACAACCAAAAAATTGAATTAACCAAAAAATTTTCCATAGGGATATCTATTTAAAATATTTTTGTTTGCATCTTTTCGGTTTTATAAATTAATTGCTAAAAAAATTATGAGTAATTTGAAAACTTCCAAAAAAATTAAAATGGGCCCAATGTGGGCACTTTTGCACCTAAAGGGCTAAATAATTGGGAGGAATCATGTTCTATATATATAAATTTTTTTTTTTTTTTTAAATTGTGCTAAATTAATCGACATTAATCGGGAAATTCTTTCAAATTTCGCTGTCTTAGGTAAAATTTCCCGCGGAATCCAAATTTTTTGTCAGATTTTTGATTGGTCACGTGACTTGGCGGGAAATTTGAAATTTTTAAAAAAAGAAATTTTTGGAATCAGTTTTTTTGCTCTAGTTTTTTAAGGAAGCCAAAAAACAAAACAAAAATTTTACCATAAAAAATATACATAAAGACAAAAATTTTGGCTATTTCAAAATGAAAATTGGTTTGTTAGCAGGGGAGTTATGAATGCTAGAAGTTGAAACGTATTGACTCGATTTCTCACGCATGGGCAGCTCGATAAAATTTTTGAACCACAGAATCAGATAGCCAGGGAAATTTCCTATTCGGGCCTAAAAGGGAACGTTTTTTTGCAATAAAATAAGCGTTTGAGAGAATTTTTAGTCATTTTTGTGCCCTTAAAATTTAAAAAAATAAAAAGCACAAAAAAAACTAATGCGGCTGTAAAAAATCAAGGAGAAGACCTAGGAGGCTAAAAATTGAGGAGATAACTTGTTTTCGATAGTACTTTCAGGGAAAAATATTTTGGGACCGATTTGAAGACCCAAGAATTAGGGCCTCATACACTTGAGGAATATCAACCCATATACTGTTTGTATCTTTATCCTCGCACATATATTATGCAATATAAATGTATATGTAAATTATTGATTTAATTAATCTTATTATTTTTCTTTTTGCATCAAATGCAGCATATTTACATCTGAAAATAAAAACCCATGTGAATAGCAGGGGACGAAAGAATTATATTGACTCGTGACGGGAAAGGTCGCTTTCGTCCCTTGCAATACAAATATATATTTGTTTGCTCCACCCTTTAAAAAATTGATAAACTAAATTTATATCTTTCAAAAAACATTTTTTAAGAGTAAGCATTATCTATATGTATTAAGTTTTTATAAAAAAATTTTTTATAATACTAAAAATAACCGTGGGAAATTATGATACTCAACATAAAAAAAATTGTAAGTTAATTTCCAAAACTTCAACTTTTTTTAAAATTTTATGGAAGTTCAAATACTTTTTTTTATTATTCCAATGATGAAATCATGTCCAAAAATCAATTAAAACCGAATTGTACATAATTTTATTAAATTACATATATGAGCACGTCCAGGATGCAACAAACATCTGAAATTTTTTTTACTTTTTATTTTTCAACTGCAATCATATGGTCGTTCCATCCTAAACGTGCTCATATTATAAATAAATATTTAAGTATTTTTTTATTTTAAATATTTCATTTTTATATATAATCATGCCTTTTTAAATCAATTTTCGTATGATTAATTTTTAATATAATATTTATTGTTATTAAAAGTTTAAATAAAGAATTTTAAATCAACTAATAAATGGAAACACTTTATTGTAAAATATACAATGTCCACATGAGCAATTCTGAGTGTAATCAGCAAAACCTTCCAGGTCAGTTCGTTGGATTGGTCTGAAGAAGTTTTTTTCAATTTACTACTTAAAATACGTTTTTTCCTTAATTTGAAATTTAAGCAAAATGCAAATTAAAAAAAAAAAACTGTTTTTGAGTTCTTCTGAGCTATCCGTTCATCACTATTATCCCATCTCTGAAAATTGATAAAATTTATTATTGTAAACTTTTTTTTTTTAATTTCCACTTTTATACAAAATTTTTGTCTTAATAATAAAAATAAATAATTTATACAGAATTTTTACTTTTATTCTTAAGGTTTATATAAAAAATATGATCAATATTTGTGGAATTAAATCGTCATTTAATTTTTGTATTTTTAAAATAAAAAATTATTTTAATAAAAAAAATTAGGCACATAGAAATTTACAAAAAGGTGTAATTTTAATTTTAAATTTCTTATACTTAAATTACTTTAAAGTTGTTGATTTTTTAAACCAATTTTATTGCTAATAAAAAAAATCACTCTTTTTATGATAAGAAGAAATTTTTATTATTTAATGTCTTTAAAAATACTAACAATTTTCAGTTTCTTATTTTATAACCGCATTAATAAACTCTTCTACTGCGTTCAAAATAAAAAAAAGAAGTTAATTTTGGACCGATTTTGAAAGAGTTATAGACTTACAAAGTCACTGTGGTCCGCTAGACCCCACCCATGCACTAACGTTTACGAAAGGCACACGTGCTGCTAAGGGTTAAAATGGATTTGGACATACCCGACATTATTGTCAGTAACAAGGGTGACCGTGTTCCATTTCTAAACGAAATTAACAATCTTGGAGTGGTATTAGACAACACATTGTCATGGTGCCCCCAAGTAAAAGAGGTTACCAAAAAAGTCAACAGAGCGTTATATGGACTCATAATCATCAGACCCTGTACCTCTTTATCCCTTCGCAAACGCCTTATCGAATCATTAGCCTACCCCACCTCGACTACTGGGGTGGAATTTTTGTTTTTCACTGCTCGCACTAACCTTAATTTTGTTTTTCATTTTCTAGTATTTTGTGGTTTTCTTTTATACCGACGTAATGTTATTTAAATGAAGTTGGCATTACAGAAAACTGCAAAATACTAGAAAACGAAAAATAAAAATTAGGTTACTGCGCGCAGTGAAAAACAAAAATTCCACCCCTGCAATGTAGTTTATGCTGATGTTTTTAACAAACTAAATGCACAGCTCCAAAGGCTGTCTAATACATGTATTAGGTACATATATGGCATTCGTCGTTCTGAAAGCATAACACCATTCAGAAAGAAATTAAATTGGATGTCCAATACAACCCGTGTAGACTACTTCGCATCCTTAATCATGTACAGGATTGTTCGGATGAAAGAACAAGAACTCCTCTCTTCATTGTTCAATCCTTTCATTACAGACAGACCAACCCGTGGTCCTAGAAAGGACTTACTTATTCCATCCCCGACAACTAATTGGGGCCTTAATTCATTTCAAACGCACTATGCTCAGTTTTGGAATTCCATCCCTCCTTGCATTCGTGATTTGCCTACGTACTCTCGCTTTAAAAAGAGCGTCAAAATTTACTTGCTCAAAAATGACTTCAAGTAGCTGTCGAGCAGCTGGGCGAGTCATCCATTTGACTTTATTAATTTATTTAATTAAATAATTTATTTTACTAGTAGCAAATAAAGATATAATAATAATAATAAAATACATTAAATATTATATTTTTGGGGTTAACAAATTAATGTCGAACCGACAGTTCTTGAAAACTTGAATATTTTGGTAATAAAGAACTATATATTTAATTTACGCTAAAAAACTCTAAACCATATGTAATCTTGGTGGCTCTTTTCATTTCTGGAGTCCGTTTTCATCTACAAACCCTACGTGGGATAGATATCATCCCATAAAGTGGGATAAATTTCAAATAATTCTTAAAGAAACTTAAGATATTCCCAAAAACAAAAACATTTTTATTTGGGGTGGCTGTAGTAAGCAAGGTATGAATTTTACAACTAAATAAAAGATTAAATATTTTGGGCTGTAAAACTCTCCCATCTCTCTTTTCATTTCCGAAATCCGTTTACAAAAAAGTATTTATTTATCATTAAAAGTAATTGCTAGGAGTCTCAAAAGATGAGAAAAACTCAAATACCCTCTTTGGATCTGTCTTTATAGTAAGCAGATAAGGTGAGTTTTAAAACTAAATAAAAGGCTCTAAAACTCTCCCATTAATTGATTCGGGTCGCTTTTTTTATTTCCGCCCGTACGAAGCCACTGTATACATAGTAGAGGAAATTCTTACATCAAAATGAGGTAATTGGCCGATTCCCACCGGGGAATCTTTTTTGGGAACCTTTTTCACCACAACATGCTTTCCGATTTTCTAAGATGGAGGACCAGAAAAACATGAAAAAACAAGTTTTTACGTTACCTGAGGATTTTCGAGGTTGAGAAAAACTATTTTATGTATGAAATTTTTCATTTTTTCACCCCAACATGTTTTCCGATTTTCCAAGATGGCGGACCAGAAAAACATGAAAAAACAACTTTCTACGTTACCTGGGGGTTTTCGAGGTTGAGAAAAACGATTTTATGAAAGAAATTTTTCAATTTTTTCACCCCAACATGTTTTCCGATTTTCCAAAATAGCGGAACAAAAAACATGAAAACACAAGTTTTTACGTTATTTGGGAGTTTTCGAGGTTGAGAAAAACGTTTTTTTGAATGGAAATTTTAATTTTTTTACCCGAACATGTTTTCTGATTTTCCAAGATAGCGGATTAGAAAAACATGAAAAAAACAACTTTCGACGTTACGTCGGGGTTTTCGAGGTTCAGAAAAACAATTTCTTGAAAATTTTCATTTTTTCACCCCAACATGTTTTCCAATTTTTCAAGTTGACGGACCAGAAAAACATGAAAAAAAACTCTGCGTTAACTGGGGGTTTTCGAGGTTAAGAAAAACAAATTTGGAACAACAAAATACTATAAAATACTAAAACTTCTTAGCTTTTTTTAATCCTACGCATCTTTTATAGCATAGAAAAAAATGTAGTAATGTAAGTTACAAGGTATATCGATATAAAACCAAATAAAACTAAAAGTATCAAGACTGTACTATTAAGTATGTGTTTGTACATTAAATATTTTTTTCTTGTTTCATGTTTGTTTTTTTATTCTAATACATATCGTAAAAGATATTTAAAAATAAAAGAATAGTTATTTATATAACAAGTAAAATAATTATGCTTTTTAAACATTTCTTTTGAGTGTAAAGAGAGGGAAGCAGGGAAAGAGAGAGAGCGATTAGGAAGGGAGAAATAGAAAAGAAAATATTTGGCAGCGACAGCTCTTTCTTCTCCATTCTCTTTCTCTTCTTCTCTCATCAATCTTCTCCATTCACTTTCTTCTCCATTCTTCCTTTCGCTGATTTATTTCTTATTTCATATGTTTATTTTTTATGCATTTGTTAATATTTTACGAACGGCTTTCTACTTTTTTTCAATCTGTCTGTAAAAGGCCTTATTATGCTTTTAATTTTAGTGTCATAAGGGGCCGTTTAAATCCGCGCGTTAGAAAAAATTTAATATTTCCTTTGCCTTCCTTTTCCTGAGTCAAACTTGAAAATAAAAAATTTTCACTATTCGATAGTAGGTAAAACCAGAAACCGTCCCGAGTACACATATCAAAAATTATTACATTTTATCATGCATTTTTCTGATTTGTTAAGGTTTCCACACAATAAAAAATTTTAACTTCCGACAAAAAAAGCACTCTAAGATCCACAGATAATGCAGACAATTTTCATTCATAATTACGTTTTTGTCAACCTCGGAAACCCCCATATAACGTCAACATTGGTTTCTTTCGCCATCTTGGAAAATCGGAAAACATGTTTGGGTGAAAAAATTAGTATTTTCAGTCATAAAAACGCTTTTCTCAACCTCAAAAACCCGCAGGTAACGTAGAAAGTTTTTTTTCCATGATTTTCTTATCCGCAATCTTGGAATACCGGAAAACATGTTGGTGTGAAAAAATTAAAATTTCCATTCAAAAAAACGTTTTTCTCAACCTCGAAAACCCACAGGTAACGAAGAAAGTTGTTTTTTTCGTGCTTTTCTGGTCTGCCATCTTGGAAAATCGGAAAACATGTTGGGCTGAAAAAATGAAAAGTTTCATTCATAAAATCGTTTTTCTTATCCTCGAAAACCCACAGGTAACGTCGAAAGTTGTTTTTTTCGTGTTTTTTTAATCTACCATCTTGGAAAATCGGAAAACATGTTGGGGTGAAAAAATGAAAAATTTCATTAATAAAAACGTTTTTCTCAACCTCGAAAACCCCCAGGTAACGTAGAAAGTTGTTTTTTCATGTTTTTCTGGTCCGCCCTCTTGGAAAATTGGAAAATATGTTGGGGTGAAATATGAAAATTATACCTCCAGGATATCAGCTTTTCCTAGGAGGGTCCATTTTCATCCCGAAGGTCTCTAGGATATAACAAAAATTATTTTTGGTCAATAATATGCCTTATGGTAAATCATATGGTAAATCAAATGATTTAACACATGATTTACCATTAAATCACATGATAAATCATTATGTTTCTTTTTGTGCGAGTCACGTGAGGAATGGGCCCTAGGGTTGATAACATGGTCATTACATAACATTATTCGCTACTCAGAGGAACAAAATAACCCTTAGCGGCCTATTAGGCCCAATCGGGAAAAAATGAGATACTGATCTACAAATTGATCTTGAGGGATAAAAATGGATTGTAGTGGTAAAAAATGAATCCAGCATGAAAAAATAAATACCAACGGATAAAATCCGTCATCCAGGGGCCTATTAGGCCCAATCGGGAAAAAATGAAATCCTGATGTATAAATCTAAGGAATGAAAATAGACTTTAAGGGTGAAAAATGAACCCAGCATGATAAAATAAATACCACCAGATAAAATTGGCCATCTATCGGGTTAAAGTCGTTTGAAAAAAGGAAAAATTATACCTCCCCCCTATAGTACTTTTTAAAATTTATTTATTTATTTAATAAAAATCAATTAAAAATAAGGTATAAACACAATAAGCACTTTTTCGAAGTTAAAGTGTTCTTGAAGAGTGCGCGAATGTCGGTTCTTCAAGTGAACGTGAAGAACTCTTCAGGAGCTGATAATTAAACCAAGAATTAATTTTTAGCTTTACAGGGGTTTTTTTAAGGCAAGAAAAACGAATTACCGGAAGAAAATATTAGTTTTTCGACTAAAAAAATTTTTCGATTTTCCAAAATGGCAGACCGAAAAATTTTTTAAAATAAACTTTTAACTTTACAAGGGGGTTTTTTACACTGAAAAACCGGTACCATTGAATCAATGACTTTAAAGCAATTGATATATGCCAATGACGGATATCATAAATTCAATGGCGAGATAGAAATTATTTCAAATATTTAAAGGCTATTGAAGTGATTATAATATACATCACTTCAATGTATATTTAATAGAAAATAAATAAAAATTTATTTTTTTTTTAATTTTATATTTACTTTATTTTAATGATTCCCCCCCCCCTGCTTGTCTGTTTTTTTGGTGTTGTTATATTTATTAATTATTTTTTTATTTTTTTTTTATTTATTTTTTTTAATTATTACCTATTACATTTTTAATTACATTTTTGGAATTAATTTATTTTTTGTAAATTTATTATCAAATAAAAAAACTGCGACATCATCCGGGATCGAACCAAGGACCGTTGTGAACCGTGTTGATCAGTAGGCAGCGACTTTATCCATTACACCAGCATGACACTTTGATATAATAAAAAAATTTTGAAGACTATATGTTACAGATAATAATTTTCCCACCCTTTTTTTTAATACTCAGAGTAATTTAAGTATATCTAACAAAATGCATATTTAAAAATATTAATTAAATCTAATGATAAATTATTTTCAGGAAATTCCATTTCTTTATATAATAGTAATAATATAATGAATAACAATAATATAAACAAAAACACACCCAGGCGCGCGCCATTAAAAGCCATAATATATAGTCTGAGTAATCGGTAAATACGCAGAAGGATAGAAAGAGAAAGAATAGTACCTACACATATGCATAATAGGTACTTTTTTTTGTTATTAATAATATTATTGAACTAAAATCAATTTCTATTGATTGAATGTTTTTAAACGTTAAATCAAAATATTAAAAACAATTATTTTGATTGTATGCTCTCTATTAATTCAATCTTATATTCTCTTTTATTTTGACGAAAATTTACATCAAAACAATGACTGCTATATTAATGGCGAGAAGCTATTCGTTTAATAGCCGCGCCATCAAATCAATGATATATTCTATTGGCATATTTCAATCGCTTCTAAGTCATTGCTTGAATGGTATCGGTTTTTCAGTGTAGGGCAAAAAAATGAATTTACGGTGGAAAATATTTATTTTTCAACCCCAAATATTTTCCGTTTTTCCAAGATAGCGGAACGAAAAACTTGAAAAAATGAACTTTTAGCTTTTCAAGGGGGTTTTTAGGGCAAGAAAAATAAATTTGCGGTGGAAATTATTTATTTTTAAACCTAAAATATTTTCCGTTTTTCCAAGATGGTGGAACGAAAAACTTAAAAAAATGAACTTTTAGATTTTCAACAGGGTTTTTTAGACCAATGTTATGCAATAACTAACAAAAAATAATAAATAATTAAGAATAATTTATAAACAATTAATAATAAATAATAAACAATTACCTAAGATAATATTTATAAATAAAAAATGTAAATACTATTTAAGCTTATTATTCAAATAGGAAATGTTTTAGATTAAGAAATAATAACATAAAATTAGGAAATAATAATATAAATTAGGAAAATATAGTTTACTATTACGTAAACTATAACATAAATTAAGTAATAATTAAGTAATTAACAAATAATAATATTTATATTTTGAATATTTAAAATAACTTAAATAAGGAATCATTAGTATATAAGAACATAAAAATTGTAAGACAGGTAGTCAGTGAAGATAAATCTCGCGACGTGTACCTTAAATCGCTATTTTAATAAATTTTAGTTAACATAAAATCGTTGTGTGTTTATTTCAAGGTCCCTAGCTTCCAGACAAAACATGAGTAAGTACTTGATATAATTTTTATTATAACGCTTAGGTCAGCATTCTTATTTTATATCGAAGTTTCATTCTAAAATATAAATATGTGTATTCTGCATTATTTAAATATATTTCATTAAGTATAATAATTAACAATTCTTAATTACTTTACGTTATGATGAACATAACACCAAGTAAAATGAATTTTATGTGAAAAATATTAATTTTCAACCCAAAATATTTTTCAATTTTCCAAGATGTTGAACCGAAAAACTTAAAAAATGAACTATTAACTTTACAAGGGGGTTTCTTTCTCTTTCTTCCTAAAAAACCCCCTTCTAAAGCTAAAAGTTCCTTTTTTTTTAGTTTCCTGTCCGCCATCTTGGAAAATCGGGAAATATTTTGGGTTGAAAAATAAATATTTTCCACGGAAATTTCATTTTTCTTGCCCTAAAAAAACCCCCTTTGTAAAATTAAAAATTTATTTTTTAAAATTTTTTGGTCCGCTATCTTAGAAAATTGGAAAATATGTTGGGGTGAAAAAATAAAAATTTCCATTTATAAAAATTTGTTTCTCAACCTCTAAAACCATCTGTTATGTATAAAAAATTCCTATTTTCATGCTTTTGGTCCGCCATCTTGAAAAATCGGAAAATACATTAGAGTCAGAGTTGCTTAAATTTCTTGGCAAATTTGGAGGCTACGCTTGTTGGGGTAAGGTTAGGTTCAGCAAGGATGTATCGCAAGAATTGAATATAATTATTGAAATTACGTAAAATTAGCATTCTTTTTAGGCTTGTCTATGTAAAAATATTATTCTAATATTTTGAATGTAAAATAATTATTATGTACCTCTGTAAAATCAATATTTAAAATTATTTCTAATTTATTTAGAAAATATATTTGAATAATATATGATGAAAACGTTTTTGCCAACCTCGAAAACTTCCAGGTTTTAGTAGAAAGTTATAGTGGAAAGTTTTTTTCTGATGACGTTTGCTCTGCCACCATGGAAAATCGGAAAATATGTTGGGGTGAAAAAATAAAAATTTTCTACAATAAAAACGTTTTTCACAACCTCGAGAACCTCCAGCTAATGTAGAAAGTTCCGTTCTTGATGTTTTTTACCGCCATCTTGGAAAATCGGAAAATATGTTGGGGTAAAAATATGAAAATTTTCTTCAATAATAACGTTTTTCTTAACCTTGAAAATCCCCCGGTAATGTCGGAAGTTCTATTTTTGATGTTTTTTGGTCCGCCATCTTGGGAAATCGGAAAATATTTTGGGTCGAAAAATGAAAATTTTCGTTAATAAAAACGTTTTTCTCAACCTTTAAAACCCCCAGGTCATGTAGAAAGTTCCGTTCTTGATGTTTTTTGGTCCGCCATCTTGGAAAATCGGAAAATATGTTGGGGCGAAAATATGAGAATTTTCCTCAGTAAAAACATTTTTCTCAACCTCGAAAACCCCCAAAAATATTTATTTCGAAAGATCTCCATCCACGCCTAATGCTAAAATTTCTTGAAATTAAGATATTTATCTAAAAACACTTAAATTTGAATATTATGCATAACAAATATTTATGTAATGATTTTTGGTTCCTCATAGAGGAACCTTTGTGATAGATGAAATTTTGATTTTTGATTTTTTGGCATATAAGCACGTTTTGGGACCTCAGGAAGCTAAAAAACCGGTTTTTAAAAAAAGTCTGTATGTGTGTGTGTGTGTGTGTGTGTGTGTGTGTGTGTGTGTGTGTGTGTGTGTGTATGTATGTAACTGGTGAAATTTCACAACCATTATGGAATTAAGACCTAATTTTTTTTTCAAAAATTTTTTTATCAAAAAATCTCAAACTACTTTTTTTTTTTTTTAATTTGGATGTAATACCTCATTTATTTCCACGAAAGTACCTATATTTGAAAGTACGATTTTTACTCGATATCTCGAATCTGATAACTAATTTTTTGAAAATTTTTTTCTCAAAATTTTTTTCACAAAAAAATACAAAAAACACTAATTTTTTTTTTCTTTTTGGACGTAGTACCTAATTTATTTCTTTGAGAGTACTAGTTTTAGAACTATGGTTTATAGCATTTTTTTGGACCTGATACCTAATTTTTTCAAAATTTTTTTCTCAAAATTTTTGTTGCCAAAAAATACAAAAAATGCCAAAATTTTTTTTATTTTAGGACGTAATACTTAGTTTTTTTCTATGAAAGTACTAATATTTGAAAATTTTGCAATCGGTGGTATTTAACAACCATTATGGAATTAAGATCTAATTTTTTTTTCAAAAATTTTTTCATCAAAAAATCTCAAACTACTTTTTTTTTTTTTTTAATTTGGATGTAATACCTCATTTATTTCCACAAAAGTACTTATATTTGAAAGTACGATTTTTACTCGATATCTCGAATCTGATAACTAATTTTTTGAAAATTTTTTTCCCAAAATTTTTTTCACCAAAAAAATACAAAGAATACCAAATTTTTTTTTTGTTCGGACGTAGTACCTAATTAATTTCTAAGAGAGTACTAGTTTTAGAAAGTATTCATAGTAATTTTTTGGATCTGATACCGAATTTTTTCAAATTTTTTTTCTCAATATTAATAAAACAAAAAAATTAAAAAATCTGTAATATTGTTTTTTTTTTAAGTGTAATACCTAGTTTATTGAAAATTTTTTTCTAAAAATTTGTTAAATAAAAAACATTAAATCACAGCAACATTTTTTTTCTTTTAAAATACGGTATTTAACTTTTTTTTATGAAATACTGATATCTCAAATTATAATTTTTATTAGATAAAATAGACCATTATAAATATTTTGCTATTGTTAATGAGGAACCATAGTGCCAATCACTTGGCAGCGTTTTTTTTTTTTTTTATGCACTGAAACTGCAAAAAAATTAATATTTTTTATTAAAATAAATTTTAATCGAGGTTAATTATTATTTTTTTTTAAGCGTGGATTGAGTCAAATTAAATCATTTTGGCTAAATCCACGCTTAAACAAAAGAGGTTGAGCGTGGATTGAGACCTTTCCTATTTATTTTTATTTATTTTGAAAGCAAAAAATCAAAAATAAATTTTCAATTTTTTACGTGAAGTCAGTTTCTACACAGACCAGAATCCCCTCCTTTCCCTTAATTTTGCTTTATCAAATCAGCCTCTCGACTCTCGAGGAGTCGTAAATTCAGTGAGAGTCGAGAGACCTGAATTTTTATATGTTATGTAGAAACTATACATATAGGTCCCCCGCCCCGCAGTTTAAAAATGTTTAAAAGCAAAGAGTATAACCTCTTTGTTTAAAAGTGAACATATACAACAAGTTGCAAGTTTTTTTTTGAAAAACGGAAATAAAGTTTAACAATTTTTATTTAAAAATATTTTACTTAAAAGGGAAGAAATGAATAAGAAGGTTGACAAATACCATCGATTCCTAAGTTAATGGCTTAAAATAAAAATATTTTGGTACACAAGTCAATCTAAAACAAGAAATCTTAACCTATAAATTGTCTTGTCAATTTTTTGGTATAAAATTCTTTTAAAATCGAAATAATTTTTATTAATGTAATTTTATTTCTATGATGACTTCCATAAATCAAAAGCGTAAAGTCGAAATGGCTGTTCCAGTTGAAGAAAGTGATTTGCTTTCTATAACGCCTCTTGGAGCTGGCCAAGAAGTAGGAAGGTCTTGCATTATGTTAGAATTTAAGGGAAAAAAAATTATGTTGGATTGTGGAATTCATCCAGGATTAACTGGAATGGATGCTCTGCCATTTGTAGATATAGTTGAGGCAGATGAAATAGATCTTCTCCTTATATCTCATTTTCATTTAGATCACTGTGGTGCATTGCCATGGTTTCTTCAAAAAACAAGTTTCAAGGGTAGATGCTTCATGACCCATGCCACAAAAGCTATTTATAGGTGGTTATTGTCAGATTATATCAAAGTTAGTAACATTGCCACAGAACAAATGCTTTATACAGAAGCAGATTTGGAAACAAGTATGGACAAAATAGAAACAATAAACTTTCATGAGGAAAAAGATGTATATGGTATCAAATTTTGGGCCTATAATGCTGGACACGTTTTGGGAGCAGCAATGTTTATGATTGAAATAGCTGGTGAGTTTATTTTTTATTTTCTATTGTATAAAATTTAAATTCTTGATTATTCTTGTTCAGGTGTTAAAATCTTGTATACTGGAGATTTTAGTCGACAAGAAGATAGACATTTAATGGCAGCTGAAATACCAAATGTTCATCCTGATGTTTTGATAACAGAATCAACATATGGAACACATATTCATGAAAAAAGAGAAGAACGGGAAGGAAGATTTACCAGTTTAGTTCATGAAATTGTAAATCGGGGTGGTCGATGTTTAATTCCTGTATTTGCTTTAGGAAGAGCTCAAGAGCTTTTGTTAATCTTAGATGAATATTGGAGTTTACATCCAGAATTACATGAAATACCAATTTATTATGCATCTTCTCTGGCAAAAAAATGCATGGCTGTATATCAAACATATGTGAATGCTATGAATGATAAAATTAGGAGACAAATAGCTATCAATAACCCCTTTGTTTTTAAGCATATATCAAATTTAAAAGGTATTGATCACTTTGATGATATAGGTCCTTGTGTTATAATGGCATCTCCTGGTATGATGCAAAGTGGATTGTCTCGTGAATTGTTTGAATCATGGTGTACAGATCCTAAAAATGGTGTCATAATAGCTGGTTATTGTGTTGAAGGAACTTTAGCTAAAACTATTCTTTCTGAACCAGAAGAAATAACTACTATGAATGGTCAAAAATTGCCATTAAAAATGTCAGTTGATTACATATCCTTTTCAGCTCACACTGATTATCAACAAACTTCAGAGTTTATTCGTATACTTAAGCCACCTCATGTAGTTTTAGTACATGGTGAACAAAATGAAATGGGAAGATTAAAAGCTGCACTTCAAAGGGAGTACGAAGATGATCCAAATACTTCCATAGAAATACATAATCCCAGAAATACAGTGGCTGTTGAATTATATTTTCGAGGTGAGAAGACTGCTAAGGTAATGGGTAAACTAGCAATGGAGACACCACAACAGGGTCAGAAATTATCTGGCATATTAGTTAAAAGGAACTTTAATTATCATGTGCTTGCACCTTCTGATTTAAGCAAGTATACAGACATGAGTATGAGTCAAGTTATACAAAGGCAAAGTGTTTATTATTCTGCTTCTTTACCTATATTAAAACATTTATTAACACAGATAGCTGGTAATTTGGAATTATTAGAAGAAAAGAAATTTCGTGCCTTTAAAAATATTGATGTTACGATTGAGGGAAAAATTGTAACCATGGAATGGATTGCTACTCCTGTTAACGACATGTATGCTGATGCAGTACTAACAGCTTTACTACAAGCTGAAACTATGGATACTAATCCAAAAATGTTATCAGCTCCATCTAAAATGGACAGAATGCATTTTAAAGAATGCTTAATTGAAATGTTACAAGAAATGTTTGGAGAAGATTCTGTTCCAAAAATATTTAAAGGAGAAAAATTATATGTAACAGTTGACAATAAAAAGGCTCATATAGATTTACTTAGTTTAAATGTTTCATGCAGTGAAGATGAAACTTTCCAACAAATTGTTCAGACTGCAGTAACAAAACTACATCAATCATTGGCACCTCCTAATGAGCCTGCATAGATAATTTAAAAATTTCTTCTAAAACCTATTTGTAAATACATTTTGAAGAGAATCATGAACTTAGATAATAAAAACAAATACAAGATTTATACTAAAAAAGTATATTTATGTATGCAAATATTTTATTTATGTCAATTTTTTATTAAATTATAAGCTTGATAATTTTTTTAAATATATGTTATTATTACAATTAAAATAAAGGTTTCTGTCTTTTTTCAATGTAAGCTTTTATTTTTGGATCACTACGAATTTTTTCAACGAGTATTTTCAAGGTTGGATAATTTTCATTGACATCAGAATTTAAAATATTTGAGTATAATTCACACATAGCTGCAAAATAAAGATCTGCCCAAGTTAGCTACAAAAGAAAAGGAAATTAAATTACATATTTTGTAAAATATTTTTTAAATTTAAAATATACAACCTTATTAGCTGCTAAATAACCATTATTATTTTTAACAAGCTCCTCAAATTTTTTCATGTATATTGGTAGTTTTTCCATTGCTAATATTTTAAACTTTTGTTGCAATTCAGGATTTTCTTCGCGATAATATTTTACCAAATCTGTAAGCAAAAGAATTGATAAATTTTTATGAGATATATAAAACGGCCAGAAAAGTTATGAAAAACCAAAATCGTGGTTTGAGGAATTCTTATCTTAGACTATTACACCATTAAATAAAGGCTAAGTTAAGGGGAAACTTGGACAAAAATCCTCCAGAGAAAATAAGTGAATGTGCTGGTTTTGAGCTAATTTGAAAGGGGAAATAAAATCGGACTTTCTAACCCAGCGCTGCACGGAGAAAAATATTTTGTATATTTTACAAGGTTAATTTTAGTAAAACGGGGTTAGTTTTAATTACAAAAAAAATTTGTAAATTTTACAAATATGAAGTCAGAATATTGTAATTCTAACTATAAACATGGTTATATTTACAAAATATTTGAACAGAAAATAACAAAACTTTATAATGTAAACATAACCAGCAATTTTGGTTATTTTTAACAGTTATTTTTCTCCGTGTGGGCCCCCCCAGGGGGGGATAAAGTTGGGGCAAATTTTTTTGCAAATAACTCAAAAAGTAAACAAAATAAAAAAAAAGGATTCAAATAAAAGTTGTAGCTGAGAAAATTTCCTACAAAAATGGTATTTAGCAATTTTTCAGTCGGACGCAGTGGGACCGAGTTATAAGCGGTCAAAGCTTAGACCTTTTTTACCAAATTTTCAGAAATCGATTTTTCACAACAAAAAAAAGGAACGCGTTTTGGATGAGTTTTTTGGATTTTTTGGTAATCAAAAGTGTTAGATATGGGTATGTAAGGTTTTTTTACATATGATAGTATGTATGTGGATGTAAAATTTTGCATGTATATGTTTCTGCACTCCCACACATAGGCATTACATTAATTTTGCCTGCAAGCAAGAACCGTTTTTTTCGAAAAAATTAAAAAATTGCGTTTTTTTGGATTTATGTTTTATATGTCTGGAAAATTTGATTTATTTTATATTTTTATAATATTTCAACTATTTGCAACATTTTTGGTACATAATAGTACAGTAGCTTGAGTTCAAAACCGTTTTTTGTCCGAAAAATGCTAAAAATTTAAAAATCCTAGATAAAATCGCTTTTTATTATGGCAAAATTACATTGAAGTATGTGCATATTTTGATTTGAATACATAATATGGATCTCTAAAAAGTCATTATGATAAATATGCCCAAATTTATAAGATTTTTTAGCTGAAAACATAAAAAAGTGCACGTTCTAGGGATTGCAATGCCTATGTGTGGGAGTGCAGAAACATATACATGAAAAATTTCACATCCACATACATACTATCATATGTAAAAAAACCTTACATACCCATATCTAACACTTTTGACTACCGAAAAATCCAAAAAACTCATCCAAAATGCGTTCCTTTTTTTTTGTTGTAAAAAATCGATTTTTTAAAATTTGATAAAAAACGTCTAAAATTTGACTGGTTGTAACTCGGTCCCACTGCGTCGGATTGAAAAATTGCTAATGACCATTTTTGTAGGAAATTTTTTCAGCTACAGCTTTTATTTGAATCTTTTTTTTTTATTTTGTTTACTTTTTTAGTTATTTGTAAGAAACCGTTTTGCCCCAACTTTAGCCCCCTTTCCCTTTTCAAATTAGCCCAAAACCAGCACATTCCACAACTTTTTTTCTCTAGAGGATTTTTGTCCATGTTGAGACCTTTGCTCAATGGCCTATTATATAGGTATATGGTAAATATAATACGCAAAAAAAAAAAAAATAAAATTAAGATTTAAAAATTATATAGGTATTTCATTCATAAAGAACCAAAAAATTTATAGTTATTTTGTGATAAAAAGAAATAATACCATAAATAATGTCAAAATCTTGTAAAATGTTGTTTTGTTATATATTATATGATATATATTATTAAGGGAGGAAATTAAATTAACAAATTCTTTACGGAAGATTCTCACCTGAAAATAATCATATGCTACAGTATACTCTCGTGAACGTGCGATAGAACCTTCTGAGGTACATTCGGAGAACATTCGCGCCGAATACAAATTTAGAATATGAGTCCGAATGTACTTCAGAATATTCTGTAGAACATTAAATGATTATTTTGTTTTTTTTTAAATAAACAAAGAATATGCAAAATAAGGGTATATATTCATAATAAGTTTAACATATTATTATTATAAAAATAAAGTAAAATATATACATAAATGTATATCAGTTTAGATTCCATGTACCAAATATATCATAGATATGAAGAAATAAATTTCTTATTTTCCATATTAATAAGTACATCAATGGTATTTCACTCTGATACATTGAGTGAGATCATCAGTAAGAAACTCAATGTATCTTTCTTATATACCATTTTATTCAACTAGATGTGTCTTTGATTTCTTATATACTCTTGCAAAATCATTTCTCTTGCGAGAATATCTAACAAATCTAATCACATCGAATGCCATGAATTTGGTGCTTTGAATGTGATATACTTTATTCAACTATAACATTTGTTACCACAAAGTGGTCCAATGTTATTAATTGATTTCAAATATATATTCTCGCAAGAGAAATGATTTTGCAAGAGTATATAAGAAATCAAAGACACATCTAGTTGAATAAAATGGTATATAAGAAAGATACATTGAGTTTCTTACTGATGATCTCACTCAATGTATCAGAGTGAAATACCATTGATGTACTTATTAATATGGGAAATAAGAAATTTATTTCTTCATATCTATGATATATTTGGTACATGGAATCTAAACTGATATACATTTATGTATATATTTTACTTTATTTTTATAATAATAATATGTTAAACTTATTATAAATATATACCCTTATTTTGCATATTCTTTGTTTATTTAAAAAAAAAAACAAAATAATCATTTAATGTTCTATAGAATATTCTGAAGTACATTCGGACTCATATTCTAAATTTGTATTCGGCGCGAATGTTCTCCGAATGTACCTCAGAAGGTTCTATCGCACGTTCACGAGAGTATACTGTAGCATATGATTATTTTCAGGTGAGTTCGGAGTCCCATTAAAAATACAGTGAGCCATGTATCAATATGGTCTATGCCGCTGTTCGAACATGTTAATTGATTATTGACTCTGAAATTATTTGAACTCCAATCCAAACGCATCAAATACGTTCAAAAAATAATGCTTTTTTCATATTATTGCGATTTATAATAAAAAAACTTAAAACCGGTTTGTGTAGGTAAACACAACATAAATGCATGGAACGTGTTTACTTAGTTTACTACATAATAAAGTTCTTGATTCATTGGTCATTCACTGGTGAGTCTATCCTATAAGTATTGCACGAAGAAATTATATCACTTGCTTTCTTGTAAACGTAGTTTGGTTGTAACCACTGTTAACTTTTATTTACAAATCTTAACATAAAAATTTTTTTTTTTGAAATCGTATATTTAGAATTCATAGTCCTGTCGCCAACAATGCTATTTAATGCCATAAAATGCCATAAAAATTCCATGGAAAAAAATGGGTGGTATTTATGTTTTTTGACCCGCTAAACACGAATCCGGGGTCTATTTCTCAAAATTCGTGGTCAATTTTTTATTGTTAATAAATTATTGGCCAATTTTGCAATAATTTGTTAATAAAAGAAAATTGACCACGAAATTCGCAAAACGGACCCCGGATTCATGTTCAGCAGGTCAAAAAACATAAATACCACCCATTTTATTCCATGGAACTTTTATGCTATTTTAGGATTTTATGGCATTAAATAGCATTGCTGGTGACAGGAATATCAGTCGAGTTATAAAACTTTTCTATATTTTTCATTAGAGCTGTTATAAGTTTAATTTTATTTAATTAATTTCAAGCATTTAAAACAGTTAAATTAATATTTTTCTAAATCTCATTAATTCCTGTTAATATTATTCTAAGTTTCATTTGACCCCCCCTTAATTTGCAATGGAATGTCAAAACTGGAATTTTCGCATACGAGTAGGGAAGATAAAACTCTGTGATTTTCAAAAAACCAATTGGACTACGTTCAGTACGTAAAAATATGATTCTATACAAATTTTTAAGTTTCTAGATTAAGGTGTTTCTTCAATATATCCGCCATTTTGTATGTATTTTTTTCGATTTCTGAATTATCGACGCTAC
Organism: Anagrus nilaparvatae; assembly: GCA_022575985.1. Taxonomy (NCBI): domain Eukaryota; kingdom Metazoa; phylum Arthropoda; class Insecta; order Hymenoptera; family Mymaridae; genus Anagrus; species Anagrus nilaparvatae. The sequence goes on along the minus strand of JAKSXM010000247.1, from coordinate 22,820,415 downwards.
ATACATATGTAAAATCGTATATGTATTAGTATAATATTAGGTTATTTACATACTTTTTATTTAATTATTTAATAATTATGCAATGAAACAAGAAAAACAAATTGGAAATATAATCTTTGAGCTTTTATTTACCATATTATTTAAGTTTCATTAATCTGTGTCATCGCAATCATACTTTTCATACAAGCTCCAAAGATGATTTTCCATAAGAGCAATGTTAAACTACCTACACTTTTTTCTTGATTAAATAATAATTAGGCAACCAAAGTTAAAAAAGAAAGTTTATTTCATTTCTTAAAGACTTTATCTTTGTATTTTATAAGTTTCATTCATTTCTGTCATCATAAATAATTACTGAAGAAACACCTTAAAGGGTTTCATAATGGATCATGGTAGCTGTTTTTCTATTTTAAATAAGAGTGAGTTAAAATATAATAAAAAAGTGAGTTAAATTTTTGGTTTTAATTTTTCGAAGCTGTAACTGAAACTAAAAAATAATTTTTATCAATAAGGGTTAAAAAAAAGTTTCTAACTGAAGATGATTTTGACATCAGTTTTTTGGAAAAACCACGAAAAAACCCGAAAAATTGGAAAAACTAAAAGGGAATTTTCAAATGCGAATTCCTCAAAAAGCGTTATTTTTTTTATAACAAAATGTTTATTTTACCACAAACTTTCTGTTGATAAGCAGTTTTGGGGGGAACTTGAAAAACGAACTTTTCATTTTCCAAATTTTTCGGATTTCCCTGTTACCCAACCGAAATTTTGATACGATTTTTGGATTCTTCGGGAAATTTTACTTGTTAAACTCTTTTGAGAGAAACTGATAACAAACCTGTAGTTCTCTTATGTAAAGAAAAAATAAATAAAATACAATAAAAATTCATAAACTAATAAAATAACAAAAATTAGCAGTTTTAATTTTTTTTTACTTTTATTTTCATTTCTTTATACACAGTTACAGATTTGTTCAAAGCAAGTTCAAACGTTATTTCAAAAGAGGTTCCATAGTAAAGTTTTCCAAGAAATCCAAAAATCAAGTCAGAATTTCGGTTGGGTGACAAGAAAATTCGGTAATGAAAAATTTTTGGAAAATCATAAGTTATCAAAATTTATTTTTTGAGTTATTCAGCACTTAAAAGGCAAATATGCTCGAAAAACTGTGTAACAACAAAAATTTAAAGTCTAGAAAAAAAAAGTTATTAAGCAGGGTCAGCATGGATTTGAAGTAGGTAAATTTTGAAATTTTCGAATCATAGCTTTTATACGAGCTTTTTTACAATTTTATTTGATTCTCAAGATGCTGTTAATGATTTCTTTTATAAAAAAAAGTCATTTAGGTAAAAATTAAAAAAGGGCGGTAAAAATATAATTTGTTCCCCCAATGAAGTAAAAAACAAAACCTACAATAAAAACTTTCCCTCAAGAATAAAAAACAACACAAATTAAATTTTCTTAAGCAGGTATATAAATAAATTAACGTAAAAGCGGTAAAAGGGGTAAAGTTGATAATTATTGCATTTTGAAGGTATAAAAATATTTGAGAGTAATAAAAATATTAGTATAATTTTATATTAATTAAATTTATATAACGAAATTATAAAAAATTCATTATTCTGAGCGCGTCTATTTTAGTATAAACATGCACTAATATAATTATTATTTTTTTAATTTCCTTGTCTTAATTTTTCCTAATCGAATAAGGGCGGGCATAGAGTATGATCAGAGTGGTAGAGTCATAGTTTCACCTTTTTTAAGCGGATTTAGTTTTCACTTTGACTGATATTTCCAGAACTGTGCAGGCCCAAAATAAAAGAGTGAAAGCGCAAAACAACAGCTTCGAAAAAGTATGCTTTGTAGAATTTAATTTTTAATTAGAATATTTAAGCACTATCGAATTTTTGAGTGATTTCAATTTTTTGAAAATAGCGCAGGTTTCTATACCTAAGAAATATTAAATAATATAATAAAAAAAGAATCGTGTTTTGTAATGATCATTCTTGAATAATATCATAGAATAATATTAATTAGTAATATTATTATATGATAATATATGGTATTTGATTTAAGGGTTTTTTATTTTTTATTAAACTTTGCTTGAATATTAAACGAATGAATTATATATATAATACTACGAATGTTATGGCTACGAAATCATGAAATTTATCTTCTAAAGGTTTTTTCACTGATGAATTTATTCATTACTTAAAAGAAATAGTAATAAACGCTTCTTATAATCATTATAACGATAAATACTATTTTATCATATATTTTTTGGAATTTTAAATACTAGTTAAATACTATTCATGCTAAAAAGTATAATTCTTACTCATTCTCAAATCTTCTACACTGTCAACAGCTGCGTCGATTTCATAAGCTTCTAAGTCGTCGCTGCTGTAAAGATTAAATTTTTTTGCAAGATATCGTCCAACAGCTCTTGACTGGTAAAAAATTTTACCATCAATTTCAACTACTGGTAGCTGTTGTACTGGCATTTCTGCGTTAAAAAAAACACTATTTTTTACAAACATTTTTTAAAATTACAATTTATAATATATACAGGCCTGAATATATATATATATATATCTAAATACATTATATAATATATAATACATATGTTGGAGAATATTGAACAAAATTAAATAATAATTTTCATTATAAATAAAAAAATGTGCAAAATACAAAAAAAATATTAATATTTTGTATCCCTGATGACACAAATAGCTATTTTTTAAACAAGGGACAAAATATTGGTTTTAACTTTGTTCTTTGTAAAACTTGAATCTTTAAAAGATTATCTTTTAGTAAAAATGTAGATTTTAGGGGTTGATATTACTTGCCATCTAGATATTTTTAATATTATAGGTTTTATTGGTCCCTGTTCCTAAATTTTTTAGTCCTGAGAGTTTTCTGAGACTGTGACACTCTTTAAATTGGCAAAACTCACTTTTTAGAAGTGATTTTGCAAAATTCTCAAAAAATATCTTGTGTTAAATTATTATAAGTTTTTACATATATATACATGTAATCGCTAAATAAGAATTTTTGAAATTTGAGATCCCGGGGATAAAAAATAAAAAAATAAATACTTAATTAAATAATATTTATAATACGTTAATAATTACTTACTTAAAACGTACCGTACCTAAACCATATTTCGTTATTTTTTGGGAATGTTGGGAAAATATCCGTTTTTGGAGTATTTTTGCAGATTTTAAGGTTAAAAATTTATTTTTAACTCGCGGTACTTTGAAATTCGGATACTACCGTGCACAGTTAAAGTTCAAGTTGCTTTGCTTAAATTGCTTTAAATGCTTGAACTTTCAAGCAAAGAAACTTAATCATGTGACCAAAATAACGAACAGTAAACTAAAATTATTTGCGAACATTGCAAAAACACTCCCAAAAAGGGTATTTTTACCAATTTAGGGATGTTGAAATTTCAGGAAAGCCTCGAGATCTAAAAATTCGTAACCAACGACCAAAAAATCTAAAGTATAGAGAAAATCTTCAAATGGTGGGTAATATCACCCCCCTCGCATTTAAAGTTGAGAAAAATTCCTGTCAAGATGTTTACTATATACTACGATAGTAAAATTATACTATTAAAATTTTTGTAAAATTCTTAGAAATTTTTACTATAATCATACATTGATTTTGATACTAAATACTTTGACAGGAACTTTTACAATGTATTTGTTAACCATATGGACATGTTATGTCTGAACTTTAAATTTTTTATGAATGTCTATATTATTTATTCAAAGCGCATACAAATGAACGATTTTCAAATAAAAAACCTGTCTCGTTAATATTGTAATTTGTTAACAATAATATTTAAAAAAACTTACAACCAGTTTCTGAACTCACAAAAAATGAACATGGAACATGTTTAAATTTATATTTTGAACCTTGAAGCCTTTATAATTTAAACTCTTTAAGCCAAAAAAAAAAAAATTAAGCTCCTAAAATCCTTATTTTTCTATACCCCTTTATTAAAATTATTCCAAGTCCCTAAACTCAAATTATTTTAAGTCCCTAAACCTGAAATATACTGAGTCCCTGCATCACTACATCTAAATTATTTTAAGTCCATTTAACCCCTCCCCCCTGCCTATAAAAATCTTCCATGTTAAAAAAATTTATTATCTGATAAGTAATATTTTTGCGTGAACAAAAATACGAAAATACTCTTAAAACTTTATACTCTTAAATTAAAAAAAATCATTGTTTAATAATTATCTTACTGGTTTTAAGGTGGGGCCAGTCTTCAAAGCTAATTCTTTCATCTTGAAAATTGACGCCGGAATAACTCAACAGGTACCGAATGGGTTCACCAAGAGCAGTAAGATTAAAATACGTAATCTTGTAGTTTGACATTTTAAATAAAATACTATACGGTTAAACTTCGATGAATTAATCTCTTATTTAAAAAATAATAATTTTTGCCTGAAAATCCTAAAATTTTAGAATATACAAAACCGTTAAACTTAACAAAATAGCGAAGACAATCTGTGAATAATGTCTATACCAGGGACTATAAGTATATAAAGTAAATGATACACACTCTTTCTGTCCATTCTGTTTAATCAAGTTATAATGTATACCCCACTCTTTTTCTGCAAGAAGTTTTTACATTTATATAATATACATATATGGAGAGAATTCTGCAATAAACAAATTTTTTTTATCTATTCAGGGTATTCTTGCAAATGAGGGTAAATTTAGACCACTCAGTTATTAAAGATTCCTCTAAAAACTTTACGAGAGCTGAGAATTTTCATTAATTTTAACTTTGACTGCTCATAACTTAGAAACTTGAGGTCAAAAATAAAAAAGTAAAAGTGCAAAATTGACTGTTTTTTAGTGCATAATATGTGAGACAAATTTCAAGTGCACATTATCTTAACCCAAATCTTTCCTAGCGGACTTTAATAGTCGATAGGATTTTAGGCTAGAAAACTTAAAAATGAAAATCTATTTTAGGCAAAAATGTTTTCCTATGTAAAAAGAGTTGATTTTTCATTATTTGGGATCAAATTTTTAAAATTTTTTACCGGAAGTGAAATATAAACTCCCAAAGCTGATAAATTTAAAATATCAAACTTGGCTAAAAATCAATTTTAAAAGTCTATGAAACTGAAGGAATATGAATTCTAAGAAATTTTTTGCATCTTTGAAAAAATCGATAAATGAAGTTTTTTTTACTCTTCATTTCATAGCTTGAAATATGCTACCATTTTTTGTTGACCCTCGTCTTTGGAATGTCCAGAAACCATTAAAATATATTAAAAACTTATGATTTTTTTTTCAATTTCATATTTCGTCTGGTTCCATTATTCAAAATAAAATGACAATTTTGGTCAATTTCATTACTACAAATTTGTCAACCTTGAGAGGCTGTATTTTACTTCCGGTCAAAAATTTGAATTTTTTTATATTTTCATTTTTTGTAAGCTTTCTAGCCGAAAATCCAATTGAGTATTTAGTCCACTTGAGAAAATATAGGTTAAATTTTCTAAATCCAAATCTGCTCGATGAAATTTCTGAAAATTTGATTTTAAATAAATTAAAAAAAAACGTTTCTGCTTTTCAAGCAAGACCTCTTATATTTTCATGGCAAAATTTTGATATAAAATTTTTAATTTTAAAAGTAAGATTTATTTTCTAAAACGTCAACATTATTTATTTATTTATATTCTTTGAAATTAATCACGTTTACAAGATAAGGTACCTATATAGATCAAGAAAATTTGAAGTCGTCAAAAAAGTTTTATGCTTCGCAATTTTTTTAACCCTTATAATCATACTTTTACTATTTTTCTGAAAGCAAATATTGAACATGGTTTACCCCATATAAGCAATTTTTATATATTTTATTTTATTGCCAATTTTTATCTTATCCACTCAATATAAAACTCCTTTATAATTTTACTAAAGTCGACATGCAATTGAATAAAGAAGCTATTTATAAAATTTTTTTAAGTTAGATACTGATAATATATTTTTTATTTATTTGTCTTTTACTTCTAAAAATATCAGATATTGTAAAATTTTTTTTCAAGGATAAGTTAATAATATGAAATGAGATTTTTTAAGTTCGCAATAATGAATAAACGAAGATAAGTTACACCTAGCTATATAGGATAATCGGTTTTACAGGCTATAAGCCATATAATATCTATTTGTTCAACAAGGGGAGAAAAATAGGATTTGGCTTTCAATGCAGTTGAATGCACGAGTGAGCGTAGCTAACGATATTTAAAGAAAAGCAATCTAGGCCATTCAATATTATAGTTTTTAAATGGATGGAAATTTAACCAAAAAGCTGAAAATTCAATTCAACCGGTTTATAGTTTTCTGATTCAATAAAAAATCTGCTGACTTCGTAGAATTTTATTTTTTTACCAATTTATTTTTTTAAATCATACCTATACTATCCTACTTTTATGAAAACCTTCTACTTTTTCAAATTTTTCCATTTAAATTTGCCCTTTATGCATTGGTTTACATGTGAAAATTATATTCAACTGGGTTACTAAGTTGTTTTGAAATTCAAAAAGCCTTGTTTATGGACTTTATGTGACTAGTGTCAAAGAGTAAAAATTTCGAAAAAGTATTTTAGGTTTCCATAAGAGTGGGATAAAATACAAAGGCGAGGGGCTACCGTCTTGGAAATAACGAATTTGATTTTAAAAAATTTTTTTTGATTTTCTTCTGATTTTGGCTTGTTTGTATCACAATCATGAATCGTTACTAGTTGAAATGGTTTATTTCCGTCTTTTAGCGATTTTTTGCGATTTTTGCGATTTTTTTTGATTTTTCGTGATTTTTTGTGATTTTTTATGATTTCTCGTGATTTCTCGTGATTTCTCGTGATTTTTCGTGATTTTTCGCGATTTTTGGCGTTTTTTAACCTTATAACTCACCCTAGACCTCAAAAATCTAATTTTTACTATTCAATATAATATTTAGCGGTTTTTACAAAAAAAAATTATGTTATTGAAATTATGAACGTTCAACGAACAATACCTAACCTAAACTGTTTTAAAAAAGTGGATTTATCTGGATAATAATTTTTCCGGTGGTTTTTCCCAAGGAATACTAAACGCAAATGAATCTTTGATAAAAAAGGCATAATTAATAAAAGATTTTACATGGTTTAAAGCACCGGAAATATAAAAAAGTAAAGAAAGAAATTTTTCCACTTTAAGATTTTTATGTTATTTTAATTTGAGTCAGTTTTCCCAAGTAAAATCTTCATATTTATGTTAAATATTTAATTTTTTATTATTTGTGATATTTTTTTTAAAATATAAAACACCGGAAAATATTTAAAAGAAGAAAAATGCTAGAAATTTGTCGGTTAAGGGATTCGTTTTTTTTTCATTTTAGTCTTTAATCTATTTTTTCAGTAAATACAGATTACTTACAAGGAATAATTAATTAAATGGAAGATTTAGAGTTTAACATTAAATTTTATTGCCTAGGAACGATAACCATCTATAATACACAAATTCCAGTGAAATCGCGGTTTAGGGTGTTTAGTTACTGAAATTACTGTCACCAGATTTGGTCTATTACAGGTTTTTTGGTCGTTGATCATGAATGTGAAGATCCTGCCCAAAATAATTGTCGCTTCACCTTCAAATTTGCAAAGTCCTTCTAAAAGGGGAATTTTTTATGTATTCAAACTTAGAGTGCCAAGATTTGATTGTTTAGTTTTTTATGACGTTGATCATGAATTTTGGGTTTCTGTCTATAAAAAATCGGCGATTCATCCAAAAAATTTGTAAAAACTACCTCTAAAATTTTTCCATTTTTGGGGTAGTTTTTTGCAATTGTAAAAGAGTCCCACTACCAATTTCTCATAGAAAATACCCTGAAATTTCAGATCAGCGACCCGAAAAACCTAAACTGGAAAATATTGGTGACGTATTGGTGACGGAATTACCATCACCAGATTTGGTCTATTACAGGTTTTTTGGATCGCTGATATAATTTTTATTTAAGGACTTAAGATAATTCAAATTCAGGCAGTTAGAACAATTTTGATTTATAGACTTAAGTTAATATCGATTTTGGGACCTAGAATAATACGCGTTTAGGGAATCTATGACTCCGAAAACTATACTGGGATACCAAATATAGGCTCAATTAACAATTGTTTTCAAGAATTTACTCATATAATTTTTAATTATCACCTTACTAAATGTTAAAATTCTAAACCCAAACTATTATAATTCCCTAAACGCGTATTATTGTAGGTCCCTAAATCAAAATTATTACAAGTCCCTAATCCTGAATTGTTCTAAGTCCCTAAATCGATATTATCCTAAGTCTATAAATCAAAATTGTTCTAACTGCCTGAATCTGAATTATTTTAAGTCCCTAAATAAAAATTATTTTATTTCCCTACCCTTGAATTATTCTAAGTCTCTAAATCGATATTATTCCAAATCCATAAATCTGTATTATTCTAAGTCCCTAACCCCAGATTTTTCAAAGTCCCTAAATTTAAATTATTCTAAGTCTCATTTGACCCTCTCCCCTTAATATTCAAGTTCTGAAGTACCCTCACCATATAAACATGTCCCATGTTAAAATAGGTTCAATTAGCAATTGCTTTCAAGAATTTACCTGTCTTGCTAATTTTTTCCGATTTTTTATGATATAGCTTTCATTACTCAAAACTCGGACGAAGGACGAAACCTTCAAAATATCGGTTTCAGTAACCAAAAATACATACGTTTCATTGGAATGAATCCACTCTCGTGCTGTTAAAATTTTTAGGGGCATTTAACATTGCTGATGCATTCACTCCAGTCAAATCACAAAAATAAGCGGGTTTTCAGCTACTAGACGACACCAATATTTTCCAGTTTAGGTTTTTCGGGTCGCTGATCTGAAATTTCAGGGTATTTTCTATGAGAAATTGGTAGTGGGACTCTTTTAAAATTGCAAAAAACTACCCCAAAAATGGAAAAATTTTAGAGGTAGTTTTTACAAATTTTTTGGATGATTCGCCGATTTTTTATAGACAGAAACCCAAAATTCATGATCAACGTCATAAAAAACTAAACAATCAAATCTTGGCACTCTAAGTTTGAATACATAAAAAATTCCCCTTTTAGAAGGACTTTGCAAATTTGAAGGTGAAGCGACAATTATTTTGGGCAGGATCTTCACATTCATGATCAACGACCAAAAAACCTGTAATAGACCAAATCTGGTGACAGTAATTTCAGTAACTAAACACCCTAAACCGCGATTTCACTGGAATTTGTGTATTATAGAAGGTTATCGTTCCTAGGCAATAAAATTTAATGTTAAACTCTAAATCTTCCATTTAATTAATTATTCCTTGTAAGTAATCTGTATTTACTGAAAAAATAGATTAAAGACTAAAATGAAAAAAAAAACGAATCCCTTAACCTACAAATTTCTAGCATTTTTCTTCTTTTAAATATTTTCCGGTGTTTTATATTTTTAAAAAAATATCACGAATAAAAAATTAAATATTTAACATAAATATGAAGATTTTACTTGGGAAAACTGACTCAAATTAAAATAACATAAAAATCTTAAAGTGGAAAAATTTCTTTCTTTACTTTTTTATATTTCCGGTGCTTTAAACCATGTAAAATCTTTTATTAAGTATGCCTTTTTTATCAAAGATTCATTTGCGTTTAGTATTCCTTGGGAAAAAACACCGGAAAAATTATTATCCAGATAAATCCACTTTTTTAAAACAGTTTAGGTTAGGTATTGTTCGTTGAACGTTCATAATTTCAATAACATAATTTTTTTTTGTAAAAACCGCTAAATATTATATTGAATAGTAAAAATTAGATTTTTGAGGTCTAGGGTGAGTTATAAGGTTAAAAAACGCCAAAAATCGCGAAAAATCACGAAAAATCACGAGAAATCACGAGAAATCACGAGAAATCATAAAAAATCACAAAAAATCACGAAAAATCAAAAAAAATCGCAAAAATCGCAAAAAATCGCTAAAAGAGGGAAATAAACCATTTCAACTAGTAACGATTCATGATTGAGGTACAAACAAGCCAAAATCAGAAGAAAATCAAAAAAAAATTTTTTAAATCAAATTCGTGATTTCCAAGACGGTAGCCCCTCGTACAAAGGATTTACAAAAAAATAAATGCGTGAAAAAATAAAATTCTACGAAGTCAGCAGTTTTTTTCATTGAATCGGCACAGTGCAGATGGTTGAATTTTCAACCAAAACAGCGTGATATTGTGTTAATTTACATAAAAAATTACTATAACAAACTTTGAAAACGATTATTCGGACTTAAAAGCTCGAGGAAATCATATTTGGATACAGTAATTGGAATGGAATTTTTTTTCTGAAATATGATATTCTTTCTAATGCCAACTATTCTTTTCTTCTACTAAAAATTATCAGCCAAGCACGCAGATTTAAATGCAATAGTACACCAGCGAATATCAAACCTGGAATAGCCGTAATTAGTCCTTGTATACCCATTTTAGTATGTTATAAAAAAATTGGCTCTAATCTTCAAAAATCAGAAATTATTAGGGAATTTTAGCTTTAATTCCAAAATATTGCAAGCAAACCCTTCAAAAGGGGTAGATTTTGCTGATTTTGTGTTTCCCTATTTTACTGATTATCTAGACTCCTATAGTCCTAATTTGGAAAATCAAAAAGTCCATAGTAGGCCAAATTTTAGATTGGTCAGTACCATCATATCATTTTAGGTGTGTTTATTTTGAATGGTGCAAAAAGAAATTAAATTTTAACGATTTTGACTGATCAATCACTAACTGCGTGAAAAAAAATAGAAATACCTTGAAAAAGTAAAAATTTGATCAATAAATCGAAATTCTAAAATACAAAAAAAAAATTGTTACAAAAACATAATTTGTATATAACTATAAATTAGTGCACTGCTTAACTTCATTCCACAAAGATAAAAACGTAAGTAACAAAATTTCATTTGGAGTATAAAAACTCTAATTTAAAATTCAAGCAATATCAAATTTCAGGAGCAAAAAAATTTATTTAGCCCAAGATTTTTATTTATGCTACAATTGGTAATTGAATTAGTTTACAAAATCTTTTTGCTCATATAATTTTTACTTGAAGTAATAATCATATTTAGCTTGAATTCTGAAATATTGCAAGCAAACCTTTCAAAAAGGGTAGTTTTTGCTGATTTGGTTTTTCAAAAGCTTTGAAACCACAAATAAAATTTTAGCCTTTCTATATGTAACCCGAATGATTTGGAAAATTTAAAAATAATTTATAAATTAATTAAATAATATGTTAATATAATTTTGATTAATTTTATTACTCCGTGATAGCTTAAGGTTTAGTAGAAAACATTTTTAATTATAATTCAGTAATAAACTTTTCAATTATTCGTGAAGATATGGCCAAAAATTCACAAAAAGTCGAGAATATCAATAGCTAATTAATTAAAAATGTTAATTATTTTATTTTTTATTAAACCTATTCTTTTACGGGGTGCGTGCAATCTATAGTATATTACGATCCCGTGTCCAGAAAAGTAAAGAATGGCCCAAATCGCAAGTAAATTACCTTCCGAGGCGAAGCCGATGGACAAGGGCCGTATAAAATTTTTCTGCGACAGTAGCGAGAAATTTCGATTTCCTTACGATTTCGGTACTTTCGTGGCTACTGTACAGAAAAATTATATTAATATATTATTTAATCAATTTGTAGATAATTTTTAAAATTTTAAAAATCACCCGGGTTGCAAATAGAAAGGCTCATATTTTATTTGGAGTTTCAATACTCTAAAAAAATGAATTTCAGTATTTCAAAATTCATTTTTTTTTGCATTTGTATTTGCATTTGCATAACATTTGCAACAATTTTTTGTGTATATAAAGACATATTTGACATGACATGACAATTTTCAAAAACTTTTTGAATTCATATAAATTTTATTTTCAATTCTATCGTAAAAAATAGCATTCAAGGCCAATATCGATTTTTTGAACATAATTATAAGAACATTTTGAACTTATATATATGGGTAGTTCCAGTACTTATTGTATACAGATTAAGGCGCACTCATGTCACCGATTGAGTCCAAATTTTAGGGTACAGTTTGGGGTAATAAAAAAGTCCCTCAGACAAAATTTTAGCTAATTTCCAGGCGTCAATTTTTGGTTCTTCATAGAGGAATATCGGTCAAAATTTGTTTTCTGATTTTTTGGCATATAAGCACGTTATGAGACCTCAGAAAGCAAAAAAACCGGTTTTTAAAAAAGTCTGCATGTGTGTGTGTGGTGTGTGTGTGTGTGGTGTGTGTATGTATGTATGTATGTATGTATGTATGTATACACGTATGTATGTATGTACGTATGTCAGCTGTAACCGGTGATATTTAAGGGGCTGGTAAGGTAGAACAGTTACCGACATTAGTTTTTTTAAAATAGCTAATTTTGTTGTGAATATAAAAGCTTGAAGCTTATTTTATCCACCATGTAATCAAATTCTGCGTCTATAGTTAAAACAATAAATATTTAAATAGCTCAAAATTTATTAGGAAAAAAGTTGGATTTCCCGATTTTCCAGCGATATTCAAGTAATTTTAGAAAATCCTACTGTTTTCCTAGTAAATTTTGAGCTATTTAAATATTTTTTTTTAATCGACGCAGAATTTGATTACGGAGTGGATGAAATAAAATTCAAATTTTTATATTGACAACAAAGTTAATTATTTAAATAAAACTAATGTCGGTAACTGTTCTACATTACCAACCCATTAACAACCATTAGGCTGCTTACACACGCAAGTGAATTTGTAAAGTGAATTTGTAAAATGAATTTGTAACTGCGCGAAAATTCAAATTTTAAATAAACCCGAAAATCTGAAATTAGCGAAAATAATTACATTTTTAAATAATTATTGTTTGTTAAATAATATTATTTTATTTTTTATTCATTTTTACAATAAGTTCTTTAAAAATTTAATTATTTTCGCTAATTTCAGATTTTCGGGTTTATTTAAAATTTGAATTTTCGCGCAGTTACAAATTCATTTTACAAATTCACTTTACAAATTCACTTCAGTGATGCGCTATGCCGTGAAATATATCGAGGGTTGGCAACGAAAATACTATAAGATAAAACAAGACAGAACGAGTTTTCCTTTTCTATCTTATGGTAATTTTGTAGCCAACCCACGTTAAAAATTCACGGCATAGCGCACCACTGATTCACTTGCGTGTGTACGCAGCCTTATGGTATTAAGACTTAATTTTGTTTTCAAAAATTTTTTTATCAAAATGTCCTATTTAAGGGGGGTGGTCAAATTTGTCCTATTTAAGGGGGGTGGTCAAATTTGTCTTATTTAAGGGGGGTGGTCAAATATGTCCTATTTAAGGAGGGTGGTCAAATATGTCCTATTTAAGGGGGGTGGTCAAATTTGTCCTATTTAAGGGGGATGGTCAAATATGTCCTATTTAATGGGGGTGGTCAAATATGTCCTATTTAAGGGGGGTGGTCAAATTTGTCCTATTTAAGGGGGGTGGTCAAATTTATCTTATTTAAAGGGGGAGGGGGTCAAATGAAACTTAAAATAATTAGGAGAGACTTTGAAAAATCTGAGCTTCAGGACTTAAGATAATACAGGTTTATGGACTTAAAATAATATCGATTTAGGAACTTGGAATAATATTGATTAAGGTACTTAGAATAATTCAGGTTTAGGGAATCAAAATATTTTGGGTTTAGAATCTTAACAGCTAGTAAGGTGATAATTACAAATTACAAAATTAGAATATTGTATTGTAATGTTGAGTAACATTTGTATTATACCTAGTCCTCAGCTGGAAGTAAACATGTTCCATGCATTTAGGTTGTATTTACACAAACCAGTTATAAGTTTTTTTTTTTAATTTTGATGTTATACCTCATTATTTCCCATGAAAGTACTGCTATCTAAGTATCGTTTTTACTCGATATCTCGAATCTTATAATTTATTCTTTGAAAAAATTTTTCTTAAAATTTTTTTCACAAAATATACAAAAAATACCAATTTTTTTTTCTTTTTGGACGCTGTTCTTACTTTATTTCTATGGGAGTACTAGTTTTAGGAATATCATTTATAATAATTTTTTGGATCTGATACGTAATTTTTTCAAAATTTTTTTCTCGAAATTTTTGTCACCAAAAAATACAAAAAACGCAATAATTTTTTTTATTTTAGGACGTAGTACTTAATTTCTTCCTATGAAAGTACGATTATCTAGAATTATCGTTTGTTAAGGTTTTCTCTATCTGATACTGAATTTTGTAACAACTTATTTATTATTAATTAATTAAAATCAATAAAAAATAATATATGTAATTAATAAATAAATTGTTACATGAAAGTTTAATAATAATTGGGGGATTTACCTGTATTAGAATATGTGTGTGTACATTAACTCACATATATACGAGGGCGACATGCAGATGGATTAAGGACTTAATATAAAATAATTTAAAGTTTATTTATGTAAATATTGAAAATATAAATTATTAATAATAAAAAAATAAAATGATTCTATATAAAAGAAACAGTATATATATGTATACATACTGGGGTTTAATATGAGCCAATGGTGTCAACCTCCGTGGACTCCACACGCATACATTCACAAACACTTAAATCTAACGTGATTCTAATAATATAAAAATAATTGAAAGATATCGCGATGAGCTCATAATATTTTAAGTGCACAATTCCTGTAACTTGTTTCTTGTAAATAGGTTAAATTTTCACAGATCTTCGCTGGTACCGACGTGACTAAATTGATGGTTAGTTGTCCACGAATCTCTTCTCCTTAATTATATAGAGAATATATCCAATGAAACTATTTGAATTTATGAATTAAGTGACCACTGAACTTTATCTTATAAAAATTTTATAAATCTTTTATAATTATATAAAAATTTATCATGGAAAACCGAGAATTTAACAAGCAAATTTTCTCGTAGTATCCATGCTAAGTCAGCTAGCAGAAGAAGATGCGTGTTCTCTTGTCTCTTGATTTCCCGCTCGTTCCATGTTTACATTATTTTAATAGATAAAACAGATTTATCTACAGAACGCAACGGGATATTTAAAATACAAAAATATAAAATAAAATTATATTTTATTAAGAAAACACCGCATTCCCCTGCTTAAACTTCGGTTAATCCTTTCAATAGGAATGTAACACTGCTATAAATTTAAATAATTTTTTTTTTTTTTTTTTTTTTTGTGGATTCATTTAGTTAAAACCATGATGCAAAATATGATGCTTCGTCTTGAATAAGATGAGGAGCCACTTGTCTTAGAAAATTTAAACGTGCACGTTGCAAAATTATTTGTTAACCTAAATACTTTGAGATGAAACCATGCTGTACTGTGTTTCAGAAACTTTAAACGACTGCAGCTCTCAGAAAATTACTTCGACCGAGATATAGAACTAAGGTGATCAGTCAGAGTCTATATGGTTCTATAATTAACTTACTTTGTAAGCGTACTCCTAAAATCTATACAACAATTAGGTTTCTAAAAGTACTCAGATGCTTTGAATAATCTTCTTCGTGTGCATACTTCTAAAATCTTGTAACCAATCTATTCAAACTTTGAAACTTCTAAATAATGTTGCATACATAGCATTTCAACCAATAAGATTTTTATATGCTCATTGTTTAATCAGTTTTAATACCTAATAGATACAATTAATTAACTATTAGATTTGATACTTTTTGGCATGAAAGTATTAAACCTGTCGAGATTATAACTACGAATCTCAATATAAACGAGAGTAACAGATCCAAAATACTTTGGAACATCCCCATTTGACGCTTTGTTGATCTGACAATAGTCTGTGTGCCTTAAGACTATTGGACTGGCCGACTCATTATTTGAGGGCACATTTGCACCTTTTGATCCTAAGGAGACCAATTTGCACAACGACTTATTCACTTCTTTTATCTGTTCAGCAAAGGTTAATGACAGGCCCGTTTGCCCTTCCTGAACTTCTATGCTGCCTACATCTATGGGCGTTGTTCCGGACAACCCTGCTACTTGAATGTAGTATTCATGAAAGTGCAAGACAATCTTCAACTCTTTCAATAGATAACCTCCCAAAATATATATTTTGGTGAGGGTAGGCATTATCAAAACATCAACTCTTTTGGTACAAATGCCCAGTTTAAAATTATATTCTGCTGCTTCCAGTAGAATATTATTCTCTTCTGCTAAGCTGTAAGCGACTGAACGCAAGATAGTTCTTACTGAGGCACTTTTCAAAAAGTAACTAAATTTTCGGCCTTGAATGTCCCTTTTTACCCACCACCTAGAGGAGTTCCGAATATTTTGATTGGACGTCTCCGCACAATCGGTAACTTCACTCTGGGGGTATTGGAATCCATTATGTACTAGTGTAATAAAATCTTCTGGAAATCAGCTAAAATTTTTTTCACGTAATGTAAACCTTTTACCAATTAAAATGCGACCAATAAAATGAAATTTGAAGTAAATACAAAGGAATTGCGTAATTTTAAGAAATTTTAAGTTTTTGGACCTTTAAACGACCATGTTTCGGCCCCATGAGGTGCTAGAGGGCTAAAACATTGGCTGAGGGACTTTTTTATTACCCCAAACTATACCCTAAAATTTTAGCTCAATCAGCAACATGAGTGCGCCCTAATCTGTACGCGAAAAGTACTGGAAGTAGTATATATATATTTTATTTCTTTGTTGTAAACACGATTTAAAATAATTTAATATTCATGGCTATTATTGATTTTTAAAATATTTTCAAGCTTTTACAAAGCTAATTTATTATTTATTTACTTTTTACCTACCTGCGTAGTAATTGCAATTTTTTATAATCTAGGCTACTGAAAAAATGAAGATCCTGCATTTTATTATTCTACTGGCATTTCTGAATTTAGTTTATCCTACTGATGTTTTCAAAAATTTAATAAGCCAGGTTTTAAGGGAAGTCAGACCAAGTCACGTAACTTTATTTTCGGATTTCAAGAATGTGAGTGCAACCAACCATCGCAATTATCAAACAATCCATGAGCAGCTGATGAGTCAAATCCCAACTATATTTTTTGATCTGAACAATCGACCGCCATCGATTCAATGGAAAGGAAATTCAATCGTTGAATACAATTCAAATTTAACAGCTCCACTGCATTTTATTGTTTTAACAGAGGATTTATTACAAATCAAAAGTATTTACAAATTTAAGACATTATTACAGCTTATTGAGGAATCTCTATTTATTTGAGTACTACAAAAATTGTTCTAGTATTTAACGCTAGAGCGACAGTTTCTTGGGACACCCTTATTAATTTTTTGAAACCTGCAGAGATTAAAAATTTTATTGATTTTACTATTCTTTATTGTTATTCCCAAGAATGTTCAATCATTAATTATAATCGTTTTTCAGAATTTGCAACGTCTAGAATTATTGAGAATAATTCAATTCTACAAATATTTCCAAATAAATTTCAGGATTTAAGCTCTTACGAAATGCGAGTAGGAGTTGATAATAATAGTTGGCCTGATGGTTACCAAAATTATACCTTCAACTATTCTTGCAAAGGAAATATGTATCAGCTTGTACTCGTTTATAAAGTTTATGAATGCTTTATAAGTGCAATGAATATTAAATCCAGAATCGTACCTGTTTCTGAAGTCGGTTACGCCACAGACGCCATAATAAATTACAGATTAGATTCATTTTTTGGTGCGACGTACCATTCCCTTGATTACAATCTTGTGGATACTTACTTATTAAAAAACATAAAATTCAACTTGTTTCTTCCTTGTATCCGTAAAAAAAATCTTAAACTCCCAAAGAGCATTTTATATTCTTTCTTAGCAATTATTGCAGTGGCTTTTACTTTTTTACTTTCTGTTCGCATTTTCAAATTTAGAGAAGATGAATGGTCGGCGTTCAATATTTACAGTTTTTTGTTGGGCATTGGCGTAGATATGGAACCGCGTCGTTCTCTGAGGTCAATAATAATGTTTTTAACTTTGTTCACTATCGGATTATTTTTTGCCTCAGATCTCATAGGTGATTTAACAGGCTTTAAATACAAAAATATAGAAGTAGCCGTCATTGATACTTTTGAGGATGTTTTTAAAAAAAATCTTACTGTAATGTTCCATCACCAGGACTCATTTCTTCTTGAATATTTCAGATCTACGTCAGCAGGTATTTATAAAAAAATTCTGGAAATCACAGAGACCTATCATTCTTATCAATTTTCTGCCAATCAAATTATTATCATGGGTGAAGATGATGCTGAAAAATATTTTGATGTTGGTCAAATAATTTATAAAAATTCATCAGTGGATTTAGGCTACATATTCAGTGATTTGACCGTGGCGGAAAATCATTTTGTGATTATGTTTCCGCCTAATTCTCCTATTAAAAATAAATTTGCTGAAATTTACATGAGAATAATGGAAGCTGGATTGGATTTGAAGTGGAAATCGGATTACGATCACGCTAACAAAATCGATAAAAGTAAAAAACTCGACGAACTGAATGAAGAAGAAGACGCGTTGATTTGGGTTTTAAGTATGGTTATGACCGTGGGAGTAATAATTTCTTCTATTGCGCTTCTTATTGAATATATACGGCATTACTATTCGTTAAAAAAATTACGCAGATACAACTTAATGGCTAATTTGAAAAGAATAATCGGAATTTTTAAAAAAAGTAGTAGTAAGGTGAAACCTTTCTCAGTTTAATTAATTAAGACGTACTTAACTGGATGCTCGAAAAATCTAGACTGCCTTAATGAACTCCTTTGGGGGTTTATATATAAATGGTATTTCTATTTTTGGGTCATAGTTTAATCCTTATTTATGACCTGTCTAAATATTTAAAAATATACTAAGTCTTATTTATGTCCTGTCTAAATATTGAAAAATAAATTAAGTATAATTTACAAGTTTGAATTCTAGAAAAAGATAGGTCATGGACTAATTTAATATTACGCGTAGAAACTCAAAAATAGATATTCAAAAATAGCATGATAATTAAAAAAATTTTATATGCAATTCAGACATAACATAGTATTCAATGTAGCAAAATATACACCAATAGAAATTTTCTTTAAAAAATTTCCTATTTTATGGAAAAGTTTTAATTTACATTATTTTTATACAATAATAGCATTGAAATATTAGTATTCAATTTAGCAGAATAAACCCTACATTAAATTTTTTTAGAATAGTATCCCGTTTCTCAGAAAAATTAAATATTATAGTATTTGAATGTAGCAAAATATACTCCATTATTTTCTTCCAAAAGTGTTCTGTTTTATATAATTACACGGAGAAAAATATTTTGTACATTTTGTAAGGTTTGTTTTTGTAAACAGGGTATTAGTTTCTAGTACAAAAAAATTTTGTGAATATTATAAATATCATGTTAATCACAATTTTAAAAAAATGAACAGTTGAAAATATAACCTTATATATAAATAAATAATAAATAAAAAAAGGTTAAATTCTATTTGCTTTAGGAATTGCAGTTTTTTATTATACTAGTATTAGGCGCGCGTCGCGCGCAAAATGATTCAAAACTTTCAACCTTAATTATTTTCTTGAATACCAAAATTTATTCTTACTTTAATTTTTTTTTTATATCAATTACTCGACATACTATAACTAATCTCAAAAATAATAAAAACATAATATAAACAATAAAACAATTAAAATTAAACTATATTAACAATGGAATTTGTATAATAATAATAAAAAAAAAATAATATAACCCTATATACTTTTTTTGGAATATCAACTTTCGACTAATCAACAAAACATGTATTTTAATTTTTGTCAATAAAAAAAATAATTATATTTAGGTATGTATATATTTTTTCTGCAATAAATAAACATTAGTAATACTATGAATCAATATACATAAATAGACAACAACTTTTATGAGTCTGTATTA
The DNA here is from genome assembly GCA_022575985.1 of Anagrus nilaparvatae. Classification (NCBI taxonomy): domain Eukaryota; kingdom Metazoa; phylum Arthropoda; class Insecta; order Hymenoptera; family Mymaridae; genus Anagrus; species Anagrus nilaparvatae. The sequence continues at coordinate 22,800,423 of JAKSXM010000247.1, read as the reverse complement.
GTAGCCAATCAAAACGCTTTTATTGCGATAACAATGTACAACAATGTACATAGCAACAACTCCTTTTTAGAATAGGATATAATTTTGTGAAAAATATTTTGTCAGCGTGAGAATTAAAGAATTTAATTTCTGTATAGAAAAATACCTGTTTCAAGGTGTTACGAATATTTTGATTATAAATTTTTATTAATTTAATATTTTGTTGATTTATTGTCTTTACTGCGAAATTCTGTATTAATTTTAATTTTCAGATTAAATATCAAGTATTCGTAACTTTAAATCAATTTATTTATTTTGCCTACTTTAGTGCTCGTAACTAATGCAGTTACTCGCACACGGGAAGGCTTATTCATTATTAAATTAGCAAATCTAAATAGAATATATGTAAAACTATATCTCTATATATTATAAAGTTATAAACGCTGCCGCTGACGTCGTCGCTGTCGCCTGAGCCCTTTGGGCCAAATGGACCTTTTGGGCCAATGTGTTCCTTTTGGGCCAATGTGGTCCTTTTGGGTCAATGGGGTCCTTTTGGGCCAATGTGGTCCTTTTGGGTCAATGTGGTCCTTTTGGGCCAAAATGGACCTTTTGGGCCAATGTGGTCCTTTTGGGCCAATGTGGTCCTTTTGGGCCAAAGTGGTCCTTTTGGGCCAAAGTGGACCTTTTGGGCCAATGTGGTCCTTTTGGGCCAAAATAGCCCTTTTGGGCAAATGTGGTCCTTTTGGGCCAATGCGGTTTTTTCTATATTTAACCAATTATTATAAAGTTGTATTACGATACCAAATCTACAACCACTGTCAAGAATCAGTTGTTTCAAAAAGAATAAGGTACGCCTTGGAAGTGATTAAAAATATAGTATCGCAATACTTCAATCACTCTGCGGGGGTTGGCGCGCGTAGCGCGCAGGGGCCGGAGCCCCCTAGTATATATATATGTGATAAGTAAGTATATAGGATAGATTAGTGGTATAGAATAGAGGATAGAAAAAAAAATACTATTTTTAATTTACTAAGATAACTCTTTAAAACAAAGTTATTTATTGATATGGATACAAATGTAGAAGCTTAATATACTTATTTAAAAAATAACTACTATGATAATATAAATATACTTATTACTCATAACTAACCGTGTATAATAATTAATTCCTGAATTTCGAATATAAAGCAAAGTGATTTTTAATTAATAACTTTTTCTAAGACTTAGTGAAAGTACAGATATAATTAGCGAAACGTGATAATGACCTACGGCTAAAATTCCAAAGACAATTGAGGGCGTTTGGACATTTTTGGCTACTATTTATATGATTGACAGATCGACGTGTTAATCTTAATTCGTCATGAAAGAGGGGTGCCCCTTGATTAGCAATCTTGTGGCGTCTCTTTTTGTCCTTTCTTAATAATCAATTCCTGGACTTGTAATAAGGCCAAATTAATTAGCACCTATATTTATTTTATATCCGTTGATAAAACCATGAGACATAAAATTTGTTACTCATCTAATGCGTTAAACAGAGAGTTTAACAGTTTGCGTTAATTCTATGTTAAGCGCCTTTCTCTTTAGTAGTTAAATCTAAAATGCGTTCAGACGTTCAGACAAGCTTTATCGCATTTGCGTTAACAGTGCCTGTTAACGCCTTTTTATATTTCACTGCTGTTACTTTATCTCGCTCTAACAAAGGTAATCATAAAAAATGTTGATTAACTTTATTAAATTGGATATCAATAATACATTTAGCACAACATTGTTTAAAATAGGGGTTACGTACGTATAGACATTCAAATGGATATAAAAATTAATTTTTCATATAAAAATGATTTATTGACTAAAAGTACGTAAATTTATTTCAAAAAATATAAAATTTAAATGAAAGTAAGGATCAATTTTTCTGTTAAAAAAAGTCTGTCATCCGCGATTGTTTTGCTCGTCTTAAAACATCCTTATATATAACTCTTCATAAATTTCTACTGCATTTTCAGAACTATGTGTAAAACTCAAACTACTTGTCATTATCATTTATGATTTGTAAAATGGTTTTTCCGTTGAGTGAAACTTCAACTTTTGGTCCGGTTACTGGCACTTTTTTCACCATTATCAATCAAATCCAAAATCTTGAGTTTATCAACCATATTCATGACGCTCCTTGCGCAAGATGGTAGTATTTTCTTAGATGATTGTAGTGTTTTCCTTGATTGAGGAGCCATTATAATTACGACATACGATTTTATTTTGTAAACTTGAAAATAAAAATGAAGAAAAAAATGAATGTAGATTAGGAAAAAATTATAAATATTTTCGAAAATCTGAGCATTGTCACACTGAAACAAAATACTTCTTAACGTTGATGACTTCTTGACGTTTTTTTTAAATTAAAACCGTGGATAACAAGAATTTTCCCGCGGGGAACCAGGGATTGGATATTTTGATTCTACCGCGGATACGGTGAACCGCAGATAACGAGGGATTCCTGTATTTGAAATAATGGATGAATCATAAAGGTATTCATCTACTTGTCGTTTATATGAGCAAAAGATATGTCGGCAATTCTACATATGAACTAAAAATACTTACAAATTTTCATTCTATCAAAGATTATAAAAAAATATTTATTCCGACGATAATATAGGTACTAAATTTTATTTTAATCTTCATAAACAATATAAAACTTATAAAAACATATATTCATCTGCCTATACTTTATATGTACAACATATATTAAATCGGCAGTATTAAATATGAACCAACAGTATTTACAAATTTTTATTTCATTAAAAAGATGATAAAATATAATATATTTTTCCTCTCTGTCAAAAAATGGAGGCAACTTAAAAGGATTTTGGTTTTCTCAAATTTACGGGAAAAGGGTCTAGTATTTATTCTCATTGGCCTTTTTAACTCTGAAAATCTATTGTACCAATTTTAGGCGTTAAGTGGCGGCAGATCAAAATTTTATAAAAACAGAAGAATTTAAATATAAGTAGGTTAACGTTAAATTTTTTGAATTTCTTTTTCTTAAAATTTGTTACTTATTAAAACAAAAAAAACAAACCCATTCGCGTGGTGATTCATTGATTTTTCAAAAACTTTTTTGGGAGCTATGTTGATAGCAAGAAATGTCTGAACCTACAGATCCAAAATAAAAAAGTTTTAATCCAAAATAGAATTCTTTGGATATATAGTAAGTATGCCAAATTGCAGAGGATTTCATAGAGTAGTTTCAGATTCAGGGGGTCATTCTGAAACAAGTTGCTTTTCCCTTTAAAATGCTAATTATTACTTTAAGGTCGTTCATCCCAGGAAAATTTTGAATAAAGGTAATATATATAGTTAACTAGAGGAAATTCTCAAGAATCCAATGGTATGGGTCTCATGGTCGATAGTCGTGCAAAATTTTGAGATATCAGGGTACAAATATAAGTAAATATTACATTAGTCTTAAAGGGGAAATTCCGGAAGTTAATAATTTTTGCTACCAAATCGTGAAATTCCCAATGGAGATAGCAATAAATTAAAAGTTCAAAGCTTAAAGAATTTATTAGTACTTTCCGAATATGAGGTATACGTGGGAAATTTTGCGTAACTAAACGAAGAATATATTTTATAACGCAGTGTTAGCAGACGGGACCGGACGCAATATGGTTTGTTTATTTTATACAGGGCGCGTATACTAATACTGTTACCAAAAGCACAAACTTTATTAATATTATTTGTATTATTCTTTAGTTTATGGTAAATTATTCATTTATTTTTTATTAGAATTAGTTTATTTTTTTAAAAGCATTTTTTTTTCATAAATAAACGCACAAACATCTTTCAATAAAATATATTTCTTTTTATTTAAAAAATAAAACACATACTAGTTTAAAGTTGTATTTTAAATTTATTCTTTCTGCAGAAGTACTACGCGATTAAAAAACAATAATGTACCCTGAGGAAAAGAAACTACAGAATACAACAGTATCGGTAAACAAATAAGTGTGTATTTTTTGCGTAAATATGCGGTTACAAACTGATTTATATGTATTTATGTGTGGATTCTACTAAATGCAACAAATTCCTTTCGGAATTAGGCAAATTGATATTGAGAGGACAAGTTTAAGATTGGCATTGTATAAAATAAGACTAATACCTTTAATATATATACAACGTGACCCCGAAATCATGGAGTTTTGATTATAAGCCAAAGTGTAGGTAGAAAAAGCGAAAAATAAATTATGGGATTTTAATGATTTTATGTGTTCTCTCGATTGGTAAGTTCAAAATTTTGGTACGGCTTACCAGTTTTCCTGATATTGAATAGTTTTGAGTATTACAATAATGTCCGTATAATAATAATAATACCAAGACAAGCTTAAGGTCATATGCTGGTTGGACAAACATTTCAATCACATTCTGAATTATCAAAAATAACCACGTAGTCCGACTCCCTGAATAAAATAAATTAAAAACATAAAAAAAGAAACTTTCCACATTACCTGGGGGTTTCCAAGGTTGAGAAAAACGTTTTTATTAAAGAAAATTTTCATTTTTTTACCCTAGCATATTTTCCGATTTTCCAAGATGGCAGATCAAAAAAATGAATAAAGGAACTTTCTAAATTTCCCGGGTGTTTTGAGGTTGAGAAAAGCGAATTTATAAATGCAAATTTTCTTTTTTTCACTCCTGAATATTTACCGATTTTCCAAGCTGGCGGATCGAAAAATATTTTTAAAAAGCTTTATACATTTACCGGGGGTTTTCCAGGTTGACAAAAACGTTTTTATGAATGAAAATTTTCTTTTTTTTTATCCTGAATATTTTCCGTTTTTCCAAGATGGCGGATCAAAAAACTGAAAAAAAGGAACCTTGTACATTACCTTGGAGTTTTAGAAGTTCACAAAAAAAGAAACTTTTCATTCATAATAACGTTTTTCTCAACCTGAAAAACCCCCGGTAAATGTATAAAGTTTTTTAATAGAAGATTCTTAGACATTGTAAAGAATATTACTCATTCCACAGCGTGTAAATATAAAAAATATTTATATATATTTACATGCTGGTGGATGGGTAAATATTCTTTACTGCGTCTAAGAATATTTTTTTATTCATTGAAGACAAAGAATTTAATCATTTTTTATACAGGTACACGTGTAAAAAGATCAAATTCTTAAAGGGACTTTTGAATTCTGAAAATGCGAATGCAGCGATAAAGTTTAAATAAATATTGGTGATGTCAATAGTACTTATATGATTTATAGAGACTATCTGCTTGTCTATCTTTCTTTCCCTTTCCTAAATATAATTTCTATGCTTGGAATGTACCCATTACTTACTTTTCAATAAGCGTGTTTTTGTACCTTTTTTTTTGTTTCAAAGCCGTGGTGGTATGAGAAAATTCAAGGACACGCTATTATTTCCTTATGCGCACGCGCATTTTCAGAGTTCGAGAAGTCGTTTGGAATTTGATTGTTTACACGTGTAGTTGTGTGTAAATAATGATGTAATTCTTTGCCTAAAATGTATAAAAATATTTTTCGACCCACCATCTTGGAAAATCGGAAAATATTCAGGAGTGAAAAAAAGAAAATTTTCATTCATAAAAACGTTTTTCTCAACCTGGAAACCCCCCGGTAAATGTAGAAAGTTCCTTTTTTTTAGTTTTTGATCCGCCATCTTGGAAAATCGGAAAATATTCAGGAGTGAAAAAAAGAAAATTTTCATTCATAAAAACGTTTTTCTCAACCTGGGAAACCCCCGGTAAATGTATAAAGTTTTTTAAAAATATTTTTCGATCCGCCATCTTGGAAATCGGTAAATATTCAGGAGTGAAAAAAAGAAAATTTTCATTCATAAAAACGTTTTTCTCAACCTGGAAAACCCCCGTGTAATGTATACAGTTTTTTTTTATATTTTACGATCCACCATCTTGGAAAATCGGAAAATATGCTGGGGTAAAAAAATGAAAATTTTCTTTAATAAAAACGTTTTTCTCGACCTCGAAAACCCCCAGGTAATGTGGAAAGTTTCTTTTTTCATGTTTTTAATTTATTTTATTCAGGGAGTCGGACTCTCTAAATCAGGGAGTTAACTCTCTAAATCAGAGAGTTAACTCTCTAAAACAGAGAGTCGGACTACGTGGTTATTTTTGTTGGAGTTAAACACGGTTATTTTTTTCATAAAATTTTTGTTGCAAATTAAAGATATTAACATTATTATCTAAGTTAACAAAAAAAAAAAAAAATTAAGTTGCATAATTTTTATAAATAAAAAAAATTAAATATATAACGTGTTTTTGTGTTTGACTGTGGGTTTAAAAACTCAAAGATTTATTAATCAAAAAATATCTTTAAGTTTTGTTTTAGTTAATTACTAAATTATATGCTCTTTAATTTAAAAATACGTCGTAATTTTTTTAAATAATTAATTTAAAAAAACAATTATTAAAAATTAAAAAAAGTGTAAAAGCGGGTTGGTTGACGCAGCTCAGACGGGTTAGTTGGCACAAGAATAATAGGAATTGTTTTGCAAAACAAAGTAATAATTTTGTTTATATTTTTAAAAATTCATACAAAGTATTTTATAATTTAAATAAAAGCGTTTTTGTATTTAATTTTACAATCAAATCGGTTTCTGATGTTAAAAAATTTTGTTAATTTATTCAAAAATTAATGCGCAACCCTCCTGGAGGCGAATTTATATAATTTTTTAAAGCATTGTAAACAATAATGTTACCAACCAATCACCAGATTGCCTTAGTTCTCATCATTGGTTTCAACCATGATTTTTTCAACCACGCGCGAAACAAAAAGTTAAAATATTTTAACTTTTTTACAGGGTCAATAAAGCAGTATATTACTATTCGCTTGGGACACGGAGGTAGAAGGGAGAATTGAAAAATACGGTGCTGCTCGCGGTGGAGAAATATACCGATCGGGGGGGCCGTTTTACACACTTTAGTATGGGATTTTTTGGTAAATCTAAAAAATAAAAAAGAAAACACTATAAAAAGATAAAAATAATGTTATAGGATAATAGTTAATCTTATTATTTACAATAATTAAAACGATTTACAGATAAATTTTTACTTATAAAAAAAATATAAGCAATACAAATGAAGATTCCCATTGAAAGAAATAAAAAATATAGTGTAAAGCGGGTTGCATATATGTTACTTATAACCTTCTTAACATGAAAAAACTTTATTTTTGACAAAATATTTTAAAAGTACACCAAGTATTTTATAAAAATTAGTTTCTAAAAACAATTTTGCATAAGTAGAAAAAAAAAATTTGCAAAAATCGAACAGAAATTACTTTAAAAAACTGAAATACCAAATTTTCATGTACATTTCATATGAATAGCGGCCCCCCAAAGATTAAAAATACCACGTGATAACGTAAGCCCCGCCTAGTGTCCCAAGCGAATAGAAGGGGGACATTTCGAAAATGGCCACAATTTAGGGTGTCCTCCTTGAAACATTTTAGGTTGGTAGAAAGCCGGTATTGCATAAAACGACAGAGTTTTTGTGTTCCGAATCTCACTCACCTGGTAAATCGTGACGAACGTTCGGCTTGATGTTTTTTGAACATAAAAATATTTAAATAAAATTAATAATAATTAAAGCGCGAATAAGAAAGAATCGTTTTTCCTTCTAAAATGCTAAGTGTTGCTCTAATTCTTTGTTATTCGCGCTTTAATTATTATTGATTTTCTTAATTTAATTTTATTTAAATATTTTCATGTTCAAAAAACATCAAGCCAAACGGTCGTCGCGGTGAATGAGATTCGGAACACAAAAAAAACTCGGTCGTTTTCTGCAGTACCGGCCTTCTACCAACTTAAAATGTTTCAAGGGGGGCATTTCGGAAAGCACCCTTAAGGAGTTATGACCCTAATTGGAAATTATGACAGAACTGAATGAAACAGGAAAATTATTAATGCGAAACATTTTTAAAGTTGAATTGAACTTGGTTTTACATTTATTACCACATTAATTATCTTTTTATTGCAAAATAAAAGTAGGCAGTTTAACATTGCTCTTATGGAAATTCACATTTGGAGTTTAAGGTGTTACAATACTAAAAATTTATGATAACAAAAATGAATGAAACTTATAAAATATAAAGATAAAGTCTTTAAAAAATGAAATAAACTTTCTTTTACAACTTTGGTTGCCTAATTATTATTTAATCAAGAAAAAAGTTTAGGTAGTTTAACATATATTCTCGCACAAAAAAAAACATAATGATTTATCATTATGATTTATCATTATGGTAAATCATTATGGTTTATCATATGGTTTACCATAAGGTATATATTATTGACAAAATAATTTCTGTTATCTCCTGGACAACCTTCGGGATAAAAATGAACCCTCCTAGGAAAAGCTGATATCCTGGAGGTATAATTTTCCTATTTTCACCCCAACTTATTTTCCGATTTTCCAAAATGGCGGACCAGAAAATATGAAAAAAAGAACTTTCTACACTACCTGGGGGTTTTGGAGGTTGAGAAAACCGTTTTTATGACTGAAAATTTTCATTTTTTCACCCCAACGTATTTTCCGATTTTCCAAGATGGCGGACCAAAAAAATATGAAAAAAAGAACTTTCTACCTTACCTGGGGGTTTTCGAGGTTGAGAAAAACGTTTTTATGACTGAAAATTTTCATTTTTTCACCCCAACATATTTTCCGATTTTCCAAGATGGCAGACCAAAAAAATATGAAAAAAACAACTTTCTACCTTACCTGGGGGTTTTCGAGGTTGAGAAAACCGTTTTTATGACTGAAAATTTTCATTTTTTCACCCCAACATATTTTCCGATTTTCCAAGATGGCGGACCAAAAAAATATGAAAAAACAACTTTCTACACTACCTGGGGGTTTTCGAGGTTGAGAAAACCGTTTATAAGACTGAAAATTTTCATTTTTTCACCCCAACGTATTTTCCGAATTTCCAAGATGGCGGACCAAAAAAATATGAAAAAAAGAACTTCCTACACTACCTGGGGGTTTTGGAGGTTGAGAAAAACGTTTTTATGACTGAAAATTTTCATTTTTTCACCCCAACATATTTTCCGATTTTCCAAGATGGCGGACCAAAAAAATATGAAAAAAACAACTTTCTACCTTACCTGGGGGTTTTCGAGGTTGAGAAAAATTTTTTTTTTTGTGACTGAAAATTTTAATTTTTTCACCCCAACATATTTTCCGATTTTCCAAGATGGCGGACCAAAAAAATATGAAAAAAAGAACTTTCTACCTTACCTGGGGGTTTTCGAGGTTGAGAAAACCGTTTTTATGACTGAAAATTTTCATTTTTTCACCCCAACATATTTTCCGATTTTCCAAGATGGCAGACCAAAAAAATATGAAAAAAACAACTTTCTACACTACCTGGGGGTTTTCGAGGTTGAGAAAACCGTTTTTAAGACTGAAAATTTTCATTTTTTCACCCCAACGTATTTTCCGATTTTCCAAGATGGCGGACCAAAAAAATATGAAAAAAAGAACTTTCTACCTTACCTGGGGGTTTTCGAGGTTGAGAAAACCGTTTTTATGACTGAAAATTTTCATTTTTTCACCCCAACATATTTTCCGATTTTCCAAGATGGCAGACCAAAAAAATATGAAAAAAACAACTGTCTACACTACCTGGGGGTTTTCGAGGTTGAGAAAACCGTTTTTAAGACTGAAAATTTTCATTTTTTCACCCCAACGTATTTTCCGATTTTCCAAGATGGCGGACCAAAAAAATATGAAAAAAAGAACTTTCTACACTACCTGAAAAAGACTGAAAATTTTCAGTCATAAAAACGTTTTTCTCAACCTCCAAAACCCCCAGGTAGTGTAGAAAGTTCTTTTTTTCATATTTTCTGGTCCGCCATTTTGGAAAATCGGAAAATATGTTGGGGTGAAAAAATGAAAATTTTCAGTCATAAAAACGTTTTTCTCAACCTCCAAAACCCCCAGGTAGTGTAGAAAGTTCTTTTTTTCATATTTTTTTGGTCCGCCATCTTGGAAAATCGGAAAATACGTTGGGGTAAAAAAATGAAAATTTTCAGTCTTAAAAACGGTTTTCTCAACCTCGAAAACCCCCAGGTAAGGTAGAAAGTTGTTTTTTTTAATATTTTTTTGGTCCGCCATCTTGGAAAATCGGAAAATATGTTGGGGTGAAAAAATGAAAATTTTCAGTCATAAAAACGGTTTTCTCAACCTCGAAAACCCCCAGGTAAGGTAGAAAGTTGTTTTTTTCATATTTTTTTGGTCCGCCATCTTGGAAAATCAGAAAATATGTTGGGGTGAAAAAATGAAAATTTTCAGTCATAAAAACGTTTTTCTCAACCTCGAAAACCCCCAGGTAATGTAGAAAGTTGTTTTTTTCATATTTTTTTGGTCCGCCATCTTGGAAAATCGGAAAATATGTTGGGGTGAAAAAATGAAAATTTTCAGTCATAAAAACGGTTTTCTCAACCTCGAAAACCCCCAGGTAAGGTAGAAAGTTCTTTTTTTCATATTTTTTTGGTCCGCCATCTTGGAAAATCGGAAAATATGTTGGGTCGAAAAAATGAAAATTTTCAGTCATAAAACGTTTTTCTCAACCTCGAAAACCCCCAGGTAGTGTAGAAAGTTCTTTTTTTCATATTTTCTGGTCCGCCATTTTGGAAAATCGGAAAATAAGTTGGGGTGAAAATAGGAAAATTATACCTCCAGGATATCAGCTTTTCCTAGGAGGGTTCATTTTTATCCCGAAGGTTGTCCAGGAGATAACAGAAATTATTTTGTCAATAATATATACCTTATGGTAAACCATATGATAAACCATAATGATTTACCATAATGATAAATCATAATGATAAATCATTATGTTTTTTTTTGTGCGAGTTGCTCTTATGGAAAATCATCTTTGGAGCTTGTGAAAAGTATGATTGCGATTACACAGATTAATATGAAACTTAAATAATACGCAAAGTCTATTTACCCAGAAATTTTTTTCGTTAAATGCACTCACACATTTACAAAAAAAAATACTTTGAACCTCAACTTGAGGTTTGTTTTGTTTGTTTTTCTGCACTCTGCACTGAATATTAAAAATTTTTTTGAAAAATAAACTATTTCTTTAGTATTTTATAAGATTTAAATGTAATTTCTAAAAAAATTTAATTATTATGTGTGAAATCTTGGAAAAAAAGATTCTGAAATTTCAAGGTTATCTATTCAGAATTTCTGGTTAAATAGACGCAGCCGAATCTAGTAAGAAAACGCTCCATGAAATCGCCCCTTAAATAATATGGTAAATAAAAGCTCAAAGATTATATTACCAATTTGTTTTACTTGTTTCATTGCATAATTATTAAATAACTAAATAAAAAGTATGTAAATAACCTAATATTATACTAATACATATATGATTTTACAAATATATGTAGCGTCGATAATTCAGAAATCGAAAAAAATACAAACAAAATGGCGGATTCAGTATTGTACCACCTTAAAAAAAGTATGATAATGATGACACAGGGAGATGAATCTAATTAAATATGATAAATAAATTGTCAAAGATTCTATTTCCAATTTATTTTATCTAAGTTAGCACATTCAATCATTAATTATTCAGTGAAAACCAAGTTTTAGCAAGTACCATAACCTAAAATAACAATGTTTTTTCATAATTTATAAAATTTAAATAATTTTTTTTGCAATAATATTACATAATAAACACATTTTTTAATATTTTTACGACTAATTTTATTTTAAACTGCAAATTATAAAAAAAAAATAGCGTCGGTAATGTGAATATTTGCTTTTTGTCCTTAATTTTGGTTTCCTTACCACCTCATGGCTTATAGGATTTTATAGTATGTTGGTAAGAACGAAATTTATCATATTTAATTTATCTACATTTATACGTATATACAATTTTTGAGTACGTAAATTTTTTTATAACTTTTTTTGTTGTAATTTAAAAATACAGAAATAATAATTTAAACAATCAACTTCAATAAATCAATCTTTATACATATTAAAGATTAAATATATCTATCTATATATAATTTATATATAAAATAAATTTTAATTCTAATGTGTTTTTTTAATTTTTGGTTATGCTATACTTGGTTACAAGTTCTCCATAATCAGAGCTCAGCTTTATATCCTTTTATCATGCAGCCTTTTCAAGTTATAATTTAAATTTTGAGAAGTTTTCCAATCGCGAATTACAAGAACTGAATTGAAAATTTCAACAATTTTGTACCTTATATATATATAGTTTGAGGATATTTTTTTCTAAAATAAGGATTAGTGGTGGTGGGAGAAATCGGATGAGAAAGAAAACAACAACGATCAAGAAGACAATTTCGAAAGGCAGGCATTTAAAAAAAAAAAAATACAACTGGTCAGATAATATATGCAAGGAATGGAAAATTTTCGAAATAAAATACTTTTAAATAGGAATTATTTATAAAAAATGGAGTGAATTATTTAATAGAATAAGGTTTTCTTGCAAAGAATCATTTTGCAGTAATTTAAAAAAAAATATTTTTTTAATAAATCTTTCAAGATGTCTGAAGATGATGTTGGATTTTTATACAAAACAATGAGTAAGAGAATCATTTTTTTTAAAATCTTTATTTTAAAATATTGAATTTTATTCATTTATAGTTGAACGAGATCCCAACAAAAGGAGGGTAAAACCTGTGGAAACTGCTCATGCCTCATTACTTGATTTTGATTTAGGAGAAAGTTCTGATGATAGTGACTTTCGAATAGAAGATCATTGTGATGAATCCGATGATGATTCTGTGGACTCAAATGATGCCGGAAAAGGTCATTGAAATAGATCTAGAAGCTAAAAAATATAAAAATATAATTGAAATCAAATTTTTTTTTTTTAAACTAAAAATAATATTTTTACAGATGATGATGATGATGATGATGATGAGGAAGATGAATCAAGTGATTCAGATGTTTCTCTTAAAGAATCAAATAAAAAAAATGGGAAAAGTGCTGCTTTTGCAGATTTGATACAAACAGCAAATGAACAGAATTTGCAAGGGATCAATTTAGGAGAAAAGTTATCAAAAATGATAATATGCTGTGGTTGCTTAGGTGACAGAACAGATGATGTAAACGAAATAGTTGAATGTGATGGTTGTGGTATTACTGTACATGAAGGTAGAAATTTTAAATCTAATTTGTAATATAAATATAAATTACGACTTAAATTCATTTAATAATAAATGTAAAATTTTTAGGCTGTTATGGAATATCGGATGTTGACAGTTTTTCTAGTGCTGATTCTTTGTCTCAATCTGCACCATGGTTTTGTGAAGCTTGTAGTGCTGGAGTGGAGGATCCTGATTGTGAGTTATGTCCTAACAAAGGTGGTATATTTAAAGAAACAGATGCAGGGAAATGGGTCCATTTGGTTTGCGCTCTTTATGTACCTGGGGTAGCTTTTGGCGAAGTAAGAAGATATTTAAAATTTTTAATTTGCTTGCTTTTTAAGATATTAATAATTGCATACATTATAATGTTAGGTTGATAGATTATCAAGTGTTACACTTTTTGAAATGCCATACAGCAAATGGGGAGGCAAAACTTGTTCATTATGTGAAGATTTAAGATATGCTGTAACAGGAGTTTGCATAGAATGTGATGCTGGAATGTGTCATACATACTTTCATGTTACATGGTAAACAAATGTCAAATTAAAAATAATACAAAAAATAAAAGCATCTTATTATTACTGTTCTATCTAGTGCTCAAAAAGAAGGATTACTTTCTGAAACTCACAGTGAAGAAGTAGATCAAGCAGATCCATTTTATGCTCACTGTAAATTGCATTCGGATAAAACTCTTGTTAAAAAACGCAGAAAAAACTGGTTAACTTTACAATTAAGAGCCAAATATCGATTGGAACTTCTTAAGCAACCTGAATATAAAAATACAGATGAATATAAAAGAATTCAAAGAAAACTTTCAAAACATAGGCAAAAGTATCTCTTACATAAAGCTTCAAAACCACCACCTTGGGGTAACAGATTATTTAAAATGTACTTACTTGTTTAAATTAAATTAAATTTAACTTTTCTTACAGTTCCAACTCAGAAAATGCCTAGGCTACTTAACACATCAGCATCTGCAGTTAGAAATTTAAAAAAAAAAGCTGAATTAATGGGAATTGATACAGAAGTTGAAGAAGCTCAAGAAGCCCAAATTGCTTCTTTGATTGACATCAGAAAAAAATGGCATATTTCTCCGGCGTTTAGTGTAGAATTTGTCAGCTATTGCATTGATCGAATATCTAGAGCTGCTTCTATGAAAAGTAAATTAGAAGAATTTTTACAATCTAATAAACATTTATTAGAAGAGCAGCAAGAACTTGATAAAAAATATGATGAAGTTATGAAAAATAATGAAGACCAAATGCAAATTTTTAATACTCATAAAGAACAAATTGCAATATACCATCAAGTGCTTCAAGCACTATCATATTCAAAACCACTCCCATCAATCGATGAATTAGCTAAACCAAAGACACCATTACCAATTCGTAAATAAAACTGTTAAAAAATATTAAGAGTATTATTTATAAAACAATTAAAACAAATTTATTTTTAGAAACAAGTACGCCTTCTATTATTGCCTTAAAAAAAGGAATCTCTGCGATTCAAGCATCAAAAGATCAAAATCATGTTAATAATAATCAGATTCAAGATCAAAATCACATAGTTGGAGTGACTATAAGACATCAATGTGGGATATGTAGGAGATCAAATGAACAACATTTACTTGCAAAATGTGATACATGTCATCTTCATTATCATTTATCATGTTTAACTCCACCATTAACTAGAATGCCTAAAAAAACAAAATTATTTGGCTGGTAAGTAAACCTTGTAAATAATATAATTCATGATAAAGATTTTCTATTTAATAAATAAAAAACCATAGGCAATGTTCAGAATGTGATAAAGAGTCTTCTAGTTCTGAGGTTGAACAAATAGATACTTCAGCTCCTCGTAGATTAAGGCATTGTAAAGAAGAAATTATTTTATCAAATTCAATTATTGAGGAGGCTCCAATTAATAAACCCTTAAATTCAATAGGATCTTTAAAAAAATTACCAGTTACACAAAGTAATCACGAAAACTCATTCATAAATTCTGTTCAACATATGCCTAAAGTAATTCACAATAATTCTAAATAATTTAATTCTAATGAAATGAAAATTAAAAAAATTTTTTTTTTGTAGGTTACAATTAAACCTATAGTACCTGATATATTGGAGACTGACGAAAAAAATTATAATCAACATCCTTTTAGTGATTCAAATTTATTATTCAGAACAGACTCCCCAGAATACAGGATGGCATCTCCAGATGTTCCCATCACAGGTAGAAGTGGAAAAAAACGAAGAAGGTAAAAAAAAATTTTTATATAAATAAAAAATTCTTTAATAAAAGTCACTTCTTTTTTAGAGAAAAACACAAAAGATATACTCCAGATCCAATAACAGGTGTTAAACAAAGAAAGCATAAACATAAACGAAAAAGTTTAGATGTTGAAAACGCTCAAACCAATGGAGGAGCTCCAGAAGTACACAGACGAATTACAATTAAAGTAAAGATTTTTATATTTTAATTATTAAAATTAAATCTACATTGTTTTGATTTATACTTTATAGATAAAACCAATCCCCTTGCCAGATGGAAAGCAGCCTTCTGAAACAAGTCCTCAACTTTTTGTGGCATCTTCATCAACAACTGACATAACTCCACCTAAAGAATATAAAAAGTTAAAAACTGTGCCAAAGCTTTTATTACCTTCTCCACCTTCTATTCAAACAGCCATAGGTCCAGTAATAACTGACAATGGCATCCCTCCAATTATGAATACACCCTTAAGCAGTTCTATTATCAATAATAAACTACCAACGATAAACAAAAAAACAAAAATTGAAGCAACAACAGATTGTACTGTTTGTAATTCAAATGGAACATCTCAAAATCTGGTTATGTAAGTTAAATTTTTTTTTCTTAATGTATTCTTATTTAAAAAGTTGTAGTTGTAATATAGCATCTTTTATATTTAATAATAATGTTGAAATTTACAATTCTAATAAAATGTAGGTGCGATGAATGTAAAAAGGGTTATCATTTTACTTGTCTGGATCCTCCAGTTAAGAAATCACCTAAACGTAGAGGTTACTCATGGCATTGTGCAGATTGTGATCCTACAGTAAGTAATAAATATCAATACAAAGTACGTTACATTTAAAAAATATTTCATATTAAAAATTTGTTTATTTTTTATTTTTAGGATCTAGAAAATTAAATCGTTCGAAATAAAATATTAAGTTAATTAATCTGTATAATTATGTACATTCTAATATATTAAAATCTTAAATTTAATAATTAAGTCTTTGATGATTAAGGAAAATAATACTTCTCCTATTATAAATAAATGAGAATTATTTTTAATCATTAGGTTCAGAATTCATATAGTTCCATAATATATTTACTGCATATTTTGTTATGTTATCGTAACTAATTTGGCATTTATTAATATTCAAAATATGCATTGAATATATATTCATAAAATTACTAATTTTGAATTAAAAAAACATCTTTTAATAGTAGTATTAGCAATGATAATAATTACGTCGCAACAATTGATGGCAGAAAATAATTATCATAAAAATCTGGCAATCTTTTGAAAATTTACTGATTTTTCTGAATTTAAAATTCTCAAAAAATTTAGGTATTAAAAATTTTATTTCTAGGTTAAATTTAAAATAATAAAGAGTTAACTTATTTTTAACTTTAATCGATTTTCTAATATTTGTAGTTCTTGAGTAGAAAATATTATTTACAATAAAAAAAAACATTTTCTTAATAAAATTTACACATCTTTATTTTTTTATTAAGTATAAAACCAGATCCAAAATCTATAGCACTCAATGGTTTCTTTCCTGGAACAATGATTGTCTCTACTGAAATCCAAGTGTCTTTATGACATTGGACAAATAATTTTTGTTCCTGTTTATCATAAATAACTAAACCTAAAAAGCATATAGTTATTTTTTTTTTCCATTTGTTTTAATGCTAGTGAAAACTCAAAATTACCTGGTTCATTCTGAAAAGAGCTACATTTTTGAATTTTAGGAACAATATTTACTTTTAAAAGTTTAACAACCAATCCATTAAAATATGCTCTTAGTGGTTCGATGCTAAATAGACCTCTTTGTAAATTATATACATCAGTAGCAGTCATTTTTTCCCATTTAATAAATGAATCTTTCTGAGTTATTTTAGGAGCTGATTTAGCCAGAAGAGAAATTATTTTATTCTACATTTAATATAAAATTAATTAAGATTTAATTAATTTCTTACCATAACTTGCATTTTCATTTTTCTGTGGAATTGCGTTATTTAAAATTAAAGGTAACATATTTACAACTTCATTTAATAAATGAGCTCCTAATTTAGCTACTCTTGTATACAATTCTGGATATATTTCATGGGCGCCTATTTCAATATCCTTTTGAGCAATAATGTCACCAATATCAAAACTGAAAATCATGCTAAGTTAAAATAAAAAACAAAAAGTTAACAAGAATCATTTTTTATATACTGTTTAGCCTTTATTTTCATAATAGTAACTCCAGTTCGAGTCTCTCCTTTAATTAAAGCATGGCAAAGAGGAGCAGCTCCTCTCCACTTAGGTAATAAACTACCGTGGACATTTATAATTCCTCTGAATAGATAATATATAAATTAGAATTTTTAAATTAATTTATTTTATTTTAGTTATTCTTACAAAGGAAACAAGCTAATGATTTTAGATGGTATTAAATGACCAAAAGATACAACAATTCCTATGTCAAATTCATTTTTTTTTATGTTTGGTGGCCAGGTATGTATGAAAATGTTATGTTCTTTAGCATAGTTAATAACATTATTATCTTTTCCTAAATAGGCAGTAACAATTTCTAAATTATTAAGTACTTTCTTTTCTTTGCTAAAAAAATTTTATTTATTAAATTATTTTATCAACAATTAATTATTTTATTAATTTTTACTTTACCTATTAATGTGAAGAGCTTTCAAACTTTCTAAAGCAAATTCATCAGTACCAAAAAACAAAACATTGAATCGAGAAAAATATCTGGTCGTGTTACTGAATTCTCTTTTAGTTGTTAAATTTGCTGGATTTTTTAAGAAATAAGATGATTTAATTTTAACTTTTGGAAATTTCAGAAAACACTTTAAGTACATAACATTTAAAATTTTTAATTTGTTCTTTTTTGTTTATTTTAAAAACCTGTTAAACTATGGTAATATTTTAACCTAAAAATTATACAACTTTAATTTTTTAATTTAAGTATATAAAAAGAAATTCTAAAAATATTTTAACTTTAATTTAAATTTTAATAATTAAATATTTTTGATTCATTTGTTAACAAAATTTTTTTTAAAACAAATTAATGTCTTTTTTTTCACATTATTTATATTTCGTCTGCTATGTAAAAAACCCCATGCGCTGGACATACTTTTGGGGTAAAACTGTTAAAACCAACAACAAGGGCAATTTAACTTCAAATCAAAACAAGTAATTCCTGCGTATTTTAAAATATTATATATATCATTGCTTATATGCCCTATAATTTTTCATTAAAACATATTTAATAATTAAGTTAGATAAAAATATCTAAATAATTAAAAGTTACTTGAGAATATATGTTTGTAACGTAAGACATATTAGCCCAAATAATAGGCGCAATTTTTAAATAAAGAATCAAGAATGATTCACTTTAAATATATTTTGTTTAAGGTCTTACGTACGTCCGAATCAAAATGCAAAAAAAAAGCTAAAACTTGGAGAAAGTGAAGTAAATATAATTTAATTTTACACGTATTTTTTTTTTTTATAATTGACCGCACATTTTTTGAGTAAATAAATAAACAAACAAAAAATTAACACAGGCTCTTATGGGGAATTTAAAAAAATGAAAAAAAAGCATTTAAAATACAAAACTTAGATATTTTTTTTTATGAGTTGATAAATAAAGTCCTAATAAATAAAAAGAGACCTTAAAATTTACAATCGACCGTCATTTTTTATGGTTTTACTTAAAAAAATGTTAAAAAATGAACGTTTATTCTGCTATTGAGGTAGAGTCATTTATTATATTTTTTATATTTTTTTATTTATTTGTAAATAATTAATAAATAATAAATAATTTATTTAATGCCAAAATTAAGTTAATAAAATTCATTTTTAAGCTTTGAATTGTAATAATTAAGTAATATTGAAAAAACTTTTTTATTTATTTGAAGTTGCAATCCTTACTTTTATACGTGTGTAAGACAAAGATGCTGATAGGTAAAATTCCTGACGTACGTAAGACCTTAATGGGACTTGGTTACAGGTTTTAGAAAAAGAACAAATTCGAAAGTTTGTGTGATTTTCTAATTAGAATTTACCACACTCGTTCCCCAATTTTGAGAATTGGCCGAGTTCCCACCAAGTTTTCGGGGGTTGGCCCGCGTTAGCTATTGCGAAAACATAAGTTAAAATCTAGTTTAACCCAACTTATTAATTTACTAAGGTAGAAAAAAAAGAGTTTTTTACAGCTTTTAGCATAATGTTAGTTAGCTAAGCTGGTTTTTTCTCTGTGTTTTTAGTAATTTATTGCGCTCGCGACTTATATATTGAGATGTTTTCACTTCTTTTATCTTTTATTTTAAACACTGGTGAAGAAACCGTGAAAAATTATTTTTACCCTAGATGTTCATGACAATGAATTGCAAATAATTAAAATTACAATACTTTTTTTACACGGGCGCACTTAGGGCAAACCGATGATCGGATACCGTCAATACTTCTATCAATAAATATCCATCATATAACAGATTTTATATAACAATCGTCTGGGAAACTAAAACTCGGACAAATCTAAGTAATGTAAATACATTAACATAATTTTGTGACCTAAGTATAATTTGGCTTATATAATGTAAACTTAAGGGGCCTGTCTCAAAATTGTGTCGATTTTTAAAGGATTTTCAACATTTTTTTTCTCAGCTGTTTTATTATAAAAGTTTACAAATTTTGTTTTAAATAATTACAAAACTATTCTAGATAACATAAAAAAATTTTTGTTTCATTTGCTTTTTTTTTACATTTTGTAGATGGCGTGAAAGTAGAGGCTCGAAAAAAAAATTAAAAAACGGTTCCCATCATAGCGCCTATTGTAGGCATCAAAACAAAAAAATAAAAAGGAATATTAATCTCTATAGTGTCCTCTAGTGTGTGAACCAACATTTAGCAAAAAATACAAAAAATTGACCATTTGGTGAACCAAAAACAAAAAATGCAGTTTTTGACGTTGAAAAATTCACCTAAAACGGACAATAAAATTTTTTTTGATGCATAATAAGCTGATATTGTTGGTTCACACACTAGGTGTTGCAATAATAAAAAAAATGAAACAAAATTCATGTTGATAGCTCAATTCGTTTTTGAGCTAGCGTGGGAACCGATTTTAAAAAGTAGTTTTGAGAAAAACGCGTTTAAAGTTTTTAAATGCTTATGTTTTCATATGACTACGGCCCATAAAAATCAAAATATCTAAAAAACATATTTTTTTTTTTGCTTGAAATTTGTTTTATAGATTCTTCAAATGTTTTAACATAAGATAATGAAATAAAAAAAAAATGAAAAAAAAAATTTCAATTTTGACACAGGCCCCTTAAAGTAACATAAAACATAAAATATAAAGTAATAATTCAATAATAATTGTTATTGACAAATAAAAACATTCTATTACAATACTTATAAATATATATTATTTAATATAATTATACATATATATATAAATTTACATATAAATCAAAAAAATATATTTAAAAAAATTTTTTTTTTCACTTTATCCATGTATATCGCTTATTTTCATTTTTTTTGCAAATACAGTATCACGTGGTCGTTTCTACCGATAGATCATCGAAATAAGAATTTACAAATTTTTTTGTCTTAAAGTTTGTATTTCAAAAAGTTGTTGACCATACACCATAAAAATTAACAGAATTTAAAGGTGAAAACAAAATTTGTCTAAAATAAGCCTTTACCGTTCCTATCAAAAACTTGACGTGCAATAATAAATTAATGCTTTAGGTATTATTTTAGTTTAAAATATGGCCAAAATTTTCTTATTTATTCACAAAATCATTAAAAGTCTTGTTATACATCAAAAAACATATTTCTTGATATGTGGTTTTAAGCACAATGATAAAAAATTTTTAAATTTACTTTTTACTTTTTAAGTTTTTATGACAGTAACAATTTTATTTTATGTTTTCTAAAAATTACAGCACTAAAAGAAGATTTTGATATTATTTTTTAACATGGAACATGTTCATTGGATGGGGTATTTGAAAGAGTCCGGCTCGGCAGGGGGGGGGGGGGTAATATAATGACGTTTTTAGGAGGGGAGATGAAATGGATTTAATTTAGATCAATATTTTCGATTTAGGGACTTAGAATAATTTGAAGTGGAACTCAGGTTCTGATCAGGCCCTGATAAGAACAAGAACTTAGAATAGTTTCAGTTTATCGACTGAGGATAATTTATACTTCGGGATTTATTGTAATTTCGATTTTAGGACTTATAATAATTAGGGAGTATACGTTAAAACTATTATAAATGAACATGTTCCATGATCTTTGATTGTGTAAAGACACAAACCAAATATATGTTTTTTTAAATCTATTTTTGCAACAAAAAAAAATGAAAATAAGATGTAAATGAATAATGTAGATCAGAGATATCAATTAGCAAAATGTTTTATACAAATATATTATACAGATGGTGAATAAACAAAAAAACATTGAAAAACCCACAAATATGGTTTATTTTTCGAAAAATTGAATTTTATAAAAAGTTATTCAACGACACGGCTAATACTTCTTATGTGTTTGCTATGTCCTTCACGTAAAGCGATTTCAATTTCTTGTGACAAATAAAGTAGATTATTTGGATCAGTCTGTAGATATTCATGTTCATTTTCGTTGTGAGCATTTTTTAAACAAAAATCTAGTGTTATCAATGGGATGGTTTGTTTCCAAAGCGTTCTTGAAGCGATCTGCCAATAATGATAACTTTTTTTTATGCGAAAGAAATCACATACCAATTGGGATAAAATTGAACCGTTAGGTCACTAAATGCAGTCCAAATTTTTTTACATATCTAGAGCAAAAAGTATTTTAAGTATCAAGAGCGTAAAACTTTAGCGCTAGTGCGTGCACTAGCACGAGTGCTCGGTGAAGCCGGCCACGAGTGATAAGTATTCAGACTAGTCTCTATGTGAAAAGTAAAATAAATTTTTAAAAAATCTCTACAAAAAAGCCTATTTTATACCCAAGGGGGGAGGGCACTTTTTTCCATTATTCACTAGTCCATTATATGTAAAACTATGTTTTAAATCACCGGAAAAAATATGGGGTTCGAATTTTGCATGCTGTCTTCGTGCAAAGTCAAAAAAATATTTTGTCCCTTATTTTTTAAAAAATAGCTGCGTTTAAAAAGTAAATTCAATAGAGGTGCACAATATTTTGACATCTCGCCTTGTCTTGAATTGGAGACGATATCGATATCGATAAGAAAAAAATTCGATATTCTAAACGAGAAGAGACCAAATTTTCAAGATCTCGCTTCGTCTTGAAAATTAAAAAAAAAATTTCGACATTCGAAACGAATTTAGATCAAACTTTCAAGATCTTGCTTGTAAACAAAAATTTTAACAAAAATTTACAAATTTAATTTTTAAAATATGAAATTCCCGTGCTGACTCAACTTAATTGGGATCATAGGCTCAATAGACATAGTTAAAGCAAAATTATAATTAATAAAAAAAAATTTCAAACCGAAATTTATTATTTTCTTTTGCGTAGAAATGTTAATAAATTTGAAAGCCCTAGATTAAACTGAACAATTTTTTACATTCACTTTTTTAGAATTTTCAAATTTCAATTTATATAATTTAATATAGAAACTATAGCAATTTAATTTAAATTTGTTTGTGTTTTAATGTATATATATATATATATATTATAAAAAGAGTGTACTTTATTTTGTGATAAACAAATAAATAATAATAATAATAATAATAATAATAATTTATTTATTAATGATATAAAATGTATTTTTGATATTATGCATTTGATTCAAATTAATTTTAAAGCCCCAGAATCAAATTCAGCAGAAATTTTTATTTGTATGAATCTAAATAAAGAAAATTTTTACGTTTAATTAGGCATTTGAATTAATAAAAATGAAAAAAAAAATTTGTATTAAAATATTCCTATTAAATACTAAAATCGCTGATTATTATATTTCTTACAAGAAAAGTGCAGTATTAAAAAACGAGAATTCAAACTAAAGAGTTAAAAATTACTAAGAGGACTTGGTGAAAAGCATTTTAGACTGTATTTGGCAACTTTTCAGCCCGACTAAAGCCCAACTGATTGTAGTATAAATAATCGTTTAAATACAATTTTACTTAAATCGTACCTGTACTTCAAATCGCCAGCTAACATCATGATATTGATTTAAATGTATGTTGAAAATTGGCAAGGTTTTGATAATTTCTTTTTTGCTACCCGCATAAAGATTACTAATAAGATTTTCTTGCTCTTCTGAAAATCCCAGGCTTAAAACCCTTTCTTTAAAATTCATTAGATTGAGCTAAAAAATAAAATATTGCAAATAATTAATATTCATTGTATTAATTCTTAATCATATATTTAAAATTTACCTCAGACTGTGAACATTCAATCAGTAAATTAACAAGGCTTTCTACAGAGGTTTTAATTACAGCAGATTCAACTTGTAAATTTTCTGCAAAAGAAAAATCAATATTTTTTTGATTCACTATATAGAAGCACAAAATAATCCTTAATATTTATAATCTTTATCAAAAGAGAATACTTTGTAAAAAAAATCATTATAAATTAACAGAGATCAAAGAATTAACTTCAACGATGAAGTGAAGTTTCATTTATCAATAAAGTCGCCTAACTATACCTACATATTTTTATGATTGAAATTTGCTAAGTTTTTAATATTTTAATTACAACGCTTTATAATCGGAAATCTGGGGGGGGGGGGGGTACGGTAAAGGCTTTTTTTGTCCCTTCGTGATTTTTGAACTTGATCTGATTTTTTTTCCTATTTAGCTACCATTTAAAACGATCTTGGTGCAATAATTTTTTTTATATGTTTATGAGCTGTCATTTATGTGATTAAAAGGTTTATAAAATGTTTTTATGAAGAGAAATAAAATTTAACATAATTAAATAACTTTATACGTACACATTTGGCAAAATCATGTGACATACCTAAATAACTTTATACGTACACATTTGGCAAAATCATGTGACATACCTTCATAGTAATTAGTAAAAGTAAGTTATCGCCGGTTACAAACAAACACACACACACACACACACACACACACACACACACACAGACTTTATTTTTTAACCGGATTTTTAGCTTCCTGAGGTCTCAAAACGTGCTTATGTGCCAAAAAATCGAAAATCAAAATTTCACCTATATTACAATGGTTCCTCTATGAGAATAATTTATAAACATTAATTAGCTGTATTTATCTATTATTTATCATTTTCATAAGGCTAGGGTTGCAATCATATACCATTTTTTGCAATGTATCTAGAATTTCTTCATAATTTACCAAAACACGAAACACTACGGTAACGACATTGCAGATGTTGCGTGTAACACGAAACAGTTTTCCACCAAGGAAAATTTTTTTTCTTGAAACACGAATTTTTTGCTGTTAAATGAAAAAATTATTTTTAGCGAAATAAAAAAATTTTGAGTCCAAAATTTTTGTTTTCATTTAATTTGGCGCACAGGGCCTCCGGACTCTGGTTACCTTTATACAATCTGATTATTGTGGTGGGAGACAAAGTTGGGTCAAAGGCCCCGTGTGCCAACATATAAATGCAAATGAAAATTTCGGACTTTAAATTTGTTAAATTTCTTTAGTAATAATTTTTTTCTTCAACAAAAAAAAATTTCTTTACGAAACAATTTTTTTCGTGGAAAAGTTGTTTCGTGATTTTACCATATAGCATGGCGTACTTTCGTGTTTTTTGTGAATAACCACTTTCTATAAAAAATTGAATTCAAAAAAAAAAAAAAAAGGTTATAATAAAAAAAATATTTAAAAATTTGATCTTCCGGGAGAAAAAATACAACGTGAAATACGTCGTTTACAATATGATAAATGATATTATATACGCGGTCCTAAATACGACGTCATAAACGATTGCTATCTTTTGGCCGAAAAAGCAACGTCCTAAACGATGTTGCTTTCATAAATTATGCAAAGAAATTGTCAAAAAATGACTATATTTTTGAGAATATTTGTCAATTAAAAAAATTTTGGATTCTGATGTAGTATTGAATAACCCGGGTGTATCTTTTGGTTTATGAGTGCAAAAAATTACATACGAAAAAGTAAGTTATATTATTTTCATTTCATGATGTAAATATGCTACACTTTCTGCCCGCAAATCTATGCTTGAAAGTCGCATTTTTTTTTCAATCTCTTGTTTTTTCTAGGGAAGAAAGTAACAACTTTCAGCAGTAGTTATAACAAACTATAGCATATTTTTTTTTTTAATTTTAAATTAAATATTTTATTACTTAAAAAAAAAAAACAGTATCTGTCACAGTGAGTCTCGAACCGGGGACCTCTATATTACTATCTTAACACGCTGCCAACGCGCTAATGATTCGTATGCTTTAAAATCGAATTTTGTTAAATATATATGGTCTGGAAAAGAAAGAGTGAGAAAGAAGATTAGGGAACTGAAGGTTGTCTCTTTATCCACGCACATATATTATGCAATATAAATGTATATGTAAATTATTGATTTAATTATTCTTATTATTTTTCTTTTTGCATCAAATGCAGCATATTTACATCTGAAAATAAAAACCCATGTGAATAGCAGGGGACGAAAGAATTATATTGACTCGTGACGGGAAAGGTCGCTCGGTAAACTGACAAAGACAGCACTCGCCTTCGGCTCGTGCCATCTTTGTCAGTATACCTCTCGACCGTTCCCGTCAACTCGTCTGATATAATTCTCTTTCGTCCCTTGCAATACAAATAGATATTGAAAGATAAATTCTTATTGAGTGCGGGCCTTCTCATATTTTCCTTTATACAATTCATATTTTCCTTTCTCTGAATGTAAAAAAACGGCGCCTCTGGTGGTCGCGCTTGTAACGCCGGGTGCAATTTAAATTCTTAAATAGTATATTACGGTCCCAGGCCAGAAAAATAAAGAATGGCCCAAATCGCACGTAAATTACCTTCCGAGGCGAAGCCGAGGATTGTAAACTGCGATTTGGGTCATTCTTTGTTTATGGCCGAGGATTGTATAAAATTTTTCTGCGACTGTGGCGAGAAAATACGTCTTTGTCGAACGCGCAGCGTCCGGGAAATACGTACTTTCGGGCCGCAGTACAGAAAATTTAGTTTACCAATAAGAAAACGGGAATATAGAAAAATTAGCACCAGAGGCGCTAATTTTTTCTAAAGATTAGCATTGAGAGAAGGGGAACCTTCCATAAAGCCCGCACTCAATAAGCAGTTGAAATAGCTATTTATTAAACAAGGGATAAAATATTGGTTTTCAGACAGCATGCAAAAGTCGAACCCAATATTTTTTCCCGTGTTTTAAAATATAGTTTTACATATAATGGGCAAAAAAGCCGTCACCGCAGGGCAGAAAATAGGCTTTTTTTGCCCTAGATATGTAAATACGTTTTATTTGTGACTTCAAAAGGTGCCATCTACAACGGTTTAACACACATAAATTATTTTTTTTTAAATAAAAAATTTATTTAAAATAAAATTATTATTTTTCTTAAAACGTAGATGGCTTCTCACCTTTTTTGTAAGTCATAAATAAATTGTTTTTTCAACCGCTTATAATAGTGTAAGCAATGAAGCAATAAAAACACTGAAACTCAGGAAATTTTTTTATAAGCATGGATTTTGATGCCAAATACTGGAAAATGTTCATAACGATGCCTAGAAACTTTGTCCGCTAAAGCCGTTTAACGTTCAAAACGAAAAATGCCCTTTTTGGGCAAAAAAGGGCCAAACTTAAAAAAAAAAGTAAAATTCTAAATATCGTTAAAAAAAGTAATTCATGGGATAAAAAATGTATATTTATACAAAGGATTAATAAAAAATATATATTCAAATAATCTGGGTGACGTTTTGCCCTTTCCTGCCCTTTAAAGGGCAAAATCAAAATATTCACTTCAATTTAGTTAGCAAATGGAATTCGGGGGTTTTCGAAATCAGCAGAATTGAATTTCTATATAAAATTAACATATTTTGATGCCTTCGGCCACCTTTTGCCCTTTTCTGTCCTTTAAAGGGCAGAATCCAAACATTTAATTTAATTTCGTTTCAAAATGGGACTTCGGGGTTTTCAAAGTGAACAGTTTTGAATTTCCATATAAAAATAATATATTCTGATACCTTCGGCCACTTTTTGCCCTTTTTTCCCTTTAAAGGGCAAAATCCAAACATTTAATTGAATTTCATTTCAAAATGGGACTCGGGGGTTTTCAAAGTCAAAAGTTTTGAATTTCCATATAAAAATAACATATTTTGATACCTTCGGCCAACATTTTCCCTTTTCTGCCCCCAAAGGTCTAAATACAAATTTAATTTAACGTATTTTCATATCCTTTGCCCTTTTTTAGAAAAATTCGCTTCCAGCTACGGTGGATACTTCGTTGATATTTAAAAAAAAATTTTTTTGTTACTTCAATTGGCCATAACTTTTTTGTATACCCGATATTAAAAAAAATAAAAATGCATCTGAAAGTTAATTTAAAATAAAAATTTTTTTTTTATATAAGTTATAATGATTAGATTGTTCCTTTCCGAGATATTTCGGGTGATTGTGTAAAAAACGTTGAGACCAACATTCAAATTTTAGCTTTGAGCTATTACATCTTGCGACCTACTCGTCGTATATAAAAAAAAAAAGAATCTCAATATTTGTTCTAATGTGTATTTAAAAATTAATTATTACACATTTTGCAGCTAGACCAATCATTTTCCCAAAATTTTCAAAAAACTTAAAATTTGGTTTTTTTTAAAAGTACATTTTTGACGCTATTTGAAGCTATTGTAAAAATACGCGACTTAGAGCTTTGAAATTTTTTGAGTATCATAAGGAATATTTGTTTAAACTTTCCGAAAAGTAAATTTTTTTATGCTATTACCCCTTTGCTACCCTAACCACCCTTTAGAAATTGGGCAAAAAAAAGAACTGTTGGTTTTTTGGCTTTTTGCGCTTTTATTTTTTGCACCAAATTTTTCAAAATGCTCTTATTTTTATAAAAATATTATACAGAAACTATGTCTAATTCGTTTTATTGTTTATAGTTAACAGTTTTCGCGATAATCCAGTAAAAAGGCTCAATTTTGACTCAACAATTTTTGGCACCCGGCATTTAATTCGCCATATCTTTGTTTCTATTGGTCATAGAAAAATAAATAAAAACAGGCCGATTTGTAATTATATAGTACTAAAATTATGTTATTACAACTTTTTCACGAAACATAGTGGTTTTGAAGTTAGTTTCAAAAAACTTTTTAAAAACATACATTTTTTAGGTAAAAATTTAAAATTTTCCGTGCTTTTATCTCGAAGGGAAAAAATTTTCATGAAAAATGCTATTTCAACTACCCCCTTTAAAATATATTAAATTTTCCATTTTTGGGGTTAAATTTTTTTCCCCCATTTATGCCCATTTATTAGCCCATCATGGGCCAAAAAGGGCAAAACGTCACTAACCTTAAACGGACAAATTTTTTAAACATATATTCGAAGATATTTCAGTATAATATCATTTGATAAATGATTATAAAAAAAATTCCTGGGTACTATAGCTTCATTGCTTATACTATAAGAAGAATTTATCTTGCAAATAATATAACTTACTTTTTCTTATGTAATTTTTTACTCTCATGGATAAAACAAAGGACAAACCCGGCTTATTCAATATTACATCAGAATTCAAAATCTTTTTAATTGACAAATATTCTCAAAAATGTAGCAATTTTTTGACAATTTCTTTGCATAATTTATGAAAACAACATCGTTTAGGCCGTTGTTTTTTCGGCCAAAAAATAGCAATCGTTTACGACGCCGTATTGAAGCCGTATATAATATCATTTATCATATTGTAAACGACGTTGTATTTCACGTTGTATTTTTTCCTCCGGTCTTCCATTCTGGAAATTAGGTTTTGGACAAACGTCCATTTGGGCAAAAAGGTTTTAGTAAAAAGCATTCGAGAAAATGCCTAAGAATTATGACATGTTTTAATTTTTTAACATATGGGCCTCTGTGTCTAATCTAAAAGCTAACTTATATGTTAAAAAACAAAATAAATTTTAAATTACATAATTTTAAAACAAATTTTAACAAAAGAATAAGTCAAGAGAATTTTGAAAAACATCTATATCATACCTGCTATAGTACATACTTACGAGCGAAAACATTAAAAGCTTTTGTATTTGAATTTGTAGTTTTTGTCAGAAATTCTAAGGCCAATTTACAAAAATCGCTTACAACTAAAATAAAAAATAATAAATTAGATGTTATTTTTACCAGTTTTTAATTCACTTTTTTATGATACCTTGCGGAGATTGTTTTATAAGAAATGATAAATGTTCTCTGTGATACATTTTTAAATTTGGAGTCATTTTATCGTCAAAAATGAAAGACACAAAATTTTATTCTTTATAATTCTTTCTAAATTGAAAGATAAACAGATTGTGTAGCAGAAGAATAAATTTATGTTTTGATTTACCGCATAAAAGTAAATATTTACTTCTATGTAATTTACTATGTTTACATTTAATATACTATAGTTAGTTTTGATAGTATCTCTCTATAGTTTATTACTTAACTGCATGATTAAACGTATACCAGGATTATACAGAACAGTTGAAGGGGTACGACACTTTAGACGAAAAAAAATGGTAGGGAGGTGCTAAACCAGCTAGATGCACTCTGTTCGAGTATACCTTTCTCTCTCGCTCTTCAGATGTAAAAAAAATTTAAAATCGTAAATATCTATCTTTTAAACTCGGTTATCTTTGATTTTTTTATATCTAAAGAGCTGTAGAGAGAAAAACATACTTTCCTTAGTTCACAAACCGCCATAATTTTTTTTATACCTACTGTACTTTTGTATTGTACTGTATAAACCTGGAATAAGTTTAATCATGCTTATATGAAGGAACTGAAGCGTCCGACGTGACATCTAGAAATTGAATGCAGACGAGTGTACAAATAGTGATATAGTTCTACCATTCATAGTATTTTTAAAGTTTGCATACAGAGTAACCAGTACGTAATGTGATGCATGTAAACTGGTCTTTTAAAAAATTAGCTGCAAAAACATTGCAAAAATGTAAATTTCAATTTTTTTTAATTTAAAAAAGTTATTTTTGTAATGTTAATTTAATACTTATTAACTTACAACAAATCTGTTAGTTTGTTGTGATTCAGAATTAAAAAATCGAAGTATACTATAAAATGAAAAATATGTGTGTTTGAAATTATATTTTCAAAAATTTTATTAAAACATAACCTTTAGTTACTGGAAGAATAAATTATAATTAAAATAATTTCAAAGATATTTTATTTTATTTAGTTTTTCTTTTTTTGCTTTTAAACTAACTCAGAATTGATAACATATTTTTAATCTCAAACAAATTGATTTTAATTATATTGAGTACTGAAGTACAGAAAGTCCATAGGAATCAGAACTAAATATGATTGAAATAATTGCCAAGTTGATGAATGGCTCTACTTTTTTTGCTGGTGAAGTTGTAGAATGTTTAATAGTGTTTAGTAACCCTCCAAATCCAAATCATCAAAAATCTCAAAGTAATAGGTATGTTATAGCCTCACACATTTTTGGGTAAACACCACTATATATTTAGATACAAATGCGCGAGATCTCATGTAAAATGCGTGAGATTTTTGGATTTTTGTTGACAGGCATATGTATGATATACTATATACAGGCTCCT
This sequence comes from Anagrus nilaparvatae, assembly GCA_022575985.1. Lineage (NCBI taxonomy): Eukaryota > Metazoa > Arthropoda > Insecta > Hymenoptera > Mymaridae > Anagrus > Anagrus nilaparvatae. The sequence continues at coordinate 22,769,265 of JAKSXM010000247.1, read as the reverse complement.
ACTGTATAAGTATTTAGGTTTGAAAAAGTAATGTTGTGAAAGTTTCATTTATAATGTTTTGAAAGTTAATTAATATTTAAATTACCTTTCACAATGACTTTGGAAGTTACTAAAATTTTGGATAAAGAAATTTTGCAACATTTTAAATATAAAAAGACTAAATTTATTAGTATTCAGTATCTGATTTAGTAGTAATCGATATAAAAAATAATCAAAATTAATTCAATTTTTTTAGAAAAGTAAAAATTTAAAACGGAAATATCCAAAAAATTTGTGTTAAAATTAGACTTTGATATTGTCCTATTTATTATTATTTTAATTTTGTATTTTGAATCTTCTGATCCTGCTCTATTTTTCTAGACCTCTGGTATATATTGGTATAATTAATTGTAAATTATTAGCTGATCTAAGTAAATAGGTAAAAAATGCATGAATATAAGATTAAATTTTATATCCTTGTATTCATCATTACACCCTGTAATAACTAGTAAGATTTTAGATTTTAGAATCAAAGAACTTATAGTTAGGGGATCCCAGGTTCGAATCCCACCAGTGGATTATCAACTAAATTTTTTAATTTAATTTTACTGGCTCACAAATAATATTTAATTTAAAAATTTAAAATAAAAAGTAAAAATTAATTATCTCAGTAAAATATAAAAAAAAAAACATATTTTTTTTAAATAAAAAAAAAATAAATAAAAATTACGATAGTTTCTCCTAAATTTTAAGATATTGGAAGCTGTCTTGCGTTTAAGATCAAAGTATAGTAAAAATGTATAAGTTACTGTTAATGTAAATCAACCCCCAAACGATAAATTTAACATTAACTGTTTAAAGTTAACTTTAGCGAAGCGTTTTCTTTAAAATCCACAAAGACGATTAAAATGAATAAAAACGTAACTTTAACGGGTTTATATAAGTTATAAGATAAAGTTAACTTTAACCAATCCATGTCAGTCCTTAAGGAGTTATGACCCCAATTGTAAATGATGACCGCGAACTGAATGAAACAGGAGAATTATTAAAGCTAAACATTTTTAAAGTTGAATTGAACTTGGTTTTACCTTAACTACCATATTAATTTTTTTTTTAATTGAAAAACAAAAATCGGCAGAAAATGAGTCGGCAACAGTTATTTTTGTCAATAATTTTTTTTTTTAATTTTTGCCTTTTTTCCAATTGGGGTCATAAGTCCTTAAAGTCCATGAAAGCGGTTTTGTATAGGTGTTCATGTTAGTATTATATATTATATACGACTCGCTATAAGGCACCCCAAGAGTTGAGGTTAGGCTTTTAAAAACGCATTTATTGGGACCATTAACCATTTCTAGTTATAAGACATCCCTGGGATTAGGTTAGGCTATTTTTTTTTTGAAAAAGCATTATCACAGTAAGGAGTTCCCTAAAATTAGGACAAAGGGGGGTTGAAGGACCTATGATCAAGTTTTTTAGTAAATGTTGCACCATACTGTGACAATGCCTTTTTTAAAAAAACATTGCCTAACCTAACCCTAGGGGTGCATTATAACTAGGATTGGTTACTGGTCCCAAGACGAGTCCCAAGAAGTGCATTTAAAAATGAATTTAAAAGAGTAGTAGTACTACTCTTAGGCTACTGTAGCCTAACCTAAGCCCTTGGGGTGCCATATAGCAAGAGTCGTATATATATATTTATATCTTATATATTTGAAAATTTATTTGTCTATCTGTCTGTACCCTAATGACTCAAGAACCGACGAACCAATTGACATGAAAACGGTGTCAAAAAGTAGAAAAATATTCTGTGGGTGACATAAGCCATAGTTTTGCGACTCAGCTTTTGTACTTTTGGAGATATTCAATTTTTAGAGTTTTTGAACTTGATAAAATTTTTTAAAATTTGCAACAAAAATTGAAATATCTCAAGACTATCGAAAAATTTTTTTACTTTGTAGATCTGTTGTAGATTCTACATATTAAATACAGGCATCCCAGCATGTACACTATTGCGCTATTTGTACCCTTTTTTCAAAATGTCCCACTTTATACCCTATTTTTAAACTTTGTCCACTTTTTCCCCTTTTTCCGCATGTTTTCTTTTTGTTTGAAAAAAAAATAACTAAAAAATAAAACCAAACAACAGTTACTTAAGTTTAAATTATTTTTTTTTCACGCTTTTTATAGTCACACAAATCAAATACCCAGATTGGGTGTCAGGAAAATTGTCCCACTTAAAAAAAAACAAAATTTTACACCCCTTTAATGACATTTATTTTCAATGTAGTTTTAATTTCTAGTATATTTTTTTGATGAAGAATTGCTTTCTTTTTCAGTAAAAAATAGCTTCAAGTCAGTCAAAAATAATAAAGCGGTGCTGAGCATTGCACCGTTTTAAGTAAGTCAATTTTCCTGACACCCCCAGATTATAGTGAATTGAGAGCAGTAAGAAGTACGCACATCTACAAATTTTTTTTCCGATTTTCAAGAAAAGTCTATTACCAACGTTAGCGCTTTGGTGTTTTATATAAGGCTCGCATAATCCAAAATTACGCGGGATGTTATTCAGTAATAAATGCCCATTTTTAATCAAAAACTTCCAGATTTTAAACTGCTGCTCATATTTCTGCCAAAATTAAAATTTCAGATAATAATAGGTCTTGTAGGTCTCAAAACTATCGGAAACTTTAAATTTTCCAAAAAATTTTATTCCCTTCTTTTTATTGATTAGATTCTGATAAATCAATCTGCAAAAGTAGTGTTGAAAATCCTGTTAAAAATTGCATTTTTTTTAAAATCTTAAATTTTAGGATTTTGAATATAAATTATCGTATCTGGAAAACAGTTATCGATAAATAGAGTAGAGAATTCGTAAAAATTCAAAAGTAAACTTGTTTTATTGAATTTTGGGAGGTATATTGTTGTAATTTTCTGCCGCTAAGTGAATAATAGTTTTATAACCTGAAGTATTATCAAAGAATATATATAATACTATAGTAGTATAAGAATAGTATTTCTTTTGTCTTTTTTCTGTTTGAGTTGACGTGACAAATTTTAGTGTTGTCGCGCGAATACCGGCTCTTACCTTAACTCATTAACGCCGAGGTGGAGAGTTTTGGAAATGAGCAAAAATAATAAGAATATTCCCTTATAGATAAGTGGCTAAAAAGTTCATCCGTATAGTAAAATTTCATGCTCTTTCAGAATCTGACATTAGTTTTCACCTACAACCCTTAAAAATATCCTAAAAACGGGGGTGAAAGGGGTAGGTCAGGCATTATTAGGAAATGTTTGGAAAAATCAATGAAGAAAGTATCTAATTTTATTGAAAAATGTTTGAAAATAATATTTTTTATGTAAATTTAAGTAAACTTCGTGTACATTGAGGTCTCATACATTTTGGCCCTATTTAAAACCTTTTAAGGGTGAAATATTGATTATTTATGAAAAAGAAGTCGAAATTCTTGATTTGCGGACCGAAAAATGTATAAGAACGTACTTTGGATGCTCAAAGTGCAAAAATAATAAAATCACCCCCTGTTTGGGGTAGTTTTAACCAATTTAGGTGTGAAATATTAATTGTTTATGAAAAAGAAGTCGAAATTATTGATCAGCGACCTAAATAAGCCCGTATGGTGCAAATCTGAGTGCTCAAAATGCGAATATGTAAAAAAAAAAAACATTTTTGGGAGTAGTTTTTGCAAATTTAAGGGTGAAGCCCCAATTTCTCTGCCAAATGACTCCGATTTTCGTCTTCAGCGAGCCAAAAAACCTGTAGTAGACTAAATTTGGTGTTCGTTAAATACAACCAAACCCGTATTTTGACTGGAGTAACACCCCTATCCACCTTTTAAAGGTTGTAAATAGGACCAAAATGTATGAGACCTCAATGTATACGAAGTTTACTTAAATTTACATAAAAAATATTATTTTCAAACATTTTTCAATAAAATTGGATACTTTTTTTATTGATTTTTTCCAACATTTCCTAATTATGCCTGACCTATCCCTTTCACCCCCTTTTTTAGGGTATTTTTAAGGGTTGTAGATGAAAAGTAATGTCACATTCTAAAAGAACATAAAGTTTTACTAAATGGTTGAACTTTTTAGCCACTTATCTATAAGGGAATATACTCATTTTTGCTCATTTCCAAAACTCTCCGCCCCGGCGTAAATGAGTTAAGCCAAGCGCTAGTTTACTCTTAAAAAATTATACAGTACTAGGTAGTACTTATGTGATACCATAAGAGAGGGAAATAGAGGTCGAGAATAACTCTATCTAGCGTGGTCTATTAAACTAAAATTCAAGCCAAAAATGAACAAAAGAACTACTCTTCTAATATATATTCTTTGTAATATTATTGAGCCAGTATTTTTCTTTACGGTCAATTTGGGGAATAAGAAATACCCTAATAACCACAGAAGGCCTGAAAATTAAAGGAAGGGGGTAAAATGGTCACAATCGAAGAGAGCGGTCAAATGAGACTAAGAATAATTTCAATTTAGGAACTTAGAATAAGCTGATTCTTAGAATAATTCGAGTTTAGAGACTTAGAATAATCTGGTTTCGGGAACTTATTTGATTTTACAATGTACTTTAAAAAGCTAGAATATTTGCATTACATAAGTAGTCAGTAAACGTAAACAAGTTGTTTATGTACATAATATGCAAACCTGATATAAGTTTTTTAATTCTTCTGTAATATGTACATTTTGTTTTACAGTGATTTATATGAAAATTTAGCTTGGGCGAGTGCTCAAATTCATTGTCAATGCTCAGTTAACGAAAGACTGGTTTTGGCTGACAAAATTAAAAAAATTTTTAAACCGGTTGCTATAAATGCTGGTAAGAGATGGTTGCAAATATATTTGAAAATTTTTAAATGAATTTTTGAAATTAGTTTTTCCTGTATTGTTAAGTAGTAATGGGATACAGAGGTAAAACTAAAATTTACCATTAGTTCAGGGATAAGCACAACAGTAATATTTTATGCTTTAAACCTCAAATTACTCCTGGTCCCAATTTAAAATCTTGACTTACGAATATTTTTTTAAAAAGCAAGAAACTATAGTAAATATTTTTGTTTTATTCTTAATATTAATAATATTTCGAGACGAGACCGAGACTGAGGCAAGATTACTCATAATTTTTCTCGTAATACCGAGACGAGATTTATGAAAATCTCGATAACGTCTCGTCTCGTGATGCTCTAAATATTATTAAAAAAATTAAAATAAAAGCAAAAAAATTCTAACTTTAATATTTATAAAAAATAAAATAAGCATGCTAATTATGCTTGTTTTATAATATAAAATAAGCATGCTAGATATGCTTGTTTTTTAAAAAAAACTTAAAATATTATTAAAGTGCTTACCATTGTATTATCTATTAGTATCAAAATGCAGAGATAACTACCAGCTTTCAAATTTTCATTATGTATAAAATAAATTTTATTATTAAAATTAATTATTTAAAATATAATATTAGATACGACATTTATCCCATGGCAAACTGATAATGGACATGCTGTATTAAATACAAATCCAAAAATATTATTTTGTGATTTAAAATTAAGACCAGGAGAAAGTAAATCTTGTAAGTAATTTTGGTATATTATTAAAAATGAGATTAAAAAATAATAAAATACGAAAGCGTTTTTAATAAAAAATATCATTTTGAAAACTAACGTCCAAGTGACTAAATAATTTCGATTAAATATTAACTTACAATAGTTTTCATTTTATAACTTAAAATTAAATATCTGCAATGAGACTTACATTTTATTATTCTTACTATTGATTCAGTATCCATTTTCTTTTTTCAATTTTTGAAAAATCTTAAGCTTTTAAGATATACTACTTTTTTTACAGTTTTTTTACAATCATATAATCTGCCACTAAATTATTTAAATTTGAAGAAGAAAAAATGTTAGTTAAATTTCTCGCGCTTGTTAAAATTAAATTTAAATGATGGGGTTCTTATTCTCAGACAAGTTACTAGGAAATCCTAAGGAAATAATTTTCGGATGTAAAATAAGCGTTTAAAAAAAATTTTTTTTTAAGTATTCTAAAAATGTTAAAAAGTCGAATATTGAAAAAAATTAAAGTTGTTGTAAAAAAAGAGAGAGAATGAAATCTACTTACAAGGATAAAAATTTGGAAAAATGATTATTTTTAGTTATACTTTAAGATAAAAATGTTTTTGAGACAACCCTTTAAAATACCTGACCATTCCAAGCTACATATTAAAAATATCAACCCTTATATGGTATAAATCGAGGTATAAATGGTACTTTAAAAAGTTTAGTATATTATTTAGAAATAAAAAAAAAATTAATTTTTTGTATATTTTAGATGTTTATAAGGAATGTATTCCAAATAATTCGCCTCCATCATATAGAGGCCAAGCAGTAAAATATTCCTATAAAATTACTATTGGATCTCAAAGAGTCAATTCGCCAATAAAGCTGCTTCGACTACCTTTTCGTGTACTATCTTTAAAAGGTATATTTTAATTAATTTATAAAGTATTAAACTTATATAAATATAATATAGTAATTTAATAATTTATTTAGAACTGCCTGAATCAACTGTATGCAACGACAGCATAGATCTAAGTCCTAATAATCCATTTTTAGAAAAGCAAAAAGAAACATCCTTAGAATTAGCTTTGCAAACTCTGCAGGTAATACTTTAAGGTTTTATCAAAAACTTGTCTAATTGTATAAAATTTTATTTTTATCTAATAATATTACTGCCGTCCTCATTCAAAACAACGTTATCTGATATTTTTAAAAATATTGAGTTATTTATATTGCCGTAAACGTTGAAAAATCTCTATTAAATGCAACAAAAATTAAATTAAAAATATTAATTTTTTTTTGTTTAATCGAAACATTTACATGTCAAAATTTTATAGCAGATTATGCAATTCTTAGCGATTATTTTCCTCGAACTTTTTTTTAAATAAAAAGCATTTTCTGCTTTTTGTACAAAATGAAAGAAAATGTTGAAAAAATAATTGTATAATAAGATGTAGAATTTATAAATAGTTTATAAAAAAGTTTTGTTTGTTTGTTGATTATGTCATTAGAATTCAATGAAATCTTTATTATCATTATTAAAATTAAAATTATTGCGATCGCCCATAATTTACTATTTATTTATGAATAAAGTAATTTTCTCTATTTTTAACTTAATGCAGATAACGTTCTTTTGAATGTAGATCGTAGATTATATGTCAGTTCATTCATTTTATATGTGATGTTCATATTATATGTTACTTTATTCATTTTATGCACTTTCTAAATGGACACTGACTAATTCATTAATTTGATCCATAAGTCCGGTATTAAAATGAAATTAATTTTTATAGAATTTAACTGCCAGACGTAGTCCCAATTTCTATAATATAACAAACAGCCGAGGCAGAGTTGTAAGGTTTTGTCTTTTTAAAAACTCATATAAACTTGGAGAAGACATCGTTGGAACATTTGATTTTTCGAATTCTACAGTAACCTGTACTCAATTTTCAGTTACCTTACAGTCAGAAGAAATTGTAAACGAAGAATACAAGAATGGGAAATCACCAACCACTCTAAATAGTTATAACAAAAGTCACGAGTTTTGTTTAGGTTATACTTACACTTATTTAATATTACCCATACCTTTTCATATTACGCCAGATTTTAACACGGAACTGGTCACTTTAAAGTGGAGATTGCATTTTGAATTTGTTACTAGCGTAAAACAAGTTGAATTCCCAAATGAACAATCTCAAAGTTGGCTTGGCCCATCTTCTTTAGAAGTGGAAACAATGGTTTGGGACTTACCCATTCATGTATTTCCCACAACAGTTCCTCAAAATGTTGTTCAAAATATTAAAAATAGTTTACTTATTTAAGGTGTTATGGTGGTGGGAAGTTTTGAGGACAGAAATAAATGAACGATATAAAATATCAAAGATAAACTATTAAGAAACTAAAAAAAAATTTTTTAATAACTCCTATACGTAATTTTTTTTTTAACTAACAAAAGAACTCCAATAATTAATAATTTAATAATAACTGTGAAAATAACCAGAAATCACTAGAAATCACACTAATACACATACGAGATCACGTGTGCATGTAGCGTTAATAAAACCAACTTAGAAAATGCCTTTCACTGTCATCAAAGAAGATTATATATACGTATTATATATATTCTTTGCTATCATAACACCTTAACTTATAAAATGCATAACAACGTCAACCCAATACCTAATATTTACTTTCTTGAGCATTAAAACAAAAAATTAAGAACCAAATGATTATTAAGGTAGGGGATCGAATTGGATTTTTCAAAATCTCAAAATTTAAAAAAATTTTTTTTCCAACTCTTTATACCTTGAAAAATTCCCTCCTAAAATATTTAGGCAAAATTCTGCTTTATAACGATATTACACGATTCTAAACATGCGAAATACTTAAGTGATTATTTCGAAACTACGTTTTTTCAACTGGCCAGGAGTTAATCTCTGGATTGGCTGGGCCAATTTTTAAAAACTTAAGTTCGTTATCTTTATTAAAGTATATTACAGGGCAATTTACCATAAAATTATAAAAAATTAATTTAAATATGCCTTTACCAACCGTAATAGGGCAAAAAAACGTCCATTTTAAAAAATTTTTTTTTTAGCTTGCCCATTTTTTTATTTTTTGGTTTTTTTTTCTATTTTAGGTAAATTGCCCTGTAATATACTTTAATAAAAATAACGCACTTAAGTTTTTGAAAATCGGCCCAGCCAATCCGGAGATTAACTCCTGGCCATGGACTGAATGGATTTTTCGCACCTGTACTTTGTCGCCCTCTATAAATATAAATAATTATAAAAATTAAAAAAAAAAAAATTTTCATGTATATAAATGCCTAATAAATGCATAAAAAAAATTGTAAACTGATAACTAATAAAGGGGCTGAGAAATTAAATTAAAAAAAATGTCTTGAAAAACGCCTTTCCAATTCGACCCCCTACCTTAACCACTTTTTTGCGGATAGGTTCATAAAATTTTCTTAGGTCGCTTAACACGAATATGGTATTTGATTTTACATAAAAAGCACTAGTTGTTCACAATAAGCAACTTAAGGTAAATTGTTTTGAATTTATCATTATTTTCTATTGTTGTCAACTAGAACATTTGAGGTAAAAAGAAAATTAAAAATTATATTCGTATAAAATTAATAATTATGTAAAATTAAAAATTATATTTGTGTTCAGTGAGCTAAAAAACATAAACAGTCATTAGAAAATTTTATGGACCTTTCAGAAAAAAAGAGATTATGAAAAAGGGGTTCAGCCCTATAATAATATAATGCTAGTAGTTAAGCAAAGTGGAAGATACCTCAGAGTAAACCCCCTCACTGGAGAACTATTGAGGTACCCTCAGGGTGCGTCGGTAAGGTAGGGTTGAGTTGATAAGGTCGGACTAAGTTGGTAATGCAGATTGATGGTGGTAATGCAGATTGCCAAAAAAATAGTATAGTAAGCGTTGGACTAAGACCATATGTTTCTTTACAGTTATCTCTAAAATTTTCTAAAATATCAGCAAGTGAAAGCACATAGACTTTTAAATAATAAACGGAGTTATCTCCCAAAGTTCTTATGTCATTAAATCAGTTCCAGATATTGACAGCGTGTTGATAATCTTCAGGAGTTATACCTGAAACCATTAAATTACTATAAAAGTTTTCAATTTGGGGAAATTGAAAATAATTTTTTCAATTAAATCGATGTATTTATAAGGAAAAACACCATTTGTACTCAATAATTTAAACTGATAATCTGATAGATCTTTTAATTCTTTTTTTAAAATATTTAAATCATCATCAGAAAGATACGATGACAGCTTATCTAGCGATGAATTCATCAATCTTAGTGAATCGACGAATTAGAATTTTATAATTTTTTTATTGGAAACGTGGATAGTTTTCATAAATAACAAGAATTTACAATTATTCATGTTGGAGCAGTCTGCTTCGTGTTTTTTTTTTATTTTTGCTGAGATGCAAATCTATGTAAACATCGATCGCAGAAATATTTTTTGCGCTTATATTTTGAGACTTGAGCAGAAAGGATAAATTTCGTATCCACAGATAGTGATAGTTTATGCTTTCATTCACTTCTAGAAAAAAGTTATATTTTCTTCTTTTTAAAAAGATTTGTTCTGTTTTGTTACCAAACTATTTAAAAATTAAATCTTCGTTTCCAAAATGTTCATCATGAAAATTATAATAGGTCTTATTATTCTTATAATATCGATATTCATAGCGATTTTGGACTAGAAGTAAATTTATATGTCTTGGTTCTTTATTCAATGTTAAGTATGAAGTAACTATTGTTTATTCACTTTCTCTAGTTCTAGTGATTAATGATTAATGGGAGTGTTATTTTTTCTCGAAATATTGATTGAAAAGGATAATTCAAACATCAATATTTCTAAATGCATCAAAATCTGGATATTTTACTGAATCTTCAAACATCCTATATTCAGATAGTACAGAACCATACTTTTTATATACAAGTGTAAATAGAATTGCCACTTAAAAGCACTTATTTTTATTATTTTAAATATTTATACATGCATGTTTACTTTCATTTTTTTAATGTAATTTTATATATAAAATATAATCTTTTACATGATGAAGCATGTAAAGGATTATTTTTCGTAATTTTTAAGTTTATAAAATTTATATATCACTTTTAATTTTAATATTTTTTTCTTTTTTTCATTTTTTTTCTTCTTTTGGGTAAGATATGTTTGCTTTAAAATTACTGTTAGATGCTTTTGGATTAAATTCGCTTTGAGAAATGTTACCTAGAGCTTGACTTTCTCGGAAAACTTGACGGAGTTTATATCCTTTATAATTTCCATTCATAAGTTCCGATACTGTGGCTGGAAATTTAATTGGTGATGGTTGTTGATGAGAAGCAACTTCTATTAATTGTATCTCTAATTCAAGTTGTTGATAATGAACTACATCTTCTTCTTCTAATGGATTTACTACAACATCTTCAGGTGGTGTTGGATGAGATATTGTTTGATCAAACTGAAAAGTTTCACTTTAGCTGATGGCGGAGAAAGCAATCCTGCTCTTTGTTCTGCACGACGCATTTCCATAACCTCTTCTAGAGTATAAAACCCAATCTTCTGCTGTGGACCTCCTAAATACTTGAAATAAGTCTCTCCCATTAAAGTTTCTTGCTGTGTATTTACTAGTTCTTGTTTATTTTCTGTTCTTGAATAATAAATTCCAAATCTTGGAGGAAAGTAGACGATACCATCGATATATGCAATAATGCGAGGTCCATGTTGAGTCTGCACTAACTCAATTTTATATATACTTGTGATGAATCCAGCTTGGATAAGTTTTGAGTCTTCCTCATTTTCAACCGACCAAGTTTATTCAATTTTTAAATATTCACCCTGAAAGAAAATTAAAGTTAAGGTTAGAATAAGAAAACAATACTATAACATACTAACTTCAACTAACTGAGTATAGATAAATCAGTCTCTGAAGTACAATCTTCTAAATTCACAATAACAACTTCAAATTTTTTAAAAGTTCTTATATTTTCTATCATATAATCTTTAATCTTTATTCTTAAATGCACCAAAGCTCTCATAGTTGGATTCTGCATTTGTTGCTTGGGCCACTAATTTTTTTATACATAAAATGTATTTTACTGGATTTTCATCGATGCATTTTTTTAACCAATGCCTCACAAGATCGTTGATCATGTAAAAATCAACATTGAAGGCTATTAAATTGACTGTATTGGCTTTAATAGTTTGGCTGTACAGTTATATTTGGACATCATATTTGACCCTTACTTAAAATGGAATCACCATATAGATTCAATACTAAAAAAAACTCGATATTTATTATTTGTACTAAAAAAAATGTCTTTATATGTTAATAAAAATATACTGTTTTTGATCTATTATGCACTTTTTCAAAACATCGCTTTTTTTGGTATCGAGACTTTGGGGTGGAGCCTATAATAATATACAAAACAGATTACTAAAAATTATAAACGTTGACCAATACAATTTTCTTTCCATTTAACAATCTTTTATCCTTCATTCCATGCTTATTCATTATGACCGACTCAAAACTGAAATCATAAATAGTACTAGTATAATTGAAAATAAAAATCATTCTATAAAAATTAATAAATCAATTGGCTTTAAAAATCATAAATATATAGCTACTAAATACTTCAGCTCACTTCCTACACAATTAAAGATACTAAATTTCAGTAAAAAAACAATAAACAATAAACTTAAAAAACACATACTCTCTTCTAAGTTTAAAATTTAAAAATCCCTTTTTTTAGTAAGCAACATCTTTTTTTTTTAATATTAGCATTGAACTTTTTTACTTATAATTGTAATTTATAGATTATAACTCTAAATTGACTAAAATTTTATTATTGTGTTAAAATTTTTATATATAGTTTCTTTTTTTTATTTTTATTTTCTTTTATGAATTCAAATTTTATATAATTATTGTATCTTTTACTCCTTTATATGTACCAGTACATACACACTTATTGACTTGACAATCTCTGCATGGTACTCTAATATTTTTGTTTCTTACATAAGTATTTTGTATTACTGGTAACAATAAATAAATAAATAAATAAAATAGTTATAGGATTATCCTTGAGACTTATGTAATTTTGATTAATATTGATAAATAGGCATTTATCCTGATGATCTTCATTTGTTATTTTTAATGTGGCAACAAGAGAGTTTTTATGTATAATACCGTAAAGGTTGATTTTTCTGTGGTCTGAAGAAAAATTTTCAAATGTTATATAGTTTCTACATGGATACACCACTAGGTGGATTTTAAAATCTGGTATTTTTAAATTTGATATAATCGATGTGACCTTGACCCTACATAAGAATTCTTTTGGTCCAAATGCTCTACATTTTTATTCTGCTCATCTATTGGTAAGATTACTTTATTTGGTAACAAATTAGAATAACTTATTTCGAAATGGTCTGCTTCTGTAATAACTAAAACCTCTAACAATACTTTCAAAGGATAAATAGATTGATTTTTCATTTCACATATTCTTGTTTCCTCTGATTCATTGAGGAAAAGCAGATATTTTTTATTAACTGAAATTAATTTTGATGTTGATAAAAATTCCTCAGCATTTTCAAGGGATGTTGGTGTCTGAAAATATAGCTTCGATCTGAATGAGAAGGACCAGCTCCATATATCATTTTCTAATAATCTTTCCGGAAAGTATGCAATTCTTAAAAGTTGCATTTCTCCTGCTTCAATCTCTACATCTAAAGATTCTTTGAAAACACAATTGTCTATTATTTGGAATAATTTCGAATAGATATTTTCTGAATAAATGTTGCGATGCAACAAAATTTTTTGCTCTAATTTATTATTAATTTTAATCATAATATTTTTCTTTCCATTGAAATCTAAAAATAATTTATGGAACTCTGTTATAAATTAACTTATATTATTATAATTGATTAAATTGTCCCACTCTCCATCTTTTGAAATAATCTCCAATGTAAGGTCCATTGACATTTCAGCAGATGAATAACGTTCACTCATGTGTGGATTGCATACGTTAATTCCTTGATCTTTAGCTTGTGCTGCAGCTTGTGTATTTGTTTCTAAGTAATCCGGAATGTTCCACAAACTTGAAAACATGTGTCTGCTTCTGTGAGGCATCCTTTTATTTTTATTTAGTTCTTAGCAACTGTAGAACTATTCAAGGTGCTACTGGCTATAAAATAATCCTGAAGTTCATGAATATTGTAAAATTGATAATTAGTTACACTCTTTGGAACTTTACCTCCTTGTACTTCATAAATAAGTTCAAGATCGGCTAGATCTTATTTATAGTAAATTTCTCACTTAAACTTATTTAAATTAAATTTTTAAAAAGTTTAATAATTTTAAAATTGTTGTTAATTATAATTCTTTTGAAATAATTTATATTTGAACAACGCAACAACCAAATTCAAAATTATCAAAAATTCCTATTGAAGCTTTTTTAATTTTTTAGTATTCATGAATGTGTTTCACCTTGAAAATCTCGTTAAATGGCATAACAGCAGGTGTTAAAGATCTAAATAAGTTTATTTCCATAGGTATAATATTATTTAATGGAATATTCAATTGATTTGAATTACAGGTTTCTATATCTTTTCTCTATTAATAAATAATTTTTATTAGAAAATAATAAAATAAGAAATAATAATGAAAAAACTTATTTCATAAGAATAAAATTGTTCATCTTCATGCGAGAAATAAAAATCTTCATACATATTTTCATTTTGTAATGAGTAATTTTATAGATTAAGGTCAAACTGATAAGCTGATGACGGAAAAATTATATTTTCCTTATTTTCATTGTTTTTTTTCTCATCTTTTTTATTATTATATTTTCTAATTGATTATTTATATAATAGTGAGTATGATGTTTAAACGGTATGGCTTTATTATTATAAGCCGATGAACCAGCATCTAACTGTAATGGGGGACCGGACTTGCTTCTATTTTATACGATGATGATGTACCAGCAAAATCCATTTACGCTGCTTCACATGACTGAATATTAGACAATAATGATCCATTTGCTTTATCTTATTCATTTAATGCTTTTCTATTAAAATCTTATGCTAATGGTCCATTTGATTGAATATTTGTTACTGATGATGAAGATGCGCAAATAAAATAAATTATCGATGATGGTGTACCAGCTAAAGATGGTTCAGATATTTGATATTTATTTTTCTTAATGCAAATGATAACCAATGAAAATGAAACTGCAACAGATTAAATGTATCATTGATTATATCTTCTGATAATGATCCACTAGCTTCATGGTTTTCACTTAATGAAATATAATTAAATCCACTTGATTGAGAAAATATTAACTTTTTTCCAATGAATCTTCAGATTCATTTTTTTTTCTTTTGGTTCTTTGTGGAATAAAATTATTATTACATAAACATATAATATTAAAATTAATAGATAAAAAGGATTTCTTGTGTTTACAGTTTTTTTTTTTACTTATATCTCTTTCGTCCAACTTTATATATTAATTGAAGTATTTAAAATATTTATAACTTTTAATAGTTTATGTTATAAAAATTTATATATACACTATAAATTAAAATCTATATACACAATATTTAAAGAAAATTAAATTAATTAGTTAAGTTTAATCAAATAAATAGAAATAAATAATTAAAAAATTATCTTTGATAAAATTTCATGCCTGTACAAGTCATACATAAAATAACGTTTTTTTAGGTTAACTGATTTCTTTTCATAATATGCAGGGTGACTTTATAAAGGGAATGAGAGGATATAAACAATAGCGTATAGCGGGAACTTTTGAAATTTTATAATAGAATGTGTATAACTTGAAAAATAAATTATAAATATTAAATTAAATTAAATTAAAATAAATTTTAATTTAATTTATTTTTTAATTCAAGAGATTGGAGTAAATTTTCATTTTAACCCTTGGGGAGTACTTCAAAAATTCTTTTTATCTAAGGTAACGGCAAACTGGGCATGTGACGAATGGGAAATTATCTACTTTACTGACACAGTTTGTGGAAGATCCCGAGTGAGGGAGGTTTACTCTAACAGACCGGCCACACTATGAGGAAAATTTCAATTTAATAAAAAAATGAAAAAATTATCCATGGAGGGAGAAACCACGCTTTTTAAAATTTATTTATTTACATTATAATAATTAATTAAAATTAATAAATTATTAATTATACACGTAATTGCTAGTTAATTAAGTGATTTATGATAAATATTTCAGTTATTAGCTTAATTTTATTTGATTATAGATGAAATAACAGTTTCCCCCTCCATGATCTTCCGAATGAGGTATCTTAACTACTAATGCTACAAAAAAACAAAATTTGTATTAATAAAAATGAATAATTTCGTCATATAATGCAGAGTAGTTTTTTATTGTTAATTATAATTCTTATAGGGATATTTTTAAATGGTAAATTATAGTATAAAAAGTATCAGTATTGTAACTTAGTGGTAGCTTCAGTGGCACCATGTGATCCTTATGGTAGATAATTTGTTCTCTAGCGTTTTTTAGAGGCCTTGGTTAAATCCAGGACCAGGCCATCAATTAGATTTATATTGATTAAATTAATTAATTAAATATATATAATTGTATTTTATAAAATTTTTTGTAAAATTTGTTATTGTTTTTTATTTTTTAAATGTATTTAATTATTAAATTATATGATAAGATTAAAAAAAACATATTTATATATTTTCTATTGTATTAAAGATTTTTATAGTTTTTAATGTAAATTAATTTATTTGTATTCATTGTGTATAAATGCAACATTGCCATCACACCCTTTCATTCTTTTTACCTAGTTTTCGGCATTTTATTTTTATCAAAAGGGGTGGGTGGAAATGTTGTGTCACGGCATATATGTAATGTAAATATGTATAAATTTATGTGAGCGTGTGCACCCTACTTTGTAGTTTAGTCGTCGTCGTCATTGCGTCAGTACGTCTACGACTCTCACCGATTAAAAACGCTGTCGTTAAACAATTAATAAATATATCATTAATATCAACTGTGTAATCATCTCTTTTATTCACCTTATTATTATCCCTTGTGTTACACACTTCACAAAGAAAAAGGGTTAACCAAATTATAACTGCTTGCTATTCAAGCTTGATAAACAATCTTGCTACTCAATAATCTTGCTACTCAATAAGCTTGCTATTCAAACTTGCTAATCAAGCTTGCTAATAAAGATAAATTTTATCATAAAAGTTTATAGATATCTATAATAAATGTTTAGGTCAAGTTTATTAATAGGTTGTGATAAATTATATAAAGATAAAGCAATTAATAAAAACAGGCCTTTTTAAAAGAAGTGTAGACATTTTTTTATATTAATTAAATAATTTTACATTGATCTCAATAAATAATTTAAAACTAAATCATTTTTCTATTTCCTTGCTCTAAAGTCTTTTGTGTTGTAACTAGAGTTACTTAAATTTGATAGCAAATTTGGGTCCTATGCATGCTTAGGGTAAGTTTAGGAGCAGCAAGAAAGTATGCGCATACATTTTGAAGTTATGATCTACTCTTACTTAAATATAACTAAAATTAGCAATTTTTTTGAATTTTCATGTGTGAAAATTTGATTCTAATACTTTAAATGCAAAATAATTATTACGCATGCCTAATTATTGAATTAATTAAAAATGATTGATAATTTTGAGAATCATCCCTATGCACCAAACGTTACCTCAAGTGTGGCACTCGAATGTGCTATCAAATTTAAGCAACTCTGATTACTGCTATTACTTTTTAATGTTTAATACCTTAGGTTATTTAAATAGGTTATTTTTTATTAAAAAAAAAAAAATAATAATAAAAAAAATTATACCCTAAAGTTAAAAAAAATGACCGCGAAATTCAAATTTGCGTGACTCGCGTGACTTAATAAATTTACTTATTATAAAATTATGAAAACGACACTGAAAATCTTTTTGGTTTTCTGACCAATTGTATTAAGTCGTTACTTCACTGATTATTTGTTGATTTTAAAGCCAGATTTTGGGGAGCAGTGGCCAAAAATAAATGTCTATTTGCCTTAAATAATCATTTGCTTTTGTTTTTACTTTTTTTATAACCTAAAATTTTAAAAAATTTTCAAAATAAATATAAACAATTAATCGTGAACCTATTTTCGTGTTATAGAGTTCTCAAATTTCGGGCCATACGCCCCGAAAAATTTGTAGTGAAGCTAAGGATTTGGAGCTTTGACGCACTATCCAAGTGATTAGAAAGCCAAAAAGAATTTCAATGTATTTTTAAAAAAATTTTATTATAACTTTAATCAGAAAATTGCCCCCTACAAGTTGTATGCCGCTGTCACATAACTGAAGAATCACCCTGTATATATATAGAGAGCCTTGGTAGCTCGGGCGTTGGACTTCGGACCTGAAGGTTCGCGGTTCGATTCCCGGCTATATCAACATCAAGTTTTTATCTTTGCGAAAAATGCTTGATGTTCTTCTACCGTGGGTTCTAGGATTGAGGCATCCAGCTAATGTTAAAAAAAAAAAAAATTAACATTATGTGGTCCGAAGTGCTTCGAGGGCACTATAAGCCGGCGTGGGGTTCGGGAGAGGTCGCGTACCTCCTGTCGCGGACCATAGGTTCAACGCTCATACAAGCTACACTGAGACTCAAACAATTATATAATAACACTTCACTAACAATTCTCAAAAGGCGCTTTCACATCCTCAACCCATTAAAATAGATAAATAGAAAAATTAAAATTAGTGACCTCTGTCACAACATCCGTATGGAAGTTTAAGATGGATGTTAAACAAATACCAATACCAATATAGGTTATATAATTTAAAAAATATATAAAAATTTAAAAATTATATATAATTATAACCTATAAGTTAATATGGTTTTTATTCGAAATATCGAAAAAAATCATATTTTCAGATGTTAGTACACTTAAAATCTTTTTGGTTTTCTGACCACTTGGATAGTGGGTCAAAGCTCCAAATCCTTAGTTTGCTTCAAATAAATGTAAACATTTATTTAAAATTTTTTTTTGAATTTAAGGTTATAAAAAAAGTAAAAAAAACAAACGATTATTTTAGGGAAATCGGCAATTATTTTGGAGCTCTCCTCACCGAAATTCGGCTTTATGTTCAACAAATACTTAGTAAAGTTTAAAAATTAATACAACTTTCTTAAAATAAAATTAAATACTACGTTCAAAAAAAAAAAAAATAAATAATGGTTAAAAATAATTTTTTATATTTTTTTACCTAAAAATTTTAAGAAAAAAATTTTTTTTAAATTGAATATCAGATTTGAGATATAAAGTAAAAAAAATATTTTCAAGTATTAGTAATTTTATAGAAAGTAGGTACTACGTTCAAAAAGAAAAAAATATTGCTATTATTTTTTATAATATTTCAAAAATTTAACGATCAATAATGGAACCACAATGTTTTCTAAAAAATAATAAAAATTTATTTACTTAAACGTTTCGGTTGCATTTAGCAACCATTATCAAGAACAAAATAACTTATTTTTAAAACATAACCTATTACTCCAGTCAAATCGCGGGGGGGGGGGGGGGTGTATTTTCACTGGCCAACATGAGATTCGCTCTACTATATGTTTTTTGGGTCGCTGATCACGAAAATCAGGGTTATTTCCGGGAGATATTTTCGGAACACCCTTAAATTTGCAAAAACTACCCCCAAAAAGGGGTTTTTTTGATATATTAGCAAACTGGGTTTCTAGATTTAGACAAGAATTGGTCTTAGGGGGTTTTTTGGGTCGCTGAACAAGAATCTGAGGTAGTTTTTTGTGAATAATTAATATTTCACCCTTAAATTAGCAAAAATCACCCTTAAAAGGGGGTGTTTTTGCTATTTTCGCACTTTAAGCGACCAGATTAAGTCCATATGGGTTTTTTGAGTCGCTGATCAAGAATTGGGGGGAATTTTTTATAAATAATTATTATTTCACCCTTAAATTAGCAGAAACAACCCCTAAATGGGGTGGTTTTGCTATTTCCGCACTTTGAGCGACCAAATTAAGTCCTCATGGGTTTTTTGGGTCGCTGATCAACAATTTGGAGAATTTTTTTGTGGGTAATCAATATTTCACCGTTAAATTAGCAAAAACATTTCTTAGGAATTTTCAGGAAAAATAAATGTTACACACCTATACATAACTAAAATGCTCTCAAACATTGGGAGTTTTTTTTGGATATTTAACTGTAACTTTAATTTATTATTTATTTGCAAACTATTGTAAATAAAGTATTCGTAAAATTTATGTAAAAATAATTTTTAATAATAGAAAATAATACAGGTTAAAAGAAATTATAAAAATACAATAATATAAAATATTACAATACTTACAAATAATAATTTATACAATCACTTAATTGTAAACACTGCATGAATAATAAAAAAAATTTACATTACAAGTAAAATAAAAAGCGTTAAAAATAAAATAAAATTTAAATTAAAATTGGATTTTTTTTAAAATTGCTATTGAAATATGATTAGTCATTATCCATATCCTGGATTGAGTCTTCTGATGCCATAATTGAAGAATCTACATCATAATCCATATCTTGAATTGAGTCTTCTGATTCCAAATTTGAATAATGCATTTCATGCATTTCGACTTAATTTCGTCACTAAAAGTACGAAAATAGCAAAAACACCCCTTTTAGGGGTTGTTTCTGCTAATTTAAGGGTCAAATATTAATTATTTATAAAAAATTAAACCATATTCTTGATCAGCGACCCAAAAAACCTATTAGGACTTTATTTGGTCGCTTAAAGTACGGAAATAGCAAAATACACCCCTTTTAGTGCTAATTTATGGGTGAAATATTAATTATTTATAAAAAATTAAACCATATTCTTGATCAGCGACCCAAAAAACCTATTAGGACTTTATTTGGTCGCTTAAAGTACGGAAATAGCAAAATACACCCCTTTTAGGGGTTGTTTCTGCTAATTTAAGGGTGAAATATTAATTCTTTTTAAAAAACAACCTAAAATTCTTGATTACCGACCCAAAAAACCCATATGGACTTAATCTGGTCGCTTAAAGTGCGAAAATAGCAAAAACACCCCCTTTTAAGGGTGATTTTTGCTAATTTAAGGGTGAAATATTAATTATTCACAAAAAACTGCCTCAGATTCTTGTTCAGCGACCCAAAAAACCCTCTAAGACCAATTCTTGGCTAAATCTAGAAACCCAGTTTGCTAATATATCAAAAAAACCCCTTTTTGGGGGTAGTTTTTGCAAATTTAAGGGTGTTCCGAAAATATCTCCCGGAAATAACCCCGATTTTCGTGATCAGCGACCCAAGAAACATATAGTAGAGCAAATCTCATGTTGGCCAGTGAAAATACACCCTAAACCGCGATTTGACTGGAGTATATGATATAAAGTAAGTTTTATATAAAAAAATATTTACACTTTTTGTCGTAAACTTAAAGAATTTAATTGAGAATTTAATTTGCTATTATTTTTATTTTTTTGTGTAAAAAATTTTGAAAAAATTAATTTTCAGAACCAAAAATTGACTATAAAGGATATTTCTAAAACTAGTAATTCCACAGAAAAAAATGAGGTACTACTTTCAAAAAGGAAAAAAATATTGCTGTTTTTTTTATGATTTTATGCGGCAAACAATTTGAGATAAAAATAAAAAAAAAATTAAGTATTCCATTAGAGATATACAGTAAAAATATTATTTTCAGGTGTTGGTACTTTTATAGGAAAAAATTAGGGATTACATACAAAAAGAAAAAAAATATTGCTGTTTTTTTTTTAAATTTATTTAAAAGTCATATTTTCAGATATTAGTGCTTTCATAGGTATATAATTAAATGATTATTATCATAGAATTAAATTTTTACACAAAAAAAAAAAATATTCCAGTTTTTTTTTTTAATTTTGAGAAAAAAATTTTTTTTTAATTTTATTTCGTATAATTTAAAATTCAAAATCTGTCGCTAAAATTGATTAGAATGCATAGTTTGATTGACAAGTATACTCATTTTGCACAATCTAAATATCTTGTAAGGTTAAATATAGGTTCTAATCAATTAATTATTAACTTTCAAGCGCACCCAGCCTCAGTAATCAAAATTTTCTTAAGAGTGTGCCATTTTTTGGCGCACATTAGGTGTGCGTTGAGTGTACCACCCCTTGAGAGGAACATTATTTTAGGTGAAATTTTGATTTTTTGGCAATTAAGCACGTTTGAAAGCTAAAAAACCATTTTTTAAAAAAAGTTTGTGTGTGTGTGTGTGTGTGTGTGTGTATGTGTCGCAGTACAATAGACATTTTAGTATAATAGGCTATTATTCGTATTTTAGAAAAATAAAGTCTTTAAATTCACATTTTGCCTATGATACTAAAATTTTTAGTATTATAGCCTATTATACGTGTTTTAGCCTATAATACTGACGAAGCGCCGTATTTTAGAAATTAAATTTTTTTCTATAGTTTACTATAGTAAAAATTCAAATGCACGCCAAATTTAGAGTAAATATGTTATTTATTTATTTCGTGTACATTTACATTAACTTTTTTATTACATCTTATAATATAATAATGATTAGAAAATTTTTATTTATTTGTACAAGGACCACTCAAAAGACACCTAGGACTACATAAAACCCCAGATTTATAGCAATTACACCTAGTTGTTAAACAATGTTTTTGCAGAAGCTCTACAATTACATTTTTTATAACCTTGACCACCCGTAAGCGATTGCTTGGCTGCAGCTTCTCTCAAGGATACTATGCTTTCTCTAGGTACAATCGATAATGGAAATAAATTTTGAGGCACATTTTTGTACTTCTTTTCGTGGGAACCAGCATTTTATTATCCCATCTTTTGTACCAATCTGATAAACGTTATTTTTAATTTTAAATATTATACCGCAAATATTCGGTAGGTCCAAGGGTCCTCGATCTACAGTTGGTACATGGATTGTAACGTTATCGCCGACTTCTAGTGGTGGAAATTCTTTTTTTGTGGTATTTATTAATTTATCAGCTGCTATTTTTTACCTTTTATAACAATTACTGCGAGTATCATACAAATCTTTTTGTCTTTCACATAAGTTACATAACTTACTAGTTCCAACTGGTAAAAAATTATCGTTACATTCTTCACTAGATTTAAAAGGGTTGTTATTGCTATAAATCTGGGGTTTTATGTAGTTCTAGGTGTCATTTAAGTGGTCCTTGTACAAATAAATAAAAATTTCTAATCATTATTATATTATACTGCTTTAAATGTTTAAGATGTAATAAAAAAAGTTAATGTAAATGTACACCAAATAAATAAATAACATATTTACTTTATATTTGGCGCGCGTGTGAATTTTTACTATAGTAAACTAGAAAAAAATTTAATTTCTAAAATACGGCGCTTCGTCAGTATTATAGGCTAAAACACGTATAATAGGCTATAATACTAAAAATTTTAGTATCATAGGCAAAATGTGAATTTAAAGACTTTATTTTTCTAAAATACGAATAATAGCCTATTATACTAAAATGTCTATTGTACTGCGACATATATATATTAGAGTGGACCTATTTTTGGACTTTGTGGAAAAACTTTGCTCCCCCGGTTCTTTTGCAAAGTTTTGGTCATAAAAAGTTCCCAGTTCCAAGGATTTTGCTTTCGCCTTGCAAAAACACGTGCCTGTAACCACCTCAATTTTCCCATTTAAATAACATAGGAATTTTGAGTTTTTAGCTATACGAATTTTTACAAAAGCCAAAAAGCGTTCTAAAATGCTAATTTTTACTGGAAAACATACTTTTATATATTGTAAAGACATGCAAACAGCCCTGCATTCATTCCAAGGGGAATTTTGGGGCTAGATACGCAAATTTACGTTATAAAATAGGTTTTTCGATAATTTTCAATAAAACGCTAAAACCTCCAAAATTAATCAAAGTACTTCTAGTTATACTACTTTTTTTGGTCTAAGAGTCACCTTTCAAACGACGTAAGCCGTATATTTTTATCACTGTTTCTCTCAGCGCTATAGTCAATAAACCTACTGGTAACTTTTGACCCGAAATGACCAATTTTTAAATATATTTGTCTCGTTTTAATTTTTTTTAAAAGAATAGCTTACAAAAACTAAAAATAAAAAATTCCTTTTTTAAAGTCCAAACAAGGCTTTTTAGACTTTTTTCACCAATAGTTATTCAGTATTGCATAAAAATCACCATAACGAACCTTTTACATTAATTTATTACGTTTTTTTGATAATTATAAGGTAAAAACAGCTTAAAACCATTAAAAACGAAAATCGTTACATACGGCCTTAATATATGAATTTTTCTAGGCTTTATGTGTTTTAGCAACTAAAACTGATAAACAAAAAAATAAAAAATATACCACCAATCGTTTTGAATAGTAAAGAAAGATAATTTAATAAAAACCAAATATTATCTTGTAATAATTGGCAATATTATTCAATTGTTTTTAATCCGAAAGTTATTTAATCAAAAATTTAACCACAATTTTCAATTGTTTTCACTCGGAAAGTTATTAAAAAATTAAATTTAGCTTAAATTTTCATTCGTTTTGAATCATACAGTAAAAAATTTAGACAAATTTAGTTAAAACTGTCAATCATTTTCAATCGGAAAGTTATTTTAATGAATAATTTAGCTTAAATTGGTCTATATTTTTTACATAACGATTGAGAACGATTGAAATTTTCAGCTAAATTATTCATTAAAATAACTTTCCGATTGAAAAAGATTGACAATTTTAACTAAATTTGACTATATTTTTTACTTCACGATTCAAAACTATTGAAATTTAAGCTAAATTTAACCTTTTAATATGGCCAATTTTTGCAAAATAATATTTTGTTTTTATTAAATTATCTTTCTTTGCTATTTAAAACAATTGGTGTTATATTTTTTTGTTTTTTTTCTATCGGTTTTAATTCTAAAATCCAAAATTACGATTCAAAATGATTCGGTTTGAATCGGTCGAATCGATTTTTCTAACCAAAGAGAGCTTCCGTTGTGCATTTCCTAATAAACCTGAGTGTACAGAGGACTCTATTTATCTTTTTACCTATTACAATCTATAGCTTCAGATTAAATCTTTTTGTACCCTTGTAGCCATCCAAAATCTAAAGATTTCCACGAAATAAGCCGGTTTAATTTTGTAAAAAATTTTTTTTTTTTAAATAAAAAAATTATGTAAATTAAAAAATAGTTGTACAAGTTTTAAAAAGTTTGTTATTAATATTTTGAATGTTTAACATTAAATAAAACTTGAATTCGAGACGGGATCGGGGACTATTATTATTATGTCGAGGGAGCCACCTTAAACTAAATTTTTTAAACTTGAAAATTAATAAAAAATTTAAAAAAAGTCTTTTGATATAAATAAAAACAGTATAATTTTTATTGAAAATATTCCAGCGCTTAATACAATAATAAATCAATCCTTTGAGAAAAAATGTGAAAATCCTGAAATAAAACGTTTTTTGAGCTGAAAAAGAATTTTTTTTCTTATTGACTGTGTGGAATAAAAAATAGTACTTAAAAAAATATATTTTTTATAGAAACGTTTTGTGCTGCTTGTTATGCAAGCTAAAATATCAGAAAATTGTCCATAATAAGAAAAAAAAAGTTAATTATCTATTCTTGAAAAGTAATAGTAAAATGCATATACTCACAAGCATACAAACATAAGGATTTGTAAACATGTGGGGATAAAGAATTTATTTCACCTTCAAAACTCTCTTCATTTTATGTTTTATATTATGTTCCATACACCTTTTCAGGAGATCGACATGGTTTTCAAGCACAAGATCTCTAAGCGTCTTAAAAAAGTCTAACAACAAAGCTAATTACATAAATTATTTTTACAGTGATTTTAGTGATTTTTTTTTATTTATTTAATTTAATTATTATTAATATTTTTATCAAGTGCATAAAAAAGTTCAGTGACATTGAATCTCAACAGGTAAATGCATTTAGGTACTTAACTCAACGACAGATACTTTACATTTTCATTTTTTTATTTTTTTATGCATTCATTCTCCTCAAATAGATCAATTTTAAAACTAATTTAAACTATCAATTAAAGTTTTATTATGGTCAATTATAAAATTGCGTTTACTTTTGTTTTGTTTTTCAAAAGAAATTTCTATTTTAATAAAACTTTATTGAATTATAAAATAATATCTTTACGATAAGAAAAAAAACTTTCCTTATAACATGTAATTATAACAATTTCTTGTAAAAACAGCAAAATTTTCATTGTAAATAATCGAAATCCATTTAATCGAATATCGCACTCATGAACTTGGGAATATAATTTTCTTATGTTACTTATTTCATAACATAACTTTGATACATTATAACCTGATATCTTTAACGGTTATTGGGTCAGGGTTGCATTTTTTACCTGTAT
The DNA here is from genome assembly GCA_022575985.1 of Anagrus nilaparvatae. Taxonomy (NCBI): domain Eukaryota; kingdom Metazoa; phylum Arthropoda; class Insecta; order Hymenoptera; family Mymaridae; genus Anagrus; species Anagrus nilaparvatae. The sequence goes on along the minus strand of JAKSXM010000247.1, from coordinate 22,743,208 downwards.
ATACAGTACACCTGTTTAATATTTACTTGGACATGCAATATTTTCATTTGGCTTTCAAATAAATAAATTGAAGAAAAATAATTAATATTCGTATAATATTATTATGTAAATGAAAGTTATCTACAGAAACGTGTTTAAAATTGTTTAACGTATAAGAAAAAAGTAGCCATTGACATTCCATTACTGATTTGTACATCTCTATTGTATATTAGAGTGGTCCGAAAATTTTTAAGCAGTCTATGGATTCTGGATCTTACTAATTTTTATTAAATTTTTTAACTTCCTAATTATTTTACCAAACAATTTCAATTTTCATGCTCACTTATAACATTTGAATTATTAATTGCTTTTTACTTTGGACATTATTCACATATTCACCTCTTTGAAATAAAATTGAAATTCAATTTTCTTAAATTTAATAACAAAAAATTAAACGCTAATTATTTTTTTTTTAAATGCTGCAAAACAATTTTATAAAAAAAAATTTTGATTAATTTTTCGGGGTCAGCATAATATATATGCATGCTCATTTTATACTTTCACCCGTATTGGATTCTTTTAGTATATAAAAAGCCGGTTTAAGTATTCATCTGTACAGATAAAGATAATTTTACAGTGATATATGCATATTTATTGTATTCTTGGCCTCTATTTTATCATTTATCTGTGACCAGCTAAAAAAATTTTAATTATTTTATACATTCATTACTGAATGTGCTATTTGCAATATGTTAGGTACTTATATTTTTAATTATATTTTTTATTTGAAAAATATTTTTTTTTATACACAAGGTTAAATTATTTAAAAGCTTACCGATATTGTTTAATAATTAATATGCAGGAGATAATAAAATGTTGCAAATAAATATAACATTTGCATAAATTTAAATGTGAACTATAATAAATTATAAGTAGCCTACATTTTGTAAGATAAAGAAATTATGGTTTTATGGAGTGATTTTTTTTTATAATTACACATGATAAGCATTGGATTGAGTTGAGCCTGAGTTTAAATTTGACTCAAAGATATATAAGTTATTCTGATAATTCATTTAATGCTATTTTCTTATTAATTAATTCCACCTGCATTCATGATATAAATGCATCCAGAATTTATTTAATCATCAAAATGAAAAAAAAATGAATCAAGAGTGAATATATTGATTTCCGTAGATTAGATAATAGGTTGATGAGTAAAACAGTTACATTTGGAAAAAATTCCATAATTTGGTTCCATTTGAAAATTTAATTTAATTTGTTAACTTTTAGAATTTACTTCAATTTCTGACTTTGCATAAGAAATGTCAAAAGGAAGGCTGCGGCTTTATACTAAAATGATGATTCACAAATACATATGCGCAAAACAATAATAAAAAAATGTAATAATCTTTTTAATTAACACTTCCTATTTATCTATAATTAATCAAGTGGACAAACTAAATACGTCATATAGTACAAAAAAAAATTACAAACAGCATTATACTGTATGTTCATCGAAGATTTATTTTGTAATAACGAGTAAAATTATAAATAGAAAATTTTTTTTCTATTAAAACCGGTATAAAATCCAAGCATTACTCGAATATTTACTTTTGCTTATGTAGTATCATGTTAAGTAATAGTTGTAACACATAATCGACTTTGAACATACGTCATAGACTTGAGAATCTTTATAAATACCACAATTTATAAATTTGTTATGTCATTGTAAATACTCTTTAATTGATTTATTTAGCAATGATTTTATTAGACGCAAAAAATTTTATAACGTCATTTAACAAGGCGTACATTTGGAACATAATTATTGACCTATAATTTATTAAAATATTTCTATGCCAAAGTCTCGAAAGCTTTAAGTCATAAAAATTTATTATTTTATCGTGCCCACTGTAATAAGTATATAAAATTAATAATTAATTTTTAAAATCTAGCTTTTGCTTTCAATGTAATATTAATTTTATGTAAAATTATACAAATCAAATATCCATCAGTGTAATTAAATTTGCAAACTCTTTAAGCTTTTTTCGTAACGACTTTACATTGAATCCAAAAAACATTTAGCTCAACTGAAAATTGGCATACACTTACTCGCATCTCATTTAGGCAGTTCCTTAAATTGCTTTTTTTAATATTTGAGGAATTTTACCCTAACTGATCTGAAATTGGACTGACAATGAGCGTTTACAGAATTAAATCCAAACCTAATGTAAACCTGGCCAAATGTAAATCTTACTGAAAATAAAAAGCATTTAACTTTCTCTAAGTTTTGAAGGATTCATGTGAAAATAGCGAAATCTTATAGCTATGTCATAATTTTACATTTTTATTTTGAAAAACTTTTTTTAAAACTTTTTATTAAGGTAAAACGCGCATGCGCAATTTAAATCAAATTTCAAACCTTGGAATAACATTTCGCGGGAAATTTCATATAAGCGCCTAAGAGGAAAATATTTTCCACCGCAAAATAATCATTTAGTCAATTCACCAAAGTAGGCCAAAAACACAAAAGCGGATTCCAAAAATTAAGGATTTGACTTAGAGAGCTCAAAGTGGTTGATTTTTAGTTGAGAGAAATTTTTACGGTGACTTGCAGTATTATAATATTAGATAAAGCATTGTGAAAAAAGCAACAAAAGTCACCTAATTATTTTTATGTTGATAAGGCGATCATACCGTTTACTTTCACGTAAAGTTTTTTTTTCTTTAATTAATTCATTTTCTAGATATTCACGATCAAAAAGATTCAAATAAACTAAAAAAGTTAAAAAAAAAAATACTTTAAAACTTTCTTAAAATACAATGAAAATTGCAATGAAACGAAAATTCGATTTCTAAAATTTCTAGAAAAAAAATCTATTGATATTTGATTTTATGTGAACAAGCCCATATGTTAATTAGAAATTTTTTTTATTTTAATGTCAAATAAAAATAGTCAAGTGCATTCTCTTGTCACCCAAGTTAAGAAAGTACTACTATAGCTATTTAAAAAAAATTAAGTGTCAGAATACTTAAATAAAAAAAGTAAATACATACTTTTTTCTCAGTTCTGGTGACTATGTAATTATCGTAAATAAAAGAAGAGACATTTAAAAAATATAAAAAAAAATAATAACATAGATTTAAAATAATTATGTGATTCTTAGAAAAAATAAAACAAATATTGTAATATAAAAATAATATAATATTTTATTATAATTATTTATACTTATACTGTTGATTATATAAATAATTTTTTTGCTTATTGTTGCTATAAAAATATATTTAAAGTCGTTTTTTCATATCTGTAAAAATTTTAATTTCAAATTTAAAACACAATAATAAAGCTGCATTTTTCTGTGTTTTCAATATTTTTTGAAAATATCGCAATAATAAATTAAAAAATATATCAAATTTAGTAGGATTGGGCGCAAGGGCATGCAATTACAGGGGTAAGTTAGATTTTTTTGGTTTTATAATGAGACACGTTCTGATGGCTACATTTTTTATCGTTTATTTTTAATAAAAGATATTAGTATAAAAGAAAGTCATTTGACAGTTTTCTAATTCTCCTAAATGATTGCAAAATATTCACAAAACCAGTCGCATGCATCAACCAATTTTTTTATTACCTTTTGAAGTAACCTATTAATGTCCAAACGACAGTTCTTGGGCACTTTAATTTTTTGGTAATAAAAACTGTATATTTTAGGCTCAAAAAATCCCCTAGTTGGTAATTTGAGTCACTATTTTCATTTTCCAAATCTGTTTTTAACCACAATCCCTACAAAATGAGATATCAACCCCTAAAGTGGGGTAAACTTTCAAATAATCCTTAAAGAAACTTAAAATGTTCCCAAATAAAAAAAAGTATTTATATTTATCATTAAAAATATGTGCTAGGACTTCCAAGAGATGAGAAAAAATTAAATACTTATGTATTAGCCATTACCACCCTCCCTAGAGGTGTCTTTAGTAATCAGGGAGTTGAGTTTTAAAGTTAAATGAAAGATTGAATACTTTTGGCTATAAATCTTACTTAGTACGTATTTGATTTTTTACTATATTTTTGGAGTCCAAGCAAATATTTTTAATGCCAAATAGAAAGTTTTTTTCTGTTGGGAACATCTTAAGTTTCTTTAAGAATTATCTGAAATTTTACCCCGCTTTAGGGCTTGATATTTCATTTCGTAGTGGTTGTAAGTGAAAACAGTCTCCGAAAATGAAAAGAGCGACCCAAATTATCTATTAGGGGAATTTTTCAGCCTAAAATATACAGTTTTTATTAACAAAAAATTCAAGTGTCCAAGAACTGTTGATTAGGCATTAAAAGGTTAATAAAATCCAATTTTTAATTTAACCATTTTACTAATCTGTATCTGAATAACAGTCTGGGTTTAATCTGACAAAAGAATGCAAATCACATACATGAAATTTGGGAATATAGTATATTACGGTCCTAAGCCAGAAAAATAAAGAATGGTCCAAATCGCACGTAAATTACCTTCCGATTTGGGTCATTCTTTTTTTATGGCTGAGGATTGTACAAAAATTTTCTGCGACAGTGGCGAGAAAATACGTCTTTGTCGGACGCTCAGCGTCCGGGAAATACGTACTTTCGAGCCGCAGTACAGAAAAAAATTTATTCAAGTAAACTGCTTTAATTAATACTACTAACAAGCTACATTTTTTTACCACTGTGAAAAAAAATAACAAAATGTTTACGTGATTAATGTAAATGCAAACGAAAGCTGATTAAGTTATAAAAAATAATTTAATAATTTATTTACAAAATATTTTTAGCAACTACTTTCATAATTTTCACTTTTTTACATCATAAACTTATGAATATTATCTTGATTATCATTTGGTCTAAATTTGTCATTTTATTCGATTACAGAATGATAAATTCATAGGCGTTTCTTACAATTAGAATATAGTCTGAAGATAAATAAAAATGTTGTCAAACCGAGTATCAAATTTTCATTCTTTGCGTCGAGGTATAAGTGGTATGGTAACTGCGCAAGCTCATCATGAACAAGAAGATATAATCAAACCATACACAGACATACCAGGACCAAAGCCGTTACCAATACTAGGCAACACGTGGAGGCTTTTCCCAGTAATTGGACAATACACAGTTTCAGATACAGCCAAAATATCACAACTATTTTATCAGCATTATGGGAAAATTGTCAGGCTTACTGGCTTGATTGGCAGGCCAGATTTATTATTTGTTTATGATGCAGATGAAATTGAAAGAGTCTATAGGCAAGAAGGACCCACTCCCTTCAGGCCTTCCATGCCTTGCCTTGTAAAATATAAAAGTGAAGTTAGAAAGGACTTTTTCGGAAGACTTGGTGGAGTAGTTGGAGTGTTAGTATTAAACTATGATCACCTTAAAATTACCTAATATGTATTAACGTAAATGAAACAGCTTGCAAAATATAACTTTTTGATTTTAGCCACGGTGAATCATGGAAGGAATTTAGGACGCGAGTGCAAAAGCCAGTACTTCAACCACAAACGGTAAAAAAATATATAAATCCAATTGAATTGGTTACTGATGATTTTATTCACAGGTAAGTTTATTAATTTTGTTTTGTTGAATTTGATATTTAAAAAAACTTATTTTTTTTTTAAGAATTGATGAAATCAAAGATGAAAATGATCAAGTCCCTGGAGATTTTGACAATGAAATACACAAATGGGCACTTGAATGTGAGTTCAAATTTTAATTTTGTTTGTTACTTCCAATTAGCGGGATGCCTTATTTTTAACATAGGACATGTTCGTACGGTTCATAGAGAAAGATAATTGAAACAGATCCCAAATTCTGAGTCGTGGGGGAGGATGAAAAATAGACGTTTTTAAGGGAGTGAGGTCAAATGGAGTGAAAATAATATTTGGTTTAGGGACTTAGGATAATTTGGGTTTACACTGAAAAGAAATGCACTTTTTTGCAAGCGAAAATATTCCGTAAAGAAAATTTAAAAAAAAGGGGGTGATAAAAATTTTTGTCAGTAATAAATAATTATGCCTTTATTCTACATAATCCCTTTTATTTTCAGAAATACTACCAAGGCATATACTACCGCTTGGTAACCATTTTTAATAATTTCATAGAAATTTATACCATACCACGCTGATAAATTAAAAATTTGCTATTTGGATAAGATTTTTTATGAATATCCTTTTATAGGAACTGCATGTATGTAAACATATTGGTAAACTGGGTATTATTTTTTAGTGATTAGGACCACGCCAATGGGGTGTACTTTTTAAAAAATATAAAAATTGTTGTTAAAAAAGAAACAAATATGAATAAGATGAGTAAGCGATAAGAATAATAAAAAAAAGGAAAACAACTTTTTTTTGCAAATTCATTGATTTTCTTAGCGGTTGTGGTTTTTGAAAGTAATTTAATAATTTATAATTAAAAAACGAGGACACAAAAGAAAAGAACTTCGTGACATTCGCTTATTAAATTGTACAAATCTAAGAAATAAGTCTTTAAAAAAGTATACGTAAAAAAAATTATTTGGAAAATTAAAAATTCTGTAAATTAAAAACATAACAAATAATCACATTACTTTTCAAAGTTTGAAATGCAGATTTAATTTTCAAGGCATTTTGAATTTATTTAATTTAACATTTTATTGCAGGTATAGGAAGAGTAGCTTTAGATGTAAGATTAGGATGTCTAGGTGGAAAGTTGTTGACAGATTCAGAACCCCAAAAAATAATCGACGCTGCTAAATATGCATTAAGGAATGTTGCGACTCTTGAACTCAAGGCTCCTTATTGGAGGTATATACCAACACCCCTTTGGACCAGATACGTAAAAAATATGGACTATTTCATAGAGTAAGAAAATTATTGGTTTTTTTTAAATTTTATATAGTAATTATAAATCAACTGTAATTCACAATTTGAATATTTTAGAGTTTGTATGAAATATATCGATGCAGCAATGGAAAGATTGAAAAAAAAAAAAGAAATGCAAGGAAATGACATGCACGAATCTGAACTCTCTCTTGTCGAAAGAATCCTAGCCAAAGAAACTGACCCTAAAATGGCCTATATATTAGCTCTGGATTTAATTTTAGTTGGAATTGACACGGTAATCAATTTTTTTCATGTTCATTTAAATTTTTAAATAATTTTAAAAATTCTATCCTTACAAAAAAGAAAATAATTATTATTATAGATATCAATGGCGGTCTGTTCTATTCTATATCAATTAGCAACTCGGCCAGAGGAACAAGAAAAAATACATCAAGAACTTTTAAAATTAATTCCAGATCCTTCTTTGCCCTTAACGTCCAATGTGCTTGATCAAGCTCATTATATGAAAGCTTTTATTAAGGAAGTCTTCAGGTAATTAAGTGTTTATTGCCTATTTTTTGAAAAAAGTTTGTTTTTCCCAAATGCGATGGTTCATGAACCTAAGAGACAGTAATTGCATTCAAAACAATAAATTTTTTTATAACAATTCAACTAAAAATTAGTTTAGTAAAATATTTTTTAGATAAATAAAGCAAAAAAATCTCTTCCAGTTAGAAAATAGTTTTTTCTGCCAAAAATTAAAAAAAAAATAATATTAATAATAAAATATGATTTTTTAAAGGATGTACTCAACAGTCATAGGAAATGGAAGGACTTTGCAGAATGACATGGTTATTTGTGGATATCATGTACCCAAAGGAGTAAGTTAAAAAAATATTTATCGATAAATTTTAAAATGTGATGTACAAACCGCTATAAAGTAGGATATTAAATCAATATTAACAATAACAATAAAATAATAACAATAAAAATTTTTAAATTTTAAAATAACGCTTTACGGTTTAAATTTCTGGTTAAGGAACGAAAGCCAAAATTTCAGACAGAAAAGAGTGATTTTTGACAAAAAGATACTATGCACTATTCTGTAGGTAAATCTGTTGATTATTATATGTAATAAGCCCATTAATTTTAATAATTTGTCTTTACCTAGGTCTTTAAATTATTTAATTTGTTAAAATACTTTATCACAAGTCAACTAATAAATTTATGAGTTAGCTTATGGTATTATTTTTAACTAGTTGATGTTAAGAATAGTTTAGTAATTTACATTTAATTATACTTTTTTAAATTCAATTTATCGAAATTTAATTTCGTATTTTCTATTTCGGATTAAACTTAAAATGATTTTGGACCTACAGCGGATTTCTAAAAATCGTACGTGGTTCAGTCTCAATCAAGGGGTGGTCCACTCAGAGCACAGTAACTGTGCGCCAAGTATACGCCTAACGTGGTCAGTGTGCAAGCCGTGTGCGCCAAATTTGCCAATTATTTAGAAAGAGCTACTAATGTTTCAAATTAATGAAATAGTAAGATACCAACATGTTTTATCAAAAAAATCACCCGCACACCCTCCTTTTAATCTTATAAGCCTTTCGTAGGTATTCCAAAAGAAGCAAATATTTTAAATATACTTATAAGATTAAAAAAAAGGTGCGCGGGTGTTTTTTTTTTATGAAACATGGTGGTTCCTACACTGTAAAAAGTAACTTCCTTAGATTAACAAAAAAAATAGAATGTTTTCAAAAAATTTGTAAATTTTCGATAAAAATCGTAAATTCACTAAATTTAGTATATTAACGGAAAATTTGAATATTCTCGATTTTTTTTTTGTGGATGCAAAAGAAAAATAGATAATTTACAATTTTTTTTGGAAAATTCTACAAAAAATAGTTGTGAATTTACAACTTTTTTCGTAAATTTATAAAAAAAAATCGAGAATTATCGAATTTTTTGTTAATATACTAAATTTAGTAAATTTACGATTTTTATCGAATAATTACAAATTTTTATGAAAATTTACTAATTTTTTGAAAACATTCTATTTTTTTGTTAATCTAAGGAAGTTACTTTTTACAGTGTACCTATTTAATTTATTTGAAACATTTAAGAGGTTCCAGATTGATTCGCAAACTTGGCGCACACTAGGCGCGCACTTGGCGCCCAATTACTGTACTCTGAATGGATCGCCCCTTGGTCTCAATTGTGTATCAGACTAAACCCAAACGTTTATTTCGATATAATTTAAATATTTTTATTTTTTAGGTTTTTTTATAATAATAATTTTGCTTTTGGTTACTTTTAAGGTTCAAGTAGTATTTCCAACACTTGTCACAGGTAACATGGAAGAATATGTTGATGATGCAAAAAGTTTTAAGCCTATGAGATGGATGAAAGAAGGTGCTGATCAAAAATTACACCCATTCGCATCACTCCCTTATGGCTATGGTGCTAGAATGTGTTTAGGTAGAAGGTTTGCTGATCTTGAGATGCAAGTTCTCTTAGCGAAGGTACGTAATAATTACAAATTAAACAAATTTCCTGATCAAATACGTCAATTTAGATTTTCGATTTTTAAAAACTTTTTATGATAAGCATTATAATTTTGAGGTTTATGATTATAGCTGACTTATAAGTCATTGCTATAGCCAGAGTAGTATCATCAGATGTTTCTTCATATCTGATGTAGAAACTTTCATTTTTTTTAAGTTGGCATTTTTCCACAATTTCAAAAAATTTAAGGTTTTACTTAAAAGTTTTCATAATTAATTAATAAAATTTACATTAAAATATTTTTGCATAACCTGTCACTAACATAAATTGTAAAAAAATAGTTACTGATTTAAAAAACCATTTACAGAAGGTAAAAAAGTTTTCAAAACATAAAAAAAAATTTCTATATTTTTGTACGCAATCTATAGTTAAAATTAATTTATTGCTCCTTTAGATATATAACCTGAAGTACACAAGTGTACGTAGTGTATGTTTTCGTACACAGTTAAAAAAATGCAGTTAACGATGTTCTCTCCAAATTGCCCAGATCTGTAAACTCAGGCTTTTATGAACCAAAAATATCAAAAACTTAATATGTATTTGTTTAAACAAATTAATTAATTTTCAATTTTTTTTAATATGGAACATGATCACAGGGACGGGTAGTTATGATGAGTGGTCCAATGGACTTAGAATAATTTGAGATAGAAGACAGGGCCTGATCAAAATCTGATAAGAATAAAACCTTCGATTACTTTAGGTTTATGGACTTAAAATAATTTATAGTTTATAATTTCGGTTTTTCGGTTCTAAGATTGATAATAATATAATAATTTATAATAATAATATATAATTTTTTTTTTTTTTTTTTTTTTTTTTAAGGGAAATATGTGAATCTTGCATCAGCTATGGAGTGTTTGCGGGCCTTACAGGCCCGCAAATTTCCATAGCCGCCCAGTTGTACAAAGTGTACAACTGGGAGACTACCGGCGAACGCGGTCGCCGGCTACGCCCCAGATTCTTACTGGATAAACACACTTTAAACCCCCCGCGCTTGTATGTCCCAAACCGGAACTCCCTTTTCAGGTATAACTTCAGTTTGGGACGCGCAGCCTAGGCAGCTGGCCGCTGCCTTCCCCCCTGCCTAGGGGCAGGAGAGCTCTCTACGATAGAAAGCCCTCCCCTTCTTCTCCAACAAGGTGGTCCTTACGTACTCTGCTACTTTGTTCCAGTTTTCGGAACTCCGTAGCATTTCCGGGACCACCGTCTCCGGCCTCCAAATCGGGAAGGGCGGGCGCCCCTCCGAGTAGCGAACACATTCGAAAAATGTGTGCTCTACTGTATCATCCACACCCGGACAGTGCAAGCACTCCTTTGTTGCCACCTTATGCCAATGCTTCAACATAAGAACTGGGTAAGGTAGAAATCCACCTCCCCATGCTGTCGTCCCATCCATGCCTGCAGGTCTGAAATCAGTCTGCGCGTCCACAGGGCATTTTTCTCTTGGTTCTTTTTCCATCGTTTCTTCCATGCTTTCATAGAGTTAAAGCGGGCGCGAGTGGAAGCCACTTCGCGCTCATCTACGCTCTCGTAGATGAATTTCCGCTCCAACGCTAGCAGGTCAATGGGTATCACCGAAGCAACAACCTGGATCGCCTCTAGAGATACCGTGTGGTATCCGCAGGCGATCCTCACTGCCGCCTGCCTCTGTACCGACGATATTTTTCGTCTGTATTTGGCAGTTTCTGTGGTCTTCGCCCAGACTTCTGATCCGTAGAGCAGGACAGAGTTGACGACTGAAATCAGGAGCCTCCGCTTCCCTGGTTTGGGTCCCCCAATGTTGGCCATGAGCCTTGACAGGGAGGATGCGGCCGACGCTGCCTTTTCACACGACCTCTGAAATTGCTCCCAGAAGTTCAGCTTGTTATCAAGCTGAAGGGAGTATATGTTAAAACTTTTATAAGTGAACATTTTCAACGATCGTTAGTCACATGAGCACACAAACCAATTAAAAGTTTTTTTTTTATATTCTTGTACCAAATAAACACTAAGTGACAGAGAGAGCAACCTTAATATTATCATCACAGGTAATATTTTACTACGATTTAGTAATATAACTAAAAATTGTAGTACAGGGTATATCCCAGGATAACATAAGTAAATTTCCCCTGTCCTCGGATTTTAAAACTAATAGTTGTAAAAGTATTTTGGGTAGGTGGACACTTTTTCCAATTTTTTTTTCCAATTCTTTTTTTTCCAACCCAAAGAGATTTCTAAAAATAAAAAAAATATTTAAAAAAAATTAAAAAATATCACTATAACAGTTAATTTATTTGTATATAGTTTACATAAAAATTTTTTGCGTACAAACTAGGGTGATGTTTTCCAATGACGATTTGCCACTGGTTATGATAATCTTCGGAAATATTGTTTGTACAGAACAGAATTATATTGATTCCATAATGTTGTACTGTAGCGGGGTGGCAATCTTCTTCGTCTACCTCGTGCTGGTTTTCCTTTTACATAAAATTCATATTTTATTCATATAAATTTGTAAATCTATGGGGATCTGGTTTCGAAGTAGAACAAAATATTCTTCTACTCTTTCTACTGATACAAAAGCAAGAGCAATCATCATATTCACATAATCCTTAAGAGTGCGGTCTTCTGGGTTACTGTATAGAGGTTGTAGTTCCATATCTTGAACTTCCCTGTTGTATAAAAGAGTGTATCTCTGACCCAGATGAAATAAACAACATGTTACCTTATCTATACCAACAGCATTTATTATAGCCAACTCAAAATCACTCATAATGATTGATGACATGATGGTTTCGACGTTATAATAATAATAAGCTCAATTCTCCATTCTTCCCGAATGGAGAAGAATCCGTTAAAATCATTGAGATATTACAATATCTCTATGGTTAAAATGAAGGAAAGTTTGAATTATTTCTGCCATATCAAAGTTAATAAATAAAAAAAAATTATTGACACTGCAAATTTTGATTAAATAATAGGTTAGATTATATCTTTTTAAAACAAGATAAAACGAGCGTGAAGTAAGATACAGCTTCATTCAAAAATTTTTTTTAAAGTAATTTTTAATTTTTGGAAATTTTTTTGGGAAAAAATTGGAAATCTATATACGTTTTAGAAAAAATATTTTTGGAAATCACTGTAGATTGGAAAAAAAATTTGGAAAAAAAAATTGGTAAAAGTGTCAGCCAACCGTATTTTGTGGTAAACAAAAAGCGGTTTCTGTGATCCGAAGGTCTATTTACCTTATCCAATACTCAAAATGGCCAAAATAGTATATTAAGTATCAAGGGCGCAAAAGTTTTGGCACTAGCGGGAGCACTATCACAAGTTATTATTTTTCTTGTCGATTCAAAAATATTTATTTTATTGCCATTGACAAAGAAAAATAATGAGCAGCATTTGGCCGTAAAATAATCGAAAATAGCTACTACGCATTAGTTATAGGTAAAAAAAAAACGTGATTGGCATTAAAAAATATAAATAAAAACAAGTCTCTTGTCAAGTTTATCCTCCATGTTTAGAATAATAGTGTATAACTTGGGAAAAGGCCTGAAATCTTCCGCTCCACAGTCTGTCACTTTTATTGCTGATAGGGTCCATAAAATTTTCCAATTTTTTGGAATGCTGGATATACAATACGAAATCAATTTGCACCAAAAATGAACCAGTTGCTCAGATTAGGAATTTCGAGGTTATATTTAGCGATTTTTTAAACATGTTTATCTGTACTTTTGTCTTTAGGGTTCCTGAACCATATTATTGCATCTGTTTTTATTTAAAATTATATACTTGTACAAGCAAAAAAAGGTCTAAGATAGCAACAAAAAAAATGTAGTTTTTTATATTTTTGGCAATGAGTCATTTTGGGTAAAAACAGATACCATATTTGCGTTGAAAGACTCAAAAAACATAAAGAAAGTATAACAGACCATTATATAATTTAACAACCACCCCTTAGGGGGAAAAAAATGACCAAAAACTACCCCAAAACATTAAAAAATGAAAAAAAAATGTTTTTTTTTTTTAAACTTTTGTAATAAAATATTTTGTATTCAAAAAATTTTAACCCCCCCCCCAAACTTAAAAAAAAGAAAAACATTTTTTTTATTTTTTTAATGTTTTTTTTTTACAACCGTCAATTTATATTATTATGTTCTATCAAAAATGATTTACTCCTTCACGCTGGAGTTAAAACTACCCCTAAATTTAAAAAAAAACAACAACCCCATTTTTTATACAACATATGGTGCTACTTTCACGGTTGCAAAAGAAAAACATTTAAAAAAACATTTGGTTATTTTTTTTTATATTTTTTTATTTAGTGGTGGTTTTAAACTCGTATTTTTTATTTATTTAATATTTTCATACATTGTGAAAATTTAACGGGTATGTACTACCCTTTACAGTTGTAAATATACATTTTGATTGGTCTAGTTGTACTTTATTTGAACTAAAACTATATTAAAATTTAAGTTTAAAAGCTATAAAATAAACATATAATAAATTAAATTTTATATTATATACATTTGATTTATATTCATAAAATAAATAAACAATTAATGTACAAGTTAGTTTAATTCAATAAATATAAGAAAATCTAGATCAAAATGCATTATTCAATATTTTTTACTGTACATGGTTTGTAATCTAATCTTTAGAGCGTTTCTGTCGTTCATCAGATTCTGGTCATCTTTGGAAAGACCGTTCCAAAGACGTCTGAATCTATAGGATGGAGAGTTAAAAATATTATCATTTGTAGTGCCGATTTCTTTAAAATGTCTTTGGGATCTTAAGCTGTAATCTAATTTTCTGAGTTCAAATTTATTCTTTAAATTTTCGTCAACAGCCCTTCCCGATATTATGTCAGAAAAAATTAACAAGTCATTTATTAGATGATAGGATTTTATTGTATATAAATTAGCCAAATTAGAAACTCTAGAATAATCATGATCTGTATAGTTCATGTTTATTCCACATTTAAATGATAAATATCTTAAAAAACGTTTATTTACGTAATCAAGCTCCTTGAAGTCAACCTCAAAGTTAGGAGACCATATTACCGATCCAAACATAAAATTTGGAAGAACTAGGGTCTTGTATAAATATAGAGTGGTGTTAAATGAAAAATTTTTAGTAATACGCTTTATAAATCCCAAGGTTTGCAAGGATTTTGACTTTACAGACCTTATATGTTCACGAAAACACCAACTAGAATTCACCAAGACTCCCAGATCCCTAATAGAGGAAACTCTTTCAATAATAGAGCTTTTAATCTTGTAATTATATGCTATGATACTGCTGCACCTAGAAACAGACAATAATTTACACTTATCTACGTTAATAGATAATGAATTTTCATCACTCCATTTTATATAATTATCTATTTCCAGCTGCAACAGTTCACAGTCTCTAACTGATGCTATTTTCTTGCTTAACTTTGAGTCATCCGCAAATAACTCGAGTCTCGCATTTTGCACCGCATCAGGGAGATCATTGATAAATATATTAAAGAATATGGGGCCCAGATGGCTTCCCTGGGGTACTCCTGACGAGGCCCAAATAGGATTAGAAATACTATTATTTACCCGAACCATCAGCTGTCTATTTTCCAAATAGGATTTAATCCAATTTAACAAAAGCCCCCGAATACCCCAAGCATGTAGTTTTTTTACTAACAAGCTATGGTCCACAGTATCGAAGGCTTTTGAATAATCGAAATAAATAATATCCATCTGATTATTAGCTTTTAATGATTCGTTTACATCATGTGATAAATTCAATAAGTTAGTAATTATAGACCTACCCTTTACAAAACCGTGTTGGTTATTTACAATTACTCTATTTAATTGAGTACTTATTTTATCTAAAACTAGCTTTTCAAAAAGTTTGGGTATCGTGCTAAGAATGGTTACTGGTCTATAGTTACTAACAAGTTTTTTGTTGCCACTTTTGAAAATAGGGCTTATAAATCCCAATTTCCAGACATGTATGTTGCTACTTTGACGTTTGCAAAAGAAAAACTCTGATAAAAACGTTGGGTTACGTTTTTTTTTTTAAATCTAATTTAAACTCCGAGGGGGGGAGGGGTAAATAATTTTTGATATAACATTTGTTGCTACTTTGACGGTTGTAAAAAGAAAAACATTAAAAACAACATTGGGTTACGTTTTTTTTATTTTATTTAATCACAACAGTGGCGGATATAGGGGGGGCGTCAAAGGGGTCAAACGACCCCCCCCCCCCTCAGCGGTCATTTTTACCTTTTTTTAGCTAATTTTACGTTACATAATTAACGAGAAGTTATTTAAATTACACAGGCACACAAAAAAAAAAAAGTCATGTACCAGAAGGTAGACCCCATGGAATGGGGGTTTTTGGTGGTGCTAAAACCGAATATGGCCATAGAAATGCGATTTAACTAGCCAATTTGCCCCCAGCGCCCCCATGTGCCCCCCCAAGGAGGAGAAAAAATTTTTCTTTTCGAAAAATGAAAATTGTACTATATACTTATGTTTTTTGGGTCGCTGATACCAAATATGTATATAAAAAATGTTTTTAGCCAACACTTAGCCCTGTAGACCACTTGAGTTCCCCCCCCACCCCCCCCCCCCCTAAACGGGTTAAAAATATTTTTCTTAAGAAACCTAAAAGTCAAAGTGTTTTATTATATTTGCTGAGACGCTGAAACTAAAGATGAATATAAAAAATATATTTAACCAACGCTTGGCCCTCCAGAACACCCCAGTGCTCCCATTCACCCCCCCCCCCCAAACGGGTTAAAAATGTTTTTCTTAAGAAAATTAAAATTCAAAATGTTTTCTTATATTTGTTGAGACGCTGAAACCAAAGGTGAATATAGAAAATGTGTTAAACCAACGCTTGGCCCTCCAGAACACCCCAGTGCTCCCATTCACCCCCCCCCCTCCCAAACGGGTTAAAAATGTTTTTCTTAAGAAAAATAAAATTCAAAGTGTTTTCTTATATTTGTTGAGACGCTGAAACCAAAGGTGAATATAGAAAATGTGTTTAACCAATGCTTGGCCCTCCAGAACACCCCAGTGCTCCCATTCACCCCCCCTCCCCCAAACGGGTTAAAAATGTTTTTCTTAAGAAAATTAAAATTCAAAATGTTTTCTTTTATTTGTTTAGATGCTGAAACCTAAAATGAATGTAAAAAATGTGTTTAACCAATGCTTGGCCCTCCAGAACACCCCAGTGAAAACATTTTGAATTTTAATTTTCTTAAGAAAAACATTTTTAACCCGTTTGGGGGAGGGGGGGTGAATGGGAGCACTGGGGTGTTCTGGAGGGCCAAGCATTGGTTAAACACATTTTCTATATTCACCTTTGGTTTCAGCGTCTCAACAAATATAAGAAAACATTTTGAATTTTAATTTTCTTAAGAAAAACATTTTTAACCCGTTTGGGGGGGGGGGGGTGAATGGGAGCACTGGGGTGTTCTGGAGGGCCAAGCGTTGGTTAAATATATTTTTTATATTCATCTTTAGTTTCAGTGTCTCAGCAAATATAAGAAAACACTTTGACTTTTAGGTTTCTTAAGAAAAATATTTTTAACCCGTTTAGGGGGGGGTGAGGGGGGGAACTCAAGTGGTCTACAGGGCCAAGTGTTGGCTAAAAACATTTTTTATATACATATTTGGTATCAGCGACCCAAAAAACATAAGAATATAGTACAATTTTCATTTTACGAAAAAAAAAAATTTTCACCTCCTTGGGGGGGCACATGGGGGCGCTGGGGGCAAATTGGCTAGTTAAATCGCATTTCTATGGCCATATTCGGTTTTAGCACCACCAAAAACCCCCATTCCATGGGGTCTACCTTCTGGTACATGACTTTTTTTTTTTTTGTGTGCCTGTGTTATTTATTTATTTGCACACAAATAAATTATTAAAAATACCATAAAAAATAATAAAATGAAAAAAATTTTGTTTACCAGCTTCAAAAATATTTTATAAAATTTTATAAAAGATACCTTCTATTTTTTAAAGATACCTCCGTTTTGAATAAAAATTTAGGAAAATACGCAAAAATTGGTGCCTAATCGAATAGTACAAACTTGTGACAATAAAATTTGTCGATCGATAGTCTCGAGATATTTCAATTTTTGTTAAAAATTTTAAAAAATGTTATCAAGTTCAAAAATAATAAAAATTAAATATCTCAAAAACTACGATAGCTGAGCCGAGCTGAGCAGAAAATCTAGGACTTATGTCACCCGCAGACTTTTTTTCTATATTTTGTATATTTAATAAAGATCGAGAATTGACATACTTTGAGTGCGAGGTTATGGGTCTACTTTAACCAATGTGCGCCTAGTTAAAATTTAAAAGTTTAAAAAATGATTCGATTATCACTTGCGAAATTGAGAAAGTTTAATAAGTCAAATTAATGAAAAATTAAAATGATATACAAGTATACGATATAATATTATAATAAAATAGATATAGCCGCAGTATAACAAATTAAATTATTAAATTATTCAATATAGGTATATATAATATTATTCTCTTATTTCAGTCATGTATTATGTCAGATTAAATTTTTTTTTTACCAACTTATACTTTCCATTACCTATATTTTTTTATATTAATATTTTAAAGTTTTGCGTATACAGAAATTCGATTAGATTACAACAACTAATTTTATATGTAATAAATAATTTTTCGTACGCAATATATATATATATATATATATATAAATAATTATTATATATATCATTATTATGTAAAGCAATTTTTTAAAAATAAAAATAAAACAAGACATTGTGAATGAAAGTAAAAGATACCAACATGCTATTTATTAACTATTATTTTAAATTTCTTAAAAAAAGCATGCGTTAGGATATATATAAATATGAAAAAATAAAGAATTTCGTTACATTATAAAATTTCTGTATTTTATTACATACTTTATTAACAACAATGTTAATTACAAAAATCTTATTGCGTGATGCGTACTCGAACTGTACTCGAAAATATAAAGTCTTTTTGCGTATGGAAAAAAAATGATTAATTATATTTAATCATGCATATAATTCCTCTTAATTTTTCACTGATATAGCATAAAAATGAATTACTTTTATGTAACCTTGTTATTACAGGATAATTAACTTTCTGTAGATTATAATAAAATTAATTTTTTTGTTTGTTTCAGCTCTTACGTAAATACAAAATTGAATACCATCACGAACCGTTGAAGTACAAAGTGACGTTTATGTACGCTCCTGATGGAGAATTAAAATTTAATATAATTAACCGAAATAAAAGTAAATCTTTAGAATAATTAATGTTACATTGCACTAATAAATTTTCCATTTTTTAAATTATTTATGTGATACTTATTTTTATTTAAAAAAAAAAAATATTTTATCGTTTGATAAATTTAAATTTTAAAGGCCCTTTTGGTGTGTACATTGGATCTATGTAGTACTCTAATTTTTCATAGTGATACTCGACTCGATACGTCTGGAATATCTGAAAAATAAAAAAAAAATAATTTTAATTTTTGAAATTTTTTTATTTTTTGTTTACTTTAGTTTATTTAACTTCACATGTAATGCGTGTCATCTATTGTAAATAAAAAGTGTAAACTGTTATGACAAATGTAAAACAAATGTTACATACATTTATTAAGCCTTTTATCTATTCAAATATATTTTTAAAATAAATACAAAATAAATGACCAAGCCTTTATTTTGAGCAAAAATAAATAAAAAACTTTTTTAATCATTTTTCAACTAGTTTTATTTTTCTTTAATTTTTACTCCTAAAATATTATAACCTGTAATTCTTGAAAATAATTTACCAGTTTGTATCTGCAATTATGCAAATTTTTATATTACTGACCTAAATTTTTTTCTAACTTTGTCGCAGATTACGAAGCTAACAAATTACAAATACTATACTTTGATTTTTAATTATTTTCGAATCGCTATCGAAGTCAGGTGAAAAGATTCTGATCTTGCGATAAAGTCACAGAAATACTTTAGGCTTGCAGAATACAAATTTGCTTACGGGACGTTCAAAAAATACGTATATCATTATTCAACCGAAATACGCATTCAGAGGTAAATGAAAATTTTATGGTTTGACTGGATAGATGTTTTCCCAATGGTTTTTTTCATTAACCTCGTGTTATGTATTTTTTGAACTTCCCTATTATATAAATTGTTGCAGGTAAATCGTTTGTATGGATACGTATAAATGGTATATAAAAAAACGTAGGCTAAATATCTTTATACAGTTTTAAAACTTGCAAAAAAATACCCCTAAAAGAGATTTAGTTTGCTAATTTCAGAGAGTTCCTCTAATTATCCATGGGCAAAACTATGATCTTTGTAATCAGCGATTAAAGAATCCTATAAACAGATTAATTTTCTTACAGGTTAAGATCCGTGCCACAAGGTGCGCTAAAAGTCCCGCAAAAAAAAAATAAATAAATAGGACCGCTGAATAAATGCACGGTGACCTGGAAGCGTTTTATTATGCGATCAAAATGACAATAAAAACTGTATGGTGGGGTGTTTTCTACACTAAAAAATGTCTACGAATTTCCTATCCGGACCTTCTATCCAGCTACTTTAAGCGTTTGCTGTCAATATTTTCATATTTTCAATATTGTCTTGATTTTTATAAAGGATTTCCTTAAAATTATGACCCTAAAAAACGACAAAAATCGATTTTTTTCATATAAGACGTGGTCGAACTTCTTGGGAAAAAATATACAAGATCCTCTTGTAAATAATATTCAAAAAAACATATTTTCAAAACTAATAACCTTTTATAATGGATTTCCTTAAAATTGGGACCCTGAAACACGACAAAAATTGATTTTTCTCATATAAGAGGTGGTCAAAAGCGAAAATAAATGGTATCATCGGATTCTTGGGGGAAAAAATACATAAGTCCCTTCAGTAAGTAATATTCAGAAAAATTTATTTTGTAAATTAATAAACTTTTGTGATTGGCTTCCTTAAAATTGAGACCCTGAAACACGACAAAAATCGATTTTTTTCATATAAGACATGTTCAAAAGCTAAAATAAATAGTTTCATCGAATTCCTGAGGAAAAAATATTCAAGAACCTTTTATAAATAATATTCAGAAATATTTATTTTGAAAACTGCAAACCTTTTATAATAGACTTTCTTCAAAATAAGACCATAAAAACAAACAAAATCGATTTTTCTCCTGTACAACGTGGTCAAAAGCTAAAATAAATGGTTTCATCGGATTCCTGGGGAAAAAATAGACAAGTCCCTTTTGTAAATATTATACAGAAAAGTTTATTCAGAAAACTACATAACTTTTAAAATTGTTCCCCTTGAATTTCAGACCCTAAAAAGTAACGAAAATCGATCTTCATCCTATAAAACGTAATCAAAAGCTAAAATAAATGGTTTCATTGGATTCCTAGGGAAGAATACTACGGGATATCAATTTGAACATAATCTAAAACAGTATTTAAATCCACTAGAAAAAGTTCAAATTTACTTTATTATATCTACAAAAAAATAATAGGCCGTTGCAGGACTGACGCACCCTAGATATGCTTTAATACTAAAATTTGAAGTAGGTACCACAGTTAAATAATGATTTTAAAGAAATCATTTTTCAGTATTACGAATTATCGTTATTGGCTTAAACTTGCCATTAATACTATAATTTCTAAATTATTTACCTTTGCAAGCAGTACAATCATTTCGAGTTCAGCAAATCGTCTTCCTAGGCACATTCGCCTACCATAACCAAATGGTAATGATGCGAAAGGTTGACGAGGTGTCGAATTTATCCATCTTTCAGGTGAAAATTCATTACTTCTTGGAAAATAACGATCTTCATTACTTATGACATAGTGTTGAAAAACAACATGTACCTATTGTATAAAAAGTTTTTAATTTAGAATTTTTTAAACTTATATTTGTGTCCAAATAAGTTGGATAGAAAAAAATAATGGTTTTGGGTGTTAACATAATTAACGGTCATGAAACATGTTTATTTATACCAGTTTAAAATATTAAAAAGCTCCTAATGCAAAATATCTAGTTCTCAATAATTTTTTATAAAGTTTTTTATAAACTTAGCATATTTCGGGCAAAAAAAGATTAAATTTTAACCTAGATGGGACTTTTTTGCCCTTTACATAATATAACTGTGTTTTAAATCACGGGGTAAAATATGAGATTCGACCTTTACATGCTGTCCCCACACGCAAATAGTTATCTGAAAAATTATTCAAGAGCTTTGGTCTGAAGTAAACATAGCTGGATGCAGATTCTAATTATCAAAACTTTAGTTTAGAAAATTATAGCAACTATGTAATTATTACTAATTTCTTATAAATAAAGTAATCAGTTACTCTCTGTAAATACTATAATATTGCAATCCGAAATGACAGTTGTCAAGTAATTATTTTTTATGATATAACTGGAGATATAATTAAGAATTTAGTTTATTTAGTTTATTTTATATGAAAATCTGCTAAATAATGAAAGAACGAGTCTTTTCTTAATAAGTGAATGATTAATGATAATATTTAACATTCAACAAATTAAAAATTTTCTTTATTTATTTTAAATTTATTATGACAGGAGTTATGAGTTATGACCGACGATAGCATATCCCACACTAACTAGTCCTTCATAACACAAAATTTAAATTATTAATGTCCTGGAACCCGAATCATTTTATTCTGTAAATCAAAATAATTCTAAATTAATTTAAATGAAAATTAATCTATTAATAATTTATTTAAACATTCAAATCATCGATTTCATTTATATAATTTATTAAATTCTATTTATAGTCAAGACGCCAAAAATGTTAAATGCATCCAAAAATTTAATCAGCACTAGAATGGATGCACCTCAGTGAAAAGTATGTATTTTTAGTCGCTGAAACCGATTTTGAAGGTTTCATCCATTTTCGGATAGCCAGTTTTGAGTAATGGATGCTATATAATAAAAAATCGGCGAAAAATTAACAAGATTTTTAATATCTTGAAAACAATTGGTAATTGACCTTATTTTTGGTACCCCAATAAGGTTTTCGGGGTCGCTGATCACGATAAGTTTTTCGGACCAGTTATAACGATTCTGAGGTCATGTTTTTAATTTTCAAAATAGCGGACTAAAAATGGCGGATTCCTAACCTCAAAATCGTCAATAAATGCTATTTTAAGCATTTAAACGTGTTGCATTTTAAGTTTTTGGGATCGGTAATCACGATACTGAGGTCAGATTTTTAATTTTCAAAATACCGGGCTAAAAATAGTGGATTCCTAACTTCAAAATCGTCAATAAATGCTACTTTAAGCATTTTAACGTATTGAATTTTAAGTTCTTAGGGTCGGTGATCACGATTCTGAGGTCATATTTTTAATTTTCAAAATAGCGGGCTCAAATATTGGATTCCTAACCTCTAAATCCTCAATAAATGCTATTTTAACGTGTTGCATTATAAGTTTTTGGGTCGGTAATTACGATTTAATTAGAAATTTAAGGTACACGAAAGTATTTACTTGTAAGTGTCTTCAAATCATATAGAATAATTAATTGAAACAATTTATTAAAAATCTGACCTCAGAATCGTGATTACCGATCCCAAAAACTTAAAATGCAACACGTTTAAATGCTTAAAATAGCATTTATTGACGATTTTGAGGTTAGGAATCCGCCATTTTTAGTCCGCTATTTTAAAAATTAAAAACATGACCTCAGAATCGTTATAACTGGTCCGAAAAACTTATCGTGATCAGCGACCCCGAAAGCCTTATTGGGGTACCAAAAATAAGGTCAATTACCAATTGTTTTCAAGATATTAAAAATCTTGTTAATTTTTCGCCGATTTTTTATTATATAGCATCCATTACTCAAAACTGGCTATCCGAAAATGGATGAAACCTTCAAAATCGGTTTCAGCGACTAAAAATACATACTTTTCACTGAGGTGCATCCATTCTAGTGCTGATTAAAAAATTCATGAAATATAGAATTACTTTTTGAGAAAATGAAGAACTGTTCAATGGGCGAGTATTGAATTTTAAATGAACATATCCGTAAGCTTTTAAACATTTTTTCCTCAAATTCCTAAATTTAAGAGTTATAAAAAAGACATATATCCAATTCACAGATACGCAATGAAAAAAAATCTCTTATAACCAATAGAAATTCCCTCGGAAATTCCATGTGATTCAGGAAAGCGGATTTTTATTTTAGTGCAAAGGGAATTTTTTTTATAAGAGTGATACCAACTTTTTTAAGAAAGTTCAGTATTACTAATATTCTTGGTCCTGAATTTGCAAATCTCTTAAAAATTCAAGCAGTTAAGGAAGAATAAAAAAAACAAGCCAATAGTGAATGTAACGTAAGAATTTCATATTTTATTGACTCATTTGTATGTATTTTTAAAAATATATGAATTAAAAAATTATCAGAAAAGAAAAGAATACACAACTGGTATGGATGTGTCAGTTTTGAAAGTAACTTAGGAAGGAATCAATGTAAATGTAAATTATCTTTTAGTTTTCGATTTATAATTCCTATATTTTTCACTTTTTTTTTAACGGAAATAAATTAGCATATTATAATGTAACCTTGCTAAATAACATACCAAATGACCTTTTTACTTTCTTTTTCCTATTTTTTTTTAGAAATTCTTCTTTTTATTGTATTAGGAAAATAAATAATGTCATGGATATTAAGCGTATTTAAATGTTATACCTGTATCGAAGAAAAAAATTTTTTTAAAGTTTATAAGCCAGTCTGAGCTCTGTCAATTAAAAACTATGTAAAGGTTTTTTTTAGCAATAAAAAATTAAATTTATTGAGAAAATTTTTTTGCTTAATATCAAATTTCAAAACAATATTATATTATTTCTCAGAAAAATGTTACTTGCTGTAAATTATTTATGCAAAAAAAGTATTATTTAATATATTATTATGATATTAAAAAAATATCATATTGCATGTCATAATATATTATTTATATCTGATCTATGAGATATTTGCCTACTTTTTTTCTTTTAGCAATTATTTTTACGGGCAAAAAAATATAACAAAATATTTGACACGTAATATTGTTTTGAGACACAATCTAAAAAATTTATAGCGATCGGAGGGATAACGGTTCGGGCTCCTCTCATAGAATTCATATGTTGGACTACTTAATTTTTTGACATTAAAAAGAGGAAACTTATTGATTCCTCTTGGTTAAAATGTCCCTTTTTGCCAAAGATTTTATTTTTGCCCTCCCAAGTCTAATGTTTACTAAGCGAATTTTATTTATGGAATTCGTATTTCCCCATTATTTCGGTTGAAAAAATACTTTTTTTATCCAAAAACTGAATTCTTACTTCAGCTATCTTATTTTTGCAATTGTCAATTTTTACCTCTGCCTGTTATTTACGAAAATTTTTAAATTATTTAAAAAGATTGACCCAATTATGTTCAAAACAAAACACGAAATATTTTTAATGATATTTAAAAAAATTTTAAATAATAAGAAAAAAAAGAAGGTTGCTTACTCCTTTTGGCACGTGGTAACCACTAATTTGCGTGTCACTTGTCATACAACGTCCATTGCCAATAACCACAGGATACATTCTGTGAAAAAACAAAAAGTTAAATGTATGAAAATTACGTATTTGGCTAAACATTTAATGATTTAATAAAATGATGTATTAATTTAACCATGCAAATGAGTAAGTAATATTTATTATGTCTATAACTGCAATAAATAAAAAATAAATTGAGCTAATAAATAATATCATTGTAATTATCACCTTTGAGTTTCTCTAATGCATGCTTTTAAATATTTCAATTGATCAAGATGTTGAGCTTCGATACGACCATTCCTCGTTAAAACTTTGTCAATTTCTTCGTGTAATATTTCCTGCTTATTTGGATGTAAAGACATTTGATAAAGCACTGATGCTATTGAATTCGATGTCTACAGATTGAAAATAAAATTTATCTTAAATTATTTGGGTCAGTTGAGTTATTTTCTTTATGCACATTTTTAATTGTATGCATAGTTATACATTTATTGGTTATTTATGGATAATTTCGTAATTTTTAAAAGAATAAGACTCTGGTATGCGAAAATATATTATAACTCCTAAACCTTGAAACTTTAATGAGCAATGTATTTAATATTTTTTCAATGAACAAGAAAACTATTATTTATTTTTAAAATTATATTTTTTAAAATTCAAATACCGTGTCGATTCCAACTAAAAATAAGTCAAATGCTAAAATGGTAGCAATTTTTGCATCCCCTTCCATTTCCAGTACACGTTGCAACAAAGACAATTCATCACCTTCTTTGTTCGATGATTTACCTCTTTCTAATGCTTCTTTGGCGTACTTTGAAGTAGTGCTAAAATAATCCATATTAGTCAAAAATTAAAGCGATTCGATGAATTTTGTACCTTAAAATAACATCCAACGCGTTGACGTATTTTCTCCAGGTAGGTGTGCTGAAAAATTTCCAAAATGGAATTTTTAATTCTAGCACGCCGACATTTTTGAAAAATGTTAATACTGCATTAATTAAAGCTTGAGTTTCAGCCGGTGCTTCTTCATCCTCCAAACAGCCTAACCTAACATCCAAGGCTACACTTGCTATTGCTGTTTTAAATAAGTTATTATAAAATTATTTTAAAAAATCTTTTTAACACAAAAGAAGATGATCACATTTTATAAGAATTTAATTATAATATTTTATGATTTTAAAGATAAAGATTTAAGATTATAAAACAATGATTTATTTGTTAATTTACTTATTTATTAAAATTTCAAACATAATTATACGCGTATAAAAGAAAATAAATTTATTTATACATGGCTCGATCCACGTCAAATGTCTTTGGAATAATAAATGTGCTCCAGTAGGTAAATAATATGGTCAAAATTGGGTCTTCTTAGTTAATAACATTGTAATTATTTAAAATTTGACTTGGAACAACTCATATAAATGGACAAAATTTGTTGTGTAACAGTTTTGAATTAAGAAATATTAATGAATTTGCTTAGCAATAATTGTTAACATCAATTACAAACTCATTGAACTAAAAACGCAAGTTTAGAATATTATACTTAAAAAAACATAGAACATATATCGAAATATAATAATTACTAATTATTTAATTGGTATAGCATTACAAAAACTTTAATTATTTTTTCTTTACAAAGATTAGAATTATATTAAAATTATAACCTCAGTAATTGAATAATTATTAAGGATTAAACTTTCATTAAAAAATAATAGAGTAAAACTGTGTGTTATTAAAATTATTTACACTATTATATTGTTGCTGCTTTATAATAGTAAAAAATTAAGCTGTCAAAATAAAATTTAAGACAATTGTAATTACTTCATGATCATTAATTTTTGTCTAGTTAGTAAAAAGGCAGATTTGGTTAATTTGTAAGATATAATGTTCCAAGGCACATATTAATATATTAAAATAAAGCAAATCAATCATTGCTGCATAGCATCAAAGAAGGCTCGAAGCTTCATGTAAAAAAAAAAAATCATAAAAAATATAATAATTTTTGAAGTATTAAGTAAAATTAAAAAATTTAATAATTTTTTTTTAAATCATATTATTTAAAAATAAAAAAAAATACTGTTGCGAGCATTTAATATACAATGATTGCTAATGATTTGAAACGTAAAGAAACTTTAAAAAAATTTTACTTTTCTTTTTTAAAAAAATGTTTCAAATCTCATACTGATACACGGATATCCCAAGAAATATGGGAAAAACATTTTTTTTTTTAATTTTCTTTTCATTTCAAGTCATTTGCAAAAGTTTGACGACGAGTTTAAAAAATTGCGAATTTTTCTCCACTGTATTTAGCCTCTTAAAATTTATGAAAACTCCTGTAAACAAGTTTTATTTAAAAAAAATATTTATCTTTTTCATGCATGAAAAAAATTTAAAAGTACTTTTAGAAGTAAATGTTTACTTTTTACAATAATTTAATTCTAATGCTTTAACGTAAAATTTTACCTCTTTAATTGTTAAATTTTTAAAGTTCTATTTTTTTAATAATCATTTTTTGATTTTAAGACAAAGTAATTGTCTACACATTGGAAAGGAAAATGCACCAGCACAATTTAAGTTATTTAATCACCAACTGGGGCCCAAAGTATAAAATAGCTAAAATATAAATTTAGAATTAAAATAAATATTAAACTTACACTCTAAAGACCATTTGTGTATTTCATTTAAGAAATTCCCCGGTACTTCCCCGTTTTCATTTTTTATTTTTTCTATCCTGAAACATATTGGTAAAAAGGATAAAATTTTTAGTTTCTACGTTACATTCTAAAAATTTAAACTTATAAACTGGGTTTTACCGATTTTTTTGCTTTTGGAGATTTATTTGGCCTTAAATAAGTACTTTATAATGCTTTTATTTTTCTTTAAATAAGCATAAATAAATAAGATATTGTTTCTGTTTACTAACTTATATAATTTTTTTATTATACGCTGCAAAAAAAATCTACTTTCTTACTTTCGGGCGATCTTTTTGCATTTAATGAAAAACTATATGCTGAACACGGGAAAAAATGTAGGAAATTTTAAAAAGATATAAAAGGAAAATTTACTTTCAGTACTGCCAACTGCATTGAAAGCCAATTCCTATTTTTTCCCTTGTTTTACAAATAGATATTTTAATAACGTGAATTTCTTAATACAACAAAAAACGATTTTCGTAAATTTTTTTCATAGTCAAGGAACCAGCAATGTTAAATGTAAAAAAAAAATTTAAGAAAATTGTCGTTTTTGTTTTTAGATGATACAAGGCTCAAAAGTTGAATCTTTATACATTGCGGATATAGGAGGTTGGTCAAAAATCAGAAGTTTGAGATTCTTATGTTCGGTCATAACGTAACAAAACAAAACAATAACAATAACAAAACTAAACGATGGATTTAAAAAAAAAAAATAGCAAAACGTAAATTAATTTTTGAAGAATCTGGTATTTGATTTTTAATTATAATAATAATTATGTAAATAAGAATGCGCACCTACAAATATTATGCGACGTAGTCGTACTTCTTTTCTTGTCAGCTACCAGAAAGCACGTATTTTTCGGCCGCTGCGCAACCGGAAAATACGAGTTTTCTCGACACTGGCGAAGAATACTTGAAATTTAATTATTATTTGCAATTTACTTCGTACACGTAAGTTTGGTAACTAATAATTGCGATCATCTTTTTTTTTTGAATAATTACATACATAAAAATATTTGATCAATCAGTCAATCAACCAATTCATTAATCAATCAATGTATTACCTTGAAGTCTTTAAAATTTAACAATTATTTTAAGCGATTGCCCGTAATTATTATAGTATCGTAAAAATAATAAATAACAGAGGAGCATACAATAAATATACTGCAAGAATATAAAAAGGGTGATTGTAAAAAAATTGTTTTCCGACCATAGAATCTCTATAATTTCTTAAAAAGAATCGTAAAATTTGTAAAATTTATCTGGACAGTCCCGTATAGGTTTTTTCACGTATTAATTAAATTAGTATTACCTGTTGAGCAAAGCTCTGCTTGTGTCCTCAATTGTCGATACGTACATTTTAGCAGTACGTGGTTGTAACATAACTTGTTGCACTTTGCTACGAAAATTATACCAACTTTCGCCATGTCTATAAAAATAAAACATTGTAATGTTTACTTACTTATTTATTATATAATACAATTGATTATTAAATTTTTATTACACATAAATAAAATTTCATAAGATGCGTATTAAAAATATAATATTCATTTATTTAATTTAATGATTCTTTAAAAAATAAATAAATAAAATAAATAATAAATTATACCTATTATGCAAGACACAAGTGTATGTAATTTAATGTATTTTAAATTTTAAATTTGATTGGCATTTATTAAAAATTAATGGCATTAAATTTATAAAGTGAGAATTAAATCACCTATAATTAACTTGATAAGCTAAAATTTAAGAAAATTTAAGAAACTTAATAACCCATTCACTTTTCAGTTTGACTGAAAAAAAATAAAAAATTTTTAAATAAGCTAACGCGATTACGTAATAAATGTTTAGTATTATGTATGTGACCCTTTAAAGTATTGCGAAATTCGATTTCTGCCCATAATATTCTCACTTTCCCCTCTTATCGCGGTGCAATGGTGCATTGCACCTGTCTCTAATAAAGCAGCGCCAAGTAGAACGTCTCAATGATATTGTATTAATTTTTGGTTCTCAAACTTACACTGCAATAATACCAGGGCTATCTTGAAAAAAATCTTTACGCAAGGTGTGCTTGTAATAATCTAATGATGGCATAGATGGACGATGAGGCATTTTTTCTTCTTGCCGAAATATTCTTTCGATTTCGTCTGCGTCATAAAGGAACACCATATCTGGACGATTCAACAAACCTCCAACTTTTACGATGTCTCCGTATTCTTCGTGTAAACGCCTCGAGACTTTATCAACTTCTTGTATTTTGAAATCACCTGATTAAATGTCAAAAATAACCAATAGTTTTAGCACTTAAATACATTAGTGTACTTCTTGGAAATATAAATTTTTAAATGTTTACTTTATTAAAAAAATATATGCATAAATAATTCATGTCTAAGAGTTTTTCATAATTTGCATTTTTAGTATTGAAATATTATATTGTATTTCTTCTATTTGATATAAACGACACTTTTTTTAAAGGTGAACATGAATTATTATTTTTTATTCTCAAATATTTTTATAACTAATTATTAAAGTGCATAGTAGTTTCTTTTTATGAATTCTTAATTTCCGAAAAATTACTTTTAATTAAAATCAATAAAAATTTCTTCCCTACATTTTTTTTCTCATTTTGACATATGTAATTTTTTTGGCATATTCATTACTTGAGTAAATTTTTTCATTATGATGCAGTATCTAAAAATCTAGAGTTAAGTTAATTTTATGCAGATTTTTATAAGCAATAAAAACCAAAAATTATAATTGCGAAATATAATAATTCAAATTTCCTTTGTTTATTACGGACGTTATAATACCCAAAATTTTTTAAAATAATTTATCATAGATTGGCGCAAAATTTTTTAGGGCTACAGTAGATTTTAAAAATTTACATTATTACTTAACTTAAATTTAAATCTTAGAAAGTCGTGTGCTGCACTTGTGCAATGGATAGAAGCAAAGTAACCACCCAAAAAATAAAATTCCATAAGCTATTTTGGTTCTATTTTGGTTTTGCTATTGTGCAATATTTGTTGCATGAAATCGTAGGCTCTATTTTTTTATTTTAATATATATTAAAATTGGGAACGTTAAAATCTATTAAAACAAAATAAAATTAACTTTTACAGGATTGTGATTACTCAATAAAAGTATATATTAAAATTTTTAAGTTTTGTTTTCTCTAGAATTAAATAATATTTTTAAGTTATGAATATTACTGCTTTAGGTTAAAAAATGATAAAAGTAAAAATAGTGCATTAGCGGAGTTGCAAAGTAGTTACGAAAATTATATAAAAACGATTTGAAAAGGAATAAAAAAGTTAAAAAATTCAAGAATTATAATTAAACCATGCTATTAATAAAAGTAGGAAGTGGGTGAGTGGGTATTTAATTTAATGTATAGTTATGCAGTACAATGTACGTGCAAGTCGTAAGAAATTATTATTTAATATGTGTACTTTCAGGTTGCCTGAATTTGTGAACTTCGAGCATATTTTTGGAAATTAAAATTTCAAACTCAACAATCTAACAGTGTGTGCAGTAACATAGTATCCAAAAAATAATTTAATTTCAAATGAAAAAATTGTTATTTTTATCGCATGTTTTAGTTAATTTAATAGCATTTAACGTCTAGGTACTTCTTCCCATTAAATAATTCAGAAAATTGATATATAGTTTTATTGTTTGTCAGGATACTTTGTTTTTTATACCAGACTTTACTTTATATTTTCTCTAGCGACATTTTTTGTTAGATTTTCCCAAAAATCATTTAATTAAATTATTTACTCTATGACGGGATTCAGTCTTGTTATTGAGTAAAAGGGATTGTTGCTCCGATGAAATAAGCAAAAGAAAATCTGGAATATAATTTTTATTTCGTAATCGTAGTTTTCGGGTTTTATAAAATAATTACCTACTAAGCTGCATGCTTATTTTAAGATAAACAATCATTCATATAAAAGGAAAATTATCCGTACGGGACCCAGCTGCTTAACTTAAATTTTCAAGAATAAAGATATATCTATACCAGTACCTTATATAAGATTTACAGGAAGTAGATGTACAGAATGCACTACAAGAATATTAAGTTCTTTAATAGGATTACTTGCTTTGATATTTTTGGCAAATTAAATAAATTATACTTGAATACTTAAGGTTTTTAGTTAAAACATTTTTTTTTGCAAAAAACTACATTGGTAGCGATCTTATTCAACACAAGAAAAATTGAATACTAAAATTAAAACACACAAAACTCAACACAGTATATTCTTAATACTGATTGTTGCACACAATCACAAAAATTTTCAGCACATTTTATTTAGCGCAAATTCAGCACAAGAAACTGAAATTTAATTAGTTTTTACAAGATTTGCATGAAAAAATAAATTTTTGTGTTGGATTTAAATAGTATGCAAAAAATAGTGTAAAAAAATAATTCGTGGTGAGTTTTGCATGTTTTAATTGCGGTGTTTAAAAATGATATGTTCAATTTTTTTTGTATTGAATAAGATCGTTACCATAACATTGCTTAAAGAATTTTTCTTTTGTAATTTTAATTAAAGAGAAATTTTTATGGCATTTAATTAGTTAGATAATTTTGATCAATAAAAAATAGGAATTCGCTTAAAAAGTGTATTAGATAATAAAAATTAAAAGAATTTACAGTAGTATAGTATAATATTTCGAAATATAAAAATATGTGTGAAAAATAGAAAAACTCGTCTCCGTTGTTGACATAATCTTTTAATAAAAGCTTTATAATTTTTAAATACTACCTAAACGTACCAATTAAAGGTATAAATCTCCATGTATTTCCTAGCCAAGCAATTGGCGTTGGACCTGGAATTTCGGAATACGGTCTGATTCTTCCAACTTCGCTACTTGTCAATGTTTCCATGAATCTTCGATTCAAGCACTTTTTCAAAACACACAAAATTTGCCTGTTTTTCATTTTTATTTTCTTCTTTTTTTTTACTATCAATTTATTCGACTTGCGCAAAATTTCAAGTAAATTATGTATATGTTATATATTAAGTAAGAATAATAGACGAAAGTTATTATCTATAATTCTCATATTACGTAGAGCACTTAAAATAAATAAATAAATAAAAAAAACTTTCAATTCTTTAAATTTTGAAAGGGTCCACTGACCATTGTAAGCCCGAATAATATACTAAATATTTATTGCGATTATATGAAAGTATGATGTGTTCTTACTTAATCAACTCTTTTTCGTTTTTTATATTTATTTTTATTATTATTATTATTATTTTTATTTCATGTGGATCATTTTTTAAGTATGTACTTTTTTGTTAATTTTCAGAAAATTATCTCGGAATAAACGCGAATTATTTTGCTCAAAAAAAGTTTCACTCGTCAATCAATTGTTTTTTATTTTAATAATTGAGCATTTTTAATTTTTTTTTTCAAAATTTAACAACTCTTTCTTTACTGTAAACACGTGAGTATGTGCGCTTCTCGTGTAATATCTCAAGACTTAAACGAGACCTGGTCTCCCGCTTTTTAACCAGGGCTAAAAGGTGGGGTATTCTTTCTAATCTCTCATAACAAGTGAAAAAAAAAAATCGCGGTGCTGTAATGTATTGTAATAGTAGGAGTTTAAAAAAACGATTGATCGGATTATTTATTTACATCAAAGTATTTTATTATTTTTTTGTTTTTATTGTATACTATGTACAATTTTTAAATAAAAAATTTTTCTACTTTTCTATTCCTCGTACCATTTTGATTTTTGACTGGCTAGCGTTGACAGCTTATTTTTGTATTCATTCACCATATTACTAAAACGCTGTTCATCCTCGTCTTGTTTCTTGGCCGCTTTTTTAACCTATTAAATAACATGACAATATTAATTACATTCACATAAATTTAACGCTCATTTAATATTCTCGCTCGTCTATTAAAAAATAAAAGTCCATTATTACCTTTGGTTCTTTATTTTTTCTTTGCTTTAAACTTTCTAGCTTTTGTTTTTTCAGTTTCTTTTTCTTTTTTTCATTTTTTAAATTCTGACTATGCATTTCCGCTTGTTTTTTTAAGAAAAATTTTGAACTCAATTTTTTAACGCTTCCTGGCTTACTACAACTCGTTCCAGCATAATCATCTTCGTTACTTTCAATTATTTCGTTCTTTGATTTCTTATTATTTTCTTCTCCCTCTTCTTCTCTTGATTTCCTCTTTTTCCACAAAGGATTATTTTCTCTACTTTTATCTAATCTCTTTTGTTTAGCATTCAATACCAGTCGATTCTCTATTGAAAATGCAACAACTGGTCTCTAAAATTAAAAATAATTTAAAGTATTATTTAACTTTCCAATTGTTTAACTAGACTTTTAATTTAAAAATATTTACGTTTGCTCTGGTAAAAACGTTTGGGTTATTGTTGATTTTCCTTAACACTTTTAAAGCATCTTCATGAGATGTGAAAGATACAAAACCGTATCCCTTGGATTTTCCAACTCCATTAGCATCCATATTTCGAAGATCTCGCATGACTCTTGCCTGAAACGACATATTACATGAAAGCGACAGGCAAAAAAAACAAATAGACCTGACCTACTATCGGTTTGAAAAAGATACGAACCTCTATTCAGGTGCACTTTTGTAAATTACAAAAGATTCTTCGAGGTTTAATTTGAAAACAATGAAATTCACAGCGGGGCGAAGTTCGTATCTTTTTCAAACCGATAGTAGGTCCCCATTTCTTAAAAAATATAGAAGAATTTTCTAATGGTTATTTATGTTTTTTTGGCAACTGAACACAAATATTATATGGGTTTTTACCAAATATGGCCCAGATACCCGCAATAGGAATTAGGAGGTTATGTTTTGCGAGTTTCTAAACATTTTTATCTGTTTAGCGGAGTCATATAAGACTAGAAAGTCGATGAATAGTGATGTGAAAGAAAAGCCAGGTTTTTTTTTTGTTTTAACTTTAAATTTTATAGTAAAAAAATTCATTTTTTTAATGCAAAATATTAAAAAATTGCATAAAAAGCATACGGTATGCAGCAAAATGTGAAAAAAATAAAAATTTTAATTTTTTAATGCCCTAAGATGGACACATATATTTAATTAGCATAACCTAATCCAGGTTAAAGTACATATAAAAACCTATCGTTAAAAAAAAAAAATTAACCTATAACATTCTCTAATAAAATGGCACCAATTTCAAAATTTGGCGATTTTTGCCAACTGAGGCCGTATAAAACTTCAAATAATTTTTAAAAAATTTTACCACACTGAAAAAAAATTCCGGTTGCCGCAACCGGAATTCCGGCTGCGGCAACCGGATTTTCCAGTTGCGGCAACCGGAATTCCAGCTTTGAAAAATGGATTTTTTTTTACGTAAAAGACATAATATAAAACAATTCTATCCATAAAAATAGATGTTTCAAGAAGAATAATTTAAATTTTGTATAAAAGTTGTTTAAATTTATATTGTTTATTACACATTATTTATTTAAGCTATTATTTGACTAAAAAATTTTTAAAATTATAATAGTATATTGACACTATTATTATTATTATTATAGCATTTATTTTGTCTGAGCAAAAATATATTTTTTACTCTTGTTTTTACATAGTCAATTAATTAATTTAATATTTAAATAAGAATAAAATAAAATCTTTTAATAAATTAAAATTAGTCAAATTATTATGTTAAGTAAAATAATAAATTGCTGAAAATACCTAAAATAAATTCTGAAAGAAGTACAATTCTTGGGAAAATCATTCGATCCATAAAGTTGTCATTGTAATAATCTTCCATTCTATCATAATTAAACATTTTCCACTAGTTTTTACTACTTTTAATCTTTTTTTACATTTTTTACATCAAAAATATTATCAATCGTATAAATTAGCTTTTAAGAATGCCAAAATAACTATTTTTTTCCTGACTAATTTAAATTTATTATATTTAAATCTTGAACCTCTCTTGAACCAAAGTAAAATATATTATTTCAACATTAAAAATTGATTCAGACCTTTACTTAGTATCTTTAGTTAATTTAAACTGACGTATTTTCGCTGAGACTCCCGAATTTTCCTATTGAAAATACAGGATTTAAGAGTTATTATGAGTATCTTTTTCTGAACCATAAAGTTTCTTAAAATATTTGATTTTCTCAAAATTTGTTTTTGTCTCAGAAAAAATTGCTTAAAAATACTCAAAAGTTCAGTATCATTTAATAGGTCTTTTAGGGGAAATAGGAAATAGGTTAGTTTAACTTATTTCTGGGCTATCACAAGGTTTTAAACAATTTTCTGTGTTCAAATAATATATTTTAGTGTGGCTCAAGACTTAAATATTAAATATTAAACTTATTTACAGAAAAAAATTATTCAAATTAAAAATTCCATGGAAATTTAGAAGACCCTGTATAATTTAAATTATAAAATTTCTGATGTTTTTAAGGTGGATTAAATTGTGCTAACAATCAGATTTAAATAAAAATAGTCAAATATATTAGTTTAAAGAAATAATGCGTAATAAATATTATTAACATTAATAATTAATTAATAACTTTTAAAAAGTATAAAAAATTATATTTATTCTTCTTAAAACATCTATTTTTACAGATAGAATTGTTTTATTTTTAATTTACGTTTTGACGTAAAAAAAAATTTATTTTTAAAGCTGGAATTCCGGTTGCCGCAACCGGAATTCCGGTTACCGCAACTGGAATTCCGGTTGCCGCAACTGGAATTCCGGCTGCCGCAACCGGATATTCCGGTTGCCGCAACTGGAATAATCCGGTTGCCGCAACCGGAAAAATTCCGGTTGCGGCAACCGGAATTTTTTTTCAGTGCACTTGATAACATACGTAAAATACGCATTTCCGCCAATTCTTATAAAAACCCAAGAATTTTTTCAGGATTTATTACATTTAAAAAAAAAAAAAAAAAAAATACCCTGTTAACTAGCTGGCACTAAGGTTCCTCAAACAATGAGTTTAATACTTCAATATGCCTCAGATATCAACGATTACAAGCATGCAATCATACATACATTTCTATTAACTTTCAAACGTTTTTTTTATTGATAAAAAATTTTAGAACAAATTTCCAAAAAATTAATTATCAGATTCAAGATATCGAGTAAAAACCATATTTTCAAATATAAGTACTTCCATGGAATTACTAAATGAAGTATTAAACCAAAAAAAAAAAAAATATTGCAGTTTTTTTAATTTTTTTGTTTGTTTAATTTTGAGAAAAAAATTTTGAAAAAATTCGGTAACAGATCCAAAAAATTAATGTAAAGAACTTTCTAAAACTAGTACTCTCATAGAAATATATTAGGTACTACGTCCAAAAAGAAAAAAAAAAATTGGTAATTTTTGTATTTTTTTGTGACGAAAATTTTGGAAAAAATAGTTTCAAAAAATTAATTATCAGATTCGAGATATCGAGTAAAAACCATATTTTCAAATATAAATACTTTCATGGAACTAAATGAAGTATTACAACCAAAAAAAAAAATATTGCAGTTTGTAAATTTTTTTCTTTTTTTAATTTTGAGAAAAAAATTTTGAAAAAATTCGGTAACAGATCCAAAAAATTAATGTAAAGAACTTTCTAAAACTAGTACTCTCATAGAAATATATTAGGTACTACGTCCAAAAAGAAAAAAAAAATTGGTAATTTTTGTATTTTTTTGTGACGAAAATTTTGGAAAAAAAAATTTTTTTAAATTAATTATCAGATTCAATATATCGAGTAAAAATCGTAATTTCAAATATATAAATTTCGTGAATTCGTATACTGAATTTCATTTATTCAACTTCTTTGAAGCACCAAACTTTTATTTGATTTTTTAATTAATCACAAGTATAATAAACATTGCTTGTTATGAAAATTTGAAAATTACCTCGGTTATTACAGCCTTTGGTTCACTATATTTTTTAAATATTTCCCTAAGTTTTACGTCATCTAAATCAGGAGGCAAGTTATGAATAACCAATCGAACTTTTGATACAAACATGTTAAGATTTCTGAGCATTTGCGATTTCCATTGTTCAAGCCTCAATCTGAGACTCATGTCAGCTGCAGACACTTCTTTGGCAGCAGGAGAACTAGCAAGAATCACTAAAACAAAATTTTTCTTTATTAATTATATTATACATTGTTTTTGCATAGTAACTTTTAATTATAAATACATAAATTATTTAAATATATATATATATGTAAATTTAATAAAACATTGAAGGAATTAAATTTACTTTCTTGCCAAATATCACCTAAATAAAAAATAATACATTTGGGCGATTCTTTTTAAACTCGGTCACACCGTATGGTCCAAAAATGGAGGCAATTTAGATGAAATTCTTCTGTGGTTAGGGCGTTAGACTTCGGACCTGAAGGTTCGCGGTTCGATTCCCGGCTATATCAACATCAAGTTTTTTTCTTTGCGAAAAATTCTTGATGTTCTTCTACCGTGGGTTCTAGGATTGAGGCATCCACCTAATGTTAAAAAAAAAAATAAAAAAAAATTAACATTATGTGGATAACGCGGTCCGAAGTGCTTCCAGGGCACTATAAGCCGGCATGGGGTTCGGGAGAGGTCGCGTGCCTCCTGGACCATAGGTTCAACGCTCATACCAGCTACACTGACACTCAAACAATTATACAATAACACTTCACTAACAATTGTCAAAAGGCGCTTTCACATCCTCAAACCATTAAAATAGCGAAATAGAAAAATTAAAATAGTGCAGGGTGTGATAGCATGGGCAGTTGTTGGTGACCTCTGTCACAAAATCCGTATGGAAGTTTAAGATGGAGGTTAAACAAATACCAATACCAATATTTTTTTGCAGTTTCAGTGCATAAAAAAAAAATAATAAAAAATTATTACAAATATATGGCTCATTATCGTTTTTTTTGCAAAAGTGACGTACAGCACGTTTCTGACTACCAGATGCATTAATTAAAAAAAATTTTTTTTTAAATTTTTAATTTCAATAAGTTTTTGATGGTATACACCATGAAAATCAACATAATTTAATGTTTTAATTACTATAAAACATAAAAATATAGCAAAAAAGCCTTTACCGTTCCCTGTCACAAAAGAGATTCCTATACTTTGAGTGTCTGTCACTCACACCTATCAATTAATTTTCAAAAAATTTTATTTTGGGATTAATTGATATATCATAAGGTTAAACTTTTTCCATATAGAAAAAATTTAAACTTAGTTTTACTAATTATTACAAGGGTGAGAAGGTGTGTCACACGATTTTACAAAATTTTTATGTAATACATAATTTATTTATATTAAATTTGATTTCTCTTCATAAAAACATTTTTAAAACCTGTTAATCACATAAATGACAACTTAGGGACCGTTCAATAATTGCGTAACGCTGAACTGGGGAGGAGCGTTAGACCGAAAACGTTATTGCTCATTATGTGAAAATAGGCAAAATGCTATTTTAGCGTTACTTAAGGGGACGTTGTAACTCGAAATCCAAAAAATAAGCGTTACGCAATTATTGAACGTTCCCTTAAATACATAAAAAATAAATTCTCACATCGAGAGCACTTTAAGAGGTCCTTAAATAGGAAAACAAAATCAGTTTAAGTTCAGAAATCACGAAGGGATAAAAACAAAAGCCTTTACCGTACCCCCATGGATCTCCGATTCAGAAGCGTTGTAATTAAAATATTAAAAACTTAGCAAGTTTCAATCATAAAAATACTTTACTTTCCAAACGGAAAAGTTTTTTTGTTCATTTGTCTACGAATTATTTTGATTTTTCTATGTATAAAAAAGCCTTTACCGATCCTGCCTTTACCGTTCCTCTTTTTTTTTTAATTATTAAATATTTTTAAAATTTACTTCCAAAACTCGTTGTTTTAGTAAGAATTCTTTAAAATTATATGATATTGTTCTCTAAAATACATAAAACCTAGAAAAATTCATATATTAAGGCCGTATGTAACGATTTTCGTTTTTAATGGTTTTAAGCTGTTTTTACCTTATAATTGTATGAAAAAACGTAATGAATTGATGTAAAAGGTTCGTTATGGTGATTTTTATGCAACACTGAATAACTATTGGTG
The DNA here is from genome assembly GCA_022575985.1 of Anagrus nilaparvatae. Classification (NCBI taxonomy): domain Eukaryota; kingdom Metazoa; phylum Arthropoda; class Insecta; order Hymenoptera; family Mymaridae; genus Anagrus; species Anagrus nilaparvatae. Next base: position 22,703,500 of record JAKSXM010000247.1, on the reverse strand, counting down.
AAAAAAGTCTAAAAAGCCCTGTTTGGATTTTAAAAAAGGAATTTTTTATTTTTATTATTTGAAAGCTATTTTTTCAAAAAAAATGAAAACGAGCCATATATTTATTTTTGTGAGTAATTGGATCATTTAAGGACAAATGAATTTCCCAACTAAGACATATACAGATTGTTAGAGAAAAGCCTCAGGAATCGAATGGTATGGGTGTTATAGTCGATTGTCGTCCAAAATTTTAAAATATAAGTGTACAATACAAAGATAAAAATAATTAAATATTGCATTAGTCTTATGGGAAAAATTCTGTAAGTCAATTATTTTCCCATCAAATCGCGAATTCCCCAACCTAATAGAAATAATCCATATGTGTATCAAGTGTTATAACACGTGTTACACTGTATATCAGTGGAAAACAGTGTTAATCAGTGTGTTACAGTGTATACATATGTATATGAGGTGTTAAACCATGTGTAACGCATGTTTTCACACAAAAAAGCCAAACATACTGTTATCAGTGTGACATTGGCTAAAATTTTTTTTCTTAAAGCAGGGTTACGCATAAACAACGTACAAAACATTTAAAAAGATTAATTAATTAATTATCTAATAATTAAATCATCCTCAGATGCAAATTTGTTTATCCACTTGTTTATTTCTTTCTTATCCAACGATTAAGAAAAGGTATTTGACACCTGAGACTGATGTATATAGATTTTGCGATGCTATTATAAATAAAAATAAAACTAGCCGAATAAACAAAGAATTTATTACTGAAAACACCTATTTATAAAACCAGTAATTAAGCTAAAACACGTAGGAACAATATTAAATAAAAATATTTGATTTCTGAGCTAACAATTATTTGCTTTATTTTTTCAGCAAATTGCCCACGTTTCGAAGACCTTCAGTCTTCATTATCAAGGTTAAAAATTTTCAATATTTTACAATTTTATAAAAATTTTTTTACATAATTTCAAATTTAAAATTAACTTTACCTAACAAAGCTTTTCATAATAGCTTTTTAAATTCATTTATTCCAAATTTTTATTCGTTATCAAGAAAGGAGTCACGCGCTGTTGAAGTTAATAATTTTTTTTCTGTTTGTTTTCACATGCTGTTAAATAATCTAAATTTTGTAATAGAGCATCCTAATTTTGAGGAAATAGAGTAGTAATTTTAAAAACTAACGTCATTTTTTCAAAAAGATTGTATCGCTTCTCAATATTTATCCATAGAAGACTTCTAGATTAATTTTATAATAAATACTCAAAATGATTTTATTATTTTTATTACTAAATTAATAAACAATTAATAGATAATTATAATTATAATTAAAATTTACCAATTTATCAAATTATATTAAAATTAAAATTCTAAATTATTTTTTGAATCCAAAAACCAAAATTACAATAAATCCTGAAATATAAATTATCTTAAATCCATAAACTTAAAGTATTCTAAGTTCTTATATTAAAATGAGAAAAATAATGTTAACTTAAAATGTTCAAAATATGTTAATATTAGGGGAGAAAGTGGTATTATGGCGCTCGGAGAAAATTTTAAGTTTGAGAAGTGAAATTTGCTCAAAGTGTTTTATTAATACCTAAACCCTGTATTAAACAATCGTTTTTATAGTTTGAAGTCTATAAAAAATATTTAAAAAATTTGATAATGAAAGTGGTATTATGGCGCTCGGAGAAAATTTTAAGTTTGAGAAGTGAAATTTGCTCAAAGTGTTTTATTAATACCTAAACCCTGTATTAAACAATCGTTTTTATAGTTTGAAGTCTATAAAAAATATTTAAAAAATTTGATAAGATTATGAAAAAAATAACCTTATTAGTCAAATTCTCTCCTAAAGCCAATAATTTCCGTTAGCGTAATAATTTTGGACTAAAATTTAATTTTATATTTTTTCGAGCTCTCACATTATTGCATTCTTATAGTTGTTTGTTTGTAAATGTTTTTATTTATAACTGGACGCGGCTATTTTCGCATACTTGTGGCCACTAAAATAACTTACATTAAATAAATAGTGCAAAAATGTAAATTACCTCCTTCCTTTACTAAATATAAATTTCTAGAGTCTTTCGTTTTTTCTTTTGAATCTATTTTTTTTTCCTGCACATCTTTTCTATTTAGGGCTTTGTGAGGGTCAAGAATTTCATCATGCAATCGCAATTCTGTTCCTGCAGATAAACATTTTTCTGCATCCTCTACATACTTTTTAATTAATTGTAAATTATTTATTTGCTGATAAAATAATTTTTTTGAAATAAATTAAGTTATGAAACTTACTTTGAATTTAACAAACGCTGTTCCCTTCGAGTGTTCTGTCATTGGATCAATGCAAACTAACGCATAAAGAACAGGTCCAAACTGTTCCATACATTGTTTTAAATCTTCATTTTTTGCAGAAAATGGAACATTTTTTATAAAAACAGTTCGACCTTCATTAACATCATTAGAAATTCGTTGGGGATGTGATAAATTTTCATTTATAACTTCTGAATTTTCTAAACTTTTATTATTTTTCTCTTCAGAATCACTTTCACTTAAACTGTCAGAATTATTACTGTCACATACACTTGATTCTTCTGCAGAAATATTTTCTTCTTTTACCTCTTCATCACTTAATTCCTCTTCTTTAATATTAATCTCATACTTACCTTGTTCTTTGGTTTCTGTAATTACTTCACAATCAGCATCTTCACCTTCAAACTTAATTTCAGGTTTTATATTTGATTGAAATGATTCAAATACTTTTTTGGATATGGCTCGATCCACAACAATCTTTCTATTATCAAATTCTTTTAGATTTTCATAATGTACCGCTTGTGCGGCACTTTGAACTCTCTCAAACTGTACAAAAGCACATCCCATAAATGAGCCATCTGGCTTTTTCAAAATTCTGATTTCTTCAATGATACCATACTTAGAAAATCTTTCTTGAATAGATTCTGGAGTAACTGAGAATGGTAAATTTCTTATTATTACTCTAGCTTTTTTTTTACGGCTAGCAAGTTTTCTCAATTTCTTCTCTTCCTTTTTTTTTAAGTCATTAATGTGGTTTTTATTAACACTTTGGTCATGTTCTAAGCTTTTATTTTCTCGTTTGCTTTTTTTGTTTGTTGTTACTGTTTTTTCATTGTCTGTTTCAAATGATTGTTTTTCTGTTTCATTTTCTTCTTCTTTAATTTGATTGTTTTTTTTATTTAATTTTTCACAAAACTCTGTTTTGGGTATAGAGAATTCACTGCTAATAATTCGACCTTGAAAAATTAAAAATAAATTCTTATATGCTACAAAAATTTACAAATGAATATTTTATACTAAGTTTAACAAAACCATACCTAAAAAATTAGATTTATTGGTCTTGAAGATTGCTTTTGAAGCACTTTCAACCTTTTTAAACTGTACAAATCCACATCCAACAAGCTTTCCATCTGGACGTTTTAAAAGAACAACTTCCTCTATTTCACCAAAAGGTTCATATAATTTACGGATTTGTTCTTCAGTAACCTAAATAAATTAAATAAACACTCAATGAAACCATTGAATTTTAACTTTTCATTTACTATTAATATTTTAAAATTGAATTTGTACCTGAAAACTTAAATTACGAACTACAATTCTTGCTTGATAATTTCTATCTGACTTGATATTTTCAGTTTTCCTTTTTACTTTACCAGTTTTTTTCTTAAATTTATATGTCCTGGATAATTTATTTCTCATTTCACCTATTAATTAAATTAAAGCCAATGAGTACTTTAGAATATAAATATTTTAAATAATAATTTAATATAATATTTATATAAATGTTATACCTTTTTTCATGCTGGACATCTTTTATTTAAAATAACTTATTGTTTATTTTTGCAGATATTCAAATATTTTTTTTCATACTGCTGCACAGTTATTTGTAAAATGAGAACTTCTTTAGAATAATTTATCTTTATATTTAATGTTCAAGAAAGGTGTAATACCTATATAAAAAAGTATTTTTTTTTTATTGTTTTTTTCAGTTTGATTGTTTGACGTGAGAAAACTGCAATTCGGAATTTCTGATGCAACACGTGCTAAAAGTTGATATAGTAAACCCTTATTTTACCGACTATATACCTCCTGCGATCTAGAGATGTATATAACGTACAATTCTTTAACACCATTTATATCTATATATATGTATACTAATAGAGAGCCATACTAATACTAAAATCTTTGTTTTATTTATTTTAATTTTAAATAAGTTGAAACAATAAGAAATTAAGTTCAGCTCCAATTCTGGTTAATAAAATATTATTTTCACATTTTAAATCATGTTTGTTTTGTTTTTTTTTTGACTCAAGTCTGTGTCTTAACTTAAAACAGATGTTTTTATTAAATTTCGTCAACAATAATGAATCCTTGAATATTTTATACTCAAGATACTAATTTTGTTACTTATAACTATGTAAAAATTACTTATAAATAACCTAGATATTTTTTTTTTTTTTGCAATAAAATTTTTATTTAGTAAAAACTGAAACAAGTATAAAACAAATAATATAATAAAAATAACCTAATTCAAGATTTAGAAGCTATACCAGCTTGAATAGGTAATTCACATAAAGGGTTTCTGTTATTTATTTCATACTTAATAATCAATATTTTAATTCTCAATTTTTTTAATTTATTTGCTGATTTATTCTGTTTCAGATTAAAAAACTATAATAACATAAAATTTCTAAAATGGCAAGCAAGATGCCTTCTGAAGCAGAAAATATTAAAGAACCATCAAAAACTAATTTAAAAGTTTACAGTTGCAAAGAATGTGATAAAGTATTTGCTCAAAAAGGGTCTTTGACTATACACTTACGAACGCACACAGGAGAAAAGCGATATAAATGTGATCTTTGTGACAAATCTTATACTCAAAGTAATAATCTAGTGAGACACAAAAGACTTCATACTGGTGAAAAACCTTTTACATGTAATCAATGTGGTAGAGGTTTTGTTGAAGTTGGTGATCTTCGTAAGCATGAAAGAACTCACACTGGAGAAAAACCCTATCAATGCACTATATGTGATAAATGCTTTAAAACAAATAGCGATGTACATAAGCATAGAAAAGTTCATACTGGTGAAAAACCTTTTGAGTGTAAGATATGTCTAAAAAGATTTTCATTAAATTATCGTCTAAATGAACACTTTCAAATACATTTAAAACCAGAACCGATTAAATGTGAAATATGCAAAAAAAATTTTGCTCAGAAACTCAGTCTTGAAGTTCATAAAAAAGTACATATAGATCAAAAATTTTATGAATGTGATGTTTGTAAAGAAAAATTTATGAAAAAATTTTATTTGATGGTTCATTTTCGAAGGCATACTGGAGAAAAACCTTACATGTGTCATGTGTGTGCTAGAACTTTTAGAATTAAAAGTAAATTAAGAGAACATATTAGAACTCATACTGGAGAAAAACCATACAAATGTGAGAATTGCAATTTAGCATTTGCTTCAAAAATGGGTCGAAAGCTTCATCAACGCATGCATTTGGTTCAGGAGATTGTAGAAAATAAAGATTTTGAAAACAATTTTTTGGAAAATGAACAAAAAAATGTTATTATGTACAATAAACCAATAGAAACCAATTATATTTTGCCTGAAAATGATGATGAAATTCAATCGGTATATGATTTGGAAAACATAAAAAAATCAGAACCTATAGAAACTTTGGAATCAACTGATGCAAGCAACAGTTTAATTAAAATTTATCATTCTGAAATAGATAATTCAAAAACTTTAGAATCAACTGATACGAGCAACAGTTTAATTAAAATTTATCATTCGGAAATAGATAATTCAGGAAACGAAGATCTTAATACATTCAATTGTAGTGAAAAAGTTGAAGTATTAATGGCAGTAAATGAATCTGAAATGCCACTCACTGAAACTGATATTCCTTGTGAAAGTGAAGACCATTATAAATATGAGACATCACATTTTGATGATTATGCTGATCATGAAAACTCTGATTCTAACACTTTAAATGAGAATTATGTCGAGTATAATCAATCTTTTAATGATGCCACGTTTACGCCTGCTGAGTTTCAAACTATTGAACCTGATAAATTCTCAATTGTTAAAACAAATACTTTTAATTCTCATGTTACCAATAACAATGGATACTTGAACCCGAAAAATCAATCAATTAATTTTAATCATCAAATAGATGAAAATAAAATAGAAATTGGAAATTTAAATCCTGATGTAAATACGTTGATGAATAAAAATGATTATCAATACAATGAAACAATAGTTAACAGCCTTGATACACATAACGATGTTCAAATTACTATAAATGTGCATTCAAACTTGCATGTAGAAGTTCTAAGCAATTACAATTCTTATGGAAATTCTAAGTATATTAACAAAATGGACAATAATCACCATCCTAAGATTGCTTATTCAATGGTTAATGAAAAATCACAGAAGAATCATGGAACTCCCAGTGAGAAAAAATTTACTAAATTTAATGAAATCATAAGCAGTGCTAGCAAAGGAAATATTGATATAATAGAAACAAAAATAAATAATAAAACAGAAAAATCCAATAAAGTCCCCACTACATCTAAAAAAGTAAAATTTAATGTTTCAGAAAAAATCAAAAATAATTCTTTTGAAAAAGCAGAAAAAGATAAGAGGCCATATAAATGTAATTTATGTGATAAGTCTTACACGCAAAGTAATAATCTAGCTAGACACAGAAGACTTCATACTGGGGAAAAACCTTTCAAATGTAAAACATGTAATAAGGGTTTTGTAGAAAGTGGAGATCTACGTAAACATGAAAGAACTCACTCGGATGAGAAGCCTTACAAATGTGATTTATGCGACAAAGCTTATAAACTTAATAGCGATCTTTGTAGGCATAAAAGATTTCACACTGGAGAAAAGCCTCATGAATGTGAGCACTGTCAAAAGAGATTTACACGAAAGCGGCATTTGGCTGATCATCTTCTAACTCATAACAAAAAGAAAATTTATAAATGTGAAATTTGTAAAAAGGTGTTTATCGATGGTCGTAAACTTTTTTTGCACAAGAAAATTCACAAAGATCAAATATTTTTTGAATGTGACGTTTGTAAAGAAAAATTTTCAAAGAAATTTTACCTTATGGTTCATTTTAGAATCCATACTGGTGAAAAACCTTTCAAATGTTCATATTGTGATAAAAGCTTTAGAACTAAAAGCAGAGCTTGTAAACATGAAAAAACTCATACTGGTGAAAAAAGCTATAAATGTGACCAGTGTGAAAAAATGTTTTGTACAAGAATCTCACTGGTTCGTCATTTTTTGATACATACAGGAGGAAAAGTTTACAAATGTGCAGAGTGTAAGCAAAGTTTTCCAAACAGCACTGAGCTGGATGAGCATAAAAAAGTTCATTCGCGAATAAATTATTATAAATGTGAAACATGCAATAAAACTTTTACAAAGAAAATTGATTTATACTTGCATAAAAAAGTTCATAAAAATATAGTATTTTTTAAATGTGATTATTGCCAGAAAACAGCTAAAAAACTTTGTGACCTCAAAAAACATATTAAAATACATACAGATAAAAATTTTGAATGTGATAAATGTGTGAGAAAATTTTACAAGGAAGATTCTTTAGTAAGACATAAAAAAATTCATACTAACAAAAAAGTTTGTATAAAAATAAAAAATAAACAAATTAATGAAAAAAGTCCTTATAAGTTAGCAATAAAAAATGATCATCTATACTTAGAAAATAATACATATGTAAATCACAAAGTCTCAAATAATCTCGGATTTCATAGAAAATTAAAAATTTTAACCGTAAAAGAGCTGTCTAAAAAATTTAATTTGAACTTTGTTGAATAAAACAAAAAATGAAAATGAATTCATTTTCGCATACTATTTGTTTATGTTAAAATGGTATTTATAGTGCACAGAGAAAAAGATATATTTATGGCAAAAGTACGAAAGCTTCTCTAGTTGTAAAGAGATTTAATTTTACTGGAAATATAAAGTATAAATACTTGAGTACTATTTTAAGATTACTTCCTTTTACCTCAAATAGAATCCTTTTGCCGCAAATAGATCCTTTTTTTCAGTGAGAAAGTGATTAAATAAATTGTTAATATTTTTGTATATTAAAAATGTTAGATATTTAATAATGAATAATATTATATTATTTATTTATTTGTCTGGTTATTACCTATAAATTAACTTAAATGTAATTTCTACTTTATACGAAAAATAAATTTTTAAAATAAATGATCATGCAGAACTAGAAGTACCTACTATAGTCCTCATAAATTAAATTTTATTTCAAAAATAAGCTCAAAAATTAATTAAAAACTCCCACCTCTGAGATAATACTCATACAAAAATTATAGTAAAATTTTATTTTTCTGAAAAAAGTTCCATGTTTTAAAATCTCGATTTTTCTTCAAACATTTTTATATCGACTAGTTATTTTATAGGACAAATGAGAATCACTAAAGTCCAACTTTATTCTAAATAGAACTTATGGATTTCACTTTTGAGAATATAATTTTATTTTGGAACCTGTATAATTATGTTCATTTATATTTTCAGAAACCACTATCATCTATATATTTTTTGATATTTTTATTTTAAAAAAACTTAGGTATAACCGATTTGTGTAAACACAACCTAAATGTATGGAATATGTTTACTTCCAGTTGAGGGAAATGTTACGCAACGTTACAATACAATTTTCTAATTTTATAATTTGTAATTATCACCTTTACTAGATGTTAAGATTCTAAAACCAAACTATTTTGATTCCCTAAACGCGTTTTATTCCAAGTCCCTAAACCCGAATTATTCCAAGTCCCTAAACCTGAATTATTTTAAGTCCATAAGGGAGCATTCAGACGAGAAAAAATTTTGTCCAACACCTTCAAAATTTACTCCCACTTTTTATTATTTAACATGCAAGGATTGGACGAGAGTGGGGTAAATATCGAAGGTGGGGGTTACAAATTTTTTCTGTGTAAATGAATATGTGTGTGAAAATAACTCCATCCTGGTCTAAATTATTCTAAGCCCCTAAGCCCAGATTTTTCAAAGTCCCTAAATTGAAATTAATCTAATTCTCATTTGACCCCTCTCCCTTTAGGGAGCATTCAGACGAGAAAGAAATTTTAACCACCACCTCTAAAATTTACTCCCACTTTTTATTATTTAATATGCAAGAATGGAACGAGAGGTGGTATAACTATCAAAGTTGGTGGTTAAAATTTTTTTCTCGTCTGAATGCTCCCTGAATGCACCCTTAACCGGGCAAATTTGAGTCAAATCAGTAGGGCCAAAATCTAGCAGGAAGTGGGGTGAATTATTTACCCCATTACCCCCAACAGTTTTACGAAGTCTGATAAGATTCAGAGTTGTTAAAAATTTTATTTTATTCGGCCCGAAGATCAATATGTCTCAAAAAGTAAAAATTATTCATTATTTTATTAGCTCTTATTTTTTATCTTGAACAAAATTTTTGCTCAGGTATTAAATTTGAATTCAAAGATTTTTTAATGAAAATTTTGTTTTTTTTAGATTCTCCAAATTTTTATTATTCTATTAAAAATAATAATCAATGCGGGATCTGTGTTCAGAATAATACAATTTATTTCATCTCACAAAAGTTATTGCTTGGGATCAATTTTACCACATTATTTTAAATACCTATACAATTCGAAAATTATGAAAAAATGAAAATAGTGTTTTATTATTCAATTGAAGCAAAATTCCCTTTTAAGACCTTTTTTCCAAATGTATTTGATTTTTTCCCGGTTTTTAAATACTTTTAAGTGTTCCTCCGATGTGTGGCGCTTAAAGAGTTTTCTCAATTGAATAAATAAATACATATATGTATAGTGTATATAAATATATAATATATACACGTATACAATCATAATATACAATTAACAAATTAAATTTTTATCAAATGTATAAACTGTATGTATAAAGGGGTGTTTCCGTGTATACATATTGTATTTTTTTTATTTTGGTGATTAATTTAATCAAGAATTAAATTTTCTTCATTTAATCATTCTAATTTTTCTAGCTGTTGAATTTTGTTAATATTTAAAAAGATGATCCATAATCCACAAACATTATAAATTTATAAGTGCTTCTAAAATTAATAAAGGAACATCAAATATATACAGAACACGTTAAATATTTAGTAAGCTTATAATTTATAAAAATATTATATTTTCTTGAAACATAATGGATGCCTTTGGAGACAATTTCGTGAATGAATCTGAAATTGATCCGGCTGCAGAATTTCTTGCACGAGAACAAGATCAATTAGCAGGACTTGAAGCTGAAATCCCTCTAGAAGCACCAGTTTTATCAAATGGTCTAAGTATGATTTAAAAAATTTTTGTTTTTATTATAGCTTCATTTTGTTAAAAAATCTATGCTTTATTTTACTTAGACAACTCAAATGAAACTTCAAAGGCAAATAGTGCTGACGTAGAAGGAACTTTTGAAATTATCAATTCGGCTGAACAATGTATGAATAAAATATCTTATTTATTTAGCCATCTTAATTAATCTTACTAATCTTATTGATTTTGTAGATGATGCATCTCCAGTACCTCCTGTAATTAAAGAAGAGCCTGAGAAAATAAAAAAATGGCGAGAAGAACAAAAAACTAGATTACAACAGAAAGGTTATATTGAAAATTACAATTAAAATGTATTCAAAAATTTTTATTAATTTTTTACTTTGCATTTACAGATACAGAAGAAGAAAAAAAGAAAGAAGAATGGAGAGAATCAGCAAAAAAAGAACTAGAAGAATGGTACAAACATCATGCGGAGTCAATTAGTAAAACAAAGGCTACAAATAGGTAATAGAAATTAATTTTTATATTTAAAATTTTTAATTTTTTGAGCGCAATAAATTACGTATTTATTATATTTACTCTGAGATTTATTATTCTCGTTTTGTCTTAGGGAATCAGCCAAGTAAGTTAAAAACTTTTATTCGTATGCATGCATAACAGCTACAAATTTAAATCAAAATTAAAATATTTACCATAGATGTAAATTATTTAGCATACGTATACTTTTTACATTTTGTTTAATTTCTTTAAATTAAATACCGATGCAACTTTAATTGATTATGTTGTCACACAATTTAGCATCGTTTTATTTTTATTTTTAGGAAATTCTTGTAATCAAAAGATTATTTTATTACATTTTTTACTTTTTGGCCAAAAATTTATTATTTTAATAACCGTACATGTCTAGAGAGTCAAGCAATGCATGATTTTGTTTTGCAGCCTAAGTAGCCTACTAGCAGCAGTATTTGCCCGAGGAGCTTATAATTCCAACATTAATTAATGCAGTTTTTGCATAATAAGCATTTTTTTTAACAATATTTTTTATGCTAAAACTAATTTGATATCCTAAAAGAAAATTCATTACAAATATTTTAATGTTAATTAAAAAATAAATAGAGATTTTAATTTTCATCTTTATATATAATTTTAAGTAAACAATTAATTTTTTTTGACTCAGATAATAAAAATTAAGTATATCTAACTTTCTCTCCATTTAATATATTAGTAAATCATGTTCATTTTGACTTTTGACAGAATTAACTCAAATACTTTGCATAAAAATGAAGTTCGAAAAGTTGGGTTCTTTTTGAAGTTCAGAACTCTCTTAGTAAAGTATTATTAATTTATTCCGTTCTGATTACATAGAATTTTTATAGTTATAAGTAAAAATCACTAAAAAATGTAATAATTAAATAATTTATAATTCTAAAAAAACTTTAAAATGAGTTTCAACCAGCAAAAACAAATTTCGTAATTTGCATGTACTCTTTACATTTATTTACAGTTTCATTCAAAAAAAATAATATATAAATCATACTTGATAAACAAAGTATATATTTAGTATAATATACCCTATTAATATGAAGAAAAACAATGTTATTAACATGTATATAATTTAAACTTTGAAAAATTATTCTAAGTAAATTTTGATACAAAAATATTTAAGCTTTTATAAAAGTTTATTTCATTTTTATTAGTAATATCAATTTTTTATTGTAACAATTATATGTTTCGAGAATTCTGAATAGTGATGATGTTTTTCTAGTATTTCGAAATTCAATTGGTATATTAAAGGTTAAACTTCTTTCTCTAAATTATATCTTTTACATAATTTAATGTAACTGATTATTTTTGAATATATAAAAACATAATTCTCTAATTGCTTACTAAGTTTGTGCTCTAAAGAGTTATCCCCCCCTGGAATAAAGGATTGTGGGTCTTTCCAACTGCAGGGGGAAATTTTCTAAAATTCAATACCTTCTGACATCAGATTCTTGCCTAGATTAAACTCCGTTAAAGCGACTTTTACTCGATTCAGAGTAAACCATTAAATGCACTACATAAAAACATTAGAAACATGCTCATTACAATTTCTAATTTATTTGCTTTCTCACTAACTAAAAATGTAAATTAATGTATATTCTAGACTTTAACTTTGTTAAAAATTTATTTGTTATAAACTGACTTAGTTTATATAATTATGTGATAATGTTTTTAAATTTTATATATTTACTTAAAATACTATGTAAAAGACTGCTACCTATATCTCATATGTATATTCACAATTTTGTTTCTAGACAAATAAACCATTGTTCTATTCTATTCTATTCTTATATTATAAATTTTAATTGGTAATTTGACATAAGGAAAATCCGCTAATTTTAGTTTATTATATTTAAATAATTTGAACTAGCCCTAAGAATTATCACAATATTTTTAAACTTGTTTTAATTTTTCTATTGTTAATACTGAAATTACTCTTCAGAACTTCATCAGAATTTCATCATAAAAACTTATATTTTATGTTAAAATTTTTTTTAAAATTAATTACTTTTACAATCTTTTTCTTAATTTTTTACAATTAAATAATTTCAGAACTTCAAAACTACAATTAGTTTTATCCTCAAATTTTATTATTATTTTTGCTAAATAAATGCTGAATGGAGAGAAAGAATCTAATTTCTAAAAAAAAAAAAAAGAAAACGTTTAATACATAATATAAAGGTAATTCTTTCTGAACTTTATCCCATCTTGCCATTAAATAGTTGCATTTTATAAAATTGACGCAAAAAAACTGTTTAACGCTTAAAATCATCTGAGAACATGTGAGATAAATTTAAATTACATACAAAAATTTGTGATTTACTAATTTTTAAAAAACTTCCAAAGATCTAACTTATTTGTTTTGTTTAATAAGATACATATATTAATGATTGAATTATCAATATAATAATTCTTGGTGCTCGTCATTTCTTTGAATTTGTTTTCACATAACTCATTTTTTTTATTTAATTTCCTGAACAAGAAGTCATTTATAGCTAAACAGTTTACTTTTTTTACATTATTTTGATAATGTACCTTTCAATGTCACCTAAGTTAAAAAAGTGTCACTTTTTTTCAAGTTCCGTCTATTTTTGGGCAATGAAAAGAGTACTAAGTTTGGGAAGAATCACCTGTTAGTAACATTTATCAAAAGCACAATTATTAGCCCTTTGTATTTGCCTAAAAATTGAGTGTATATATAGCAATTTTGAATGCAAAAATAAGCATGAAGAGCACATCTTATAATTATAATTTCTTTGTTAGGAATGCAGAGAAGCAGTTTGTTGCAGAGGCAGATGAATTGGAACCTGGTACCGAATGGGAACGAATAGCTAAGTTATGTGATTTTAATCCAAAATCATCAAGAACATCAAAAGATGTTTCAAGAATGAGATCTATTATTTTGCAATTAAAGCAAAATCCTCCACCATCTGTTAAAGCATAAATAAAAAAGTATTAAGTACTGAATTGTAAATTTCTAAGTAACCATTGAAATTTTATTTGATATCAATTACCTATATGTTTAAAAAAATTATTTAAATTTTTAAATTTAACTAAAATTTTATTGTATTTGAATGGCAATAATAAATATAAGACTTTTTAAAAAATAAAATATTTAAAATATTAAACATTTATTTTTTTAACACATATAAATATTAGCTAGCTTTGAACATACATTAAGTATATTACATTTTTATATTTAAAAAAAATATGAAAAATATATAGGATTCCTTTTTTTTTATATTCAAATGCAAGTTTCTTACAGTCTCTTAACCTATTTTAAATATACTTTTTATTACAAATATATATTTTATATTATAATATTCATGTTTCAGTTTGGCTTTTAAACTATTTAAAAAATATATAAGTTTATTAATTATTTTGCACTTTTTATATATATTTTAATAATTAATTAATCGGAATCAAATAATTTTTTTTTCAATAAACGTTTTCTTGGACTTGTAGACCATAAAGACCTAAAGATATTTGAAATTAATAATTTTGAAATAAATTATCAAATGAAACAAAAAGAAATTATTTTCTTACCCTAAATTTGTACTTTTATTTTTAATGACAAGTTGCATTTCATGACGCCATCGATATGTGAAAGGGAATTCGTTTGCATCAATCAAATCTGGTATTGCATTAAAAACTGCATAATCTATTTTGCCTGGACTAGAACTAAATACAATTGCAAATTTTTTAATTATTTGTTAATAAATCTTTTAAAGAATTTTGAGAAAAAATTTTTTAAATTTTGTCATAAGTACCCTTCTAAAAATATTTCAATATTCATTGTATCATCAGCAAGTTCCATTAAATCACTTTCTGATCCTGTTGGAGTAGTGAATGATTCATCTACAAAATGTAAGTACCTTAATTAGAAAACGTTATTATTATTTTCTTTAGTAATATACCTTCTGACTCTTCATTTAATTCTGAATTATGCATAAGCAATTCAAATCCTTCGCACAGAGCATCAATACTATTATTTAACTTTGAAGAGTTATTATTTGAATGATATTTTAAGGACTCTGAATTAGTTTCATAGTTGAATATAAGTAACAATTCTTTATCCATTAACTCCGTACTTTTACAAATTTTATTTTTTAAATAGTCTTCTAACTTATTTAATCCATCGGTTGTTCGTAAATCTACAAAATCATTCAAAAATGGCCAATGTTCTTTCCAATCAACATGATATTCAGAAGCTAGTTCTCTAAAATATTTTGTCAGGAGATAAATAAATATTTTTTTTTTAAATCAAGAAATGTATAGAAATAAATATTTCATTAAAAAGAAAGTTATGTTAATGTTTTTATAACTAAACATTTTATGCACCAGTGTTTAGTAAAAACCAGACATTTTTTAAAAGCTTTGAAATATTTCTCACATCACATTAATATGAATAGAACTTTCTTTACTTACCTACCCAATCGTTCTAAACCTTTATCAATATCTTGAAGTCGCATTGACAAGTTTGCGGGACTGTTTAAAATTGAATTGTTTGCTGATTGGTCCAATTTGTTTGGTGTTAACCGAGGAGGAGTTTTCCATTTTCTCCTGAATTCTATAGCCTGGTCTTTTGTCATGGGACCAGCTATTGCTTTTACTTCAACTAATGAATCAATAGGATCATTTTTTAATTGCTGTTACAAAATAAAACATTATGGAAAGATTAATACACATATAGTAAAATATAAATTTTTTCTCACAGGTGGAGTTGAAGGTGAAAATGGTTCCCCAATTCGTGGTTGCAAGGTCATATCTTCTGAACGCAACACAGGAATAAAATACTGATCTTCCAATAATAGTCTTATTTCATTTGCTAACTTTCTATCATCTATTTCTTTTCTTGTACAAATTATCTATGAAACAACAACTTCAAAGAATTATTTAAATTAATTAAATTAATTATAAGAATAACTTTAATACTTACATCGGCCGGTGTTTGGTTATACTTATTTAAAGTATTTCTTAAACATTTCGGATAAGATACTAATGTTTTTACAACTTCTTTTAATCCAAATTTTGTAGCAAAATGTAATGGAGTTTCATTTAAGCCCTTATCAGGGGTATTTAAATATAAATCTTGCAAAATACTCCCTCTATCGACATAAGTTTTGCTGCTGTCTGCACCATAAATTAATTCTAGAAACTTTGTACTTGTTATAGTGTTTAATATAAATGAACACATTTTTGGTGATTTTGTAACTTTCACTGCAACATGCAAGGCATTGTAGCGACATCCTTCCTATTACAATTAATAAGTTGTTCAATTTTTAACATTTTTTTAATAATTTATAAATAAATACCTGTAAAATTGCTGGGGTATCTCCTGCACTAACTAAGTAACGAGGATTTTTCCATACATTTCGAGTTACTGATTCTATATCACCGGCTTCAATTATTTTTCTAAATTGAGTAAGTTCTTGAGGTCTGAGAGCTTTAAAATTAGATTTTTCTTCTGTAATAATTGTGGGAATTGAATTAGTTAAAAAAAATTCGCCTCCTTTTTGAGCAAACTTGGCAGCATCCTCCCATCTTTTAAATGTTTTTAGTCTACCTTTCTTGTATTGTTTTATAATTTGTAAGGCTTCGCTTTTTTTAGTATAAACATGTAATTTTTGTTTATCAATAACTAAAAAAGTAAAAATTTTGAGAAAGAAATTAGTGGAATAATAATAAATATAAATTTAGTTTTGATTCATACTTCTATTTTCATTTTTAGCTGAAAGAAGATCATCTTGTGATAAGTACACAGCATGATATTCTGGATTTATTGATTGTTCCATTATTGCCTTACATTCACAAATACTATTGATTCAAAAACACTAATTATTTTTTTTTTCTAATCATCTACATACTATAAAATAAACATAAATATATATTAATAGTTTGATAAAAGTGTGATTTGCTTTTGTCAACATTAACCATAATATTAGCACTAATTCAAAGTATATAAATATTTATGTACTCATAAACGCTTTTTGTTTTGAAATGATTACAAAATTTATGAAACCATCTATAAATTTAGTTTTTATCCAGTTATTGGAAAATAAGGTACACACAAAATGGAACCATATTAATTTTCAAAAATATTCTGTCCAGATTTCGGTTCTATATAAGTATTATGTATAAAATAAAACTGTTGAGAATTTTTTAGAAATTAATAATATTAATATTTATAAATAAACAATAAAAGCATCAACGACTAATGCGTCCTCTAAAAAAATTCATAGAGTTTTTGGTGATTTATTTTTGAACTAAAAATATTTAGACTGATGTAACTTGTAAATTCAAAAAAAATTCTTAACTTTAATTGGTTATAAGTTTTTTTTAATTTGCATATCGCTTCATGGAAATGAAGTAACTGTTAACAAAGACGGGAAAACAACAATATTCTTCTTTTTTTAAAGGTGGGGCTTATGAACCACACCATCCGTTTTAACCAATAAAAGATAATTTGAACAAAGAACAAACAATACATACACAGAGAATAATAGTAGTAAAGCCGCATGTGAAGTTTGTTCGTCATGCATTTATCCATGCACTATTCGTCAAATGCAACGCAAATAAAATATAAAAAAAGACAATAAGTTTAAGCAAAACAGCTGTATTTGGCTGTTTAAATGTTTGCAATTATTTAAAGTGTAGTAGTCTTCGGGAAAACCGACGAATTAATGCATGTGACATACAGTAAAAAATATTGTATTTATTCGTCTGCTTTAAAAAATCTACGAGATTAATAATAAAACAGTGTAAATATTTTTTTGCACTTTATTGTTTTGTCATTGACTTTCGTAAATAATATAATAATAACAAGTAACGTCATTTTAGCAAGTGTCGATGTAACGTGCAAATAAATAAAGTTCAGTGTTTACGTTTATATAATTAATTATTGAAGGACTTGAGATTTTAATAAATTGTTAATTAAGCCATCCGAATGAATTTGTCATTCGCTGGTTGTGGTTTTTTGGGTATTTATCATGTTGGGGTTGCTGTATGCTTCAAAAAATATGCACCTCACCTATTACTCGACAAAATCAGCGGTGCATCAGCTGGAGCAATCGCAGCATGTTGTTTACTTTGCGATTTACCAATTGGTAAGCAAAAGCAATAGCATAATATATAATATTTTATAAAACATTATTAAAGTTATTTACAATAAATTTTATAAAATAAAATATGATTAAGTAGGTCGATTGTAAAAGAGTAGGCCAAAGACCGCACGCTTCAGCTTTTAAAAAAAATAGATATTTATCCAAGGCTTTTTGTTTATCAGCATCAAAGCGTGCGCGGGAGAAAAATTATAATAAGTATTTAATCGGAAAAATTGTTTATAATAAAATGATAAATATTATTTAAACAAATCAATGCAGGCAATATTCATATAAGAATCAAGAATTTATTTATATTGATCTTGAATAAATTTTTTTACAGTTTATGCATTTCTTAGAAAATAAAAAAAGCACAAGAAGCAGTATTTCCGTGAATAATTGCATTATTAATAATATTTTATCATAAAATATGCATAACATATTATTTTATTTTTACTATTTATAATTAATGCTACAAAAGTTGTCGACCTTTTGATGCATTTGAAAACGTCAAAATATTTTTAATCGATGAGAATATTTATCGAGCATATATTATATTTACCTTTCTTCCTATTGTAATACGCGTAATTACTCGCTGCAGGAAAATGATCATTAAATGAATGTTTTTATTTTTCAAGAAAAATTTAACTCGCAATAATTATAATTATTAAGGGGCGTTGAGGGGACTAGGGGAGTAGAGTGTGCATTATAATTATAAAAAAATTGAAAAAAATACCAGAGCGAAATACTGCTTTTGTTTTTTAAGTTCAATGGCATTGTTTTTTATTTTAATAATAATTTAACTTCTTAATAACATATTTACAATTAATAAAAAGCCTTTTTTTATCGTATATACAATAATTTATTATTATAAAAACAATTTATCTTGATAGATTTAGAAATCCTTATCTAGGATCGTTGTTTTTCATTTAAAACGATTATTTTTTTAATTTATGATTAATCGTAATATTTCTTATACTTTTGTTTAAAACATGACCGCATTTATGTTTTATTTTTATTTTATTTCCATTTAGTATACCTATGTATCATGTAATGTATTTTTATTTGAGTGGCGTGAGGTTTTTTACAATATGAATAAGAAATTACATAATAATGAAACAAATATTAGCAATATATGTTACATTCAAAACCAATTATTTATTAATCGACAAAAATAAGGCCTCGTTTTGAGCACATACAGAGATCATAATTAAAGTATTACCAGACAATCTGTTTATTTTACTTTCCATTCTTGATTATTTCAAAGCTATCCAAAGCGATCAATTTTGAAATGGAGACCTAATACCCCTCAGACTACCAAACACTTATAATTTATTTTAAAAAATTTTTGTATATTAGCTTTCAGTGTTTTCCTCGAGGCCTTCTTTTATTATAAATGTAATTTTTACTCAATGGATAACTTTTCTGAAATCCCAACAACCCTATCATCAAATTAAAACCGACTAACACTTTTTAATGCTTAAGTTTTAGAGATTTTTTGCAACTAACAAGGGGAGTTCAATACATTTGGAACACCAAATTACACCAAATGGTTATGGGATGAGTTTATTATATTGAAAAAACATGCTAGGGCCTTCTGGGCCTAGAAACGCAGGGCTCAATGTTATGGAATAGGGTTTTTTGGTAATTTTCAATCAAGGTTGGTCTCATTTTTTTGGTGTAATTATTACCTTGTAAACGCCGTAAACCGCAATTTTCATCATTAAGGTTGAATCAGGTGGATAGAAATAGCATTTTTTGGGTAAAAATTTCTGGAGATCGAATCTTCTGGAATGTTTAATGTTTTTAGCCATTGATCATGTTATGTGTCCCTTAAAATTAAAAAAATAATTTTGAAAATTTATTGACTACTGACGGAGATATTAGCGCTTGAAATTTCATTAATTTTTGAGGTACTTAATTAATCAAGACTTTTTTATAAATAAAATCTGATTTTAAAAATCTTTGAGTATAATATTTAGGACATTATTTAGCATCGATTCACTAAAAAAAATTTTGATTTTCTACGTTTCGCCGCGAATAAATTGATTTTTTGAAAAATTTAGGTTAGGCCAAAAATCAAAAAACTTGAAATATATTAACCATTATTGTTAAAAATTGAGATTTTTTTTAGTGAATCGAAGCTAAATAATGTCCTAAATATTATATTCAAAGATTTTTAAAATTAGATTATTTATAAAAAAGTCTTGATTAATTAAGTACCAAAAAGTTAATGAAATTTCAAGCGCTAATATCTCCGTCTGTAGTCAATAAATTTAAAAATTTTTTTTTTTAATTTTAAGGGACACATAACATGACCAATGGCTAAAAATATTAAACATTCCAGAAGATTCGATCTCCAGAAATTTTTACCCAAAAAATGCTATTTCTATCCACCTGATTCAACCTTAATTCTCTCATCGCTATAGCTAATTACCCGAATCATCATTTTTAATCAAAAATGACCAATTTTTAAATTGCTGCCAAATTTGTAATTATTGATGAAATTGGGTTTTAAAAGTCTCAAATTATTTCCACAAGCTTCAAATTTCTAAAAATTCTTTACTCTACCTTTTTCAATTATTTGTTAATCAGATATGCGTTAATTTGAAGTCGGAGTCCCAATTTTATGATTTTATTAAAGAAGCTCATTTTAAATGTTAATTTTGAAGAGCCATTTCTTAAAAAGGACTCAAGGAAATGAAACGAGTAAAAAGTTTTTGGAAACTTGAAGTTTGTAGAAATTTTTCGAGACATGTAAAACCCTTTATTGTCAGAAAATACGAATTTGGTAGCAAATTAAAAATTAGTCATTTTTAGCCAAAAATGGCCATTTGGTTAATTAGCTACATTGATGAGAAAATTAGGGATGAAAAATTGCGCTTTACGGCGTTTGAAAGGTGAAACTTCAACCGAAAAAATGAGACCAACCAAAAGTTTTTTGGTTACTTTTTTGTGATTTAAGCGTTTCATTGAAAATTACCAAAAAACCTTATTTTAAAACATTGAGCCATGCGTTTCTAGGCCCATTGGAATGAATGGAGGGTAACCAACATGTTTTTTCAACATAATAAACTCATCCATAACCATTTGGTGTCATTTGGTTTCCCAAAAGTATTGAACTCCGCCTTGTAAGTCATACTTTTCGGTAAATACAGGTCTTTAAGAGCCAAATGTCGCAAACTGCATTTAAATTTATCAGAACCTCGCTTAAAGTTTATCGTTTTTTTCCTGAACTAGAGTGCAAAGGTTTTGGTAAACCCAAAAAACATTTAAAAAGAAAATATTAAAGTTGTCCCAGTTAATGACAGACCCATGAAATTATAAAAGTTTCAACATTTTTATTACAAATACTGTTTTGTTGCCCTAATTATCGATTTAATTAATTTCTAATCGACAAAATAAAGCAAGGAATTTTATATGATTCTTTATGGAAAATTGATTTTTGGCTCAAAATAAAAAAAGCAATAATGGTGAAAGATGAAACTTAACAAATATGAAAAGAAAATATCTAAAGATTACGTTTCCAATTTGATTAAAGTAAATAACATTTCCGATTTTATTTTGATTAATTTTGTAAAAAACACGCTCGAAAACACGTAAAAACGTGTAAGATAAACAACAAATTCATACGTTTTTTAAATATTTTATAAGATTAGATTACTCTTTTTTTATAATTATCTTAGAGAATAAATATTTCTTTATATTTTTAAAACAAATAAAACCTTCAAAACTTAACTTAAAAAAAAAATAATGTAATACGGATATAAATTCCGTAGTTAAATTTTTTTTTACGTCTTTCTAAAAGTTTTGCGTAAGATAAAAAAACAAAAGATAATTGATTCATTTCATCAAGATATGATATAAGATAATACAAGAAGCGATACTTATGATTACACATATGATTTATATAATAAAATAAAGATTTTATTATTTTATATAAGCCATTTGAACCAAAATTAAACTTGAAATGAAATTAATTTTTCTGGTCAGCGGCCAGAAAGCACGTATTTCCCGGCCGCTGCACGTCCGGCAAAGACGTGTTTTCTCGCCACTGATGCAGAAAAATCGTATACGACCCTGGGCCGTAAAAAAAGAATTCCCCAAATCGCACGTAAATTACCTTCCGAGGCGAAGCCGAAACTTTAATTTTAAATAAATAAATTAAAACTAAGTAAATAACCTGAAATTATATTAATACATATATGAGCATATATTTTAAAGTACTACTTAATTCAAGCCTGGAATCGTAATTTTTTTTTTTTTTTAGAACACGTTGGAACGACCCTGGTTTTTGTGAAGTTTGAACTCCCAGGAAGTCAAAAAAAGTCGTGAACAAGGATTCGGTGATAGGTGCCAAAAAGATTTTTTCACTTTTGTGTCAAAAACCGTGTTTTTCGTATCTTTGCTACCCCAAATTTTCACAATAACTTTTTACGTAAATAAAATTTTAAAAAATAGATAAGAAAATCTGATTGCCAGGGAAAAACCACTCTAGAAGAAAAAAAAACTCGAGAAAAAACTTATCTTTTTACGATGAAATTTAGCCAAGTTATCTTCAGTTTAAGATTTTACTCAGATTCCTCTTAAAAAATATTGAAATTTTATATTTATTGAGAAAAAAGCCTAAATACGGTTTAGCTTCAATTTATTAAACCAACGTTTTTTTTTTATTTGAATAAAAAGTAGGTAAAGTTATATTTGCCCTTGGTGTTGGAAGATTCTATGCACCAGTTATGAAAGTTCACTAGAGTGGATTCTTTCCAAAAACTCTTAAAATCCCTTATAGGGGTTAATATTTGAGTGTCTATACCATTTCTGATTGAATCAGGGATTGAATTCTTTGCAAGTTTATCGACTTCTTCATTTTCTAGAATGTTGTAGTGAGCAGGAATCCAGTAGATATCGACGTTTTTCCCAAGAGATTGCAATATTTTCAATTTTTGTTTAATTTCTAAAATTAAGTGAGATTTTTTGTTCACTTTAGAAGTTGTTTCAAGGAATTTTAAGACACTCATTGAGTCACTAAATATAGAGAATTTAGTTGAGTTTGATTTTTCAATGATGTTGAGGGCTTCTAAAATAGCCATTGCTTCTATAAGGAATAGATAGAGGTGTATTTAGGTGAGCGAAATTTGTAGTGTTCCTTATTTATATTATTTGTAAAAACTGCAAATTCCCTGCCAAATTCTGCATTCACTTTGGATCCATCAGTAAACAGACAGAAATTCGGACGCAAAGTTTCAGAAAAGAATTTCTAGAATGCTGAATTACAGTTTGTAGTTTTCTGTATTTTTAATCCTTCATTGAAATAAGCATAAAAACGAATCAACAGAGAGTCGTATTTCATAAGTAAAATTTATTGGTCTTAGATCACTTGCTAGTAGGTAGATGAGAGATTCTAAAAACTATTCTGTACGAGCCAACCAAGGGGGAAGAAATTCTAATAAGAGTACCTGTAGGACTATCATCTATCTCTGATATTTCTTCTAATATTGGAGGGTGAGATTCATTGCACAAAACTCTTGATAAGAAGTTGGAGCTCAAATATTGCTGTCTAATATGAATGGGCATAACTAACTTTCGGTGTTGACATCGTTGACATCATGTATAGCACCCTTAAATTTAGTAAAAAAATATTTGAAGTGACATCTATGAGAATTTTCACAAATCTATACTATTCTTTGGAGCGATGCAAATGCAAAGGAGGGGTGCAAAATTTTTTTGTGCTATTCATACGCGAAAAAATCTACTTTATTGCTTTGACTCTTCTAACTTTGATATCTCAGCTGCAGATAGTTCTATTTTCATTTGATTTTCATCCTGTTGGTCTCAAATTTTGTGCTTATTCATATACTTTCAAAAATTACCAATTTTTAAATTGCTACCAAAATTTTAATTTTTGACTAAAATGAATGTTATAGGTCTCAAAAATTTTGTACATGTTAAAATGAGACGAAATTTTAGAATGTTAATATAGGTTTCGCAGCATTCAATAATAGTACATCAAGTTTGACAGCGAGAGTTTCATTTGAAACTAGGTATCACTTTTACTTTCCTTCTTCTGTACAATACAAATTACTCAACTATTAGACGTTACTTCAACTATTTTCTCTTGATTTTCATTAAGTTTTAGGTATTAACTTGGGCGCAGATAACAAAAATATTCTTTAAGACTTTTGTATAAAGCCGAGTATAAAGCAAAGTGTAAAAATGTAACAAAGTTAAAAAAAAATGACCTTAGCTAAAAATACCATAAATATAAAGAATTAATTTAGAATTCAAAAAAGAAATTAAAAGTTTTTTGAGATTTTGGTCAAAAATCTAGTATGATACTACATGAAATAGAAGATTGTTTTTTTATTATAGCAAACTTTTTAGTTTTAAATGGACTTATTTTTTGAAACATAAAACATAAAAATTATTTGTAATCAACTAACGTATTTATAAATTTAATAATAATATTAATAATATTTATTAATTTTCAGCTCAGATGACAAGCAATCTGTTGCAGCTTGCCAGAAATGCCAGAGAAAGAGCCCTTGGACCTTTTAGTCCTTCATTTAATGTGCAGGAAATACTACTTGGGAATTTGGAAAAGGTGCGAACATTATATATTTAATAATATTTTTAAGGGGTCATTAGAAAAAAACGTAACGCTGATAAGGTGGGTCAGTGTTAAACTTACCCTAAATGAGGTGTTTGGGTATTTAACAGAACGCGTTACATAACAAAAAAGAACAAAAATAAGTATCTTATTAATTAACTTAAATTTTTTAATTTTGTTGAATTTTTATCTTGCATTAAAAAAAAATCTGGTTGCCGTTAATACATTTTTTATATCAGCTACCGGAATCTGACCGGAATTCCCGTTGCGATAGCCGGAATTTTTGTTTTTGTTTTAGATAGTTGCAAATGGCATAAAACCTAAAGAAAAGTTTGAAAAAAATTTCCTATTTGGTTAAAATTTTTTTTTTTTAAGTCACATCAGACATTTTGAATGAGTGAAACTAATTATTTTAAACTTTTCTTTACGTTTTAACCTATTTGCAATCGTTTAAAAAGAAAATAAAATTTCGGTTCAGGTTTCGGTTCATTCGGAATTCCGATAGTGGCAACTGGAATTTTTCCCGTATCGACAATCGGAATTTTTTCTCAGTGTATTAATTGAAGGGATTTCGTATGGGGCTGAGCCCTATGCCTTTATCTGCCTGAGCAAATTTTTTGTGGTGCAGATTTTTTTATTTTACTTGTGTTTTAACTTATGATCCAGGAGGCGTTGAATCCCTCAAGTATATTTATCGAGTATATCAATAAAACTTGCAATAAAAAGAATATAAAATAAAATGGAAAGGTCTCAATCCACGCTCAACCTCTTTTGTTTAAGCGTGGATTTAGCCAAAATGATTTAATTTGACTCAATCCACGCTTTAAAAAAAAAAATAATTAACCTCAAATAAAATTTATTTTAATAAAAAATATAATTTTTTTGCAGTTTCAGTGCATAAAAAAAAAAAAAAAAAAAAAAAAATCATTACAAATAAATATTTGTTGTGCATAATATTCAAATTTAAGTGTTTTTAGATAAAATATCGTAATTTCAAGAAATTTTAGCATTAGGCGTGGATGGAGATCTTTCGAATAAAATACGTTTCGAAAACTATTTTTCTAAGTAATGCTTCACGGAGATAAATATTTTGTATACTTTGCAAGGTTAATTTTAGTATTAAACCGAAGTTAGTGTTAAGAACAAAAAAATTTGTAAATTTTTCAAATATGAAGTTATGAATTTCAATAGGGGGCTTGCATGGGTCGGAATTATAACGATTGTTTTGCATAATTTGAAACTAGATCAAAAAATATTAGACACGTATTTTTTTGTTTTTCAAAAAATGAAAATTAAAAAAGTGATGACATCACCCCTACCGTATACAAATGCATTGTGACATCAGACCTCTGACGAAAATCTGGTTTTTGAAACCTCTATAACTCCATTAATTTTCGTAATTTTAAGAAATAAAAAAATACGTGTCTGATATTTTTTTATATATAATTTCAGATTATGCACAAAAATTACCAAAATTTTGACCCATGCAAGCCCCCTATTCTAACCATAACCATGGAAAAATGTTCTTTTTTGTATGAATTTTTACCTTTATTTTAAATGGAAAAAGGCAAGAAAAAAGTACAGCCCCAATTCTCAGCTTCGCCTTGAATGGTAATTTACGTATGGGATTTGGACCATGCTCTATATTTTTCTAGCTATAGTTCGTATAATATACCATCACCCGATAATTATCTATTGTGAGAATTTTAAACATATTGAGTTATTAATTTGTCTTTATTAATCTAACTGGATACTTTCAAAAATTTTTAAATTTATAAACTACGAGATTTCAATTTTGAATCAATTTGAATTTATAGTATCTATATTTTTTTTGAAATCTTATAATATTTTAACAGATTGAGTTATAGAATATAGAATGCAAAAAAAAAAAATAATTGATATAAAATATTTTTGTTAATACAGTATTTACCTGATGATGCTCACATTCGAGTAAGCGGAAAATTACACATTTCTTTGACTAGAGTATACGATGGAAAAAATGTTATAGTGTCTCAATACAACTCTAGAGAAGACTTACTTCAGGTAATAAGTTCTAAAATTTTTTCTCTCAACTAACAATCAGTTTACACTGAAAAAAATTGCAAATGACTTAAAACGTAAAGAAAATTAAAAAAAAAAAAAAACATTTTTTTATCTTTTTACAAAAAATTTCTCAAATCTCATCATACCGATATACGAATATCCCAAGTAAGCGGGAAAAACATTTTTTTAAAATTTTCTTTACGTTTCAAATCATTTGCAATCGTTTGACGAGATCAAAAATTCCGCTAGCTACAGGCTAGCTACAAGGAATTACTCTGCTTGCGGCAAGCGGATTTTCTTTCAGTGTACTTAAGTACTATTTTTTTTAGGCTTTACTTGCCAGTTCCTTTGTTCCTTTATTCAGTGGTTTACTTCCACCTAGATTCCATGGAATTCGCTATATGGATGGTGGTTTTAGTGATAATTTACCAACTCTCGATGATAACACTGTTACAGTTAGCCCTTTCTGTGGCGAAAGTGATATTTGTCCAAGAGACGTTTCTTCTAAATTATTTCATGTAAGAGAATTTTAGCTATAATATTTATATCAAACAATATAATAAAAAAAAAATCTCACTTAAAATTTTATTTTATTTCAGATTAACTTTGCAAACACAAGCATTGAACTTTCTAGACAAAATATGTATAGGTTTACCAGAATTTTATTTCCACCAAATCCCGAAGTAAGTTTAAAAAGATAATTAATAATTTTTGTTGAGTTTTTGAGAAAGCAAAAATAAATATTAAGCAATTTTAATTAATTTTTTCTCTAGATTTTATCAAGTATGTGTCAACAAGGTTTTGATGATGCTTTAAGATATTTACAAAGGAATAATTTAATTAATTGCACAAGATGTTTGTCAGTCCAGTCTACATTTGTTGTGTCCGAAATTCTAGACGATAATATTGGATATGATCCAGAATGCACAGAATGTAAAATGCATAGACAGGTAGGTGTCTGAAAATAAAAATTTAAGCAACCATTACACAACCATGGCTCAAATCGCACGTAAATTGTATTTACGACGGTAAACTGCGATTTGGGCCATTCTTTACTTTTCTGGACACAGGCTCTTAATATACTATTTCTGCGTCAATGTTGAATGGTTTAGAGTGGACCGAGGAGTGGACGTAACTATACGATCAGAGGCGAAGGCGAAAACCGTGAATTGCGATCTAGGAAATTCTTTTTAAAGCTAAATGTCGCATACGATTTTTCTTCGCCAATGGCAAGAAAACATGGATTTTCTCGGGAAATTCTTACTTTCAGCTGACAAGAAAATGTTAATGCACTGTGAATGAGCTCCAGTATGCGTCAGTTTGGAATTGTAAAAATAAATGCTCTGGATTATATTTAATTTCTAATTAAAAAAAAATAAAATACATAATAAATAACTAATTTGTGTGCTCACACACTGACGAGTATGGAACATGTTCACTTATAAGTTATAACAAATTAAACGTATATCCCTTAATTAGAATAAGCTTAAATGGCCATGGTATGGTCCCTAATTCGAGAATATTCTAAGTCCCTGCTGAGAGGGACTTTTTCGGGTACCCTCCCTATGAACATGTTCCATGTTAGAAAAAATAAATTTACTTAAAATAGTCTATAATTATGTTCCCCAGCGAATTTACTATACGAAAGTCTCTAATATTTTTATATTATTATTTTATATTATTGATAATATCAATTCTTCAATTATTATCGATAACCTAAAAACTGACATGAGTAAAATATGCTAAAAAAATTATTGTTACAAATAAATTATACACTTTTGTTATCAAATACTAAAAATTAAATTACAAAAAAACAATACTAGTACAAATATCAATATTTATCATTAAAATCGGCGATAATAACCACTTTGCTTGAGGCAATATGTCAGTTTAATCATCGAAAAGCGTGTTATAACTGATTGATTGATGGATCGATTTATATCTTATTTATTATTACTGTACGAAATGACAAAAAATTTATATGAATGATTAGATTTTTAATTAATTACGCATATTTTATTCCCGCTAATTTTACATGGTAATTTATTCGAGAAATGGAATTTTCTCTATTCAATTCATAGAATCAATTTAATTGCTTAAGTTTTCTTGAAAATTCAAGGAAATTTAAATTTATAATGTAGGTACGGGCATCAGAATACGAACAAGAATCTACACTAATCGAGATACTAATTACGACTTTGTTATTTTCATCGAACTATAAAATACACATGTTTACCATAAATTAAATACTTTTGAACGCTGTTTGAGACTTTTACACTATGTAGATACAATTTAATTCTTTAAAATGTAAATTTATGTAAATGATATTTTTATAACAATGTCTAATGTCACGAGTAATGTCAATGACTGATATACCAATCACTGATGTCAATATCAATGTCTTTTTCAAGATATTTATTTATTTATTTCAAAAAAATTATTCTTTGTTTATAGTTATTTTTCCAAGTATTTTCAAATTTGTATAATATTCAAGTTTGAATATTAAGCACATTTAGCTATGAAAAATTAAAGCTCATCACTAAGGGTTTTTCACAAACCACCTAATGTAAATTTCTCCATTTTTGCGATACCCTAAAAAGCGTTATGTAACTAGCTTTAGGTGTGTGCGAGTACCGGTATTTAAGGACGTACATGAAAATAAAAATAACATTTTTTTGATCGCATGAAAATAAGGAATTTTTTTTGTGAGGTAACGCTTTATTTTTAATAGCTAAACTTCAACGTCCACAAACCCTGGTAGCGTTATGTGGTTCGTGAACCCCTAAAAATTTATTATTACGAGTTATCTTAAATCTATTCACATTTTTTCATGAGAATTTAGTTTAAATTTTAATAATTTATTTTATTTACACAGGAAGCATTGGTAGCTAATCTCCCTGAAACAGTAATGATGATATTTCAAGATGCAATAGATTCAGCAAATAAAGGCCTTGTAAATTGGTTGTTTAAACATCAAAGTGTCAAATTCTTATCACTCTTAAGTTTGCCTTATACATTACCCGCTGAAGTAATTTATGCAACAGTGTCAAAGTGAGTTGTAAACATAAATATTTTTATATTTTTATTAGTGTCTAAAAATTTTTTTCAACAAAGGTTTTAAATAATAATTTAAGGCCTTGATAGTTCTGAAGTTTTGACAGCTAAACAAATTTCATTATATGTTTCTCGTTAATGAAATGTGATTGATGACATTTGGAATTTGTTATTTAAAAATAAAAAATTAAAAAACCATTAACATCAATAAATCATAAATATTTTTTCTTCATTATTATTTTAAAAATCAATAACAATCCATATTTATATTTTAACAGAATTCTTTTGAATGCTAAAGTTCAAGAAGGTATTGCTGAATTAGCAAGGTACTTTTTAGAAAAATTAAGTGTTGTTTTTCCTAAAATCAATCTCTACTACCAAACTATTCCTAAAACATTTAATTACTACATCAATATTACAGAATATGATTCAAGTACGTACTTAAATTATCTAATTGTTTGAGAAGTAAAATTTTTTTCTTAAATTAAATTGTTTAATTACATTTTATTTTAGATATTTATGATATCGATTCTACTGGTAGCTTATCGTACAAAAAACAAGAAACAAATCTAAATGTAACATTGCAGTACAATGAGTTGTGAGTATAAAATCTTTTAGTGTACAATACTTATGAGCATTTATTTTAAAAGTGCTACTTAATTTGAGCCTGGAATCGTAATTTTTTTTTTTTAGGGCACATCGATATGACCCGTGTTTTCAGTTAGATTGCACCTTCAGAAAACCGAAAAAAATCGTGAACAAGAAATCGGCGATAGGTGCCAAAAAGATTTTTTCACTTTGGCCATATCGATGTGCCCTAAAAAAAAAAATTACGATTCCAGGCTCAAATTAACCCATTAGCGCCGGTGCGACCACACCACTGACGCTCGGATTTTTGCTAATAAAACGGGTAAAAAAATGATTTTTTTTTAAACTTAAAATCTTCCTTTACTAAAAAGGATTGGCTTTACAAGATTCTGGGGTCAGATTTTTAATATTATTGACCGTTAATTAAATACGACAGCCTCAAAAAGACAAAAAATCGATTATTCATACAAAATTAAAAATCTGACCCCGGAATCTTGTTAAGCAAGTCCTTTTTAGTAAAGGAAGACTTTAAGTTAAAAAAAAATTATTTTTTTACCCGTTTTCTAAGCGAAAATCCGAGCGTCAGTGGTATGGTCTCGCCGGCGCTAATGGGTTAAGTAGCACTTTTATATATACCCAAAGCGCTTTTTTTCAAAGTTTGATTTTCGTTTTTTTCTAAGCCTCAGTTCCCAATATTTTAGATTATCATTATTTTTGAATTGCTTTTATAATAAATACTTATTTTACAACAGGCAAGCTTCCAACTGCTTAATAGATATTTCAAATATGGATACAGCTACTACTCATAATGCGATTGAAAATATTTTAAATGTATGTAATAAGTAGTAAATATAACAATAGTTGAACATTTTTTATATGCCTATTAATGATTGATGAATTAAATTTTAGGTTGCTAAGGATAACGAAACTTTAATGACTTATTACTATGTGAATGACAATGATCAAGTTCAAATAACGGAAATATATGACTCTGAAAAGTTGGATAATGAAAAATGCCCTCCAATTTTATTTAGAGACGATTCAAGAAAGTCAGAAAAAAATTGTTGGAATGAACATACTTGGATATCACAAAATATGGAAGATAACTGTGGGTACACATTAAAATAAATATTTTTATTAAAATAATTGAATTAAAATCTAAATTGAAGTATCGAATTTATAATGATGCCAGGTTCTACATATCATAAGAGATCTAACTTTGATAGTAATTTATTTGATGAAACTGAAGGTTACAATAGATTGTTAGATAATCATGAGGCTTCTGACTCAAGGATTTCAAAGTCTGGCAAAAATATATTTTAAAATCTTTAATACTTTTAAGTGCCAAGAAAAATTTTAATCCAACAAGTATGTAAAAATTTCTTTTTAAGAAATTCTCTTATTTTGATTTTATTTTATATTCTTGAAAGTTGATATACCTAACAGAAATGTTTAATTTACTCTGACATAAAATCATTCTGTAGATTTTACCAATAAAATGGTGAACTTTTGTATAAGTAGGGTAACTTTACTTGTACTAATAATACAAAAATATTTTTTTATACACTTATAAAAGTTGCCAAACGTACAAGGCCCAAAAATACGTAAGCCATGGAATACTTTATTTATTTTTTATTTTCATTTTAAATATTTACGAAAATTCTAGAGCTAATTTTTGCATTCAATTCAAGGAGTATAACTTTAGATAACTTTCTAGTTATTTCTTTTCTATAAGTGATAAAATGGCTAATGTATTTTTGCTCTTGTTTATATATTCATATTAAAATAAAAAATCAAAATTCCTCAAATATTTTTTTGTGCAACATTATCAGAGGTTTATTAAACTGGCTTAAATTCTAGATATAGTATCTTAGAAGTAAAAAAAAAGTGACTAATTTATTTTTAAATAAAAAATTAACATTTAAAGATAAATTAGAATAAAAATAAATTATTTAAATTTAATTAGAAATAAACTCTAAAGATTTCGAAAGAATAAGAAATTAATTCAAAAAACTTAATTAATAATTTTTTTTAAAAGAAATCTGCTGGTTTACAGTATTTCTTTAATAATATTGCATTTAAAAAAAATATTATTCTAATTGTATTTATTAAAACCCATTTTAAAAGTGAACAGAGGAATATATGGATATTTCATAAGCCAATAACGAAGCCAATATCGTGGCTTATAATAGATAGAAAAATTTGTAATATAAACGGTAGAATAATTTTTTTATTTAAAATTAGTGCACTTAGCTGGACTGAGTGTATACATTTTTGAAAACAAAATTTTGTAAAAAATTGAAAATAAAAAATAATTTTATTAAATTAGGTGATAGATATAGCTGACAATGCAGATTAATTAAAATTATTTTTAGATATATATTGAAATTTTGAGGAAAAAAAACATACCTTAACATGACCTTATGTACCTTAAATGGAGCTCTTAAATTTGCCTCGGCAATGGTATTGTAAAAAACTGTCTGCCTTAATTTTGGTAATGCTTATTTAGGATAATATTTTTAATAAAAACAATTATAAGCAAAGCCAAAATAATAAAGCAAAGTTTTATTCAGTTGTTTTTCAAAGGGTATTTTTACCATTCTCCTGCAGTTATTGATTTTATTATGGTCAATATACTTATAATAAGGTTCTTTGTGATAATATTCAACTCCAGTTGATTGCATCAATAGCAAAAAAAATACATATGTATTTACATATGTCTGTGCCCAAATGTGTCTTGTTAAAATACAATATACTTATATATTTTATAATTTTTTACAAATATTTTAATACTTTAATTTAATTAATGTGTTAAGTAATTTTTATAAGAAACTCTGTTATTTTTTATACACATATTTAGAACATTAATATTAAAAAATATTGCTGCCTTAGCCAAAGTTGAAAAAATATAAAAAAAATTAATATGTACTTATTTATATTTTTAAATTTATTTTAATTAACGATTATTTGATATATAATAAATTTGTTTATTGTAAAAATAATTTCTCAGATTTAATTAAATAAAAATATAATGAATAAAAGATTTTCTTTTTTTTACTTTTTTAATATCTAGCATTTCATGAATTCTCAAATAAATGTCTCAGATTTTTAAAAATAGACTACAATAATGTATTTTTCCTAAAGTTTCATTGTCTTAGATATTTTCCTTAGTACATCCAAAATCTGTTTGAAAACTTAAGCCTGATTAGATGATTCTACCGGTAAAGTTTTGCTGAAATGACTTTAAATAATTTCTTAATTTTTATACTTACATTTATATTTATTGATATTTTAATATTTCAAATTCTTTGTACATCGATAAGAAAAAAAATATTCAAAATACATTATCCATACCTTGAAAAAATTTTTTATTTTGCTGATTGAAATTGCAGCTCGGCAAACTTAAAGCTAGAGCTTCTTGACAGGTATTTTTTTTCTAGCACAATTTTTCTGAACTTCAAGCAGAACTTCTAGCAATTAAAGATATACTAAAAAGAAATTTGTATCTTGGTTGGAATAAGCCATCAGTGGTTAGAAGTGCAAATATAACTAAATAACTACCAATTTAAAAAAATAATTTAAAATGAACCATTTATTATGATTTTTAATTACAAAACAAATCATGTAATCTGCGTACATGGCTTAAGTAATTTAAACATCTTATCTACAATTATGAAATCTGGTTACGCGATATAGGAGCATTTCCAATAAAACGACTTAAATTACTAACATGCTAACATTCAATTTCATTCAATCACATCATATTTAATACATTTACATTATTTCAAATATTCATGTGTATATTTTAATTATATTATATATTTATATATTGAAAAATAATTTATACAATTTTATATCTACAAGCAATCACGAGGCCATGCACTTATCCTTTCAACACTTCATTGTCTTTTTTTAAATTTTTTTAACTGCACAACAATTGAATTTTTACTAGACTTTTTCACATAGTGTCATCTGCATTCCTTTGAGGTTGCATTTGCGTCCGGTTAGCATTAGAAATAGTTCCAGTTGCAACATTAGCTTTACGTTGAGCTGCAAGACATTGCTGAAGTTGCTGCAACTGTATAAAGAAATTAGAATTAGCAAAGAATATTATATATATTAATACAAAGAATTTTTTGTAAATTTTGCAAGGTTAATTTTAGTAAAACTGAGTTAGTTTTAAGAACAAAAAGAAACTTTGTAAATTTTACAAATATGAAGTTAAAATTGCAATTCTAACCATAACCATGGTTATACAAAATTTATTTAAATAACGAAATTATATTATGTAAACATAACCAGCGATTTCAGTTATGTTTAACAGTTATTTTTCAAATTTGTTAGATGATGAAAATATAAGTGAATTATATATTGTGAATTAACTCCTAGGTCAATGTAATCCAGGAGATTAAGTTGATGAAAAAAATGACGAGAGAATGTAACAAAATATGAATAACATTAATAAAAAATAAATAATTATCTTTTGTTGCCGCCTTAATTAATTTTTAATAATTAAAATAATAGTGTTATTATATCATTGACGTTTTGCGAGAATTGGCCTAGGTCTCATGTGAGAGAAAAACCATTTTTGGTAAGAGGTCTTATATGCAACAGCGACTGCTTGGGCCTGAAAGGACTATTTTGTATAACAGGTCTTAGGACCACTTTGTCCCAAAAAAACCATTTTGGGTAAGAGGTTTTACGCAACAGCAATGGCTTAGGTCAAAAAGTCCAATTTGATCCAAAAAGAACATTTTGGGTAAGAGATCTTATGAAACAGCGATTGCTTATGCCCGAAGGCCCAAAAAGACCATTTTGGGTAAGAAGTCTTATGCAACAGCGATTGCTTAAGCCAAAAGGTCCACTTTGGCCCAAAGGTACACACGACAGCGTTTATACCTTTATAATATATAGAGATATTTTATTTAGACGAGTAATAGTATATTTACGGCTCAAGTCCAGAAAAGTAAAGAATGGACCAAATCGCACGTAAATTACGTTCCGAGGTGAATCCAAGGATGGTAAACTGCGATTTGGGTCATTCCTTATTTATGGACAAGGGTCGTATAACATTTTTCTGCATCTATGGCGAGAAAACCCGTCATTGCCGGACGCGCCTACCTTTAGGAAATCTATTGAGTTCGGCCCTTCCCCACTCCAAAAGCAAATTGGAGCTCTGAAACGGCAATTTTTATATAACTGTAATATAAGTCCGGCTTGAATTAAAAATAAATAAAAATTTTGCATAAAATACAGTAGTTCCTCGACTTACGAACTTTCGGATTTACGAACTTTTTTTTAGAACATGAAAAATTTTGAATTTTATAAAAATACAGTTCAAAATCTGTGTGAAATGGGATGAGACATAATATTTTTGAAAAATCACTATTAACTGTTTACAATTAATATAAGTAAGCTTATTAAAATATTTAAATCCTGACATTTTCTGGAATTTTTAATTCCTCTAGGTTTATTTTATTGTTTATCATTTTTTTTAAATTTAAAATAAAGGATTTTTATAATAAGCTTATCTATAAGCATTCATTTTTAGACATTTAAATTCAGTTTTCGACAGTATTTAATTTTGTCTATAATATCAGCTATCTACATACTACTCGACCTCAAAATACTTTTTTTTTTTTTTTTTTCATTTTTCGAATTACGAACCAATTTTTAGTCCCAAAAAGTTCGTAAGTCGAGGAACTACTGTATAATAATAAACATTAAAAACCATTTTATAATTCAAATAACCACAACTATTTAAATATCTATTTTAACAAATATTTAAAACAAAGGATAGATTTTTTATGTTTTCAATTCAAGCCGGACCTAAATTTATAAAAATCGACGTTTCACAGCTCCAATTTTCTTTCGGAGTGGAGAAGGGCCGGACTCAATATGTTAAAATTTTTGCGGTATAATATTTATTTTAACAGTAGTATATATTACGAGTCCGTGTCCATAAAAGTAAAGAATGGCCCAAATCGAACGTAAATTATAATTCCAGCCAAAGCCTAGTTTGATAAATTGCGATTTGGGTTATTCTTTATTTTGGACAAAGGTCATATACGATTTTTCTTCGTCAGTGGCGAGAAAAAATCTCTTTTCCAGTCCGCGCAGCGCCCGGGAAATACGACGTGCTTTCTGACCGCTGACAAGAAAAATAAATTTCAAATTGTTATTTAATTCTAGAATAGGCAATCACCAAATACTGAGAAATTCTTAATTTTTCTGTATTTTTCGCAAATTTTGACCTTGTTTAAAACGTAAATTCGTTTTAGCCTACCCTTTCTTTGTCCGCACCTAAGCAAGAGAATAAATAGATAACGAATTCAGTAAAGAAATAGATTTCTGTATGAAAAATAGAATAAAAAATTCTGGTTTTTTGTAAATAAAAGTATAATTTTTACCTAAAAAACAACTATATAAAATAACTTTCTAATTTTACCGTGCATTTTAAACGGGAATATTTTTTTTTGTCTATAAGTATTATCTCTGTTTTCTCTCTCGGAAAATGACTCTAAAAAGTAAAAATAAAATTTATTTTTAACGATACAGATAATATAACGGTGGCATAAAGGGCAATCAAATTTTCATGTTTTTAAATGTAAATTTCAAGCTTTTTAAGTGGGGTATTTTTCACGGGACTTGTAAATTTTCCGGGTTATTTTTATGGGATTATTTATTTATGCGTATTATTTATTTATTTATTTACGGTCGCTATATGTACAGAGTTGCGAAATTTTGTGTCTTATGAAATAACTGTATTGAAGCCATAAAATTTTCTCAAACTCTGCATTACCACCTACTGTACTCTTTTACTTATGTTTAATTTGATCGGTATCTATTCAAGATTTTTTTCAGTGTGGGCACCTTATTTTTTCATCAAAACACGTGACTTATATTGAGTAAAATATGGCATATTTTTGGAGAAAACGACATGGACGGCGGCGACATTTTTTTTATTGTAAAAAGGCGTTATAAAAATTTAATATTTATTATTTTCATTGTCAAAGCTTTCATATTTAAATTTTTAAATTTTACGCAGTTCATATATAAGTATTTAAGTAATAAAATAAATACAGCAGAGTTTTCAAGTGCATAAATATAGACTGCGCACTATTAAAATGGTGGGATGCTTAAAAATTGCTAAAACTGAGGGACATGATCGTATATATTACGACAATAAGCTAAGAGGACTGCATGAAAATTTACTTTGACGAAAAATATGTATTTTTGCGACCTAAATACGTCATATGCACCATACAGAAAGATTTAAGTTCAAATTTTAAACTAATTATTAATACCGAAAAATTTGTAAATAGCAAAAGCACAGCGTACGGTCGGAAAGTCACTACATTTTGAACACATAATATGCCCCATAAAATTTTATCACCAAATACCAATATGAAAAAATCCAGAAAATCTAGAAATTTTTTGTCAATCAGATTTTTTTGGATGAAGTTTCAGTTTGAGGTATAAATAACCGAAAAATCACTACCCGTATGCATGAAAGGATGTGCAATGCATTTTTTCTATTTTGTCAAATTTTTCAATGCTTTTTTTTTTATTGAAAATTATTAAAATAATTTTAAGTATTACAAATTTACGTTTCATTTTGGTCCATTTAGACCGTTGCATCAAAAAGTGCATAATTCCTATGCTAATATCAAATAATTACATCGAAATCTTCATTACTTAAAATATTAAGGAAAAAATTTATACCTGAGAATTTTAATAATTATTGAACTTGAATTTGATGAGGAAATTGGTAAATTCAAAACGGCGGGTGGAAAATGATGTGAATTTTGAATGTAAAAGTGCATTTTATGTTATTTTACTTTTGAAGCATAAAAAAATGAAAATATATTATAATATGTAGTAAATTATTTTTAGTTAATTGAAAAAAAATTTTTAAACTTTTTAATCCTCGAGAATCCCCTTTCTTTATTTTCTCTCCATTCCTTTTCTAAGGCGTTTAAGTTTTAAAAAAAAATAGTAGGACATTTTAAAATTTTTTTTTAATTTGAAATGTATATGTTTTCTGTAAATTAATCTAATTTTTTTTTTTATTTTTACATTTCTAACATGGAATACTAAAAATTTTTATTTTCGATTCCCATTTTTGTATATTTTTTGAAGGGCGTCAATGTAGAGGCTGAAAAAAACGTTTCCCATCGTAGGGCCTATTGTGGGCATCCAAAACCAAAAAATAAAAAAGCATTATATTTTTCGTCTTGGCACTACAATAACAAAGAAAATACACTAAAATTTAGGTCAATAGCTTAATTAGTTTTTGAAGAACGGGAACCTATTTCAAAAAAAAGTTTTGAGAAAAGGGGCAATGCAAAACAAACGTAACGCCTTTTTTTGGAATTTCGGGTACCCCAGTATCCAGAAATATGCCTATTTAGAAAAATTTACGAATACTTTTAATGGACGTAACATTTATAAGACTCACTTACCTACCCTATCAGCGTTATGTAATTTTTGAACCCTCCCAAAACGGGATTATGTTTTCATATTGACTACGGCAAATATAAATCAAAATATCCCAAAAATATACTTTTTTATTCCATTTTTTAATACAATTTTCAAATGTTTTTCAGCAAGAAAATCAAAAAAACAAAAAATAGATCAAAAATTTTTGAAAATGAAAAAGTAGCCTTAAATATAAAAAATATTAAGAAACATTTATTTATAGTGAGTACGTAAAAAAAAATTATTTTTAAATTCTCCTTTCTAAGCAGGTTTCTAAGCATATTTTTTGGCCTGTTTTGTGCGCCCCGTCAAAAATGCTTTTTATCAAATTTAACGGTAGGGCTCTATTATTATCTTAAATATATTCAAACTAAAGACTACTTAGGCTAACTAATTTAGACTATCTACTTAGAAATTATGTCGCAATTGGTCACTGATAGAAATTATGCCAAATTTCACTAATATTCGCGATTGTTTATGACGCCAAATTTAGCCGTGCCGAAATGGTAAAAAATAGCAACTCGGCTCAGCAGCAGGGGTAAAATCAGCTGTAGATTCAGTATGAAAAGCAGAAGGCTAACTTTCTGGATCCAAAATCACTGATACTTTGTAAGTATACAAAAAGTTTTTTTTTAAATTTCTTACGAAAAAAAAATTTTTATTCTTATTTAAAAAACTACATTCGCAAACTTTCTGATTAAAATTTCTCTAAAGCTACTTGACAGATTATAATTTTTGTGGTTTGAATTTTGTTGTTGTAAGTTTCTTTAAGTAAAAAAAAAATAATAAAAAATTTAATAACTAAAAGTACCAAAAAAATTATTCCAAAACTCTAAAGTCGTTTTACTCGAAACACGTTTTTGAAAAGTTTGTGCACGATTGCGTGATAACTTCTTCATCGATTCAGTTTAAGCTTACTGAGCAACTTAATAAATGTACCAATTTCAGGACGTCGTCGAGTTTTTTTTTATGTTCTCAAAAAATTTTTATAGCTGCTTTTGCCCGAAAATTATAGACTTTTTATTTTCATTTTAACTTTGTGTAGCCGCCATTTTGTTCCTAATTAATTTTTTTGAAAAAACTCGATGACATCCTGAAAGTTTCATGTTTTAGTCTTACCATTTTTTTATTTTTTAGATTATCCTAAGTCAAGATATCCTGCACAGAACTTAGCAATTTTTTTTCAGCGACGCAGGTACACCTCTGTTACGCAAAAATGACGTCACAAAAAACAAACAAAAATTTTTTTTTTAAACTTGAATATATTTGTAAACAATAAAAAAAATTTGATTCAAAC
Organism: Anagrus nilaparvatae; assembly: GCA_022575985.1. Taxonomy (NCBI): domain Eukaryota; kingdom Metazoa; phylum Arthropoda; class Insecta; order Hymenoptera; family Mymaridae; genus Anagrus; species Anagrus nilaparvatae. The sequence goes on along the minus strand of JAKSXM010000247.1, from coordinate 22,663,402 downwards.
ATCTCTATCCGTTCTTTCACAATCCTACCTTGAAAATCAGCTAAAATTTCTACATATTTAGGTAAAACGACCTTTAAAAAAAAAAATTTTTATTTATCAACTTTTTAAAAGAAAAAAAAGTGCAAAAAAGCTTTTGTTTCGGATATAAGTACGGGGGCTATGTATACCGTTCCTGTGAAAAGCACCCAAGTATAACTTAATTTTTTTATTTTCAGCATCCAGAAATTACACAAAAACAGACCACTGTGTGACTATCGAATTAAAAACTACGATTTTCGGAATATGCATTTGTCCCAAAAAACTCTTATTAGACTTTTTCTAATCTTGGTTACCAAAAAACATGCAGAATAACGTGATTTTACTGGATTATTTGTTATTACTTCTCAATGAATTTGAATTTTATTAAGTAATTAGAAAATAAATCTAAATTTAGACGGAATCAGCTATATTTTTTCTAACTAATGCTAATTTGAGATATATTTTAAAAATTTTAAGCGACGCGGGGTTAAAAAAAAAATCGGAGTCTTATTTTTATCGCCTATAGCCGTAGTTTATTTACTTTGATGTAAATATTAAATAAGGAAAAAAAAATGTGCACTCTGTACCTGACTCTGTACGCCTTGAATAAAAGTTCTCAAATTGGACAGGATATCTTTCATGTTAATTTATATTAGAGAAAAAATAGTTATATGTTTAAACAATTGACATTAACAAATTGTACTCCAGCCTCTTGTGGGCATAAACGACATTTATGACTTTTAACGCCCTAATTTTTGGTAACAGTACTTATTATTTCAACTGTTTTATTTAAAATTATTAACTGTTTTTTTGTTTTATTATAAAATGTTTTTTTTTTTTTTTTGTATAAAAATAAAATTTTTTTGAAACCGTAACTAATATTATTAAATCAAATTGAAACTTGGACATGAAACACTATTTTAAATTCCTAACTGTCAATTGATACTTTTAAAGATATAAATTATTACCTGCTGAGGTGAAAAGCTGGCAAAAGTTTGTTGTGTACTATTCTGTGTAGCAGCTGCTCTTGCTTGTAACGATTTTGCTAGTAAGGTTTGTTTGTTTGCTGAGGCTGCAACTGAGGCTTGAGGTGATGGTATTGTTTGAGTAGTCATTAGCATAGGTTTTGAAGCTGTTGATTATTTAAGTCAAACATGAATTAAATAAAAATTGTTTAAATTTATAAACGTAATATATTTAAAAAATTTTTTCTTACCGATAATTGGGGTAAGGACCTGTTTATTTCCAGATAAAATTAATTGGTTTGCCGTTACTGTTTTTGCAACTGTAACTAATTGATTTGGCAGCACAGATGTCTTTGTTTTATTTGACTGAACTCGGGCCATTTGATTATGCCTTGGTTTTGGAGAGCCAACCAAATGGATTGCTTGTCCACTTTGATATAATGTGACAGCAGCATTTGCATTACGTAAATTTTGCTGTGTCAACCCTTTCACTCCAGAAGGTATTAATTGAGCTAAAAAAATGTTGGCTTAATTATTTTTCATTCAAAGTTTAACAATAATACTTAAAGAAATATATTTATTAACTATTTATCTATTAAAAACATCCTAGCTTCATAAAGTACCTTCTAAAATTGGATTACTCCCAGAACTCAAATTATTTGAATATTAAATTTATTATTAAATATTTTAAATCTTATTTTACCCCCCCCCCCCCCACTGAATTCAATTTTCAAGCCTGCTGGGATACCCTTCCCTATAAACATCTTCCATGTTGAAAGAAGTAAACTTTTAAAATAAAATACCTATTGGTAAAGACAGATGAGCATTTCCAGGATTTGCTAAAACTACTGTTGGTGTCGATCCAGCAATAGCAGTGGAAACAACAGTTGCTGCAACCATCTAAAATATTTTTTGTATAAATACTTTTTTTAATTAAATAATGTTAGCTTATTTTATCAAGTACATACGCTAGAAACTGTCGTACAAGTATTTGTACCAGATGATATTGGTAATGATACAATAACTCCAGCTGGTGTAACAACATTTCCGCCTGCTGATACATTTAAAGACATTGTAATAGGTTGTGATAGTCCAGGAATCGATACCTAAAACCCAAATATTATTAAAATTATAAAATTAAATTTACTACCGTGGAACCTCCAATAACGACCCCTCTCGTTAAAGACCACCTCTAATAACGACCACAATTTCAAAAGCCAGTTTGAAAACCCTATTATTTAACATTATAGCAAACCTCTCTATAAAGACCACTCATTTTTAAGCCTTATTTTGAATTTTACCATTATTTTCACCTCTCAGAGCGACTATTATTTGTTGTGATCTTTATTAGAGGTTCTACTGTATTTCTTTTGCTGTATCTTTAAAAAAATATATCTCTTTTTATACCTGAACATTTTGAAGACCATTAATTGTGTTTGGTAAGCTAGCAAGATTAACACTTTGAAGATTAACATTGGCTGTTTGTTGAGGAGGAGTTTGTGGTGGTGGACTAGTCATAGGACTAGTTGGTTGGCTACTTGCACTTGAAGAAGAAGCTGTCAGCCTTTCAAACAATGTTGATGATGCTGTGATTCCAGGAACTGAACTGTCATCCGGTGTACCTAGAATAAAAATAAAATGAAGTACAAAAAATTTGTAATGAATTTTTAAAGCATGCCGAAAAAATATACCAGCTAATAGTGCTGACAACCCAGGCATTGACAATCCAAGGGATGAAGTTGTATCTTGAACTCTGTCTAATCGAACAGTTGTTGTTTTTGCTGGTTGTGGCTTAGCTGCAGGTATTTGCTGAGTAGCTATTGCTGGGCTAAAGCTTAACCTTACCTAAAATATAAAATTATTAAAATAAAATTTATTTTAAAAAGGATTAATCACTTGATTTAAATATTACATACTTAAAAATATAATTCATTTTAATAGACATTTTATTCTTACCTGACCTGTAGTGTTGGGTACTGTTATAATATTCCCATGACTTACAACTCTTTGTGGTAATAAAGCAGCAGTTGTTCTTTGAGCTCGAGCTCTTGGCTGAACTAAATTAGCAGGTGTGCTATTCAATAAACTTCTAATTGCTGCATTATTATTGGTTTTAGATGTGTTTTGTACATTATTATTTAATGCAGCAGCAGCAGCAGCAGCTAAGATAAAAAAATTATTAACTCATCTTTCAAGAAATAATTTTAAATATTAAAAAGAAATAAAACTTTTTTTTTTTTATTTCACGTTACTATTACCTGCTGCTTGTTGCTGTTGCGTAAATTGCTGAGCAGAATCCATCAAAGAATTTGCCAGAGCACTAATTGCTAAATTTGTAGAATTTCTTTGTAATATACTGTTAGGATTACTTGTATCATTAAGGCTATTGCAAGTGCCAGCTTGCAATTGTGCTTGCTATAAAATTTAATACATTTATTTAATGAAATTATAATCCTAAGACATTGTAATTAATTAGCTTACCAAAACGGGAACATTTGAAGTATTATTTGTTGTTAGGGTTGTCAAAGGTTTCTGTTGGAATACCAATATTCCTGTTGAGCCATTACAAGGCGTGCCATCAGCTGTAGCCATTGTGACACCAACAGAAGCATTATCAAACTGCTGTGTAGTAATACCAGTTACTAAGGGTAATCTGGGATTACTATTGTTACATGCCATGCCTTGATTTATATTTACACTGGTTGCATCATTTTGTACTATTTCTGTTGGTATGTTTTGCACTACTGAATCTAAGCAATTTCCAAGATTTGTTTGTCTTGTAGGTACATCTGACATTGTTTTAATAGGATTTGTTACTACTAAGTTATTAATTTGACTTTGGGCTCGAGAAAGTATCTGTTGAGCTACTCTTTGTGATTGAGCTTGAATTTGTTGAGCTACTAATTGAGCCTGCTGCAAACAAATTTTAAAATAATTTAAATTTTAACTATTTTAGAATTGCAGGCTTTCATTATAAAGTCTACATAGTAATTGACTTACTAAAATTTATGTCTATTTAAAAAACTTAACTCAAAATAATTAAAAAAGAAATAAAATATAAATTTACTTGTGGATGAACTCTAACAATTGGTTGCTGATGCTGTTGAACCTGCTGTTGTTGCTGTTGAACTTGCTGAGCTTGTTGCTGAGCTTGCTGCTGTGCTCTGTGCATTCCGGGAGTGCATGTAACTCTAGGCTGCTGGCCAGGTATGACATGTTGAATTTTTACATTTTTTCTGCCTTCTTCAGTAAAAATTTCCGTAAATTGCTGAATGTAGTGGTTAGCTTGAGCTCTTGTTCCCAAAGTAAATCTGTTAATATTGAAATATTTATTTAAATTTCCATAAAACGCGTTTTTAAATACTTATATTTATTTACCTGCAAGATGAACCTTTTTTTTCACCTTCTCTGAAATCAATATCTACATATAGCTCTCCTAAATATTCTGAATCAGATGGTCTTTGCAAAATAGTAAGTTTTATGTGATAAATTCTGCCTTGACCTCTTTCAGTCTCCAATATATATTCTTCGACAAGTTGAGGAGAGCAGTCTTTTGATTCTCTGGGTTGTTCATATGCTTTTGCATATTTCATAACATCAATTTCAGTGTTGGGAGGTGGAAGTGGAGGATTTATCAACATTGGAGCTGAACACGCCGTACTTATAGTCTGTGGTATCCTATTTTTTGAACGTAGCTTTTGCATTAAATCTTGAATTGTTAAGCCTTCAGATTGACCTAACTGTTCTAATTTCCTTTTGCGATTTACTGTGACTTGTGAGAATTTTCGAGCTTGACGCATTAATTGTTGGTCAGCTAACAATATTTTTGACTGCCTTATTTTAGTCATTGCTAAACTATGAACAGGATTAGGGTCTAGGCATAAAGGACCTTGCGTTGCTGCTACAATGTGAGATTCTAATACAAGCCGTTCTTCATGAGTCCAATCCCCATCGCTTGTAAGTGTAGAAACATCGGATAATATGCTCTAAAATATTAGTTGTATTTAAAAAAATTTTTTAATTATGGAATGATTCTTAAGAAACTATTAATTTGATGAAAAAAATATACCTGCGTAGTTGGCTTGAGCAATACATGATGAATTTCAGGTTTATTGTGAGGGTGAGATTTTCGAAAATCTCTAATCTCAGCTATAATACATCCATCATAAAATAAATGCGAATGATTTATTTCTAATTGTTCAGCCAATGTTGCTGGTAATTCGCCATTATCGATGCAGGTAAGTAGTTCACCTTGCTCATAACCCATTAATTGAGTTTCTGATATTAAAGTGTTTTTATCATATTGTACACCCTTATGACTGTGAAAAAAATAAAATTGAGTAAAACGTTAAAGTAATGAAATGTGAAAATATAAAGTCTTACTTACCAATTTTTAACGCACAATGAGTATCCTTTATTACCAGGATTTAAATTTACAATTAAAGTATATAATTTTTCTCTTTGTACAAGCCGCCCCAGTAAGTCGCATTCATTTTCAAGTTTATTCTGTTGGAAAAATGTAATATGCATTATAAATAATAAATAAAGAATAATTATAATAAAATATAATTTACTTACCAAAATGGAATCTTGACTGGAACGAGGATATTTTTCAAGTTGTTCAAAATAAAGTCTTGTAATTTTAGAATGAATGCTAGCCTTTACATGATGTGAATCTTTCTTGTAAGAATTTATTAAAGCAGCAGACAATTTGTCTGTGGATATATCTAAAGATCTTTGTCCTTGAGAATCTCGTGGACATCTTGATAATTGTATTATCATTTCCTACGTTATAAAAGTTTAAAATTTTGACAAGTGGGTAAAAATAATTTATACTACATACCTCTGCTCTTCTACATGCATCTTCTAAAGTAAAGGCAGTTTCAACCATCATGATTTGTTATTGTATAACTGGCATTCAGCATTTTCATTAATTAGTTTACAACATTATGCTGCAGAAATTTTGTCTTTAATTTTACAATGAATTGCTAAATTAAATTTTAAGATCAACGTTATTAATACCTCAGAAATCTAAACATTGGAATAAAATAAATATAAATATTCATTTTGTTGGACTCCAAAATCTTGTTTTGCACCAAAAGTTCACAATATTATTAATTGCACTAATTTTGATTGTATTGTGAAAAACTAATCTTAAAGCCCAGTTAAACACTCATGTTTTTTAGCAATAAATAAATAAACACATAAAAACCAAAAGCAATAACTTTTAAACTCTTAATTTTGTTTGTATACTTGTACTTAAAATTAAGGTTAAGCATTTAATATATACTTCATTAGTGTAATCGAGGCCGCATAATACTGTATTGGTAATATATCTGACTACATTATTAAAAAAATATGAAATTGATGCACTTTTATATCAATTAAACATTAATGTTTTGATGCTTTTTTATCAAATAATAACATGTTGTTAAAGAAACCCATCAGTCAAGTTTCAATAATACTCGTCGATGTTTGCGCGAGGCTGCAGAAAATTTCTCCATCATAACCTCATAAATGACCGATCACACAACATGCATATATGTAAACATACCAATGTATAAGTAGGTAATATCTGTCCTTTTCTATATTTTTAATAAATCCCCATGGTTTAAATAGTAGACAAGGTTTAGCAGGACGCAGAGTTCAATCGGGGTTCGTCGTTTTTTCGTCGTTTTAGATCGGATATGTACCAATGACGTATTTATATTAGTATGTGTAATACATGTATTATATTGAAAAATTAATATCCATATAAATATACTTCATGCAGCACGAGATTTTTAAGAAGAGTTCGATTCTTGTCAGAGTAATTTATTTTTTTTTTTTTTTTTTATGTTCGTTATTGAATGCAATAATTTTTTTTAATTTATTCTTATGCATTAAATTTTAAAATTAAAAATTATTTTTTTAATAATAAAAAATTATATTATATTATTATTTTTTTTTTTGATAAATAAAATTTATTGGTTTAAGTATATAAAATTTTTAATAAATAAATATCTAAATAATAATTTTTTTTTCATTTATATTCAAAATAAATAACTTTTAATTAATAAAAATAAAATTCTTCAGGAAAATAAAATTCAAAACACTGAGTATAAAATAATATATATATTTTTTTTTAAATATGTACACTGTTAAAAATACCCTTGATAATTATACAACATTTTCGTTAATTAACGAAAAATTCGTAAACTTACAAAAAAAATGCTTTTTTTTAAAAGTACATATTTTTTATGTAAAAAATTACAAGATTATTCTTACTATACACTGTTAAAAAGTACCCTATGTTAAATATGAAATTATCGTAAATTTACAATCGTTAGTGATTTTACAACAAATTCGTGATTTTACGATTTTTTTTCGTAAATATACGAGAGGATCGTGAATTTACGAATTTTTGATGTATAATTATTAAAGTGGTTCATAAAAAATTAATCCAACTATACACCATATATCTACAGATCTACCTATATTTATGTACATTTGCATTTGAAAAATCTTTTTACAAAAAAAATTGTAAATTTACTAAAAAATAATTGGTAAATTAACTAAATAAATCGCGATTTTACGATCGATTTTAAATGTGCATTTCTACAAGAAAGTACTTTTTATGAGCACCAAAAATGAAGAAATCATTTTCATTGACAAAATTTCAATTTTTAGGTCAAAAACTCTGTTAAGTAAATTTGGCTACTTACAGTTTTCAAAGGCTTTTGACCTAAACCTTGAAATTTGGTACATAAAAATGATTTTTTTTTAATGAAAAAATGAATTGCCAGGGAAAAATACATCGATTTCAAAAAAAAAATTATTAATTTACGATGAAAATCAAGCGAGTAATGCATGTTTAAAGTTCAGAAACAGGCTTTTTTCAATAGAATTTCAATCTTTTTTAAGACGAATTTGAGCAATTCTTAAATTGACGATAACTAGGCTAAATTTCATCGGAAAAAGAAAAGTTTTTTTTTCTTCTGGAGTGATTTTTCCCTGGCAATCAGATTTTTTACCTATTTTTTTAAAATTTTATTTACCTAAAAACTTATTTTGAAAATTTGGGGTAGCTCAGATACGAAAAACACGGTTTTTGACATAAAAGTGGCAAAGTCTTTAAGGAAATAACATTTTCATTTTTTTATGTGATATTAGCATTTTTTTTAATGTAATTTTGAATACATTAGAAGAAAAAAACATTTTTGTTTTTGTATGCATTTTTAAAAAAAATTAAATTTTTTTTATGTATTTTTTAAAAATAAAAAATATATTGTATACCGTGTTATAAACAAACATTCGAGGTGTCTTTATGGTCGAGATAGTATTCATTCAAGATTGGGCCTATTACTCATAATAGTATATATTTACTTACATATACATATATATTATTTACGTCATTGGTACAGAAACCCCAAAACCATGCAACACTCTTAGCATGCGCAGTAAGTTTTTAAATTTAAAGTCGGGTCGAACAAACCTTTAGTAAATTAGCCTTGATAAATCCCCATAAACATTGCATTCATATAGAAAGAGATAGACAAGAGGAGCAATGTCGTCAGTATCAGTTCAGTAAGGACCAAATAGGAACCTGCATACATCCTGCATACACACATTATATGTGTTTAAAACTGGCGCATGAGATCCTTATTTTTAAAATTTTGAAAACTAGTTTTGTTTATGAAGAACTTTATAAAATTATAATAAGACATCGATTTATTATACACCCTTATACGAGTAATATAGTTTATTTTATCATCTAAAATTGTTGCACTAAAATTATATATATTATAAATTTTTTTGAAAAGGTCTCAACCTCTTTTGTTTAAGATTGGATTTAGTCAATAAGGCTTAATTTGACTCAATCTACGACAAAAAAAAATACTAATTAAGCTTAAATAAAATTTATTTAAATAAACAATATAATTTTTCAGCAGTTTCAAAGCACAAAAAAAAATAAAAAATCATTACAAATAAATATGTATTGTGCACAATATTCAAATTTAAGCAATTTAAATAATATATAATAATTTCAACATTATGCGTGGAAACAGAGATCTTTCAAATTTATTTGACCTTGTTGGATCAATAATAATACTCTCTAAAAAAATAACCACACGTAGTACCCCTGACTCAGAAAGTTAATTCCCTGAAATTTCCGTCATCTCCTGGAATACGTTCGCGATGAAAATGAACCGTCCAAAGGAAAGCTGATATCCTGGAGGCAATAATTTTTAATTTTTCATCCCAAAAATTTTCTGATTTTCCAATATAGTGGACCAAAAACATGAAAGAAGGAAGTTTCTACATTACCTGGGGGTTTTCAAGGTTGAGAAAAACGTTTCATGGATAAAAATTTTAATTTTATTGCCCCAGCATCTTTTCCGATTTTCCAAGCTGGTGGACTAAAAAACCTGTCAGAATAAGCTTTTTACATTGCTTGGGGGGTTTTCAAGGTTGAGAAAAACGTTTTCATTGAAGAAAATTTTCATGTTTCATGGATAAAAATTCTAATTTTATTGACCCAGCATCTTTTCCGATTTTCCATAAGCTGGCGGATTAAAAAACCTGTCAGAATAAGCTTTTTATATTGTCTGGAGGTTTTCAAGGTTGAGAAAAATGTTTTCATTGATGAAACTTTTCATGTTTTTACCCTAGCATATTTTTCGATTTTCCAAGATGGTGGATCAAAAAAACAAGTCAGAATAAGCTTTTTAAATTGCCTGGGAATTTTCGAGATTGTAAAAAAAGTTTTAAAGAATATAAAAGTTTTAAAGTCCTGTATACAGCCCTGCATACAGTTTTTCACGGAATACAGACACTGTATACAGAAATTTTTTTAAATATTTTTTTAACAAAACATTAAATAGCACATAAGAAATGGGTCTTACGTATGGTCAAGGGAATTATTTGCTACTCAACTGTACAAAATAACCCTTAGGGGCCTATTGGGCCCAACCGGATAAAAATTAAATCCTGATGTATAAATTGGTTCCTAGGGACGGAAATGGACTGTTGGGGTAATATACGGGTTGAGAATGATAAAATAAATACCAACGGATAGAATTAGCTGTCTCGGGGCCCATTGGGCCCAATTGGGAAAAAATGAGATACTGATTTACAAATTGATCTCGAGGGACAAAAATGGACTGTAGTGGTAAAAAATGGGTCCAGTATGATATGATAAATACTACCAGATGAATTTGGCCATCCAGGGGCCCATTGGATCTATCGATAAAAATGAAATTCTTATGTATAAATTGATTCCTAGGGACGAAAATTGACTGTTGGCGTGAAAAATATGTCGAGAACGACAAAATAAATACCAACTGATTTAAAAATTGATCCCCAGGGATGAAAATCGACTATAGAAGTAAAAAATCGCTTCATTATGATGAAATAATTACCAATAACTAATAAAATCGGCCATCCAGGGGCATATTGGGCCCAACTAGGTAAAAATGGAATCCTGATGTATAAATTGATTCCTAGGCACCAACATATAACAAATACCAACAAATATTTAAAATAGACTATTGGAGTAAAAAATGGGTAGAGAATAATAAAATAAACACCAATGGATAAAATCGGCTATCCAGGTGCCTATTGGCCCAACCGGGTGAAAATGAAATCCTGATGTTCAAATTGATCCCCAGGGATAAAAAAAGACTCTAGTGATAAAAAATGAGTCTAGAATTATAAAATAATTATATAAAAATCAGCCATCCAGGGACCTATTAGGCCTGATCGGTCAAAAATGAGATTCTGTTCTGCAAATTGATCCAACATAAGAATCAAACTTTTGTTTTATCCCAAAAGCTACGTTTTACGATTTCACCAGAGATAGCCGATTTTACATGGTAGTATTTATTCTATTATGATGAATCCATTTTCACCCTTACAGTCCATTTTGATCCCTGGGTATCAATTTGTATATCAATAATTTATTTTTACCAGGTTAGGCCTAATAGGCTCCTGAACGCCAACTTTATAAGTTGATATTTAATTCACCATTCTCGACCCATTTTTACCACTACAGTCCATTTATATCCCTGGGGATCAATTTGAATAACAGGATTTAATTTTTACCCGATTAGGCCCAATAGGCACCTGGATGGCCGAATTTTGTCTGTTGGTATTTATTTTATCATTCTTGACTCATTTTTACCCCTACAGTCCATTTTTATCCATGGCAATCAATTCGAACACCACTATTTCATTTTTAACCGGTTGGGCCAAATAGGCCTCTGGATAGCTGAATTTATCATGTTGAACCGATTTTTTACCTCTATAGTCGATTTTCGTCCGTGGGGATCAATTTATAAATCAGGATGTCGTTTTTACCCGATTAGGCCCAACAGGTCCTTGTATGGCTGGTTCTATACGCTGGTATTTATTTTATCATGCTGGATCCATTTTTTACCACTACAGTCAATTTTTATCCCTCAAGAACAATTTGTAAATCAATATCTCATTTTTTCCGGATTGGGCCCAATGGGCCACGGTATAGCTGATTCTATCCGTCGGATTTTATTTTGACATTCTCGACCCACTTTTTACCCCATCAGTCCATTTTCGACCCTAATCAATTTAAACATCATTATTTCTTTTTTACCAGATAGGGCCCAATGAGTCCCTGGATAACCGAATTTATCTGGTAGTATTTATCATATCATACTGGACCCATTTTTTACCTTACTAGTCTACTTTCCTGGAGTTCGATTTATAAATACATGCAGGTATATACACCAGGATTTAATTTTTTCCCGATTGGGCCCAATTGGCCTCTGGATGACAGATTTGATCAATTGGTATTTATTTTATTATGCTGGATCCATTTTTTACCCCTTTAGTCCATTTTTGTCCCTCGAGATCAATTTGTAAATCAGTATCTCATTTTTTCCCAATTGGGCCCAATGGGCCCCGAGACAGCTAATTCTATCCGTTGGTATTTATTTTATCATTCTCAACCCGTATATTAACCCAACAGTCCATTTCCGTCCCTAGGAATCAATTTATACATCAGGATTTAATTTTTATCCGATTGGGCCCAATGGGCCCCTGCACGTCTGATTTTATACGTTGGTTTTAATTTTGTCATGCTGGACCCATTTTTTACCCCTATAGTCCATTTTCATCTTTAGGGTTCTATTTATACATCAGCATTTAATTTTTTCCCGATTGGGCCCAATAGGCCCCTAAGGGTTATTTTGTACAGTTGAGTAGCAAATAATTCCCCTGACCATACGTAGGGCCCATTTCTTATGTGCTAATTAATGTTTTGTTTAAAAAAATAAAAACAAAATTTCTGTATACAGTGTCTGTATTCCGCGAAAAACTGTATGCAGGGCTGTATACAGGACTGTATACAGGGTTGTATACAGTTACTGTATACACGACTGTATACAGTGGCTTTGTACGGGTTAATACCAATTAGGAACTTTTATGATAAATGTATAATTAGTATTACTTATATATAAAAACATATACCATCATCTATTAATAGGAAGCTTGCATGGCTTCCTGCAACCCATTTTGATTCAGAAATGCATCCCAATCCTTAATATCAATTTTTTTGGTAGGGTCAATTTTGCCAATAAGTGACAATCATAGCTGTGGAATTACCGTTAGCAAAAAATATTCCAGATTGAAAAAATAAAAATTCATTAAAAACGTTTTACTCATCCTCGAAACCCCTCCTCCCAGGCAATATAAAAAACTTATTCTAACATGTTTATTGTTTGGCTATATTGGAAAATTGGAAAATATGTTGGGACCAAAAAATGAAAATTTTCATTTATAAAAACTTTATTATCAACTTCGAAAATCCCCAGGCAATGTAAAAAGCTTATTCTAACATGTTTTTTTGTCCGCCATCTTGAAAAATTAGAAAATATTCTGGCAAAAAAAAATAAAAATTTTCATAAATGAAAATGTTTTTCTCAACCTTGAAAACCCCCAGATAATGTAAGAAGTTCTTTTTTTTCATGTTTTTTGTTCAGCCATGTTGGAAAATCGGAAAATATGCTGGGGCCAAAATGTGAAAAATTTTATTCTTGAAAACGTTTTTTACAAGCTCAAAAACCCTCAGGAAATATAAAAAGCTTATTCTGACATGTTTTTTTGATCCGCCATTTTGGAAAATCTGAAAATATGCTTGCGTGAAAATATGAAAATTTTCATTATTAGAAAAGTTTTTCTCAACCTAGGAAACCCCCAGGTAACATCACATACAGATTATGTATAAAACAAAAAAAATGAGAAAAAAAATTAAATGTAAAAAAATTATTTTACATGGAAACGTTTTTAAAACGTTTCTGAAACGTTTAGCTTCCAAGAAAAAGCGGATTTAAAAATAACGTTTCTAAAACGTTTTGAAAGTAATTAGTATAAAAATAAAATTTTAAGAAAATGTCGTTTTCTTTTAAGAGATACAAAGCTCTAAAGTTGAATCCTTATACATTGCAAGCATAGAAGCTGAATAAAAAAACAGGGGTTTGAGATATTTATTTACTGTCAACGATAAAACTAAACAATAGTAAAAAAAGGTAAATTAATTGTTGATGAAACTTCTATTTAATCTTTAAATAAATTGTAGATTTCATATAAAAGATATTTTAATTAGAAAAAATAAAATATTATAATAATAATCATGTAAATAAGAACGCGTGCCTAAAAATATGATGCAACGTTTTGTACCTTTTCTTTTATTTGACCTTTAATGAAACCGTAAATTTAATTGTCTGGTGATGATGATGATGGTCATGATCATGATCTAGATCAACCTTAAATTAGTTTTTCAAAAATTATAAAAAATTGTGGAAACTTTTAAAGTAAAAGAAGTGAAAAAACAAAAAGATAAATAATTTGTGCTATTATTTAAAAAAAAATTAAATACATAACTTGAAAATATGATTACAACAAGTAAAATTAAGAAAGTGTAGATTAAATTTGGTAAAAATAAGTAATTAACTGATTGAAAGTTAAAAATAGTTTATCAAAAATCCAATCAATTTATTATCAGAATCTGAAAAATCTGGTCATCTTTTATTTCCATGATTTAATTTTATTTAAAAACAATAAGGTAAAACATTTGACAACCGATTATGTGACCGATTTCAAATTGGTACGTGCGTTGGCCACACTCATATAATTCCAAATCCTCTTTATAATTTTAAAGAGGGTCCTAAGTTCAAATTCCGAAACAAGGTTGTATTACATACCCGACGAATTGTCCTGAGATGAGGTACCAGCGAAGATTAAATTTTTCATGTTGCTTAAAATTGGCAGCCATTTGTTGGAAAATAACCACATTTTTTAATTCAATTTTAGAAAAATTTTTAGAGAGGGTATAAAATTAGTAAAAATTGTATTTTATTTTCATAATGTATTTATTTCCATAATAGAATTCAATTAATATTCTGTTAAACAAGTTATTGATTCCTATTAATGATTAAACGAGAATTTAGTTTAAGGTTGAATCAGGTGGATAGAAATAGCATTTTTGAGTAAAAATTTCTGGAGATCGAAACTTCTGGAATGTTTAATATTTTTAGCCATTGATCATGTTATGTATCCCTTAAAATTTAAAAAAAAATTTTGAAAATTTATTGACTATAGACGGAGATATTAGCGCTTGAAATTTCATTAATTTTTGAGGTACTTATAATTATTAAAAAATTTTGATTTTCTACGTTTCACCGCGAATAAATTGATTTTTTAAAAGTTTAGGTTAGGCTAAAAATCAGAAAACTTAAAATATATATCACATTGTTGTTAAAAATTGAGATTTTTTTTAGTGAATCGATGCTAAATAATGTCCTAAATATTATATTCAAAGATTTTTAAAATCAGATTATTTATAAAAAAGTCTTGATTAATTAAGTACCTCAAAAATTAATGCAATTTCAAGCGCTAATATCTCCGTCAATAGTCAATAAATTTTCAAAATTATTTTTTTAATTTTAAGGGACACATAACATAATCAATGGCTAAAAATATTAAACATTCCAGAAGTTTCGATCTCCAGAAATTTTTACCCAAAAAATGCTATTTCTATCCACCTGATTCAACCTTAAAAAATAATGTTGTAATTGTTGTATTTGTCCCAAATTGCATGTAAATTACCATTTGAGGCGACGAAGCTAAATAAGAATGATAAACTGTGATCTGGTGCATTCTTTTTTTGGTTATATACAATTTTTCAGACCAGTGACAAGAAAAGAATTTTATTAGTATCAAGTTTCTAAACATTTTTACTTCCAATATTTTATAAAGTCGTTTGTGATAAACTACTATCTTCCATAATGTATAACTTTAAAGCTGAAAATAGCTATAATAGAGGTATAATGGATGATTTGTCAAGTATCCTAATTTATCTAGTAAAATTGAAGTTGATGAATTTCTCAAGAAGTTAATATTTTTTTTTGTATTTTTGATTTGCTCTGGGGAATTAATGAACTTCTTTTTAATGTTATTTTTTTACTCAGTTTTCTTATAATTATTTTCTTTTACTTGCTTATGATGATTAAAGGACCCCGCACAAAAGTATAGGATTTTGCCTTTCGGTCGAATTGGCTGAATTTTGGATATGTTGTAGATTTTATCATTCTGAACAAAAGTCTCAATGGGCAAAAAGCTCAAAAGTTTCAACTTTGGCGGCTACGGAGCTTGAAAGCTCCAAAGCTCCACCATTGCAAGATCGCTTCAAAACCTTTTTTCTTTTATTTTTAAAGTATACCTTTATGTTTTTGAGGTCGCTAATTCTAAATCTAATGTCAAGTTAACATTTTTGACAGTTGGCAGCTGTCAACTAGCTGTCAAATTGACAACAGATTACAAAAAACTTAAAATATTGATTTCACAATATGTTTTCGGAACTCAGCAACCTCACAATCATATTGTGAAATCATTATTTTAAGTTTTTTGTATTCTGTTGTCAATTCTACAGCTAGCTGACAGCTGTCAACTTTCAACTTTGTCATTATGACATCAGATTTGAACTCAGTAACCTTGAAAACATAGTGTGAAATCATTGTTTTAAGTTTTTTTGTATTCTGTTGTCAATTTGTCAGCTAGTTGACAGCTGCCAACTGTCAACTTTGTCATTTTGACATCAGATTTGAACTCAGCAACCTCGAAAACATATTGTGAAATCATTATTTTAAGGTACCGGATCACATTGGAAAGGCGTTTTTGAAGACATTTTTATTTATTTAATTTCTCAGCCCCTTTATTAGTTATAAGTTTAAAATTTTTTTTTATGCATTAATGAGGTATTTATATACATTAAAAAAAAATTTTTTTTCAATTTTTATAATTAGTTATATTTATAGAGGGCGCCAAAGTACAGGTGCTGAAAACCCATTCGGTCTATTGTGGATAGTTAATCTCAGTATTGGCATGTCCGAAACAAAAAAATCAAAAAGATTCTTAATAAGTGATGAGTCTCACAGGGCCATTCACCTAAAATAGAAAAAAAACCCAAAAAATAAAAAAATGGTAAAGCCGGAAAAAAAAATTGTAAAAATGGACGTTTTTTTTACTCTGTTAAGCTTGGTAAAGACATATTGAAATTAATTTTTTTATAATTTTATGGTGGATTGCCCTGTAATATACTTTAATAAAGAGAACGCACTTAAGTTTTTGAAAATCGGCCCAGCCAATCCGGAGATTAACTATCCGCAGATTGAAAAAAGGTAGTTTCGAGATAATCGCGTTTGAAATTTTTTTTTTGTATTATTTCTTAAGTATTTCGAACATTTAAAGTCGTGTAACATCGTTATAAATCAGAATTTTGCCTAAATATTTTAGGAGGGAATTTTTCATGGTATAAAGAGTTAGAAAAAAAATTTAAAAAAATTTTGAGTTTTAAAAAAATCCAATGTGATCCGGTACCTTAAGTTTTTTTAATCTGTTGTCAATTTGACAGTTATTTGACAGCTTCCAACTGTCAAAAATGTCAATTTGACATCGGATTTGGAATTACCTCAAAAACATAAAGGTATACTTTAAAAATAAAAGAAAAAAGGTTTGGAAGCGATCTTGCCATGGTGGAGCTTTGGAGCTTTCAAGCTCCGTAACCGCCAAAGTTGAGACTTTTGATTTTTGTGCCCATTGAGACTTTTGTTCAGAATGATAAAATCTACAACATATCCAAAATTCAGCCAATTCGACCGAAAGGCAAAATCCTATACTTTTGTGCGGGGTCCTTTTCCAACTAGTTTTTACGTTTTTTGTGTATTAACATGAAATCCTTTTTTAATCGAAAATGGTCCAATTGCCATAATAAAAGTTTGAGGTTATTTTTTGTGGATATTCAAAATTATTATTAGTTGTTTACGTTTTGGGGGTCAGTAAACACAAGTATAATATCCTGATAATATCAGTTTTTACCTCAGATGACAGAATTGCTCATACATTTTTCTGTGTTCTCATATATTTATATTTGTGAATAACTATATCATTTAAAGTAAACTCTGATATCATACTCTCGTTTAGTGACCTTGGCATAAGTAACCTATGACCTAAGCATAAGTAACCTATCAAAATCTTGAAGAACACGCAAAACATATCGTGAAAATGTCTAATGTGGGCAACTGAACCATTTTCAGTCAGTGGCGGATCCAGAAAGCTGTCTCAGGGGGGGCGCTCAAGCAAAATTTTGTATGTTTTCTCATGAAAATTGTTCAAAAAACACAAAAATGAACAAAAAACATACACATTTTTGGAGCTCAGGGGGGGGGGGGGCGATCGCCCCTACCGCCCTTGTTTTCAGTTGATAGTATTATTACGAACCAGTGTCTAGAAAAGTAAAGAAATGACCCCAGTCGCACGTTTTTTGGAAATTTTTCAATTTTTAATGAAATTTTTTAGTATTCTTTTAAGAAAACAGTAGTTTCTGGGCATCACAGATATAGCTCGAAACGTTTCCATGTAAACTTTAAAATCTGTTTAAGAAAAAACAGAATGAGCGATAACTTCAAATAATCAAATAAATAGAAACGAATAATATCTGGTGAAATTCGTGACTGAAGCGACTGAAAAAAACATTAAAAATCCGCATTGTTTTTGTAACCACGTTAATTTTTTGTTAAAAATAACAAAGCTAAAATTTTTTAGTTTTTTTATTTTTTAGTTAATTTAAACTAAAACTCGAATATTGGGAAAGAAATTGCAAGCAAAATAAAACTTCAGATTCAATATGATTTTGTAAAATGCAAGGTATTGTTAAATAACTATAAAAGATGAGAAAAAATCATATAATAATAGAAATCTTGATAAAAATAATGTAAATAAATATTTGAAGTCTGAAGAATTAACAGCAGTAAGAATTTTTTGTAAAACAGATGGGTACAACATATATTAACACTTTAAGGTAATTCGTGACTTTACTAACGAATAAAAATAAAAAATTTAGTATTTTTTTACGTAATAACTTTTTAAATAGCAAAAATGAACATAATTCTTGATGAATAAACGGATATTTGCCAGATACCGTCAATATTTTAAAAAACCTAGAATACCAGGGTTTGGGCCACTAAGTATAGGGTTTTGGACATGAAACTTATGTGATTTTGGACACCATTCATAAAATTAACTAAATGTCAAATAGGTAATAAATTAGTTATGAAATTATAAAATGATTAATTTTTTTAGTAAATAAAATAAACAAAATGTGATTAAATCAAAAAGAAAATGTATATTGTAATGATTATATTTTGATAATTTCAAGTTAAATTTAAATTTTCAAGTCCTTAACAAATCTTTAATAAAATGTCATAAAAGTTATATGCAGTTATTTATTAACATGAAAAAAAGAGTTCAAATTCAAAAGTAAGGCATGTTAAATAATAAGTTGTTAATAAAATTGTAAATATTTAAGTATACTTTGACATTTTTTATTCATTAACCAGTTCCTATTTTCTTGAAGTTGTTTAAAACCCATAAAAAAATTAAATTTATCCATTAATAGCTTCATTAACATTTTTTATTCATTTTACCAGGTCCGGTTTCCTTAAAATTATTTAAAACGCATAAAAAAAATCAAATTATCCTTTCATACCTTCATTTAATGATATTAAATGACATTTATAAATTTTTATAACTTTTTTTTTCATTCCACAGATCTCTGAAGATCTATTTAGATCTATTTTAATCTTCAGAGATCTCCGGAGATCTAAAGAGATCTCCCCAATTTTTCGATCTATTTAGATCTCTTTTGATCTCTAAGAGATTTCTAGAGATCAAAAAAGATCTGCGGAGATCTATCGAAAATTCGTCGGGAGGGGCGGATTTTTCGATTAATTTTTTGCCTCTGGATAGCTGTATTCGCTATTTTTTATCGCTGAATGAAATCACGAAAATATAAATATCTCAAATTCCGCATCTATAAGAGGATTTTTTTCATATAGATTTCATATGTTAGAAAAAAACTCCTGATATCGTTAAAAATTGAATTAAAAAAGTTACACGCATTTTATTGGCTTCATAGAAAATCACTTTTAACAATTTTTAAGTTTTCCACCAAGTTTTTTTTAAATGTAAAAATGCCGAAATTTTAAAGTAAGAGTACTATCTGGACGCCATTTTTTCAATTGTAAGCCAATCCCATATACAGATGCTTTTTCACCGTCCCATCAGCTTAATTTTAATCAAAATAAAAAAAGAAACTTATCTATGACTTCTGCAGATGCAATAACTCTCCCTTTTCACGGAATAATATTCGAAAACAATATAATAAGTAAAAGAAAATTTTGTATCAAAAAATCGTCGACTTGAATATGACGAGATGCTAAAAGGGTTGCATAAAAATTTATTTTATTGAAAAAAGGTAATTTTAGGATCTAAATACGTCCTTACATAAATTATTAAATCCAAATTTTAAACCGCTATATGTTAATTATACTGGATATATATCAAATTTTATAGTTAAGCAATAAGGCTTTTCGGGCTGATCACGTGATAGGAAAAAATAACATGCAATAGATGGGGACTGCCCTCGGGTATCCCAGGGGTATCCCATACTTAAAGAATTGTCACGTGATCAGCCCGAAAAGCCTTATAGAACAGCGGACGGTTTTAAATTTTCAACGCTCAAGAATTTTTCTTTTTTAGATACCAATAAATGGGCAGATGAGTTAGACCACAGATTTTAAAATACTTTTTTTTAAAAATTATTGTCGGTGTTTGTATGATTGGTTTTGATGTATGATTTTATTATTCAATTGTTTTTTTTTTGCAACAGAATAGAATATTCTTATAGATAGTAAAGAATGAGTATTAGTCTTAGAGTGTATTTTTATTTATTGCTGATAAAGAATTTGATCATCATTTATACAGGTGCACGTGTAACAAGGTCAATTTCTATAAAGGACTTTTGAATTCTGACAATAAAACATAAACACCGATATTTATAAATTCAAGAACAGAGCCTTTTCGCGCTTTGAACTTATAAATAATTTCTAATTAACGATTGAATGATGAAACCGAGCGGTAAGCCTAGAGACCCTAGATTATCTAGGGTCTCTAGGTAAGCCGGCTTATAAACGCTATAAGTGTGGAATCAGCATTAGAGACATTCTACAATTGATGGGCGATTGAACGCTCGATTGAACGCTACGTTGTGCAGTAAATTTTTTGATACGAGGAATTGACTTCTGCGTAACTTAACGTTCAATCGCAGGCGTCAATCGCTAAATTGTAGAAAGCCCCTTAGTTTACATAGAAACGTTTCAGAAATGTTTCGTACTATCTGTAATATATACGGCACCTATTTGAAATTTGCCGAATTAATTAGCGGTCTTATACGGGTACCTTATTCAGTAACCGTTCACCGCGTAGCTCACTTCTGATTCAATGATTGGCAAGAAATAATAAAAATTTTATTAATATCTTCATATTTTAATTTTATTTTATATTTTTAAAAAAATAATCCATAAATTATTTATAATAATTTTCATTTATTTTTTCTTCATTTATAAAATTTTTATTTAGAATATTTTATACAAACGATCAAAAGTAATTTTTATTCTTTAACAAAAAACTTTTTTTAAACATAAATATAAAGTTTTAAATATGCAAGAGAACTGTCGAATAATAACAGTTGATAATTTAAAACTTCTAGCATATGATTGTAGAAATACAGTATAAAATACCCTTGATAAATTTTTACAAAATATTTTCATATAAAATTGATAAAAATTTTTTTAATGTTTGATTCATACAACATTATTAAAGAAATACGAAGAAATACAAGTACTTACTCTTTTCAAATTGTATTTTATAATTTTAAAAAGTAGATAAAAAAACAATGCTATGTTTTAATTGATTTTGATCAGCTTTTATTGCTCATAGCAATAGTAGTCTTTCCTATTCCTACTCATGTACACGAGAAAATTTTTTCAAAAAATCTTTCACAATCAGTATAAAAGATTAAGGCAAAAAGTGATTAGCATATTTAATTATCAAATATTTTTATTTTTTTGTAATTTTTATTATAAATCTAAATTCAGATGCTACGCATTTTTCCTTACATATTTTTTTGCAGAATGAAAATTTAAAAGATAAATTTTACGACTACAATAAATCTTAAAATGTTAAAATAATAATTTTGCAGATTTATTAATAAAGATGAAACAATAAAAATGAAATAACATTAAACTGGAAATTCTACACAATTATCTTTTGAACCGTAGAAAAATAATAGTATATCACGATACATTGATATGAAAAAAATGGTCCAGGTCTCATGTTAAGGCCAAAGATGTAAACTTCTTTGTTCATGGCCAAATCTCGAATACGATTTTTTTTTGTCAGTGGTGAAAAAACTCATCTTTACTGGCCAAGTACTCATTTAATCTAAAATCTGCCGATTTCGTAGAATTTCATATATTAACCCGTTCGTTTTTTTAAATCCTGTTTTTATTATATTAAATTATTCATATACCTATACAATTTCTATAGAAAACTGCTAATTTTTCGAATTTTTACTAATAGTTGAAAAATTGTACATAACAAGTAGTAGTTGCAGTTACCACGTTTAATTTAAATTAAAAAAACTTTATTTTTAAACACTATTTTCTATTTTCTTAGTCAAAGAATACACGGTAGAGCTGCTCCGGTTTAGTATTCAACCAAAAGCTAAAATACAAAATAAAAATGATGTAATTATAATACAGAGTAAAAAATGATCTGTGAATCCTTTAAAAGTAAATTAATTTTATAATTTTTAATTTAAACTATCTACGTGGTGTATGATAACTAACTTTTTGAAAAGTTAATTTATAAAAAAGCAATTTAAAACTTATGCTCCAGCTTGTAACTTAAGTCTAAAACAAATAATTTATAAAGCAAAAAAAAAAGTTATTATAAATAAAGAATTTAAGGTAAACTATTAAGAAGTACACGCTTTATTATTCTATGCAAGATAATATTTTTAATTAGTCATTCCTTCAGCTAAAGTAAATAATAAATAAAATATCACTAATTATAACATTGTAATATATTATAAAATTAATTCACTTTTAATGGATACACATATCATTTTTTCACTCTTTATTATATTATTTTGTATTTTACACACTAAACCTAAATAGTCCTGTCGCCAGCAATGCTATTTAATGCCATAAAATCCTAAAATAGCATAAAAGTTCCATGGAAAAAAATGGATGGTATTTATGTTTATTGACCCGCTGAACACGAATCCGGGGTCCGTTTTGCGAATTTCGTGGTCAATTTTTGTTATCAAGAAATTATTGCAAAATTGGCCAATAATTTGTTAATAAAAAAAAATTGACCACGAATTTTGCAAAATAGACCTCAGATTCGTGTTTAGCGATTCAAAAAATAAATACCACCCATTTTTGTCCATGGAACTTTTATGCTATTTTAGGATTTTATGGCATTATATAGCATTGCTGGCGACAGGACTAAAAAGAATTTTTTGTTACACAGAAAAAAATTAATACTTATTTATTAATACTTATTTATTTCCTCTCTAAAGATTTAAAAAGACATTAATTCTTTTAGGTATTTAACCAAAGTAGCTCTATCATGTAAGTATTACAATAAAGTAGCAGATTTCTGTAAAAGTAGGATATTATATGAAGGATTTAAATAAACAATTATGTCAATACATAAAAATTTACGATGTTCACATATTTTTGATTTTTTACACAATAAGTTAATTAAGGGTATGCTACGACCCATGGCCAAGAAAATGAAGAATGTCCCAAATCACACGTAAATTAATAATCATAGTAAGTTGCGATTTGGAGCATTTTTTTTAGCCAAAGTTGTAAGCAATCTTTCTTCTACAGTGGCAAGAAAATACGTACTTTTTGGTTACTGGCTAGAAAAAATCTTTATTTTATAAAATATCCATTTTCGTGAAAATATAAATGTTATTATTAAATAATTCCATTATAATTTTAATAAAAAATTATCTTGCACAATAAATAATTAATAAATTTTTTAATTTATTGGTGTGGATTTTCATGTTAAAAATTTTTTTCGTGCAGTAAAAATACGTAAAAAAATTAAGTGTGCAAAATATGTAAGTTCTGTAAATCACTAAATTTTACAATATAATAATAGAATTGTAGAAGAATATTCTTGTAGAAGACATATCTACAAAATCCGATATAAAAAAAAAAAAAATTACACTGTCAGCAACAACGATGCCGAATTTCCTTAATTTTCGAATTTCAGTCAAAGATTTGTAAGTGCATAAGTATTTGTTAACCCGCAAAAACTGTAAATAAAAAAAATTATAATTTGTAGAAAATTAATTAAATTGAGGTGTAAATTCGACATTGCTTTTTCTAATAGTGTTAACTTTATGGACAATTCGCATACAAGCGAAAAAAGAACACTGCATTTAATTATTTTAAAACAAAAAATTGATATTTAGTGTTTTTTTTTGTTCTAATTATATAACAACTAGAGAGTGTATGTTATACGCTTCTCTGATAAATATTAATACTGCTACCTAAATATCTACTCTTTTGTATGTTTCATATGACCAGTATATTATTAAATGACACAAACATCTACAAAATTCATTTATTTATTAAACAGACCCAGTTATTTTTTGGGCATAATATAATATACCTTACTGTTATCTTTATTTAAATAATTTATAAGTTTACAGTTTAGTTTCGTTTTTCTTTTATACTTTATTTAAAAATCAAAGAAAATATATTTAATAGATATTTTTATTTTAAAAAAGATTCAAATGATAATAGCGTAACTGCAGCTAAAGGCCATATGCATAATAGTTACTGAACCCTGTATGTAATTATGTATAGATTTTTTAAAAATAATATTGCACTCAATAATAAATTATATAAAAAAAAATTAGAGATTTTTTAGGTATATGTACACTTAAAATTCGGAGATTTAAATAATTTTTCTTGTGAATTTTTGCAAATATTATCATATTAAAATGCATTTTATACATAACAAACAATTATCAATTAAAAAAAAAATTTTTTTTATATAAATCTAAACATCATTTGATTAATTATTACTAAAAATAAGTAAATAAAATTACTTCAAAAAAGTATAAATAGCGATGCATGCTCGACGCCTAAAATTATAACAATGATTATTTTATGATTAAAAAAAAATAAGATGTTAAACTCTATCTTATACAAGTATTATTAAATTTAAATAAAAATATTTTAATTTCGATTACTGTTTTACAGATAGAGCAGCCTATCGTTTTTTTTTAATATTTCTGCAAAATTAATCACTGAATAATTGTACAGCATTTTATCTTTCATTTTTTTTTCAAATAAAGCGAGGTCTTTAATACGAAATTTCTAAAAACTTTTTATGTACAACTTTTCCATTCACAATTTTTTTCTCTCATTCACACTATTCACTTGCATGCTTCTATTTTAATTGGCGCTTATAATGATTAACAATTAATAATTAACAATTTTATATATGCTTATAAAAAAGAAGCCACTGTGATGATCACACATTTTTGTACATTTAAAAATGAGCAACATAAATTTTTATAAAAAAATGTGCTTTTCTTCATATAATCCGTACTCGGAATTCAGCATATTTTAATATATATTCAGGACAAAAAATAATTAACACTGAATTCCATATTTGTATTTTTGATAGGAATAAATACGATTTGTATCTTAAAGTCTCTAAAAATATTTTATACACGCATATTGGTTTTATGGAAACCAATAATATGTGTCAGTGTTTTGATTCACTGATTGTTTTTATACTTTCCAGTTCTTTATTTTTATTTTGGTCATTGTTCTTTTTGTCTTTACTCGGATTATCCCACTCTTGCCTTACACCTGAACCGAAAATTAAATAGAAAGTTGCACAAACTATATAAACTATTGCTGATAAGAAAAATACCATCCTCCATTTAGCTTGAGTCGGCTGAAAAGTAAGAAAATTTGTTTAATTAAGTTATTTATCTTAAAAATCAATTTACCTAATGCAAAGTTTCAAGTAAAATATTTAATGAATCAATATTGAAATGAAATTGTGAAAATTATCATTAGTTCTAAGAATTAAAATTACCTATTGTAAAATCTAAGAGGATTTAATCAATTAAAGTAAAATTAAAAATAGTGGTAAATAAATTAAAAAATTTTAATTAATTACAAGTTTAACTTACTGTTCCCACAATGATGTACCCGGCTGTGATAGGAGCTAGTAATCCAGCAAGATTAGCAAGGCAATTGGTGAATGACATTAAAACTCCTGCAAAACGTGGAGAAACATCGAGATGATTGACCTTGAATCCTGAGTAAATTGCTCCGTTGAACCCAACACCAATTGTTAACAACAAAATTGTCCACCATTTATAACATCCTGTATAAGAAGCAGCAACCAGTGCTATAGCAGGACTGTATTGCCCAATGCCATTGATAACTTTTCTCGTCACTGTATGACTAAAACGACCGCTAGATATCATCCAATCAGCCACATGCGAAATAATCATTGAAAAAATCCACATTGATAAGTAAGGGAGAGAAGAAACAAATCCATTCTGTAAAAAAATAAAATACTTTTATTACTCATGAATTTTTTTTAAATTTAAATTTAAAACAGATTTAAAAGTTGTGAATGATATATATTGTTAAATGGAAATAAAAGCATGTCATAAAAGTAAGTAAAAAATAATTTCAATTTGTCTATTGAACGCGTGAGAAACAAACTTCTTGATGATTACTATTTAAATTCAGTCAGTGAAGAAATTTCTTGTCAATTTAATAATTGCTTAAAAATTTTATTATGGGTGAAAAATGGGTGGGAAAATCACCCCTTAACATACCCTACAATTTTCCGATTGGACGCTTTGTAGGCATTATTTTTCTGAGGCGAATGCAAAAGGTTTCACCTCGATTCATGTACCTTTTTTTTCACACTATTCCCTTGACTAAACGTACTGACGAGTTTCACACTATTTAGCCAGAGGAGAAACAACCAAAAAAATGTTAGCTCAAGGTATCGAATAGATTTATTAATATTTTGGCTTTTGATTTGACTTCTTTATTTAACTTATTAAATCCGTCGTGGAGAGTTTTGGAAGTAGTAAAAAATAATAATTTTCCTTACAAAAACACGGCTAAAAAATTTTCAACAGCCCTTATATATACCCAAAAAGCACAGGTAAAAGGGATAAAAAGGGTTCAATAAATTAAATTTATTGCTTTTTTACCACTTTCAACTCTCCGTGTTGGCGTTAACGAGTTAACCTATATTATAGCCCGATCGTTGATATTTCAAGTAACAGTTTAGACTTCATATAGGTGCCAAAATGATTAAAAAAATAAAGTGGAAAGTTTTTAAATCATCCAAAAGTAAAATGAATATTCGTATTATCGTGTAATAATTTTTATGTAAGTAATGATTCTCTTAATACAACTGTTTTATATATACATAAGTTATTGATAAAATATTAATAAATAGACTGCTATATTAAAATAAATAAAACTAAATCTCGAACTAAATGAAATATTTAATTAAAGCAGTTAATACTTACAGTTTTGATGTCAAAATGTAAAATCTGCTTCATGAAAGTAGGTAATTCTGTCATTAATGTTTCGTAACCATAATTCTGTCCCATATGAGCAATGAGAATGGCCCAGAAAGGCAAAGAGGTAAAAATAGACTTCCAAGGCACAGGGGGAGAAGAGGCACCCGCATTTCCCCAAAGCGAGGATAAGATGTATTTTTTTTCATCTTCGTTGATTGTGGGATGAGTTTCTGGATCCTCGTACACCATGAAAAGGAAGACCAAACACCAAAGTGTCCCTACTGCACCAAATACGTAGAAAATTGAAGGCCAGCCTCCTATCAAATCCGGGTCCGACAGCAACCCACTCAAAGGCATCGATATTACCGTTCCAAATTGCGCACCTGATCCAAAATATCATTCTCAAAACTATGATTCAAATTTTAACTGAATTTAAGCCAGTCGTCAAAAAACATGAAAAATTATCTTTTAAAGATTTCACTAAAACAATTTCTAAAGTATTAATAAATTATTTTTTTTAAACTCAATAAAAAGCAATGCATTTATCATTAATGGTTGTAACAATGATCTATTTTTCCCTCAGGTGCGATAATTGTTTTCGCTTTTAGTAAAAAAAAACCATGTGTAGAACAACGGGAAAAAATATAAAACATTCACTTTCAATGCTGCTTCACTCGATCGCTGCTGACTGCATTAAAAGGCAAATCTTATTTTTTTTCTTTTGTTTAATAATTAACGTTTATGTAGTGAAAGCAGAAAATATAACTCCCTGATCTAGAAGGGTATTTTTATACATTGTGCTTTTTTTACAAAATATCGTTCTAAATTTGTTGTACAAATTTTACCATGGCGAATGCGGTTATCTAAATCTTCAACAGCAAAACTTTGAATGCAAACGGAGTATCTTCTAATTTGCAAGTCTCTAAGTTAAGGGTCGTTTTACCTAAATTTTTTTTTTTTATTAATTACTTTATATATGTCTCAAGAGTATGTAAAAAACATTTATTTTTAAATCCTCCCCTCTAAGTATATTTTTTGGCCTGTTTTGCGTGCACCTTCATACATGCTGTTTATAAAATTTAATTGTATGACTTTATTATTATTTTACATATCTTCTAACTATTGTTAAATAGTTAGAAATTATTTCGGAACTGCTCACTGATAGAAATTATGAGCAAATTTCGCTAATATTTGCGATTGTTTGTGAAAGCTACAGGTTCAGTATGAAAACCAGAAGGAAAACTTTATGGCTCCAAAATCGCTAATAACTTATAAGTATACTTAAATATACAAAAAAAAAAAAAAAAAAAAATGTTTTGTTAAATTTTTACGAAAAAAAATTTTTTATTCTTATTTAGAAAATTAGGCTTTTATACTTCTAAATAAGATTTCTCTAAAACTACTTGAACGATTTTCATTTTTTTGGTCTACAGTTTTGTGTTATAAATTTTTCTAACGAATAAAAAGAAAATAATAATTTAATAACTAAAAGTACCGAAAAAATTATTCAAAACTCGTTTTACTCGAAACAGCGTTTTTGAAAAGCATTACAGTGGAACTTTGATAATTCGAAGTTCATGCGGCAAAATGAAAACTTCGAATTATCGGAGACTTCGAATTATCAAAAATTTTTGTCTAATGGGTCTAATGGCTAAAAATGATAAAAAAACAAAAAACCTTCTTTTAATAAGATTAAGTTACATTTAGACTAATAAGGGGGGTCCCATAAATTGAATACGTGCAGGTGTTCGTGTACGTTTACTAAATAAATAAATAAATATTAAAATAATAAATAAATAAATCATATTTACTAAAATTTTAAAAGATTAATTAGAAAAATTATAAACGTGATTATAGAACAATACTTTTCTTTCAAAAATTAGTATTATAAGGCCCACCTACAAAAAGAAAAAAATAATTGCATTTATTTCTTAATATATAATCCCTCGCTATTAATTCCTTTCAAAAATAAAAACTTTATATTATAAAAAAAATTTTTTCTCGCCAAATTGCTTCAAAAACTTCGATTTATCAAAGAGTTTTTTCAAATTATAAGCGAATTTTTACATGCTTAACCATACAAAATTCATGCGGCAAAGGCAAAACTTCGAATTATCGACGATTTCGAATTATCAAAGTTCCACTGTACACGATTGCGCGATAACTTCTACACCGATTTACTTTCAAATTACTAAGCTACTTAATAAATGTATTAATTTCGGGTTGTCGTCAAGTTTTATTATTTTTATGTTCTCAAAAAATTTTTACAGCTGCTTTTGCCCGAAAATTATAGGCTTTTTTTCATTTGAACTTTGTGTACCAATTTTTTTTTTTAATTTTTAATTATCCTAAGTCAAGATATCCTGTACATAACTTCGGAATATTTTTTTCAGCCACGCAGGTACACCTCTCTCACGCAAAAATGACGTCACAAAAAACAAACAAAAATTTTTTTTTTTTAAACTTGAATAAACAATAAAACTTGAGTAAACAATAAAAAAATTTGATTCAAATATCTTTATCCGTCATTTCACAATACTACCTTAAAAATTAGCTAAAATTTCTGAATATTTAGGTAAAACGACCCTTAAGGACCAATGAACACGTGTTGAATTCACGAAATCATAATAATTTTTTGGCGCTATTGGTTCTAAGAAACCATGCATCTAAAGTATTTGAGGAACGACTTATTTTAAAGTTAAGAATCCACAGAATTGCATTATTATAAATATTTCTTGAATTATTAGCTCAAAATACTTTTTTTTACAAAATATTTTCGGCGTCTGTATGATTTGTATTGACATTCAATTGTTTTTGTTTTTTTTAATAGAATAGAACATTTCTCGGAATTCTCTTAGACATGGTAAAGAATATTACTCATTCTCCGGCATGATTTTGGACTTGATTAGTATTCTTTACCGCGTCTAAGAATGTTTTTTATCCACTTTAGCCCTTGAAAGTGTATATTAAATGCACCTATACTATGCTGGAAGAACTAAAATTCTTAAAGTATTTTCATGTTTATATATTAGCATAGGATAATATATTCTTTCGTATTAGCGTCTCGATTTATACAAAATCTGTGTATAACTATTGCTTACCGCAACTGCAAAGTAATATTTAAATTCTCTCGTCTCTCCAATAAGCAATAGTTAGGCTAGTTCCACAAACCTCCGTAAGCGCAGAAACGGAGCCGCAACGCAATGCGCACAGCACAATACGCATGTGCACAAACGAAAATCGAGCTGTGCGCATTGCGTTGCGGTTCCGTTTCTGCGCTTACGGAGGTTTGTGGAACTAGCCTTACATACATATTTGACGTATACTAGTTTTGCCAATCACTGCGGATACGTTTGTAATATAACCGCCAGATGGCAGGTACCTATTAACTCTCACAAGGGGAGACCGGAAACTTTGGGTCGCCAAATTACAATCTATTGTTATGGATGACTTTAATATGTTGAAAAAACACCCAAGATACCCTCTGTTTATTTATTCCAACGTGCTTTCTGGGCTTAGTAACGCTAAGCTCAATGTTATAAAATAGGATTTTTAGACAATTTTCCAAATGACGCTGTAACCTCGCAAATTAACCAAAATACTTTCGGTTGGTCTCATTTTTTCCGTATTATTTTATAACTCCCGTCAGCCGCAATGCTTCATCGCCTATTCTTTCAGCGCTATAGCCAATAAACCATATACCTATTTTTGGTCCAAAATGACAATTTTTAAATTGCTGCCTAAATTGTAACTTTTGATGAAAATGAGTACAGGTATTATTTACAGGTCTTAAAAATTTTGTACAAGTTCCAAGTTTTCAAAAATTCTTTACTCGTTCTTTTAGCTTTAGATGTTTCTGAGATATGACTCCACAAAGTTAGAGGTAAAATATGAGTTTCAATATAAGTATCAGTATTAACGATCTCTACGAACAAATGTAATAATCTTGTATTTCAAAGATATATAAGGCATTTTCATGCCATTAATTTTATTTAAAATTTTTTACAATTTTAAATAAATTAGAAAAATTTTTTAATTGATGTTAAATAATTTTTTAAGATAAATTAATAAATAATTTAACTTAAAAAAGTGGTTTTGAATGAAAAAAATTGTCCGGCAAACCAATGGTCGTGGGGTCGTATCCCGCTCGAGACAAATTGATGGACAATTTTTTTCATAATATTGAAAAATATGACGAACGTTAAATTAATCAATTAATAAAAATATGAGTTTTTTTAAAAAACTTTAAATTGAGACTCTGTCTTTAAATTATCATATCTGATAAATGAGTAATCAAAAAGAAACGAGGAAAACATTTTTCGAAATTTAGAGTTAATACAAAATTTTTGAGACCTACAAACCCTATTTTTATTGAAAATTACAACTTTAGCAGCAATTTAAAAACTGGACGTTTTGGTCCAAAAATGGGCATTTGGTTTATTGACTATGTCGCTGAGAGAATAGGTGATGGAGCATTGCGGCTTACGGGAGTTAAAATATGGTACATATACGGAAAAAATGAGACCAACCAGAAGTAATTTGGTTAATTTGCGAGATTACAGTGCCATTTTGAAAATTGTCTAAAAATCCTATTTTATAACATTGAGCCCTGCGTTTCTAAGCCCAGAAGGCGCATTGAAATAAACGGAGCGTATCTTGGATGTTTTTTCAATATATTAAAGTCATCCATAACAATAGATTGTAATTTGGTGACCCAAAGGTTCCGGTCTCCCCTTGTCAGTCAGCTGATTGCATTATAAGTAAGTAAGTGTTTTAAAAATTCTTCTAGCGAGCATGTAATCTTGTTGTTTCTTTTATTTAATAAATTAATAGTTTAATTAATTTTTTTTCCCAACTTATAGTTTTCTCAATTTCAGAATTAAACAAAAATGTGGCCAAAATTTTATTTTTTGTTAAAATTTTGTAATCCAAATGACAATCAAAATTTTTTAAAATAAAATTCAAATTATTTATTAACTTTTTGTGTATGTAAATAAAATCGTTAAAAAGGTTTTTTTTGATTTTATAATTTTGCCTTATTGATAACAATATTAAAATTTTAAATGAATTTAGTAACTCTCGGTACACATTGGATGTATAATGTTTGTATTATAGATTATTTATACTACCGGTAATAAAAAAATAAGAAGAGTTTTTTTTCAAATTATTAAAGAATATAGCATCACAAGTACCTTTATAAAACACCATTATTTAATATTTAAAATGAATATGTATTCATGCAGTTATTTCCTGACTACATTGCATAAGTCAGAAAACTATTATTTTTTCCTGTAAATTAAAAATAAAATCAATCTCAAAAAAGATTTTATTAAAATTTTTTTATATTCTTCTTTATAGTTTTGTTTTTTATAGAAAGCCACTATATATATTATATAATATATAATTGTAAAAGTACTATAATTATAATAACTTAAATTTTATTTAGTTTACATGATTCATTTAGAATTTAATAGTTTTCATTTAATTTTATAAGCTAAGTCCTAGATTTAATATTCAAAAAAAAAAATAAATAAATAAAATTCGTAAATTTGAGACTTTTCGTCGAGACTTTTTAGAGTTCCGGTATCGTATCGCAATATTTTTTGGCAGATCTCGGTCTCGCGTCTAGCTGTAATTATATCATTAAGTATATGCGGCATTATTTTTTTTTTACTGCTTAACTTGGACAAAAAACTAAAAAAAAAAAAAAACTAAAAAAAAAAAAAAAAATTTGAAGGCACATCGATATTTATGTGTCTTAATCTGTGGTTTGACAATAATCAAAAAAAACCGAAAAAAATAGTGAACCAGAAATCGGCGATAGGTGCCAAAAAGATTTTTCCACTTTTATGTCAAAAACTGCCTTTTTTCGTAACTGAGCTACCCTATTTTCGAAAATTTTTATTTTGTGGGTTATTCACGGTATTTTTCGGGATTTTTGTTTAAAACAATTTAAAACAAGTTCAAAACTAATAGAAACAAGGATTTAGCATCGGTTTTTAATAATATTTTGACATTTATAAGCTAGAAAATCTTTTTTATTTTTTGCATTTTTTCAAATTTGGTTTTATTACTTTTTCTTGCATCTTAGGCTGTTTTTAATCTATGTAAGAGTTAAAATGGTAAATATTGATAATTTTTAGTCTAAATTGATTTTTACATACCATTAAGATGCCCGAAAATAATTATTTTAATTCACTAAAACGATAGAACCCCTAGAGTCCCAATTTTTTAATTTTTGTTAAAATGAAGTAATTATACTTTTTATTCTTTATTATTTACTCAATTTAATTCTGCAGCTTGAAAATATATGTAATAAGTTAAAAATTACGTATTGTATAAAATTGAAAAATTTTGTAATTTTTGACAAATAAACGTGTAAAAACGAAAAATATTTGGGTACATCACTATTAACGAAGTTTTATTTGCTTGTAAAAATATATTTTATGAGATAAAAATAAAATAGACAAAATATTTAAGATATAGAAAAGTGTAATTATTTCATTTTAACAAAAATTTAAAAATTGGGATTCTAGGGGTTGTAGATTGTAGCGCATTAAAATAACTATTTTTAGACATCTTAATGGTATGTAA
Source organism: Anagrus nilaparvatae (assembly GCA_022575985.1). Classification (NCBI taxonomy): domain Eukaryota; kingdom Metazoa; phylum Arthropoda; class Insecta; order Hymenoptera; family Mymaridae; genus Anagrus; species Anagrus nilaparvatae. Next base: position 22,629,811 of record JAKSXM010000247.1, on the reverse strand, counting down.
CAATCAATTTGGACTAAAAATTATCAATATTTACAATTTTAACTCTTACATAGATTAAAAACAGCCTAAGATGCAAGAAAAAGTAATAAAAGCATATTTGAAAAAAAGCAAAAAATAAAAACAGGTTTACTAGCTTATAAATGTCAAAATATTGCTAAAAACAGATGCTAAATACTTTTTTCTATTAGTTTTGAACTTGTTTTAAATTGTTTTAAACAAAAATCCCGAAAAATACCGTGAAAAACCCACAAAATAAAAATTTTCGAAAATAGGGTAGCTCAGTTACGAAAAAAGGCAGTTTTTGACATAAAAGTGGAAAAATCTTTTTGGCACCTATAGCCGATTTCTTGTTCACGATTTTTTTCGGTTTCCTGAAGGTTCAAACTACCTGAAAACACGGGTCATATCGATGTGCTTACAAATTTTTTTTTTTCAGTTTTTGTCGAAGTAGTAAAAAAAAAAGCCTCATAAATGTACGTATAGCATATGAACAAGTTTTAGTATAAAAAAAATCAAGAAAGCAAATGAAAAGATTGTACAGGTACTCAAATTTAGTTTAAAAAAACGTGCAATTTGGGTTCAAAATAGACCAATGCCAAACAAATTTTTTAGTGTGTTTATGACAGATTTTCTTGTTCATTTTCCGAAAAATGGTTATTTTTCCATCTGTAGCCCAAATTAGGTCATTTTTGATCATTTTTTTAATGCTTTGAATTCCTGTAGAAAAAATGTAGAAAAATAATGTTTTTTGTTGCGTAAATAACTGGAATGTTGGTCATTTTTCGGAAAATCATCGAATTTTTCGCTATAGCCTATTTTATCTATTCTTTTTTGTCCCGAGTACTCGTAACAACAAAAAAGTTATCATAACCAATGGCAGTTACAAGTTATAGTACGCAGATTATGAAAATATTGTTCCTCTTGCCTAAAAATGGTAAATACTTTCGTAATCTGAGCAATTATGTTATATTATGTTATTACGATTGGGCTACGGCAGGAAAACTGACAATTTTGTGGAAAAAAGTCAAAGATTTTCATAATCTACGTATCCAAAAACATAATTTCCATCGCTAAAGATAATTTTTTTATTTTTACGGGAACATAGAAAATTAAAAGAATAGTCAAAATCAGGGTCAAAATGGTAAATCCGACTTTTTATGGATTGTTAAATCATGAAATTTGAAGATAATTCAATCACTTGAGAATGCTTGAATATTCAAGCAATATATTTTTACAGTGAAGATACAAACTTTAAGTTGTAAGTATCTGTCAGTTACCGCAATATTCATTATCTTTATGATTATAGTACACGGAGTTATTTTATCTTTATTTTAATCTCGATGCAATCTGTTGGAGATAATAAATTTTTAAAAAAATAATAAATTATTAAGGCTATTTCTTAGATACCTGTATCTATGATGGAACTAACTTGCTTATTTTGAGATAGTTATATCAAAGAATATATTCTTTGGTTATATTTAGGAAAAAAAAAAAAAAAAAGATTTTCTAAGAATAAATTAAATAAAGTTATTTTAAAACTTCACCTTTTAGTGCTTGACAGATAATTTTTGTTCATGTTTTCTACCTTATTGTTGCCCTAGATGACGACTGGCCTGGCCATGATGTATTATAGACTTACCGGCATAGACGAAGGCGCCCATCCTACTCCTTTCGTTGGGAGGAATCCACTTGGCTAGCATAGCATGGGTACATGGTACGATCGGGCCCTGTGAAGGGGAAAAACTTGTGTTTTTACTCTCGCCATGGGAGCGAGCTTGCGAGGATGACTCACCTCGCCGAGGCCCTGGATGAACCTGACGAGCATCAGCCAGTAGTAACCACCCATTTGAGCAGCGACTGGTACCAAGAAGCCGAACAAAGAGTTTATCAGCATACCCACACCTAGGAAGTATTTGGAGCCGTATTCCTTAGCCAGGATGCCGAATGGAATCTGCGTTATCACGTAACCGTAGAAAAATGAACTTAGCAAGTAACCCTGAAGCTTTGAATCCCATTTGAATTCTCCGTCACTACTGCTGCTACTGCTCAAGTTGGTCGAAGATGTTCCATTCTTCCCGTCACCCAATCCACACTCATCCACATATGGTTCATTATGATCGTCTTCAGCTATAGCTGTGTGATTTACCATCGCTACGATGGCCACAGACATATTTGTTCGCATTACGTAAGCATTTGCCATACCCAGGAACAACATGAATGTCACAAAGTGTCTTGTCCCGACAGAAGCTGAAAAAAAGTTTTCCAATCAATTAAAAACAACAACAAAAATTCTCATTAAAAGATCAATATGAATGAAAAATTAAACTTATTTTTTATGCAATCGGTAAAATATGATATTTTACAATATTGTCAATTATTTTGTTTTCAAAAGTGAAAATTATAAAATGAAATCAGTGCGTAAAAAGAAAATATTTATTCGTTTTTATTAATTATGTAGACTTTTAAGCTTTTTTGATGCTCAAAGCTAATGAAATTTCTTAATTTTGACCTTTAAAAAAAAATTATGGGCTGTACTTGGGCTGTAAGGTTCGGCCTTTTTAAATACACACTTGAAGATTTTTACGAAAAGCTAATAAATTTTATTGAATCAAGTACAGAGATACACGATAAAATGAAAATAAAATCTATCAGAATTTAGAATTATATAAAATATAAAACCAATATCATTTACTTGCTTATCTTTTCTCAAAACAAAGAAAATTTTTAATTTGAAAAAAAAATTTGCACTTTTCATAATTTTAATTTTGTTTTAATAAATAAATATTTATTACTTTACTCGATGCATGCCAAGAAAGTTCTCAAATTTAGATCCTACACGATTTGCAAGTTATAAATAAAGAGTTTTTAAAAATGCTAAGTATTGTCTTATTGAAATACGAAAATGTGAATTAAAATTTATAATAAAAATGTAAATAAAAATATTATATCAATTGCGTCAATAAATGTTTTTATTGCTGTATGAGAAAATTTGCCAACTTTATGTCAAATACGAATAAAAAAATTATCTCAATTTTCAAATAATTTTTATTATTCATATTACGAAAATTTCATTTGTAAAAATCAAGCGGATTCAGGAAAAAAAGTATTATTTAGTTTATCATATTCTAGCCAATATTTATTATTATAAAACAGGATATGAAAAAAACATTGTTTTTTTTTTTCTTTTTAATTACATCATTATGAAGATTTCAAGAAGATTTTGAAATTTAAAAAAAACTAATAAATTAGTTTCGAAGCTAGCTTGGTAAAAAGTGCATGTGACTATGGCAGCTGAATTCTTTTAGAGTCCTATTATTAGTCAAGGGCAAGTTTACATTTGACATTTTTCGGTATCTGGGTTCTGGAGGGTTCAATTGTTTTTCACGATTTACCGGACTTTTCTAAAAAATTAACCTTAGAAATAACGGGTCTTAGATTAAAAAAAAAAATTATTTCGGACTTTTTTAAAAGTAATTACTATTACTATTGCTGGAATAGATATCTTTGAGAAATTGAGGAATACCGAAAATTTTGGATCGGGCATAACTCGGGATCATTCAGTCCTAAGGAGCTTAAATTTGCGGGAAGTTCATATTTTCGATGTGTAAACCCTTTATCAATAAACAGATAAATTTTGAGAGGTCAACCTGGCAGGTTGTGACCATTTCACGAATTTCGCCTCATATGAAATTATTTTATTTTAGACCAAAAAAATTCGAATAGCCAATTCACTAGGAAAATTCTTCAAAAAGAACCTATAGAGAAATTCATCAAAATGTTAATTTTGATTTGAATAAAATAAGTAAAGTCGAGTAAAGTATTAAAAAAATTTACTATTTTATTGTAATTCTTAATCAAAAATTTATGCAGTACTCCTATTTTGAATGAATGCATGAAGCGTACAATTTCAATAAAATAAGAGGTTTTTTTGTAATTTTTAACGACTTTTTTTAAAGAAATCGAGGAAAAAGTACAGAAAAATAAATCCTTTTTCTAGAAGCCAAATTCGTTTTCAGTAAAAGACGAAGGGAGTGTCAAATGTTTAGGAAACCGATTTGCAGCCCCATAAATTCAGTTTACTTGAACGGGCCTCCTGAGTCTGGAAATTAGACCCCCTAGCAGAGTTCTATACTATAAGATAGGATTTTTTAGCTTATATTCTAAATGACGCCGCTACCTCCTACCCTGCTACCTATCTACCTCCTACCCAGCCAAATACATTAATTCTTTTTGCAAGGTGTCAGTAAGGCGTCACCTTTTAGTACCCAAAAACTAAAAATTTTAAAAAAATTTTTGAGACCTGTAAAACCCATTTCAATTAAAAAATTACAATTTAGGCAGCAATTTAAAATTTTGTCATTTTTAGCCATTTGGTTTACTGACTATGTCGGTAAGAGAATAACTGATAAAAAAATTGGAGTTATGGAGATTAAAAGCTGACCAAGAAGCTGACACTGACACCAAAAAAATGAGACCAACTGAGGAAGGTGTTTAGTTGAGTTACAAGGTAGCATCTTTTAGAAGATCCTAAAACACCCTATCATATAGCATAGAACCCTGCTAGAAGGATAATTCTGGTGATAAGGGGTCTAATTTCTAAATCTAGGAGGTCGATCCAGGTAAACTGAAGGAACGAGGGATGTTTTTTCAAACTACTACAACCTGATCTGAAAGTTAGAAGCAAATCGGCTTCCTAAACAGTTGACACTCCCCTTGTAAGCGGATATTCATCTGTTTGCCTACTGCAAGCAAAATATTTTTTATGAGAACCAAATTAATTGTTATACAAATGCTATGTGGAAGAAATGAAATAGTAGTGATATATATTTTTTCATAATAAATAAACAGATGTATGAAAATTTTTTAATTATAAAAATATTCTTCTAATAAGATATAAGTTATGCATCAACAGTAAATGAAGGTCAGAGCAACTGTTATTGGCTATGATTCAATTTCACTTAAATCACTGCATTCATAATTTAAGACACCTAATATTTTATCGAGCATTGAAATCAAAGTAATGAAAAAGAAAAAATTTTTAATCAGCTTCTTTGCAGTACATTTATTTTCCTCGCCAATATCCAGGACAATATCATTCATCGCCCGCGCACTTTTGAACTGTGCCGGCCAAGTATGGGCTGAAATTCGGGCGACGTTCGGCAAAACGCTCTGCCGACGTGTGGCGCACGTATAGCATACGTCCTTTGGTACACATCTCAGCGACGTATGGCACATACTTCGGCCCACGTATGGCAGAAGATTTTTATTTTTTTTTTAGTAAAAAAAAAAAAAAAATTTACTTGGTTCAGGATTTGAACCAGGGACCCTCTTTAAAATTTTAAGAGGGTCGAGGATTATACGAGCGCGGCCAACCCTCGTATTTGAAAGTTATTGCATAAATGACTGTAAAATGTTGTATCTTATTGTATTTAAATTAAATTGATATCAGATTTTTCAAGTTCATTTAGAAAGTAATTCGTACAGAAAATGATTGTTTTTCACAACTGGAATATTTTCCAGTTTTTCGAAGATGGCGAAGTGTATATTAAAATACTGATCTAAGATCCGTAAAATAAGGGCAAGCGCAACGATATAAAATTTAGTTCAAAAATTTTTTTGCTTTTCCAATATGGTGGACCATAAAATTTATTTAAAAACTTCTATAAATTATAAATATTTTTTTCAAATTAATTCGAATGTGCATAGATAAAAAAAGATAGAGTATTAAGAGATTAAATCTAGAGGTGGGCGTGTAGCATAATTAGGATTAAGTGACTCGCGACAAATCTTTTTGTTTAGAGGCCCATTTTAAATTAAGTCAGATAAATATTCGAATTAGGATATTATAAGAAAACAAGTACAATACAATTTTAAATCGGACCTCAAAACAAAAAAATCTGTAGCGAGATATTTAATCCTAATTATGTTATATACCCGCTACTTAATACGCTTTCTTTTATTACCCTTCTTAAATAAAATAATGTATCAATTATCGAATTAATTTGAAAAAAATATTTATAATTTATAGAAGTTTTTAAATAAATTTTATGGTCCACCATATTGGAAAAACCAAAAAAATTTTTGAACTAAATTTTATATCGTTGCGCTTGCCCTTATTTTACGGATCTTAGATCAGTATTTTAGTATATACTTCGCCATCTTGGAAAAACTGGAAAATATTCCAGTTGTGAAAAACAATCATTTTCTGTACGAAGTACTTTCTAAATGAACTTGAAAAATCTGATATCAATTTAATTTAAATACAATAAGATACAACATTTTACAGTCATTTATGCAATAACTTTCGAATACGAGGGTTGGCCGCGCTCGTATAATCCTCGACCCTCTTAAAATTTTAAAGAGGGTCCCTGGTTCAAATCCTGAACCAAGTAAATTTTTTTTTTTTTTTTACTAAAAAAAAAATAAAAATCTTCTGCCATACGTGGGCCGAAGTATGTGCCATACGTCGCTGAGATGTGTACCAAAGGACGTATGCTATACGTGCGCCACACGTCGGCAGAGCGTTTTGCCGAACGTCGCCCGAACTTCGGCCCATACTTGGCCGGCACAGTTCAAAAGTGCGCGGGGCGTCCATTGAAAGTAGGTGTTATCAGTATTATGTATTTTTATTTTGGAAGAATTATTGCCATAATTTTTCTTGCGAGGCAAATATGATGTCCCTATGGTTGGTTATTTAATTTTTATAACATAAATTAACCGGAAATTGAAAGATAATAATTTAAGTTTTCTATTTATAAAACTATAAAAAATTAGCATATTCATCAGGATATATTCATATCTCTTTTAGAAATTTGAAATCTGAATGAATTATTTAGAATTCTCTAGAATAATTTATTCAGGTAATTTTCCAAATGCATCTAAAGCTGTAGGTACAATGCTCTGCTCCGTTTAGTTTCTGTCTATCTTATCAAATATTTTTCATTACACGCTGCAAAAAAGATCTACTTTCTTACTTTCGGGCGATCTTTTTTTCGCTTTTAATGAAAAACTATGTGTTGAACACATGAAAAAATGTAGGAAATTTTACTTTCAATGCTGTCTGAACTCGTTCGCTACGCTCACTCGTGCATACAACTGCATTGAAAGCCAAATCCTACTTTTTTTCCCTTGTTGAACAAATAGATATTTCCTTTTTATCTGCACCAAAGCCATGGATTTTGAAACACTTGCTATTTGATTTTCTGAAGTGAAATAAACCTTAATTAAAAGCCTTGATTTTACGCGAATAACGAAGATACTGACATTTAATATCTGATAGTATCTCGGATAAGGTAGAAAGATAAAAAAAAAAATTGAATAAATTTTGGTATATAGGGTACACGAACCGGTTACTACGAATTTTTTAAAATCACACAATTTTTCTGGCATTTCTCTCTAATTTTTTTATGTTTTTTAACCAGGTTTTTGTTTAAACTAAACTTTTGAAGTCTTATAAATAATTAAAAATAAAAATTTGCTCGTAAATATCTTTTGTGAATTAAGGCGACTGTTCCGGGTCTAAAAAATTTATTTGTCAATTTTTATTTTTTATATAAATACTAACACTTTAAGAATGCCCAAAAAAATTTGTAAGTCTGAATCCCCCCCCCAAAAAAAAGTTATTCATATTTTCTTATCGCTTCGCGGGGGTCACTCTACACAAACCACAAACTTTAAACGCGTTTATCTCAAAACGGGTTTTTTGAAAACTGCGGGCGAAATTTTGGAAAAACTGCTCGATGGATTTAATTTTTTTTTTTTTTTTTTGAAAGAAAAATTTTTTCAATATCTTTTATACTTATTTCAAAATCTACTTTACAAAACGAGTTACAAAATTACTCCAAAAAACGCCTCTGACCCGGAACAGTCGCCTTAAATAAAGCGTCTTAAATTTAACCTCTCAAAAATCGCCAGTTACTACTGCGGCTCGATTTTTCATTTTTTACTAACACTAGCTTTTTTCTTCATTTTTTTTGAAATTATATCCAAACTAATTTAGTAGAGTTTATAATTACAAACACTAAGCACTTTTTTGAAAATGAGTGAAATCACTTGAAACTTTTTGTATTCGCTTCATTTTGGCTCCAATAAAAAATGTTACATATATAAAACTTCTTTGGTCAGACACCCTTTTTTGGGAGTGAAAAAAAGAATTAAAAAAAAACAATACAAATCGATTAAATTTTTGATTCTAAGACAAAAATGTGAAATAACATTTTTCATGAAAATGCATCCCTTGCCAGTTACAGTCCTTAGAAATTTAATATTTTGAAAATAAACGCGAAATTCAAAGGTTTTTAAGGTCTATAACTGACAAGGGATTCATTTTCATAAAAAATGTTATTTCACATTTTTGTCTTAGAATCTAAAAATTAATCGATTTGTAGTGTTTAAAAAAAAATTTGTTCACCCCCCCAAACGGGGGCAAACCACCCCCCTCGGGGGTCTGACCAACGATGTTTGATATGTAAAATTTTTTATTGGGGCCTAAATGAAGCGAATGCAAAAAGTTTCAAGTGATTTCACTCATTCCCAAAAAAGTGCCTAATTTCCTACAAATCACAGGACAAATCATGTAATAATATAAACTCTACTAATTAATTTAAATAGAACATTCTTGCAAAACGTGAAATAGAGGTTATAAATAAACTTTTAATCAATTTAATAGGAAAAACGTTAATATTTGGTATCATATACTACATTTAAATAAATAATATTTTAATTAGTGTCAGATCAATTATAATAACAGGGTGCAGTGTACCATCTCGAAGATTTTAAATTTTTAAATTTGATACAATTCTAGTTTTAATTTAAATTTAATTAAAATTTAAATATTATTCGTTTTTTTCAACAACTTTCTCATAAAATTTTAAGTTTAAAGTTTTAAATTTTAAATTTTTAGTCATCACAAAATTTTTTTTTATAGGTACATCATTGGTTTCGGGTAAAAATTTTGTCAAAATTAAAAAATATTAAAGCTGTAAAAAAGTTTATTTATATGGAGTGGAAAAATTATTCTAGTGCTATTTTTTTTTTAATGCATTTTTTAACAAGAATAAAAATAAATTTTCCTACGTAAGTGGCTACTGTCCAGAAAAATTTTATGCAGCCCTTGCCCATAAATAAAGAATGTCCCGAATCGCATTTTACCACCCTCGGTTTTTCTTTGGAAGGTAATTTACTTGCGATTTTTGGCCATTTTATTTTGGCCATACTTTATTTTTCTGGATACGAGTCGTAAATAACTACATAATTATTCTATTATAATAAATTATGGCTGTTTAAAGAAAAAGAACTCGAAAAAGAATCATATCTTTCGTCAAGCTGGTCTATTTTTAAATATACACTACTACTTTGGTTTTGAGAAAAAAAAATATGGACCACCTACTGACAGAGGTAATATTTTTATTTTTAATGCACCTTAAGAATCCTATAAATACAGATAACTATACAATATCTTGTTCAAATCATAGATACTTCAAATTAATACGCTTTAACAAAAGATAATTACAAAATAAATAAATATACATAATATACTTATAAAGAATAATATTTTTCTTTTGTCTTCTTTCAAAAAAAAGAAAAATAAAAAAAGTACTTTTTTTCACTTTATTGATACAGTAAATCTTACCCACCGTGAGTAAAACAATATATAATAAGTATTAGTAATATTATTTTATGGTAAAACCATAGAATACGCAGTAATATTATTCTATATGGTAAAACCAAGAGGAAGCAAATTGTATTTATTATTTTTTAGAATTTAAGGTATTAGTTAAAAGAAATGTTTGAAAAAATGATGTCAAAGCTTAATGAAATAGGAAAATTATTAAAATTTAAAAATTTTAAAACTTAAATTTTATTTTACCCCTCTTATAGCATTAACTTTTTTTTAATTAATAAATAAAAATTCGAGCTTTAACATTGATCTTATGGGAGCAACACTTTGGAGCTTTTAAAAAATATAAAAATGATGATACAGGAGATCAAAATTAGCAGGAAATGATAAATAAATGATCAAAGATTTAATTTCCAATTTATTTTCCTCACCTTGCAGACTTTCATTTTAAATAAATAAATTAAAACTAAGTAAATAACCTGAAATTATACTAATTCATAAATAATTTCACTCACTATGGAGCGTCGATAATTTAGAAATGTCTACAATGGGTGGAAACTTAAAAAACAAGCAATTTTAGCCCTGTTTTGCGGCCAAAACGTGCCACTTTGACGTAAGTATTTTTGTAAACACTTTTTACAAATTTTAATTTTTAATTTTAATTTTTAAAATAACTGCCATAATTTTGGAAATTTATTTCTTGGGTAAATATGGTTAGTAATTTAATTCAAGATTCTAAAATATTTTTTGCCCTCCCGGTTTACATTTTACATCTTGGTACGGAATTTTCTGAGCCTGTTTTACGCTTAGGAACGCAAAAAATATTGTAATTGGCTTCACCACCGAGCTCTCGTGCTACTGATAACGCTAGTGCCAAAACTTTTGCGCCCTTGATATTTAATATAATATGTTATTTCTGACCAATAGCTGCTAATGTGGACATAGAATAAAATATTTTAAGATTGAAAGATCTACCAAAATATTTAATTAAAACTTTTTGTTAAAATTTTCTTAACAGTGCCTTAATATTTTAAAAAGAGAGCTAATTAAACTTGCCGTGCTTGTATTTTCCAGTTATAAAAGTAAAATTTCTTAGAAAAAAACTTATTTATTTCACTGGGAGTGCCCAAGTATAAATAAGAGTTATAACACGTGATAAAAGAGTTCAGGGTGCGAGAGCAATCTCAAAGCACGTGGTTGCAAGCTGAACACTGCTAATGATAATACATTATTATAATAAACGCTTATTCGCAATGCGTCTGCAGCTTACGAACTTTCTTTTTTAATAAAATTGGAAGCAAAAAACAGTCAAAGATTGCTGAGAGATCTTTTAAATTAAAAAAATTTTCTATGTTATTAAAAAAAAGAATGCCGGTTTTCTTACCCATTTTGTCGTTTCCGTCATTAGGCTAAAAATAAGACACTCGATTATACATATACGCATTTAACTTTTAACGCACATACGTACATGCATATATTATGTATGTGTGAATTCATTTAAATGTGAATGAATGCTAGAAATTTGCATAAGTATAGGCATGTATACAGAAAATAATCTACTTGCGATAAATGGAATCGAGTAGTTGAAATAGAAGCTTAAAACTATTTTATACATTTTTACGTTGCATTGTTTATTTCCCCTGCCTTGCTTTAAAAAAATAATTATTGACGATACTATTGAGAAGTTTTGGCGCGACCTTTGAAAAAAATGTATATACATACACGTATATGAATACGGACATAATTGTTTCTACGTGTTAGTATGTCATGTTATTATTGCGTTCCTTGCAGTTTTTTTATTTATTTTTTATTTTTTATCGTTTATTTTCATTACTGCGAAAATTCATTTTATGATAACTACGTATATGAATTGCTGTTTCACTAAACAATGTTTGCATTTATTAAAATGTATTCTGAATTTTAAAATTATTAAATTATTATTTTTTCGTCAATTTCTGCATTTGTTACACAAAAACCCGCGCCATTCAATGCGTCTGTGTAAAATTTATTCATTTGTATGTGTGTGTATGTGTGTGTGTGTGCAACAGCGTGTGCCAAGTGCCAAGGTAATCATTTTTTCTGAATGTGCATGTAAAAGTCGTAAAAATTTTTTTTTTAAATTAAAAAAAGTATTGATTTTAATAGGCGAACGAAAAAAATAGCGGTAAATTACCTCGAGAATGATGCTGAATAGGCTTGTCTGTATCTTCTAAACCCGGCTGCTCCCAGATTAACACGTGGCCATTTCTTCCGGTCATTTTATATGGCTTTTGCTTCTTTTAAATTTTTAAAGTGATATATATTACGACACAGAAAAAAAATAGAAAGCACGTGAAAAAGCTCGGGCAATCTTTTTTTTTATCTTCTTTTCTTATTCCGAAGCTTTAAGACTCCGAAATTGAAAAGAGAAAGATTACGAAGCCGGCTCCATTATTGATGTTTCACTTTTCACTGTTATGGTTCTTTAAATAATTTTTTTTTCTTTTGAAGAAATTCATAAATATTTGATTTGTAAAAACTTTGGTACACCTTAATCACTAATACCTTCTGCACTTATTGACGATAATGATGAAACCCTTTCTCGAAAAAGGAGCAAAAAACTTAATCGTATCGATTTCGTATAAATTATAACATATTTACTAACTGAGCATTCCACTACTTCAATAAACACAAAAGTCTTGAAAATGCACTATTGTTAACTACTGTAATAGCGAAATGAAAAAAATTAAATAAATACTCGCGACAAAAAAAAAGAAAGAAAACAAAATAATAATCGTTTTAGTTGAGTATAAAATGAACGGTCAGTTTTCTGGTTTTATTGCTCACACACGAGCGCAGCTCGCGCGCGGTCTGAGAGCACGTGCACAGTGGATCTCTCCCTCGTTTCTCATTTTCGTCTCGCTGCTTCTTCTTTTGAGGATTGTGACGTACATGTGGTTATGTATTCCTTGTATTCACGCATACATGTAAATAAGTATTTATATTTATGTTCTTTTAGTGCGACATGTTACATTTTTCCGGTTCATACTAACTTTATACTTATACGCATAGATTTGCAAATATAAAATGTTCGGCACGACTAAGCGGCAAAATTAAAAAATTGTGTAAAAATAATGTCGAAAAATGGCTAAAAATAAAACTTTTGGAATTAAAAAATAGCAATAAATAAAACTTTACGTTGAATTAAAAAATAATTATATACGAATTATTGTTACGTAATTTAAGTAATAATACTGAGAACAAAAATAATTTGTTATTTAACAATTATATAGGAAGGAGAATATAATAGCCGAAATTAAACGTACAGACTCTGACTGCATAAAGCAATTAGTTAGGGAGATAGCTATGGTAAACTGCACGTGTAATTAAGACTGCTAAATTTTCGATCAGAGATAGCCAAGGCCAAAACATTGTCACCTTCTGTGAAACGTTTTTTTGGCCGTGGGGTCTGGAAAAAGTTATGGGTCCACAAAGTTGGCCATTTTTTCACAAAAAAAAACTGAAATTAAGACACCGCGGAATAGTCTAGGTTTATAGATTAGGTCAAAACATTCCCAGTTTCCATTTGAAATTTTTTGGTATCTCGGGTCTGGAGGGCAATGTCGGCCCTTCAAAGTCCCGCCGTTTACCCGCGCTTGAAAAAATTTTTATAACACAAACATATAAAGGGATAAAATTGTTTATATAGTCAGAATCTCTTTATTTCTAGGTAGATATTATGGATGAAAAATATTTATTTACTGCTAACTCGAGGAAACTTCTAAATTTGGCCATAAAAATGTCAAAAAGTAGTTTTTTTTTCAATTTATAGGTTTTCTATTGGTGTTAGAGAAAAATTTCACAGGACCAAAAAAATTCCCCAGAAAATTTCCAATTCAAATACACATTTTGAAAACAAAATTTATAGTTATTTTCACCAACGTCAAATTTTTCTCTAATAAAAAACCCATAAACTGAAAAAAAAACTACTTTTTGACATTTTTATGGCCAAATTTAGAAGTTTTCTCAAGTTAGCGGTAAATAAATATTTTTCATCCATAATATCTACCTAGAAATAAAGAGATTCTGACTATATAAACAATTTTATCCCTTTATATGTTTGTGTTATAAAAATTTTTTTAAGCGCGGGTAAACGGCGGAACTTTGAAGGGCCGACATTGCCCTCCAGACCCGAGATACCGAAAAATTTCAAATGGAAACTGGGAATGTTTTGGCCTAATCTATAAATCTAGACTATTCCGCGGTGTCTTAATTTCAGTTTTTTTTTGTGAAAAAATGGCCAACTTTGTGGACCCATAACTTTTACCAGACCCCGCGGCCAAAAAAACTAGGATACGAAGGTGACAATGTTTTGGCCTTGGCTATCTCTGACCGAAAATTTAGTTGTCTTAATTACACGCGCAGTTTACCATAGCTATCTCCCTAACTAAATTACAAATGTCTGGTAGTTTTTTTTTAAATTATTTATAAAGTTTTATTTATTCAAAACCTATACAATTATAAAAATAAAAATATAAATTGAAGAGAAGTTAATTGATAATATTGATAATTATTTGTTATTTATTTGTGCTTCAATTTTAAATTAAAATAAAGTTTTCTTAAAAATTTGATCAGTTCTTATTTGAAATTAAAACGAATTTAAATTAATCATTTTTCCATTTATTGAGCTTTAGCGTCAAATAAATTCATAATATTTTATCAATGTCTTTAGTTTCTCAACCAATTTTATCTATAAAAGTGAATTTTTTCTCACTTTTTTATTTTCTAGAAGAATTGATAAATTATAAATTGTTATTCTTATACACGTATGCAATTAAAGTCACAAAAATTTTAAATATGTCGTAATCAATTATGATAATACTTATTAATTAATTCAATTGAATAAATTCTTAGTTTCATATTTTTTATAATAAATATTATATGAATTCTTTCAGGTCATTTTCACCAAATGTATATTCAAATTTTTATTTTATTTTTCACAGAATTATCGCCGGATGGCTTGAACTAGGATATTTTCATTGCTTTTAGCTGAGCTTTTTTAAATATTTTCATCTATCAAGTTAACTGGCGTTAACGAGGTTAAACTTTTTTACAAATAAAGGAAATAGTATTTATAACTCTGTTATTTCTTCCTGATGTGCGTAAAACTTTAAAAATTAGTATGAACGTGAACACATAATGATCACGCTAGTATCAAAACTTTGGGCCTTTTTTCTTCAGAAAAACCTTTCAGATGATGTTGATTAAAAATTTCTTTTATGCATTCAATGCGTTAACAAAATTATGAAGAATTTACTATTGAAAGTTCAAGTATAGAAAAAAAAATAATATAACATAAATCAACAGAGCTTCTGAGATCAAGTTTTTCTGTCAGAATGATTTTCAGATTCGTTGATCCCTTTTTTAAAGACCAAATTTGAATATTTCTAAAACACTGTTACAAAAAGAAAAATATATAATTTGAAAATTCCTGTAAAATATGGGGGGAAATTGCAGAATTCCATTAAGGTGTTAGGATAGTAATACGCCATTTTGTTGGTATTTTTTTTCGATTTCTGAATTATCGACGCTACATACATATGTAAAATCGTATATGTATTAGTATAATATTAGGTTATTTACATACTTTTTAAATAACTAGTATTAAGCGCGCGTCGCGCGCAAAATGATTTAAAACTATCAACCTTAATTATTTTCTTAAATACCAAAATTTATTCTTACTTTAATTTTTTTATTCATATCAACTACTCGACGTACTATAACTAACCTCAAAAATAATAAAAATATAATATAAACAATAAAATAATTAATTTTAACCTATTAACAATGAAATTTATATGAGCCAATCAGAATGACTCTTTAGCTATAACAATGTACATAGTTACTGTTGCGATCAACATGTCCTTTTTAAAAAAGGATATTTAATAATTATGCAATGAAATAAGTAAAACAAATTGGAAATATAATCTTTGAACTTTTATTTACCATATATTTAAGTTTCATTAATCTGTGTTATCGCAATCATACTTTTCATACAAGCTCCAAAGATGATTTTCCATAAGAGCAATGTTAAACTACCTACACCTTTTTCTTGATTAAGGTCTTAAGAGCGCTAGAATTAAAATGCAAAAAAAAGCTAAAACTTGGAGAAAGTAAAGTAAATATAATTTAATTTTACAAGTATTTTTTTTTTTTTAAATTGACCAAATATTTTTTGAGAAAATAAATAAATAAAAAATAAATTAACACAGGCTCTTATGGGAAATTTTAAAAAATGAAAAAAAAGCATTTAAAATACAAAACTTAGATATTTTTTTTTATGAGTTGATAAATAATGTCCTAATAAATAAAAAGAGACCTTAAAATTTACAATCGATCGTCATTTTTTATGGTTTTACTCAAAAAAATGTATAAAAAATTAACGTTTATTCTGCTATTGAGGTAGAGTCATTTATTATATTTTTTTATTTATTTATTTTCTTTATAAATAATTAAATAATATTGTTTAAATAATAAATAATTTATTTAATGCCAAAATTAAGTTAATAAAACTCATTTTTAAGCTTTGAATAGTAATAATTAAGTATTATTGAAAACATTTTTTTATTTATTTAAAGTTGCAATCCGTATTTTTTTACATGAGTAAGACAAGGATGCCAATAGGCAAAATCCTAACGCTCTTAAGACCTTAAATAATAATTAGGCAACCAAAGTTGTAAAAGAAAGTTTATTTCATTTTTTAAAGACTTTATCTTTATATTTAATAAGTTTCATTCAATTCTGTTACAATAAATTTTTACTATCCTAACGCCTTAATTTTTATATTTATACATATGGGCAAATATTTTATATGAGTTGCATGAGCAATTTTTCAAATCAGACCCAAAACATTTTTTTTCCAAAATATACATAAAACAATTAATTCCTATTTTATAGCTTGATAAACCTCATATTAACATTTTTACTGTTTTAATATTTTTCGTTATTTAACTTTTTGTGTAGAAAAAAAGTTGTAAAAATGAAAATATGAGGTGGTATCAGGCTAAAAAAATGAAAAATTATTAGATTTTAAGCTTGCTTTGTTTTCTTATTTTTTTCAAGCAAGCTCGTAATTCAAGATAAAAATTAATATCCTTCTGGGAGCTCATAACAAATTTTCTGCAGAATATGATTCTGGGGTCAAACATTTTTTTTTTTAACTGTACATGTGCGAGAAAATCAAGCTTGATGCTGTTAGTCAAAATATCTCATCTGCAGACATGCACCTATGACATGCACCTAATTTCTTCCTGTTGGTTTTGAATGACTCTTTTGCCTTCATATTTTCAGCATATGAATCCATTTTTTTTATTCTGATCTTCCAGACGGAAATTAATTTTTTTACCGTGAAATAGGCGCTGTTTGATAAAAAAACTTGAAATCTATATAGAAAAAGTTGAAACAAAAATTATGAAAGTGCATAAGGGAAAATAATTTTTTTTATTTATATTTTCAGAAAAAAACCGATTTTAAAACTTGAAATTACACTGAGACCTAAGAACATCATATTATGCATTGAATTTTAATGTTTTGAATCTAAAGTATATAATTTTAAAACAAGAAACCCATTGTTAATTGAAAGAAACATATTTTTCGTTTAAGTAAATATCTGTATTGAATATTGATTTCGTTCAAACATACACATGTGTCTTGGAAGAAACAAATATTTTTTTGCCGCTAGAAACTGAATAGATTATTACAAAAACTTTCAGTGTTTTGAATAAAAAAAATATATTCAAAAAAATATTTTCTAAATTCAAGGAAGCGTTTTTTTTGGATCACGAAATTTAATTTTTGATCCAAAGCAAGTAGTTTTCAAAAAAATATAATCTCATGCCAAAATTATAAAACTTTATTTTAAAAAACTGCATTATTTTGTTCAAATAATTATATTTTATTCGTAGATTAATAATAAAAAAATTAAAAAATTAATAAAAAATTCTAAAAAAAAAAAAAATTCTAAAAAAATAATTTTTTACATTTTGCAAAAAAAAAAAAAAATTTTTACTGACAATTTTGACCGAAAAAATTGTTTCATAGATTAAAAAATTTAATTGTTTGATATAATCCATTGAATAATTGAACCAACAATTTATGAGCTGGATCCTAAGCATCTGTTTATCGTTTCAAAAAAATATTTCTTTGTTCCTATAAACATTATTCTTTTAAAGAACATATGTTTTTAACTCAAAGTGTAAGATTTTTTTGAGTCAAGCAGGCATAGCTTAGGCAGTATTCAAACTAATAATCTTCTTGAGAAAAAGCAAATTTATTTGAATATAGTAATTTTTTCTCAGTGTACAACTCATTTTCATATATACACTTCATAAATTTCTGTCCATTTGCTACATTTTATTTAATTGGTTTAACGCCCAGTCGAAATTTCTTGGACAAACTAATTTTTCTGCATGAAATAATGAACATTTTGTTCTAGGAATTTCACCTATTAACTAATTGGGGCTACACTTTTCACTTCTGAAGCCCGTTGTTACGTACAACCCATAAAAATGTAATATTAACAGCTAAATATGGGGCACGTTTGGAATAATTTTTAGATATTATTTAATTGATAATATACACAAATAAGATCTCTAGATATTAAAAACTTTAAATGGGATTATCAGAAACACAAAAAAAATAAATCTATACCAATTTAACATATCTAACCCCTTTATGGGGTAAAAAAGGGTGAATTTTTAGCACTAAACAAGCATTTTTGCCCGATATTTTCATTTTTGAGGTCTATTTTTACGTATAACTCCTAGAAATTGTAATATCATACACAAAACATACTTTATAATTTATCCCATGTTTCGAGGATGATATTATATTTTTCAAATATTTTTAGTGGTTATTGTACGTAAAAGCGGACTTTAGGGATTAAAAAAGCAGCCCCAATTACCTAATAGAAGTGAGATCTCTAGACCAAAATATTCATTTCTTCATACAGAAAAATAGAGAAAAATTAGTTTGTCCAAAAAATGTCAATTGAAGATTGTAAATCGATTAATTAAAAATTTATCTCAAACTCAATTGCAACACATTGTAAATGACTTGAAATACCTATATAACCAAATATCACTGACAACATTAAAATAGAAAAAAAATCCGCTTACAGTAAGTGGAAAAATCCACTTGTGGAAACCGTAATTTTTATGTAGGGCAATTTAACTGTGTGGGAAAAGTTTTTCCTGATTCCCAGAAAATTTTTAACTCATTCAAATAAAAAAATAATTTTTTTTTTTTTTAAACAAAATGGCGCACACTCCTAAGCATATTAAATCTATTATAAATTCAAATTAAAAAATGATAAAAACGAATATAGAGTTTTTATGAATGTTATTGTTATTTATAACGAATGACAATTTAATTAGAAAATCAAGAAGTACATAAATTATTAAACATACATGTACAGGTACGTATACAGAAAAATTTTTCGGGAGAGGCCGCAAAATTTCGGAAGGGGCCAGAACCTAATAATATTAAAATTGATTATTTAAACTTCTTAAATATCAATCAAAATTTGATTGTTTTTTTTTTATTTATAAGCAAAATAATTGTTATTTAAAAATTAAAACATTTTGAATTTATGGTAAAAAATGTCGCTATTTTTTCAAAAATTTTTCATTTCGGGGGGGGGGATGCAAGGCCCCATGGTCCCCCCTTTGGATCGCTGCTTGAGTGTATTATTTGTGAGCCTGCACTTTTTTTTTTTCTTTTGCCATTTATCATAATTATAATACTGATAAAGTACCGATCCACATAAAGATTGTTTTATTTTAACCCATTAACGCCGTCACGAACATGCCACTGATGCGTGGATTTTCACTTAGAAAACGGGTAAAAAAATGATTTTTTTGTAAACTTAAAGTCTTCCTTTACTAAAAAGGCCTTGCTTTACAAGATTCTGGGGTCAGATTTTTAATATTAATGACCCTTCATTAAATATGGCGTCTCAAAAAAGGCAAAAAAAATTAAGAAAAAAAATTAAAGAAAGTGGATTAAAAAAAATTATAGATAATGGATTTAGAAAAAAAAAATTCAAGATAGTGGATTTAGCAAATGATTATAATTCTAACGAGAATTCTACACACAGAGCCGTAAACTCGGAAATTTTAAAAACAAAACCCTGTTTTAGCGTTATTCCGAGTTTTGAAACTTAGTTCTCAGCGTAAAGAGAATTAAAAACCTGAATCAGACTATTTCTATGTTTTAAAACTCGGAAGTAGGGTTATTCCGGGTTTGCATCTAGACTCCGAGTTTCAAAACCTTAAAGTAATGAAAAACTAAGTTTTGAAAAACAGAATTGAGGGGGCGCTTTGCCTTTATGTTAATAGTTTATTTATTTATATTTATATATATTTATATTTACTTTTATGTTTATATTTTATAAGTATAAACATATTTAGATTAATAAAAAATAAAAAATTTTATTTTAATAAATAATAAAAGAAAATCTTTATAAAATTAAAATTTTGAGCAATAATAAAAATTATTTTAAATTAAATTTTCGTTTTTATCAAATAAAAAAATACTATTAAATTGATCAATGTATAAAAAAATCAATGTTTAATTAGAAAGAGTACTTTATTAATTCATCCAATTTTTAATTACAAATTTTAATTTTATAAAGATTTTTTTTAATTATTAATTTTATTTTTTATTAACTAAAATATGTTTATATGTAAATATAAAAATATATAAATATAAATAAATAAACTATTAACATAAAGGCAAAGCGCCCCCTCCAATTCTGTTTTTCAAAACTTAGTTTTTCATTACTTTAGGGTTTTGAAACTCGGAGTCTAGATGCAAACCCGGAATAACCCTACTTCCGAGTTTTAAAACATAGAAATAGTCTGATTCAGGTTTTCAATTCTCTTTATACGCTGAGAACTAAGTTTCAAAACTCGGAATAACGCTAAAACAGGGTTTTGTTTTTAAAATTTCCGAGTTTACGGCTCTGTGTGTAATAAATACTTCAGTCAAATTGCGGAGAGTCAGTGTTTAGTTAGTGGCCGGCATAAGCTTTACTCTACTATAGGTTTTTTGGGTCGCTGATCACGAATTTCGGGGTATTTTCCGGGAGATATTAGAGAAACACCCTTAAATTTGCAAAAGCTTAAAAACGGGGTATATTTGATGTATTCGCACTTTGAGTGCTAGGTCCGTATGGGTTTTTTGGGTCGCTGATCAATAATCTTTTTTTGATAAATTATTGTTTCACCCCCAAAATTCGTGTACAGCAATCCAAAAAACCTATAATAGATCAAATCTTATGCCGGCCAGTAACTAAACATCAACCCTCCGCAATTTGACTGGAGTATTTATCAGAATTATAATCATTTTCTAAATCCGCCATCTAGAATTTTTTTTTCTTTAATTTCTACTAATAAAAAACATAAATAAAACAAAAATATAATTAATTTAGTCTTTATAAACTTGAAAAAAAAATTACAATTTAAAACCGTATATATATATTAATATTAATAATCGAATTTTTGTCTTTTTTGAGCCGCCATATTTAAGTAACTGTCAATAATATTAAAAATCTGACCCCAGAATCTTGTAAAGCAATACCTTTTTAGTAAAGGACTCGGTAAAGGAAGACTTTAAGTTAAACAAAAAATCATTTTTTTACCCGTTTTCTAAGCGAAAATCCGCGCATCAGTGGAATGGTCGCGCCGGCGCTAATGGGTTAACATGGAACATGTTTATAGGGAGAGGGTAATAGAAATTTATGGTCTTAGAATAATATCAATTTAGGGACTAAGAATAATTCAGGTTTAATTAATGAGTTGGAATAATTTTGATTTAGGGACTTGGAATAATTCCGGTTTCGAGACTTAGAATAATTTTTTATTTAGGGAACTAAAATAATACAGGTTTAGTGAATCAAAATAATTTGGGTTTAGAATCTAAACATCTAGTAAGGTGAGAATTACAAACTATAAAATTAGAAAATTTTATTGTAACGTTGAGTAACAATTGCATTATACCTAGCCCTCAAGTGGAAGTAAATATGTTCCATACATTAAGGTTGTTTTTAAACAAACCGGTTAGGGTACATTCACCAGTGAATGACCGGTTACAATCTAGTAAATGACCACTCGTTTTCCATAAGAAATACATGGTATTGGTCATTCACTGGCGCCGGTCATTCACTGGTGCATCTACCCTATAAGTTTTTTAAATTTATTTTATATTTTTAAAAGTTTCCTAATTACTATTACACGGAAAAAACGCTGAGTTAGCAGCACAACCAAAATGGTAGGGATGCTACAGGCCCTGCAAATGGGCTTGCAACGAGCTCTTAAGGTTGATTTGTTCTTGTTATTTTAATATGTATGAAAAAAGTCTACTACTATCTATCAACGGGAGTGTCAACTATTTGGGAAGCCGATTGGCTTCTAACTTTCAGGACAGGTTGTGGTAGTTCTAATCATCCCCCTTACTCTGAGTTTACCTGATTGAGCTTTCAAAGCCAAAAAATTAGACCCCCTAGCAGGGCTCTATGCTATAAGGTTTTTTAGGCTATCTTCTAGACGACGCTGCTAACTTATAACTCAACTAAATAAATTTTGATTGGTCTCATTTTTTGTGTGTAAGTATCACCTTTTGAACCCCATAAGATTACCATTTAACGGTAAGGTAACACCTGACGAAAAAAATGAGACCGCCTGGATGGCATTTGGATGACTTATATAAGGTAGCAGCGTCATTTAGAATATAAATAGAACCGTGCTAAGTTAGAAGCAGTTGACACTCCCCTTGTTAATATTAAAAATAAAAATAATTTACAAGAAAGGTTGTTTTTTATTGATCAAAACTGGGCAGGAATAAAACAAATTAGTTGTTTATCATAAAAAATATGTTTTTACATATTAGAGACGTTTCGCTTATTTATAGTATAGTCCTTATCAATAATATCTAAAAAAAATATATGCTAAAATTAATCATTACATTTAATACATTATCATATTATTTTTTTATGTATTACTAGGGGGCTACGCCCCCTGCGCGTTAAAGCGCGCCAACCCCCTCAAATTCAATTTTAAATGAAAAACAATTTAAACTTTAAACAAATATTTATTTAATAAAACAAATTTTCGATTTTATTTGTACAAAATTTTCATTCTAAGCTAAAGTTTATTATTTTAAGTTTTACTTTATGAATTAACCCTAAATTAGGTACATTTTACCAATTATGCGATCACAGCTCGGTGCTATGCACCTCGGGCCCTGTCAACCTTCCCATTTGATATATTATAACTTTATATCGAACTTATTTCATTAACTGATTCCTCATAAATAACTAATTTTTTATTTAAGACAGAAAATAATATGTTAATAATATTATATTATTCATCCTTTCAAAATGAAGAAAAAAAAAAAAAATAAATAATAATAAAATACAGAATTTTAAAATACGCGCCATTAAAAATAACAGAACAGTATAAGGTTTAATTTGTACACCGCAAGAGCGCGTTAGTATTAATTTCGAAATGAATAACAGCTGTTAAGTACAGACCAATCAGAATGAGTTTTAAAATGTCTCAAAATCAGCGTTACATTTCATTCTTTTAATAGAAGATAAAGTGTAGATTTAAAATTTACTACTGTGTAAATTTTTTGGCGAATTTACATCTTACGATTTAGAGAGTAGAATGAACTAAAATTATGTATCCTAGGTTTCGCAACATTCAAAAATGTTGGGCATGGTGTTATTAATATTTTTTAGAGATATTTTTATCTGCCTAGAACAACAACGAACGCAGAAATTACACCCCTACGCCAAGAATGTTTATTTTGTGCAGTCAAAGAACATAAACTTTAATACCCAACCCATAATGTTTTGTTCTGAGAAAACTAAAGAAAAATAGGAACTAGAGAAACTTAGAGGAAAATAAAGTTTAATTGAATTATATCAATAAAAAATGTAGATAATACATAGGTATACAGGAATTATTTTTGCATAAGTATCTATATTAATTAGTATCGTTTTTATTTCAGCAGATAAGCCTTAAAAAACACAAAGTAATGTAATACTTATAATAACAAGCATTTTGTTTCATAATATGCTATAAAAAGAATCTAATAATTGATGTGTCAGGGAATGACTAGCATTAAATCTGTACAAAACTTGTTGAATAATGCAAAGAAAAAAAAAAAAAAAAAAAAAAAAAAAAAAAAAAAAAAAAAAAAAAAAAAAGATTAGAAATAAATTTTTAAACATATTTTATCTTTTAAAATTATGTTGTAAAATATCTTGCTAAAAGTTTCTGATTTTAAAAATCTTTTTATATAATATTTGGGACATTATTTAGCATCGATTCATTAAAAAAAAATTCACTTTCTAACAATAATATAAACTATTTTTCAAGATTTTTGAATTTTGACCTAACTTTTAATTTTCAAAATATCGATTTATTTGGGGAAAAGTTTAGAAATTAACAAAATTTTTCAGTGAATCGATGTTAAATAATGTCCTAAATATTATATTTAAAGATTTTTAAAATCAGATTATTTATAAAAAAGTCTTGATTAATTAAGTATCTCAAAAATTAATTCAATTTCAAGCGCTAATATCTCCGTCAGTAGTCAATAAATTTTCAAAATTTTTTTTTCATATTCTAAGAGACTTGTAACTTAATAAATGAGTATCAGAATCAAAGAATCCAGAAGTTTTGATTTCCAGAAATCTTAAATAAAAAAATGCTATTGTTAATTTTTATCTATTTGATTCAACCTTAAATTAAAAAGTTGTATTAAACCAGTATTAAACTATACAAAAATCGAACTGCTCGATTTTTTCGATATTTGAATT
Organism: Anagrus nilaparvatae; assembly: GCA_022575985.1. NCBI lineage: Eukaryota > Metazoa > Arthropoda > Insecta > Hymenoptera > Mymaridae > Anagrus > Anagrus nilaparvatae. The sequence continues at coordinate 22,605,326 of JAKSXM010000247.1, read as the reverse complement.
GAATCGTAATCAAATTTTTTGTACTTCAAATTTCATTAAAATGTACTCGTTTTAGCTTAATTTCTACATCTTATTTAAGAAAAAAGATGCGAAAAAGTTTCTACTTATGCGAAATAAACCTTGTAAAAATACAAACTGATTATAATTATTTTTCTAATTTTTCAAAAACTTGAAATTATAGTTTCTTGTCTAACAATAAAAAGTTTTTTTTAACAATTCAAGAAAATGGAGGCAGGAATTGTCCACTATTTTCAATTGTGTTTGCTCAAAACGCCCATCGCACTTTGCAGATTATACGTATGGGGTTCTTATGACCCGCAAGGTTTGCGAGGTTAATTTTAGATTTCACTTTTATTTAAGACAGGCTGAATATTTATAAGCAATTTAAACCGATTTTACAAAAATTTAAATTAAAAATATTATAGTAAAGGATAATGTTTTGGAGCTCAGAAGGTTCATAAGAAAATTAAACGGGGGACAGATAATATTTGGCTATGAGAAAATCACGTGGAACACCTCCCTGTTTTTTAATTTTGCGTATTTAATTTATATAAGAACCACTACATATAAACTAATTTTTATCCATATTATATATGTATATTTGAATATTTTTTGTTTATTTTAAAAAAATTTTTTCCAGATTACCCTTAAACTTCATTATTAGAGTTTTTTTTAGAAATTTTAAAAAAAGGATTTAGGGTTTCGTAGTGTTCGCAAATTTATCGACAAGATATTTGTTCGAAACATCGGTGATGCTGCAGAAAAAAATTGTTGTGCCGAATAGTTGAATACAAATTGTTTTTATTCGAAATATTGAACAAACTGGGTTAAGCGTTATTAATTTATGCTTTATACAAAATAAATTAGTTATTTAATATTTAAAATGTCGTGTTGAATACTTCGACTAAAAAAAATTTGTGTTGAACTATTCGGCACAATGATTTTTGGTGTAGAACTATTCCGCAAAACTTTTTTCTGCAGAATCATCGATGTGTCGAACAAATACCTATAGCCAATTTATCGAACGCAATTTCGTAGCAGAGTTTCTAGCGATTTCGTTTTTTTATTTTTTTTTTTAATTAACTTTTTTTATCAATATTGAAATTTATTTTTTTTTAAATTAAAAATATCTAAAGAGGATAAAAAAATTATCAAGTTGAATTTTTCATTATCAAAAATATAATATACACATGTCATGTATACTTTTTGTCGTTTAAAATTAATATAAAGAATAAATAGAATTATGTGAATGTTTACTGTGCCATTTTTTAAATTAATTAATTTTTAATTATTATTTTATTTTAAAATAATTTTTCAGTTTAAAAAAAGAAATAAAATTAATTCATATAAATATCGAACGATTTATATGTTGACTTGATGTATTGGCACTGTAATTTGACTTTTAGTAATCAAAATAGACGCACATACGTTAAAAACTGTCTTTTATTTTGACGCATTAGTATTAGTGTGCTCATAATAAATTTATATTATTTAAATCCATCAAGATTAAAAATAAAACGAATTATTTAAATTTTATAAATAAACTATTTTTTTAATTATAAAACATTTTCTTAGAATTCCTATCATAAATTATTTTTAAAAATAATTTATTATCTAGACATTGTACTTAAGAAAAAATTATAAGACAACTTTATTTTATTAATTAATTGAAAACATGAAGCAGCAAAAATTATACTAAAATTATTCGCAGATTCAGTAGATTATAATTTTATCGTAGTCGATAATGTAGATTTAAAACTATTGGATATTATCATTGGGGCTTATGCTTACAATAAACATTAATCGATCGAGTAAAGATGTAGCTAAGTTACCGCCTCGATCGCAACTTTATTTGAAATATCCTTCAATTTTAAAAAAAAAATAATACCGAAATAAACTATTAAGCAAAATATATTTCTGTAAAGGTCCGCAACGACAAAAAGCTTTGTTTTTGATTATCTTGAAAAAAGGAGTATTTATTTTACACAGATAAGGAATGATAGAAATCCTTTAATCCTAAAATTCAATTTGCAATCTATAATATAAGCATTGGGGAGAAAATATTAAATAAATTTAATAAGAGTGATCTAAGAGGATTTTATAATAAGGTCTTGTAGATACATTTTTTTTAAGTTACAAGTTCTACAATTTGTAAAAGTAGGCAAAATTTTATTAGATATTGGACTCACCTTTTGGTAAACTAAAATTTATCGGATTTCGGCTAGCAGCTACGGTAGATCTTTGTAAAATGTCGCGAATGAGACAGAAATAAAAAAAAAGGAAAAGATAATTATAACTGCTAGAATTCATGTAATAAGAGAGAAAAAAGAAATTAACTCACCACGAGAGGCATTTTCATTCTGAGGGTAACATTATTTCAAGTGTGACGCTCTACCAATAGCAATTTATAAATTATAACCTTTTCTATAGAAATTGTAGGATTATTTTTTCCACTCATTAAAATAATAATAGTGCATTTAAATTTGTGCCAAAAAATGTGCTACATTGCATCACTTTATTATTTTTGCGAAAAAATTTTAATTACAATAACATGCTTTCATTTTAAATCTTTTTAAACAAATGTTGTGTTTATAGTACTATACACTGAAAAAAATTGCGACAAGTGGAATTTTCTCACTTGCTCAAACGATTCAAACGTCCTGATGTTCACATTTAAAAAAATTTTTTTTACGTTTCAGGCCATTTGCTATTGCTATTGTGCCGTAATTTAGAAGATTTTGAATTTTTATTTTGTAATTGTTTTTAAAAAATTATTATTGCAGTAAATATAATTAAAATTAGAGTAAAAAATTTTATTGTAAAAATTATTTGTAATTTTTCAAATCTTGATAAGGGAGGCTAAGTTCCTCTGAAACGTAGGTAATTGAAAAAACATCTTAGTATAGTTACTATAAAACATCGATTTTATTATTTGTATAATAAAACCCAAAAAATCTATTAACTTCATTTAATAATGCTGTATCAAATGAATGTAAAAAACCGATCTTGCTATTTGGTATTTGCGAGCAAAAAAATGGTAAATTATTTATTTTCCGAAATAGATAATTTATAGTTTAGTTGTAAGAAATTAAGGTTTTAAAAATAATTAACTTTAGTTAATAATAATTTTTGATACTCGCTCGACAGTATTTTTTAAAACAATTGAATGTTTATCGACCTTTTTTCGAGTAAATGATATCAAATAAATTTACAAATATCACCGCTTTAATAAAAAAAGAGATGACAATTCAGTGGCGGATACAGGGGGGGGGGGGGTCACACAGGGGCCAATTGACCCCCCCTCAGCGGTAAATTTTACCTTTTTTTAGCTAATTTTACGTTACATAATTAGCGCGAAGTACCATTTTTACCCCCCCCCCCCCCAAAAAAAATTTTAAGGACCTTTTTTAGAAAATTTTTTTAAATTTGATTCAAATGACCCCCCCAAAAAATTTTCTAGATCCGCCTCTGCAATTAGCATCCGCATATGAAAAGTGGGGGTGATGAATTTGTAAATTTATTTGATATCATTTACTCGAAAAAAGGTCGATAAAAATTCAATTGTTTTAATTAACTTAAGTTTAAAGTTTTTAAAATTATTTTCATTAGTTATTTACTTTTTAATTTTGAATGATTTTCTAAAAAATTAAATGTACATAGATGGCTCTGCCCGGAGAAATGCCAAATATCATCTGAGAAAAAAACAAAGATTTTGAAAAATTGGATTAGTAAAATTAAAATTTCAGGGAACGATGGTCGTTCAGTCTCATAATGAATTTGGAAAACCGTGAAAATAAGGAAATCGATTTCTGCATACCCATCCCGTATAAAACGCAAATATGGAACCCGATCCTGAAACTCTGGCCCAGGTCTGGATTCCAGATCTGGACGTATTGCGGCAATTGTCGTTGCGCTGACTTGGCCCAAACTCGTATATAAGAACTCACCGTATTTTAATAGAAGCTTAAAGGTTATATTAATAAATAATCGCACATATTAGTAACATTCAAACAGTAAACTTTTATTTTTTAATTTAAGTTATCCTTTAAATTTTAATTCATTAAAAATATTAAAAAATAATAATAGAAAACTTAGTTATTCATATCGTATTTATCACTTATTATTAAAAAATAAAAATAAAAATCGGTTTCTGGAATACAGTAGCATGTCATTTAAGGTAAATTTACAATTTTGCTGATTAAATCATATTTAACACAATAAATCACATAACTAACTAACCTTTTTAGGTTAAGTAAAGCATTAAACATAAAAGCCAATATACCTAATAATATACCTATTTTAATAAGTAATAATCTTCAATTATTATTGAAATATAAGCATGCTATAATTTTTCTTACTAAAATCAATTAAATACTGATTAAATCTTTTATTTAATTTTCTGATTATAACATAATGTATGGCACTATGGTATGGAAGGAACTTCGAGTCACATCTGCGGTTTGAGAATCGCTCGCATAGAGCTCACGTAATTTTCCAGATCTGGCCAGATCTGAGTGGTACGGCTTCTAGACCGGCCCGGATCTTCCTATACTTGCGGCTTTTATGCGGGGCAGGTAATTTTAAAATTGGTTTACTCGGACGGCCATTAGTATTCGCTCTCAAAAATGCGTATCAGGGTTGTCAAGGTCTTGACCTGCAAACTATTCTTGACTGATATAATTAGGATTCATAATGTTACTCTCAAAAAAAAAAACAATCATTTTTACGATTAGTCAATTCTCACCTAAGCCCGATAAAAGAAATGCGATTTACTTTATGTTTAAAAGTTTAATTTATTTAAAAAAAGTATTAGAGAGTATTCAATTATTACGAAACGCTAATTTTGGGAAATTTTTTTACCCTGAACCTACCCTAACGTAATAACTAGTAAAACCGTTATGATAAAATGGTCCCTTCCCATATAGCATTGTATAATTATTGAACGTCCCTTGTTACTTATTTATTATAAAGTTATATTAATATTTATTTATATATAAATTGATTCATCAAAATTTACCTTTACGAAATTAAATGTAAAATTCTGATCACGTGTAATTATCACGCGTTTACAAAAATAAATATTGTCTGACATACATTATTATACATAATATTGATGACTCATCATACGATTTAAATAATTTTTTTTTAAAATAATATAATGCTTACTCATTTAATTCTATTGAGATAGCGCTTGATTTACAGGGGGCTTTTAAATTTTGCATGCAAGGAAAAACGAAAAAATAATTAGGCTTCTAAATATTGAAGGTTATATTAATTTATTATTTTTGCAATAACCGATAAACAATTAGAAAAAAATGAAAATTAATATGATAAATTAATAGACAGGAAAAATTTGAGTCTAAAAAATAGTACCCGAAAGTATCTTTGAGTATCTCCTGAGTATTGAGAAATTACAAATAAAAAGATTCGAAAATATCGTAATGATCATTGAAGATCTAGGTTGCACCTGGTTGTACTAAAGCATGTTTATTTATAATGTCATGCCATAAATACTCATGGTTGAAATGGACTGGAATCCCTAATAATTTGTTTTCTTCTATTCTACAATTGATAATCCAGTAAAAAAGGCTTATAATGTTTTAGACAAAGGATGAGAATAAAAAAATAGAAGAAATTGTGTATTATATGTAAAGGAAAGATTGACCCAGTAAAAAATTAACAGCAAAGCGCGAAGGAGTCAAAATAGCAAATTTAAACTTGCAAAGTGTCAATAAAAATAAAAAAATAATGATTTAATGTCATAAAAATATAGATAATTGAAATGGCAAAAGCAAAAGAACGTGTGAAATAAAGCTTTGAGGATGTCGACGATTTTCTAATTATCCCTAGCAATTTCTTCGTTGACATGAGCTACTTAACTGTGACTTACAATTTTTTTATTCACCGAATATAGATCAAACTTATTATAAAATTGTAAATAACTAGTAACAACGTTGCGATTATATTGAAAATGTTGTTGAACTCAAAGAATCGATTGACAAAAAATTCAGGTAAATGAACCGTACCAAGGTCTTCGCAAACGAATTACTTTTATTTACTGCTTCCTGCATGCAATGACTTTTAGCGCCATTGGCCTAGACTTATTACAAAGTCTATTAAATTTTAAGGACAGATACAAGGGCTTTAGACAAATGTCGATGTTTAATTGTTTTTTTTCTCACATACAGATTCGGTCTTTATTTATAATATGTAGTAAACTAGTAACAAAAACAGGTTAACAAAATTAATCATCAAAGTTCTTTTTGCAAATATTTGAATTTATTAAAATTCTAGTTGAGCTTGTGCAATTAAATGAGAATCTTTATAAAACTCAATTTTTTTTACGTTTATTTCTAATATTTTTAAAAAGCTCACTTGTATCCTCGTATGTAATTTATATTTCAAATAAATTTTAATTACATCAGTTAAAAACATTGCGATAATGCTATTGATTGATTAGAAAAAATCCCAATTTACCGGGTGTCAGCCTTTCTTTTTAACTTAAGCAAGCCCGCAGAGCTAATCAGTTAGTTTTTATTATCTTACTTAGAAAATTATTTTAACAAAATGGAACTTAGGATTAAGAGTTGATCTTAGTCGAAATTTTAAGGTATAATAGCATTCCACCTAATTAGAGAAAATCAATCTATATTTTTTATATACAACTTACTTAGCAGTAATTACTAAATAATCAATACTTAATTTGAGAAGGTAAAAGACTCAGAGAAATGAGTTATTTAATATTGGCATTAATGTTTAAAAAGAGCTCAAAAGGTACGTTTTTTTAATCGGAAATTTCTCTGGCTATGTGATTCTATTAAGGTTGTAAGGTTACGGTTATCCGAAATTTCTCGAAAAAGCTCTGCAGCTACAGTTTTGAATTGAACGCGAAATTTCGAGTAACGGCACACCCCTATTTTATGAAAATTTTTCGTTTACGGTTTCCTGTTCTAATTCTATTTTCACTTAAAAATTACTGTTATATCCTTTTTCACCTTGATAATTAGTATTTACCTTCAACTCGCCAAGCGATAAATAATTTTATGCAAACTTTTATTTTTCCGTTTTAATTTAAAATCAATTTATCGATTGAAATATCAAGAATCAAGAAACGTTTTTTTTAGAAATTTTCCATTTCAATAAAAATAATGACAATAATTATAAATTAAATAAAAAAAATTTTTTAAGTTTTATTATTGAAGTTTTTTATAGCATACCTATTAAAAAAATAATAAAAATTAAATATTTCTCAGAATTCAGAGTTACGTAAAAAATTATTTTAAATACATGGAAAGGTCTAAATAATATCACCGCTAAGCTAAAATTTTATTTTCTTGTCAGTGGCCAGAAAGCACGTATTTCCCGGCCGCAACGCGATTCGAAAATACGTGTTTTCTAGCCACTAACGAAGAAAAATTATGTTTTGGCCTCGGCCGTAAAAATAGAATGTCCCAGATCGCAGTTTGCCATCCTCGGCTTCGCCTCGGATTGCAATTTACGTGCGATCTGGGCCATTCTTTATTTTTGCGGCCTAGGATAAAAATATACTATTTTAATTTCTTTTTTCAATGAGAATTCGCATTTCCGCAAAATTTGTTTTATAATTTTGAGAGGCTAGAAAATTGACAAACTATCAAAAAATGTTTTTTTTTCTTTTCTTTTTGTTGAGCATCTAGAATTTTGCAAAATGACCGATGCCAAGTTTCCTATCTTTGAATTTCCGCAGTTTTGAACAGGGAGTTATTTTATGTTTTATTAAGCTTGAAAAACTACGAAAATTTTTTTGCTCCCAATCAATACAAAAATTAATTTTTAAGCATTTGATAATTTTTTCCCCCTCTTTTAAATAAATTTTTAGAGAAAATTAAAATAATTGTAGTAGAGTATCATCTAATTGTAGTACCATCTAATTGTAGTCGAGTATCAGTAATTCAGACTCCGGGGAGTTTTAGGGCATGAAACGCAAGCCTGTAAAACAACTTCCCGTCAAAAAATGAGTTATGGAATTAAATTGAAATAAGGAACTATATAGGTGATGTACTTTTCACAAACTTTTGTTTATTGTAAAATGGTCCAAAATATTAGATTTTGTGACAATTTCGTATGTCTCATTACATTTCTTTTCAAGCTACTAGTCAAAAAAATTATATAAATTTTTCATATATTTTCAACAAAAATGTGTTTTAATAAAACTATACATAAGTTGTAAATTTTTCCTGACTGATAACACGTGCTGTAAAAGAGAAAAAGAAAACATTTTTTTTTACTATAGTTGTAAGTGTTATCATAATGTTTGTATATAAATTAGCTTGAAAAGAAATGTAATGTGACATTCGAAACTGTCGCAAAATTTAATATTTTGGACCATTTTACAATAAACAAAAGTTTGTAAAAAGTAAATCACCTGTAGTTCCTTATTGACCAATTTCAGTATTTCAATTTGATTAAAAATTCAAAAGGAACAAATTATATATATTATTTATAAATGAATTATTGAAATTTAAACATGGCTATTCATTCAGAAAAGCTCAAAGTTAGAGAAATAAATTCGAAAGTGGTGAAAAAAAAAATTATTTGATAATCAGAAATAAAATTTTATCCTAATCATTTGTATCAATAAAAGATCCAGATCTATCTACAGATATTTAAGTTTCTTTGAGTTTTAAAAACCATAAAAACATCTAAGCTTTAAAAATTTTGAGCCAAGGTTATAACTCTACTAAAGTTCTGTCGAGCCCAATCAAAAACCTAAAGTGCAGGCAAAAAAGAAAATAAAATTAAAAAATAAATCGTTGGCCGCGGTGAAGTTAGCTGGAATCGCCAATATAAATGAAAAATAAAAAAAATAATAACAAAATAATAACATATTTTATGCGAAAATTTACAATAAATAATACAAATAATAAAATATACGTATATTAAAGCCAATTATATGGGTTAGTATTTCTGAAATGTACAAACGAGAGTATCATAGAGTCTTTGAAAAATGAAATTGTAATCGTACTTCATGATATCTTAGGATTCCTATGCGTCAACGTCAAATAAAATAAAGCAGTTAATTTCTGTGGATCCTTGGATATAAAATGAATTCAACTTAGAAAAATGTCCATTTCAGAAATACTGACTCGAGTAAATATGATAAATAAAGAGGAATGACTTGTTTTCCCTGTAAATAACATTACTATTATTTGCAACAAAAATTTAAAATATTTAATTTTTATGTAAATATTTCGTGCTACTGTATATTTATTTATCCGTCGGGAGAAAATTCAGTGCATAATGCATCGAAAATAATTTTTTTCCTGACTAAACGAGGTCGCGTAAAAAATTACATTAGAAAAATAAATATATTTTTTTTATTTTTCATTATTTCAAAATAAATTACGTAAAATGAATAATAGTTATGATAATAACGAGTGCACATTTTTCTGCAAGATGAAAAAATTTTTTATTAAACGATTTATATCTTTGAGACCTGTCAATTGGTAATTAAAGCAAGATAAAAAAAACTTAAATAAATTATCTGATTATAATTAATTACGAATTTATTGATTGATAAAGCATATTCAGACTATGTAATAGAACGAAAAAAAAAGTTAAATTATTAAATTATGATTGATGATGATGATAAAATTTAATATCGTTAATTTTATTTCACCGCGGTTTAATATTACAATAAATTAATAAACACTTTTAAACGGTTTTACTTAATTTTTCTATTATCAAAAATCAACTAAAATTTCATCTTCACTCATGGATTTTAACTTGATAAATCTCTGACGAAGTGCAGATTTTAAAAAAGAAAAATTATCGAACCAAATCCTTTTAAAAATTAATTCCAAAATAAGTTTCGAATTTTCAAGAGATTAGAAAAAAGCTTACTCGGGTACTGGAAATAAATGCTGCAAATATTGTTTGATGGTGTAATTGCGTTATTTCCAGTCGGTAAATTATTACGTTGACAGTGCCAGTGGGATTATTTTTAAAAGAGAGTTAAAATACATTAATTAGCTTGATTAAGAAATTGTATTTTGGGTAAAAAAATGAAAAATTGGAATTAGTTGGAATCTGGAGCTGTTCATATAGAATTATTAAAGTAAATAATAGGTAGCTAATAAAGTAATATAAAAATGGGTGTAAAGTCAATTTAATTTAGGTCAAGTAAAGTAAGTCAAAAAATTCTAGATATCGAGAATCTCGAGGAAATTGATTTTTATTTTATTTTACATACACGAGTTCGTTTCCGCTAATACGAATCGTGTACATAAATAAAAAATGTTTAACGGGCGAGGCCAAAACTGCAAGGTCACATATACATTAATATTTTTATGCACCTGTTTAGTATGTCTCTACTAACATAGATTATATTTTTTACACGTTTATTTATAAACTAAAGGATTGATTTCCTTGAGAGGCTCTTCGTTCAACAGATGTTTTAATATTTTCTATTGCGTATTTATGAATAAACGTGTTCTATTTAATAGAATTTAGTTTTTACTAATAATTTCCAAAAATCAAAATGATTTTATCCTACTCCTGATATCATATTTGATTATGATTCTCCAAGCAAAAACCAGTTAGAACTAGAAAACTACGTGCTTAAATTTTTTTCAATATCTATGGAATAATTTGGATAATCGGATTTTATACAGAATAACCTTATATTTTGCTTATATTTGCAGTGGTTAGAATTAGCTTTAATGTAAATTTATTATAAAAACGCAAGAGTGCTTTGGATAAATTTTTAGCATTTAATAGGCACATTATGTCCAGAAAGGTTTCTGCTTCGTACCTACTTTGTAAACAGTTAATTTGCTTAATAATCAGTAATTTAAAAAAAGATTTAGCAGAATAGTTTTGTAAGCAAAACTGAAAATAACATAAGCTAATTTTACCAGGTATTCCAATCATTAAAATTCTTTATTTAAAAATAAAAATCAAAGACTATAGGCATTCTTTTTTTTTTTAATTTCTCATAATTGTTAAAAATTAAATTATTAAATTTCGAAACGACTATGGTTACCAAAATTTTATAATATTTGAGCCTTTTTTATTTTTATTATTATGTTATCTCTATTAATAAATACGATGCTATTGCTTTTATCATAGCAAACAAATGATAAAAATTTATGAAATAATAAAATTTTATACAATTTTTTTAAATATTAAAATAAATTTAGACAGTTTATTGGTGCATTATAAACTTTTAAAGATAATTTTGTAATAATTTTTTTATTTTTTTATAATCTAAATAATTTACATTGATTAGGTAGATAAGATGCAAGCATAACCAGGAAATAATAGAAAAATTTACAAAACAATAAAATTTATTTTATCCTAATTTTTTATGATTTTTTATTAGAAAGCATCTTTGTTCCAGAAAAACCACCTAATTTAGACTACTGTTAAAATTATAACTCGAGTACTTTAATTGATTCAAGTTTTATAAAATTTTTTAAATCTTTTGAATTTTTAAGTTTTGCACATCGTAAAAGATGTTTTTTCCACATATTATTTATAGAAAAATGAAAAAAAATTTTAAAATATAACTTATTTTTCTATGGATTTCATAAATAATTTAACTCCAAGTTTTTACGAACTTTTTTAAAACTTGTCGACTTCGTATAATACATAAGATTTTTTTAAAATTTATATTAATCTTAAAACCAAAGTAAACATTAACCGGTTTTGCTTAAACAGTTAAAATCCTACATAATAAACATAAACGACCTTAAATGAAAGGTTCGATTCAAATTGGGCATTCAGGCTAAAATATAAACTTCCTCCCAAGTAAAATAATGATAGTTTTCAAAAAATTTTCCAGTTCTTTGTTCGACAGAAAAATTATTGTCAAAAGTTTATAAAAACAAGTTTAATAGATAAAAAAAAGGGTATTTTTTGAAAGCCAAAAGAAAAAAAAAATAATCAAAAATATATAATCTTTTTTAAACTTTTTCCCGTACAAAGATAATACAATATTTTATTGTTTAATTAATTATTAGATAAGGGAAAAAAATGTTCTTTTAAAATTATTATTTGTTAATTAAATAAAAGAAAAATAAAACTTTTTGAAAATTTCACAATAAAATAATAGGAAGCAGAAAAGGCAAAAACAGGCAATAAACATAGTAATTATATATTTAATCTTTAAAACGAAAAAAAAGTTACTCAACACAGTGTATACTTTTCTTTTAAAAGATATCTTTCTGGAATTTTAATTATTTTATCGTTAATTTAAATAAATATGAATATAAAAAACAAAAATATTGCATAAATTAGCATAAAAATATTTGCAGGATTATTATTTTTTGTCTATAAAAAAATGGATATTTATGCAAAAATAAAAATGTTGTTCTTCTAGACGATCCGATTATAAGTGTAGGCTAAAAATATAATATTATTTCTAGAGAAAAATTTTTTAATTTCATAAATTTAACAATAAAATAATTTTTTTAATTGACCTCATGTAAAGAGTAATTAGAACGCGTGTACAGAATTTTTAAGAACAATGGAAAAAAAATAAAAAAAATTATCCAATTATGATAAGTAATTTTTTTTCTTAATTAATTATTACTTAATCAGAGTAATATCAAAGTGGATTAAATTTTTTTTAAACGATTATTACATAATTATCGACGTGTGATATGTAAATAAAAAATAAAATCTTTTTCCTGACTCATGAAAATATTTATTTGTCTAAGAATGATAAAAAATGTATAACAAAGCAAAATAAAATAAAATAATTATCATGCTCATCACGTGAAAAAGACGTTCAAGTTCTAGGTTGCTCTTCCAAGTCTTTGGCTGTGGGCGATAAGAAATTTAATTGCTTCGATAAGATATAGAAGATGTAGAAGAAATTCTCTTTTTTATAACGATTAATATTTTTATGAATTATTCAAAGAAATGTCAAGTTTTTAAATTTACTTGCAAATGGTTGCTCATTATTTAACTTTAACTTAATAATTGTGCAATAGAGTAAAAATAAATATTTAACGATTTAATTATTTTTTCCAGTAAGCAAAATAAAAAAATATAGATTTTAAAAATTGATATATATTATCATTATTATTATATTGTATTATTGTTTAAAAAAATAATGATTATTTTAACCTCGTTTGTTTGTTTAGAAAAAATTTATCTGCAATAATCGAAATTCGAAGAATAAATTTAAAAAATGATTCGAATAATCAATTTACCAATCAGAAAGATTAGTAGTCAATTAGCATAATAATTATAATTTATTGAATCCGGTTTAGTCTCCTGTTTCGTTTTCCCCATTTAAAATTAGATTTACATATTCAAGACAAAAAAGCCTATTTTCTACCCTTATATGTAATTAGTAATATTTAAATCACGAGACAAAATATGCGGCTCGACCTGCTTGTACATACAACTGCATGCAAAGTCAAAACCAATATAGTGTCCCTTTGTTTAAAAAATAGCTATTTCGTTTAATTAATAATTAGTTCAAGCGATTGGAAAGACTTTCTTATCCTGTAAAAAATTTTAATTTCCTAGCTTGACAGAAAAATGACTTACTTAAATGAATTTTTACACAAAAATATTCAATCTTTAATTAATATTCATAAAATTAACTGCATTATTTTAACAAGTAATAAAATTTAAACGGAGTAAGAAAGTAAAAAATTATTTTTTTTTTGACTTCTCAGTTATAATATAAGACTTACATTTTGGTGGCGGAATTATCTCAGTCTCAAAAACTTCCTGCTTCCTCACATTCGTTTTCCAATCAATCTTGATTCCGTTTTCCAACATTATAAATTAATTTATTTTTAATAAAGAAAGAAAGAGCAAACTTTTTCAAACTAATTCAAGTAAATAATACGTCGCGCGAGCTGGCACGCGTGCCGCGCGAAAAGCGTGTTTATTACAATGAACGCCGTACCGTTTGCCACTTAATTTTTATTTCTAAACTGTTGTTTCTTATACAGTATTACCTATGTATGTATATAATACATTTATATATATATATATATATATATATATATATATACTCAACCACTTTTTGTGTCAATATGCCGGCGCACTAAACTTCTGATTGAAATATGTATATGCCACGGTTAAAGTTAAAGTCTGCTCTCATGATGGATAAAGTTAGATATTTTATAGTTCAACTTTATCTGATAACACTTAAGCGACTTGGATAAAATCATTTAAATAAAATTTGAAAGCGTATTAATTATTTTGTCTCATTCTTTACACATCTTTTATTTATTAATCAACTAGGGAGCAAGCCCTCTGCGTGTTAAAGCACGCCAACCCCTCAAAAAATCATATTTCATGTTTGATCACAGCAACACTAGCTTAATTCATTAATAAATACAGTAAGATGTTGATTGCAAATATTGAATTTTTTTCATAATTTTAATAAATCATTATTATTATTATTTATTTCAAGACAAAAATATTAAATTTGTAATAATGAAATACAATCATTTACAGACAAATGTTTTTTATTTAATTTATAAAAAATCCAATATTACGAGTATAATATCTTGCTCATAAGATAATGTTAATTAATTAGAAGTACAAGAATCCCTCGTTATCCGCGGTTCACCGTATCCGCGGTAAGACTAAAATATCCAATCCCTTGTTTTCCGCGGGAAAATTCTTGTTATCCGCGGTTTTTTTTGTGCACTAAAAAAACGTCAAGAAGTATTTTGTTTCAATGTGACAATGTTCAGATTTTCGAGAATATTTATAATTTTTTGCTAACCTACATTCATTTTTTTTTCATTTTTTTTATTTTGAAGTTTATAAAATAAAATTGTATTTCGTAATTATAATGGCTCCATAATCAAGGAAAACACCCCAATCATCTAAGAAAACACCATCTCACGCAATGAGCGTCATGAATATCGCGGATAAACTCTAAATTTTGAATTTGATTGATAATGGTGAAAAATTGTCGTAATTGCAAGGCGTTTTCAAGTGAATGAGTCGTCAATTAGGACAATACGCGATAATAAAGATAAAATCCGAAATAGTTCTCTAAATTTGGGGTAGCGCACCAAATTTGTGAAGGTTGTACGCGGAAATATTCTTGAGAAAACGGAGGAAATGCTCATGATTTGGATCCAAGATTTGATACATAAAAATATTCCAGTTACAACTGCTGCTATCAGGAGCCAAGCGATGCTTTTTCATGGTTACTCGAATAAAAAGTATGAAAAGAAAGAGTTTCAATGAAAGTAAAAGGTGGTTTGAAAATTTCACAGATTAAAATTTGTACAGATTATTTATATTTATTTTGACTATTAAATTATTAACGTTAAATTAAATCCAAAAGTAATTCAAAAAATATGGCTTGTTCAATTTCACAACAGTTTGTCGCAAATTTTCGATTAAAATTTGCAATTTTTCTACAAAAATCGTAAAATTACGAAATACATGTAAATTTACGATTTTGTCGAAAATTTACGAAAAAAAAAATCGTTAATTTACTATTTTTTCGCAAATTTACAAATATTAGTAAATTCACGATTTTTGTCAAAAATTTACAAATTTTTTCGAAAATTTACTAAATTTTCGTAAGTTTACCAATTTTGTCGTAAAATCACCGGAGTTGTTTTTTACAGTGCACTCTTTCAAAGCATCGCTAATTATGGGCTCGTTGCTTGGGGTGGAGTCTATAAAAAATATCTGAATCCTATTTTTAATTTACAAAAAAGACTGATAAAAATAATTAATAATAAATGTGAAAAAAAATTTTAAACATTAAGGAATCCTAAATGGTTTAAAAGACAGTTTTTTAAATAATAAGAATATAATTAGAAACAAATCAATCATACACTGAAAAAAAATTCCGTTTGCGGCAACCGGAATTCCGGCAATATTAAATTTTTTTTTTACGACAAATGATTATTAAAACCTTATATACAACAACTCCATGCATAAAAATTTATATTTAGAGACTTAAGACTCTTTTTTTAAATTATCATGTCTGCTAAAGAAACAATTGAAAAGGAATGAGTAAAAATTTTTTCAAAACTTAGAGCTTAATTGAAATTTTTGAGAACTTTAAGACTCATTTTTATCAAAAATTACAATTTTAACATCAATTTTAAAATTGGTCTTTTTTGGCAAAAAATGGACATTTGATTTAATAACTATAGCGTTGAGAGAATCGGTGATGAAAAATGGTGGTTTAAGGCGTTTGAAAGGTAGAACTTATACGAAAAAAATGAGACCAAACGGTAGTATTTTGGTAGAATTGCAATATGACAGCGTTATTTGGAAAATTGCCTAAAAACCCTATTTTATAACATTGTTATAGAATTGAGCCCTGCGTTTCTCGGCCAAGAAGACGCATTGGAATAAACGGAAGGAGTTTTCGGTATTTTTTCAACATTTTTAAGTCATCCATTGTAATTTATAATCCAGATGTTTCGAATTCATACGATTTTCGCTATAAAATCCAAAAATTTTTGGTAAAATAAGGGGTGTTTTCGGTGTTTAAGGGTGATTAAGATATTTTCGGACTCTGAGGACCTCATTTTCCCATTAATTGTCGGTATTAGCCAACTACTTGAGAGCTACCCTGGGTTTGTGCGACCCCTAAATCGTTCTCAAATGAGTTAAAAATTGGTATGGGATCATTTTGTCACCTAAACTTCAACATACTTCAGGAAGAACATTTTTGGCGCACTTAATTTATATTTGTTAGTCAATTAAAAAAAAATATAGGTACATATTATATACCTATTTTTTTTTAATTCGCTAATAATTATATATATTAATGATTTTATATACATGACTTTATTTAATAAGATATTTATTTATTAAGATACCTATTTTTATTGCTATAAAAACTGATTTCAACTTACCTTTTTTCTTTTTATTAGTTGGGATTTCTATTTAATATTTATGTCGGTTAAAATGTTTTCAAAAAAACAATCTAAATCATACATTGAAAAAAATATCAGGTTATATCTTAATCCTATCCTAACCTATCCTATCCTATCCTATATATATATAAATCTTTAATTTTGTATGTTTGTTTGTTTGTTTTTCCGAAATGGATAAACTTGAACGCGATATAAGTTAGAGACGCGGGGTTTACGGCAAAAGACGGCAAAAATTACGGGTCAAAACATAGGCTAGGTTTAGTTTCGATTGATAAAGACAAAAATTTTTTATGTTGAAAAAACTGAATTTTCAAGAAAAAAATTTTTATCAAATTTAAAAAAAAAAACAAAACAAACAAAAAACTGAGAAAAAATTTTACTAACAAAAAGAATTTCATTCGATTCGGGTATATTTTTTACGTATCCACCTAAATTTTCAAGTTAATCGGCTCGATCTGTCAAAAGTTACAATCATTTTTCGAAAATTATAAAAGTTTAGGACTAATATTATATATATTTCTAATTTTTATCAGTCACTGATGTAGTAACTGAATATAGTAACTAAAAGAAACTTGAACAGCTATTATCATCAGGCAGAACCCTAAACTGGATAGTCGAGGGAAACAACGACTGCTTGTGGATATATGTAAGGGTAGCGAAGCTTTGTATTGCTGATCACTAATTATCAGTCTGGGTTCGTATGCCCGTAATTTTTATGATTCAGTAAATTTTAGATAATACTTTGGGTAAAAAAAGGTTATTTTACAAAATATTGAGTAACATAAAACAACATATTTTTGGAAAAATAAAGTCGCAGGGGTCCAGGGGGGCGCAGCCCCCTTGGTGGCTGCCGAGGCGAGCGAAGCGAGCAGGAGGCAGCTAGTATTATATATATTCGTAATTCTTACCGGTTACTAATTTAGTAGATCAATAGAGTAACTAAAAGAAACTTGTACAGGTATATTATCAGGGTGAATCCTAGAATTGGTAGTTGAGGGAAGCAACTGCCACTTGCGGATCCTAGGGAAGGGTACTCAAGCTTTGTATCGCTGATCACTAATTATCCGCCTTAGTTCCAACGTCCGTAACTTTTATGATTTAGTAAATTTTAGATAATAATTTGGGTAAAAAAGGTTGTTATACAAACTGTTGAGTAAGCTAAAACAACATATCTTTGGAAAAATCAAGTTGCAGGGGTCCAGGGGGGCGCAGCCCCCTTGGCGGTTGCCGAGGTGAGCGAAGCTAGCCGGAGGCACCTAGTATATATATATATATATATATATATAAATCTTTAATTTTGTATGTTTGTTTGTTTGTTTGTTTGTTTGTCCGAAATGGATAAACTTGAACTTGATATAAGTTAGAGACGCGGGGTTTATGGCAAAAGACGGAAGAAATTACGGGTCAAATTATAGGCTAGGTTTCGTTTCGATTGATAACGACAAGAATTTTTCATGTTGAAAAAACTGAATTTTCAAGAAAAAAATTTTTATCAAATTTAAAAAAAAAAACAAAAAAAACAAAAAAAACTGAGGAAAAATTTTTTTATAAAAAAGAATTTCATTCGATTCGGATATATTTTTTAAGTATCCACCTAAATTTTCAAGGTGATCGGTTCGATCTGTCAAAAGATACAATAATTTTTCGAAAATTATAAAAGTTTAGGACTAATATTATTGGAAAGGTAAAAGTCGGGGATTTGAAAAAAACTAATTGGGTTGGGTTTGGTATACGTTCATATGATACCATACCAAATTTTAAGGTTTTAGGTTCAAAGGGTACAAAATGGCGGCTATTTTTCTGTCTTATATAGTTTTAAAAAAAAATCATTTTTAAAAATGACAATTTTCGATTTCATTTTTTCTACTCTCTGAATAAAGCTAAAAAATGGTTTTCTTGACTATGTCTTATGTAAAATTTCCCGCTGAATCCGAATCTGCCACCAGTTTTTCAAAAAAACGCAAAGGAAAACCGGAAAATTGGAAAAACTAAGAAAACTCATTTTTTTTCAAACGCAGATTTTTCATACAGTCGTAACTTTTTTTTTCCTAACCTGTCTTAAAATTTTTGTTTTTGTATGTACTTTTTAATTAAAAAAAAATTTTAGCGAGTATTTGCCTTTTAAGTACTTAAAAATCCATTTCAATATTTCCCATTTTCACAGGATACATTCCGTTTGCGGCAACCGGAATTTTTTTCAGTGTACTGCCTAAATAAAAAAAAAATAGGATTTAATAGAAGTTACATGATTGCAATAAAAAACTTCAATAAATTACCATAAAACTTAAAAATTCTTAGCACAGAAGCTAAAAATTTAAAATTGAAGATCGATAAAGTATTATTTTCCTAATTTTACTTTAATGTTTTAAATAATTTAAGTCTCATAATAATTAATTTTGTTGGTAGCTAATGTAATATTAAATCGTAAATTTTTAAATTTATGAGTAAAAATAAATTCGCAGCTGAAAAATATTCGTTGGTTTGAATATTATTTTTGTCTAGTATAAACACTTTTCAAGATAACGTTTCAGTGGAATACTAGTATATATTGTAACTAGTTACTATAGTATGCTGATATATAGGCATGGTTGAGAGGAAAGATAGTGTTAGCGCTCTGTCTTTCGTTTTTTTATCTTCCCTCTCAATCATGCCTCTTTCAGCGTTCTATAGTAACGCATTACAATAGATATTTTTTGTAACGTCACCTTCATACGTATAGCATATATCGATGATTTTATGTGAATGAAATAGAGGTCTTTTATTAAAGCGAGAAAAAATCTTCGTAATATAAGATGATACTATTGCAATATAGTCATATTGATTTAGACGCATATATTTTCATATTATTTTATCCGAATGAGTTAAAGAGAGAAAGAAATATTATTATTATTATTATTATTATTATTATGAAATTTATTTGTATAAAAACAAAATACAGCAACACTCTTTTACAATTAGTTAATCAATATATACATAATAAATAAAATAAAATAAAATAGATTAGGTAACAATATCAAATATCTTGAATAAATATAAGTAAATATACTAAAATATACTAAAATAAATAATTATTTGTAATATTAAATAAAAATATTTGATTTCTGAGCTAACAATTTGCTTTATTTTTTCAATAAATTGCCCACGTTTCGAAGACCTTCAGTCTTCATTATCAAGGCTAAAAATTTACAATATTTTACAATTTTATAAAAACTTTTTTTACATAATTCCAAATTTAAAAATTAAACATTACCTTATTAAATATTTTAAAGTAAAGAATATACAATATTCTTCACTGAGTAACGATCTTATACTAATCTTTGAGCTTTTTAAAAAATTTTACAAGTGCTAGATTTTTTTTTTTTTTTTTTTTTTATACGAAGGAACATAATATAAACAAAATATAAAGTTTGTAACTCTAACGTACATTTTTAATGACTATTTTTTAATATGAAACTTATTACTCATTATTAAATACTCTGAATCTATAAATTTTCAAAATAATTTATTTGTCGGTCCCTAAACTCTTCTATATGATTTTTAACATATATCTAAATGTTCAAGTGCTTTCGGTTTAAAAAATGTTTTATTTAATTTTTATTATTTCCGTTTTCTTATTATTCTACTCCTTCTGTTTAACCCCAGTCTATTTTTATAACAAAAAATTCGTTTTTTAATCTTTTTGCTCTTTTTAATCAAACGTATCGTGTTTTTAAAGTGACCTTTTAAAAAACAGGTGTCTTCTATTCTATTCATGGTATTATCGTTATATTCTATAAACATCATCTCCGAATGTAATCGTTTTCTATAATTTTTTTCCCTGTCTAAAATGATGATATTCTCAAAGTCGATTTTATGTTTAAAGAATTTACTATGCGTGTTTAAGACGTTACGACTACAATTTTTTTCAACATCTTTTTCATGTTCTCCAATCCTGATACCCAATTTCCGAGATGTTTGACCTATATACCTATGATCGCATGATTTACAATTTATCTGATAGACTACACCTGAATTTTCATTTTTGTTTATTTTATCTTTACCTAATTTTACGAACTTTTTTAATTTACTTTTTGCCGTATTAATCGGAATATATTTAACTTTTTTTATATGTTTATTTAGAGAAGGGGTAGCATACTTGTAATAAGGCAAACTTATTCTTTTTATCTCATTATTATAATTATTTAAATTATTTCGATTTTGATTTCCAGTCTGATCTATGTTACTATTAGTTTTATTAAAATGATGGCAAAGTCTTTTTTTGACATATTTATTTATAAATTTTGAGGGATAATTATTCATTTTTAAGTAATTTTTTGCCAATGTGATGTTTTTTTCTTGAAATTTCTTATCTGACAATAAAATGCATTTATCTATTAAATTATAGACTATGGCTATTTTCTGGGCAATTGGTGAGTGACTTAAAAAATTTACTAATCTACCACTGTATGTTTCTTTTCTAAACCAATCCGTTTTTGCTCTTTTATTTTTTTCCCTTATAATTTTTAAATCTAAAAAGTTAATTGAATTATTAGTTTCTCTTTCCATTGTAAATTGTACCGAACTATTATAATCATTAAACGTCTTAAATAAATTATCTATTTCTCCTTTTTTTACTAATATTAATGTGTCATCTACGAATCTTTTGTATAAAATTATATCATTATCACAATTTTTTATTGGGTTATAAAAATGGTTTCGAAAATTATTTAAGGCATTACTACTTTTTAATTTATCTAAACAATTTATCTCTAATTCTTGCAAGGTTATGTTGGCTAAAATTGGACTAATAGAATAACGTTTGAATAATTTGGTTTAATATTAGCAACAATCAGTAGTCAACAAAATATGATAAATTTTAGTCAATCATGGGTATACTCAATAAGGAGTCAATAATATCTATTTGCTTTGCAAGGGGGGAAAGATAATTATATTTGACGAGTTGACGGGATTGGACGAGAGGTAAACTGACGAGGATGCACGAGCCGAAGGCGAGTAAATAAAATAAATTTGATAAGTAAATATGGAAATTAAATGTTATCTAGATTGTATAGATACTGCTAATACTCTTTTTGAAAATTGAATATGATGGTAAATCCCGTATACAGGGAGGGATATTATTCCAGAATGTTGCATATTTAATTTATATTAAATATGGATGCGATAAGAACATAAAATAAATTTCTTTTAAAAATAAAAGTATCAAATAAATTTTTTTCTTTTTTTTATTATACTTATTAGTCATGATCGTAAATGCAATACACATTAAAATGTTGTTAAAAAAAAATAATATAAAAATTATAAACTAAATTAAAATTCAAATAAAATCAAAATTAAAATCATTAATTAAAATCATAGAGAAAAAAATCGAGTTAAATAAATCAGGATACAAAGATTTTTATGTAACGACTTGTTTATTGTTAATTAATTAAAATCAATAAAAATAATATGCAATTATAAACAAATTGTTACATAAAAAAATATTTTAATATTGTATACGGGGGAATTACCTGTTGATGAATATGTGTGTGTACATTAACTCACATATATACGAGGGCAACATGCAGATGGATAAAGGACTTTTTAATAATTACTTTATTAATTAGTAATAATAAAAGATATAAATTTATTAATAAAAAAAAAGAAAATGATTCTATATAAAAGAAACAGTATATATATGTATATATACTGGGGTTTAATATGAGCCACAAATGTCGACCTCCGTGGACTCCACACGTATACATTCACACACCTAAACCTAACGTGATTCTAATAATATGAAAATAATCGAAAGATATCGCGATGAGCTCATAATATTTTAAGTGCACAATACCTTCAACTTGTTTCTTGTAAATAAGCTAAATTTAACGTGGTCCAGGTCCTGGAGTTATTTTCATAAATCTTCTCTGGTACCGACGTGACTAAACTGAGGGTTAGTTGTCCACGAATCTTTTCTCATTAATTACAAAGAATATATCCAATGACACTATTTGAATTTACTAATTAAGTGACCACTGTACTTTATTTAATAAAAATTTAATAAATCTTTTATGATTATATAAAAATGTATCATGGAAAACCGAGAATTTAATTAGCAAATTTTCTCGTGGTATCCATGCTAAAGCAGCTAGCAGAAGAAGAGCGCGTGTTCTCTTGTTTCTTGATTTCCCGCTCGTTCCGTGTTTACGTTATTTTACTGGATCAAACAGATTTATCCACAGAACGCAGCGGGATATTTAAAATATAAAAATATAAAATAAAATTATATTTTATTAAGAAAACACCGCATTACATTTAACTCTCCCCGGTCTTCGTAGGACGAATATGTCTATAGAAATCTCCCACGTTTAGCGGTGTTTAAAAATTCCCCCTGGGTTTTTCTTTCAAAATTTAAATAAAAAATTAAATACTCAAAAAAAATTTAGAACGATTTAAATTTGGCCAAAGTCGAATATGTCCCACGAAGACTGCCGTGTATAGTAAAAACGTCGAAGACCGCGGAGGGTTAATTAATATAGTTATACAGCATTAAAAATAAAAATAATTAGATGTATTTTATAAAAAACTCAAAAACTGTGTTAAGTAAATCTTGCTACTTACAGTTTTCAAAGGCTTTTGGCCTAAAAATTGAAATTTGGTCAATAAAAATGATTTTTTTCTTAAAGAAATGAATTGCCAGGGAAAAATTAATCGATTTAAAAAAAAAATTATTATTTTACGATGAAAATCAAGCGAGTAATGCATGTTCAAAGTTCAGAAATAGGCTTTTTTCAATAAAATTTCAATCTTTTTTAAGGCGAATTTAAGCAAAATCTTAAATTGACGATAACTTGGCTAAATTTCATCGTAAAAAGATAAGTTTTTTTTCTTCTGGAGTGGTGTTTCCCCGGCAATACAAATTTTTCATCTATTTCTTTAAATTGAATAAAGACTTATTGTTAGAAATCAAATTTTCGGATTTTGATCTCTCAGTCACCCACAAAATTGACTAAAAATTTTTTAGACGAGCAGCTCCAACTTACTGCTATGGAATTATGAAAATAACAAACTATTCCCGAAAACTTTGTAGTATCAGATTTTGTCGTCATTTTTTTTCGACTTTTCGCTCGTTCAAGCTAGGTGTGCGGAGAGGGCATCAAATTTTTCATCATTTTTTTTTAATGGATAATTAATTTTAAAAAAATAATTTAAGTGTTAAAACGTTAATAAATATGTTATAATAACTAATAAAAAAAATAAATAAATAAATAAATTCAAAAAAAAAAAAAATTATAAAGTATAATTCAAAAAAAAAATAAACAAGCGGGGGAGACAATAAACAAGTAAATATAAGAATAAAATATTAAATGAAAATATAAAATAATAGAAAATAAAAAAATAAATTTTTTCTTATTTTCTGTTAATAAATATACATTGAAATGATAATATACAAAATCATTTCAATATAGTTTTAAATATTTGAAAGAATTCCAATCTCGCCATTGAATTAATGATATTCATCATTGGCATATATCAATTGCTTCTTAGTCATTGCTTCAATTTCTTCAATCTCTTCAGGATACCAATTAGACCCTTTGAAGTGAATTTTGAGAAAAAGAAAGTTGAAAAAAATCCTGGCGAAACAAATTTTCTGGATGTTTAAAAGCTACCGTCGAGGAGAAAAAAAAGAGAAATACGTCAAAATGAAATTTTTTTTTTTTTTTAGTACTTCAGGTAAAAATAAAAATTTTTCCCAATCATATGTATATATAAAAAGTTGAATGGTTCTGAGTTATTTCAGGTTGAACTGAACAGCTCAAATCAAAAAAATTGAAAAATTCAACTTTGGAGCAGCCGTATCTCAAAATTATGCATCAGGAAAAATAAAGTATGAGCGATTTCACAAATCCCAGGTAAAAAATTACCCAAAAATAATATTTTTTTTTTTTTATTTTTCAGCTGGTCGTTCTTCCCTGGACGTGCCCATATATATAAACCTTAATCTATATTTTTTAATTGCTAATAATTATATACATTAATGATTTTATATTCATTACTTATTATTATTTAATAAGATATTTATTTATACCTATTTTTTATTGTTATAAAAACTGATCATTCGCTGGAATTCCTATTTAATATTTATGTTGATTAAAATGTTTTCAAAAAAACAATCTAAATCATATTCTAATGTATGAAATTGTTAAAAAAATAAATTTACTTGACCTTAAATTATGCAAGTATTAGATATATTTTTATTTATTCTATGTTTACTAACAATCTGAAATATATTCAAAAGTAAAATGTCTATGCACCTTTATAAAAAAAAAGTTAAAGGTGTTTAAAAATATTTATCTATTATAGTTTAGATAAATAATGTATACACAAATTTTAAAAAGAATACAAAATTTAAAATTTTTTTCCATTCTGATCGTTATATTTTTATTTAACATTCTTATTTTTATAAATAAATAAGAAAATAATAAAAAAATAATTTTCTACATTAAATTTTAAATTGGAACGTGAAAATAGTATTTAATACTTTTTTCAAATTAAGAAAAATTTCCATTTTTTCTTATAATTTAATAAAAAATTTTTTTTAAACATCAATTTTTATGCATAGACTTATTGTATATAAGGTTTTAATAATCATTTTTCGTAAAAAAAAAATTTAATGTTGCCGGAATTCCGGTTGCCGCAAACGGATTTCAGGTTGCTGCAACTAGAATTCCAGTTGCCGCAACCGGAAATTTCAGTTGCCGCAATCGGATTTCCGGTTGCCGTAACCGGATATATATATATACTAGCATAGGTGATAGGGGGAGCTCCGCCCCTCCTGTGTCGCATTTACTTCTGTTTGTGTTGCTTTAAAAAATCGGCAAGGGATCTGATCAACACTTATTCGACAAATCAATAATTCTACACAAAAAAGTTTTGCAGAATCATTATATACCAAAAATCATTGTGATGAAAAGTTATTAAATATATATTTCTCACTTTAATTTTTTTTCAAATAGTGTAATATTTTAAACAAAAGTTGAAATTTCAATTATTTTTAAGCAATTATAGCATTCTGATATTAGTATTCAATATAGCAAAATATACACCAATATAAAATTTTTTCAAAAAATATCCTGTTTTATATAAATTTAGTAATTTTAATGGTTTTTATGCAATGTTATAATTGTAATATGTGTATTAAAATTAGCTCACTTTAAATTTTTTTCGAATAGTGTCCTTTTTTTTAGAAAATTTGTAACTTGAATTATTTTTATGCAATTGTAGCATTCAGATATTAGTATTCAATTTAGCAGAATATACCCTGCTATAAAAATTTTCCGAGTATTGTCGGAAATTAGCCAGTATTTGGAGAACATACTCTGCACCAAGAAACCTGAAGTCCAAGGTATAGGCTAATATTGAGACGTACTGCGGTTATCCGGACGACTGCAGGTGTTGCACTAACAATCATTCCTGCACTTACTCTTGATACCGCAATAAATCGTAGATGGTGGGAAAATCTTTATTTATTTATTTTTTATTTATTTATTTAGATATTAACCTTTTCTTTTGACGATATTGGGAAATGACGTATATTTTTTAGCTAACATATATTTTATCGAAGATGACAGGGCACTAAGGACGGAATTCTAATCAGATGGAATGTCGGAGTCTTTAACCAGACTGGCGAGTCATTGGGTGCAAGACATAAGATGGAGTTCATGAATAGAACTAAATGGCCTTGAACCTGTCCTGAAGTAATGTGAAAACGGTCTCGGAATAGGTTCGCATAAGGTAGGAAGTGAGTGGAGTTTTAGTGGGCATGCCCAGGTAAAGGCGAGTTCCACATAACTGTCAGTTTGGATGCTGAACAATATGCGTAACGCATTTTTCCACTTCCTTCGCAAAAAAAACCCTGCCAAATAGCTGGCACTAAGGTTTCTCAAACAATGAGCTTAATACTTCAATATGCCACAGATATCACAGATAACAAGCATGCAATCATTTCTATTAACTTTTAAAAGTTTTTTTTATTGATCAAAAATTTTAGAACAAATTTTCAAAAAATTAATTATCAGATTCGAGATATCGAGTAAAAACCATATTTTCAAATATAAATACTTTCATGGAACTAAATGAAGTATTACAACTAAAAAAAAAATATTGCAGTTTTTAAATTTTTTTTGTTTTTTTAATTTTGAGGAAAAAATTTTGAAAAAATTCGGTATCAGATCCAAAAAATTACTATAAACGAACTTTCTAAAACTAGTGCTCTCATAGAAATAAATTAGGTACTACGTCCAAAAAGAAAAAAAATTTAGTGTTTTTTGTATTTTTTTGTGGCGACAATTTAGGGAAAAAAATTAAAAAAAAAATTTATTATCAGATTCTAGATATCGAGTAAAAATCGTACTTTCAACTATAAATACTTTCATGGAAATAAATTAGGTATTACATCCAAATTAAACAAAAAAAAAGTAGTTTCAGATTTTTTGATAAAAAAATTTTTGAAAAAAAAATTAGGTCTTAATTTCATAATGGTTGTGAAATATTATCGGTTACAATATTTTCAGATATTAGTACTTTAATGGAATTAAATGAGGTATTACACTAAAAAAAAAAATAATGTAGTTTTTTTAATTTTTTTCTTTTTTTAATTTTGAGAAAAAAATTTTGAAAAAATTCGTTATCAGATCCAAAAAAAATACTATAAACGAACTTTCTAAAACTAGTACTTTCATAGAAATAAATTAGGTACTACGTCCAAAAAGAAAAAAAAATTAGTGTTTTTTGCATTTTTTTTTGTGAAAATTTTGGGAAAAAAATTTTCAAAAAATTAATTATCAGGTTCGAGATATCGAGTAAAAATCATACTTTCGAATATAAGTACTTTCATGGAAATAAATGAGGTATTACATCCAAATTAAAAAAAAAAAGTACCTCGAGATTTTTTGGTAAAAAAAATTAGGTCTTAATTCCATAATGAATGTGGAATATCACCGATTACATACATACATACACATACACATACAGACTTTTTTTAAAAACCGGTTTTTTAGCTTCCTGAGGTCTCAAAACGTGCTTATATGTCAAAAAATCAAAAAACAAAATTTGATCCATCACAATGGTTTCTCATTGAGGAACCAAAATTTAGTCATGGAATAAGATGTAACTTTTTTTTCAGAAAACATAGATCTGAATTGAATGAATATTGATTAAAAAATAATAATGATTCTTACTTTTAGAAGCATCGGAAACTTTTCTAAAATAACTATGTTTGAATTAGCAAAATAAAAAAATACAAATTATAGATATTTTTTAAAAATTTTGGGATCATTTAAACTTTAAATTTCATTTTATATTGTACAATAAATTTACGTTAAATGTACCCTAAATAAACTTCAAAATTTGGGTTAAAACTTATGCACTGGGGTTCAAATTGAGACCTTGATTTTTACCAAAGATTCATACCGATTAATTTATTTCTTGAAACAATTGTGTTTTAAGATATTTTTTTAAACTCTTTTTTTTAAAAAAAAATTATAACCGGTTTGTGTAACTACACAACCAACGAGCATAGAACATGTTCACTTGTAACATTGATAATAAAGTATCTATTGTGTTCATAATATAAATATTTATATGCAAATATTTATATTTAGATTTTTATTTTATAAATCATGCTGCTTAGACATCAAAGTGAACAATGTTAATTAAATTTTCAAATTATTATAGTTTTTTAAATAATATTAATTTATTTTTTATTAATTTTTACAATAAATTCTTAAAAATTCTGCACCAATGGTCCCTAGGTACTTCTGCACCAAAGGTTCCTAGGTACTTCTGCACTAAAGATCTTTAGGGACTTCTGCACCAATAGTCCCTAGGTACTTCTGCACCAATGCTCCCTAGGTACTTCTGCATCAAAAGTCCCTGAATCGAGAATATTCTAAGTCCATTTCACCCCCCCCTAAAAACGTCACTTTTTCACCCCCCCCCTGCCGAGCCGGTTTTTTTTAAATACCCCATCCAATGAACATGTTCCATGTTAAAATGTAGAATCTCTTTATATCGAAGGCGATAGTAGAAACTTGTATCTTTTTTCGTTAAGCCATCATATTTAAGTTCTGAAGCAAGATATTCTGCAGCATATTTAGGTAAGTACCTGACAATGTCATTTATTTTTGCTTGATTCCATGGTCTTATAGGTCTCTCTTTTTTGCTACTTTAATATTCTTCATCACTTTTAGAATCACACTGGCTGTACTGAGCAAATCTTCAGAATTAACATCAACATCCATGTACTCCCTGACTCTTGCGGACACATTTCACTTTCATTAAGAGTTGAATTCTCACTAACATTCATATCATTCTCATTTGCTACTAAACACTCACTAACATCCATTTTACTGTCATCCATAACCTAAACCAAGATTGCATTTGAATGTTCAATATTACTTGAAATAATAACATCATTTTTATATGTTGGTGGGGTAAATGATATGGCATTTGAAAATTTAACATGCTTAAAGCTTATCATACCATTAAATGTACTTATGCCAATATAGCATTCTTTATTAGCGCTAGGTTCATCCAACATAGCTGTGGTTTCCATAAATACTTTGTTTTGGTATTAGTTTTTTGTCGATACAACATTGTCCTGCATGGATTACAAATGCTGTTTGGAACACAAGCGTTTTCTATCCCATTAAATTAGGATTTATATTTTTCCTCATATAAAGAAATATTTCTGCGATTCTTACTTTTTTGAAACTTACTGCACACTGATTTCTTGTAAAAACTTGAAGTAACTGACTGTTTTTAGGTGTTTTCATGTAGCAAAATTAAATATCCTTATAATATATGGCTCATTTTCATTTTTTTTGCAAAAATAGATTTAAAAAAAATAATATAAAAATCTTGTTTTAGTGCTGTAATTTTTTGAAAACATAAAGTAACCATTTTTTTTATCAAAGGATCAACTTGTTATTGTCATAAAAACTTAGTAAAATTAAAAAATTTTTATTATTGTGCTTTTAACCGATTATTTCTTGAGGTATAAAAAAGTATTTTTATGCTTTTGTGAATAAATACGTAATTTTTAGTCATATTTTAAACTAAAATAGCATCTAAAACATTAATTTAAGGTTAAATAGCTGTTGGTACATCTAAAATTAAGTGAAATACAAACTTTAAAAAAAAAGAAATAAAAATCCATGCACTTATTTTGCTTAAAACACCAAGTTCTTAATAGGAACGGTAAAGGCTTTTTATGGGAACGGTAAAGGCTTTTTTGTCATATTTTAGCCAGAAATTTTTTTTTCAACTTAAAATTATGTTAATTTTTATGGTGTATGGTCAACAACTTTTTGAAATACAAACTTTAAAAAAAAAAAATTTGTAAATTCTTACTTCAATCGGTATATACGACCACGTGACACTATTTTTGCAAAAAAAATGAAAATGAGCGATATATTAAATACAGCAATACCAATGTAAATGTGAAAATCCACCAAAAGATTGCGCTTAAAAGTTCAACCTATAAAAAAAAAATTGAACGCACACCTTGCTAATACGTTTTTTTGTGTTCTTTAGATCATAATATAGAGTCACAAAAAAGCGATAAACAGAAAAAATGTTGCGTGTAAAATAGTTTTTTTTTTATTTGGAAGGCTCAAAATCACGTTTTTTCGGTATTTAAAAAAACTAATTTTTGAATAAATAAATAGACAGGAAAAAACTGCTCACGAAAATACGAAATCGTTTCATCTTATGATGAAAATTCACTGACTTATCAAATCTTGAAATTATTGGACTTCAAGTAACGAGTAATTAAGGTTATAGGAGAATTATTGCAAAATCTTCAATTATGGATAACTCGTTTATTAAAAAACAAAAAATTTTAGCATTTTATCGAATAGTTTTTCCCTAGCTATTTATTTATTAAAGATAATTTGAAATATTTCAAACCAATTAGGCTTAAATAGTTTATTAATGCAAAATATATAAGTTTGGATAAAACCAGTAAAAATAGAAACAAAAGATTTTATGGCTAAGGAAAACGACGAATTAATTTCTCTCCTGTAAAGCATAGTAGTCTTTTAGTCCTGTTTATAACATCATTTGAATCTGCTAGAAAAATTTTATATTATTTTTTTTTTATTTAAAATAAAATAATCTGTAAAAAAATTATTGATAAACAAAATCATTAAAATGAGACTGATTTTGTTATTTTAAAAATGATTTTAAATTGGTTAATTTAGCTTTGGAGTTATTTTCAGAGTTGTTTTAGGTAATTTCTAAAGCTTATTTAACTTTTTATTATTACCTTTTAATAATAATTCTACATAAAAAAATTTAATAAGCTAAATAAGTAATCTTTACTTTTAAAAACGTTTTTTTAACTTTAAGCTAATAGAGACGCTAATAAATAAAAATATACATCCTTTTTTTATAAAAAAGCTTTTTTTTAGTAATTTATGAGTACAATACAAGTAAAAAAACATAAATTTATCGTTTAGAATGATTTTTATTAAAAAAAAACTTTCAAAAAATTTTTTTTTTAAGTATCGAAAAAACGTGATTTTGAGCCTTCCAACTAAAAGAAAACAAAACAATAAACAAAATATTGTACACGCAAAATTTTTTCTGTTTATCGCTTTTTCGTGGCTATATATAATGTAAAGAACACAGAAAAATGTATTAGCAAGGTTTGCATTTAATTTTTTTTTTCAAAAAGTTGAGCTTTTAAGCGTTTTCTTTTGGTGGATTTTCTCATATATAATATTATGCATTCTTATATGCTTAACAGCATTCCGGAGCTCTGTAATTACCGACATTTTTAATATTTTGTTTCTAAATTATTTTGAAGTTTATTGAATTTCTAATTTTTAATGAAATTAATTTTAAAAATCTTCGGCCCTGGTACAAATATCAGCGCTGGTTTTTATTGTTAATTTCAGCTCAAAAATTAGGCCTAAAATAAGCAATAAATTTTGCGCTACAAAATTGTCTAGAAAAATATTTTTACAATATTTCCAGGATCGTCCACCTATCAGTGTTAAGTTTAAAAATTCAAAATATTATTTCTTGGTTCGGTTAATCATTATGTTAAATTCTTAAATTAATTAATTCTTAAAGAAACTTATGATGTTTCCAAATGTAAAGAAGTTTTTTTTGCCATGGAAAAGAATTTCTTATAGGACTCACAATGGACGAAAAAAAGTAAAATACGCATGTATTTGTCCTTACAACCCTCTCTGGGAATGTTTTTAGTAAGTAACGGGATAACTTTTACATCTTAATAAAAGGTTAAATATTTTGGGCTGTAAAAGTTTCTCAAGGTAATTTCGGTCGCTCTTTTCATTTACGGAGTCTATTTTCACCTACAGCCCCTATGAACTGAGATGAACACCTAAAATGTGATAAATTTTCAAATAATTCTTAATAAAACTTAATAAACTTACGATGTTTCCAAATGTAAAGAAGTTTTTATTTGGCATGGAAAATAATATAGATATTTTACCTGGGGGTTTTTAAAGTTAAGAAAAACGTTTTCAATTATGGTAATTTTCATATCTTCACCACAGCATATTTTTCTATTTTTCAAGATGGTGGAAAAAAATCATAAAAAAATAACTTTCTTGCATTTTCTATGAAAGCAAATAATTAAAATACGTTTTTTATTTGTGATAAACAATTGGATTTAATGTTTCCTGAAGTTTAAAGTCGTGAATAAGTACATTTATGGATATATTAATTGTTTTTTTAATTTTTTTTTATAATAAGATTTTTATGTAAAATTACACATATACAATTAAAAACTAAAAATATTACCATTTAGGAACTTTTATGATAAATGTATAATTAGTATCTCTTACATAAAAACATTTACCACCTATTAATTGAAAGCTTTGCCCACTGTAACCATTTTATTACAGAAACACAACCTAATCTTTAATATCAATTTTTTATAGCATGGGCTGTTTTGCCGATGAGTGAAAATTTTCGCGATGGCATTGCCGTTAACAAAAATATTACTGAGTGAAAGAATAAAAAATTATTAAAAAAGTTTTACTCATCCTATAAACCCCCCGGGCAATATAAAAAGTTTATTCTAACATGTTTTTTTGTCCACCATCTTGGAAATTTGGATAAATAAGCTAAGGAAAAAAAATTTTTTTTATTAATGAAAAAGTTTTTCTCAACCTTGAAAACCCTTAGATATATAGGGAAATTGGAAAATATGCTGTGACCAGAAAATGAAAATTTTTATTCATAAAGCGATATTTTCAACCTCGAAAATCTCCAGGCAATGTAAAAAGCTTATTCTGACATGTTCTTTTGTCCACCATCTTTGAAATTTGGATAATAAGCTAGGGCAAAAAAAACTTTTTTTATCAATGAAAACGTTTTTCTCAACCTTGAAAACCCCTAGATAATGTAGAAAGTTTTTTTTCGTGTTTTTTGTTCCACTATGTTGGAAAATCGGAAAATATGCTAGCGCCAAAAAATGAAATATTTTATTCTTTAAAACGTTCTTTTGTTCTTTGGAACCTCGAAAACCGTCAGGTAATGTGAAAAACTTTTGCCTGACATATTTTTGTGATTTGCGATCTTGGAAAAATTTTGGAAAAATTTGAAAAAATTTGCGAATTCGGTTAATTTTTTATGTATATTTTTTACAGATTTCTAAAAATATAACTGTTGCTCATAACAAACACATGAATATTATTGACAAATAATTTTTGTATCTTAAGGGACATGATGATATTTTTTTCACTAATTCAAACCAAGGAAACATGACAGTGGCTATATATGATTTTGATTACAGAAAAGAAATGGAAAGTCTTACTAATGACAACCACATATATTTGAGGTAAGACAAAAATACCCTTGAAGATTTAAGAAAAAACACACAAGATTTTCTTACAGTCTGAAATGTAAATGGTTTCCTAGAAAAAACTTATAACCGGTTTGTGTACACACAACCAAAATGCATGGAACATGTTTACTTAGATTTACATCTGTAATCTTACAGCATAGACACACAAAAAAAAATACAATTTCCTATTTTTATAATTTGTAATTATCACCTTTACTAAATGTTAAGATTCTAAACCCAAACTATTATGATTTCCTAAACGCGTATTATTCTAGGTCCCTAAATCAAAAAAATTTTCTAAAAAAGTCCCTAAACCCAAATTATTCTAAGTCCCAAAATTGAAATTATTCCAAGTCCAATTTGACCTCCCCCCTTAAATGGGACATATTTGACCCCCCCCCTTAAATGGGACAAATTTGACCCCCCCTTAAATGGGACAAATTTGACTACCCCCCTTAAATGGGACATATTTGACCCCCCCCCTTAAATGGGATTAATTTGACCCCCCCCTTAAATGGGACAAATTTGACTACCCCCCTTAAATGGGACAAATTTGACCCCCCCCCCCTTAAATGGGACAAATTTGACTACCCCCCTTAAATGGGACATATTTGACTACCCCCCT
The DNA here is from genome assembly GCA_022575985.1 of Anagrus nilaparvatae. Taxonomy (NCBI): domain Eukaryota; kingdom Metazoa; phylum Arthropoda; class Insecta; order Hymenoptera; family Mymaridae; genus Anagrus; species Anagrus nilaparvatae. Next base: position 22,570,969 of record JAKSXM010000247.1, on the reverse strand, counting down.
TAAATGAGACATATTTGACCCCCCCCCTTAAATGGGACATATTTGACCCCCCCCTTAAATGGGACAAATTTGACTACCCCCCTTAAATGGGACATATTTGACCCCCCCCCCTTAAATGGGACAAATTTGACCCCCCCCCCCCTTAATTTTCAAATTCCGAAGTACCCCCTCCCTATAAACATGTTCCATGTTAAAAAGAATATCTTAGGCTCAATCTATAACAAACTGACACGGTATTACCTAAACTATATGGGTTACCCAAAGTTCAAAAGATCTACATTGATGAGGCAGGTTTAAGACGCTACAAACTGAGACCTGTAATTTCTACAGTTAACACACCCACACACAAATTTGCCAAATACTTCAACTTACTGTTAAGTAATTGCACAAATAGATCTGATTCATACATTAAAAACAGTCATCATTTCATTCAAAAAATTTCCCAGATCCATATTCCAGACAATCACATGTTAATAAGTCTAGACGCATCTAGCCTTTTTACCAATGTTCCAATAGAATTAGTAAAAAATATTTTCGATAAAAGATATGCTTCAAATATGAAACACACACATATTCCACTGATTGAACTTCATGAAGTAATATATTTTTTAATGTAGAAAATTATTTTTTTATTATTTTCTTATTTCCATAATAACACATTTTTCCAATTCAATAACCAATACTACCAACAAATGTATGGTTTGCCTATAGGCCTGCAGTCTGCTCAATCTTTGACGATCTAGTGTTGGAAGATCTTGAGCAGATCATTATCTGAGCCTATTGGATTTCAAACCTGCATTTTTTGTTAGATACGTCGACGACATTCTAACATGTATACCTACTGACAAAACACAACAGATTCTTGAATTTTTCAACTTATACCACAATTGACTACAATTTACTCATGAAACAGAAATTGACAATACCATAAATTTTTTGGACATAAAATTGCCTAGAGTGGATAACAATCAGTGCATAACTGGTACAGGAAACCAACCTCATCAGGTAGATACTTGAACTTCAATTCTGCACACACAAAGCATCAAAAAATAGGGATGATACACACTAGTACACAAAGCTATATTACTATCAGATAAAAAATATCATACAGAAAACCTTGCAATTTTTAAACAATTATTGTTGAACAATGATTACCCAAACAAGTTCATAGATTATTACATAAACAAAAGAATAAACACTTTTGAATACATAACTGATGATTATACTGTAACGGTACATAGAGGGCCTCCCAGTTGCTTACTGTACAAGGTGATTCAAATAGACAAGCAAATTTCTAGCGTTACTGGTGCAGTAACAGGTGCTGTCATACTGACATAAATTTAGAAGTGACCGTCAGAAATTTGTTTGTCTCTTTAAATACAATGTGTATATTTATGGTATACTTAAATACTTTCTCTCTCGTTGTCAACCGAATTACAATCTGAGAATACCACGTTCGCAGAGGAGAGCTCGTTGCAAGCCCATTTGCCGGGCATGCAGCATCCCTACCATTTTGGTAGTAAGCGCTACTCAGCGTTTTTTCCGTGTAGAATGAAAAAAAATAATCGTTCATTGTTTACATAACGTTACCATAACAACACGACTCATGCGCCCGTATGCTTATTAATTAGGGGAAGAGCGGGTCTTGTGGCGCGGCAGGTATTCTGGCGCACTCTTATTTCTATATGAGGAAGAATTTTTTTTTTTTTAAATTGTAAGAAATCTTTAATTTTTTATAAGCTTATTTAACATAATACAAAAAAAATATATTTTATCTATTTATAATTTAGAAATTTGAATTCAAAAATTTAGCATGAATTCTTATAAGAAATCACGTTACAAGACTAAGGATTTAGGTAAAATTATATATGCTAAAGTGTTTTTTTTTTAATTAGTTATAAAATTACAGATAATATTTTGCAATTAAAAATCTAATTTTCTTATTTAAATAATTTTTTTTTTTTTTAATTTAAAAAAAAAAAAATCACGAGTTCGGGTATGCTGGCGCACTTGTCGCTGCTATTGTGGCGCAGCCTTAAGCATTTGTTGACAAGTCTTTTTAAGCATTTAGTCAAATATCTACTAACATTTATTATTATTAATGTTATTTATTATTTAATTCTTAAATACAAAATTATTTTATAATAATAAATAAGTTCTAAAGGTAATTATATTTGCATAATAAGTTTATTATTCATGTGTTATTCGTATTAGTGAAGTAATTTTTCAATTCTTAAAATTTGAGGTTATACCAATTGTTTATTTTTTTTTTGCTCAAATTAAAATCGTTTTATGAATACAAAGTTAACTTTATGTTATTTATTTAAAATTTTAGATATTTAAAAAATATAAAAATTTTTACTTTTAAATTAATGAATGTATTTTTTTCTGTGTTATATAGATGAGTAAAAAAAAAGGTCTTTGGGATAGTAAAGACTTAGCAGTTGCAATAAAAGTTTTAAAAAGTGCTGAAGAAAACATTAAAATATTAAAATATTAAAATATTAATATATAAAATATTAAAACATTAAAATATTAAAAAAAATAAAAAGGAAAAAAACAATATAGGTGGCAGTAGATATATGCGCCATTAATCCCGACGGGGTGCGCCATTACACCAACACCTGCGCCAGTAGACCCTCCAAACCTACTTTTTTTTTATTTAATTATTTCTAAAAAATGGACTCTTTTTTTTAAATTTAGTAATTATAAATTGATTCCTAAAACATTGAATATTATATTAGTAAAAAAATTTTTTGATAAATAATTTATAATAAATTTTTTGGCTTTATAAACAAAAAATTTTTTTGCTTGCGCCACAAGACCCGCTCTTCCCCTACTTATAAATATATCCATACTTCATGGATCAATATTCTTAGAGATGTCGTTAGTGATATGATTTATGACATCATTTCAAATTATATTTAAACAGAAAAAACGATAAGTTAGCAAGACAACCAAAATGGTAGGGATGCTACAGGCTCGGCAAATGGGCTTGCAGCGAGCTCTTCTCTGCGAACGTGATAGAAGTGTGGAAGTATTTAAGTACACCATTAACATACACATTGTATTCAAAGAGACAAATAAATTTCTGACGGTCACTCCTACATTTATGTTAGTATGACAGGTGCAGTAACGCTAGAAAGTTGCTTGCCTATTTGATATCACCTTGTACAGAAAGCAACCAAGAAATATTTTGGGGAGGTGATGTTCGCAAATGCTGAGCTCGCAGCGACAGTACAAATTGGTAGTTATCGCAACTCAGCGTTTTTTCCGTGTACCAATATCAACGTTACTACTGCGAACGAATTAGGTTAATTTCTTTATATCGACAAGCACAGTCGTGCGTCGTTTTTGGCGACAGTTCAAAACACACACCGTGTATAAAGTCAACAAACACCGTGTATAAAGTCAAAGCGCACGACGTGCTTATTATACTTTAAAGTCCCATAAAAATTTTTTTAAATTCATTTTATTAAAAAAGAAAATATTATGGCAGTTAAAGCATTTAATGAATTTTACCCTTTAATCAATGCGAGTATAAAATAGAAAAAAAAAATTTCCTAACTCTTTTCAATTTTTCACAATACCACATCGACTTTAACAAGGGGGGTAAAACGCTTGATTTTTAGTTGCTTCTTTTTCTAATTTTACGAGATTTTTATTCAGAACAACCTATCTCTTTTTATCTTGATACATATCTAAATACAGCTGTTCTTCTCTTTTATACTGTTACTTGTTATTATTATTATTATTCTTATATATTAATATGTATGCGTATATACAAAAAAAAGTCTCTTTTTTTTTCTATTTTATATTATAATATATAATAATAATAATACATTATACAAGTGATGATGTTGTATAATTCCCACTCTTTTTTTTTCTAATAGACTTTGTTTCTCATTCATCAATATTATGGTTTTTATTGTTATTATTGTTACTGATACTGTTATAATATACTAAAATAAGAACGCATTTTTACGCATAATATGTATATACATTATAATAATAATATGCCCGGATTTTTGATAAAATTTTTTTGCTACCAATACCATAATAAATTTATTATATGTATGTATTTTTAAAAAATTATCAAAAAATATCTTTTTAATTAAAAAATTTTTTAATTTCGTTATACTCAAAAAAATGACGATTTTTGTCAAAAATTATTATTCATAATTATTTGCTGAATTTTATGCATAATTTTTTTTTAATGCATTTTATTTTTTAAAACATATTGTAACCTTGTTTTAATTATTGAAATTTTAATATTGTTCAAATATTATTTTTACATTTGCGAAAGTGCATTTTTAAAATCGAAGTAAAATTTTTTTACATGAGTTTTCCAAATAATTTGCTTTAGTAAACAAAGTTAAATTAAAAAATAATTTTGATAAAAAGCGTTATTATTAAATTTTTTTAAATAAAATTTATCTGTTTTTGAAAAAGGGCCCACAGATGTTTATTATTTTATGAGTTATCTAGAAAAGTCATAAAAAAGAGAGAAAGAAATTTTTTTTTTGAAACTTAGAAAAATTCTGGCTCATATAAAATTAAAAAAATTTTAAATATTTGTGTGCAATAGGAAATCTTGAGCAGATTAACGTTTCAGTATCTAAATTATTTCTTGAAAGTTAAGGACATAATATTTTTTAATATTATTTAAATCTTTTTGGGCCTTTTATTTGTAAAGAAATTATTTAAACAATAGATATGTTAAATTACTTAATTATTATTGTAAAAAATAAATTGCAATTATTTTAAAAAGTGATTAATTATTTTTAACTGTTTAAAAAACATTGCTATTTTCTAATATACACAGATAAATAAGTTTTATTTTGAATGTAATTTTTTTAAAATAAATATATATACTTAAAAGTCCTGACCACGGGTCCTATTTTAAAAAAGTATTTTTTAGATTTGACCAAAACATACTCATTTTATATTATTAGACATATTTTGGGTGTGCAGGGCATTGAAAATCCCCAGTTAATCTGTTCCTTTATTTTAAAATATTTTTAGGATGATAAAGAATATATGATTTTAGGCGCGGGTAAACGTTGGAATTTTAATAGTCCGAATTACTGTAATTTTGAAAGCTTTAATTAGATGTATTTTTGTATAAAATTTTAATGTAATACGTATATATTTAATATCTATTAGTCGTCGATAAATTAATTTTATTCCAGTTGCAATAAAATGTAAACTATTAAAAACATTTGCAAAAGAAATGAATTTTTATTTAAACGAATATTTTCATTTTTTATTGTATTGAACCCTGTATTAAAATTTAATAGGTAACAAATGAATTTGCTAAATTCCTTAAAAAATACCTGATATAAAACAAAAAAGACTTTAAAAAAGTAAAAGGTATTTTTGGCGACAGTTCATTTATCTCTACTCTAGGTATAAATAAATTAAAAAGAAAATCTTAAAAAAGTACTGATATCAGATAAAAATTATATGGCGACCGTCGTTACCACTAACTTTATTGCATATATACAATTAAGTTATTAAAAACATTAATTGTGTATAGAATTGAAATGAATTAAATTATTCATTTGCAAAAATTGAGTTTCGTACCTGCATAAGAACTGCGCCATCGGTTATCATCTTTAAAAAAATTACCGATGGCGCAGTTCTTATGCAGGTACGAAACTCAATTTTTGCAAATGAATAATTTAATTCATTTCAATTCTATACACAATTAATGTTTTTAATAACTTAATTGTATATATGCAATAAAGTTAGTGGTAACGACGGTCGCCATATAATTTTTATCTGATATCAGTACTTTTTTAAGATTTTCTTTTTAATTTATTTATACCTAGAGTAGAGATAAATGAACTGTCGCCAAAAATACCTTTTACTTTTTTAAAGTCTTTTTTGTTTTATATTTTTTACAGATTTTTTAATCAGAAATATTAAAATTTTATATTATGACTGGACCCTTTACATCCAAATATTCATGTAATAATAATTTAAAAATGTAAGAATTTAAATTGTGAAATATTTTTCTAAATTTTATGTACTTAAATGTAATATTATTAATTAAAAATTTTCTAAATAGATTTTAAAAGGACCCCCAATCAGGGGTAGAAACGTCAATAAATAAATAAATTAAATTGTACTCGATAAAAGGTCAAATTATTATTATTTTTCTATTCACTAAACTCGAGTAAAACTTGAAAAAATCAGAAAATTATAATTTTAAATAAAATTATTTACGTAAAGAAAAAAAATTTGGTCTTTATCGAAAGTTTTTTTTATACGTGTTTTGTATATTTTAAATATGAAAATAGTGGTCGCGGTCGCTATCGGCAGTCGTCTCAAGATAGAGGTTCTTGTCTATGTAAAATTATAGGGAAACGAAACAGACCGGTCGTTGGCGGTCTTTATGGGGTGGTGGTCACTAGTTAGAGTGGTCTTTATAGGAGGTTTCACTGTATTTGAAATTTGTTTGATGCTAGGCAGAAATATTCTGTATTTGAGACTTGAGGCACGCGAATATGTGTGTATATGTGTTTGTAAATACTAAATAATTTAATATTTAATATTTGCTTGTAATAGGCAAAAGTGCCTCATTACAAACTCAAAACCGTAAAATTAATTGCAAAATATTTTAATTTTTGACAGTATGCTATCAATGTCGGCGAGAGAGGATACGTTCGTAGGCGGCCGAGCGTTTAAATTTAAAAAAAAATTTTATACATTAATATTTTTATTTTAACAAAGAAATTATCGCTTATAATAAAAATATAGATAAAAAGATTTTATATATAATATATTTGTATTATAACTTTAAGAAAAAAAAAAATTAAGTTCTATTATTTTAATTTTTGTCGTTCCGTAGTAGCTGAATCACCTGCATACCACCGGTGTGGATACGCAACACTACTTACTGTACTGTGACAGAGCATATAGCAAGCAATTATTGCTCACATATGCTGGCATTTGTTATTAGCATAGCATACTATCTACTTGCTTGCAAATGCGGAAGCAAAAGCATGATATATGACATCTGTAAATTGTGGAACGGGAAAGTTATGTATGCAATTTTCCAGTTTGTGCTAGCATAATGTTTATTGGGAATTTACTGTTTTTAAAATAGTCTGCGAGCATTAAAACGATTTTTAATGTAATTAAGCACTCAGATCATTTCAGCTTTAAATTATGATTTTTACAAATATTTTTTGACAAAAAAAAGTTTGAAGAAGATTTATATCTTTTGGAAAGGTAAATTTTTGATTATATTAACTTAAACTAAAATGCCTTCTAAGCCCAAATAAATATATATTTAAATAAATATATATATTTAGCATAAACTATTTTAAAAGCAACAGACAAAAAAACAAATGATGTAATAAATTTACATTGAAACATTTTACTAACTGTATTACTTACTAAATTACTAATTTTTTGCTACAAATAAATAAACTATTAATATAATTTATTACTTTTTTAAATTATTTTATGCAAAAATAGTTTGAAGTTACAAAATTTAAAAATGACAATTTTAATACATATTTTTATAACATAATATATGAATATATCTTATTTTAAATGCAATCGTGAAACTGTGTTTAACTTTTCTTTTTCGATTGATAAATACTTATTATAAATTTCTAAAATTTTTTCTTTGCTTTCAATAAAATTTTCGACTTGAAACTGATTCACTTGCGTATAATGATGAATGTGAGCCTAAAAAAAAAAATTATATTTAATAAACTTTATTTAGAAGTATTGGTTTTCAATACAAGAGTCTAAGTAATAATTAGGATTATTTAAATTAAACACTTTTCACTTTTTAATTTAATCACTTATTAACTTCTATTTTCAATTTGTTTATTTCTGACAATTAATTTTGAGATTAAAATCTCATAATCAACTAGAAAAAAAAAAATTTATTTAATATAACCTCAAACAAAAAAAAATTAACAAATAAATTGATTTTCGCGGCTATACAAAAATTTTAAGCTAAATTTAAAAAAGAAACAAATTCCCACTGTTATTTAAGAGGGTATGCATTTAGACAACCTTAGCAGTCGGTTTTTAACAACTTTGTTTGATAAATCTTGTTTTTTCGGTATATTTTTTTATTTAAAAATCTAGGAGCAGCAAAAAATTAAGTTTGCTTTTTTGATTACGGTAACTTTCTTTAATATTAGTAAGTCATTAAAAATAATGAATAGTCTGAGTGAAATTAAATAGAATTAACTAACATACATATTCATTAATTTTTTTTATTATTTAATTTATTATTTTTTGTCGATTTTATTAAATTTTCCTACCTATTATTTTCATATTATTTAATTTCAACATTAAATATGTATAAACTTCCTAGCGGTTCGATAACTCTTTTTTGAAGGAATAAAAGAATTCCCCAGATCGAAATTTATCATCCGAGGAAGAATTGGCTTCGCCTTGGATGGTAATTTAGGTGCAATATGAGCTATTATTTTTTCCTCCTTTATTTAAAAATGTACTATTTATTTAATAATTTTAATTACGAATTTTTTTTAAGTATGTACTGGTGTATGGGGTACAAGACCCCAAACATCCAAGGGTATCGGTGAACATTTTTTTCTGAATTTTTGGTCAAGATAAGTGCTTTTTTTTTATTCATTTTGACTCCTTTTGTATTTAATTGTATTAGGTAGAACTTTAATTATAAATGCACTAACACATGCAATAAACAGAGAGGCTATGTATCTAATCTTGCGGATTAGCTAGAATTTTTGGAGAAACGTACGATTTGAATAAAAATTTAACTGAATACGAAAAAGTAATGCCGAATAAGGCAAAATCAATTTACACAATAAGAATTTTGGATATTTTAAAAATATTTCATTTGCTGTCAAAAATTTTAAGTTAATCAAAATTAATACTTAAGTTCTTTGTAACGAGGCATTTTTGCCCGTTACAAGCAAATATTAAATATAAATAAATTATACGAATTGCCGACCACGGTTAAATTAAATAATACAATGATAATATTAAATAAAAACACAAGCGTGTAAAGTGAGAAAGCCGACAGCAGACGATAAAATCCTGCATCAGCTCCCACGAGCATACATAATAAGACAAGCATCCTGGCAGACGCAGAGACGAAATCATCGACAAGCAGACGACTCCAGCAGCAGATATTTCATCAGCGCGGTATCGTAAAGTGTGTGTATGTGTGAATGCGCGCGGATCGCGAATATTTTTATGTAAAGCCACGTGGGTTTATTATTTTGTATTACATTTTCTATTTTGTTCAAAAGCCTTCCAGGCAATATAAAATTATATAAAATAATATAAAATTATTAATAAAGTATTATTTAAATATTTTATAATAAACAAATAAGTGTTTATTTCATTTAGTGTAAGTGCATGTTCACATACAATCATAATTTCCCACATAAATACCTATTTCTTAGAATTCCCCCACTTGCTGAGTGAGACCGTTTCTCGTGCCAAGCTAGCCGAATAACAGAGGTAATTCCCCCTTATTATTATTATTATTACTACTACTAAATAACTATACATACATTTATTTATTAAAAGGCGCTATTAAAATATAAATATATTAATAATTAATAAATATATATGTATGTATATTATTAAAAATTATTTATTTAACCAAATTACCCCCGTTACATCTTTCAAATCTGATATACATTACAAATATATAACAGTTTGTACTACTTATAAGCACTAATTTCGCGATTATTTTATTGGTCAATAAGGAACTCATTGGATGACTCTTGCAATTAAAAATTTATTTATTACATGTCAGTGTTTAAGCGACAGTTTCGACAATATGATTGCCTTTTTTAAAATACAAAAAATAATTTTATATAAATTTACACAAAACATTTTATAAATAGTTAAAACTTCATTAAATACCTATACCATAGTAGTTAATCATCTAATTAATTTATATAGTTTTAAAATCTAATCTTTTTAATACATATTTTAATTATTTATATTAATTAGTGTTTTAAAAAATTTTACCATATGGTATCGCTGACAGCTATCCAGGTGGTAGCTAGTGTCCTTGGACGGTGGACGCACAGACTAATTTCAGATCTGGAGGCTTGGATAGGACACGGACATTGGGAGGTGGATTGCTTTATCACCCAGTTTTTGACTGGCCACTTCTGTAAAAGGTTCAAACAAAACAGTGTTTGCACTGTTTCGATGAGATAGACACCGTTAAGCACAAATTTTTTGGATATGCGTGCTTCTCGGAGGTGGACCCGTCCTTCCAAATTTGGAAGTCAGAGCGAAAGGTCCCGGAGATGTTACGAATTTCTGCAAATTGGAACAGAGTACAAAAGAGCCACTCTGTTGTCAAAAAAGGAAGGGGACTTTCTATTGTAGAGAGCCCTCCAATCTCTAGACAAGGAGAAGGCAGCGGCCAGTTACCTAGGCTGCGCGTCACAAACCGAAGTTGTACCTGATAAGGGAGTTCTGGTTAAGGACAGAAACCGCTGGGGGGGAGGAGGTTTAAAGAGTGTTTAGTAAGAATTTGATACTTAGTCTTCGACCACGTATCACAAGAAATATGAATATTTTGTGACCTCATCACAAGAAATATGAATATTATGTAGATGTTTATTCACAATACAGAGTGTATGTCTTTTAAATTTATCATTAATTTCATTATTAGACCAAATAGACTGTTCTATATTCTTTAATACTTCAAAAAAATCATTATGATTAGCATTAAGTCTTAAAATTAAAACCTTCACCTAAACCTAATACTTCTTTGGCGTAAGAAATATATTCTACATTCGTTAAATTAAACCATTTATTTTTTATATAACTAATTTCATAATTATAAGTATTATAAGTAATCTCTTATTTTTTTATAAAAACCTTTTTTTTGTATACAACATCAAACTGGTCGACCATGCCTTTAAATAGTTTTGACATTGCAGTAGAATTTACCAAACCCAGAACTGAAGCTGATTGACCCACGGGTGGAATCATGCACAGGCCTATTTTCATGGAATCCTTACTCCAAGATGTAAATTTTGCCTTGCTTTGAAATCTGTATAACAAAATTTCATAATAGTTTTCTTAAACAAATATAATTATTTTATACTAAGGAAATATCTATAAATTATGTTAACTTTCTGAAGGAGCTATTTACATTTGATGATGTTGTCAAAGTTGAAATTTTACGTCTCAAATTCAGAGAAGAACTATGTTAAACAAAAAACTTTTATAGGCATTGTTGTGTAAATAAAACTTAATATAATAAATCAATGTATATGTTACGGCTCGGTTACGGGTAGAGTCTGATCTCTGGATAAACCTAGTCCGATTCTTGATTTTATTCATATTTTTTTTTCAACTTCTTGGATAGTCCTAGGTTTATCCAAGAGGCTTGGATAAAGTCCGTTTAGAAAAAAATGTGAACAAAAAAAAAATTATTTCACCATATTATTTTTTTATTTTATACTCATATAATTTTTTGATTTAGTCAAATTAAATATAAAAATACCCTGCCAACTAGCTGGCACTAAGGTTTCTCAAACAATGAGCTTAATACTTCAATATGCCACAGATATCACCGATTACAAGCATGCAATCATACATACATTTCTATTAACTTTCAAAAGTTTTTTTTCTTGATAAAAAATTTTGAAACAAATTTTTAAAAAATTAAGTATCAGATTCGAGATATCGAGTAAAAACCATATTTTCAAATATAAGTACTTTCATGGAACTAAATGAAATATTACACAAAAAAAAAAATATTGCAGTTTTAAAATTATTTTGTTGTTTTAATTTTAAGAAAAAAATTTTGGAAAAATTCGGTATCAGATCCAAAAAATTACTATAAACGAACTTTCTAAAACTAGGACTCTCATAGAAATAAATTAGGTACTACGTCCAAAGCAAGTCCAAAGAAAAAAAAAAATTTGGTGTTTTTTTGTATTTTTTCGTGAAAAAAATTTTCAAAAATTTAAGTATCAGATTCGAGATATCGAGTAAAAATCATACTTTCAAATATAAGCACTTTCGTGGAAATAAATGAGGTATTACATCCAAATTAAAAAAAAAAGTACCTAGAGCTTTTTTGGTGAAAAAATTAAAAAAAAAAAATTAGGTTTTAATTTGATAACGGTTGTGAAATATCGCTGGTTGCAGTATTTTCAGATATTAGTACTTTCATGGAATTAAATGAGGTATTACACCACAAAAAAAAAAATATTTAGGTTTTTTAATTTTTTTGTTTTTTTAATTTTGAGAAAAAAAATTTTTCAAAAATTCCGTATCAGATCCAAAAAATGACTATAAACAAATGTCCTAAAACTAGTACTTTCATTGAAATAAATTCGGTACTACGCCCAAAAAAAAAAAAAAAATTAGTGTTTCTTATATTTTTTCGTGAAAAAAATTTTGGGATAAAAATTTTCAAAAAATTAAGTATCAGATTCGAGATATCGAGTAAAAATCATACTTTCAAATATAAGTACTTTCGTGGAAATAAATGAGGTATTACATCCAAATTAAAAAAAAAAAAGTACCTCGAGCTTTTTTGATAAAAAAATTTTTGAAAAAAAAATTAGGTCTTAACTCCGTAATGTTTGTGAAATATCACCAATTACATACACACACACACATATAGATTTTTTTTAAAAACCGGTTTTTTAGCTTCCTGGGGTCTCAAAACGTGCTTATATGCCAAAAAATCAAAAATAGAAATTTGACCTATCACAATGGTTCCTCTTTGAGGAACCAAAATACAAATTATTAAATTTTTGCTACTATATATAAGTTTATTTTTATTTATTTATACAAGACAAACTGCTCTGACATTTTGAGTTGCATTTGAGTCCATTTTATTAGCACTTGCATTTATTAGTTTTGCAACCTTGTTTGCAATTACACCTTTGAAAGCCTTGACCACTAAATTTAGATGCCATTATTGCAAGTTGGCGTAAAGTTTTCTTTTCAGTGGATACTTTTGAAACATCTATGTGGTTTGCATTCGTAGGTGTCAATTGATAATTACCTAATTTATACAATCCGTTATCTATCTATAATAACTATAAGCATGCAAAATAATATTTTAAAATTTTCCCATAATTTAATTCTTGTTTGTTTAATAACAAATACTTATTTACATTATTCGCAGTAATACTAAATTTTTGTCAAACATAAACACATAATTTATATAGCGTAAATAGTATAAATTTATTAATAATATTATTTAATTTGACTAAATCAAATACGCTGCCAAGTAATTGGCTCTATGGTTCCTCATTAGCAATAACAAAATGTTCTTAATGGTCTATTTTACCCGATTTTACCTAACAAAGTATAATGTCATAAGAAAAACTAAGAATGATCTTTTCCTTGATACTGTTAGTTTAACATCTCATGGAAAAAATTAGGTTTATTACATAAAAAAAAAGATTTTTCTACACTAGTACATATTCTTCTTTTATGATAATTATGTCTGCTAGACAGTTTTTGGTGTAGCTGGTGTAGTTATATCTTGAAGACATAATTACACCAGCTACAGGATTAAAGAAAAAATTTTTGATCTGTTTAAATTGAGGAATAAAAATGATACCTAGTAAAAACGTTAATTCTAGATACTAGATATTAGTAACTTCATAGAAATAAATTAAGTGCTACGTCCACAAAAAATTACGTATCAGATGGAGAAATCCTTTACAAACGATAATTCTAGATATTCGTACTTTCATATGAAAAAAGTATTATGTTTAAAATAAAAAAATTTGGCGTTTTTTGTATTTTATGGCAACAAAAATTTTGAGATAAAAATTGTGAAAAAATTAAGTATCAGGTCCAAAAAATTACTATAAACGATATTTCTAAAACTAGTATTTCCACAGAAATAAATTAAGTATTGCGTCCATAATGAAAAAAAAATTGGTATTTTTTGTATTTTTTGGTAAAAAAAATTTTGAGAAAAAAATTTTCAAAACATAAATTATAAGATTCGAGATATCGAGTAAAAACCATACTTTCAAATATAAGTACTTTAATAGGAAAAAAATGAGGTATTACTTCCAAATTAAAAAAAAAAAAAAGTAGTTTGAGATCTTTTGATAAGAAAATTTTTGAAAAAAAAATTAGGTCTTAATTCCATAATGAATGTGGAATATCACCGGTTACATACATACATACATACACACACACACAAACACACTTTTTTTAAAAACCGGTTTTTTAGCTTCCTGAGGTCTCAAAACGTGCTTATATGCCAAAAAATCAAAAAAAAAATTTTGACCGATCATAATGGTTCCTCTATGAGGAACCAAAAATTATATGAGTATAAAATTATGATAGTTAATATAAAATAGTATATTAAGTATCAAGGGCGTAAAAGTTTCGGCACTAGCGTGAGCACTAACACGAGTGCTCGGCGAAGCCGGGCACGAGTGATTTGTGTTCACGCTCGTGTCTAAAGTATTTCGCCCATGGTGCTTACACTATTTTTTGCCCCCCTAGCCGTAGAACGAGTTCAGAAAATTCTTTACGCACGAGTTTTACGCCCGGGAGGGCAAAAAAATAATATGGTGAAATAATTTTGTTTCCTCAAAGAGTAACCATTGTGATATATAGGTCAAATTTCGATTTTTGATTTTTTGGCATATAAGCACTTTTTGAGACCCCAGGAAGCTAAAAAACCGGTTTTTAAAAAAAGTATGTGTGTGTGTGTGTGTGTGTGTGTGTGTATGTAATTGGTGATATTTCACAAACATTATGGAGTTAAGACCTAATTTTTTTTTCAAAAATTTTTTTATCAAAAAAGCTCGAGGTACTTTTTTTTTTAATTTGGATGTAATACCTCATTTATTTCCACGAAAGTACTTATATTTGAAAGTATGGTTTTTATGGTTTGAAAGTATGATTTTATGGTTCTATATCTCGAAACTGATACTTAATTTTTTGAAAATTTTTTTCCCAAAATTTTTTTTACGAAAAAATACAAACAACAACAATTTTTTTTTTCCTTTTGGACGTAGTACCTAATTTATTTCTATGAAAGTACTAGTTTTAGAAAGTTTGTTTACAGTCATTTTTTGGATCTGATACCGATTTTCTTTTAAATTTTTTTCTCAAAATTAAAAAAACAAAAAAATTAAAATACCTGCAATATTTTTTTTTGGGGTGTAATATACCTCATTTAATTCCATGAAAGTAATATTATTGCCACCGTTACATCTAAAACTTGGACTTATGAAACATTATGTAAAAGCTTTGGACAAAATTGTTAATTCTTTTTAATATTTAAAATTAAAATTTAGCAATAAAAGTGAAGCAAAAATAAAAGAGGGTATTTTTAATAGCCTTAAAAATGGGAAATTTTCCGAGATGAAAACTTTCCTTCTAAAATGATAGATATAGTGAAAGCCTCTTGGTTTAGTTTTCGGGAGTTTTCAGAAAAGTTTTTTGGAAAAGGTAATGAATTTTTAGAAACGTTTGAAGATAAAGGTTAAAAATTTTTGTTTTGTGAACTTTTAGTCATAAAAACTTCCCAGCTCCAAGGATTTTGCTTTTGTTTTGATAAAACATGTGCCTGTGACCACTAAACAAAATTTTTAAAAATCGCAATTTTTCCATTTAAAATACAATCTTTATTATTTTTAATGTATTTGCGATTGTAATTGCGATTTTTAAATTTGATTTTTATGAAATAAAGTTTGCAAAGTTTACTGGGACAATTTTGAGGATCCATTTTTATGTGTCTAAAGATCATTTTTTATCTAGCTAGTGTTTAAAAAAATTTTGCAACACCCTAAAGAATTAGAAAGCTAAAAAGTAAAAATTCCTATGTTATTTAAATGGCAAAATTGGGTTGGTTACAGGAACGTAATTTTGTAAAGAAAAAGCAAAATCCTTGGACTTTTTATTACCAAAATTTCACAAAAAAAACCCTGGGAGCAAAGTTTTTCTACAGAGTTCAAAATTAGATACCCTCTAATATATATATATATATTACTAGCAAAAGTTGGAGGGGGGGGGGGCTCCGCCCCCCCTGTGTTGCATTTACTTCTGTTTGTGTTGCTTAAAAAAATAATTTTTCACTGCAAATTTATAATTATGCAAACACGTTCAGATTTTTCAGATGAGGCTCAGTCCATCCTGTTCACATATACTTCAATATTTTTCTGTTGCTTAAAAAAATCATGTTTCACTACAAATTTATAATTATGCAAACACATTCAAATTATTCTGAGCAGCGTAGGTAAAACATTAATGAAAAATTATAGGTTCTGGTTCGGCCGTTCTTGAGTTATTGGGGTACAGACAGACAGACAGACAAATAAATTTTTAGATATATATACCTATATAGTATTAAGATATAGTATACATATAGTATTAAGATATGTATATATAGATGGTTCTAGAATTGACGGAATCAAGTAATGTCATTTTATCATATTTTTCAGATATTTCACTTTTTAACAAACTTTTCAAAAAACTTAATTTTTCCCTAAAATAGTAAACGCTTTATTATTTTAACTTTATTTTAACACCGGTTTTATGTAATTTCTTTCATTTGTTCGAGTCTCATGATTAAATACATAGACGCACAGGCACACAAATAAATTATTAAAAATACCATAAAAAATAAAAAAATTAAAAAAATTTTTTTACCAGATTCAAAAATATTTTATAAAATTTTAAAGATACCTCCGTTTTGAATAAAAATTAAGGAGAATACGTAAAAATTGGTGCCGAATCGAATAGTACAAACTTGTGACAATAAAATTTGTCGATATTCTCAAGATATTTTAGTTTTTTTCAAAAATTTTCAAAATTTTATTAATTTCAAAAACACTAAAAATTAAATATCTCAAAAATTACGACAGCTGAGCAGAAAATCTATAGCCTATGTCACCCGCGGACTTTTTATCTTTATTTTGACACCGGTTTTATGTAATTTTGTTCAGTGGTTTGAGCCTGATGATGGAACACACACACACACACAGACACACAGACACACAAATAAATTTTCAAATATATATAGTAGTAAGATAAGATAATATAAGAGAAGATATAAATCAATAAAGATTTGGTAGAAGTACTTAGCATCACAGTGAAAAAAACTTAGTTTTTTAATTTTAAGAAGTCTAGTTTAATACTGTTTTTGAATCGCAAAAAAGATGTGCGATCGCGATATCAGGGTGGAAGGGAGTTCCAACTAGTATATTTAATTTGAAAAGAGTTATAATAAAGAGATTATTTATCTCAAAAATTAAAATTTCTGAAAGCAAAGAAACAAAAATATTATTTTAGGATGATCAGATAAAGAGGTGAACAAATTAAAAATGACATAAACATGACATTTTCTTTTATTCTAAAGTGAATGTTAAAATTAGAAGCCTAAAAAGAACCTGAAAATTTAATTTTGAAAAAAAACTGCGAATTTATTTCATTTTTATTTAGAAAATTAGATTTCAAGTGCATTAAAACTTTTACAATGATAAAGTTGAGTAATTTTTGCATATTTTCTTTGACAACATGAACAAAAATTAGTTTTTCTTGTTATTGGCTAAAGTGCACGTATCAAAATTATTCATTTTTACACCAATCTACCGGTAAAAGAACATTCTTTTTGTTCAAAATAGTTCTGCGAATCAAAAAATAACTATTAAAACCAGATGTGATCCATTCAAGAAAAATAAATTAATTTTTCCATTAGAAAGTTCATTTTTAGTAGAGTTTTTATGATTGAAATAATTGAATTGAGAATTAATTTTGTCTAATGATCATAAAATAATACTTAAGTTATTTGAATAATTTTTTATACATTTTCTCCTGTATATTCAGAAAAAAAGATTACTGCTTTTAAATAACAAAATTTTACTAACTTTAAAAATGATTATAAGTTTTTTTTAAAAATTAAAAAAGGTATTTTATTTTTAAGGTGATATTATTATTTACTTCATTTTTATTATAAAATTAATTAAAATTTTAATTAAAACGAGTAGTCTAATTTATTATTGATTATAATTTATGCTATTTGAGTTATTTAAAAATTGCGCTCTTAGTTACTATAAACATATCGCGAAGCCACTCATTACTCAACGGAATTTTTGTGTATTAATATATTATAAGTCTATTTTGGGAATTAATAAGTAACACATGATTTTTTAAGTTTGTTTACATGCAACAAAAATTTATTTTTTCAAAAAATTCATAAGTATTATTATATACTACAATAATAATTCCTTATCGAATATTTATGTTTTCATAATAATTAGAGTATCTGAAAACTATTTCGGTAAGTATTTCTTTCTTATCAAAATGAAGGTCTGTTTATAGAATAATTAAAGATTTTATAAAACATTTTTTAGTTTTGGATTTTATACATTTTCTTCCTAAGGTATACTGTTTTTTTTAATGTAAGATAAAATAACAATTATTAAATAAAATTAGTACAATGTACAGAAAATTTAATGAATTATAACCTCTAAAATTAGATTATTTTAATTTATTTGATAAAACGATATCTTTTATGTACAGAAAATGCAAGGTATTTTTTAATTTTTACACGAAATAAATAATTATTTGTATGTTTGTCAATGTATATTTTTATTTTTTAGAGGAAAATAATAAACAAGACACTATAATTGAGTGTGATTTTTCTGAATGTGAAAAGCCAAGTAAATGTAGCCTAAGTTTAAAAACTACAAAGAATTTCTCAGACACACAAAATAAAGCTAATTATGTGGAGATCCGAAGTTAAAATAAAAAACAAATGCTTCAAAATGTGCTCTTACCACGAAAATAATATTTTAACAAAATTTTCTACTCGTAACAAATTTTGTTGCGATCCATATAAATTGCATAAAAGAAAGATTCATTATGGTAGATTACATGAAATAGATTTATCAATTGCAAAGAAAGTTAAAAAATGTAAAGATTTCGGTTTTATTATAATATCTAGAAAAAGATTGTGTCTCAACTGTTTTAATAAATTAAGTAGAGAATTAAGTAATATTGATGAGAATATATCTGAAGGTTTAACTTTCTCTAAGTCACAAGGTAGTGAACTAGAAAATGTTCCATAATTACCATCTTCAGAAGAAGTATCGTATATTCCTGTATATCAAGATTAAAAACGGTTTTAGAGAATTTTGCTCTATCGTCTATTAAAATTGATGATTATCATGAAAATGAAAAAAAAATCTATGGTAAAAGAAAGTTGCAAGAAGTTAAGGAAATCACAGATTGTACTTTAAAAAAAGTTTTGAAACTTGATGACAATACAAATTTATTCCCTGTTTCAGAACTTGCAGAAGCTAATAAAGTATATGAAAATATTTTAAACAAATCCGAAGCATCTGAAAAAGTACAAATTTTAACTACATTTGTAAATAAAATGAAAAAAAAGATATAAAATAATTCCGGAACATCTAGAAGACTGCTAGAAAAAGCAATCAAAACAAAAGAATTAAAAGGAATTTTAGGAATTCCAGATAAGCAAATAGGTAGAACTTTAGATTTAGTCGTACGAGAAAGAGTTAATTTGTATTATTCAGAAAACGCTTTTGAACATATTAGAATGCTACCTGGTTCGGGTGATTATGTAAGTTTAGGAAAAGGGGTACATGTTCAAAAAAGAATTTTAACATGCACCATAAATGAACTGGACATTCTTTATAAGATTGATTATCCTTTAGATACAGTTGGATTTTCTATGTTTGCTTCTTTAAGATCGAAATACTGTATACTATCAGAAGCTGTAGGTACACATTCTGTATGTGTTTGTGCTACCCACCAAAATGTAAAGTTTCTTTTAAATGCTATAAATTGTAAAAATTCATATAAAGACATAATAGATAAACTCGTTTGCGATAAAAGTAAAGCTGAGTGTATGTTAAGATTATGCTCTGAATGTAATGATATACGGAATAAATTGATAAATAATTTATTTGATGATGACCAAGATATTGAATATCAAAAGGTAATTAATTATTACCAGTGGATACAAGGGGATAGAGCTCAGTTACAGCATCATACTAATAGCATGCAAGATTTGATAGAAATAGTATTAGAAAAGTTTAACAAACTCATTCCACACTATTATATATCTCATCAACAATCAGAATATTTAAAAGATAGAAAAAATAACATGATAGATAATACAGATATTGTCTTATTCGATTTTAGCGAAAATTTCTCTTTTGTAATACAGGATGTATTGTATTTCACTATTACTCAAGAGAGTCGTGCACGCTTCACCCAGTTGTGATTTATACAAAAAATGAAAAAAATGAACTTGAACATAGAAGCTTAAGCTATTGAACAAGTGATTTAAAGCATGATGTTTCGGCAGTTAATACCATTTTAAAACGTACCATTGAGTAAATAAAGTCCAATTTCCCAAAAATTAAGAATTTAGAAATTTTCAGCGATGGTTGTGCAGGCCATATGCATGAATTATGCTGTAGTAATCTTCCTGGTATAGAGATATTTTTAACAACCACAGAAGAAATTGATTTTTAAAGGAGAAAAGATATTCTAAAAATATTGACCATTCCTTAAACAAGACGTATAAACCAATTTATTTCTATTTCAGAAAAAATTATTGCTTGCAAGATTATCAGTTATCAAGAAAAAAACATATTTAAATTTGATTTATTGAGCAAAACTTCATAAAATTGGATATCAAATACTTAAGTTTCTTTCTTTAAAAACAATACATGGAAAATAGGTTATATATCTAACATAATCGATGAAAAAATGATAGCTGAAATATATATTTTAGAGGATTATGATTCCAAGAAAAGCTTATACAAGTGGCCTATCATTGAAATCATCAAAAAAACAAACATTCCTTTTAGTAATATATTGTATGCAATAAAAGTCGAAAAAAAGTGAATATTTAGTTGTTGAGTTAGGACATAACTTAAGTAAATTTAACCAGTATAGATCCCAACTAATGGATCAAACTGAAAAAAATATAGAATCAAAAAAATTTTTTAAATACATTGCCTAAAAAATAATAATACATTTATTACTTAACATTTTATAATATATTAATAACATATATAATTCTAAAGTTTAAGAATATTATGTATATATATTAGACTACCAAAAAAAAAAACGTTTTTTCGATTTATTAAGGTGCTCAAGCGTTTTTGGATGTCATTTCATGAAAAAATAAGTTCTACGTAAACCGCATCTAAAAATATTTAGTCGTTGGACAGCGCCAAAGCATTTTCAATTTTTGAAAATGGGCTCAGGAACGTCGGGAGGAACTAAAGCTACTAAACTTAAAAGGCAACGTAAAAACAAAATTTCGGGGGGTATTTCATAGTTTTTTTGGTCGCTAAAAACGATGAAAACATTTATTTTGAATTATTTTTTTAAGGCAAAAAGTTATGAGCTAATTTTAGTGGTAAAAATGTCAAAAATTGGACATTTTTTGACGTCAAAAACTTGCTGCAGACTAAAAAATGTTTAGAAATTATTTAAAAAGTGCATTCCGCATGTTTTTTGGGTCACCAAAAACGATGAAATTGATTATTGTTATTTATTCCTGACATATTCAGAGTTATGGGCCAAATATTGTATTTTGAATTTCCAAATTCAGCATTTTTTTTGAGTTAAATGACTGTCAAACGTGCAGAAAACTTTTCTGAACCTCTAGAAATGTAAATTATCATATTTTTGTGTTTTTTTAACTAGCGCAGAATTAATTTCTTAGATTTTTTTAAGGGTGCTAGTTTAGTTCAGTGTTACCACAATGTCATAAAATAAGGTTTTCAGGCAATTTTCAAAATAATGCTGTTATCTTGCAATTCAACCAAAATACTTCCAGTTGGTCTCATTTTTTTTGCATAAAATACACCTTTCAATCCCCGTAATCGGCAATTTTTCATCGCCAATTCTCTCAGAGTAATAGTTAATAAACCAAATGGCCATTTTCGGCCCTAAATGACCAATTTTTAAGTTGCTACAAAAATTGAAATTTTCATTATAAATAGGTCTTATACGTCATAAAAATTTTGTAAAAAGTTTCCAAAATTTGTTTTCTTCTTTGTTTTTAATTTTTCCTTTAGCAGATATGATAATTTAAAGACAGAGTCTCAATTTGAGGTTTTTAAAAAAAAATCATACTTTATCATTAAATTTGTAGAACCATATCTCGGAAATATCTAAAGCTAAAAGGACGAGTAAGAAATTTTTGGAAATTTGGAACTTACAAAAAGTTGTTGTAAAAAATAAAATTTAATTTTATCAAAAATTAAAATTTTAGCACCAATTTAAAAATTGGTCATTTAGGGCCGAAAATGGGCATTTGGTTCATTGACTATTACGATGATAGAATCGGTGATAAAAAATTGCCGATTACGGGGATTGAAAGGTGTATTTTATACAAAAATAATGAGACCAACTGGAAATATTTTGGTTGAATTGCAAGATGACAGCATTATTTGGAAAATTGCCTGAAAACCATATTTTATGACAATGTGGTAACACTGAACTAAACTAGCACCCTTAAAAAAAAATCTAAGAAATGAATTCTGCGCTAGTTAGACAAACACAAAAATATGATAATTTACTTTTCTAGAGGTTCAGAAAAGTTCTCTGCACGTTTGACAGTCATTTAACTCAAAAAAATGCTGAATTTGGAAATTCAAACTACAATATTTGGCCCATAACTCTGAATCCGTCAAGAATAAATAAAAATAACCAATTTCATAGTTTTTAGTGACCCAAAAAACATGCGGAATGCCCTTTTTAAATAATTTCTAAACATTTTTTAGTCCGCGGCAAGTTTTTGACGTCAAAAAATGTCCAATTTTTGACATTTTTACCACTAAAATTAGCTCATAACTTTTTGCCTTAAAAAAATAATTAAAAATAAATGTTTCCATCGTTTTTAGCGACCAAAAAAACTATGAAATACCCCCCGAAATTTCATTTTTACGTTGCCTTTTAAGTTTAGTAGCTTTAGTCCCTCCCGACGTTCCTGAGCCCATTTTAAAAAATCGAAAATGCTTTGGCGCTGTCCAACGACTAAATATTTTTAGATGCGGTTTACGTAGAACTTATTTTTTCATTAAATGACATTCAAAAACGCTTGAGTACCTTAAAAAATCAAAAAGTCGATTTTTTTTTTGGCAGTCTAATATATATAAGATGTTAAATATATGTATAGAAATAAACTTTATAATTTATATTTACAAAATGCATTATTTATTTTTTTTTTAATCACGTACTTTTGTTATTTAAAAGATATTTTACTTAAAAGCAATAAAATCCTGTTATTTAAAAGCAGTAATATTTTTTTCTGAATTAAAGGAGAAAATATATAAAAAACGCAACCAAGTAATTGGCACTATGGTTCCTCATTAACAATAACAAAATATTCTTAATGGTGTAATGATTGATTTTTTTAAATTTGAATTTACCGCTCTTTTTTCAGTTGGTATAAGACTAGGGAATTTTTGAAACAACTGAAAAGGCATGATGTCTAGTTTTAATGTCGGTAATTATTACTAGGCAGAGAGACTCCAAACAACGTGGTGTCTGCCAAAAAATTATTGTTTAATACATTGTTATTTTACATCTCAGAAATTCGATGACATCCTGCCTTTCTAGTTGAAATTATTCTGTTTTGTCAAATTATATAAAAAGCCCTATTAGGGTAAGTTAAAATTTTATTATATTTATATTTTTTCTAAATGATTCATATTGAGTCCTAAGCACATGATTAAAAAAATGATTCAGAAATAAAAAACTATTGTTTAAAATAAAATATTATGTTGTATTAAGAAATTAAGAAATAGCTAAGTCTATTGATTATTAATTATTGAATGTATATGTAGCGGTACCAGGGTGTTGGAGAATTTAAATCTACTCATTTATCTGAAACTACCATTGACTACTGGACTTTGAGTGCAAAAAGGTTCCTGGCATTCATTGAAAATTTATCAAGGGCAATCATATGTTTCTTATCATCATAGATAGAAGGCTGGCCAGCTATATTCATCATTGTCATTGATTATATATCAAATTGGTTTGTTCCGAGGAATCCAAATCTACATCAATATTCTAAGATAAGTAGTTTATTTAAAAGAAATAGACATTGTGATCACATTGTTAATCTCATATGATAAGCTATATCATCAATAAGATTCTATTACCAAATATAGTGGAATTAAGACTGATCGAAGCAAAGTGTATGTACTTGATTACCAAATACTCGAGTTAGGTAGTCAGGGAGCATAATAATTAAAGATAGCTTCTTCGAGTATAAAAGAGTAATTAATATATGTGTAATAATAATGCATCTGTAAATAGAATCTAAATAACCTATTCTTTATTTTCATATTGTGTGTTAAGAATGAATGTGACAAACTTGTACGAACAAGTAATAAATTTTGCTTGTTGGACTCATGAAAATAAATATTAGTGTATATGACAAAGTTAAAGTATTTAGAGTATCGATGACATTGTACGTAGCTTATTGTATTTTTTGTTGTGTATAAGAAAAAAGAGAAAGAACAATTAAGCGTATTAAAATTACATATAACCAAAAAGTAAATGAGTGATAGAATTGATTATTTTTAATGAGATTGATTAATAAGAAAAATAAAATTAGAGTCAGTTTATATGCTTTTATTTTATGATAGAAAAGAAAGATAATTTTTTTATTTAAAAAAGTAATGGTTCATGAATCAAAATAATAAAAAGAAGTAAGATTTATATTTGAAATAATAGAGTAAATTTTTTAATACATGTGTATGTAATAATACACACATATATATAAACATCCTATATAACGTTAATAAATAAAAAATTGCCTATCCTTTTTGACGAACTTCATTTAATATTATTTTATTATTATTATTAGCAGACGACAGTCTAGTTAAACATTACCTCACTAGAGACTTTAGAATCACATTTTTTGTTAAAAAATTGTAAATTTTCGCGCGAGATTTAAATTTTTTAAAACCGAATGTTACATATGGCGTCCAAACTTGTGGCAAAAAGATAGGCATAATAAATTTATTAGATACTAATTTGTGGGTTGTTCCATAGGTACTTATAATTGATGTCATGGATAACCAGAATCAGGAACAGCAGGATGGTCAGCACCTAGCCAATGACTTAAATAATCAGATGGAAGAAGAAAATAGACGCCTCAGAGCTCTTTTGGAACAAGCCAACAGAGAAAATGAAGTATTCAGGCATCTCATCAAAGAGAGAGGAGAGAACAACAATAGAGGACAGCAACCTCTAGGTAGGGAACATCAAGCTCAAAATTTAGTAAATGCCAGTAGGTAAATACCATAGTAGGCCAGTAGAGGTACAGCAAGTGGAAAATGATTTATTGGGGAGGCCCAATGAGGGAGGGTTGCCTAATATTCAAATTGCACCGCAAAATCAGGTTCCAGCACAAAACGTAAATAATATCAATTGGGCTCAGGGTTTGTTAAGTTACTTTCAGGGGTTGCAAATCAATGTACAGCTACCTAAAAAATGAATACAGAGAAATAAATAAGTATGCATAAAAAATTTAAAAAAATTTGTTAGCATGATTCAAAGTTTATTGATATGGGTTTCAAGGCATAAATTATATTGACATTATATAAAAAATAAATTTGAACGCGATTAAATAGATTGATCTAGAATCCGTATAACCAGAGAAACCTAATCTCTGGTATAACTGAGGTCCAGGTAATTGAGAATCTAGTGATTCCAACGCCAGGGACTGTTTTTGACAAATTTTTAGATTATTAAATTGTAACATAAAAAGGGAATTTTTCTTAGTTTGAAAAAAATATTGAATACTATTTTCACGTTCCAATTATGTTAAATAAAAAATAACGATCAGGATGGAACAAATTTTTTGATTGATTGATTGATTAATAATTTTATTTATAAAAAATTTTTGGTATACAGAGGTAAATGTAAATAGAAATAATTGTACGAGCACGTTAATTTACAAAATTTTTGGTTTAAAATTTGAAGCAAAATATAAAGTAACTAGTAAAAATAAATTTTAGGAATATAATACATTGGATATACAAGTTAAATTTAAAAAACTAGTTAACATTTATATAAATGAGTATTTACAATTATTTGATTTTTAAAATTTTTAAATATTGGAAAATAGAATAGGGAGTTTTGGTGAAGGGGAGGGGAGAGGTAGGAAGTAATCTGAAAGTGGGTAGAATATTTACTGAAGTTTATATGAAAATTTATGACAGAGGAAGAGATGTCTTGTTGCAGAAGATATAGATAAATATTATGCTTAAATCAATCTACGGTAGGAGCAAGGTGGATATGTTCAGGGAGAGTGTTCCAGAAATGTAGCATATGGACTAAGGAGGTATTGTTATATTGAGAGAATTTGGAAATAGGGACTTTAAGGTGAGGATTAAGGTGAGGGCGGAGGTCTCTAGCAGGAATATAAATTTTTTTTTATCTTTTAGGTAGGAGGGGAGGTTATTGTTTAGGGTGTTTTAAATATAGACAGCGCATAGATATTTTTGGCGCAGTCTGACATTTAGCCACCGTAGTTGGAGTCTAGCAGAGGAGGTTCTGATTGGGAATCTAATGTCGGACACATATCTGTGGCATTTTGAAGCTTTTGTAGACGATCGTATTTATACCTTGGGAGCTTACTCATAGGAAAAGCTCCATAATCAAAAAAGGGAAAAATTATAGAAGTGACTAAGGGGATAATAAAATGTTTAAAGTATCTCAGTCTGTAGAGCACATAATTAATAGATTTGGACATATGATTTATTTGAGTATTCCAACTCATGTCGTGATCAAGGAAAAAACCAAGATTTTTTATAGACTTGGAATTTTTGGAATTTTTGGTCAAGATGAAAGTCGAATTCAATGGAAAACCCTTTCCTGCCAAAGTATCATGACAATTGTTAGGACATCCCAAGGAGATGCGATTGTTTTATGAAAATCAGAACCAAAGCTTAGATTTATGGGTAGTTTATAGCAATGTTGTATAATTAGTCCTGAGTGCCTTTTTAAAAAAATAAACTAATTCTATTTCTTGGGGTTCCTTATAAGAAATATCAGGCTTTAGTTTCAGAGAAATATCTTTTTTAAATATAATCTTACCCTATTATTTATTATTTGTACTTCAACCCCTTAAAATTAATTAAATAACTTATATTAGATAAGTCTCAATATACAAAAAGTTGAAAATTTCTATTATAGTCTAGGCGCCAGCCATACTAATCACGACCAAAAATTAAAAAATTAAAGTTCTTTTTCCGAGGATAAAAATAAGTGTTATTTATGTTTATGTCGACCCGCTGAAGACGAATCTGGGGTCCATTTTCCGAATTTTATGGTCAGTATTTTGTTTTGCAAAATTGGCAAATAATTTGTTAATAACAAAAAATTGACCACAAAATTTGTGAAACGGACGCTGAATTCGTGTTCAGAGGGTCCAAAAATTTAAATACCACCTGTTTTTTTCCTCGGAAAAAGAAATTAAATTTTGGGGCTTGATTAGTATGACTGACGCCTGTATTATTATACTTAAAACCTTATCCTTGGGGTGAATTATTTCCAAATTGAATTATGGTATCTCGATACTTTTCTTTTTCCAATAACCTACCCCCAATTATAGAAATGCCTCATAACCAGATCGGTTCCCACACTTATAACATGTAAATACTGTACTTAAAATTCTTTGAGTTCAGTATTGATATATTATAAAAGGGGCGGGGGAGTAGCTCCGTGCTCCACAACCCTGCTCATAACGAGGATTAGTAACTGGTTCCAGAAAATATCTTTATCTTTTTCTGGAACCTAAAATACTATTATCTTGCTCAAAAAAGAGGGCGCGCGCGTGAAGTAGACAATTAGTGATTTTCAAAGCACGCAATACTTTTAATAATATCAATAAATATATATTAAGATTATTGCAAAAACTAAGTAATTAAATAGTGAAAATAAGAAGTAAAGAATAAGAATAGCTAAAGAGTAGGTGAAAAGAAAGGCAAAAAGTGACATTGTTATTTTGACACAAAATAGTGAAAAGAAAAAAGTAGTCGATATGGAGTTTATGTTAGTAGAGGCGTCGGATAGTAGTAAAAGCGAGAAAGAGGAGGACAACATCGATGAAGTAGTGGATGAAAAAGGCTATGGAACAGTATCTGATAGTGAATTGATAGAAGTCAGTTAATTAAGAAGGGAAAAGGTAGACCGCGAATGGTAGTAAAAAATTAAACAAAAATCGATCAAGTGTTTATAACTAAATCAAAGCTAAAAAGAACACCAGTTAAAAAGTTAAATGTAGATAATGATAGCAAAAAGCAGAATATTCAAGCAAATTAAAGTGAAAGCAGTAATAAGGTCAGTGATCTAAATTGGGATGGTTTAGAAAGCATGAAAGAAGAAATTACAAAAATAATCAAGGAACTTAAGGAGACCGTAGATAGTAATGAGAGAAAAATAAAAGAACTTGAAGCTGTGAACAATAACTTAAGTAGCTAGTTAGAATCCACAAAAAGGGGGTTAAAAAGTTTAAAAGGACCAGTAGTAAAGAATCTCGAGGTCAAAGATGATAATAATAACGGTAGGAATACTGTTCACAATGACGTAACCAAAATAAATAGCGATATAGATGATAGTGTAGAAGATATTGACAATGAGGTTAGTATAAAACCGGACGCTTTAAATAAGGGAGAATGGTTTTTTGAGAAAAGGGAAAAAGATACAAGGAGGAGGAGCGTAAAAATTTCAAGCATAGAGGGTATACGAGGAGGTCACAAAGTATAGAAAAATACTAAAAAAATAAAATGCAAATAGTGTTTAATTTTATTAATATATACCCAATAGAGAATGGTGCAGTTTGTATGGAATTTGCAAGTATGGGAGAGAAATTAAGAATTTTAAAAAACAAAAAAAGTTTAAAAGGGCAAAGAATATGGCTCGAGGATGATTGGACACCAAGAGAGGTGGAAGTTCAAAATTATATTTATAAAATAGCGGAAAAAGAGATAGAAAAAGGAAATGAAGTTAGGGTTGGATACCAGAAACTTTTAATTAAGAAAAAACAGTTAATTTGGAATGAGACAAAAGCTGAATTAGAATCCACTGAAAAAATACAATTAAATAAATAGCAGGGAGAAGGAAGAAGAAGACCAGGGGTTTCGTGAACAAAGAAGAAAAAACAACAATTGACGAAGAAGAAATATTTAAGGGAGTAAGTGGCAATGGGAAAATTAAGACAGTAACGTGGAATATATCAGGGGTAAAAAAAGTGTTAGGATCGTGGAATTTAAAAAAAAATTATGATATTATTATTATTTTAGAGTCATGGTTAGAAAAAAATAAAGAGCGGCAAATTTTAAGTAGTTTAAGTAAGGGGTATTTATGGAAAGCAAAAGCAGTCATTAGAAAAAATAAAAAAGGAAGAGCTATAGGAGGGGTTATAGTAGGGGTAAGAAAAAGGATGGTAAAAAAGTTAATAATTGAAAAATGGGAATATGTGCTGGTGATTTTAGGCTCAACGCAAATGAATGGGGATAAATTAAACTATATAATAGTCCATAAGAATGTAAAGATAACTGAATGCTTTTATAAATTAAATAATTTATTAGAAAAAGAAAGTATGAGAGAAACAGATTTTATAATTACAGGCGATTTAAATGCCCGAATAGGGGAGTGCAATGAAAATGATGACAGTATAAGTAGAAATAGTAAAGATAAAAAATGTAATAATGCAGGAATAAAATTATTCAAATTTTGTAATAAAAATGCGTTAGAAATTAAGAATGGAAGAGGAAATGGAGACAGAGAGGGAAATTTTACTTGTTTATCGGAGGGAGGGAAAACCAAAGATAATATAAAAGATAAAGCTGTGGCAAATAGATTACATAATAGTGCAGGTTTAAGAAAATTAATTTTTAGAAAAAGTAAATTGTTAGAGTATTAGAATGAACAGTATATGAATGAAGATACGGGATATATAAAAAGAAACGTGGTGTGAAATTATAACAGAAGAGGGAATATCGAAAATATTTTAAAAAGGGGTGGGGGTTAGACAAGGTTGTTCACTAAGCCAAAACTTGTTCAACCTTTTCATCGAAGATATAGATGACACATAGGAGGTGCAGAACATAGGGGGAACAGCGATCGGAGGGACAAAAATATTTTGCATGAAATTCTCGGATGATTTAATCCTGCTAGCTGATGGAAGTACAGAATTACAGGAAATGTTGAAAGGGCTTGAGAAGTACTGTCAAAAAAATTATTTACAAGTTAACGTAAAAAAAAACAAAAGTTATGGTCTTTAGAAAAGGTGGAAAATTAAGAAAAAAGGATAGATGGCTATATAAAGGAGAAAAATTAGAAACAGTTTCACAATATTAGTATTTAGGTTTTACAATTTGCATCATCAGGTTTGATGAGCAAACACCTTACAAACGCTGTAGGTAAAACCAGGAAAGCAATAAATGCAAGATAGCGACTGATGAAAAGGATGGGCATTGAAAAACTGAGCAAAAGAATGTATCTCTTGCAAACTTCAGCGAGGGCGGGATGCTTATATGGAGTCTAAAAAGAAGAGAAAACTTAGAAGAAAATGCAAGGAAGGTATGTAAAGATGATATTGGGGATAAACATTAATATTCCAGATTACATCTGGAAACTAGAAGCAGGTATAAGGAGTCTGGTGATTTACACAAGAGAAAGAGCAATTAGATATGTAGATAATATACTACAGATGGGAAATGAAAAATGGCCAAAAATATGCTTACTGGAAGAAATAAGAGCAATACTCAATAGAGAACCGTCCACATGGGGCAAGGATTTCAAGAATGTACGAGTAGAAGCCGGAAAAGGGGGAGATATTAAAAGAGATAAGAGACTCAAATTACGGTCATTTAGCTATAAGGATGGAAGAAAGTCTTCAAATCCTAAAGGATCAAGACATTCAGCGTGATTGGAGTAGAGTAGATAGTTCAAAATATTGGGAGTCGTATAAGTTATTTAAAGATAATTGTGAAACTGAAAAATACTGGGAAATACTAAAAGTTAAGGGGGATGTAAGGGAGCAATGGGCGAGAATTAGATGCGGAAATATAAGTAAAGAAGGAAAAAAGGGTTTTAAGGATGACAAATGTAGGGTGTGTAACGTAGTTCCACTAAAAACTTTTTTTTTATGAGTTGATAAAAAATGTCCTAATAAATAAAAAGAGACCTTAAAATTTACAATCGACCGTAATTTTTTATGGTTTTACTTAAAAAATGTATAAAAATAGTAGATTTCTTTATAAGTGGGCAAAGTAATACTTCGCCAATCGAAAGAAGGCTGAGGCAGTCGTTAGGGTCATATCTTAAATTAAGGTATGAAACTAAACAATGCGCAAAGTCAAGGCCAGCTTTACTTTGCACACAGTTCTCATAAAACAGTGCGCAAAGTAAAGTATGAAGGAATATATCACTTTGTCTCGTGAATTTGGTATGCAAAGGCAAGCTTTGACGACAGAATTAAAAAAATAAACGTTTATTCTGCTATTGAGGTAGAGTCATTTATTATATTTTTTTATTTATTTCTTTTCTTTATAAAAAATTAAATAATATTATTTAAATAATAAATAATTTATTTAATGCCAAAATTAAGTTAATAAAATTTAATTTTAAGCTTTGAATAGTAATAATTAAGTATTATTGAAAAAACTTTTTTATTTATTTGAAGTTGCAATCCGTACTTTTATACATGTGTAAGACAAAGATGCCGATAGGTAAAAATCCTGACGTACGTAAGACCTTAATAAAGTTACAATCATAAAATTTTTTACAGAGTTCTAAGGATATTTTTTCAACAGATTTTTTTTCACCTGAACAGTCTGGGACCATTTTTCTGGAAAATATTTCAAAAATACGAGAGGTCCAAATCTTTTTTTGATCAATAGTATATAGTGTAGCCTATAGGGTAAGTGTACTAGAAGTCGGCCACTTAAGCGCACGGTGAACTTTAAATTAACTTTAAATATACTAAAAAAACTTTTTTTGAAGAAGTAATGCATTCAGTTCATTGTTTATACCTAATAGTTATTAATTCTAATGTAAAAAATTAAATTTTAAATATAATTTAGCAAATAAAAAGAAATAAAGAATAAAACAGCATATCTACTAGTAGTCGACCACCCAAACCCGGTTGTCGACCTAAGCTTACGTTAGTGGTCGGCCGCTCAGATTTGTGCACCGAATTACAGATGATTTTTACAATATTCTTGAAAAATTTTTTAAAAAAGCGTGTTTTTATAAAATTAATCATATTTAATTATAAAACTGTTAATTTATTTTTGAAATTATCATTAAAAAATATTATATTTATAATAAAATAATATTTACTGAATAAATAATTTTTAAAAACCGCGCCCTCTAGTTTAAAATGCATCTGCGCAGTAAGCAGTACATATGAAATACATTGAATGATTTAAGTATTTTAAAAACTTATTTAATTAACAAAAAAGTTGTTTTATTGCTAATATTAAAGAAATAACATAAAAATGCATAAATACTAATCTACTTTACAAATAGAATCAACAATATTGCTGTGACAAGAGTTTTCAGAACATGCCGACTACTAAAAATAGTGAAAAAAGTGTCACCAGTGGTCGACCGTATATTTAGTTATTAATTATTTTTAATATTTGCAGTTTTTGGTTCCTCAACGAGGAACCATTGTGTTAGGTCAAAATTTGATTTTCTATTTTTTGGCATATAAGCACGTTTTGGGACCCCAGGAAGCTAAAAAACCTGTTTTTAAAAAAAGTATGTATGTGTGTGTGTGTGTGTATGTGTGTGTATGTGTGTGTGTATGTATGTAATTGGTGATATTTCACAAACATTATGGAGTTAAGACCTAACTTTTTTTTCAAAAATTTTTTTATCAAAAAATCTCGAGGTACTTTTTTTTTTTTTTAGTTTGGATGTAATACCTCATTTATTTCCAGGAAAGTACTTATATTTGAAAGTATGGTTTTTACTCGATATCTCGAATCAGATACTTAATTTTAAAAAAATTTTTTTTTTTAAATTTTTTTCACAAAAAAATACATCACGCCTAGCTAGAAAGACCGGATTATGAAAAGGTCAGGCACTTCGGATTTTATAGCGGAAAATGAATGTTCAGATACTCAGGAAATAGTACCTTTTCGGTTTTAAATGTTACACCTACATCTCGGCGAGTTATTTGATAAAACGTGTCTCTGGGGGGAGCTGAAAATGAGCAAAAATTAGAACTGCTTGGATCAGGCTGAAATTTTCAGGAAAGGTTGATTTTTTGGTCCCCA
This sequence comes from Anagrus nilaparvatae, assembly GCA_022575985.1. Lineage (NCBI taxonomy): Eukaryota > Metazoa > Arthropoda > Insecta > Hymenoptera > Mymaridae > Anagrus > Anagrus nilaparvatae. The sequence continues at coordinate 22,537,676 of JAKSXM010000247.1, read as the reverse complement.
GAAACATGTTGAAACCCGTTTTTGAAAATCAGTAATTCTCTTCGAGATATTTATCAATATGTCTCCCATTTAAAATACATGGGAAAACCCATTTTTTAGCGATTTTTCTGATTTTGCTTCACAATTTTAGTTTGAATAAGCACCAAACCAACGAGAAAAGTTTGGTTTAACATTCATTCAAATGTCTGCTTTATTATAAAGAGGATTGGTGTTTGGCCAACGTGGCAAAACGCCTCTATGTCTGAAAAATCGCGTTTAAAATTGAAAAAATAACGTTTTTTAAAAATTGCGTAAATTAAATTATTTATATGTATATAATGTATATAAATTATGTATAGTTTATGTATAATATGTATATATGTATATATGTGTGTATAAATAAATATATATGTATGTAGGTATTATATATTTATATGGGTGTCTTTCATAAATTATGAGCTTTTTTTATAAATTTAAATGAAAAATTAGTATAAAAAATTATTTATATGTATATAATAATACACATAGCTTATGCAGAGTATATGTATAATATGTTTATATGTATGCATGTGTGTATATATATATATATTTATATATAAAAATGATTATATATATAAGTAATTTAATATAAATAAATAATTTTATATAATAATTTTTCTTTATTTTTTTTTATTTTTTATTTTTTACGCCCATATATATAGAAACATGCATATATATATGCACATATACACACATACATACATATAAACATATTATACATATACTCTGCATAAGCTATGTGTATTATTATATACATATAAATAATTTTTTATACTAATTTTTCATTTAAATTTATAAAAAAAGCTCATAATTTATGAAAGACACCCATATAAATATATAATACCTACATACATATATATTTATTTATACACACATATATACATATATACATATTATACATAAACTATACATAATTTATATACACTAGATTCAACTGCGCTTCGCGCACAGATTGATGAATTGAGTTAGGATACGTTTGTAATTTATGAAAAAAAAAAGATTTCTGGTTATATTCAGTTGGGATTTAGTGTAAACTACTTAGATGAGTAAAAAATATTTTTTGCCCTCCCGGGCGTAAAACTCGTGCGTAAAGAATTTTCTGAACTCGTTCTACGCCTAGGGGGGCAAAAAATAGTGTAAGCACCATGGGCGAAATACTTTAGACACGAGCGTGAACACAAATCACTCGTGCCCGGCTTCGCCGAGCACTCGTGCTAGTGCTCACGCTAGTGCCGAAACTTTTACGCCCTTGATACTTAATATACTATATTTTAGAATAGGAGGACAGATCGTCCATACTATGAGAAAAGTTAAAATTTAAAAAAATATTTAAAAATTATCTATGGAGAGGGAAACCGCGCTCTTTAAAATTTATTTATTTGCGTATTAATAATTAATTATAATTTATAATTTATTAATTAATCACGTATTTATTAGTTAATTAAGCAATTTATGATAAATATTTCATTTATTATCTTAATTTTATTTGATTATTTAAGAATTAACAGTTTTTCCCACCATGAACTTCTTTAATTTTTTTTTTTTATAGATTCAACTTCACTTTACACAGAGACTAAATTATGTTGTTTTTATTTAATTTTTATAATGAAAAAAATGTTTTAAAATGAAAATAGAAATTATCTGATTTTTAAGCTATTAGCGATTTATCTATCTTAGTAGTTTATACTCCCTACTGAAACAAACAGCGACACGCGGCCCACCGGCATGGCAGTCCTAAGGTGGGCCTCCATCGGGCCGCGTGACTTATGGTAACAATCTGCCCATTTGCTTTAGTAGTGATATACGATTAGAAATTTGTATAGATTTTTTCTGAGAGGTTGCTCTGCTTAAATTTTGCATGAAAATTTAAATCAATGCTTGAAAATTCAAGGAAATGAAAAACAGAACACCTAGGAGTATGAAGAGAAATCATTTGTAGAAATTCTTACAGACACATTACTGGCTACGTTAAATATTATTTTGTCATTCCCTTGGGGAATGATATATTTTATCATTTTGTCATGACCTTGCTTATTGTTTCTAATTTCTATTTTTTTCTTAAATTTTTAACTAACTTCTCTTCTCAAATTTATTTCTAACAGTCAATGTTATGATTTTTCTGTCATCTAGCTCTAATCCCAATTTGAGCCTTTTAAACGTACACTTTTCACCCTCACCTTCACCTTAATTAATCTGAATCCCCATCTGCGTACTCAAAAGTTTCTTCACTGCCGACACATTCTTTCATTTGCACTTTCCTCTAAAGTATCTCTCACCCGCATGTCTGATGGATCTCTGACCCATTTTAGAACATGTTTATAGGTCGGGGTACCCTGGGATTTCGAAATTTAAGGGGGGGGGGGGTCAAATGTGTACGATTTAAGGCGAGGAAATAATGGGATCAGTCTAAATTGTAATATTTGTAAATCCCAGAAGATAGCATTATTTATAGCAAATCGTTATTTTAGTTTAAACAAATTTTGTCTTAATGCGATCTCTACGTTTAGATAATTTTGCAGTTGTTATTCCTTAATACGTTTTGACTTTTATGTACAAATTTATTTTTATTCCATTATCAGAAGGAAATTTTTTTCTGAATTTTTTTTAGTTATCTATTTATACATGAGTAATTCTCAGTGTAACGAATATAAAAGGCAGGTCAAAGTCTAGAATCTTAAAAAAACTGATTGGACTGGGTTCAGTATCTAAAAATCTGACACTATGCAAATTTTTAAGGTGCTAAGTTCAATATTTTCGAAATGGCAGCTGTTTTTCGATTTTTTTTTTGGTTCAAATTTGCTGCCAGAATCTGAAAAAATTAGTCATTTTAATTTTTCACCACTCTGCATACAGTTAAAAAATAATTTTCAACTCAAAGGGTATGTGAAATTTTTCGCAGAATACGAAACTACCATTAGTTTTTCGAAAAAACCTCAAGAAAACCCGAAAAATCGGAAAAAATAAAAGGAACTTTCAAATATGAATTTTTCAAAAAGCGGAATTTTTTTTCTTCTAATTGGCCTGCGATTGGCCTAAGTTTTCCTATGTATTTTTTGTTGATAAAAAGATTTTGAGGGATGTCGGTCTTTAAAAAAACGAACTTTAATAATCTTCCATTTTTCGAAATTTTCCATTTTTCGGGTTTCCCTCTTATCGCATGAAAATTCTGACTCAATTTTTGGATTCCTCGGAAAATTTCACTATAGACCCTCTTTTTTGAGACATTTTGAACCTTACAGTAATGCTGTATAAATAAAAAACAATAATAATTCGTGTAAAATTGACAATAAATAAAAAATTCAAAAAATGAGCAAAATTTTATTTTTTTTTATTTTTATGCAAACTGTTTCTTATCCTGAAAAACTATTTACCAACAAAAAGTACATGTGAAAAGACAAATTTTAAGGCCAATTATATGAAAAAAAAACACGGTTTTTGAGAAATTCATATTTGAAGATTCCTTTTAGTTTTTCCGACTTTCCGACTTTTCTTGAGATTTTTCCGAAAAACTAATGGTAGTTTCGGATTCTGCGAAAAATTTTACATACCCCCCGTAGTTGAACATTATTTTTTAGCTGTATGTAGAGTGGTGAAAAATTAAAATCGAAAAATTTTTTCAGATTTTTACAGCAAATTTGAACAAAAAAAAAATCGAAAAACAGCTGCCATTTTTAAACCATTGAATCTAGCACCTTAAAAATTAGCATGGTATCATATTTTCACATAGTAAATCCAGTCTAATGGGTTTTTTTAAGATCCCAGATTTTGACCTGCCTTTTATGTTAGTTACACTAAGAATAACTCATATATATTATGCGGAATAGCAACATGGGCGAGTTCTATGTATCATCAGTGCCTCGATCAGTGCCGAAACACCTTTACATAACCTAGTTAAAAAGTAATATTTTCTGACTTGTACGACCCACCTTTTTGCCTTTTTTGCCCTTTTGTTGTAAAATGTTGTTCTAAACTTGTTATAAAAACGTAAGATCGGTTTATGACTATACAACCTAAATGCATGGCACATGTTTGCTTTTGCTAAGTGCTGGGTATAGTACAAAAATATTACGTAATAACACTATTATTATGAATCCCTAAATCAAAATAGGTAATTTTCCAATTCCTAAAGTACCTCTCTCTATAGACATGTTCCATATTCAAAGTGCATTATGTCGAATGTAATTACTGCCCCTCAGAACTATACGCTCCGATAAGCCTTCGCATTTAACAAAAATAAACTTTTTTACAATTCTTTAGAAATTTTAATCCCCTCCTTTATATACTTGTTTAATTGAATTTTCTATATATTGTTAATAAATATTCAGGAATAAAACTTTTTGGGTCCACTGACGCACACTGAACCCAAAAAGTATAGAGAATTACGCCCATGGCTACATTCGTCCAAATCCAAAATTTTTAGAATTTTACAGATTTGATTTTCTCTTTTTTACAGCACTTAAAAATTTGTTTCATCTTTGGTTTTTTAAAATATAGTCTTTGGACTTTTAAAGAAGTCAAAAGGCGTAATTTCTTATCGTAAATTTTCGTAGGATTCGATTCCGGAAATCAAATGTTTTGATATAAATGCACGTGAAAATAAAAATTTATAATTTTTTTCACGTTTCAAAAAACTGCATCACCTTAGATGTTGCCACAGAAAGTTCATCACAAAAGTAACCACCAAAGAATTTTGGCCCATGAAAACTGCGTACAAAATAAAATATAAACATATTTTTTGAATAGGCATTTATATGACCATCAGTGATTTTCACACGTATATTTTTAATATCAATTTGACACATAAAATTTAACGAATAACACGAAAAATTTAATCGCCCTATAAAATTTGACACAAAAAAATTGACCTCAAAAAAAAGAAATTATCCTTATGTGGTCCATTTTTTTTCCTTGTTAGTTTTTAAAACTCTTGAATGGTTAAATTAAACGTAGAGATTGATTTTTACAAAAAATTTTGCAGCAAAGATTAAAATGTTCTTTTCGTCAACTTTTTGGTGTAAATCTTCAAAAATCAAAATTATAAATATCCGTGTAAAAATCACTGGTGGTAAAATAGAATCGTATCTAAAAAAATGTTTTTATATCTTACTCTGTATGCAATTTTTATGCATCAACATTTTTTGGTAGTTAACTTTTGTGGCGAACTGTCTGTGGCAAAATCTCCGGTGACGTAGTTTTTCGGTGGCTTAAGTCATACATATCTTGCATTTTTTTTCTTGTCAGCGGCCAAAAAGCACATATTTCCAGGCCGCGGCGCGATTCAAAAATACGTGTTTTTTTGACACTGACAAAGAAAAATTATGTTTTGCCCTCGGCCGCAAAAAAAAGAATGACCCAGATCGCAGTTTGTCAACCTCGGCTTCGCCTCGGATTGCAATTTGCATGTGTTCTGGGCCATTCTTTATTTTTGCGGCCTATAGAATAAAAGTATACTGTCCATCGTATAAATTTAAAATTAGAAATCGAAAGTTGATTATTTTATCTCTTGGAATTTTTTTTTAAACAGAACTCTTTATCGCTTTTATTTTATTCAATTATTTTATTCAATTTTGTAATTATCTGCCCAGCCACTCGATACCCGATCAAAAAAAACTGACTTTATTTACTTGCATTTTATGCGAAATTTTGCGTATGCTTGTAAATTTTAGTATAACTTGAGAAAAAAGAGACAATAATTGAAAAATTTTCAAAAAAATAGGGTATTTTTTATTTTTTACTATTATTTTTTATTAATTTAATCACAAAGGAGCTATTCAATAATTAAAGAAAGTTTATCAATTTTATCTTTAAAAAATATATTTTTCTGTCGCAGAAAAATTTTATACGACCCTTGGCCATTAACAAAGAATGACCCAAATCGCAGTTTAGTGATCCTTTATTTTTCTGGCCTAGGATCGTAATATACTATTTACGTTTTATTAAAGAAAATCATCTTTTTTCCTTCTTTTTTACATTTTATAATTAAAAAATTTTTTTTTTTGGTAAAGAATTACCAATAATTAACTGCAATGTTTTTGTTTCTATAAAAATAAATCAATTTGGCAAAATAACATTCACAGTCATAATAACTTTCAAAGAATGCACTTATATACCTGCATAATAAATAATTTAAATAATTCACTTTACTTTACCCATTATAAAAACATAAACAATAAACATATTCAATATTGAGGTTAGAAAATTTTTATTACTTATTCCAAACATTATTAAATTAATTTATTATATACAAATAGATATAATAATCATTAAATTAACAAAGTTTATTAAATTCATTAAATTCACCCATAACCTCTTGATTTAAATTAATAATGTTTATGTTATTTTGAATTTAAAATTTTGTATATGTTTGTTTGTGTACATTATTGTGAGAACCAATCAGAATGACTTTATTCCGATTACACCTAGCAACCGTTGCGATGAGCCATCTATTTTTTAGGATAGGATTATATACATATAAATAATTTAATTTACGCAATTTTTAAAAAACGTTATTTTTTCAATTTTAAACGCGATTTTTCAGACATAGAGGCGTTTTGCCACGTTGGCCAAACACCAATCCTCTTTATAATAAAGCAGACATTTGAATGAATGTTAAACCAAACTTTTCTCGTTGGTTTGGTGCTTATTCAAACTAAAATTGTGAAGCAAAATCAGAAAAATCGCTAAAAAATGGGTTTTCCCATGTATTTTAAATGGGAGACATATTGATAAATATCTCGAAGAGAATTACTGATTTTCAAAAACGGGTTTCAACATGTTTCTGGGGACCAAAAAATCAACCTTTCCTGAAAATTTCAGCCTGATCCAAGCAGTTCTAATTTTTGCTCATTTTCAGCTCCCCCCAGAGACACGTTTTATCAAATAACTCGCCGAGATGTAGGTGTAACATTTAAAACCGAAAAGGTACTATTTCCTGAGTATCTGAACATTCATTTTCCGCTATAAAATCCGAAGTGCCTGACCTTTTCATAATCCGGTCTTTCTAGCTAGGCGTGACATAAAATACAAATTTTTTTTTTCTTTTTGGACGTAGTACCTAATTTATTTCCATGGAAGTACTAGTTTTAAGAACCTTGTTTATTGTTATTTTTTGGATCTGATACTTAATTTTTTCAAAATTTTTTTTGTCAAAATTAAAAAAATAGAAAAATAAAAAAAAATGCAATATTTTTTTTTTTTTTGGGTGTAATACCTCATTTAATTCTATGAAAGTACTAATATCTGAAAATATTGTAACTAGTGATATTTCAAAACCATTATTGAATTAAGACCTAATTTTTTTTTCAAACATTTTTTTATCAAAAAATCTCAACCCCCCCCCCTTTTTTTTTTATTTTGGATGTAATACCTCATTTATTTCCATGAAAGTACTTATACTTGAAAGTATGGTTTTTACATGATATCTCGAATCGGATACTTAATTTTCTGAAAATTTTTTTTTTTAAATTTTTTTCACAAAAAAATACATAAAATACAAATTTTTTTTTTCTTTTTGGACGTAGTACCTAATTTATTTCCATGGAAGTACTAGTTTTAAGAACCTTGTTTATTGTTATTTTTTGGATCTGATACTTAATTTTTTCAAAATTTTTTTTGTCAAAATTAAAAAAATAGAAAAATAAAAAAAAATGCAATATTTTTTTTTTTTTTTGGTGTAATACCTCATTTAATTCTATGAAAGTACTAGTATCTGAAAATATTGTAATTAGTGATATTTCAAAACCATTATCGAATTAAGACCTAATTTATTTATCAAAAATTTTTTTATTAAAAAAATCTCCAACCCACTTTTTTTTTTTTAATTTGGATGTAATACCTCATTCATTTCCATGAAAGTACTTATACTTGAAAGTATGGTTTTTACTTGATATCTCCAATCTGATACTTAATTTTTTGAAAATTTTTTTCCTATAATTTTTTTCACAAAAAAATACAAAAAATACGAAACTTTTTTTTCTTTTTGGACGCAGTGCCTAATTTATTTCCATGGACGTACTAGTTTTAAGAACCTCGTTTATAGTAATTTTTTGGATCTGATACTTAGTTTTTTCAAAATTTTTTTCTCAAGATTAAAAAAAAGAAAAATAAAAAAAACTGCAATATTTTTTTTTTTTGTTGTAATACCTCATTTAATTCTATGAATGTACTAATATTTTAAAATATTGTAACCAGTGATATTTCAAAACAATTATCGAATGAATACCTAACTTTTTTTTCCAAAAATTTGTTTATTAAAAAAATCTCAAAATACTTTTTTTTTTAATTTTTAGTTTGGATGTAATACCTCATTCATTTCCATGAAATTACTTATATTTGAAATTAATATTTTTTACTCGATATCTTGAATGTGATAATTAATTTTTTGAAAATTTTTTTCTCTAAAATCTACGTCACAAAAAAATACATAAAACTCCAATTTTATTTTTCGTTTTGGACATACATATCTAATTTATTTTAATGAGAGTACAAGTTTTAGAAATTGTAATTTTTAGTATCCGATCACAATTTTTTTTTTATTTTGATATAAATTATAACACAAGAAAGAGTGATGGAAATCTTGCCTGTTTTTGACTTCCTTGGATTATTTTGCTCGTTGCTATGTTTATTTATGTATGCAGCTTAATGAAATTATAAACAATAATAAACAGCCTAAAAATATTAAATGGTTATGTTTGCATTTTAAAATTAAGATTTAAAAGTTATATTGGCATTTTTTAAAGAATCAAACAATTTAAAAATCTTGAAGCAATTAATGTGGTTATTTTTTTTATTACAAAATATTATTATTATTATTATTATCATTGTTGCGGAAGATTGATCAAATTCAAGAAGTACACTGAGAAAATAAATTATAAGAAATTATTATAAATTCTGGTAAAAACTCCTATCTTTTTATAATAATTGAGCGAATATTTGTAATTTTCGCATCGTTACCAACCATTTCTTTGACAAAACAAAAAAATCATGTTTTACCCAATATTTTAATTATTAAGGGATAATTATATATTCTAATAAAATAAAATTTTATAAAAAAAAATAAAATTAGCTTTTTTTATATTTGTCTCTTTTTAATTATGCAAAAATGATTTAAAATCCATTAACGCCGGCGCGACCAATCCATGGACGCTAGAATTTTCACTTTAATAACAAAATGATCTTAATAATCTACTTTACCATCTACTAAAAACTAAAAATGTATGTATAATTGCATGGTTGTAATCAATAATATTTGTTGTAAATTAAGATTACAGCCCATTGTTTGAGGAACCTCAGTGCCAGCTAGTTGGCAGGGTATTTTTTAATAATTAAGTGTAATAAACTATTTTAATATATTATACATTAATAATAACAGGACTTTTAGCCTTCGCATCAAAAGAAAATATTAGAAATTTCAAGAATAAAAGTAGTTGGCCCTTGGCGCGAGTCATAAAGCAAATCGTAAGAAAAGAGCTCTTCTGAGAGCATGGTTTCGTTTTTATTTTTTTATTTGTATTTTAATTTGTTCAAAAGCAGAAATATTTATTTGAAAATAGTATTAATACTTATAAGAACAATATTCTAATTTCATTTTTCAATTTATTTAAAAAAATAATTAGTAATTACTCAAATACGAGCAAGTTGGCCGACTAGTGGGGGGTGGCCGACCATTAGTACACTTACTCTATAGCTAAACATTTTTTTTTTTTTTGTAATTCTATCTTTGGTTTGTTTGTGTGATATTAAATATTTATGTAACTATATGTAAAGTATTTTAATGTTAAAGTATGTGAGTGTTAAATTTATTCTTTTTGTCAATTTCTTTTATTTTTTTGGTACTTTATTGTAATTATCCACTATCCATGTATACCTGTAAAAAACTTGTAAAAAAGTTGCACAGTAAATAAATAAATAAAAAAATATACTATTATCAAATAAGTATTTCCCTATTTTATTTTCTACTCAAATAAGTATTTCCCTCCCTTTTCAAAATAAATAACTTTTTTTAAACTAATTTTTTAATAATTTAACGATGATTAATTGAACCAAGAAATCAATTTTTGATTTACATAACTTAACACTGTTAGGTGTAAGAACTTGTCGTCTCTTTTTTTTATTAAGCCTAACATGTAGTATTTAGTTAAACGATTTATTCAATTCATTATAAGTAACAAATATTAATTTTTTAAAAATTTTAATTTACAAGAAATTAAATTTTTAATTTATAGAAAGATATTAGATTGAAATGCTAATCTTAAAAAAAGCAGAAAAAATTTTTTATTTGATATAAAAAACGGGCCCTGGGAGGGATTTGAATCCACGATCTCCAGTTCTGTACACTGGTGTTTTAATCAACTAGACTACCAGGGGGGCCGAAGATTCATAGGCTCCAGGAACGTAAAATAAATCGTTTAACTAAATACTACAATACGAGACATTTTGTGAAAAAAACGCTGCCAAATAATTGGCACTATGGTTCCTGATTAATAATAACAAAATATTCTTAATGGTCTGTTTTACCTAGTAAAAACGATAATTCTAGATATAAGTACTTTCGTGGAAAAAAATTAAATACTACGTCCCAAAAGAAAAAAGATATTGCTATTTTTGGTTCGTAATAGAGGAACCATTGTGATGGGTCAAATTTTGATTTTTGATTTTTTGGCATATAAGCACGTTTTGAGACCTCAGGAAGCTAAAAAACCGGTGTTTAAAAAAAGTCTATATTGTGTGTGTGTGTTTTTATGTATGTAACCGATCATATTTCACAACCAAGATCTAATTTTTTTTTCAAAAATTTTTTCATCAAAAAATCTCAAACTACCTTTTTTTTTTTAATTTGGATGTAATACTTCATTTATTTCCATGAAAGTACTTATAATTGAGAATATGGTTTTTACTCGATATCTTGAATCTGATACTTAATTTTTTAAAAATTTTTTTCCCAAAATTTTCGTCACAAAAAAATACAAAAAATACCAATTTTTTTTTTCTTTTTAAACGTAGTACCTAATTTATTTCTATGAAAGTACTAGTTTTAGAAAGTTCGTTTATAGTAATTTTTTGTATATGATACCGATCAAAATATTTTTTTTCAAAATTAAAAAAACTGCAATATTTTTTTTTTGGATGTAATACCTCATTTAATTCCATGAAAGTACTAATATCTGAAAATATTATAACCGGTGATATTTCACAATTATTATGGAATTAAGAGAGAAATGTATGTACGATTGCATGGTTGTAATCGGTTGTATCAGTGGCATATTGATGTACTAAGATCATTGTTTAAGAAACCTTAGTGCCAGCTAGTTAGCAGGGTATTTTTTAATATTTTTATTAAAGAGATAATTAATTTTAATATAAAATAACTTGTTAGACTGCGAAGCACAGTCTATACCCGCGACAAAATGTCGCTCTTGTGCGCACTCGTTAAGGTCACAGTGATCTCCGATTAGGATCAAAATTTATATATAAGTTAGATATAAGACCAACATGAACTGTATTGATTTTGAGCCAAACCGAAAATATAGTACCGAAATTATTATCAATTTACGGGAATAACAGCGTTAAAAACACAAAATATCGATTATAAAACATAAAACATGATAAAATAAGCACTTTCAGGATGAAAATAATCATTCCAGGTTGTAGCGGATACCCTGGAGGTATAATTTTTCATTTTCCGCACAAATATATTTTCCAATTTTCCAAGATGGCGGCCCGATAAATTTTAAAAAATGAACTTTTAATTTTACAAGGGGGTTTTTTAGGACAAGAAGAACAAATATTCGCTGGAAAATATCAAATTTTTCAACCCTAAATATTTCCCGATTTTAAAAGATGGCGGACCAAGAAACTTGAAAAAATGAACTTTTAACTTTACAAGGGGGTTTTTTAGGGCAAAATAAACGAATATTTGGTGGAAAATATTCAGTTTTTTAACCTAAAAAATTTTCCGATTTCCCAATATGGTGGACCAAAATACTTGAAAAAATGAACTTTTAACTTTACAAGGAGGTTTTTTAGGGCAAAAAAATCGAATATTCGGTGGAAAATATTCAGTTTTTTAACCTAAAAAATTTTCCGATTTTCCAAGATGGTGGACCAAAAAATTTGAAAAAATGAATTTTTGACATAAAACATGATAAAATAAGGACTTTTAAGATGAAAATAATCATTCCAGGTAGAAGAGGATACCCTGGAGGTATAATTTTTCATTTTCCACACGAATATTTTTCCGATTTTCCAAGGTGGCGACCCGATAAATTTGAAAAAATGAACTTTTAACTTTACAAGGGGGTTTTTTAGGGCAAAAAAACGAATATTCGGTGGAAAATATTCAGTTTTTTAAGGGGCCTGTCTCAAAATTGTGTCGATTTTTAAAGGATTTTCAACATTTTTTTTCTCAGCTGTTTTATTATAAAAGTTTACAAATTTTGTTTTAAATAATTACAAAACTATTCTAGATAACATAAAAAAATTTTTGTTTCATTTGCTTTTTTTTTACATTTTGTAGATGGCGTGAAAGTAGAGGCTCGAAAAAAAATTAAAAAACGGTTCCCATCATAGAGGCAGGGGCCGTTCATAAAATACGTAACACAAAATTTCAACATTTTGGATACCCTCTACCTCTATTGTAACACACCGTAACAAATAATCTGACCCCTCCAACCTCTAGGATTTCGTTACGTAACATCGATAAAATAAATTTCGAACATAATTATTGTAAAAAAAAGTAAGAAAAATTTTTTTTTTAACTTTCTTTATTTTTGTAATGAAATTCTTCATTTTACATACAACATATAATTTATTATAATGAAAATAATATTTTTAAGTTTTGCTTATAATTAAAAAAAGCTCTTTTTTTTATTTTATATAATTCATTTTCAGTTTTAAAATTATATATTGTTAAAATAAATAGTATTTATTTATAATACTGCTACATTTAAATAATTAATAATTTTTTTATTAAATTGAATGGTAACTAATACTCCAGTCAAAATAAGGTGGGGGGGTTGTAAAGTCTCCGGCCACCATCAGATTTGGTCTATTATAGGTTTTTTTGGGTCGCTGATCACGAAAATCGGGGTTTTCTCTATGAGAAATTGGGGCCTTGCCTTTAAATTGGTCAAAACTACCACTAAAAAGGGCATTTTTGCTGTATTCACTCTAAGCCTTTGAAATTTGGTTGAAAAAAAAACCTATTTTGGGGGTAGTTTTGGCCAATTTAAGGGTGAAGGTCTAATTTATTATAAAAAATGTCTCAAAATTGTTCTCTGGCGTGGAGATACATAATAGTATATTAAGTATCAAGGGCGTAAAAGTTTTGGCACTAGCGTGAGCACTTGTACGAGTGCTCGGCGAAGCCGGGCACGAGTGATATGTGTTTACGCGAGTGTCTAAAGTATTTCACCCATGGTGCTTACAATATATTTGCATACCTAGGCGTAGAACGAGTGCAGAAAATTCTTTACGCGCGAGTTTTACGCCCGGGAGGGCAAAAAAATAATAAAGTGTCTTAGCATTAGCGGTATATTTAAATTTTTTTTATAAATAAAAATTCATTTGTAACGTAACACTGTTAACGACATACCCCTCCTCAAGCGTAACAAGACCATAACAAGCTATGCGACCCCTCCTACCCCAAATTCGTGTTACATATTTTATGAACGGCCCCATAGCGCCTATTGTAGGCATCAAAACAAAAAAATAAAAAGGTATATTAATCTCAAAAGTGTCCTCTAGTGTGTGAACCAACATTTAGCAAAAAATACAAAAAATTGACCATTTGGTGAACCAAAAACAAAAAATGCAGTTTTTGACGTTGAAAAATTCACCTAAAACGGACAATAAATTTTTTTTTGATGCATAATAAGCTGATATTGTTGGTTCACACACTAGGTGTTGCAATAATAAAAAAAATGAAACAAAATTCATGTTGATAGCTCAATTCGTTTTTGAGCTAGCGTGGGAACCGATTTTAAAAAGTAGTTTTGAGAAAAACGCGTTTAAAGTTTTTAAATGCTTATGTTTTCATATGACTACGGCCCATAAAAATCAAAATATCTAAAAAACATATTTTTTTTTTGCTTGAAATTTGTTTTATAGATTCTTCAAATGCTTTAACTTAAGATAATGAAATAAAAAAAAAATGAAAAAAAAAATTTTAATTTTGAGACAGGCCCCTTAACCTAAAAAATTTTCCGATTTCCGAAGATGGCGGACTAAAAAACTTCAAAAAATGAACTTTTAACTTTAGAGAGGTGTTTTTTAAAGCAAGAAAAACAAATATTCGGTGGAAAATATCCAGTGTTTTAGCCTAAAAAATTTTCTGATTTTTCAATATTACGAACCGAAAAACTTAAAAAAATGAATTTTTAACATTACAAGGGCGTTAAAACACAAAATGTCAAATATAAGACATAAAGCATGATAAAATAAGGACTTTTAAGATGAAAATAATCATTCCAAGTAGAAACGGATACCCTGGGGGTATAATTCTTCATTTTCCACACGAATATATTTTCCGATTTTCCACGGACCAAAAAACTTGAAAAAATGAACTTTCAACTTTACAAGGGGGTTTTTTAGGCCAAAAAAACGAAATTAGATAGAAAATATTCAGTTTTATAGACTAAAAAATTTTCCGATTTTCCAAGATAGCGAACCAAAAAACTTGAAAAATAAACTTTTTTAACTTTACAAGGGGATTTTTTAGGGCAAAAAAAACGAATATTCGACAGAAAATATCCAGTTTTTTAACCAAAAAAATTTTCCGATTTTCCGATTTAGCGGACCGATTTTCCAAGATAACGGACCAAAAAAATTGAAAAAATGAACTTTTAACTTTACAAATAGGGTTTTTAGAATAAAAAAAAACGAATATTCAATGGAAAATATTCAGTTTTTTAACCTAAAAAATTTTCCGATTTTCCAAGATAACAAACCAAAAAACTTGAAAAAATGAACTTTTAACTTTACATAGGGGTTTTTTAGGGCAAAAAAAACAAATATTCGGTGGAAAATATCAAATTTTTTGACCTAAAAAATTTTCCGTTTTGTCAATATAACGAACCGAAAAACTCAAAAAAATGAATTTTTGACATTGCAAGGGCGTTAAAAACACAAAATATCGAACATAAAACATAAAACATGATAAAATTAGGACTTTTAATATGAAAATAATCAATCCAGATAGAAGCAGATACCCTGGGGGTAAAATTTTTCATTTTCCACACAAGTATATTTTACAATTTTCTAAGATGGCGGCCCGATAAATTTGAAAAAATGAACTTTTAACTTTACAAGGGGATTTAGATCAAGAAAAACAAATATTCAGTAGAAAATATCCAATTTTTCAATTATAAATATTTCCCGATTTTCCAAGATGGCGGACCAAAAAACTTGAAAAATAAACTAAAATACCATTTTAACTTTACAAAGAAATTTTTTAGGGCAAAAAAAACGAATATTCGACAGAAAACCTCCAGTTTTTTAACCTAAAAAATTTTCCGATTTCCCAAGATAGCGGACCAAGAAAATTGAAAAAATGAACTTTAAACTTTACAAAGGAGGTTTTTAGAACAAAAAAAACAAATATTCGATGAAAAATATTCAATTTTTTAACCTAAAAAGTTTTTAAATTTTCTTAACCAAAAAAACTCCAGAGGGTATAAGTGATTTCAATGTACGAGCCAACAAAATTAAAAAAGCACTTATTTGGCTCAAAATTAATAACATTTATTACAAAAATATAGAAATAGACGAAGAAGTTTTACGAATATTACCAAATAATGGTAATATAATAAACTACATAGAAAATTTGAATATAAATGACAATAATCTGAATACTGAATATTCTGAAGTGAACCAAACAAACACCGGAATAAATTTAACAGAATCCAACATTCCTAATATCACAATAATTAATCAAAATAAAACAATTAACTCTGAATTATATCTCGATTACCCATCATTAGAAAATGAACCAATTAATGAATTCACTTCAGAAGGATACATAACTTGTGCATTTCCACATTTATTTACAAGAGGAGTTGCAGATTTCTTACAAGCACGTGAAATACGTGTTACTTTAAATCAATATTTTAAACACCTTATGAAATATAAAGATCAAAGATCGCAAAAGATCCTAGATTTCGATTTTTTGCAATGAACACCACAATGCGTCATGGTTTATTACAAAAAGCAGGAGTTTATATAAGAAAATCAAAGTTAGAAGACATGACAATTAATGAATTAAAAACTAAATTAATAAACGATAAAAATTTTTGGAAACATATAATGGTTTACGCAGCAAAAGTAAGATCTACAAACAGCTATTGGTATCAACGAAGTGATGAACTATTAACCATGGTTAAACAAATTAAAAAACCAACAATTTTTTTTACTTTAAGTGCAGCAGATCATCAATGGAATTCATTGTTTAAATTACTATGTCCCGATACAGATCCAAATACTATTGATGATCAACAACGTAAAAAATTAATTCAAGAAAATCCATTAATTGTCAGCTATTTTTTTAAAGAAAGAGTTAATAATTTTATAAAATATGTAATAAAACCATTATTTGAAGTATCCGACTTCTGGTATCGTTGGGAATGGCAATTTAGAGGATCACCACATATTCATGGAATTTTATGGTTATCAAACGCGCCATTATTTAATAATAAAATTCTAACACCAGAAGAAAGAGAAAAACTTTGCCGTTACTTCGATGATTTTTGTTTTGCAATAAATCCTAAACATGATGTAGGAATTAATCATCCTGCACGTCAAAATTTTTCTGACATTCCAACAGATAATCTGGAAAATGATTTAATTTATTTATTAAATAGATTACAACGTCATACGATGCATGGTAAACACTGTATGAGATACAAATATAAAAGCACAATTTTAACATGCCGTTTTAATTTCCCTCAACAAGAAAGAAAAGAAAGCATTATTGATGATTCAGACGGATGTTTACGATATCATCCTAAACGTAATGATCCACTCATACAAAGATACAATCCAATCATAACATCTATTTGGAGGGCAAATACTGATTTTTCGCCGATTGCATCAGAAGAATCTATTTATTATTATATTGCTAAATATGCATCCAAAAGTGAAAAAATCTCAAATGATTTGCAACAGTGTTTACAGGATATTTGTGCATCCATGTCAGATTCACTATTAGCAAAATCAGCAATTCAAAAATTATTTATTTCAACATTACATAAAAGAGACTACAGTGCTCAAGAAGTAGTACATTTGTTAATGAGTTGGCCTCTATATCACAGTTCACGGAGTTACGTCAATTTAGTAATTCAAGATGAAGATTGGATACAAATAAAGGTGAATATATAATTCCTTACCAATAATATAAATAACAATTTTACTAATTATTTAAACATCTTTAAAATAAAATGAACCTACGTAATTAAACAATACTTATTTGATGGAACTGTAACTCTTATAATTATATTTTAAATTTAGACATAATAAATTCATTTTAATTAATTTAAATAACTTATATACAGTAATTTAACGATTTACAAATCATCGACTCATGTAACTTTAAAGTTAAAAACTTGAATTTAGAACATAAAATTTTTTTATAATCTCTTCTTTTTTATTTATTTTAAATAATATTTTCAATAAGACAAAGCTATTTATTTATACTATACAACTTATTCTTAATCTCAACTAATGTATGTATGAAATGAAATGAAAAATAATATTTTTTTAAATTAATATTATTTGTTTAAATTTAAGGTAGACTTCCACTTCGCGCGCTCGGTATTTGAGTGAAAATTAAAAATTATTTTAAAGGAAAACGGTAAGAGACAATGGAAAAATTTTTTTTGGGGTGAATAAACACACAAAAAGAGTATTTAAAAATAATTTTTTTAAAATTAATTTTCTTTTTTTATGTATAAAACTTTAGCTTGAAGTTGACGTGTTTTCATCGGAATAAGCTGATGGTTCGATTGATAACTAAAGTTTGGCAGCACGTACAAAAAAAAAAAAAAAAAAAATTATAATTAATATGAGTATAGTTATCGCGTGAACTAAAATTTTTAAGTTTGGCCAAAAACAAAAAAAGTTATGAAAATTTGAAAAAAAAAAGTAAAAAAAATAATTTTTTTTCTCGTTTTTATGCAAAAAAAATATGAAAAAATTAAAATTTTTGCAAAATTTTACTTCACGCGAAAACTACACATATGTAAAGTATGTGGCCAAAATTTGGAGATAATCGGACCAAGTAATTTTTTGTAAGGAGTCGCACCAGGTACAAAAATGTAGTTTAGAGAAAAACGCGTTTAAACATTTTTTTTTATGTAGGACGCAATGCGGGTTGCTTTAGAAAAGGTGATTAAAATAGTATAAAAAATGTTTGGATCTTTATAAAAATTTTTTTTATATATTCTATGATAGTTTTACTATTAAAAATAAGAATAAAAAAATTTTGACCTAACGATTTTCCCCGAAGTGGAAGTCTACCTTAATAAGAAAATTTATTAAAATCAATTAAACTTATAAATCTTTACTTTTCTCGTCATAAATTTAAATGAAGTGAGTGCGATTTGTATGGTCGGGTTTTCACAGCTGCCCCAAAGTATTTTTAACTGTCGTAAAAAATATAAGAAAAATGAGTCATAATTTTTTTTATTATTGCTGTAAAAAACTCACATTAGCATGAAAAATTTAAAGGATATATCTTTTCATGTTTTTAAGAGCGTTTATGTTAAAACAGCGAAAAACAATGAAATAATAAAGAATTTTCTGATTAATTTTGAATAATTTGTATAATTTAGAAATAAAAAAATTCATTAAAAAATGATATATTTTAATCTTTCAATTTAAAATTTTGCTGCTTTAACATAAACGCTCTTAATAACATGAAAAGATATATCCTTATGTAAAATTTCCCGCGGAATTCAAATTTTTGGTCAGATTTTTAATTGCTCACGTGACTTGACGGGAAATTTGAAATTTTTAAAAAAGGATCTTTTGAAAGCTGCTATTTTTTTATCTAGAGCTCCCAAAAAGCAGTGTCCCATCGAAATTTTTTTTTTGCCAAAAAATATAAAGTTTAAGAAAAATTTTAAACACGGTTAGAAGATTTTTCACTAATAGGCAATTGAGAAATCGACTTTTGAAAAAAACAGCCTATCTTAGCGATTCCTCGCGCATGCGCTTATCAAAAAAAATTTTTTGACTCCAGAATCGGATAGCCAGGGAAAGGTCCTATCCTATCCGGACCCAAAAAGAAAAAATATTTCATGCTAATGTGAGTTTTTTACAGCAATAATAAAAAAAATTATGACTCATTTTTCTTACATTTTTTACAACAGTCAAAAACACTAAAATAGCTTCCAAAAATCGAGATTTTGCTCTGGGAGGCTAAAAATTGGGCTGGTAACTTATTTTTGGTAGTACTTTCAGAAAAAAACACTTTGGGGCAGTTTTGAAGACACGACCATACAAATCGCATTCACTACATTTAAATTTACCCATATATGACTTTATATTTTTACTCTAGGCTTAATTTTTTATTTAATTATTTTTTATTTTTATTTTAATGCAATACAAAGGATTTTTATAACAAACTTATCTATAAGTATTCATTTTTATAAATTTGAACTCAATTAGTACCATAATATTTAATTTTACTTATAATATCAATAATGTACATACAACTCAACTAGAATTTTTTTTATTTTTTCGATTTGCGAACGAATTTTCGATTCCAAATAATTCGTAAATCGAGAAAAAATTTTACGCACTTTTCAACAGACTATTAAACAATATATAAATAATTTTTTGATTTCAGACATGAATCAAATGATGAAAATATTGATACAAAATCTTGTAATTTAATAGAAAAATATAAGATCAGACCAAAAGAACTAAATAACTTAACTTTATTAAATTTCGCTAAAAATTATACAATTGTCAAGAACAAATTTACAAAACGACATTACAAATTTACAAAACGACAAAGAAAACATTGTTAGAATTTTCCGAAATTTAAAATAACTAATAATGAAATTGAAGATGAAAAATTTTATAAACAACAATGTATTTTAAACATACCATTTAAAAATGATTATAATGATATTCTTCAATCATATGAAAATATAAATAAATGGAAGCAAATTTACGAAACATTAAATATAAATAACAATGAAAACATAGATTTAAACGAATTCACTGAGAATGATGAAATTCCAGAAGAAATAAATGATGATAACATAAAAAATGCATTTGAGTTTCTATCAGGATTCCAAAATGACAATTTAGAAAGAGATTTAGGAAAAAGGGCGATAGATTTATGTTATAACTGGAATATGCCTATTGAAAACAAACCAACTGAATTAGAAATACATTCTTTTCTGAATACCTACAAATCTCAACAAGAAAAGAAAATATATAAACAAAATACAGAATCTAAAATATCGTTTACAGATGACCAATAACAAATATTAAACTTGTTAGATACTCAAATAACCAATATACAAAACGGTACTATGACAGCAAATAGTATAAAAAGAGTTATAATACAAGGCAAAGCTGGTTCTGGTAAAAGCACAATAATCAAAGAAATGGTCAAGAGGATTACATCAATTTTCGGAGAAGTAGCGGCATCAACAGGTATGGCATCAGTTAACATAGATGGACTTTTTTTTTTGCGTAGGAAGTGGAGAAATGCATTACGCATACTGTTCAGCATCCGAACTAACAGTTATGTGGGACTCGACCTACTTTGCCTATACCCACTAAAACTCCACTCCCTTCCTACCTTATGCGAGCCTATCCCGGGACCGTTTTCACATTACTTCAGGACAGGTTCAAGGCCATTTAGTTCTATTCATGAACTCCATCTTTTGACTTGCATCCACTGACTCGCCAGTCTGGTTAAGGACTCCGTCATTCCATCTGGTTGAAATTTCGTCTTTATGTACTGTCATATATTAATAAAATATATGTTAGCCAAAAATATACGTTAATTCTCATTAGCATCAAAAAGAAGGTTAATAAATAAATAAATAAATAAATATATATAAATAAATAAATAAAAATTATCCTACCATCTACTATTGCTTGCGGTATCAAGAGTAACTGCAGGGATGATAGTATGTTAGTACAACAGCTGCAGTCATCAGGATAACCGCAATACGTCTTAATATTAGCCTATACCTTGGACTTCAGGTTTTTTGGTGCGGAGTATGTACTCCACATACTGGCCAATTTCGGACCATACTTCTTCATTTCGAAGCATCAGGCCAACCACATTTTCAGGTGTGATTTGACCGATGTTAGCTTCTAATTGAAACTTTTTAGCAGCCCACCTATCGCATTTGAAGAATGTGTGTTCCGGCGTGTCGTCTTTGCCAGGACAGTATATACATTCAGCACTATTCATCTTCTGGATCCGAAAGAGGTAGGAGCAAAAAAGTCCATGTCCGCTTAGGAATTGGGTCAAAAAATAATTAATGTCCCCATGCCCTCTATTTATCCAAGGTGATATCTCTCCTATCAACCTCTTGGTCCATTTGCTCTTCGCGTAGTCGGTCCAACGTTCCTGCCAATCGCTTAGGCTGATCTGGCGCGAAGTAGCCTTCGCGCGGTCAATACCTTCCCTCTCTTTGTTCAGATAGATATACTGTCTCTCAAGAGCCAGCAGATCTATCGGGATTACCCCAGCAATTACTAGAGCTGCCTCCAACGACACTGTTCGATAGGCACAGGAGATTCGCAGGGCTCCTTGCCTCTGCACGCTCGTAAGCTTAGACGCATAAGTGACCTTCTTTATGCAGTCGGCCCATACTTCTGCACCATACAGTAGTATCCACTCGAATAGTGATTACCAGTCTGTGCGTTGTCGATGGTCCGAACAATACTGCTTATTGCATCGATTGTTGACTTCCCTCGGCGAAATCCGTATTATCTAGGAGAGAGATCTCCCGCAGTTTCTACGGCCCTCAGTATCCTTGGCTGTAGCATCTTCTCGTAATTTTTGCCGGCTGTATCGAGTAATCCTAGAGGGCGCCAAGAGTTTGGCAGTCTAGGGTCCCCTTTGCCCTTACTGATAAGGACCAGTCTTGCTCTTTTCCAGAGTTTACTGAAGATGCCCGCACGTGCACAAGTATTGTACATACATAAGATGAGTTTTGGGCATTCGTGCGCAGCTATCTTCAGTATCTCCGTAGGTATCCCATCAGGACCTGGTGCCTTACCGTTCTTGAGAGAGTCCACCGCTGTGAAGAGTTCCTCCTCCGTAAATTCGGGGAAAGCCTTATCATTTTCACCCAAGTCATTTTCCTCCTCCCTCTCCGGGTGGGTAGGGAAAAGTCCGTCAACTATAAGCCTAACCTCGTCTTCGTTCATAACACCACTTGCGGAAAGAGCACCGATTCTCTTGGTGACTATCTTGTACCCAAGACCCCATAGGTCATTATCAACCTCGTTACACAAAGCTATCTCGCATGCTCTTTTGCTTCTCCTAACAGCAATTCTCAGCTTTTTCTTGACCTGCTTATGCTCTGCCATCAGCTCAGCAGCGTCTGTTCTGTTCCTTTCACGTGTTGCTCTTCTTCTTGTAGTTAAGCTTTCACTCCTTAGACGATCTATTTCAGCATTCCACCAGTAAGCTGGTGGTCTTCCATCACGGGTCCGTTTTTTTGGCATGGCTTTGTTACATGCTTTTTCCAGCAGCGTCATGATTCCCTTAACTATATCCTCTGCATCGTCAGTATTTCCTGGTCTAATTGCTTTCCTTAGGATAACAGTCTCTCCTCTTCTAAGCGTGTTCACCAAAATTTCGCGGTTTAACCGCTTGATGTTCCATCCGCAGCATTTCTGTGCTTCGTCTCTTCGTGTTAGCCGCCGCTCATCATGCACCTCAAAAGAAATATATTGGTGGTCGCTCGCTGAGAAGTCCTCTAGTACTTGCCAATCAGTAATCCTGGCAGCCAAATTTTCTGTTGCAAACGATATATCTGGGATGGTCTGTCCGTAGCCTGGCCTTCTGAAAGTAGTAGTGTTACCTACGTTTAGCACAGCCAAATTGAGCCTGGCAGATAGGTCAAGTATGTCCTCTCCTCTTGCATCCGTTTCTGACATACCCCACTCTGGAGCTCTCGCGTTGAAATCGCCTGCCATTACAATTTCACCAGTCATATCCCTTATGGCATCTTCCAAACTATTCATTTTCCTCAGAGTGTCCTGCCTAAGCTCATTTGACGTTAAGTACACGCTTATGTAGGTAACACCATTTGTTTTAATCCAGACAAAGCCTCTGCCAGCGCCTTTTTCCTGTACTAGAACCTTTCTTGGATTCACTACCCAGATTGCCGCAGTACCCAACTCATCCGTAAACCAGTTCAGAGAGCTTAGTCGGACCCCTTGCTCACTTATGATGAGGAGGTCTGCCGACTTTTCTCTAGCAAGTTGATATATAATGTCTCTTGCTAGGGGGCTTCGCCGCACATTACCTTGAAGCACCTTTAACATTATTCGACTTGCTAGCGTCTGCGCCGCTTCTTAATTTCAACAGAGCCCTCCGTAGCGCTTCACACTTTGCTTTCCCAAGGTCGTGCTTCAACTCTTTGCCTTTTAGCCCAAGGTCCAAGCATAGCATGCACCTTGCCTTCGCTGTGCAGTCAGTTGCCTTATGTCCTTCTTCTCCGCATTTGTAGCATTTCGCTCTCCTGTCTGGTCCATTGCATTTTGTAGCAAAATGGCCATAACGTAGGCATTTAAAACAACGGGTTAATGGGGTTTTTAGCCTTACCCTACAGTTCATCCATCCTATTTTGATACGTTCCATGCGGACCAATTTGAAGGCGGTTCTTTCATCAAGGTCAACGTAAGCAGCTCTCTGTTCTCTTGCGTTGCTCTTAGAAATAGTCACCCTTGCTATCTCCGCATGTTCTTCTTTGCTTTTAATGGCATTTAGAACGTCTATTGACTGGGTGAGACAGTCCAAGTCAAGTATTTGTATAACTCGTTTAGGAGCAAGATCCCTAACCCTGGCCTCCTCAACCAATACTCTTCTTACTTCTTGTGAGAAGGAACCTATTTTATCACTAGGTTCCTTCAGCTCAACCAGGACATCGCCCGTCTTCGTCTTTCAACATAGATGGACTAACATTACATTATTTGCTACGATTACCTTTAAATTACAAGTTATTTTCTAAATTAGAAAATCAAAATGCAAAAAAATTTCAAACGGATTTGAAAGATTTGAAATTTTTAATAATAGATGAAATGTCTTTGATCGGTTTAAGAACGTTATTTCAGATAGAATCACGATGTCGAGAAATACATGCTAATGAAATTGATGGACCTTTTGGCGGAATCATAATTTACTTACTTGGAGATTACAATCAATTGACACCGGTTGGATACACAGCAGTATTTAGTGATAAAAAACTAACAGACAATTTACAAACACAAGGAAGAATAATTTTTAAACAATTCCAAAAGTATTATTGTCTCCAAAACGCACACAGACAAAAGGGTAATCATACCCCTTACTAACAATTGCTAGATGAAATAGCAAATGCAGAACTGTCTCAACAAAATTATAACTTATTATATAACCGAAGAGAAACCGTTATCCCCAAAGAAGAATTAAACAATTTTAAAAACGCAATTTATTTATATCCAACGTGTGCACAAGTTAAAACACATAATGAAACATTTTTGAAAAATACGGGACATCCAGTTGCACGCATAGTTTCAATAAACACACCCAATATTGCCATGCGTTGCTCGGACGAAAAAGCAACAGGATTACAGAATTACAGGAGCATCGGTAGTGCGACCCGTTTCATATACTTTCATACTCGCACTAACGTAGCTTACTGTAATATACATTAAAAAGGTTCTATCTAACCTGAAGGATTATTTATTTTTTTATTTTTTTGTTTAAAATATTACCAAATCTAAGTTTCTGCATTTAATTAAATTACAAAAATATATTAAATTATATTAATTCAAAATCCTTGTAGTAAAACATATTATTTATTTAATAAAAAGAATTTTTAATTTATCTTGTTCCAATGTATCTAACTTTGTGCTCTTTCTTTTTCTTATGCTTAGTAATTTATATATCTCCATCTCTAGAGTTCAGGGGAGACTTTTTCTCTATCCTTATTTATAAAAATGAAATAGTGTATAGCATTCATATTAATTCATATTCATATTTATACATATAGAATTATATTTCTATGTATATTTACTGGTATACTATACAATATATACAGCGCGGGAAAAGAAATTACGGAGTAAATATAGTAAAAATATAAGCGCGGAAATTTAAAAATTTATATAAACTTTTAAGTAAGCTTTTTTTGCGATGAAATTTGTGTACTACTAATTGAAAATTTTCCATTATAAAATTATATTGATTATTAATAAAATTCATTGAAAAATTAAGTTTCGAAACTAAAATTCAGAATTAAACAAATGCAATAAATTTTTCAAATCAAACATTTTATTAAATAATTAATTGCTGAATTAAATTTTTGCAATTTAAAAGTTGTATCCAGTATTTAAATATTAAATTTTATTAATTATTATATTAGCTTTCACTAAATATCTAAAAATATTAAAAAATAACTGATATCGGCTAAAAAAAAAACTTTAAAAAGTAAAAATGTGCGTTTCATACTATTTGGTTTGTAATTAAATCTCAAAAAACAACTGATATGCTTTATAAGTTTGGTTTCAGATTTTGATTCCGTTTAATAGAATATTTAATATTTTCTTTGATTACCCACTTAAATCTCATCCTAGCAGAAAAATTGGAGTTTATTGAAACCCAGTGTTGATTTTCCATACCAAGTTTTAAAACCACTGGGTTTCAATAAACTCCAATTTTTCTGCTAGGATGAGATTTAAGTGGGTAATCAAAGAAAATATTAAATATTCTATTAAACGGAATCAAAATCTGAAACCAAACTTATAAAGCATATCAGTTGTTTTTTGAGATTTAATTACAAACCAAATAGTATGAAACGCACATTTTTACTTTTTAAAGTTTTTTTTTTATATATTATACTTGTTAAAAGACTGTAGAATAATGTTACGTACAAATTTATGGGTGGCAGGTGGATTAACAAATGGAAGCTTAGGATACATACGGGAAATAATCACCACCACAATTACCTCAAGTATTAATGGTTGAATTTGACAATTACAAAGGACCATTTTTGTATAAAAATTATTTCCCAATTATTTCCGTGGAAAGAACTTGGAAACATAATAATATTTTATGCAGTCGCACGCAATTTCCAGTAATGTTGTCATATGCTCTAACCATCCACAAGTCTCGAAGGCAGACGTTAGATAAAATTTTCTTACACATAGGAGACACGGAAAAACAATTGGGAATTACATACGTCGGTTTGAGTCGAGTTAAATCAATTAATGATATAATTTTAATAAAAGGTTACAACAAATATCGTTTTGACTCAATACGACTTTCAACATCTTTTAAAGTGAAACAAGCTTTCATGCAATCATTAAACAAAATTAATAAAGCAATTAAAGAATAAAATATTGATTAAAATATTTTTCAAAATCAAATCATATATAATCAAAAATTAATTAATTAAAGTTATTATTTTGAATATACATTTAATTAATTACTATTATGTAAATAAACACGCTAATAGTGTAAATGTACACATACAATATTTTGTACATTAAATATTTTTGTTTATAACAAAATGAGTTTGATTATTTACTTCACCTAATATACCCAATTAATAATATTTCAAATAATAAAAATCGTCTGTTTCTAGGAATAAATTTAGTGGGTTGTTATGCTTCGCACAGTCTATAATTGTTAGCAATTATCTAGTTTTAATTAAAAATGATACTTTCTTTTCATTCGATACGATTACCATAAACTGTTTTGCTAAAATTTTTCAAAAAAACTTTATTAATATTTAGGAAGTGTATATAGTTTGAATTGTCAAGTTTTCAAAATGCGCTCTAAATATTTTTTGTTGAAGTATATTAAAGAAAAAAAAAATATTAAACTAGTTTTGCAAAAAAAATTTTAGCGATTTCGTAGGGGTAATGCGGGGGGGGGGGGGGGTGGCAAAAAAGATAGAAAATAACAAACTATTTTCTCTATGTTTTAGAAAAAATTAATTATGTATTAAGATAAACTTGCTATTTATTTTACGTAATATACTCTTTTATTTTGTAAATAATGTAAAATTTTTGCCATACTTTAAGCTAAAATAGCATCTAAAGCACCAATTTAAGGTTAAATTGGTACATCTAAGATTAAGGGAAATACAAACTAAAAAAAAAAAAAAGAAAATAAAAATAAATTCCCTTCTTTTGCATAAAACGACAACTTTTTGATAGGAACGGTAAAGGCTTTTTTATCACATTTTAGCCACAATTTTGGTTCCTCATAGAGGAACCATTGTGATCGGTCAAAATTTGTTTTCTGATTTTTTGACATGTAAGCACGTTTTGAGACCTCATCAGGAAGCTAAAAAACCGGTTTTTAAAAAAAGTCTCTGTGTGTGTGTTTGTGTGTGTCTGCTGTGTCTGTGTGTGTATGTATGTATGTATGTATGTATGTATGTATGTATGTATGTATGTATATTAGAGTGGACCTATTTTTGGACTTTGTGGAAAAACTTTGCTCCCCGGGTTTTTTTGTGAAGTTTTAGTCATAAAAAGTTCCCAGTTCCAAGGATTTTGCTTTAGCCCTGCAAAAACACGTGCCTGTAACCACATCAATTTTCCCATTTAAATAACATGGGAATTTTGAGTTTTCAGCTATACGAATTTTCACAAAAGCCAAAAAGCGTTTTAAAATGCTAATTTTTACTGGAAAACATACTTTTATATGTTGTAAAGACATACAAACCGCCCTGCATTCATTCCAAAGGGCATTTTGGGGCTAGATACGCAAATTTACATGTTTGCTCAATCTTATAAAACAGGGTTTTTCGGTAATTTTCGATAAATAGCTACAACCTCAAAAATTAACCAAAACACTTCTGGTTGGTTCACTTTTTTTGGTATAAGTGTCACCTTTCAAACGACGTAAGCCGTATATTTTAATCATTGTTTCTCTTAGCGCTATAGTCAATTAACCTACTGGTAATTTTTGACCCGAAATGACCGATTTTTAAATTTATTTAAATTGCTGCCAAAATTGTAAATTTTGACGAAATTGAGTTTTAAAGGCCTTAATAATTTTTTTCAAGCTTCAAGTTTCCAAAAATTTTATACTCGTCTCTTTTGTTTAATTAGTTTTTAAGATATTACTTTTCAAAGATAATGATAAAAATTGACTTTTTTTGAAAACCCTGAAATTGGGACTCGGTAAATTTGCGTTTCTAGCCCCAAAATTCCCTTTGGAATGAAAGCAGGGCGGTTTGTATGTCTTTACAACATATAAAAGTATGTTTTCCAGTAAAAATTAGCATTTTAAAACGCTTTTTGGCTGTTGTGAAAATTTGTATAGCTAAAAACTCAAAATTCCCATGTTATTTAAATGGGAAAATTGATGTAGTTACAGGCACGTGTTTTTGCAGGGCTAAAGGAAAATCCTTGGAACTGGGAACTTTTTATGACTAAAACTTCACAAAAAAACCCGGGGAGCAAAGTTTTTCCACAAAGTCCAAAAATAGGTCCACTCTAATGTATATATATATGTATGTATGACTTTAACTGTTGATATTTTACAACCATTGTGGTATTCAGACCTAATTTTGATTTCAAAATTTTTTTTAAAAATCTCGATATACTTGTTTTTTTTTTTTTTTAATTTGTATGTGAAACCTTATTTTTTTCCATGAAAGTACTGATATCTAGAAGTATCGTTTTTACCCAATATTTTGAATCTTATAATTTATTTTTTGAAAATTTTTCTCTCAAAATTTTTTTCACAAAAAAATACAAAAAATACGAATTTTTTTTTTCTTTTTGGAAGTAGTAACTAATTTAATTTTATGAGAGTACTAGTTTTATAAAGTTCGTTTAAAGTAATTTTTTGGATCTGACTTCAAAAAATACAAAAAACGCCAAAATTTTTTTTGTTTTAGGGCGTATGCAGTACTTAATTTCTTCCTATGAAAGTACGAATATCTAGAATTATCGTTTATAAATGACTTCTCCATCTGATACGCAATATTTCGAATTTTTTTTTTTTTTTTAATTTTTTGCATAAAATAATTAAAAAAATACCATAATTTTTTTTCTTTTTGGACGTAGTACTTAATTTATTTCAATGAAAGTACTAATATCTAGGATTAACGTTTTTACTAGGTATCATTTTTATTCCTCAATTTAAACATAGCAAAAATTTTTTCTTTATTCCTATAACTGGTGTAATGTCTTCAAGATATAACTACACCAGCTACACCAAAAACTGTCTAGCAGATATAATTATCATAAAAGAAGATTATGTAAGAATTAGAGAGCGGACCACGGTGAGTATCACCCTGGAGGAGGAGGTATAGGTTCACGCCTAGCTTGAAAGATCGGATTATGCAAACGTCGTGCACTTGGGATTTTATAGCGGAGAATGAATGTTCAACCTATTACGCGATAATACTTTCTTGGATTTAAATGTTTCACCTAGCTTCTTGAGAGTTATTTGATAAAACGTGTCTCTCGGGGCAGCTGAAAATGAGCAAAAATTTTTCCTGCTCGGATCAGGCTGAAATTTTCATGAAAGGTTGATTATTTGGTCCCCAAAAACATGGTGAAACCCGTTTTTCCAAATCAGACATCCTCTTCGAGATATTTATCAATATGTCTCCCGTTTAAAAAAATAAATGGGAAAAAAAATAAACAAATACATGGGAAAATCCATTTTGTAGCGGTTTTTCTGATTTTGCTTCACAATTTTAGTTTGACTAAGCACCAAACCAACGAGAAAAGTTTTTTTTAACATTCATTCACATGCCTGCTTCATTATATAGAAGATTGGTGTTTGGCCAACGTGCCCAGACGCCTCTATGTCTGAAAAAATCGCGTTTAAAATTGAAAAAATAACTTTTTTTAAAAATTGCGTATATTAAATTATTTATAGTAGTAGTAGTTTATTCTCGTATAACTTTTTACATATCGTTTTACAAGAGTGAAAAATCTTACAATCTATATATAAGTATTACATTTAGAAGTTACAAAATTATATATTAAGAT
Source organism: Anagrus nilaparvatae (assembly GCA_022575985.1). Lineage (NCBI taxonomy): Eukaryota > Metazoa > Arthropoda > Insecta > Hymenoptera > Mymaridae > Anagrus > Anagrus nilaparvatae. The sequence goes on along the minus strand of JAKSXM010000247.1, from coordinate 22,507,457 downwards.
GAAACTTAAGTTTTACTTGCTATTAATTAAAACGAACTTAAAAGTAAAGTACAAATGAAATAAATTAAGTATAACCCAGTGTTAAGCATTACTAAGTTAACCTGAGGACGTAATTTGGCTCTGTTTTCTTGTTCTTATTCTACAATATTGTATTATAAATTTTTTTTATTTTATTTTATTTTTTTTTTATAAATTGCTAATCTTATTCTTTTATTTAATTAATGTCATTATTCTTATTTATTTATTTAATTAATTATTTATACTTTAATATTATTAAATAAGTATGTAGGAATTTTTAAGTTAAGATTGTTTTTTTCTAAGAAGTCTGGGTATAGCACTAGTGAGTTTGCATTTTCACAGTTATTTTTGTCTATTTTTTCGAGATAATTTTTCATTTTATCTAACAGATTATTTTTTTCTAGTTTTAATTTTTCTAAAGTTATATTTTCCCAAAATTGGCATTCATCTATTTTTTTAAAGAAATTTTCGTTATTTGTAAAAACTAGTTAAATTTTGGATTTGGAAGGTCATGTGTTGATAGATTTTTTAATCTGTTGAAACAGATTTTTGGAAATCTATTGTCTTCCATTTCCAAGATTTTCTGTGTGTAATTTAGAATTAGCTTAAAACATATTGACTCTAAGTTTTCTAATTTTAGTTCATGTCTTATTGCATAACCCGGTGTATTACAAGGTATAAGGAGGTATTTTCTAAAAAATGTGTTCTGTACCTTTTCTAAATCTGCTAGGTGTTTTATACTCCAGATTTGTGCTGCGTATAAAACCGTTGATAGCACTAAGGCTTCACGGTTCTCTTCAAGCGGGGATAGGTTTGGCAAAAATGCCGTGAAAATCTGAGGATCGGGGGGTATTTACACACCAAATGAAGGAAGAATCCATTGCGAAACAAATCGTACCTGATAGTTTTTGCCCATTTTCGCTATAACTATGTTTTTAAAAATCTTAAATTTTTTTACTTTTTTTTGCATAATTTTTTTTTTTAATTTGATTCAAAAATTGATATTGGGTCTTAAAAATCATCAAAATATGTGGAAAAACGAAGGGAAATCGCAATATTTAAGGTTTGCCCTGTGCCCCACCCTTAACAACCCCCCCCCCACCCACCCTAATTCTACAAAATTAACTATTAAATTTATGAAAAGTAAAAAAACTTAACTTTTTAGATAAATTTATGTATATATACATATGTACTAATGCTTATATATGCTTGTGTATGAGTGTGTGTGTGTTTGCAAGTTTTACGAGTTTAGGAATTGTTTATAAACAATTATTGTTTATAACTATTTTTATGTCTAAGCTGTATTTTAGTATTTCATCAGTTACTTACTGTGTTTTGATTGAGATTGACGTTTATATTATATTTATAATTACTCAAAAAAATTATTATTTTTTTTTTAATTTTGCTTAATTCATTAAACCATAAATAAATACAATATTTATTTTTTAATATTATACTTATTAATATGCCAGCTAAATGTAATCACGAAGAGAATAGAGTTAAAGTTTGTGCTCCGTGCGGTAAAAAGATTATGCCGGATCCAAGAAATAATTATTTTTTTCGGATTAATGAAAAGTTTTCAGAGTTGATAAAAAAGCACTTGAAGAATAATAATTTTAATGTAAAAGACGAAAGATATCCATTAAGTATCTGTGATACATGCAGGAGAATTCTTTGTGAAAGAGAAAATAATATTCTGAAACGTACTTTACCAACTATGCCATATTATCAAGATATAATTTTGCAAAAAAATACAAGACAATATGATGATATATGCAATTGTTATATATGCCTTACAGCTAGATTTAAAGGACATTCTCAAACTGTGAGGGGAAGTGGAAAATTTAAAAAATTAAACAATCAAATTAAAAATAATAACGGATTATTTAGTAGATCTAAAATACAACAGCTTCCTAGTAAAAAAAAAAATAAAATAAAAAAGATGAAATAAAAGTTTGTGGTTGTTGTTTTCAAGAAATAAAAAAGGGAAAAAATCATCCATGCTCACGACGTATCAAGACAGTTGCTCAAAAAAACGTTGAAAATCTGATTATGAATAAAGTTCCAGAAACCGTACAAGAACAATTAGCTGTAGGTATAATTAAAGAAAAATTTATAAAAGAAAACGTTGATAATAAAAATCTTAAATTTGAAAATGTTAAGATGGAATTAAGTACGCGAGGTTCTAAAACTAGTTTGTTTTAAATCCGACTTCAACAAAAAAAGTATTTTTTAAAAGTGAAGAGCTAAATAATTTGAAAACAAATATCGGTGTATCTAATAATAAAAAAATTACAAATTTTATAAGAACAAAAACTGGAAATAATTCCGTTGAAGCGAATTCCGTTGAAGCGAATCATGAAAAAAATATGAAAAAAAAAAATAGAATCCCTGCAACCAATATATCAAACTGGATTTTTCGATTTTCAAATTGATAAAAATAAAAATATACAGTCAAGACCTGTAATTTGGACAAACGCCGAAAACCTTGTTGAAACTGTTGTTGATTATCGAAAAATTGAAGGTAATTATTTTATAAAAATTGTGGTTGATGGTGGGCAAGGATTTTTTAAGATTTGCATGTCCATATTGCTAGAAGAATATTTATCTTCTATAAATTATAGCGAATATGAAACTCCAATTCAAAAAAGGAAAACATATTCTGAAGGAGGAAGTGTCGGTGGAGCTGCAAAGTGTACAAGCGTACAAAAATTAAATTTATTAGGTCTTGTACCAAATATTTATGAATCTTATGAAAATGTAAAAATTTTATTTGATTTAATCAAATTAATCGACATTAGCTTCAAGCTTTTAGCTGATTTTAAGCTTATTTTAATCATTAGTGGACAACAAACTGCTACATCAACTTATCCATGCCCTTATTGCTTCGTGACTCTTCAAGATTTAAGAAATCAGAATAAGACTGAAAATCAGTACCCACTTAAATCTTACGGTGATTTGAGAAAAGATTATAATAAGTTTAGTTCCACAGAAGTTAAAAATAAACGCGAAATACCTAATCTTTGCAGAAATACAATACATGAACCTCTGTTTACTGAAAACGATGAAACTCTAGTGATTGAAAAGTGTTACATCCCAGAACTGAACATACTCTTGGGTTTTGTAAATCATTTGTTCTGAGATGGCTTAGTCCCATTAGTTGGGCGGGAAAATGCACTCATCTGGCCTAAAAAATTCCATTTAGTTTCAAAAGACTATCATGGCACAGTTTTTGAAGGAAACGCATGTCGAAAATTGTTAAAGGAAGCTGATTCCCTTGCAGATTTTAATATTTATAGTAAATTTGGATATTTTCGTATTGTTCCTTACATATCAGCTTTTAAGACTATGAATAAAATTGTAGAATGCTGTTTTAAAGCAAAATCTGTTGGCCCAGATTTAGATAACTTGTTAAAAGATTTGGAATTAGCATTAAATGCGACTCAAGTTTCAGAAATTCTTAAAATCCATGTCCTTACTAAACATATTAAAGATTGTTTACGATATTTGTCTGGAAATGGGTTAGGATCCTGGTCAGAGCAAGCAGGTGAAGCTGTTCATAGTGAGTTTTTAGATTATTGGTCTCGTTTCAAAATAAGTGCAATAGATCATAGTAATTATTTACACCAATTAAAAAGAACGGTAATAGAGTTTTAGGCAGATCATCTGTAAGTTTATAATTCCAATTATTATTTTTAAAAAATTAAGAGTGAAAAATGTATCCTTATATTTCATATGTTAAATTTTTATAATAAAAATATAATAAAAATATAAAATATCTAATATTATTAAATTATTTTTCATTCAATGAAAGTTAAAAAAAACTATAATTGTATATTTACTACATATATGTTGTAAAAATCCATTATTTATAAAAATAAAAAAATAAATAAACATTTAAATTTAACTACCTTTTTTTTGTTTATTTCATAATTCCTTTATGCGTATGTACACTTACTAAGTAACACATAAAAAATCATATTTTTACATACACACACACATATATATAAGCATTAGTACATATGTGTATATACATAAATTTATCTAAAAAGTTAAGTTTTTTTACTTTTCATAAATTTAATAGTTAATTTTGTAGAATTTGGAAGGTGGGTGGGGGGGGGGGGTTGTTAAGGGTGGGGCACAGGGCAAACCTTAAATATTGCGATTTCCCTTCGTTTTTCCACATATTTTGATGATTTTTAAGACCCAATATCAATTTTTGAATCAAATTAAAAAAAAAAATTATGCAAAAAAAAGTAAAAAAATTTAAGATTTTTAAAAACGTAGTTATAGCGAAAATGGGCAAAAACGATCAGGTACGATTTGTTTCGCAATGGATTCTTCCTTCATTTGGTGTGTAAATAACCCCCCGATCCTCAGATTTTCACGGCATTTTTGCCAAACCTATCCTTGCTTGAAGAGAACCGTGGCTTTAAAAAGTTTTTTACACGTCTCGATATTTGTGATCTTTAGTCTGTTTAATATATTTAAAGTTGGCTGAGTGGCTTTATAGCCTTTGGAAATGGAGTTTTTTGCTGTTTTACTATAAGAGCCCGATTGAGTGCCCGTGACTCCAAGATAAAGATATTCTTTTGCAAATTCGATAGGGGCTTCTTTATAATTGAACGTTACATTAGTTTTATGACGGCGCCCGCCCTTTCTAAAAATTATTACTTTAGTTTTCTTAATGTTTATTTCTAATTTATTATTGTCGAGATAAGTTTCTAATTTAGATATCATTTTTTGTGATATTTTGCAGTCTCCGACAGGACGAACATGTCATCCGCAAACGCTAATAGCGGAGTAGATGACCTTTCATCCAGTTGGACTCCTTTTATACCTTTATCTTCTAAAAATTTACCGAGATCAGCTATGAATAAACAGTAAAGTATGGGACTTAAAGTTTCGGCTTGTAATACCCCTTTCGTTATGTTACATTTTACAGTACATCCATTTTTGGTTTTTACTGCCATGTTGGCTTTTTCATATAAATTTTTAATAATATTGATAAATTTGTGGCTAATCCCTAATTTACTTAGTTTGGTCCACAATAAGTTATGTGGTACGGAGGGGAAGGCGCTCTTCAGGTCGACTGCTATCAAATATAATTTTCCGCCTTTTTTTCTAATGTTAGTATTAATTATTGTATTTAGAATAAAGATATTGTCAACAGTGCTTCGACTTTCTCTGAAGCCCGCCTGCCACTCCGGTATAATCTTATTGGCTTCACACCACTGTGCTAGCCGATTCAATAGGATCAATGTAAAAAGCTTCAAAATGACATTAACTATTGATATTGGGCGATAGTTCTCTGGGTTTAACATATCACCTTTTTTATATAACATTTTTGTAATAATCTCTGCCCAGGAGTCAGGTATTGTTTCTTGCCTCATGATTTGATTGAAAATTGTGTTAATATACAGCAACCAGTTTTGCGGTAGGTTTTTTAAAAATTCATATGTTATTCCATCCACCCCTGGAGTCTTATTATCTTTACATCTCTTTAAAGCAACATAAATCTCATCTAAACTAATTTCTGCATCCAGGGTTGGATCTGTAGAGTACTAATTTAATAGGGTGTGCTCCCTTATGTTTATTTCAGGTTCATTTATTTTTTTAATATAATTTGTCCAGGTGATCAAGTCGATGTGTTCTTTCCCGTTTTTATTGCGATATCTATAAGGATTAATCTGTAACCAGAATTTCTGTGAATCTTTTGAATTGATATATAATATTTTGAATTGATATATAATTGATATAATCTTTAAAATTTGATTTGCCTTGTCAAATAGGTATGAATTTTTTTTTATAATCTAATAGATCTAAGTATTCAGTTCTATTTTTATTAAAAACTTCGACTTGATCACTTGGATAATTATTTTCTCTTAATAATTTATTCATATTTTTTAAGTTTTTTTTCTTTACATCACATTCTGAATCAAACCATGGATTATCGACTTTAAAATTACTGTTTATTACTCTATATTTATTAAACATTTTTATCGATTTTGCTACCTGTTTTAATGATTCTGTTAGATTTTCTGCCATTTCATTTAGATTTAAATTTACTTTGGCAACATTATTGCAATAGAGCATGCTATTATAATATTTTTCTTCCTTATCTTTTTTCCATTTAATCTTCCCTTTTTTTGTTAAGTTGTTAAAATTTCATTTAAAATTTTCATTCATTAGATCTATCATAATTGAGACCGGGTAATGATCGGATAAAGGAACTGAGTTGAAAATTTTAACATCTTTTACATCATAAAGTGCTTTTGTATTACATAAAATTAAATCTCAGAATTACCTAGAGTATTCTTTGACGTAAATTCAGCTGGTCTATCTCCCGGGAATCTTCCATTCACTATGTATAAGTCGTTTTTTTCTGCAAACTCAATAAGGTTGCGTCCTCTGTCGTTGAGTTCGGTATCTTTACTTTCTCTTTTTTTTGAAAATATAGATTCTTGATCCGGTAGTTGGTATTCATCGATTTCTCCTTTATCTGCTATCCTGACGTTAAAGTCTCTGCTGATTATGATTTTTCTAATTTTGTATTTCATGTTTATTTTTGTGAGGTCTTCGTCTATGTAGCTTAAGATTAATCTTATATCCTTTTTTTGGTTTATATAAACTACACCTATAATCACAGTCTCTTTACCTATATGTTTTTATTATTATATATTCTTCTTTTTGACTTAGTATTTCAGTATTTTTATATATTAGATTGTTTATTGTTATTGCTAGCCCTCCACTCCCTCTACCTTTTTTGAAAGTTTTTACTGCAACTGTAAGTTTGATGTTAAGCTTAAAGGTATGCCAGGTTTCGCATAGACATATTATGTCACTTTGCCGTAGATATTCTTTAACGTAATTTAAGTTTTTTATTCCTAACATGTTCCAGAAAACTACTCATAAAAGGTGAGGGGTGAAGCTTGATGGTTGTCAATTATTTCGGCTTGTTTTTTTTCATAATATTGGGTAATATAATTTTTTGGCCTAGTGAAATTATTTTTTTTGTTACCTCTATATATTTTTTTATCGTTACTACCTTCTGGTGACTTCGACTCCTGTCTCTCTTTTTTTCGAAGCTTGAGAGTGATTTGATGTAATACTCTTTGCGTCACTTGTGTAACCGTTATCTTTCTCTTCTATTATATTGTTATTGTAATTATTATGCTTCTCCTTTCTTTTTTTTTCTAAGTATTTGCATGCTTCTTCTTGTTCTAAGTATTCATTGTTAATCATGATTTTTGTTCTCTTAATTTTACTTTCTATACCCAAGTTTAGTAATTCATTTTTTATTTCTTTTAACTTTTTATAAGTTTCTCTCTCTTCTTTTGTTGTATCGTCTGCGATGTTATAATCTCTTTCTTTAAGCACATCTATATTATTAAAGAACTGAACTTTTAAATTTTGTGAATTTAATGCTATAATCACTGGTCTATTACCCTCTATTTTCCCGAGTCTACTGTAACTTTCTACTTGATTCATATTTAGATTTAAACTTTCAACAATCTCTTTTATTAAATACCCTAGGTTGTTTTTAATTTCATTTGTGTCCGCTAAACCGTATGAAATAAGATGTTTTGCTCTAGAGATGTTTTTTAGTTTAATTAATTCATTTTGTAACATATGAATATTTTCTTTCACCTCAGTTAAACCATTCTTATGTTCGTCGACTTGTTTTTTTATCGACTCTTCCTAGGAAATTCGTCAAGATGGTTTTTATTTCGTCTAATGTTGTTTCTTCCTGTGCTATGTTTCAAACTTTTCTCTTTAGCAATATTTTATTTATTTATTTATTATTATTTTTTTTTCTTTTATTTATTATTTTTCTTTTTTATTTCTATTTCAATTGATTCTAATTGATTTAAATATAGTACGAATATAAATATATTAGAATTGAGGTTTTTTAGGTTATGTGCAATACGACCGCTCCGTACCGCTGCTCGCGCGCGACTTCTTATTAAATTATTTATATGTATATAATTTTTTTAAAATTAATGTTAAAAAAAACTTTTCTCGTTGGTTTGGTGCTTGGTCAAACTAAAATTGTGGAGCAAAATTAGAAAAACCGCTACTAAATGGCTTTTTCCATGTATTTTAAATGGGAGACATATTGATAAATATCTCGAAGAGGATGACTAAATTTGAAAAACGGGTTTCAACATTTCCTAAAAATTTCAGCCCGATCCGAGCATGAAAAATTTTTGCATTTTCAGCTGCCCCGAGAGACACGTTTTATCAAATAACTCTCAAGAAGCTAGGTGAAACATTTGAATCCAATAAAGTATTATCTTCTTATAGGTTGAACATTCATTTTCCGCTATAAAATCCCAAGTGCCCGACGTTTGCAGAATCCGATCTTTCAAGCTAGGCGTAGGTTGTTTGTTTATGAGAAATTCGTAGAGTTGGATGGATTGGCGATCAAAATAAGACATGTTTACATTGAAATTTTATTATGAAATGTTTATCTTTATTTCAGTGACGTCTCGAAAGACTAGCTTTCCTTGTAAAAATCTGAAAAATACATTGGAGTTGTATACAAAATTTTTTAAAAACAATTATGTACACTTCTTTATAATATTAGAAAGACTTACAATTAAAAGACAAAACTTATTTGAAATTTTACTTTTTATTTTTATTCTCAACAATAATGAGTCTGCTGTTATACTAAATGTTATTTTAATTTTAAATTTTAATAAGTCTACACCCAGATGCTAGTCGTACGAAAATATAGAACTAAAAAAAATCTCACACAAGTTTTCGGGGCGCGTGGTGACTTCACTCGTGTTTCATGATTCAAAACAAAATAAAGTCGATAAAAGCGAGTGCGTTTAAACTCGGAGAGAAAAATTAAACGAAATTTTTTTTCGTTCAAGAAACTTGAACGAATTTATTTTTTTAATGCGTAGTCGGGTTCTCTTGCACCCTCTCCTCTTTTAATCGTCAACAAAATAGCAGAAACAAAATAAACATAGTTTTGTTATATTGCTCTTAGGCGGATCCAGAAAGCAGTCTCAGGGGGGGCGCTCAAGCAAAATTTTGTATGTTATCTCATGAAAATTGTTCAAAAAACACAAAAATTAACAAAAAACATGCACATTTTTGGAGCTCAGGGGGGGCGATCGCCCCTACCGCCCCCCCTCTGAATCCGCCCTTGCACTGACCTAAATGCTTATAAATAATAAAAATTCTATTGATAAATTGAAAATATAAAATCATAAAAAAATAATTTTATAAATTATAATATTATTATTAAAGCGTTTTATTTTAAACCTTTTAAATAAATAATAAAACATTAAATTATTAAAAAGTTCTTGTCTAATTAATTATATTTTTTTAGGTTAGTTAATTAAATTAAATTATTTAAAATAAATAATGAAAGTAATGCATTTACTATTTTTCTAATATTGGTATTTTTTGTTAAAATATGCTTAATGCTTGTTCTTTTTACACGCTTTTATTTAACTTGACTTGTCTGTCTGTAATATTGGGAAAAATAGTGTTTTTTCGGTCACTTCCCATTAACTTTTATCAATTTTTTTTTCAGATTGTTATTAGTTCCCGATGACAATTTGATATTGTTCAAAAAAATTTTTGTTTATAACAAATTTTATATTGTTGTCTCTTTCTATCACATAACACTTCTTATGACTATCTCTATTTATCTTACGATTATTTAGGCATGGCCCGGTTTGAATTATTATTCTTTTATTCATTGATAATACGTAGCTACATAGTATCAATATCCTGAACACGAGTAAATAATAATAATAATAATAAAAATAATAATATATAATAATATATAATAATAATATTTTTGAAAATTGGATTGGAACGTCCAGATAATTTAAATTTCAATTGAGTCCAAAACGACTTTGCTGGACAAATTATTATTAAGGAAAAATACAAAAAAGTTTGATTTTCACTCTTGTCAATATTTCATTCTCAATCTGAGAACCTCTTCAGGACCTTAATTTTTTTAGAAATAATTTTTTAATTATACAAAATATTACATTGAAGTGTTTGAATTACATATATGTTTTACATACCATTTAAAAAACTTAACTTGACATTTAAATATTCTTATGTTTCTATTTTTTTAAATAACTTAAATGTATAAAACTTATTATTTTAATCATAAAATTCAAAAATTATAATATGTCTGTACACTGTTAAAACTTTTTTTAGACTAAATAATAATATTGTTGATATCTGAGCAATGGTTATTTTAAAAAATTTTACAGGATTTATTAAGAGGGGGTGTTTATTCATAGATTTTTAAGAACTATAAAATTTATACTTTACTAATGGGTATAAATTCTTGTCACGATATACGACACTGTTTTATTTTGAATATTGAGCGTTATTAACTTATATTTTTTTCTTTTTTTAATTGCTCTTCCATCTTATTTTATTATTGTTATATTTTAAGAAAGGGATTTTTTCATAAGTGTAAACATTTTAAAAAATTAAAAATTTTTTTTTTTTTTTTTTTGGGACCCTTTAAGAAGGGGCCTTTTTCGTAGGACGAGGAGAATGCATTTGCGCATACCATACACCGCGTACTGTATGATTATGTGGGACTCAACCTCAAATTTATGGTTGCCCAGATAATCAGTATAACTGAGCAGGAATTACATTACCCACTAAACTCCCCACCCTCCTGCATTTATGAGAATATCATAGAATCCGGACCGGGACTCCCTGTTTAAGTTACCTAAATTAGGTATTACTTCGGTCCGGAAACAATGCAGCCATGGCATTTCTTCGCCATACCCTGTCAATAAAGGAGGAGAGTTTCCTACGAGAGGAAACCTTCCTCGATTTTTTTTAATCAGAGTCACCCGTACGTACTCTGCTACAATGTACCAGTTCGCGGTACTGCGCAGCATTTCCGGGACGACTCCTTCCAGCCTCCATTCATCGAAGGGCGGTCGCTCTTCAGGGAAGCGAGGATTCCCAAAAAAGGTGTGCTCAGCGGTATCCAGCTCGCCCGGGCAATGCAAGCATTCCGGAGATGTCACCTTGCGCCACTTGAAAAGCATATCGCGGAAATAACCGTGACCAGTTAGGAACTGTGTGAGGTAGAAGTCTACCTCCCCATGATCACGGTTCATCCAGCTTTCCAAATCGATGATAAGGCGGTGCGTCCAACGTCGCCTCGGGTAACCATTCCACCTATACTGCCAGCATTCCATTGTGTGGGAGCGAGCGCGAACGGAAGCTACGTCGCGCTCTTCTTCCTTACGGTTATAGATCGCCTGCCTTTCCAAGGCAAGCAGATCGATGGAAATCACCCGAGCCACCACCTGAATCGCTGGCTCTGATACAGTTTTGTACGAGCAAGCGATTCGAAGTGCCCCCTGCCTCTGTACTGCCTTTAGTTTCTTGCAGTACTTTTTTATGCGGACATTGCCCGCCCACACCTCTGCACCGTAGAGCAAGATGGAGTTGACTGTCGTCATCAACAGCCTCCTCTTCTCTGATCTGGGACCGCCGATGTTCGTCATCAGCCACGAGAGGGACTTTATCACCCGGCCAGCCTTTTCACAGGCCTGCTGGAATTATCTATTGTAGGTCAACTTGTTATCCAAGAAGACGCCCAAATATTTGACCGATGGTTTGGTCTGGATCATAAGGGGATTACCTCCGTCATCAAAGTGGACGCCGAATATTGTATCAACCCGGGTCAGAAGGACAATCTCCGTTTTCGGAACTGCCAGTCTTAGTCCGTGATCCGACATCCAGCTATTGATAAGGCGCATGGCCTCATACAAGGTATTCTGCTGGTACTCTATCTTTCGAGCTGTTATAGTTAGAGCAACATCATCCGCGTATCCGATCATGGAGCATCCATCCGGAAGCTCAATCTTTAGCAAGCCGTCGTAAAAGGCATTCCACAGATCAGGGCCCAGAACTGAATCCTGCGCTATGCCTGCGCTTAATACTTTACCTCTTATGCCATCGAGCGTGTCCCAGCGCAGGTATCGGTCCCGGAGGTAATCTGTGAGTATATTTCTCAGATAATCTGGAACTCTGAATATCTGCTCGAGGGAGTGCAACATATCGTACCACTTAGCTGAGTTGAATGCGTTTTTTTCACATCCAAAGTGACAAGAAGGACGTCCGGTTTAATATCCGGCCGCACTTGTCTGGCCCTCATAACAACCTTCACGACCTGCTCAATGACGCCGATCGTGGAACGCTCTTCACGAAAACCGTGTTGGTCATCGCTAAGGTCACCCGCTTCCCTAATTGCCTGCCGCAATCTTCCTCTAACTATGTTCTCCATCACCTTGCCAATGGTATTTAACATACACAATGGTCTGCAAGATGATGGAGATCCTGGTTCACCCTTTCCCTTGCTTATCAGAGCCAGACGGGCCACTTTCCAGTCCCTTGGAAAGGCGCCTGCCACGAGGCACGCATTAAAAATGCCAAGCAGGAGACCAGGGATTACCTTTGCAGCCGCCTTAAGGGCTTCCGCGGGTATTCCGTCTGGTCCTGGCGCTTTCCCATTTTTCATTGACCTAATTGCCTGAAGCATCTCCGCTTCGATAAATAGCGGAACTTGCTCCCTCGGGACATCCAAAGCAGGGTGTTGTTGGTTTGGATGATCCGGAAAGAGAGCGTCCACTATTCCTTTGGTCGCTGCTTCATTCATCGTGTTGTCACATCCGTACTTAAGTTTGCCCATGACAACCTTATATCCCAGGCCCCATGGATCGCTGTTGATATCATCTCTTAAGGACCGAAGACAGCGCGCCTTGCTGAGGCGGATAGCTTTCGCCAGCCTATGCTTGGCTTCCTTGTACTCTTCAGAGCACGTAGCCGGCTCTGGGCGGCCATGCGCTCTTTGCCGTCTTCTGCTTGCACCGTGACAGACCCGTCTAAGCTCCGCAATTTCTTCATTCCACCAGCACATGCTTCTTTTACCCTTCCAGGGCCGTTTACGCGGCATAGAGGCATCGCAAGCTCCTCTCAGAAGAGCAGTTACCCTCTTGACAAGAGTCTCTGCCTCTCGCGGGGTGGTCGGTCCTCCATGCCAGGCTGGGATATACGAAAACTCTTCGCGAAGATAATCTACAAATCTGTTCTCGTCCATCTTTGACAAATTCCATTTGGGCGCTTTTTGTAGGGGGGCCGATTAACGACCCTATCACGCACTTTGAAGGTGATGTAATTATGGTCGCTGCCATTGGCTCCATCCATCACCCTCCAACCGCCCACTCTTTCTGCCAGCCCGGCCAAGGCAAAAGTGACATCAGGGATCAATTCGCCAAAGCCTGGCCTTACGTAGGTTGGATTGTTCCCAGAGTTCATGACCACCAGATCAGTTCTAGCGGCCATCTCTAGGATCAACGTTCCCCTACGGTTCGTGGTTGGCATTCCCCATTCCACGGCTCTGGAATTTAAGTCCCCAGCAAATATGATATTGCCAGAGACTTCCCTTATCGTTTCATCTAATGAGGCCAGCTTTGCGGTGAACACCCCAATAGTGTCCTTCGGTGACAAATAACAACTAATGAAAGTTGTATCACTGCACTTTGCCCAGACGTGGCAGTTACCTTTTCCATGTCGGGACATAGACATCTGAGCACGACCTCGTAGCCATATAGCGCACCGGCCTGTGTCATCGGTTAACCAGAATTGCTGGTTCCTATTGCGAAGCGGTTCGGATAGCAAGACGACACTAGAGTCTGTCTCGCCCGCGAGCTGATCGAGCAAAAGGTCAGCAAGAATGGTTTTGTTCATATTCCCATGCAGGACTCCGAACATTACCGATGATACTTTATCTTGCTTGCAGTAAGTGCCTCCCGATAACACTTACATGCTCCGCATCCTGGAAGGTGGTCGGTCTTGGCCTTGTCAGTTCTTTCCCTGTAGAGGAAGCATTCTGCTTTTTCCACAGGACATTTTTCTGACTTGTGGCCTTGAACGCCACATTTAAAACACGCAAATTTTCGGTCCATACCCTTACATGACCACTGTTTGTGGCCGAAACCAAGACACTTAAAGCACCGTGTAACCTCGGCTCTTAAGCTCACTTGCCAATTAGACCAGCCATTATTTAGCCGGCCTTTTATGGTCAATTTTCGTGCGGCGGCTTCTGGTAGGTCTACGACCGCCATATCCGCCTTAGTGCCCTTAGCCTTGAAGATGGCGACTTTTATGTCGTCATCGTTCTGCAGCTTGGTTGCCTCCTTTATCACCTGCCTCACTTCGTCGCTGCCAATAGTACCATCTAAGCTTCTGATCTCCACGGTTAGGTCGGGAATCAGTTCCTCGACTGTACTTTCTAGGCCTGCGACCGTCTTGACAGCGTCTAATAGTTTTTGCCGGTCTTTCGACGAGCTCAGCTCTATTAGGACGCTGCCATCCTGGGTTTTCTGGATTCGGTGAACCGGTCCCCGAATCCTTTAGTTGGACACCTCTTTTGATCTCCAGCAGGGCTGTCGCACAAGACTTCCCTTTAGGAGGCTTTATTATTAGAGCCTCCTTACGCTTAGAGATCCTTATGCACCGATTCTGGCGCTTCTTTCTCCTGCTTTTTTCTGTTGCCTCGGAAGGAGGAGATTCACCATCTCCTTCCTTCTTCTGCGGCTTTTTCTTTTTTCTTCTTTTATTCTCTGCCCCCTGCCGCTGGTTTGCTGTCGCTGCAGTTATTTTTGGCTGCTGCTTCTCCTGCTGCTTCTTCTGTTCCTGCTCTTGGTTTTTACGAGCCTTTGCCTCCTTTCATTCAAACTCTTTTTTCTTTTTCTTCTTTTTCTTTTTTCTTTGACCTTTGCTTTTAACAGCGACGAAATCATCCTCGTCTGGAGGGGAAGTACCTGTAGCTACATCCTTTGGCTGCGTTTGCTGGCCAGAAGCTAACTTATTCACCTCCTGAACCATATCTTTCGGAGGAGACATCACTGCATTAGCGAAGGTCTTCCTTAAAGGGAGTTTCGGAGACGTTTTCTGCGCCGGTCTCTTTTTTGTATTCTCCTTTCCGGGTAGGCTTAAAATAAATTAAAATAAATAAATTCGTTCAAGTTTCTTGAACGAAAAAAAATTTCGTTTAATTTTTCTCTCCGAGTTTAAACGCACTCGCTTTTACCGACTTTATTTTGTTTTGAATCAAGAAACACGAATGAAGTCACCGCGCGCTTCGAAAACTTGTGTGAGATTTTTTTTAGTTCTATATTTTCGTACGACTAGCGTCTGGGTGTAGAAAAAGAATTTTTTATATAAAAAAAGGGGAAAAAACGTAGTCACTTAAGAATTTTAACTGCCGATATAAATATAGAAGAAAATTCTCAATTATTTTACAGTATTAGATTTTTCATTATACGCTGCAAAAAAGATCTACTTTCTTACTTTCGGGCGATCTTTTTTTCGCTTTTAATGAAAAACTATGTGTTGAACACGGGAAAAAATGTAGGAAATTTTATTTTCAATGCTACCTGCTCTCGTTAGCTACTCTCACTCTTGCATACAACTGCATTGAAAGCCAAATCCTATTTTTTTTCTCTTGTTGAACAAATAGATATTTTTTCGAGTTACAGGTTCCTAATGTTGCGACACGCGGCACCGGTCGTCGATAAAAAAAACATATTATTGTATCACGCGACTCCGAAATATTGAAACAAAGTAAAAATAAAAAAGGAAAGTTCCAAAATTATTATAAAAAGGATTTTTTAAATATTAAATACAGAAACAGTTTTCAAAATTTTCTTAACTACCGATACAAGAAATATATAAAAAAATAGAAGTAATTAAAAAAGTTTCCAAAGACTATTGTTTTTAGCCTCAGGTGGAGGTATTTCATTATAAATGGATTTAAAAAAGTAAAAAAATTACTGACCTTAAATTTTAAGTAATTGCTTGAATTTTTAGGCAATACAAGCAAAATTTAATCGCTGCCAGTTTACCGTTTTTAAAAAGTTAGGGCTACCTATAGAAGTAGGTCACAATGTAGGAAGAAATTTTATTCTGGGTTTTATTTCAAAACTTTATAAAGAGGATTATAGAAATGAAAAATTTTTTAGATTTTAAAACATTAAATATAGACAGTCCCTTGCTTTTATGAAAAATTTTATTATACTTCTCGATATTTTGATTAACGTCTGTTAAAGATAAACTTCCTCTATAAATGTGGGCAGCTCCAATGATTTTAGAATCAGGCTGCAGTGGATTAACTTTCAAAAGTTGATTACTTTTAGACCACACATTATTAAAAAGTTCATCTTCTAACCTAAATGAAAAACATAGTGAAAATATTTAAGAAAATACTATAAACATACCTTATGAATTCAAATAATACTTTTTGCAACGTGTACTGTTAGAATTAATATCACTTAGTATAACTGGGCTTATACTACTTAAGATATAATGCATTCTTGGGAATGGAACTAAATTAATTGCTATTTCATTTATATCAATATTAAGATTCCCCGAAAATCTGCAACCACTATAAAATATATTGTATCTTATTAAAAAAAAAAAAAAAACAAACAGGCCAGAAAACACGTTCCTAAAAAAGGACACATTTTCTCGCTTGGAAAAATTAAACACGGACCTTGATCATAAAAAAAGAATGTTTCAAAACGCAGTTTATCTTTCTTAGATTCGATGAAAATACTATAAATAGTAATTTAACTGCCATCTTAATCATTCTTTTTTTTTCCATAGGTCGCAAAGTACTATGAATATAATACATGCATTTTAAAATAAAAAAGGTATTTAAAAACTTGACCTTGTAAGGTGCAGAAGCATATTAACTATTATACTATTCATATCTTGATATGTAAAAAATGAGGTTTGATTCATGTTTCGTTTTTGATATTTTGCAGAAACGTGACATATTTCTTGAAGAGCTTGATTTTCAGCAGGAAATACGCATGTTGCGTGTTCTATTAATTCTCCAGTTGCCAATAATACATTGTAAGGAGATGTAACAACATCTTGAGTCTTAGCTGTATACACACATGAGTTGAATCTGAATTTATGAAATATAATCATTCAAAATTGATTAAGGAGGCTCTTCAGTGAAAAATTATAAATAGTGAGATATATGACTGAATAAAGTGAAATTCCCCGATTCGAATGGTACACTCAAAAAATTTTATTGGTAAAAATTAACCTTTTGATTAGTAAAATAATTTGAAGTTGTCAAAATGGCGTTTTATGATATTTTTTACTAACACATATTTTATAAACTACCCGCATAGGAAAAAAAAATTACTATTAATTTTAGTAGAATTTATTTGTACATTTTTTTCTAGCAAGTGACAAAATTTGATTACAGATACTATATAAGGAACGAAAATTGTATAAATTATAAAATATAAATTATTAAAAAAAAAATAATAAAATAAATAAAAAAAAAATAAATTAATTAAAAAAATACCCTGCCAACTAGCTGGCACTTAGGTTCCTCAAACAATGAGCTTAATACTTAAATATGCCACAGATATCACCGATTACAAGTATTCAATCATACATATTAAGTGCAGTTTTTTTAATTTTTTTGTTTTTTTAAATTTAAGAAAAAAAATTTTGAAAAAATTAAGTATCAGATTCAAAAAATTACTATAAAAAAAGTTCTTAAAACTAGAACTTCCATGGAAATAAATTAGGTACTACGTCCAAAAAGAAAAAAAAAATTTGTATTTTTTGTATTTTTTTGTGAAAAAAGTTTTAGGAAAAAAATTTTCAGAAAATTAAGTATCCGATTCGAGATATCATGTGAAAACCATACTTTCAAATATAAGTACTTTCGTGGAAATAAATGAGGTATTACATCCAAATTTAAAAAAAAAAAAAGTACCTCGAGCTTTTTTGGTGAAAAAATTTTTGAAAAAAAAATTAGGTCAAAATCAAATTTTGACCTAACACAATGGTTCCTCTTTGAGGAACCAAAAAATAAATAAACATCATACACATTTGAGAGTGAGAGTATAATTAAATTTTTGTAGCAAAAAAAAAAAAAGAAAAATGACTATTAATTATAGTAAAAAATCATGGACAAAAATGTAAAATGTAATATTTTTAAATCTTCGGATAACTTTACTAAAATTAATAGTAAAATCTTCCAGTTTCAAATATAAATTTTACTCAACATTTTTTCTCAGTGTATATAGAGCATATGTTAGATAGCCGTGCAAAATTTATAAATATTAGCGAAAAAAGTCACAACATTTTAACACTGCTCTTATGAGAGAAATTCCGGAAGTTGCTATTTATTCTCTTAAGACAAAAAATTATAAAACCTGAGTAGTTTGACTATAAAATTTAATGCCCAAGAAAATTATTGCTCACCCTCTCATATTAGGTAGCCGTATATATTATTTTGTGCAAATAAACTCCAAAAATTGGTAAACAAGGTTTTAAAGAGAAAGCAGCCATGACAGTATATGGATAGTATACTATGCAGGCGCACGCGTTTATTTGTACATATTATGTATTTATTGATAATATTTATTTAATTTTATTTTAAAAATTAAAAATCTTAAAATTACTTGTAAACGATAAATTTTATATTTATTTGATAAATAGTAAAAGTGTCATTATTATCAGTGTGGTGTAAGGAACTTGTTTGAACCAATTTCAAATTCAGGAGGAGCAAGCATATTGGCATTCCAATCACCAACAATGATTTTGTGACTGAAATTCGAGGCATGTAAGCGCAAAGTATCAAAAAGATCAGGGTCTGATTTAATACCAACTTCAGGAGGACAATATACAAGAGCAAAAATGTAGGAGTTGAGTTTCCTTCCCAAATAGAACAAAAAAGGTTAAAATTTTCTTTTATATAAATGAGAATGCCACCACCATGAGTATTGCGATCACATCGCAGGATACTGTAGCCAAGAATGTTGACAAAATTATCAGCCACCTCTGGTCCCAAATTGGTTTCGGCAATACCAAAAACATGATAAGAGCTATCTTTTACTAAAAATTCACGGAACTGTGAAATATGTTTTTTCAGTCAATTTACATTCAGAAAATTAACTTTTAAACCTGATTGTTTAGAAGGGGTTGAATCTTCAACACTCTCTAGTCAAATGCTGGCTTGATTATCATTACTACCTATAATGTTAGTGTTTTGCTATTTATGAAATCTAAGTGTATTGTTTCTATTAGGATGTTTGTGATGATAAGCGCTACCTAAACTCTGAATTATTAAATTTAAATCAGATACGGACTTAACTACATGAGCTCTTGATCCATCTCTCCACCTCACCAAGAAGTCACCATTGTTGTACCAGACTAATTTAAAACCTAATCCATGTGCCGTTTCTTTTATAGAAATGTATTGATATTATCTGAAGTTGATAAAACTTCATTACTAAAAATTTTGGTAACTGGCAGAGCGATGGCAACTTGCGGGCTTAAAGTGGATAAACAGATATCTTTTGTTGAAAAATAATTACGAGATTTTTTGGCACGCATAATCAGTTGTACTAAGGATTTATAAACGTTATAATAAAAGAAGGATGATCAGTTACCAAAGCAGCATTACTTGATGAGGGTTTTTTGGGAAGAGCAAAAGTTACTCTGCATATGTCTGACTGCTTGAGAGAAGGGAGTAATGAATTTATAACTGTATATGCAATGTAATTTAAATTATTAATTTATAAAATATTATTTTATGATTATGCTATTTATCATTTAAATTCCTATTGAAAAATTTTGATATAAGAAATTAATAAAATATTGTTAAAGTAAAAGGTTTTTATGGTCAATAAATTAATTTATTATTCATTTTTTATCAGTCATATATTATTATTACACCTTAAAAATAATTTTTAAAAAATATATCTATTGTAACGTACCGAATGCCTAGACCCCTAAGATATGCAAATATTTATGAATAATGCATGCAAATAACGGTTTAATTCTAGTTACGTGTGTTGCATAATATTCACGCATAAGTGTATAAAATATCAAAATCCAGATTTAAATCAATATATGTATCGATACAATTATAAACTCCTAAATTTATATTATTAAATCATAATCAAATATTACTCAGATGGCAGCACTTTCCAGCATGTATTTAATTATGCCGGCAGCCTTAAGTATTATGTACTTTAATCTAAATATTTATTTATTAAATTAAATATAAATAAAATATAAATATAAATTATATAATTAGTTAATATGTAAGTTAATTAGTTTATAAGTATGTAAATATGTAAATTAGTTTTTGAGATAATTAGTTTATAAGATATTTTCCTAATAATAAATAAGTATTAACTGAAAAAGAATTAATGTAAAATATATTTACATATCTAGGGCAAAAAAGCCTATTTTCTGCCCTGCGGTGACGGCTTTTTTGCCCATTATATGTAAAACTATATTTTAGAACACGGGACAAAATATGGGGTTCGACTTTTGCATGCTGTCTGTAGATACAACTGCATGCAAAGCCGAAACCAATATTTTATCCCTTGTTTAATAAATAGCTATTAACGTCATAAGAATATGTAATAAAAATAATTAAAATATTTAAATAATATAAAAATAAATTAAATATTATAAAATAACGAATGCGCTCGAAAAGCGATATTCTTTCTAGAAGCTTCCAGAAGCTTCCAGAACAAATTTTATGTGTAAAGATTCAAACATCTGTGCGAAAAGTATATAAGAAAGAGATTTCGCACATCACGGGACACTTGTTCTGGAATCTCTGGTGAAGCAAGTTCGTTGAACGACCTTCATTATTTTCACACTCAATAAATATTACATCCTATTTTAAAAAGAAGTTGTTGCTATGTACATTGTTGTACATTGTTATCGCAATAAAAGCGTTCTGATTGGCTACTAACACCGACTTATAATAATCGTTGTGTATTTATGTATGATTATTTATATAGTATTAGTAATGTTTATTTATTGCAGAAAAAATATATTCATAACCTAAATAAAATTATTTCTTTAATTGATAAAAATTAAAATACATATGTTTTGTTGATTAGTCGAAAATTGATATTCCAAAAAAGTATATGGGCTTATTAGTATATTATTTTATTATTATTATTATTATTTGAAAAGAAAAATTTGTTGTTAAAAATTCACCTTATTTAAAAAATAACCGGTATTTTAAATAAAATGTCCAAATAATTTGTGAGGTTATCGGTGAATTAAATATAGGTGTAAACTTTGTTAGTTTATTATTTAAAATGTTTGCAAAAATTTCTAACCTCAAAATTGAATTGAGGGTAAAGTTATGATGAAGAGACAAATCGCAGGCAGAATGTTATAAATAATGTTTATATAAGTTTTTTTTTTTTTCAAACCTCAAAATTGTTTATGCTTACCCAACACGAATTTTCGGTCTTTAAATCTCCGTTGATCTTAAGAGATCTCTGAGACCACTGCGGAGATTTAAATAGATCAAAAAATATCTCCAGAGATCCGTGAAATAAAAAAATAATAATAAAAATTTAGAAACAATTGTTTCTTAATTAATATTTAAAATCATTAAATAAAAGTATAAATGGATAAATTTGATTTTTGGTTCCTCATAGAGGAACCATTTTTTATATGTTTTAAATAACTTCAAGGAAATAAAATCTGGTAAGTGAACAAAAAATGTCACAATACTTGATCATTTATAACTTTAATAACAAAATATTATTAAATATTTTTCATTTTTTTAAATTTGAACTCTTAACTTTATCAACTTTTTTTTTCATTGTCTGCTAAAAAATTAAGCAAAGTGTTAGTCGAAATGATATAAATAATGGCATATAAATAATGGCGTCGCATGATAAACATGCGTTACTAGTGCCTCTAAATAAAAATTCATAAAGTTTAACTTAAAGTCTATAAAGCTGGTATGTTTTGTGTGTGAATTATTAAGCAAGAATATTATGGTATATTATATATAAAATCTAAGTGATATTCAATTTTTTGTTATAAATAGTGTTTTTATTATATATGAATAGACATAACCCCTTACAACCTAGACAACACCTACTGGTTGATGAGCGGTAAAATATATGTTTCAGTTCTTAAATGTATAAGTGTCGGTAAAGAAGATTTTTGTTTACAATGTCAGCTGTTCCGGAAACTATAGATATACTTTATAAATGTTCTGAACCACCACTTAAAAAATGTACTGCTACACGAGTCATGGAAATCCTGCCTCTTTCGACTTGCCCGGAGTAACTTGCCCGTTGCTATGTTTATTATATGTATGCAGCCTAATGAAAATATACACAATAACAAACAGCCTAAAATATTAAATGGTTATGTTAGCTTGATAATAATTTTTTAATGTTTACAAAATGATTAAAGAAAAACATTTTTATAATCGAAAGAGATCAAATTAATAAGATACAAAGAAAAAAAAATCGTTTGAAATATTTCCATTAAATCGTTTTAATTTTAATTATCAATTTAAAAATTTTTTTAAAATGTGGGAATAATTAAATAAAGGAAAATTAATTGCATAGCATAATGATATATTTAAAATAACAAACTGAAAATAAATTTAAAAAAAGTTTGGTTATATTATAAAAACACGTATCAGAAAAATAGGAAAAATGCACGTGCCCATCACATTTAGCGCAAATTAAAAAAATAAAAAAAAGTAATGCATTCAACGTCATTTTTAGCATTTGAATACGTGGGAGTAGACGGCAACTTATTATATGTCGCAACAAATTAATAATAATATTTTTTTGTAAAGAAGAAACTAAAATTATAGTAATAATATATGGTTATTATATGGCGGCTCAAGCGCTAGAAACTTGCAGGCGGCCTTACCACTTGCATCTTGCAGGCGGCTAAAGCGCTTGCATCTTGCAGGCGGCCCAGCGCTTGCAACTTTCATGCGGCTAAAGCGCTTGCATCTTGCAGGCGGCCCAAGCGCTTGCATCTTGCAGGCGGCTAAAGCGCTTGCATCTTGCAGGCGGCCCAAGCGCTTGCATCTTGCAGGCGGCTAAAGCGCTTGCATCTTGCAGGCGGCTAAAGCGCTTGCCACTTGCAGGCGGCTAAAGCGCTTGCAACTTGCAGGCGGCCCAAGCGCTTGCATCTTGCAGGCGGCTAAAGCGCTTGCTTCTTGCAGGCGGCTAAAGCGCTTGCATCTTGCAGGCGGCCCAGCGCTTGCAACTTGCAGGTGGCCTTACCGCTTGCATATTGCAGGCGGCCCAAGCGCTTGCATCTTGCAAGCGGTTAAAGCGCTTGCATCTTGCAGGCGGCCCAAGCGCTTGCATCTTGCAGGCGGCTAAAGCGCTTGCAACTTAGAGGCGGCCCAAGCGCTTGCATCTTGCAGGCGGCTAAAGCGCTTGCATCTTGCAGGCGGCCCAGCGCTTGCAACTTTCAGGCGGCCTTACCGCTTGCATCTTGCAGGCGGCTAAAGCGCTTGCAACTTGCAGGCGGCCCAAGCGCTTGCATCTTGCAGGCGGCTCAAGCGCTTGCATCATGCAGGTGGCCATAGCGCTTGCATCTTGCAGGTGGCTCTGTCGCATAAATACTTTTTTAAAGGTGTTTTCACTCCTACCTTTCTATTGGCGTTAATATTTACATACTTCGTAAAATTTCATCTAGGGGTGGAAAATTATGGTGAAAAGGATTAAAAAATCAATTTTTATAAAAATTATTCATTATTTTTTTATAAAAGTCTTTATTGTTGCTAAAAAATCTATATCGGAGGTTTCGAAGTTGCTGATCTCAAATATGACCATAAAAAAATCATAAAATTTCATCTAGGGGTGGAAAATGAGTGAAAAAGCGTTAAAAAATCAATTTTCATATAAGGCTTTATTCTGGCTTTATTTTTACTTGGAAAATTATATCAGGGGGTTTTTGACGTTGTTGATTCCAAATATGACCATAACAAAATCGTGAAACTTCATATAGGGGTGAAAAATTAGGGTGAAAAGGCGTGAAAAATTAATTTTCATAAAAGACTTTATTTTTACTTTTATTTTTTATTACCCTTACCTCAAAAATTCCCAGATATAAATTTAGAGCTAATAATACAAAGAAGTTTTAG
This sequence comes from Anagrus nilaparvatae, assembly GCA_022575985.1. NCBI lineage: Eukaryota > Metazoa > Arthropoda > Insecta > Hymenoptera > Mymaridae > Anagrus > Anagrus nilaparvatae. Next base: position 22,483,441 of record JAKSXM010000247.1, on the reverse strand, counting down.
AATTATATAATAAAGTGGAAAGTTTAGGCCACGCCGGCGGTAATATGTTAAGTAAAAAAATTTTTTCTCGCACGCATATTATCTCAATGTTTGTATCATCTACTTGGTCACCACCTATTTTTTCACGAACATAAATTGAATAATTTAAATTAAACAAAAAATCTGTTAAAATTGATAATTAATATTTTTTAAAAGCAGCAAGGGAATTTTTTTAAGGGTTGTAATTCATAGAATCTCTTTTAAATTTATATATTTATATGAAATAAATTTAAAAAAATTTAAGTAAAATAATTTTCTTCTAAGTTGGAAGAACTAAATTTAAACTGAAAGATAAGCTAAAAAAAATTATTGAAGATGAAGACGAAGGAGATATTGAAATGGATTTTGATGATTTTTTTTATGATGTCAATGAAGAAATATTAACATCGTATGTGTACGATGATTTTAAGGATACTAGTGATGAAAGTGATGGTAATATATAAAAAATTACACAGCGAGTGCGCAAAATCTTCCTTTTTTTCAAATAGTGTCTTTACTCCAGTCAAAATACGGGGGGGGGGGGTGTACTTACGGTTGCGAATACAAGACTTGCTCTAGTATAGGTTTTTTGGGTCGCTGAACACGAAAATCGGGGTCATTTGGTAAAGAAAATGGGGGTTCACCCTTAAATTTGCAAAAACTACCCTCATAAGGGTGTAATTTTGATATACTCGCGTTCTGAGTCGATAGATTTGTCCAAGAATTGGTTTCTAAGAGTTTTTTGGGTCGTTAATTAAGAATCTCGATGATTTTTTTAAATTAAAATTAATATTTCATCCTTAAATTAGCTAAAACTACCCCCCAAAAGGGGTGTTTTCGCTATTTTAACACTTTTCAGATTAGGTCCACAAGGGTTTTTGGGTCGCTAAAAACGAATTTAATAGATTTTTCATTAATAGTTAATATATCACCCCTAAATTAGCTAAAAATACCCCTAAAATTCTGCATTTTGTATGCCCAGATTAGGTCCATAGGGTTTTCTGGGTCGCAGATAACGAATTTCGCGGAATTTTTTATGAATAATTAATATATCATCCCTTAATTACCTAAAACCACCCCTAAAGAGGCGTTTTAGCTATTTCTGCATTTTGTACACCCAGATTAGGTCCTAAGGGTATTTTGTGTCGTAGATTTTAGGGGTAGTTTTAGGTAATTTAGGAATAATATATTAATTATTCATAAAAAAATCCATGAAATTCGTTTTCAGCTACCCAAAAAAGCCTTGTGGACTTAATCTGGTCGCGAAAAGTGCGAAAATATCGTAAACACCCCTTTTGGAGGGTACTTTTAGCAAATTTAAGGGTGAAATATTAATGTTACCTTGAAAAATCATCGAGATTCTTAATTAGCGACCCAGAACGCGCATACATAAAAAATACTCCCTTTTGGGGGTAGTTTATGCAAATTTGAGGATGAAGCCCCATTTCCTTTACCAAAAGACCCCGATCTTTGTGTTCAGCAACCCAAACAACCTATTCTAAAGCATATCTCGTATTCGAAACCGTAAGTATACCCAAACCCGTATTTTAACTACAGTACTTATCTTCTTATCTCGAGTCGGATTGATGGAATTAATATTGATTGAAAAAATGATGCAAGCGCTTGGGCCGCCTGCAAGATGCAAGCGCTTTAGCCGCCTGCAAAATGCAAGCACTTTAGCCGCCTGCAAGATGCAAGCGGTAAGGCCGCCTGCAAGTTGCAAGCGCTGGGCCGCCTGCAAGATGCAAGCGCTTGGGCCGCCTGCAACATGCAAGCGCTTTAGCCGCCTGCAAGTTGCAAGCGCTGGGCCGCCTGCAAGATGCAAGCGGTAAGGCCGCCTGCAAGATGCAAGCTGTAAGGCCGCCTGCAAGATGCAAGCGCTTGGGCCGCCTGCAAGATGCAAGCGATGGGCCGCCTGCAAGATGCAAGCGCTTGAGCCCCCTGCAAGATGCAAGCGCTTTAGCCGCCTGCAAGATGCAAGCTGTAAGGCCGCCTGCAAGATGCAAGCGCTTGGGCCGCCTGCAAGATGCAAGCGCTGGGCCGCCTGCAAGATGCAAGCGCTTGAGCCGCCTGCAAGATGCAAGCGCTTGGGCCGCCTGCAAGATGCAAGCGCTTGGGCCGCCTGCAAGATGCAAGCGCTTTAGCCGCCTGCAAGATGCAAGCGCTTGGGCCGCCTGCAAGATGCAAGCGGTAAGGCCGCCTGCAAGTTGCAAGCGCTGGGCCGTCTGCAAGATGCAAGCGGTAAGGCCGCCTGCAAGATGCAAGCGGTAAGGCCGCCTGCAAGATGCAAGCGGTAAGGCCGCCTGCAAGATGCAAGCTGTAAGGCCGCCTGCAAGATGCAAGCGCTTGGGCCGCCTGCAAGATGCAAGCGATGGGCCGCCTGCAAGATGCAAGCGCTTGAGCCGCCTGCAAGATGCAAGCGCTTTAGCCGCCTGCAAGATGCAAGCTGTAAGGCCGCCTGCAAGATGCAAGCGCTTGGGCCGCCTGCAAGATGCAAGCGCTGGGCCGCCTGCAAGATGCAAGCGCTTGAGCCGCCTGCAAGATGCAAGCGCTTGGGCCGCCTGCAAGATGCAAGCGCTTGGGCCGCCTGCAAGATGCAAGCGCTTTAGCCGCCTGCAAGATGCAAGCGCTTGGGCCGCCTGCAAGATGCAAGCGGTAAGGCCGCCTGCAAGTTGCAAGCGCTGGGCCGTCTGCAAGATGCAAGCGGTAAGGCCGCCTGCAAGATGCAAGCGGTAAGGCCGCCTGCAAGATGCAAGCGGTAAGGCCGCCTGCAAGTTGCAAGCGCTAGGCCGCCTGCAAGATGCAAGCGCTTGGGCCGCCTGCAAGTTACAAGCGCTGGGCCGCCTGCAAGATGCTAGCACTTTAGCGGCCTGCAAGATGCAAGCGCTTGGACCGCCTGCAAGATGCAAGCGCTTGGGCCGCCTGCAATATGCAAGCGGTAAGGCCGCCTACAAGTTGCAAGCGCTGGGCCGCCTGCAAGATGCAAGCGCTTGGGCCGCCTGCAAGTTGCAAGCGCTTTAGCCGCCTGCAAGATGCAAGCGCTTTAGCCGCCTGCAAGATGCAAGCGCTTGGGTCGCCTGCAAGATGCAAGCGCTTTAGCCGCCTGCATGATGCAAGCGCTTAAGCCGCCTGCAAGTTGCAAGCGCTGGGCCGTCTGCAAGATGCAAGCGCTTTAGCCGCCTGCAAGATGCAAGCGCTTGGGCCGCCTGCAAGATGCAAGCGCTTTAGCCGCCTGCATGATGCAAGCGCTTAAGCCGCCTGCAAGTTGCAAGCGCTGGGCCGTCTGCAAGATGCAAGCGCTTGAGCCGCCTGCAAGATGCAAGCGCTTGGGCCGCCTGCAAGATGCAAGCGGTAAGGCCGCCTGCAAATTGCAAGCGCTGGGCCGTCTGCAAGATGCAAGCGGTAAGGCCGCCTGCAAGTTGCAAGCGCTAGGCCGCCTGCAAGATGCAAGCGCTTGGGCCGCCTGCAAGTTACAAGCGCTGGGCCGCCTGCAAGATGCAAGCGCTTTAGCCGCCTGCAAGATGCAAGCGCTTGGGCCGCCTGCAATATGCAAGCGCTTTAGCCGCCTGCAAGATGCAAGCGCTTGGGCCGCCTGCAAGATGCAAGCGGTAAGGCCGCCTGCAAGTTGCAAGCGCTGGGCCGTCTGCAAGATGCAAGCGGTAAGGCCGCCTGCAAGATGCAAGCGGTAAGGCCGCCTGCAAGATGCAAGCGGTAAGGCCGCCTGCAAGATGCAAGCGGTAAGGCCGCCTGCAAGATGCAAGCGGTAAGGCCGCCTGCAAGTTGCAAGCGCTAGGCCGCCTGCAAGATGCAAGCGCTTGGGCCGCCTGCAAGTTACAAGCGCTGGGCCGCCTGCAAGATGCTAGCGCTTTAGCCGCCTGCAAGATGCAAGCGCTTGGGCCGCCTGCAAGATGCAAGCGCTTGGGCCGCCTGCAATATGCAAGCGGTAAGGCCGCCTACAAGTTGCAAGCGCTGGGCCGCCTGCAAGATGCAAGCGCTTGGGCCGCCTGCAAGATGCAAGCGGTAAGGCCGCCTACAAGTTGCAAGCGCTGGGCCGCCTGCAAGATGCAAGCGCTTGGGCCGCCTGCAAGTTGCAAGCGCTTTAGCCGCCTGCAAGATGCAAGCGCTTTAGCCGCCTGCAAGTTGCAAGCGCTTTAGCCGCCTGCAAGATGCAAGCGCTTTAGCCGCCTGCAAGATGCAAGCGCTTGGGCCGCCTGCAAGTTGCAAGCGCTGGGCCGCCTGCAAGATGCAAGCGCTTGGGCCGCCTGCAAGACGCAAGCGCTTTAGCCGCTTGCAAGATGCAAGCGCTTGAGCCGCCTGCAAGATGCAAGCGCTTGGGCCGCCTGCAAGATGCAAGCGCTTGGGCCGCCTGTAAGATGCAAGCGCTTTAGCCGCCTGCAAGATGCAAGCGCTTGGGCCGCCTGCAAGATGCAAGCGGTAAGGCCGCCTGCAAGTTGCAAGCGCTGGGCCGTCTGCAAGATGCAAGCGGTAAGGCCGCCTGCAAGATGCAAGCGGTAAGGCCGCCTGCAAGATGCAAGCGCTTGGGCCGCCTGCAAGATGCAAGCGCTTTAGCCGCCTGCAAGATGCAAGCGCTTGGGCCGCCTGCAAGATGCAAGCGGTAAGGCCGCCTGCAAGTTGCAAGCGCTGGGCCGTCTGCAAGATGCAAGCGCTTGGGCCGCCTGCAAGATGCAAGCGCTTGGGCCGCCTGCAAGATGCAAGCGCTTTAGCCGCCTGCAAGATGCAAGCGCTTGGGCCGCCTGCAAGATGCAAGCGGTAAGGCCGCCTGCAAGTTGCAAGCGCTGGGCCGTCTGCAAGATGCAAGCGGTAAGGCCGCCTGCAAGATGCAAGCGGTAAGGCCGCCTGCAAGATGCAAGCGGTAAGGCCGCCTGCAAGTTGCAAGCGCTAGGCCGCCTGCAAGATGCAAGCGCTTGGGCCGCCTGCAAGTTACAAGCGCTGGGCCGCCTGCAAGATGCTAGCGCTTTAGCCGCCTGCAAGATGCAAGCGCTTGGGCCGCCTGCAATATGCAAGCGGTAAGGCCGCCTACAAGTTGCAAGCGCTGGGCCGCCTGCAAGATGCAAGCGCTTGGGCCGCCTGCAAGTTGCAAGCGCTTTAGCCGCCTGCAAGATGCAAGCGCTTTAGCCGCCTGCAAGTTGCAAGCGCTTTAGCCGCCTGCAAGATGCAAGCGCTTTAGCCGCCTGCAAGATGCAAGCGCTTGGGCCGCCTGCAAGATGCAAGCGCTTTAGCCGCCTGCATGATGCAAGCGCTCAAGCCGCCTGCAAGTTGCAAGCGCTTGGGCCGCCTGCAATATGCAAGCGGTAAGGCCGCCTGCAATATGCAAGCGGTAAGGCCGCCTGCAAGATGCAAGCGCTTGGGCCGCCTGCAAGATGCAAGCGGTAAGGCCGCCTACAAGTTGCAAGCGCTGGGCCGCCTGCAAGATGCAAGCGCTTGGGCCGCCTGCAAGTTGCAAGCGCTTTAGCCGCCTGCAAGATGCAAGCGCTTTAGCCGCCTGCAAGTTGCAAGCGCTTTAGCCGCCTGCAAGATGCAAGCGCTTTAGCCGCCTGCAAGATGCAAGCGCTTGGGCCGCCTGCAAGATGCAAGCGCTTTAGCCGCCTGCAAGTTGCAAGCGCTGGGCCGCCTGCAAGATGCAAGCGCTTGGGCCGCCTGCAAGATGCAAGCGCTTTAGCCGCTTGCAAGATGCAAGCGCTTGGGCCACCTGCAAGATGCAAGCGGTAAGGCCGCCTGCAAGTTGCAAGCGCTGGGCCGTCTGCAAGATGCAAGCGGTAAGGCCGCCTGCAAGTTGCAAGCGCTAGGCCGCCTGCAAGATGCAAGCGCTTTAGCCGCCTGCAAGATGCAAGCGCTTGGGCCGCCTGCAAGTTGCAAGCGCTTTAGCCGCCTGCAAGTGGCAAGCGCTTTAGCCGCCTGCAAATTGCAAGCGCTGGGCCGCCTGCAAGTTGCAAGCGCTAGGCCGCCTGCAAGATGCAAGCGCTTGGGCCGCCTGCAAGTTACAAGCGCTGGGCCGCCTGCAAGATGCAAGCGCTTTAGCCGCCTGCAAGATGCAAGCGCTTGGGCCGCCTGCAAGATGCAAGCGCTTTAGCCGCCTGCAAGATGCAAGTGGTAAGGCCGCCTTCAAGTTTCTAGCGCTTGAGCCGCCATATAATAACCATATATTATTACTATAATTTTAGTTTCTTCTTTACAAAAAAATATTATTATTAATTTGTTGCGACATATAATAAGTTGCCGTCTACTCCCACGTATTCAAATGCTAAAAATGACGTTGAATGCATTACTTTTTTTTATTTTTTTAATTTGCGCTAAATGTGATGGGCACGTGCATTTTTCCTATTTTTCTGATACGTGTTTTTATAATATAACCAAACTTTTTTTAAATTTATTTTCAGTTTGTTATTTTAAATATATCATTATGCTATGCAATTAATTTTTCTTTATTATTCCCACATTTTAAAAAAATTTTTAAATTAATAATTAAAATAAAAACGATTTAATGGAAAGATTTCAAACGATTTTTTTTTCTTATAAATTGTATCTTATTAATTTGATCTCCTTCGATTATAAAAATGTTTTTCTTTAATCATTTTGTAAACATTAAAAAATTATTATCAAATGAACATAACCATTTAATATTTTAGGCTGTTTGTTATTGTGTATATTTTCATTAGGCTGCATACATATAATAAACATAGCAACGGGCAAGTTACTCCGGGCAAGTGGAAAGAGGCAGGATTTCCATGACTCGTTAGTAACACACCAAAAACGTTAGTGTGTATTAATTGTGGAAATGCCTATCATATTAGTTGCTCAAAGAAAAGTAAAAATTTTATTTATATTAAAGGTTACTTGATAAAATGCTGTAGAACCAATTCTATTAAGGTTTCTAATTCTGATTCTTTGCATAATCAAATTCAAGAACTAAATGATTGTTTAAGTGCGAGAGATGAAATAATTAATAAACTTAAAGCTGAAAATAATAAGTATATGCAAAATAACACAACGTTAAATGAAGAACTAAATAATATTAAATTAAAAAATAATTCAGCAAATGATGATTCTCTCTCCGATGATATTGCTAAAGGCTTAAACAATAAATGCTTAGAGTTAGAAATAAGATGCCAAAACCTATTGGAAGAAAATAAACAGTTAAGTGAAAATTCTCTAAAAAAATACAACATTTATGATATTAATGAAATAACTGAAAATGATTTGAAATCCAGTGATAGTCTCAAATTTTTACTAAGAGAAAATAAATTATTGTTCAAGTTAAATAGAGAATTAGAGGAAAAATGTACAATCCTAAAAGAAAACATTAATTTATTAAAATCTAATAGTAATAAACAACCTGATATTTCTAACACTAATAATAATAATATTAACATAAATAGTGTAAATAAATCCTACAGCGAAGCATTAATATCTGAAAATAAAAAAAACTCTATTTTATGTTTAAAACCTAATAATATAAATAATGCTATCCAAGATATTAAAACTATTATTTCACCAGCTGAACTCAATATCAAACTAAACTATATTAAACAACAAAAAAGTGGAAATATCCTTATCAATTGTGACAATGATGAAGCTAAACAAAAAATAATTAATAGTATAAACACTCAAACTAACAAATTTCAGCTAATAGAAAATATTAAAAAAATACCTTCAGTTAAAATAATTGGAATTGGTGAACAACTTTTTTCAGAAGATCATAGTACTCTTGAAAATTATATTAAAAAAAAAATAATATTGAAAATCTTGATGGTGTCTTTAAAATACAGTATATATATAATAATAAAAAAACTAATTACAAGACTATTTATGCTAATTGCAGTGGTGAAATCTTTAAACACCTTATAACTATGGGTAGAATCTACTTAGAATGGGGATCCTACAGACTCTACGAAGATTATGGACTTGGAAGATGTTCCAAGTGTTGTGCTTATGGTCACTCAATGAACAAATGCCTTAATGAACACATCTGCACCTATTGCGCAGGTGGACATAGCAGTAATAATTGCAAGTATAAACAATATAAAAAATGTACAAATTGTCTTAGTTATAATATTAAAAATAAAAGTAATTTAAATACAAATCATTACGCGCATGACAATATTAACTGTCATACATATAATAAACTTAAACGCAATAAAATCAATTTTATTCAATATGATTCATGAGACCTCTAACTTGGATACTAGTAATGATATTTCAAATTTAAATTTTTTTCCTGAAGTTCTTACTCATAATTTAGCTGATTTAAATAATGAATTGTTTTCTCCTATTATCAATACTCAGTTAATCATAGCTCACTTTAACGTTCAAAGTCTGAATTCAAAATATGAACTCTTAGAAACCTTTATCTCATCCCTAAATCACAAACCTCATATAATTATTTGTACTGAAACTAGAATGATAGAATTTTTAAATTATTTTTCCTTAGATAATTACTCACATTATTACAATGACAGCAAAATTAATATATGTGATGGAGTAGTTGTCTATGTTTCAAAAAATTTGGAACACACTGTCACTATTGAAACGATTGATGTATTAAAATTATTAAAAGTTAAAATTAAAATCAATGATCTAGAATTGAATATCTCTGCTGCATATCGTTCACATGACATTAATAAAACAAAATTTAATGAATTAATTGAAACATATTTAAACAAGTCTAATAATTTAATTAATCATTTCATAATAGGTGATTTTAATATGAATATTATGAATAATGATTATGAGAATAATACTTTTCTTGGTCACATGTTATCTAATGGTTTTTTACCTTTAATTAATTCAGTAACTAGGCCTAATAATCAAATTTCTAAAGGCACGTGCATAGATAACATCTTTGCAAAAACTACTTTTACTTGCAAATCTATTGTACATAATCAACTATTTTCTGACCACTATCCAATTTTTGCAATAGTAGATACTAATAAACATTTTACAAACATTGACTCTAATGAGTATAATTATATTGATTATAAAAAACTCTTCACATCAGCCTCATTAATAAATTGGGAAAATATTTTAAACTTTAATGATCCTAATATTGCTCTAACTAAGCTGAAATATTACATAAATAAATCTATACTAACTGCTACTAAAAAAAAAACTAACAAGATCTATAATAAAAAACATGATAAGAAAAGAAAGGAATGGATGACTAAGGGATTGTTAATCTCCATCAATCATAAGGACCAATTATATAATTTACTTAAAAAAAATAATAAAAGCCTTTATCTAAAAAAATATTTCAACAAATTTTGCAAAATATTAAAAAAAGTTATCATCGAAGCCAAAAATCTAAACGAGTCTATCAATGCCAGTAAAAATTTAAATAATTCAAAAAAAATATGGAATTTTATAAATAAAAAACTTGGTAAAAATAATTCCAAATCCTCGGAAATTAAATCAATTAATAGTAATAATGTTATTCTTACTAATAAAAGCCAAATAGCTGCCAGCTTTAATAATCACTACAACACTGTTGGTTTAAAACTTGCTAATCAAATCCCTGACTCTATTGTCGATTTATCAAATATTAATAATAATTTGGATTCTATATTTATGAAAGGCACAAATCCAAATGAAATATCAAATATTATCAAAAATTTGAATGATAAATGTGGTGGAGTGGATAATATTAATGTGAAAATGCTTAAAACACTCTCTTCTTTCATAGTAAAACCACTAGCTTTCATATTTAATACCTGTATAGCCAGCGGTATCTGGCCAACTGATCTTAAAAAAGCAGACATTATTCCTGTATTTAAGTCTGGCGATAAAAGTGCTATGGTCAACTATAGGCCAATATCACTTATATCCAATATTGCTAAGATCTTTGAAAAAGTTATTTTCATTAGATTATCTTCCTTTTTTGATAAAAACAAAATAATTTCCGAAAATCAATTTGGCTTTCTGGCTGGTATAGGAACTAAACAGGCACTGCATAAAGTAACTGATTTAATCTATAATGGACTAAATGAGAAACAAGCAGTGCTTGGGACGTTCTTAGACCTATCAAAAGCATTTGATACGGTTGACCATCATATAAGCCAAAAATCTAAACGAGTCTATCAATGCCAGTAAAAATTTAAATAATTCAAAAAAAATATGGAATTTTATAAATAAAAAACTTGGTAAAAATAATTCCAAATCCTCGGAAATTAAATCAATTAATAGTAATAATGTTATTCTTACTAATAAAAGCCAAATAGCTGCCAGCTTTAATAATCACTACAACACTGTTGGTTTAAAACTTGCTAATCAAATCCCTGACTCTATTGTCGATTTATCAAATATTAATAATAATTTGGATTCTATATTTATGAAAGGCACAAATCCAAATGAAATATCAAATATTATCAAAAATTTGAATGATAAATGTGGTGGAGTGGATAATATTAATGTGAAAATGCTTAAAACACTCTCTTCTTTCATAGTAAAACCACTAGCTTTCATATTTAATACCTGTATAGCCAGCGGTATCTGGCCAACTGATCTTAAAAAAGCAGACATTATTCCTGTATTTAAGTCTGGCGATAAAAGTGCTATGGTCAACTATAGGCCAATATCACTTATATCCAATATTGCTAAGATCTTTGAAAAAGTTATTTTCATTAGATTATCTTCCTTTTTTGATAAAAACAAAATAATTTCCGAAAATCAATTTGGCTTTCTGGCTGGTATAGGAACTAAACAGGCACTGCATAAAGTAACTGATTTAATCTATAATGGACTAAATGAGAAACAAGCAGTGCTTGGGACGTTCTTAGACCTATCAAAAGCATTTGATACGGTTGACCATCATATATTGTTAAAAAAAATGGAAAGATATGGAGTCAGGGGTACGCCATTAAACCTTTTTAAAAATTACTTACTGGATCGTCAGCATGCTGTTAAGCTTGGGGATACAAGAAGTGATTATGTTATCACTAATGTTGGAGTACCTCAAGGTTCTATATTAGGACCTTATTTGATTCTCATATACATTAATGATTTACTCAGTCTTGTTCCCAGAGTTTTTTCTTATGCTGATGATACAGCAGTTTTCACTGTTGAGAAAAATTGGAATTTGGCTAATTCTGCAATGATGGATTCGCTTAGTTTGATTAATAAATGGTTTATGAACAATAAATTAACACTTAATCTAGATAAGTCCAGTTTTATCACTTTTGGTAACTATGCAAACAGTTTACCAAAAAATAATTATTCTATCGCAATCTCTGATTATAAGTTAACTAGAGTGACGTCTTGTAAGTATTTGGGTATACATTTTGACCAACATATGCGTTGGGATAATCATATTCAAAACTTACTAAAACGAACTAAATATCTACTATTTATTTTCTATAAGCTTAGGCACATTAACAAAAAAGTACTAAAGATTATGTATTATTCTTTGTTTCTTGGAGTAGTGTCATATGCTATTTCCATCTGGGGATGTGCATATGATAATAGACTAAAAATTTTGCAGAGCTTTCATAAAAAAATTATTAAAATTATAAAAATTGATCCTTCGCAATTTTTGGATTTAAAACAGCTTTTCAAGCTCAATGCTCTAACACATTATTATGATGATCTTACAAACTTATATAAAAATTCTACTTTCAGTACTAGAAAAGATCATATTAAGTTACCTACTATAAAAAAATCTGTTTACAAAAAGAGTCCTTTCATTATATCCTTAAAATTATATAATTTACTCCCTAAAAACTTTAAACTTCTCAATTTATCTAATTCAAAAATTTTAAAAAAGAGACTTTTAGAACCTTTGAGCAATTTGAATCAGTTTAATAATTAATTAAGATATGAATAATGATTTATTATTGAAATTATACTTGCAATTTATTATGTTGTATTTAGTAAATATATTTTTTATTTTAATATTGAATATTTGAATTTTATATTAATAATTATTTATGTATAGACTACTAGTCATTTTAACTATTGTTTTATAATGTTTAATTTTATTTTGTATTTAAATTTTATCTATTTCTATTTTCTTTAAGAATTTAATTTAATTGATTTTACCATTTCCTCGCACAGTCAAACTTTGATTTGACTCTGAGGATGCGGAAATGTTTTGTATATTACATTTTACTTGTTTATGTACAATTTTCTGTATTTTATAATGGTTAATAAATAAATAAATAAAAAAATGCCAGCAATGTTAAATCCATGCAAAAGATTTTTCTGCACGGAAATGGATTCACCTCAGTGAAACGTATGTATTTTTGGTCACTGAAAACGATTTTAAAAGTTTCATTTATTTTCCAATGACCAGTTTTGAGTAATGAACGCTATAATTATCATGAAAAATCGACAAAAATTTTGCAAAATAGGTAAAATTTTATTTTCTTTAACTGATAAGATAAAAATCACTGCCAAATTATTGGTAAAGTCATCCCTCAAGCAAAGAGAAAATAGTCATATTGATTAAAAATCTATTTCATCAAAGGTTAACAATAAATAAATATAAAAATGATATTCAAACTGCTATGAAAAAAAATTAGGTATTACATAAGAGTCTTTCTTTGCCAAAACAGCAATGGTGGGCAGGTCGGGTCATCGGATTGGCCTCAAATTTTTCTCATGTTTTTATAACACTAAGAAAGGAAAATCCTGAAATAGGCTATAGTTTTCTGACTCAGATTTCTTACTTTTGGAGACATTCAATTTTTACTATTTTTAGGATATATAAAATTTTTTGTAAATTTGCTTAAAAAGTGAAATACCTATTTAAATCTTTAATAAAATATTGTTAATTGTTAATTATTTACTTTTTATTTGCAGTTATATATTTTATTCTATATATTCTAATAGCAATTATAATTTATTGATTTTGTCTAAAATAAATTATATACTTTAAGGATAATTGTGTAATTAATTTATTAATTTTTTTAATATACATATACACATTCTAAAATTTCAATGTTTATTTTTTGAACTTTCCTTTTGCATTTAACCTCAAAAAAGCACAATTCTAATTTTTATTTTTTTTCTTTATAACTTTTAAAATTTTAAATATGTGATTTAAATTTTATTTATTTGTTTATTTTTATTTATATTTAAATTAGTTTTTTGGTTCCTATCATTAATTTACTTAAGGACTTACGAGGGTAAATAAAAATGATGACAGAACTAAATGAAACTGGAAAATTATTAAATTTAAACATTTTTAAAGTTGAATAGAACTTGGTTTTACCTTTGTTACCACATTAATTTTCATTTTATTGCAAATTAAAAATAGGCAGTTTAACATTGCTCTTATGGAATTTCATATTTGGAGCTTACAAAAAGTATGATAGTGATGACACAGGGAGATGAAACTAATTAAATATCATAAATAAATTGTCAAAGATTATATTTCCAATTTATTTTATCTAGGTTACCACATTCAATCATTAATTATTCGGTAAAAACCAAGTTTTAGCAAGTACCATAACCTAAAATAATAAAGTTTTTTCATAAATAATTTTTTCATAAATAATTAAAATAATTTTTTTTGCAATAATATTACATAATAAACTCAGTTTTTAATATTTTTACGACTAATTTTGTTTTAAACTGCAAATTATAAAAAAAAAAATAGCGTCGGTAATGTGGATATTGACTCAAAATTTCTATTTACCCTCGTAAGTCCTTAATTTATGATCTTTTTTTTTGATCTCAAAAAGAGGGGAGATTTTCTTATTTACCCCAAAAAAAGAATAGGGGTAAGATTTTATATTTTATAATAATTAAGAATTTGCAAATTAAGAATGTTTACAATTACATAATTTTAGTATTTAAGAAAAGTTATTATTGTGAAATAAAAATAAGATTATATAAAATCAGCACTAAAATTATGAAATAATAAATAACATGTTATTAAAATAAGCAAATAGTTTATAACTGTAAACAATATTAAGACTGTATAACAGAAATTAAAAACTATAATATAGTCAGTTTTAAGTTCAATTTTAATCTGTATACTCGAATCATCAAGTGCAAGCCTTTTAAATAAATTAAGTGTTCAAGAAAGTTCAACTCGTCTTATTCTTTTACTATCAGTCCGAACCATCCATATACATAAAGTAAGTCATTTAAACATTATAATATCTAATATATCGACAAGCGCAGTCGTGCGCCGTTTTGGCGACAGTTCATTAACACACACCGTGTATATAAAGTCAAAAGTCAAAGCGCACGACGTGCTTATTATACTTTTAAGTCACATAAAAATTTTTTTAAATTGATTTTATTAAAAAATAAAGTAATATATCAGTTAAACCATTTAATGAATTTCACCCTTTAATCAATGCGAGTATAAAATAGAAAAAAAAATTTTCCTAACTCTTTTCAATTTTTCACAATATCACATTGACTTTAACAAGGGGGGTAAAATGCTTGAATTTTAGTTGCTTCTTTTTCTAGTTTTACGAGATTTTTATTCAGAACAACCTATCTCTTTTTATCTTAATAATATTTAAATACGAGATTCTCTTTTTTCTTTCTGTTTACTATACTATACCGATGATGATGATTTAATTCCCACTCTTTTCTCTTTCATTCTTTTACTTATTATTATTATTATTATTATTATTATTATTATTATTAAATGATTCATGTCAATAACTGCGTCTCTTACTATCGCATATATGAATGTGGTGCCTAAGCGAGTCTTTTTTTTTCTTTCTGTATACCAAAAAATATACGCATTTTAACGCATATTATATTATATGCATATGCATGCATAATAATAATATTATATAATAATAATATCATATATCCGGATTTTTAAAAATCTTTTAAAAAATGTTGGCGCTACCATAATAACATTTAAATTTATATATTTAAAAAAAAAATTAAAATAAAAAATAATTTTGATAAAAAGCGTTATTAATTTTTTTTTATTTTAATAGAATTTGCTTAGAAAAAAGGGCCAACTTTTATATTTGAAAAAGTACATTTTTAAAATTAAAGTAAAATTTTTTACTTGAGTTTTTCAAATAATTTGCTTTAGTAAACTAAGTTAAAATAAAAAATAATTTTGATAAAAAGCGTTAAATTCTTAAATTTTTTTTTTATTTTAATAAAATTCATCTGTTTTTGAAAAAGAGCTCACAGATGTTTATTATTTTATGACTTATCTAGAAAACTCATAAAAGAGAGAGAAAGAAAAAATTTTTGTCAACTCCTAGAAAAATTCTGGCTCATAAAATTAAAAAAATTTTATATTTGTGCGCAATAGGAAGTCTTGAACACATTAAAGTTTTAGTATCCAAATTATTTCTTGAGAGTTA
Organism: Anagrus nilaparvatae; assembly: GCA_022575985.1. Taxonomy (NCBI): domain Eukaryota; kingdom Metazoa; phylum Arthropoda; class Insecta; order Hymenoptera; family Mymaridae; genus Anagrus; species Anagrus nilaparvatae. The sequence continues at coordinate 22,468,121 of JAKSXM010000247.1, read as the reverse complement.
AGGACTATTTTTTAATATTATTTAAATCTTTTTGGGTCTTTTATTTGTAAAGAAATTATTTGAACATTTGATATATTAAATTGAATAATTATTATTGTAAAATATAAATTGTAATTATTTAAAAAGTGATTATTTATTTTAAACTGTTTAAAAAACATTGCAATTATTTTAAAAAGTGATTAATTAATTTAAACTGTTTAAAAAACATTGCTATTTTCTAATATAATATAAACTGGTAAGTTTTATTTTAAATGTAATGTTTTTAAAATAAATTATTCTTAAAGCCCTGACCTATTTCAAAATTTTTTTTAAAACAAATTATGTTTGTTATATTAAAAAAGTATTTTTTAGATTTGACGAAAACATACCCAGTTTATGTTATTAGACATTTTTCGGGTAAATTGAGTCCATTGAAGATCCGCAGTTAAACTTTACCTTTATTTTAAAATATTTTTAAGATGATAAACAATGTATGATTTTAGGCGCGGGTAAACGGCGGAATTTCAATTGTCCGACGGGTCGCTCAAGTCCCGCCGTTAACCCGCGCCTTTATTTTAAAATAATTTTAAGATGGTAAAGAATATTTAAACGCACTTGTTACCATAGCTATTCCCGAAATACGTTCCTATAATATTCAAAATCGAATAAAAAATGGGTCAGGTCTTTTTAATCTAAATATTGTATGTAAAATTAAGATTATTTTTTTTTTTTTTTTTTTATTTAGGTACAGGATTTATTTAAAAAAATTATTTGATCCAAATTAAAATGATTCCTTTGGAAAAAGAAGAAATGATAAAAGATATATTAGAAAACAGGAGTTTGGTTATAGATCATATAGAACATTTTCAACATTTAATTTCAGATATTCTACCATTTTCATTCCTTGATTCTACTCAGTTGCAGCTACCAGAAAATGTTTTTATTGATGAAAGGTCTGTAAATCAACCTAGTTTCCAAATTTTATACAGTCCTGGAGCTTTTGATGCTTACAGAGCTACAGGTCATTTTGTTTGTGCTTATTACGATACTCAAAATATTTTTATTTATGATTCCCTTCAAAATACAGTTTTAAACGATCAGTTTAATAAAGTTCTACGCTGTTTATACCCGTATTACTTTATTGCAGAGAAAAAAGTTCGTTTTCCGGTGGTGCAGCATCAAAATAATGGAATTGATTGTGGAGTTTTTAGCATTGCATTTGCTGTATCACTAATTTTCGGTTTGAATCCTGCAAGCCTTGTCTATGAACAAAGTTTGATGCGGGCCCATCTAATTAAAATATTTAATACAAATGAAATTTCACATTTCCCTTATAAAATAGTCCGTGATAATTATTATTTGCAAAATACATTAATTATCAGCAACAAAGAATATACATTTAGAAAAAATGTTAATTTAAAAAATAATGAAATTAAATTAAAAAATACAGAACCAATCAATAGTAAACATGATAATTTCGCAAAAAAAAGAAAGTATGATGATATTCAGCAACAAGAAAATGAACTTTTTTATTTAAAAACATCAAATATTGAACAGAAAAATAAAAAAAATAAAACAGAATCAAACGATAAGGCTACTAATATTATTGAAGATTTAAAAGAAAAAAAAAGACTGTACAACAAAAGATATTATGAAAAAAATAAAGCTTCATTACAAAATTATGAACACAAAAAGCATATGAAATCGAAAGATCAAAGAAAAGTTTATGATAAAAGATATTATCAAAAAAAAAAAATATTTTCCCAAAACGCTGCAAATATAGAAAATAATAGTGTTTCTAATTTGAAAAATAATTTCGTGAGTTTCCCAATTCATTTTTTACAATTTTTAGTAAGTCACAATTTTTTATCTGCTAATTATTCATATTTGACAAGAAATCAAATTAACCAACCTCACTTTATAAAATCATGGGACCACAGTAAGAAAAATCTTCAAATATTATATTCTAATTTTAACAGTCTAGATCATGCAGTATTAACTTTTTTTGACACGAAGTCACTGTTTGTTTTTTGTTTTTGTGCAATTCATTTACATTATTATAACACTATTTTAAATGCATTATACCCATACTGTTTTAAATCAAAACAAATAGTAATTCAAAATATATCAACTGGGCATACTGAAGATAATTGTATTTGGTGGTCTATAGCTTACTATGTTCTAATTATTTTCAGCATTAGACCAACCAAAGTTTCTTTTAATTTTATGAATGTACACACGAATTTTTTAAATAATCTTTCAACAAAGAGGTTGGAATTATTTGTTTTTTCTTTTAAAAAAGACGATAATGCTGTTATTAGAAAAATATATGACCCCAAGATAATTGAAGAAAATAAATGGTTAGATGATAACCATATATTATATTTTTTTAATTTAGTTAGATATTTCACTTTTTACAATCCACGTGATACGGTTTTTTTAACAAATCTAGAAAAAATAATTCCTGTACCAAAAGAAGATAGACACATTCAAATTTTATTTTCATCAAATAATCACTGGATATGTAGCTATTATGATACGACTGCAATATTTATATACGATTCTCTAAATTATGGAACACTACACGAAGACCATATTGCCTTTCTATCTGCTTTACATCCTTATTGCTTCTACGATAAAAAACACATTTATTTTGAAAAAGTAACTCATCAACAGAATTTTCATGATTGTGGAGTTTATGCTATAGCCTTTGCTGTTTCTATTATACTTGGTTTAGATCCATCCAAAATAAACTATAATAAAAAAGAAATGCGTCTTCATTTATTACAAATGTTTAATGAAAAAACTATTACACATTTTCCAAGTGATTTAATTTTAAATAATAAAGCAAATTTAAATATAACTTCTAACAAAAATTTAAGCACAAAAGGGAAAGAAATTATGTTAGATTTTAAAAATGGAAAATTTTGTGTAACTATCGATAAATCAATTATATTTGAAACTCAGAATCAAATTTATTTTTCTCATAAAATCAAAAAAGATTCTGATTTTTTACAGATTGTTTCTCCTCTAAAAACTGGAGGTAATGTATCATCAAAAAAAATTGCGAATAAAAAACCAAGATTAAAAAATAAAAGTCAAATCATTGATTTGTGTATTAATAAAAAAAAAATTAATATTAGTAAATACTTATATGATAAATTTTATCTTGAAAATAAACAATGTTTTATTACTAACTTAATGAATAAGATAACAGAAAATGATTTAGTTTCTGATGAAGCAGAATGTTTAATACAGGCTCAAAATTTAGTTTCAAGATGTTTATTTGCTATCAAAAGCAAAGCAAAATCTTTTAAAAAAGCTTTTGAAAAAAGCAAAGAATTAGTTAATAAATGCTTGTCCAATGTTATTGATATTCCCTTACATGATATAAACTTGTTCGTTCATGCTCTTTGTGGTCACACGAGTCACACTATTTCAACTGAACCATACTTTATAGCTTATAAGGAACTAATTCAAATACCAAATACTAATAATGAACTTAAAAATTTATTTAAAGAATTTAAAAGAGCTAGTGCTCGAAATGAAAATTTATTTTCTTGGAGTGACGTTTTACATGCATTCAAGAATACTCTTCCAAATAAAAAAAACCAAACATTGCCCTATCCAATTATTATGAATGAGAATGGACAAGCTGTAAATATATTTACACCACTTTTGAAAAAGCGAAATCAAAAGTATGATTCTTGGGAATGCAATGATAAAATCTGTAAAAAATTTGATCCTTATGCAGTTAACGAAGTATATATGCTTTTAAAAAACTTTGATGACAGTACTTTACAAAATATCTGCGATTATTTGGATATAATTTTTGATTGCTCTAATCATTTATCCGTGGAAAAATTTGGACATCATGAAGCATGTTACTTAGATTTTTCATTATGTAATTCAAAAATTTTACCATTAAAAATTTTATCATATCACTTTCCAAAGTTACGTACAATTTTAAGGTATTTTTACAAACTTAATAATTTAAGATTATTTATAGCCAGCATTGAAGAAGCATTGAATTCTTCTAATTTAAATTATTTAAATGAGATTATTAGAAAAACTGAAGCAGAAAACAGTATGTATCCAGACATAGAAAACCAAGAATTTGTAGACGAAAAATATTTGAATAAAAAGTATGCAAATTCTTTGAAATCATATATAAAAATAGCATCAGATCTTCCGATATACGCTTGTTTTTCTTGTGAAAAGTTATGCTGCAAAAAGAATATTCATGAAATTAAAAAAGTTGAAAATAAATTGCAAAACTCAAACGTTTGGAAAGAAATTTTAAAATTTGAAAATAGAAAATCAATCAAAAAAGTTTATATATGCGATTATTGTTATCCAAAAATCTGCAAAAACCAAATTCCTCCAATATGTATTATAAATAATCTTTTTAATGACGAAGTTCCAAATGAGTTAAGGTTATTTAATGAGCCAGAGACTATGTTAATTTCAAGAGCTAAATCGTTTCAGGTAATACAACGTGCAGGATCAGTAATGAAAAATAATCTACCAAATAATAAAAGAATTGAAAAAGTTATTGGTTCAACATTTTATTTACCATTACCACTTGAGGAAACAATAAAAAAAATATGCAAAGAAACTGAATCAATTAATATGAACCCGGAATATTATATACTAGTTAATAGTATTCCGAATAAAAATAAACAAATTTGGCAAAATTTGGTCGATGTTCCTAAAATTTTAAAAGCACTTGAATGCTTAAAAACTATTAACCATTTGTACTCGAATATAAATATTCCTTCGGTGACCGAATTTTCATCCATTTTGAAGCAGTTACCCGAGCTTGCACACTTAGAAATTAAAAAAAATGAAACTGAAAATGTTAATATACAATTAACTGAAGTAAATCAACAAATAAATTTTGTGGATAATGAATCAAAAAATGATACTGAAAGGTATTCTAGTAAATTAAATGAAATAGATCAACAACAAAATTTTAAAAGTGATGAGGAATATATAAATCGAGAAGAAGTAAATATAGACAATGAACATGTTGGATTTTTGACACAGGTATCTCAATCAGATAAGTTTTACGAAAGTTACACCATATGTCCTCAATTCGAAGAGAGAATAAATGAAACTGCAACTAAAATTTATCAACAAGTTAAAGTCCATGATATTCCTTTGAATAAATCGACTCAGTATTGGGATGCTATGTGTTTTCCTATGTTGTTTCCTACTGGTAAAAACTGTCAACATGATTATAGGCCAATTACCATTAGAGATAGCGATTTTATAAAAACTAAGTTATTGTCTGCAAATCCAAGATATCGCTTAAATAAACAATATCTTTTTCACTTATTACACGACAGTAATATACGACAATTAAACCAAGGTATATACCAAACTTTAAACATTATCAATTCTAAAGAAAAATATACTAAAAAGGATTATTTAGAAAAATTAGAAAAACAAGAATTAGAGTCCAATTTAAATTGTATTTTTGGAAGATTGAGAAACACACAGCAGTTTTGGAAAAAACCAATGTGTGATTTGAATGCAATGATTCGATACTATGGACCTGCTACTTGGTTTTTAACCTTAAGTCCTTCTGAATGGATGGATTCTGAAATGCTTCTTTACATGCGTGAAGTGAATAGTCATCTTGATACCAAAAAAATGGATATTAATCAGTTGGTTGCTCTTGATCCAGTTTCTGCTGCAAGATACATGGAGATTAAATTTAAAGCCGTTTTAGCTTTTATATGCTCTTCTGATAACCCAATTGGTAAAGTAAAACATTATTTTTGGAGACGTGAATATCAGCAAAGAGGGATGGTTCATTTTCATTTACTAATATGGATTGAAGATGCTCCTCTATTGGGTAAAGATCCTAATTTTGAAATAGTCAATTTTATTCAAAAATATGTTTGTTGTAAATTACCTGATAAAAATATTTCACCAACGTTGTATGAAAAAGTTTTTAACTTTCAAATTCATAATCATAATAACTATTGTACAAGATATAAAAAATTTAAAACTGGAGCTTCAAAAAAGGTCTGTAGGTTTGGTTTCCCCCGTCCAATTGGAAATACTTTTATTTTAAGAAATGTGCAAAAATCTATAGTAGGTCGTAGAAATTTAAAATCAAAAAGCAGATTATATGATTTACCACGTTCTAGAGAAGAGGCATACATTAATGATTACAATCCAGCATTATTAAATGTTTGGATTGGTAATATGGATATCCAATATGTTGGTGATAACAGTACTGCTTTAAATTTATATATTACAAAATACATTTTAAAGCCTGAAAAAAGTTGTGTTGATGATTTATTTGATAATATTTCAGCTACAAAATCTCTACATAAAAAATTATGGGGGATTGGAATGAGAATGTTACATTATAGAGAATGTGGAGCAATAGAAGCTGCCGACACGTGCTTGGGTTACTCTTTGTATGGGACAGATCCAGAAACTGTGATAAAATGGCTAAATGTATTCCAAGTTAGAAGTAAAAAAATAAAACCTATAAATGAGTTGCAAAAATTAAATGATGAAAATGAAAATATATTTTATGCTCATTTCATCGATGATTATTATGCTAAACGACCAAAAAATTTGGAAGACATATGCTTGTATGAATTCGCTTCGTGGTATGACGTATGTTACACTGAACCCAAATCAACATTTAAAAAAGTAGAATATTATCGTCTTGAAGATAATAAGTTTATGAGAAAAAGAGAAAAAAAATTACTTGTTAATCATTATATTTTTAAGGTTGATTCTCAACCAGAGCAACATTTTCATTCCTTGTTACTTTTATTTAAACCTTGGAGAGATTTAGAAACATTGAAAGGTGATTTTCAAACATATCAAGAAGCATTTTTATACTTTAGGAATCAAATTCCAGAATTAATGGAGTATCATGAAAAAATAGCCGGCCAAGAATTTAAGCTAGAAGTGATGAAAAATTTAATTGAAGAAGAAAATAAAAAGGATATGAAGAATGAGGATAACGACGAAGATGTTATTGAAGATGTATTAGGTTGCGTACCACGTGAAATTGAAAATGCTATGAAGGATTTTAAACAGATGATTGACGTACAAAACGCACAAGATACTGTTGATGCAGCGAAATTTTGTGAGTCCATGAACGTTGATCAAAAAAGAATAGTAGACAAAGTCATGAATGCAATGGACAAACCTGACGAAGTTGTTAGAATGTTTGTAACTGGTGGAGCTGGAACTGGAAAAAGTGTCATTATAAGAATATTGCGTCATTTAATTCATATTAAATATAATAAACTTGTGTTAGTAATAGCACCTACAGGTATAGCAGCTTTTAATGTTAATGGGCATACAATACATCGAGTGTTTTCATTACCTGTTGAGCATGGTAAAAAAGTACCTAAATATTATCCTTTATCTGACATGGCCTTAAAGCACTTAAGAGAAGAGTTGAAAAATGTTGCCCTGATAATTGTAGATGAAGTTTCCATGGTATCTAACATAAATTTTTTATATATGCATCTTCGATTAACGGAAATATTTAATACTTTTAATGATAGTAATGGTTTTTTTGGAAAAAAACATATACTACTTTTTGGCGATCTACTTCAACTTCCACCAGTTGGTGCTGATCCTGTATTTATGGAAGTAGGTAAAACATTAACAGATAAATGTAATCAATCGATAGGTTCTTTTAATTTATGGTCCTTATTTGAGTATGATGAATTGACTATCAACATGAGACAAAGGAATGATGATTTATATAAAAAAATTTTGGAGAACATAAGAATTGGAAAAGTAAGAGATGAAGATACAAAAATTTTATCAGAAAGATTGATTCCTTTTTCATCGTTTTCAATATCAGAAAGATTGGAAGAAGTATGTGATTACTTGAGTAAATTACCAGATGATGCGGTTTGTATATTACCTAAAAATGAAATGTGTTCTACCTTAAATTTATCCATGTTGAACAGACTTAATTCAGAAGAAATAGTATTAGAATCTAAGGATAAAATTGCTTCAAATAATCCTGGGATGAAAGAACAAGGCTTGAATCTATTGAAAAATTTTGATGATGATATGTCAAGAACGTCAGGACTTCCTACAATTATCAATTTAAAAATTGGAGCTAGAGTTATGATCAGAAAAAATATAAGTCCATCACAAGGATTAGTTAATGGAGCAGTTGGTAAAGTAGTTTCTGTTTCTAAAGATATACATAATGAAATTAATAGTGTTAATATTCAAATTTCTGGTTCTGAATGTATGTATTCTATAGAGCGAATGTATGTAACTTTTAATATAGCAGAAGGCATAGATGTCCATCGAGAACAATTTCCACTAACATTAAGTTATGCAATTACAGCTCATAAAAGTCAAGGACTAAGTTTAAATAATGTTCTGATAGATGCAGGAAACAATAATTTTGATTTTGGACAAATTTATGTAGCTTTGTCTAGAGTCACTAGTTTAGAAGGGCTTCATTTAATTAATTATGATCCACATGCAATTGTCTCTGATAATCGTGCTGTTGCTGAATACAATAGACTTCGACAATTATATAAACCCAACTTACCATTATATGAAATTTGCGATTCTCGAGGAGTTAGGCGAAAAGATGAAGTTTGGACAGTAGCGAAAAAAATTCTTGATGCCCAAAATAATTCCCTAGAAAATGATAAAATTCCCTTAAATGTCAGAGGGTTAAGCAATCATCAAAATATCCTTGATTACGTTAATTCAAATATTCAAATATTATTTAATAGTCATTTTATTAAGCAAAACATAAACAGGCTTCCAAGAGGTCATATTTTGAAGGAGATTTTAAACCAGTATGTAACAAACAAAGATAGTATCAACTTATCGGAATTCAGGCGTTTTGGAGGAGATCAATACCTACCTCTAATTAGGCATAAAATTGAGGATTTTTTAAATTCAGTTATAAATCATTGTGAAAATTTAAGTGATATAATTCAGCAACATGTAACAATTCTTGAAGTTTGTAAAAACTGTGGAATAAAAAAAAACGAGGAAAAAAAAATTAATATTTTGAAACTAACAGTATGGAAAGACTTTGACAAAACTTATAACTTAAAAGATTTGATTGATTTAAATACATCACGTATGCAAGATACTAGAAAATATTGCGATAATTGTAAAAAAATCACAAATATGCAGGAAAAAATGTACTTTTTAAGAAATAATAAAATATTGTTGATAAAAGTTGTGCGTAAAAATTGTGCTGAAAATGGAGATAGCAAAATAAAATCTGTTAAATTAAAAAATATTCCTTTATCTAAAATAAAAATTGGAAATTATAAATATCAAGTAATTAGTGCTATTTTTGAAGAAAATATCATACGAGATAAATCTTCTAATAAAGTTTACTCATGTATGATTAGAGATAATAAATCAGGATGGATATATATTCAAGATGAAGTTATTCAAAGGCGAAAATGGCCAAGAAATTCTTCGAATGGATTAGTTTTTGTACTCGAAGCTCTTACGTAAATAACTTTTCAAAAAGAAAAAAATAAACATTGTAATATTTATATGTATAATATTCATGCGTAAATATTTTTTTAAAATTTTAGTAATTACTGTAATTTTGAAAGCTTGAATTAGATGTACTTTTTTATATAATTTTAATGTAATATGTATATATGTAATACCTATTATTCATGCATAAATTAATTTTATTCCAGTTGCAGTAAAAATTAAGCTTTTAAAAATATTTGCAAAATAAATGAATTTTTATGAAAACGAATACTTTCATTTTTTATTGTATTGAACCCTGTATTAAAATTTAATTGGTAACAAATGAATTTGCTAAGTTCCTTAAAAAATACCTGATATAAAACAAAAAAGACTTTAAAAAAGTAAAATGTATTTTTGGCGACAGTTCATTAAATAAATTAATAAATTAAAAAGAAAATCTTAAAAAACTACTGATATCAAATAAAAATAATATGGTGACAGAGATCATCAGTCGCTTTCTAGCTTACAAAATTATTAACAATAGTCTTTTCTGTATACTATAACTAAATAAATATTGTTAAAAAAGATTCTTAACAAAATACTGATATCAAATAAAAATTATACGGCGACCGTCGTTATCTAACTTTCTTGCATATATACAATTGAGTTATTAAAAACATTGATTGTGTGTAGAATTGAAATGAATTAAATTTTTCATTTGCAAAAATTGAGTTTCGTATCTTAATAAGAACTGCGCCATCGGTCGTGCTAAAATAATTTTTTTACAGATAATAACCGATGGCGCAGTTCTTATTAAGATACGAAACTCAATTTTTGCAAATGAAAAATTTAATTCATTTCAATTCTACACACAATCAATGTTTTTAATAACTCAATTGTATATATGCAAGAAAGTTAGATTACGACGGTCGCCGTATAATTTTTATTTGATATCAGTATTTTGTTAAGAATCTTTTTTAACAATATTTATTTAGTTATAGTATACAGAAAAGACTATTGTTAATAATTTTGTAAGCTAGAAAGCGACTGATGATCTCTGTCACCATATTATTTTTATTTGATATCAGTAGTTTTTTAAGATTTTCTTTTTAATTTATTAATTTATTTAATGAACTGTCGCCAAAAATACATTTTACTTTTTTAAAGTCTTTTTTGTTTTTATATATATAGGCATGAACGTACTAACGTATTAATGTAAACTCAGCATTAATATAATAATGCAGTTTCACAAACTAACAATCGTTCCTTATAATATAATATTTTAGTTTTATACAATAGTAAGTAATAAAATCTAAGTTATGAACATAAGATCATAACACCTGGCCAATAATAAATTTGTGTATTAAATAAATTTGAATGATTATTTTACTTTAATTTAAAAATTAGAAATATAAACCTTATTTTTTTTATATTTTATGGAAATTAGAAACAAGTTGTGGGATTTTTACGTTTGCTATAGGCTTTGATGGAGAATAAATGATGATTTGGCGTCAACTAAATGGCCATAATAGGGTCCTAATTGATAGCTTATATATGTATTTTTATGCGATATTTAAAAAATTATAAGTTAAATAAAAAATAAGATACTTAATTTTGTTTATTTTTGTTACGTAACACTTTCTGTTAAATACCCACGTACCACATTTTGGGTAAGTAACACTTTTCATCAACAGTCCCTCCCACCTTATCGATGTTACGTTTTTTTTGAACGGCCCCTAATAATAAAAATAACGCCCCTTTAAGTGCACCTCGCCACCCTTTCTCCAGATTACATAAGCTACTTAAATTCTAGGAGCTAGAGGTCCCTTTATAACAAGAAATGGGTTTAAATAGCAGGCATCCTAACCCTATTTCTTAAAAATTTAGGGAAAAAAGGCATAAATTTAAAAAAAAAAGGTGAAATAGGGGATTTTGTATGATTCAAGCTATGGATCACATATGATCCATTTGGTTAACTGCTTATAAAAAATTAGGATTTATACTAAAGCATGTAAGGAAGCTGGAAGTTTAAAATACCTAAGATTCAAAAATATAATGAAAACAAATATTATATAAAACTGGCAAGGGGAGTTCAATACATTTGGAACACCAAATCACCCCAAATGGTTATGGATGAGTTTATTATGTTGAAAAAACATGCTGGCTACCCACTGTTCATTCCAATGGGCCTTCTGGACCCAGAAACGCAGGGTTCAATGTTATAAAACAGGGTCAATAATATCCTAAAGAAATGTTATAAAACAGGGTTTTTTGGTAATTTTCAATGAAACGCTTAAACCTCACAAGTCAACCAAAACACTTCTGGTTGGTCTCATTTTTTTGGTGTAAGTGTCAACTTTTAGACGCCGTTTCTTTATCACTAACTTTCTCATCAATGTAGCCAATTAACCAAATGGACATTTTTGGCTAAAAATGACCAATTTTTAAATTGCTGCCAAATTCGTAATTTCTGACGAAAATGGGTTTTACATGTCTCAAAAAATTTCTACAAGCTTTAAGTTTCCAAAAACTCTTTACTCGCCTCATTTCCATGAGTCGTTTTTAAGAAATGGCTCTTCAAAGTTAAAATTAAAAATGAGCTTTTTTAAAAAAATCATAAAATTGGGACTCTGACTTCAAATTATCATATTTGATTAATAAATTATTGAAAAGGGAGAGTAAAGAATTTTTCGAAATTTGAAGCTTAAGGAAATATATTAAGACTTATAAGACCCATTTTCGTCAAAAATTACAAATTTGGCAGCAATTTAAAAATTGGTCATTTTTAACCGAAAATTTTATTTAGAAGAGTTTTGGTTAACTTGTGAGGTTTTAGCGTTTCATTGAAAATTACCAAAAAACCCTATTTCATATAACATTGAGCCCTGCGTTTCTAGGTCCAAAAGGCCCATTGGCATGAACGAAGGGTAGTCGGCATGTTTTTTCAACATAATAAACACATCATATCCATAACCATTTGGTGTAATTTGGTGTTCCAAAAGTATTGAACTCCTCTTGTGAGATATACCTCAGTGAGGTATAATATGACTTAGTAAAAAAATTTTTTTAATATTTGTACTTTTTGATGTATATTAATTTTTATGATTTATTAATTACCTATATAGATCTGGGATATTTAAAAAAATTTTTTTTTATTTTTTTGTTTTAAGGCCACTGTCTCTTTATTGAGGCGTTTTTTAAAGGATTTTCAACATTTTTTTTCTCAGCCGTTTTATTATAAAAGTTTACAATTTTTTTTTTGCTAATTACAAAACTATTCTAGATAACATAAAAAAATTTTTGTTCCATTTGCTTTTTTTTTACACTTTGTAGATGGCGTGAAAGTAGAGGCTCGAAAAAAAAATTGGAAAACGGTTGCCATCATAGAGCCTATTGTAGGCATTTGAAACAAAAAAATAAAAAGGAATATTAATCTCTATAGTATTATCTAGTGCCTGAAGCGGCGATTAGAAAAAATATTAAAAATTGACCATTTGGTGAACAAAAAACAAAAAAAACAGTTTTTGACGTTAAAAAATGCGCCTAAAACGGACAATAAAATTTTTTCTGATGTATAAAAAGCTGATATTGTCGGTTTAGGCACTAGATATTTCAATAACAAAAACAATGAAACAAGATTCACGTCGATAGCTTAATTAGTTTTTGAGCTAGCGTGGCAACCGATTTCAAAGAAGTAGTTCTGAGATAAACGCGTTTAAAGTTTTTAAATGCTTATGTTTTCATATGACTACGGCCCATAAAAATCGAAATATCTAAAAAACATATTTTTTTTTTTTCTTGAAATTTGTTTTATAGATTCTTCAAATGTTTTAACATAGGATAATGAAATAAAAAAAAAATGAAAAAAAAAATTCCAATTTTGAGACAGTGGCCTTAATGATTCTTTTTGGTTATCAGGGATTTTTTTAACTCCAAAAATTAAAAATGTGTATTTAGATGGTAAATTATTGAGAAAAAAGTTTATTTAGGAAAATTTCGTCAAAATAGTGTAAAAAAGGCTCAAAATAAAAAAAAAGGCAAAAAAAGGCAAAAAAGGTCCTCGCTAGGATGCCTGAAATAGTACCCCCCTGGCTAATCTAAAATAATGACAATATTTTTTACTAAATTTTAAATAATTTTCATTGGCACACGCCTTTGACCCCCTTAATCCTAAATAGATAAAAAAGGTCTTAAGAGCGGCAGGGTTGAAATGCAAAAAAAGAGTTGACATTTTGAGAATATAAAGTAAATATAAATTAATTTTACACGTATTTTTTTTTAAAATAATTGAGCGCACAGTTTTTGAGTAAACGAACAAAAAAAAAATTAACACAAGCTCTTATGGGGAATTTAAAAAAATGAAAATAAAGCATTTAAAATATAAAACTTGAATGAAGTTTTAAAAAAAGTTCTAAAGATTAAAATAAGCCTTAAAATTTTAAATCGACCGTCGCTTTTTATATAATTATTAAAAAAAAACGTTTGAAATATTATTGTTTTTAAATAAACTGTCATGGCGTCGCGAAACAGCTGCAACACTATGCGAAATTCGTAAAACTAAATTACGCAATACAGTAAACGTCTTATTAGCATAAACTTTTAATAATGTAAATAATTAATTATTTTAATGAAAAAATTAATTTAATAAGTATATATAAACATATTAAAACATTATTATATAAAAATAAGTTTTTTTTTATTTGAACACTGGTGGAAAAAAAAAGAGTACGAAAAAGTCCAAAAAAATTCAAAAGTATAACAATTCGCCGTCTTCGCAATACCTTTATACTTTTTTTTTTTTTTTTTTGAATAAGAAGAGCCTCGGTAGCTCTGTGGTTAGGGCGTTGGACTTTGGACCTGAAAGTTCGCGGTTCGATTCCCGGCTATATCAACATCAATTTTTTTTCTTTGCGAAAAATTCTTGATGTTCTTCTACCGTGGGTTCTAGGATTGAGGCATCCACCTAATGTTAAAAAAAAAAAAAAAAAAAAAACTAACATTATGTGGATAACGCAGTCCGAAGTGCTTCCATGGCACTATAAGCCGGCGTGGAGTTCGGGAGAGGTCGCGTACCTCCTGGACCATAGGTTCAACGCTCATACCAGCTACACTGACACTCAAACAATTATACAATAACACTTCACTAACAATTGTCAAAAGGCGCTTTCACATCCCTAACCCATTAAAATAGATAAATAGAAAAATTAAAATAGTGCGAATGTGATAGCACGGGCAGTTGTTGGTGACAACAAATACCAATACCAATAATTTTTTGAATTGTTTTGAATACTTTGAAATACTTTAAAATAATTTTGAATACTTTAAAAATGTAAAAACTTTTTATTAAATTCGTAATATTTATTTGTTTTATTTTTTCATTTTTCAATTAAAAAATTTAAAATTCTAATTTAATATTCAATAATCCAGGTTTATCCCAATGAATATATATGTTGTTCCATATACACTCAGCGACTGTTGGTATTGTGGCAGCACCAACGTTCAAAAGAACAATAGACTAGTCTAGTGTATGTTGTGAAAATAACTCCATCCTGGTTTATCCACACAATAACAAAAAATTTGATGTGCAGTAATGTGAATTACATTTAATTATTGTCAAGATTTATCCTCTTATAAGCAGTTGAAAATACATTTTATTAACGAGATGCAAAAAACCAGAAGGTGCCATCTACAAGATTTAAAAAAAATAATTTTTTAAATATTTTTTTTAAACGTAGGTGGCCTCTTGCCTTTTTTGCATCTCGTTAATAAAATGTATTTTCAACTGCTTATAAGAGGATAAATCTTGACAATATTGTAATTCACATTACCACATCAAATTTTTTACTCTTGTGTGGATAAACCCGGATTATTTAATATTAAATTAGAACTTTAAATTTTTCAATTGAAAAATGAAAAAATAAAATAAATAAGTATTACGAATTTAATAAAAAGTTTTTACATTTTTAAAGTATTCAAAATTATTTAAAAGTATTTCAAAGTATTCAAAACAATTCAAAAAAGTATAAAGGTATTGCGAAGACGGCGAATTGTTATACTTTTGAATTTTTTTGGACTTTTTCGTACTCTTTTTTTTTCCACCAGTGAAGTTGCAATCCGTACTTTTATACATGTGTAAGACAAAGGTGCCGATAGGTAAAAATCCTGCCGCTCTTACGACCTTAAATTTATTTTTTTTATAAAAAAAAAAATAATAAGCTATTAGCTATGTCGCGTCGAGAGATATGCTATTCCCACTCCTTACAGAAATGGAACCTTCTCTGGGATAAATAGACCTTTCTGAGATACGCTACTACCACTTCTTACAGAAATGGCACTTTCTCTGGGATAGATAGACCTTTCTGTCAATATTGGCATTGCAAAAAGGACCTCTAAAAGGACAAACTTATGTGTATTCTTACAGTCAGGGCAAGACATTTAAAAATGGTAGCTGAGGCAAGGCTAATTAAGTAAATAAAAAGCTTATATTTGTTCTAAAATTTTTATAAATTTTTTCTCAAATTAAATCAAGGCTAAAAAAGGTACAAGGGATCCTACTGGGATCTTATGGTCCAGCAGGTACATGACCTCCTCAAACTATGCTACTGACTGAGTCATGAAAGCTCTTTAAGGATATCAGATAAAATATATTACTTTTAAAAGTTAAAATACCTATCAACATGTGGATAAGCATCATGTATCAGTTTTAGTGTTGCTGTTCCTAATCCAGACCCAGTACCACCACCTAAGGAATGCATCATGAGGAAACCATGGAGACAATCACATTTTTCAGCTACTTGTCTGACAGTTTCCTCAATTAAATCTTGAAACTCTAATCCATGGGTGTAATACCCTATAGCCCTTAATACAATGGTCTATTAGTTCAATATCTCAAACAATTATTTACAATTAAATATAATACCAATTATTTCCAGAACCTAAATTGTTAGTCACCATACAACTTTGATCAAACAATTTGTGTAAAGAGCTCTTTTTACATTTAGAAATGATACTATCTTCCGTATCTATTAAAATAGCCTTTAAATTTTAAGGTGATTAATACACATATGTAATTTATACATAATATGTTAACCCATTAGTTCCCAAGCGGACCTGAGTTGTCGTTTGAAATTACGTTTATAAAGCTTGTTTAGTGGTTATATTTCATTTCCGGTCCAAAATTTTAATAATCTGACCCAAAAATATGAAAGAGCAACTCTTTTTACATAGAGGAACATTTTTGGTTTAAAAAAATTTTGATTTTAAACAAGCTTCATAGACGTAATTTCAAACGACAATTCAGGTCCGCTTGGGAACTAATGGGTTAAAGCAAACTTTAGATTTCACATAATTCTTACTCTAGCTTTAACATTAGAAGATTCCAAATCTGATAAGGATTTTAATACATGTTTCTCTTTAGATTCAGGTATATAAAAAAAACTATTAAATTCATCTGAGAGTTCATTACTATTATAACAATAATTTTTATCTGGTTTAAATAAGTTTACACTGTCACTTGAGGTATTTATTCCATATTCATGCAAGACTCTTGGCCAGAAAACTGAACCAATTTCATTTCCGCACTGGCCAACTAGTTAAAAAAAATATTTATAATTTTTAATAAAATTAATTTTACTCAAGGATTGTGTAAATTTTTAAGCAATATATAATTTAACTTAATTTGAAAATTGTTTCAGATAGGAATATCAAACTTAATTTACACAAACCTTGAATAGTAATAAATTGACTCATTTTTTGGACTAATAATCAAGTCAGAATGCATTCACAATATTCTAAAATCATGCAATAATGATTTTAAATAAAAAAATTAAGATATTAGTTTATTAACATTTAAAAAAATTATAAGATATTTATTGTGCGGATTGCAGAACAGATTACAGAAACGACTAATATATCCCAACATTCCCAACTTAACAAGATTGCATCATTGGTTCGCTCAGTGCAGGTAGGCGTGGCGATAAAAAATCTATCGAAGCGCTCATGGTGGCAGGCTCTGAACTAGCTACTCGGGGCTCTTTATACTGTTTAACATGGAAAATGAAAAAAATATTAAGTAATTTTAAAATTTTTCATTATTTTTCTAATTAAAAGTATCTAAAAGCATTTAAATAAAAGTAGATTTTATTTATACACTAAAAAATAGTATCAAGACATTTTTTAATTTTATAAAATTAATAAAAAATCAAATTATAGTAAGGGTAGTCAATGGAAACAAATCACACATAACCAAAGTAACTTACAAAAACTATTAATATTTTTAAAATTTATTTAAATAGACTATTGTGTTTTTATTGAATATTGTAAAACAAATTATTCGGAATCATTTCATATAAATTACTTGCAAAAATATTTTTTAATTATTTTACAATTAAAATTTTTAATTTATTTCCATATGCTTTACATTATAAAAGCCCCGAATAGAAGGAGGGGTACCACGTGATTACGCATAAACCGCCCCTCCTGCACTGAGCGAATTGACGTATGTAGTGCGTGGAAGGAGAATTGCGAATTCGATCGTACTGCTCGGGGTGGCAAAAAAATGCGATCACATAATCCAGAATTTCTGTTGGGCTGGCCACACTAATTTTCAGACCCTCTATTGGGACTATTATCAGCTGTTCCAAAAACTTCTCATAGAAATATTAATATAGTACATAGTTTTATTTTTATAAATTTTATTTCAAAAAATTTTTATTTTTGTATAATACAAAATGTTTGAATAATATAAAATTAAAAAAAAACTTAAGATATTCATTAATTCTTTTATTAATATGTAAATCCTAAATAAAATAAAAAAAACCTCAATAACAATTATCATAATTTTTAATAAAATTTTTATAATCTTCTTTTAAATTTTTAATTTTACTATTATCACACAAACAAAAATTATAAATTGTTTATTGTAATTTGTTTAAAGTAGGTATATTAATAAAGCTGATTGTTACATGTTAGACATATGCAAAATATAGAGTATTTAGCCTAACAGCTGTTTATCCCTAACAAAAATAACCGGCCGGTTTTACCAGCCAAAACCGGCCGGTTTGTGCTACCGGCCGGTTTTGGCTGGTTTCATCTGGTTTTATCTGGTTTCATCTGGTTTCATCTGGTTTCATCTGGTTTCAATGAGTTTTAACCAGAAAAATAGTTTTAGTTGTTAAAAAAAGAAAATTTCCGGGAAAAACAAAGAAAATTCAATCCTGAATAAGCTTAATAACAGTAAATTATGATTTAATATTATTTTATCCAGCTATGCTGCGAATTTATTTTACCAGTATATGTTAGCTCGGAAAAACTTTTTTATTATGTGGAAAACTCGGAAAATTCTGGAAAAGCTTAATGCTAATCTGACCTAATTTCACCTGATCTCATCCGGAATCCACCTGGTTTTACATAGCTATGATCAGAAAATAAGTTTCAGTTGCAAAAAAATAGAAAATTTCCAGAAAATTAGGAAAATTCAATACTGATAAACTTTATAACATTCTTTGAATTGATGTAAAATTAGTTGACTCAGCTCCGCGGGGATTTATTTGACCTGTAATTATTTGCTTAGAAGAAAACATTTTTGTCTGTGTGAAAAAATCGGAAAAATCCGGAAAATCATTAACACGTTTCCACCTGTTTTCATACGGAATGCACCTCGTTTTACTATGAATCGTACAAAAAGAACCATGAGGATTTCCCATGTGATAAACCATAAGGTTGAAGAAAACTTTCATTTTTTTACTTAATTGAAATACTTAAATATATTTTCCGATTTTCCAATATGGCGGACCATAAGCATGAAAACAGGAACTTTATACATTACCAGGGGGTTTTCTAGGTTGAGAAAAACGTTTTTATAAATAAAAATTTTCATTTTTTCTGTCCAGCATATTTACCGTTTTTCCAAGATGGCGGACCAATATACATGACAAAAGGAACTTTATATACATTACCAGGGGATTTTCTAGGTTGAGAAAAAAGTTTTTCATTTGAATTCACCTGGTTTGTAATAGTTTTAACCAGAAAAATAGTATTAGTTTTCCAATTTTCCAAGATGGCGGACCGAGAAACTTAAAAAAATGAACTTTTGATTTTACAAGGGGATTTTTCGAGTCAAGAAATATTAATTATCGGCGGATATTATTCAATTTTTCTACCCAAAATATTTTCCGATTTTCCAAGATGGCGGACCGAGAAAATTAGAAAATTGAAGTTTTAACTTTACGAGGGGGTTTCTTGAGTCAAGAAATATTAATTTTCGGTGGAAAATATTCAATTTTTCAACCCAACATATTTTCCGATTTTACAAGATGGCGGATAAAGAAAGTTACAAAAATGAACTTTTAACTTTACACGGGGGTTTCCTAGGGCAAGGAACATGAATTTTTTGTGAAAAATATTTAATTTTTCAACCCAAGTTATTTTCCGATTTTCCAAGATGGCGGACCATAAGACTTGGAAAAATGTAGAGACTTTACCAAAAATCATGGCCAGCATTATGGAAAACTAATAGAAAAAACAGAAGAAGGACGCAATAAACCTGTATAGGTATTTCAAAAATCAATAAAAGAAGTAGAATAAAAGTAACAATCAAAATTTTCCAATATGGCGGACCAAAAAGCATGAAAAAAGGAACTTTATACATTACCAAGGGGTTTTCTAGGTTGAGAAAAATGTTTTTATAATTGAAAATTTTTATTTTACCAGATGGTTAACCACAAGGTATTTTAAGGAAATAAAAAGGTTAAAAACAGACTATGTTTCTTGACTCAAGAAACCCCCTCGTAAAGTAAAAACTTCAATTTTTTAAGTTTCTCGGTCCGCCATCTTGGAAAATCGGAAAATATTTTGGGTAGAAAAATTGAATAATATCCACCGAAAATTAATATTTCTTGACTCGAAAAATCCCCTTGTAAAATTAAAAGTTCATTTTTTTAAGTTTCTCGGTCCGCCATCTTGGAAAATTGGAAAACTAATACTATTTTTCTGGTTAAAACTATTAGAAACCAGGTGAATTCAAATGAAAAACTTTTTTCTCAACCTAGAAAATCCCCTGGTAATGTATATAAAGTTCCTTTTGTCATGTATATTGGTCCGCCATCTTGGAAAAACGGAAAATATGCTGGACAGAAAAAATGAAAATTTTTATTTATAAAAACGTTTTTCTCAACCTAGAAAACCCCCCGGTAATGTATAAAGTTCCTGTTTTCATGCTTATGGTCCGCCATATTGGAACATCGGAAAATATATTTAAGTAAAAAAATGAAAGTTTTCTTCAACCTTATGGTTTATCACATGGGAAATCCTCATGGTTCTTTTTGTACGATTCATAGTAAAACGAGGTGCATTCCGTATGAAAACAGGTGGAAACGTGTTAATGATTTTCCGGATTTTTCCGATTTTTTCACACAGACAAAAATGTTTTCTTCTAAGCAAATAATTACAGGTCAAATAAATCCCCGCGGAGCTGAGTCAACTAATTTTACATCAATTCAAAGAATGTTATAAAGTTTATCAGTATTGAATTTTCCTAATTTTCTGGAAATTTTCTATTTTTTTGCAACTGAAACTTATTTTCTGATCATAGCTATGTAAAACCAGGTGGATTCCGGATGAGATCAGGTGAAATTAGGTCAGATTAGCATTAAGCTTTTCCAGAATTTTCCGAGTTTTCCACATAATAAAAAAGTTTTTCCGAGCTAACATATACTGGTAAAATAAATTCGCAGCATAGCTGGATAAAATAATATTAAATCATAATTTACTGTTATTAAGCTTATTCAGGATTGAATTTTCTTTGTTTTTCCCGGAAATTTTCTTTTTTTAACAACTAAAACTATTTTTCTGGTTAAAACTCATTGAAACCAGATGAAACCAGATAAAACCAGATGAAACCAGCCAAAACCGGCCGGTTATTTTTGTTAACTAACACATACGCAGATTCGGAAGGAAAACAATGGACGTTTTTAACATGGGTCTTATGGAGATCGCTTTTTAATTATTGATTTAAAAAAAATTGTTTGCTGAAATTGAATAAATGTATTATCATTTAATTTAATTCTCTAGGCTTTTTTCTGGGGATAAAGGAGGGGGAGGTGAAAAAAAACTGTTCGTAAATGACAGCGAGATTTTCGAGAGGATTTGAATAAACTAGGGGTTGCGAGCAGCGTAATTGCTTCGATTTCGTTATAAAAATATTAAGAGTATAAACAATGGAGAATTATTATTACAAGCTATTATTATTTTTCTTTTGAAAATGCTCGCATTGGGGTCATTTTACAAAAAATAATTTTTTTTTCCATTCGCATAAATACACTCACAATATGGATTGAAATTGAATTGTCATTGTCAAAAGAAAAATAATAATTCTCCATCGTTTATACTCTTAATATTTTTATAACGAAATCGAATCAATTACGCTGCTCGCGACCACTAGTTTGTTCAAATCATCCGAAATCTCGCTGTCATTTAAGAACAGTTTTTTTTCACCTCCCCTCTAACAAAAAAAACCACGTAGTTATACTCCCTGGCTCAGAGAGTTTATAACTCCCTAAATCAGGGAGTAAACTCCCTAAACACAAGGAGTTAACTCTCTGAATCAGGGAGTTTACTCCCTAAATTTTCTGTCATCTCCTGGAATACCTTCGGGATAAAAATGAACCGTACGAGGGAAAGCTGATATCCTGGAGGTGTAATGTTTAATTTTCCAACAGTTTTCCGATTTTCCAATATGGCGGATCTTAAAACATGAAAATAGAAACATTCAACATTACCTGGGGGTTTTCGAGGTCGAGAAAAACGTTTTTATTAATGAAATTTTTCATTTTTTGACCCCAGCATATTTTCCGGTTTTCCAAGATGGCGGACGAAAAAACATTTCAGAATAAGCTTTTTACATTACCTGGGGGTTTTTGAGGTCGAGAATAACGTTTTTATTAATGAAAATTTTTATTCCTCGAAAACCCCCAGGTAATGTAAAAAGCTTATTCTGAAATGTTTTTGTCCACATCTTGGAAAACCGGAAAATTTGCTGGGGCCAAAAAATGAAAATTTTCATTAATATAAACGTTTTTCTCGACCTCGAAAACCCCCCGGTAATGTAAAAAGCTTATTCTGAAATGTTTTTTCGTCCGCCATCTTGGAAAACCGGAAAATATGCTGGGGTCAAAAAATGAAAAATTTCATTAATAAAAACGTTTTTCTCGACCTCGAAAACCCCCAGGTAATGTTGAATGTTTCTATTTTCATGTTTAAAGATCCACCATATTGGAAAATCGGAAAACTGTTGGAAAATTAAACATTACACCTCCAGGATATCAGCTTTCCCTCGTACGGTTCATTTTTATCCCGAAGGTATTCCAGGAGATGACAGAAAATTCAGGGAGTAAACTCCTTGATTCAGAGAGTTAACTCCCTGTTTTAGGGAGTTAACTCCCTGTTTTTAGGGAGTTTACTCCCTGATTTAGGGAGTTACAAACACTCTGAGCCAGGGAGTATAACTACGTGGTTTTTTTTGTTAGAGGGCCCCCATTTTATCCCCAGAAAAAAAGTCTAGAGAATTTGTTCCAACATAAATTTGTTACTAAAAATCATTTTCGAATACGCTCATACTGTCGAGCTGGAAAAGATTGACACCTCCCGAATTTTAAGCGTATCTTCTACAAAAATAGTCCAAAAACATTGGGACAAAAAGCATCTTGTTAAGAATTCCTTCATCTAATCCTATACGGAAGCTCATAATTCTAGGTTAAAAGGATTCAGATTTATGGGCAAAAATAGGTGGAAAATCATGAAAAAAACCTTTTTTTTTCATGGTCAACTTTATGAGGTTGTTACGTCTAAGGTTGGTTTTTACGTTATTAAATGAATTTACTACTGACTTACTGAATTAACTTGCATACATGTAGACATGTGGACATGTGGAATTAGGCATTTTAACTTCAAATTATTATAAATAATATTTAAAATAATTTTAGAGAAAAAAAATCAACGCTACTGTAAAGTTCAAGAGCCAAAGAATATGTAGTTAAACTTTGGTCAAAAAATAATAATTTTTAGTGCCAAAATTAACCTCATAAAGTTGACCATGAAAAAAAAAGGTTTTTTTTCCACGTTTTTTCACCTATTTTTGCCCATAAATCTCAATCCTTTTAACCTAGAATCATGAGCTTCCGTATAGTATTAGATGAAGGAATTCTTAACAAGATGCTTTTTGTTCCAATGTTTTTGGACTATTTTTGTAGAAGATTCGGGAGGTGTCAATCTTTTCCAGCTCGACAGTAGGTACATCTATATTTGTGTATTTGGCTATTGTCAGAGTTTAAATGAAAGAGATTGATCAAGTCGTATCCCTCCACGTAATTGCCGACATGGTAATAATTTTTTGGTATAATTTTTTTTTTCTTTTTTTTATTGTATTAATTTTTTTATCTTTTAATAATTATTTTTTTTTTTTATTAACATTAACTGTCGCAATTTACCATGTTCATACCAATTCGAATTTTAGGGTTCATAACGACATTATAACTTGAGAAATGCATAACTCGCTTATATTTTATCGTAAAAAGAAAAGTTTTGGATTATTATCGAATATTTTTTCCTTGGCTATTTTTTTATACAAGAAAAAAGTCAGTTTAGTCGATAAAAATTTTTTTTTGTCTAAAACTTGTAATGATCATATTTTAATATTTAAATTTCGCGCTAATTTATCTAGTTATAAAAATCTAAACCAATCAAAAAGCGATAATAGTAACTAAACGTTACTAAGTATATTTACTAGAAATTGTTCGTTAGAGATGCTAAAGCCCTCATGGCGTCTGCATCAACCAAAAATTTAAAAGAATCATAAAAATCTCTTTTTATTTGTAAAATCTAATATTGAATGAGTGAGGAATTGTTCTTGAATGTCATTTAAGCCCAATAGGGGTAAGTTTTTATGTTTATTTATTTTAATGTACAAAAACCATTTTAATAATGATAAAGTGTAAATTTTATAAAAAAGCACATGGTCTTGTATGAAAATTCCATGTATTCTATTACAAGAATCATAATATGTATTAAATCTTTTATATGTTAAGTAAAAACGTAATCTAATCAATGTAAATTCTTTCATTCAGCGGTTCATCACCATTCAAAAATTTTATGAATCAAAGGGTCATTACAAGAGAAAAGCATCATCAATTTATGAATCAAAAAGATATTCTTGGAGTTCTGAAATCTTGGGGATTATATGACAAGGACCTTCTCAATGAATGCAATAAGCTGGCCAGCTAAATGACATACTTCTTTCGATAATCATCAATGAAGAGATACCCTGAGGAAACGATACTATAGAATCCAATAGAACGGTGTCCAATAGAATCCAATAGCCTATAGAATCCAATAGAATGTATAAAAGTGGTGTTTATTCTCGTGTTGAGGTAGTATATGCGTGGAGTGAAAAAGAGATATTTTTTTTCGGACCTCTTTCTTCTCTCACGAGTTTCGTATAAGAAATTCCAAAATGTTTTACTTATTCATCGTAAGAGATTTTAAAAGCTTAAAAAAAAAAAATTTACAAAACAGATTTTGATATGGTAGAACTATTTAGATTTTTACAAAAAAAATTTTCTTTTAGTTTTCGCATATTTTCTCAAATTTTTCGAATTTAATATTTAAAGATTTAAAAATTGATGGATCGATTGAATTTTCCCGAAACGTTTATTTATAGCAAATTTCTGTAGTTAATTTTAATTCAGAAAAAATAAATTTTCCGATTTTCTAAAATTTCCACAATTTTTAAATGTTTAATTTTTTTTTAATTTTTAAATAATTCTTTAAAACCTATTTTTTAAATTATACAAATTTTTTAATTTTCCAAAATTTTCATGATTGGCGGAGGGGGAATGAATGGAATTGCGTTCTTTTGCTTCTCTGTTGCTGCACCTTGTAGTACTATTTCGTTGTACAATGTACATATATGTATAACGTGGTAGGGGATAGGTATTGTGTTTGTGTGGCTGTATATATTATGTAAGTGTTATACATGCGAGTCTTCATGTACATGCGACTGCCTGTTGTTTTTTGAATATCATTTTATTTTGTAAGAGTATTTTTTTATGATTTCTTAGAACTTTTTTAAAGAGATACCGATACTATTTATCATGGTTTAAATATATTCTACAAGGTTATTATATATAGTATTTAATATATAGTATTTAATATTAGTGTATTTAATATGTTAAATTTATTTTTTTTCTTCATAATTATAAAATTATACCTCGATTTATACTTAAATAATATATTTTCATGATCCATTTATTTTGATCACTTATTCAATTAAACGATTGACATTTATAAATTATCTTGAAAAAGTTATTGAAAATTTAATTGTAAAAAAAAATCAGATATTTTTTATTGACTTAACTCATTAACTGACATTCCTTATCTAGAATTAAATAAAACTACGTAAATAAGGCCTAAAATCATTTTTGTGCAGGGTTTTTCCGAAAAACTAATGGCAGAAATCGATTTATCAGGGTTTCCATACATACCTGCTTTTTAGAATTTTTTTATCATTTTCTTGAAAAGCACTAACGCTAGTTGAGAGCCGCCTAATGAGTTTGATTGGGCATAATTCAGGCTAATATAAATTTAGCCAAGTTATCGTCAATTTAAGATTGATTCGCTTGATTTTCATCGTAAAGTAATAATTTTTTTTTTAATCGATGCATTTTTCCCTGGCAATTCATTTCGTTATGAAAAAAAAATCATTTTTATTGACCAAATTTAAATTTTTAGGTCTAAAGCCTTTGAAAACTGTAAGTAGCAAAATTTATTTAGTTTTTGACCTAAAAATTGAAATTTGGTCAATAAAAATGGTTTCTTTCTTGACGAAATAAATACTCAGGGAAAAATTAATTGATTAAAAAAAAAAAATTATTATTTTACGATGAAAATCAAGCGAGTAATGCATATTATTGCTGAAATTTGTCTTAAAAATGATTGAAATTCAATATTGAAATATGCCTGTTTCTGAACTTAAAATATGCATCACTAGCTTGCTTTCATTGTAAAATAATAAATTTTTTTTTTAAATTAATAAATTTTTCCCTAAGATGAATTGCCAGGGAAAAATTAATCGATTTAAAAAAAAAAAATTATTATTTTACGATAAAAATCAAGCGAGTAATGCATGTTTAAAGTTCGGAAACAGGCTTTTCTCAATAAAATTTCAATCTTTTTTAAGACGAATTTGAGCAAAATCTTAAATTGACGATAACTTGGCTAAATTTCATCGGAAAAAGAAAAGTTTTTTTTTCTTCTGGAATGATTTTTCCCTGGCAATCAGATTTTTTAATCTATTTTTTAAAATTTTATTTACAAAAAAATTTATTTTGAAAATTTGGAGTAGCTCAGATACGAAAAACACGGTTTTTGACATAGACTAAATTTAGTATATTTACGATTTTTATCGAATATTTACAAAATTTTTTGAAAATTTACTAATTTTTTGAAAAATTTCTAGTTTTTTTGTAAATCTAAGAAAGTTACTTTTTACAGAGAAAACATTTAGAAATATAAACCGATATTCTATATAGGCAATTACTTTTAATATTTGTGATTTTTAGTGTACTTATCTATAAAAAAGCTTTTTCAGGAAAAAAAATATACTTTTTAATCATAATCTGATTAATATTTTTAACAAAATTAAAATATATCAATAAAATTATTGTCGTATTTCAAGAGTCAAAATAAGCGGCTTCTTTTATTTTGAAGTCAAAACGTTTATGTTTATAAATATTTTATTACATGTATCCTAATGCGATAATATGAATAAATTAGTATAAATTTTTCGCCATTAATATGAGTAATATTAAAAATACTATATAAAAAAAAAAGAAAAATTGGTTTCTTTGTATAAATATAATTAATAAAAAAAGTACAAATCCATAATATAATATATTATGCTAAAATTTTTTAACAAATATAATTTTTTTCATCGTTTTGGAGGGTCAATTGCCCCATAGACCCCCCCCTTGAATCCGCCCTTGTATGTAGACCAATTCTATCAACGTTTATATTTTCGAAATATTTAGAAAGAAAATTAATTAAGAAAAAATAAAATGGGCAATAACTTCAATAATCAAGTTAAAAAATTTTTTAATTATTTTTTAAATAATACAACAAACACGACCAGGCTGCTTTGCTTGAAATTTATTTGTTGCTTGAATTTTCAAGCAAAGCAGCCTGGCCGTGAAGGATGCCTATAATTGGTGGAGGCCTATTGACGGCCGCCTCATGCACCTAATGGATAAGACGGCCCTGGTATCTAATTTGTAGAAATTTCTTATAATTTATTTCTCAATTTCACTGATTTCATTTTAAAAATAGTGAAAATTTTTGTCTCGTTATTTTTTCTGCCCAAAAATAATAGAAAATAAAGCCTTTGCTCTCCCTCTGCCTCTCTCTATAATTTAAAAAATAGGTTTTAAAGGATTATTTAAAAATTAAAAAAAAATTAAACATTTAAAAATTGTGGAAATTTTAGAAAATCGGAAAATTTATTTTCTGAATTAAAATTAACTACAGAAATTTGCTATAAATAAACGTTTCGGGAAAATTCAATCGATCCATCAATTTTGAAATCTTTAAATATTAAATTCGAAAAATTTGAGAAAATATGTGAAAATTAAAAGAAAATTTTTTTTGTAAAAATCTAAATAGTTCTACCATGTCAAAATCTGTTTTGTAAATTTTTTTTTTTTTAAGCTTTTAAAATCTCTTACGATGAATAAGTTAAACATTTTGGAATTTCTTATACGAAACTCGTGAGAGAAGAAAGAGGTCCGAAAAAAAATATCTCTTTTTCACTCCACGCATATACTACCTCAACACGAGAATAAACACCACTTTTATACATTCTATTGGATTCTATAGGCTATTGGATTCTATTGGACACCGTTCTATTGGATTCTATAGTATCGTTTCCTCAGGGTATCTCCTTGGTAGTAAGAAAAAGTGAATTATCAAGGGGTCATTGTCAGCTCCAGCAGATGTCAAATAGAAGTAAAAGGTACACATTCAATTATTAATCAATATTATATTCCTTAAGGAATATATTATATTAGAAATATAATATATTATATTAGGAATATAATATATTCCTTAAGGAATATAATATTGATTAATAATTGAATGTGGTGTTACCATTAAATTGATATTCAAAGAGTGAAAAGTGAAAAGAGTTGGTACGAGATTTGATATTTGTGTATGACATTAAGAAAAGGTTCATCGATACCACTCATTTTATGTGTCATAGAAAAATAATAATAAAATAAAGCTACTGTTCATTTTTAATAAGAAATTATAGTGATAAATAGACTAAAACAGTTATTTTAATTATTTTGGTTAGATCAATTTTTTGATAGTATGTGAATGGGACTAGGATAAATAATAATTTATGTTTTATTCAATTTAAGTATTGACTACATTGGCTTCACCAAATCTTAAAATAAATTTTATAGTACTTTTTGTATAAAAAAAGAATAGTCATTATATTTTGATAAGAGAAAAATATTAAAGAATTATAAGAATAAAAAGACTTGGCGTCAAGAATAAAAAGTAATAAGAAATAATTAATAAATCAATAAAAATAATCTCATTAACTTATGTGTTTATATTAATTATTTTATAGTAAATATCCTTTATTATTATAACCTAGAAATAGTATTTATTGCCTAATCTTTTAGAATCATAATAAAAAAGAAAAAATTAATTGAACTAAAATATTAAATTAGCAGAAGAAATATTTTTTTTTTTTAGTAACATCACGTGGTATTCAACCAGGAAAAATATTAAAATTTAAAATTTTTAATTCAGAAAATTACAAACTAATGTAACATGTTAAAGACTGTTTTTGATTATTATCATTTATTAACAAAAAAAATAAATTTCTGACAATAAAATTAATTTTTTTCTTAGATAAACTGTTGAACAAATAATTAGTATTTTTCATATTCTACGTAATTGAGATGTGTGTGTGTTGGGTAACTAACACACATACACATCTCATTATATTTGACTACGCGCCAAAATCTCTTTCCCCCTAGAAAGAGATTCCTTCTTGTCTATGCGTCGCCCTCTCTGAGTTTCCTCAGTCATAGTTGG
The DNA here is from genome assembly GCA_022575985.1 of Anagrus nilaparvatae. NCBI lineage: Eukaryota > Metazoa > Arthropoda > Insecta > Hymenoptera > Mymaridae > Anagrus > Anagrus nilaparvatae. Next base: position 22,438,523 of record JAKSXM010000247.1, on the reverse strand, counting down.
TCTCCCGGCACGGTTTTATCTCCGAGAGCTATTGTATATAGATATTGAATAAATTGCTTATAGCTAGGTCAAAGTTAACCTCACGTGTAGTTATTGAACTATTAATTAAACACTTTCCTATTCCTCTGCCATTATCAGACTCACATTAATTAATTATTCAAATATAAACGAATAGCCAAGGAAAAAATATTCGATAATAATCCAAAACTTTTCTTTTTACGATAATGTATAAGCGAGTCATGCATTTTTCAAGTTATAATGTCGTTATGAACCCTAAAATTTGAATTGGTATGAACATGGTAAATTGGGACAGTATCTTTATTTGACCATAGAAAAAGTTTTATGGTAAGATCGATGGGATTTAAGTTGAATAAAATTTTCAAAAAAAAATTTTCAAAAAAATAAATGGCGGCAAATGAGATATTTCGGTTTTTCCAAAAACACGTTTTTCCATTTTCCGAAGTTTTCCGAGGTTTTCTCGAAAAACTAATGGCAGAAATGGATTTACTGAAGGTTTTCCAACATATATATTCTTTCAGAATATTTTTTTGAGCTATCATTCATTATTTTTTAGAATTTTCCAAAAAAGTATTAACGTTGGTTGAGAGCCACCCAATGAGTTTGATTAGCCATAACTCGGGCTGCTTAAGACCTAGAGGGCTAAAAATTTCAAGATTTTCCTGTCTTGGTGTTATAATTAAAACATGGGAAAAATTTGAGGCCGATCTGATGATCCACCTGCCCAATATTGCTGTTGTGGCTAAGACAGACTCTATGGTAAAAATAGAATTTTTTTTTTAATTTAGCAGCTAAAAAAATTTAAAAAAAAATTTTTTTTAACTCGAGTGCCTATTATATAGAACACACAAAAACGGCCATTTTCCATCCAGCAGAATTTTTTTTCATAAGAAATTGCGCTGAAGCCAATTTTCGTCGCTTTTTACCACACTGTGCGCGAAGTTACCATGTCGGCCATTATGTGGAGGGATACGACTTGACGAATCTCTTTCATTTAATCTCTGCTATTGTAGAACGTGCCTTAGAATTGCCCTTATCCTTTCTCAGAGTGAGTCTAGGAGAGAGTGACGCCATAAGCCCAACAGCCGCCATTAACCGCCGAACTAGCCCATAAGAAATACATGGGACGCCATTAACCGCCTTAGTAACATTTTAGTAACAGGTACCATCGTGACGTCACTCTCTCTAGACACACCCTGGCCTTTCTGAACCCATTATAATTTACAAATTCTAGCATAATACTCAAAAATGATGTTTATTGAAATCGGGTACGATTTGCCCTCTGAGAAACAAAAATTGCATTTTATGCATGGTAATAAAAAAATACGCTGCCAACTAGCTGGGCACTAAGGTTCCTCAAACAATGAGCTTAATATTTCAATATGCCACAGATATCACCGATTACAACCACCCCAATGACCATACAATCAAACATACATTCACTGGTGAAAATATAAAAACTGCAAAAATATTCATAAGTGTAGAAAAAAGTAAACATTGTTGTCATTTACGCCAAAGTGTATGAAAGTAGATAAAAAGAGTTCAAAAATGTTACAAAAGAATTCTCTAAAAAAATACATTTCGATCACAATACGCCAGTTCGCAAAATTCTTTTGCACACTTCCGGGACACTTTTACACTTTTCTACTAGTAGAGGAGTGTAAAACTGTCCCGGAAAAGGTTAAATTCTAACAAAAATAACCACGAGTCCGACTCCCTGTTTTAGAGAGTTAACTCTCTGATTTAGGGAGTTAACTCCCTGATTTAGAGAGTCCCACTCCCTGAATAAAATAAATTAAAAACATGAAAAAAGAATTTTTCCACATTACCTGGGGGTTTTCGAGGTTGAGAAAAACGTTTTTATTAAAGAAAATTTTCATTTTTTTACCCCAGCATATTTTCCCATTTTCCAAGATGGCAGATCGTAAAAAATATTAAAAAAACTTTCTACATTACACGGGGGTTTTCCAGGTTGAGAAAAACGTTTTTATGAATGAAAAGTTTCTTTTCTTCACTCCTGAATATTTTCCGATTTTCCAAGATGGCGGATCGAAAAATATTTTTAAAAAACTTTAATACATTAACCGGGGGTTTTCCAGGTTGAGAAAAACGTTTTTATGATTGAAAAGTTTCTTTTTCTCGCTCGTGAATATTTTCCGATTTTCCAAGATGGCAGATCAAAAAACTGAAAAAAAGGAACTTTATACGTTACCTGGGGGTTTTAGAGGTTGAGAAAAACGTTTTTATGAATGAAAATTATCTTTTTTTTACCCCAGCATATTTTCCGATTTTCCAAGATGGCGGATCAAAAAACTGAAAAAAGGAACTTTCTACATTACCTGGGGGTTTTAGAGGTTGAGAAAAACGAATTTATAAATGAAAATTTTCTTTTTTTCAATCCTGAATATTTTCCGATTTTCCAAGATGGCGGTTCAAAAAACTGAAAAAAGGAACTTTCTACATTACCTGGAGGTTTTAGAGGTTGAGAAAAACGAATTTATAAATGAAAACTGTCTTTTTTTCACTCCAGCATATTATCCGATTTTCCAAGATGGCGGATCAAAAAACTGAAAAAAGGAACTTTCTACATTACCTGGGGGTTTTAGAGGTTGAGAAAAACGAATTTATAAATGAAAATTTTCATTTTCTCACTCCAGCATATTATCCGATTTTTCAAAATGGTGGATTAAAACACAGAAAATAAGAAATTTCCACATTACCTAGAATTATTTCAGGTTGATAAAAAGTTTGTTATGAATGAAAATTTTGTTATAATGTTGTCAACATTAACAGAAATAAATAAGGATTCAGATTGGGATTTTAAAAACAGTTTCTTAAGGGTATAAATGACGTGTTTGCACAACCAGTTTAGATAAACTTTATATTTATTTATTTTTTTGTAAACTTATACTATAATACTTTTTATAAGTTTTATTTTTGAAACATTCTGAAAAAATGTTTCTTTTTTTTTTAAAAAAACAGCTTTTTTATGAATAATATTAAGAAATAATAATTTAATTAATTAGCTGACTCAACGTTTGCTTATACTAAAAATTACGGATTCATAAAAATAAAAAAATTTATTTTTGATAAAGCAAATGAAAAAGAATATACGATATGTCGGAAAATTAATGTAGAACCGATTATATCATCAGTACATTTTATAATAATAAATTATGAAGCAGGGTATATAGCAGTGGAAACTTCAGAAATAAACAGTATATGTGTTTATATAACAGATACCAATACATTCATTATAAAAGTTCCTAATTTATATCATTATTAGTTTTAATCTTACTTTTTCTTAGTACTTATATGTACAATGAAATTTGTAAATAAATGTATTCAATTGTAAAGTATAATAAAATTAAAAAATTGATATATGCAAGCATATACATATGTAAAAATTTAATTTTCAAAGGCACATTTAATTCCAATGTTAATCATAAACAAAAAAACAATTAATCAATTTCAATTAATAACACTCCTTGTACTTATTTATTTAGGAAATTGTTTTGCCTATTCTAAAATTCTAATGCCGTAATTTTTGACATGTATTTGCAAAATTAAATATATTTTATTTACATATTATTTTATTTCATTTTATTTAGAAGTAAAGTCACTGAATTTAGGGAAATATACGATATGATTATTTTTATTAGCTATTTTTGTTCCACTATCTTGGAAAATCGGAAATATGCTGGGGTGAAAAAATTAAACTTTTCATTCATAAAAACGTTTTCCTCAACCTCAAAAGCCCCCAGGTAATGTAGAAAGTTCCTTTTTTTCAAATTTTAGATCCGCCATCTTGGAAAATCGGAAAATTATCACGACTGAAAAAAAGAAAATTTTCATTTATAAATTCGTTTTTCTCAACCTCTAAAACCCCCCAAGTAATATAGAAAGATCCTTTTTTCAGTTTTTTGATCCGCCATCTTGGAAAATTGGAAAATATTCAAGAGTGAAAAAACAAAAATTTTCATTTATAAATTCGTTTTTCTCAACCTCTAAAACCCCCAGGTAATGCAGAAAGTTCCTTTTATCAGTTTTTTGAACCGCCATCTTGGAAAATCGGAAAATATTCAGGATTGAAAAAATGAAAATTTTCATTTATAAATTCGTTTTTCTCAACCTCTAAAACCCCCAGGTAATGTAGAAAGTTCCTTTTTTTCAGTTTTTAGATCCGCCATCTTGGAAAATCGGAAAATATGCTGGGGTAAAAAAAAGAAAATTTTCATTCATAAAAACGTTTTTCTCAACCTCTGAAACCCCCAGGTAACGTATAAAGTTCCTTTTTTTCAGTTTTTTGATCTGCCATCTTGGAAAATCGGAAAATATTCACGAGCGAGAAAAAGAAACTTTTCAATCATAAAAACGTTTTTCTCAACGTGGAAAACCCACGGTTAATGTATTAAAGTTTTTTAAAAATATTTTTCAATCCGCCATCTTGGAAAATCGGAAAATATTCAGGAGTGAAGAAAAGAAACTTTTTATTCATAAAAACGTTTTTCTCAACCTGGAAAACCCTCGTGTAATGTAGAAAGTTTTTTTAATATATTTTACGATCTGCCATCTTGGAAAATGGGAAAATATGCTGGGGTAAAAAAATGAAAATTTTCTTTAATAAAAACGTTTTTCTCAACCTCGAAAACCCCCAGGTAATGTGGAAAAATTCTTTTCTCATGTTTTTAATTTATTTTATTCAGGGAGTGGGACTCTCTAAATCAGGGAGTTAACTCCCTAAATCAGAGAGTTAACTCTCTAAAACAGGGAGTCGGGCTACGTGGTTATTTTTGTTAGAGAGTAGAAGAGTGTAAAAGTGTCCCGGAAGTGTGCAAAAGAAATTTATTTTTTTTAACTTTTTTTGTGGTATGTTTTATGGTATTTTAACCATCACAAAATGTATTGACCCCCCTTGGGTGAAAAAATAAAAAAAAAGGTCAATAGGATAAAAATTAATTTAAATATGCCTTTACCAAGCTTAATATGGTCAAAAAAACGTCAATTTTTACAATTTTTTTATATTTTGGGTTTTTTTTCTATTTTAGGTGAATTGCCCTATGAGACTCATCACTTATTAAGAATCTTTTTGATTTTTTTTTTTTTTGGACATGCCAATCCTGAGATTAACGAAAAATCCTGTGCACAAGATGTATACAAGTTTGTACACAAGATTGTGCATAAGCTTGTGCACAAAATCGCGAAATTTTGTGCATAAATTAGAAAAAAACTTAATTTTAATAAATTGAGACGGAAAACCGTAATATAGTCCTCCAGAAGTCCAGGTAATGCACAGGAAGGTATTATTAATTAAAAATATCATTTACCGAAAAAATGGTCTAAAAGTTTTCCAATATGGCGTATCTGAAAACTCTAAAAACACCCGAAAACAAACTTTCTGCATTAGATATGGGTTCTTAAGCTCATTAAAAACAAACTTGAGATGCAATTTTTCATAATTTTATCTTGCAAATATTTTTCGGTTTTCCAATATGGCGAACCCGAAAATTTCAAAAACACTGGGATATCAATTTTTTGCATTAGATTTGGGTTTTCAAGATATAAATAAAAACGAATTTGAGGTGCAAATTTTCATAATTTAGCCTTGCAAATATTTTTCGGTTTTCCAATATGGTGGACTCGAAAATTTTAGAAACAACTAAAAATCTATTTTCTGCATTTGAAGGGAAATACTGGAAAATAAGGAACTTGAAAACTCTAATGCAAAAAATTGATTTTGGGGTGTTTTTGAAATTTTCGGGTCCGTCATATTGGAAAACTGAAATAAATTTGCACGGTCCAATTATGAAAATTTACATCTCGAATTCCTTTTCATGGATCTTGAAAACCCAAATCTAATGCAGAAAATTTATTTTCGTTTTTAGAGTTTTCGGATACGCCATATTGGAAAACTTTTAGACCCTTTTTTCGGTAAATGATATTTTTAATTAATAATACCTTTCTGTGTATTACCTGGACTTCTGGAGGACTATATTTCGGTTTCCCGTCCATATTTATTAAAATTAAGTTTTTTTCTCTTTTATGCACAAAATTTCGCGATTTTGTGCACAAGCTTATGGACAAGCTTGTTTACAAACTTGTGTACATCTTATATGCACAACGTTGTGCACAACGCTTGTACAGGATTTTTCGATGGCCATGGACCGAATGAATTTTCTCTACCTGTACTTTGGTGCCATCTATAAAATATAACTAATTATAAAAAATAAAAAAAATTTTTTTTTAATGTATTTAAATACCTAATAATTACATTAAAAAAAATTTTACACTGATAACTAATAAAGGGGATGAGAAATTAAATAAAGAAAAATGTATTAAAAAACGCCTGTTTAATTAGATCCGGTATATTAAAGAAAGTATAACATTTAAATAATTTTCTTAAAATAACTTTTGGTTTTTATGTATGTATCAATTTAGAGGTTGTTTTAACCCCCCCCCCCCCCGGGGTTGAATACATTTTAAAATGGTTAAAATAGCATAAAATATTTTAAATACTTAATTTCACAAAAAAAAATAAAAAAAAAAAATTTTATCATGATTTTTATGTATATCAATATGTATTAATTTAGGGGTGCTTTAACCCCCCCGGGGGATGAATACATTTTATTATGGTTAAAATAGCATAAAATATTTTTAAATACTTGATTCCACAAAACAAAAGTAAATAAATAAACTTTCAGCGTGTTTTTTCTATTTTTTTAAATTTTGGGGGTAGTTTTTACCCTCTATAATTAGCCCGTACATAATAGTTTTGGTCAATTATAAAAGAATCGCAATATCTTCTTAATCCATCATCAAAAATTAAAATATATTTGACCATATTCGTTTTACTTTCGAAATTTTACAAAAAAAACCCTAAAAAGGGGTAGTTTTTGCTGATTTAAAGGTGTTCCCCTATTTTCCAGCCCTAATTGACAACGGATTCGGATTCAGCGACCCAAAAAACATACAGTAGAGCAATTGCAATTTAAATCTCATCCTGTTAACAGGTTTTGATTCCGTCCCCCGTATTTTGACTGACTATAATGAGCCGAAGACTCTTTCTTAAAATACAGAAGCTTCGTCGGTTTTATGCGGATAAATCATTAATTCCGTACCGATGTTCTGTCTCTTTTTATAATCGACGAATCGCCCATGTATTTACGGACGTTTCATTGCTTATTTTTTCTCAATGTAGAGATTAAGATGTCCGTAATACATCTTTGTGTTTCTTGGGTACCTACAGCAAAATTATTATTGAGTTTCGACTTTCGAGAAGTAACGTCGGTCGTATTTTTTCTGATTTCATCCCAATACAACAAGGTTACTGAGGCTTTAAAATTTTATCCTCAAGCAGGATAAACATAGATACATCCTGCCCGCAAGTATAGAGAGTTTTTGACTCTGAGGGATTTTGAAAAAGGATTGCAATTTAATTATTTTAATAGTTTCCAAACATCTTGCATTTTATTTTAAACTTACAAAGTCAGGCTGTATATACATCATATGAGTTTGTTTACATAAACTAAGAGATTAAATAAGATTATAAATAAGATTATGAAACAAGAAAATACTTTTTTTTATGATACAGTGTAAATCTCATTTTGTACCTATACGCTTGCTAATTATTTAAGTTTGGTTTTGAAAATATTTGTACCAAAATATGAGTAAGTAGCCCTAAAATATTATCTTATATCTTATATTGTTAATAAAATGTTTGTTTTAAGGTTTATTGGATTCACAAAAATGTCAGCAGCATTTAAACTTACTAAGAGAACAATATGTAAATCTTTACAATAATTATATTGAATTGCAACAAAAGTATAATGAAATATCTGCGACAAAAGAAGAAAATAATTTTATTGGAAGAATATTGTCAATTATTAGCTCTTTACATAAAAATCATCAATATAGGTATGATTTATTGTTATGGTGGTTTTTCTAAGTGTACAACATGAATTTTAATGATTATTTGTTTTTTTTTACAAAATGATTATGACTGTTAATATTGTTAATAAAGCTGTTAATTTTTATATTGCACTATAGTAAAATTATTACTATTAAAGAGAAATTTCCAAAATTGGTAAAAACGCGACTTACTGTAACAAATTATTAATTTCTGATAAAAAGGCCATGTTATTTTGAATTATGATACCTTTATGAAAATTAATTTCATATCTTTTGATCAAGTATAACAAAAATTGTTGTGATGAATAGTTTCTATTATAACAACTAGATCAAAGCTATACTTAATCAGATTATTTACATGCTAAAAAAGCTTAAGAATACGCTTGTGAGTTTACTTGATATATATTAACATTATTGATATGTATTTACATGTTTATATTCATAGCATGTTTTTGGTCCGCCATGTTGGAAAATTAGAAAATATGCTTGTACCAAAAATTGAAAAATTTTGTTTGTTAACATTTTTTTTACAACCTTGTTACCCTTAAGACAATGTAATTACAGGGTGTCTACTACCTGGAAAAATAGGGAAAACCCTGGAAACGCAGGGAATTTAATTTCACCCTGGAAAACCCTGGAAACCCAGGGAATTTATCGAAAAACCCTGGAATTTTGAATCAAAAATTTTTTTTATTCCTTTATTTTTATGGATTTCACATTAACATCGAAAACATTTTCTTATGACCAAAATGGTTTAATCGGTTTGATCTTTTAAAAAAATAAAAATTAATCGATACAATTTTTGACACGGTTACCCAGTTTTTTAACCATTTTGTGCCCTTGAATGCCATTTACTTTACAAGAAATTGTGTTTTTTTATTCTAACAACAAAAATCTTACTAGAGATTCATTTTTGCTCAGAACACTTAACAATATTCACTTTCCTATAAGAGCTGGGATTTTTAAAAAGCCGACTTGACTGGGTTTAGTAATTAAAAATATGATAATGTAAGTTATTAAGGTTCTAAATTAAGAGGTTTAAAAAAGACTGTTCTAGTTAAAAATATTATCGAATTTTTAAATAAAATCTGAGCTAAATTTTCTATTTTAATTTTGCTGCGATATAAATAAAGCTAAAAAATAATTAAATTTTCCTTTAATTATCTCTTTTTGCGGGAAATATTACATACTCATCCATGCAGTGCTGGATTTACCATACAGGCAAAAGGCACGGCCTACGGCCCCCTCCCCACAAATTAAGGAATAAGAAAGAGCCCTCGCGTCATTTTGAAACCTAAAAAACAGCTGCTATTTGAAATCTTTGAACCTAGAACCTTAAAAATTGACATGGTATCATATTTTTACATATACTCCAGTCAAAATACGGGTCGGGGGGGGGGGGGTGCACTTACGGTTGCGAATACGAGATTTGCTCTAGTAGAGGTTTTTTGGGTCGCTGAAAACGAAAATCGGGGTCATTTGGTAAAGAAAATTGCGCTTCACCCTTTAATTTGCAAAAACTACCCCCAAAAGGGGGTATTTTTTATGTCATCACCTTCTGATTCAATAGATGTATCCAAGAATTGGTTTTCAAGGGTTTTTTAGGTCGCTAATTAAGAATCTTGATGATTTTTTAAGGTAACATTAATATTTAAACCCCTACATCAGCTAAAACTACCCCCTAAAAGGGGCGTTTTCGTTATATTCGCACTTTTTGTTCCCAGATTTGGTCCACAAGGGTTTTTTGGGTCGCTGACAACGATTTTCGTGGATTTTTTTATGAAAAATTAATATATCACCCGTAAATGAACGAAAACTTCCCCCCAAAAGGGGTGTTTTTGCTGTTTCTGCACGTTTTGCGTCAAGATTAGGTCCACCAGGGTTTTTTGGTCGCTGAAAACGAATTTCTTTATTTTTTAATGAAAAATTAATATTTCACCCTTATTTTTGCTAAAACTACCCTCAAAAGGGGCGTTTTTGCTATATTCAAACTTTCTGCGTTCAGACTAGATCCAAAGGGTTTAGACTAGGTCAAATGGGCTTCCCTTTTGGGGGTAAATTTTGCTAATATATGGGTGAAATATTAATTTTTCATTAAAAAATCCATGAAATTCGTTTTTCAGCGACCCGAAAAATGCTTCTGGACCTAATCTTGACGCAAAAAGTGCAGAAACAGCAAAAACGCCCCTTTTGGGAGTAGTTTAATTATTTATAAAAAAATCCATGAAATTCGTTTTCAGCGTTCCGAAAAACCCTTGTGGACAAATCTGGCCGCAAAAAGTGCTAAAATAGCGAAAACACCCCTTTTCGGGGGTAGTTTTAGCTAATTTAGGGGTTAAATATTAATGTTACCTTAAAAAATCATCAGAATTCTTAATTAGCGACCCAAAAAACCCTTGGAAACCAATTCTTGGACATATCTATTGACTCAGAAGGTGATAACATCAAAAATACCCCCTTTTAGGGTTTTTTTTTTGCAAATTTAAGGGTAAAGCGCAATTTTCTTTACTACATGACCCCAATTTTCAGATTCAGCGACCCAAAAAACCTATACTAGAGCAAATCTCGTATTCGCAACCGCAAGTGTAGGCAAACCCGTATTTTGACTGGAGTAATTTTTAATCCAGTATTAAATCGTTTTTTTTCAAAATTTCAGACCTCCGCTTCCCTTCAGTTTCACTAAGAATTACTCGTAATATAAAAATTATATTTAATTTAAATTAATAATAATAAATTACTTCTAAAACTAAACCTGGAAAATTTTCATTTTTACCCTGGAAAACACAGGGAAACTTATTTTCTCAGATATGTAGACACCCTGAATGTAAAAACCTTATTTTGACACATTTTTTGGTCCGCCATCTTGTAAAATCGGAAAATATGCTTGGGTGAAAATATGAAAATTTTTATCATTAAAAACGTTCTTCTCAACCTTAAAACCCCCCAGGTAATATAGGTATTTCTACTTTTCATGTTTTTTGTTCCGCCATCCTGGAAAATTGGAAAATATGGTAGGGTAAAAATATGAAAATTTTCATAATTAGTAATGTTTTTTTGACTTCGAAAACCCCAGGCATTGTAAGAAGCTTATTCTAACATGATTTTTGTTCCGCCATATTGGAAAACCGGAAAATTGTTTTAGATGAAAAATTAAAAATTATGCCTCGATCGGGACTTCGATCAAAATTTTTTTATCGGAAACTCGATGGACGAAAATTTTATCGGGTTTTCGATCGAAATTTTATCGAAAATTCGATCAGAAAGTGGATGACATTGCGATCGGAATCCCGATCAACTATTTCGATACGGGATATATCTAATAGTATATTTCAGATATATTCTGTATAGTCATGCATAATTTTGAGATATGAGGGTATAAAGATAAGTAATTATTGTAATAGTCTCATAGGGAGAATTCCAAAGTTCGATCAAAATTTTTTTATCGGAAATTCGATAGACGAAAATTTTTATCGTGTTTTCTGTCGAAATTCGATGAAATTCTGATCCAAAACCCGATGAATTTTTTATTAGTATCCATATTTTTATTATATGCCAAAAAATCAAAAATCGAAATTTGACCTACACGCAGAAAAAGAAAAAGGAAAAATTCATATATTTTACATTAAAAATTACTATATTATTATAGTAACTGGACACTGTGTTTTATTTTATAGTACCATTTACTATCTAACGTATAGTAAAAATCCTTCAAAATTTTAAAGCAATTTTTCATATATTTATAATTTAAATTACTATATTGTTGAATATTTTTTACTATACGAGAATTGTAATTTTTTGTATAAGATAAAAATTGAAAGATAGAAATTGAAAATTTTACTGTACCGTATAGGAATTTTTATTAATGTTGTTTTATATACAAAAAAAAATTTGATATTCTTAACCAATGCTACTGTTTTACCTATAGATAGATTATTCATCGTATCTATGGTTTTACCTGCTGTAGCTTGAATTTGATTTTAATTTTAAGATTAATTTTAAGATTCGGATTCAGTTGATCCCTATTTGACCCTAACGCAGTCGCAATTTATTTTATATTATGTTGTTCGCAACACGACGGTATTATACGCACGCGGTCGATTGCCGTTTTATATAAGAGTTTTTTCGAATCCTTATATAGATTCCAAACTCTGTTTTTTGCGCTTGTGAGAAAAGACACGATCCTTCAGTGCAAAATATAAAATAAAGTTTTCAAAATAAAATTCTAAAGGCACGAATATTTAAATTTAATATTAATATCATAAAATAGCAGACAAAAATTAACCTTTCGCCAACTAAATTTCATCTAAGACATTCAAAAATATTTAACACCTGGCGAATCAATAAAACTATAATTCTCAGAACTGCGTTTTAAAAATCATACTATAAAATATTTATATGTACTAGGGGGCTACGCCCCCTGCGCGCTAAAGCGCGCCAACACCCTCAAATTCAATTTTAAATGAAAAACAATTTAAATTTTAAACAAATATTTATTTAATAAAACAAATTTTCTATTTTATTAGTACAAAATCTTCATTCTAAGCTAAAGTTTATTATTTTAAGTTTTACTTTATGAACTAACCCTAAATTAGGTACATTTTATCAATTATGCGATCACAGGCCCTCGGTGCTATGCACCTCGGGCCCTGTCAACCTTCCTATTTGATATATTATAACTTTATATCGAACTTATTTCATTAACTGATTCCTCATAAATAACTAATTTTTTATTTAAGACAGAAAATAACATGTTTATAATATTATATTATTTACCCTTTCAAAATGAAGAAAAAAAAATAAAAAATAAATAATAATAAAATACAGAATTTTAAAATACGCGCCATTAAAAATAACAGAACAGTATAAGGTTTAATTTGTACACCGCAAGAGCGCGTTAGTATTGATTCCGAAATGAATAACAGCTGTTAAGTACAGACCAATCAGAATGAGTTTTAAAATGTCTCAAAATCAGCGTTATATTTCATTCTTTTAATAGAAGATATCATCATCCTATCCTATCCTATCCTATCCTATCCTATCCTATCCTATCCTATCCTATCCTATATATATATAAATCTTTAATTTTGTATGTTTGTTTGTTTGTTTGTCCGAAATGGATAAACTTGAACGCGATATAAGTTAGAGACGCGGGGTTTACGGCAAAAGACGGCAAAAATTACGGGTCAAAACATAGGCTAGGTTTCGTTTCGATTGATAAAGACAAAAATTTTTTATGTTGAAAAAACTGAATTTTCAAGAAAAAATTTTTTATCAAATTTAAAAAAAAAAACAAAAAAAACAAAAAACTGAGAAAAAATTTTATTGTCAAAAAGAATTTCATTCGATTCGGGTATATTTTTTACGTATCCACCTAAATTTTCAAGTTAATCAGCTCGATCTGTCAAAAGTTACAATCATTTTTCGAAAATTATAAAAGTTTAGGACTAATATTATATATATTTCTAATTTTTATCAGTCACTGATGTAGTAACTGAATATAGTAACTAAAAGAAACTTGAACAGCTATTATCATCAGGCAGAACCCTAAACTGGATAGTCGAGGGAAACAACGACTGCTTGTGGATATATGGAGGGGTAGCGAAGCTTTGTATTGCTGATCACTAATTATCAGTCTGGGTTCGTATGCCCGTAATTTTTATGATTCAGTAAATTTTAGATAATACTTCGGGTAAAAAAAGGTTATTTCACAAAATATTGAGTAACATATAACCGCATATTTTTGGAAAAATTAAGTCGCAGGGGTCCAGGGGGGCGCAGCCCCCTTGGTGGTTGCCGGGGCGAGCGAAGCGAGCCGGAGGCAGTTAGTATACTTATATGTGCCTATAAAATAATTTACACATACTTAGTTACAAAAAAAACATCCTATATATATTAAAATGAAATAATTGAAAAATTTTATTATTTTCGATTTTACTCAATATCCATTTCTGAAGAATTGTATGGACGAAAATACATGAAATTGGTTTTAAATTAATGCTTGAAGAAATACCCCCAACCGATTTTTTTATTTTTAAAAAATAATTAAATGATTTCGAGAAATCAATCTCAGAAGTTAGTGATCGAAAAGGTAAAAAATTATATTTTTTTTTCACTAAAACTGTTTTTTATCAGGATCTAAGAGATCTTTTGAGACAAACTCTAGTGCAAATTATTCCTTTGAAAAAATGCTACCGATTTAACGTTTTCATTTTTTTTAATTAGAGCTCACCGTTTCGAGTTACAACTGTTTAAAACTAAGAAGTTGAAAATTTAGAAACGTAAAAAGTGGTAATTTTCATCACTTTATATTTTAAAATGGATTGTATCAAAATGTAAAAACCCAATTGCATTCTATTTAATAAACAATTTTCTAAAGGAACTTTGTTTGGTTTTTTATTTAATGCATTCATTAAGAGAAATAGCAAAAAAACTATTTAGAACCAATTTTTTTTTTAATTTTTTCATGCATAGGACAGCCGACATCAAAAATATTTTTTTTTATTTTCTCATAATTAGGACAGCCGACATCTAAATAATTATTTTTTTTCGATTTTTTCATAACTAAGACTGCCGACATCTAAATTATTAATTATTTTTTTTTCGATTTTTTCATAAATAAGACTGCCGACATCCGAATTATTCCTTTTTTATTTTTGCGTAACTAAAAATGCCGACATCTAAATTATTATTTTTTTTTTATTTTCTCATAACTAAAAATGCCGACGTCTAAATTATTATTTTTTTTCTCGATTTTTTCATAACTAAGACTGCCGACATCCAAATTATTTTTTTTTTATTTTTTCATAATTAAAAATGCCGACATCTAAACTATTATTTTTTTTTTATATTCTCATACATAGGACAGCCGACATCTAAATTATTATTTTTTTTTTATTTTTCCATACTTAGGACAGCCGACATCTAAAATTTTTTTTTCATAACTAGGACAGCCGACATCTAAAATATTTTTTTTTTATTTTCTCATAACTAAAAATGCCGACATCTAAATTATTAATTTATTTTCGACTTTTTCATAACTAAGATTGCCGACATCAATTATTAATTTTTTTTCGAATTTTCATAACTAAGACTGCCAACATCTAAATTATTATAATTTTTTTTCGAATTTTCATAACTGGGACTGCCGACATCTAAATTATTATTTTTTTTTTATATTTTCATACATAGAACAGCCGACATCTTAAATATTTTTTTTTTTATTTTTTCATAATTAAGACTGCCGACATCTAAATTATTATTTTTTTTTTTCAATAAGAATTACCTAACAATATAGAAGCACCGAAATTACAAGATAAATATTTCTGAATTTTTCATATTATAAACGACAAATACATATGTAACAACGGAATGAAATTTTTCTAATTTTTTCTTTATACTTGAAACAGCCGATATCTATATTTTACTATTTTCTTTCTTTGATACGTAAAACAGTATAAATTGAAATTTTAATAATTTTATCAGATTCTAGACAACCAATATGAATTTCAGTATGTAAAAATAATTAATTATTTTTAAAAATATATCTAAAAAGTAAATTTTTTTAAATTTAAAAATTTTTTTCATAAATAGAAGAATATTAAAAAAAATTTAGAATGGTGTATAATTTCTGCTAAAGTCAATGAAAAAATTTCAATGCTATCATTGCATAAAAATATTTGAAATTACAAAAATATTTCAATGCAATTATTGCATAAAAATATTTGAAATTCCAACTTTTAAATAAAACAGGAGACTATTAGAAAAAAATTTATAATGGCGTATAGTTTCTGCTAAAATCAATAAAAAAATTTCCATGCTATCATTGCATAAAAATATTTATAATTACATATTTTGTATAAAACAGTAGACTATTAGAAAAAAATTTTGAATAGCGTATAATTTCTCCTAAAGTCCAAGACAAAATTTAAATGCTATCATTGCATAAAAATATTTGCAATTACAAATTTTATATAAAAGAGGAAACTAATCAAAAAAAATTTTAAATGGCGTATAGTTTTGGCTAAAGTCAATAAAAAAATTTCAATGCTCTCATTGCATAAAAATATTTAAAATTATAACTTTTGTATAAAACAGGAAACTATTAGAAAAAAATTTAGAATTGCGTGTAATTTCTGCTAAAGTCAATAAAAAAATTTCAATGCTATCATTGCATAAAAATTTTTGATACTACAAAAATATTTCAATGCAATCATTGCATAAAAATATTTAAAATTCCAACTTTTAAATAAAACAGGATACTATTAGAAAAAAATTTTAAATGATGTACAGTTTCAGCTAAAATCAAAAATAAAATTTAAATGCTATCATTGCATAAAAATATTTGAAATCCCAACTTTTATATAAAACAGGAAACTAATCGAAAAAAATTTAAAATGGCGTATAGTTTCTGCTAAAGTCAATAAAAATATTTCAATGCAATCATTGCACAAAAATATTTTAAGTTGCAACTTTTATATAAAACAGGAGACTATTAGAAAAAATTTATAATGGCGTATAGTTTCTGCTAAAGTCAATAAAAATATTTCAATGAAATCATTGCATAAAAATATTTTAAATTACAACTTTTATATAAAACAGGAGACTATTAGAAAAAAATTTAAAATGTTGTACAGTTTCAGCTAAAATCAAAAAAAAATTCAAATGCTGTCATTGCATAAAAATATTTGAAATTCCAACTTTTATATAAAACAGGACACTAATCGAAAAAAATTTAGAATAGCATATAGTTTCTTCTAAAGTCAATAAAAATATTTCTATGCTATCATTGCATAAAAACATTTTTAATTACAACTTTTATATAAAACAGGACACTAAACGAAAAAAATTTAGAATGGCATATATTCTCTGCTATAGTCAATAAAAATATTTCATTGCAATCATTGCACAAAAATATTTTAAGTTGCAACTTTTATATAAAACAGGACGACTAATCGAAAAAAATTTAGAATGGCGTATAGTCTCTGCTAAAGTCAATAAAAAATTTTCAATGCTATCATTGCAAAAATATATTTTAAATTACAACTTTTATATAAAATAGGACACTATTCGAAAAATATATAGAACAGCGTATAGTTTCTGCTATAACACACCTGACAATATATATTAAAATTTTTAGATGTTTTTCAAATTGTGGACAATCAATATGAGTTTATCTTCTTAAGTTGTTAAAGAAAAAAATATTACAGAGGGGTATAATTTCTGTTTTCTGTTAAATTCAATACTAATATTTCAATGCTATCATTGCAGAAAAATATTTGAAATTACAAGATTTCTATAAAACAGGACAATATTTGAAAACATTTAAGTTGGGTATATTTAGCTAAATTCAATACTGATATTTCAATGCTATCATTGCATAAAAACATTTGAAATTACAAGATTTCTATAAAACACGACGGAATTCAAAAACATTTAAGTTGGGTATATTTTGATAAATTTAATACTATAATATATCAATACTATTATTGCATAAAAACGATTGAAATTACAAGTTTTCTATAAAAAAGGAAACTTTTCGAAATAAAACTAAAGTGAGGTATAGTTTCTGCTAAATTAATTACTAATATTTCAATACAATTGAAATTAAAACTGTTCTAAAAAACAGGCTATTATTTGAAAAAATTGAAAGTGGGGTACATGTTGTTAAATTTAAGACATATATTTCAATGCTATCATTGCATAAAAATATTTGAGATTACAAGATTTCTATAAAACCAGACAATATTCGAAAACATTTAAGTTGAGTATATTTTTCTAAATTCAATACTAATAATTTAATGCTAATATTGCATAAAAATAATTGAAATTACAACATTTCTATAAAACAGGATTGTTTTAGAAAAAAAAATTAAAGTTAAGTATAGTTTCTGCTAAATTCAATACTATTATTTCAATGAATAAACCCAATAACTCAATAAATCGGACTCTAAATCTTTTTTTTGATATTTCTTTTTAATGAATACATTGAATAAAAAAAAAAAAAAAAAGCGGCTTTAGAAATGCGTTTAATAAAAACAAAGCATTTTGGTTTTTATATTTTAATACAAACCATTTTAAGATATGAAGTGATAAAAATGACCAGTTTTTGAGTTTTTAAATTTTGTACTTCTTAGCTTTAAACAGTTGTAACTCTGTGCCGTGAGCTAAAATTAAAAAAGATAGCATTTTTTCCAAGGAGTAATTTGCCCCGAAACTCTTTTATTTTATATATGAAATGACTCAAAAATTTGAATATTAAATAATATAGACATCGGCAGTCCTAAAAATAATAGAAAAAAACAAAAATTTTAAGAATTTTTGTAAGAAAATAACTGTATAGTAAAATTCATATTGTCGGTTTACAATATGAAAAAACTACAAAAATTTTAATCTATATTGTCGGCTTTTCGATATATGAAAAAACTCAAAAAATTTCACTATGAAATAAAATAGTTATCGGCAGTCTTAAGAATGAAAAAAAAAATTTTTTTAATTTAGCTGTATTGTAAAATTCATATTAGCTGTTTACAATATGAAAAAACTACAAAAATTTCAATCTATATTTCTGGCTATTTTGTATATGAAAAATTAAAAAAATTTCACGATGTAATAATATAGATATCAGCAGTCCTAAGAATGAAAAAAAAATTAGAAATATTTAACTGTATAGTAAAATTCATATTGGCGGTATACAATATGAAAAAACTAAAAAATTTACCATGTATATTGTCGGCTATTTATATATGAAAAAACTCAAAAAATTTCATTATGAAATAAGATAGGTATCGGCAGTCCTAAGTATAAAAAAAACATTAATTTTAAAAATTTAATTGTATAGTAAAGTTCATATTAGCTGTTTACAATATGAAAATACTACAAAAATTTACTTGCATGGATAAAAATGAGGTATTACATTAAAAAAAAAAAAAAAAATAACTGGAGATTTTTTGGTGAAAAAAATTTTATAAAAAAAATAGGTCTTAATGTCATACTGGTTGTGAAATATCACCGGTGACAGTGCTACATACATACATACATACCTACACTCACACACACACATATATAATTTTTTTAAAAACTGGTTTTTTAGAATCCTGAGGTCTCAAAACGTGCGCATATGTCAAAAAATCAGAAATTAAAATTTCACCTGAAACAATGGGTCCTCTATGAGGAACCAAAATCATAAATATTTCACTCTAGAGTAAAATTAATATTGATTCCCTGCAATATAAAAAAACAGCAAAAATTTCAATCTGTAATGTTAGTTGTTTTATATATGAAAAAACTCAAAAATTTAACCATATATAGAGTATAATGGATATCGGCTGTCCTATTTATGAAAACATTATAAAAATTATAAAAGTTTCACTAGATAGTAAAATTCATATTGATTGTCTACAATATGAAAAAACTGAAAAAATTTCAATCTATATTGTTGACTGTTTTATATATGAAAAAACCCAAAAAATTTCACTATAGAGTAAAATGGATATCGGCTGTACTATTAATTGAAAAATAAAAAATTATAAAAATTTCACTCTATAGTAAAATTTATATTGGCTGTCTACATTATGAAAAAAATTCAAAATTTTCAATCTATATTGCTGGCTGTTTTATTTATGAAAAAGCTAAAAAAATTTTACCATAGAGTGAAATGGATATCGCCTGTCCTATTTATGAACAATAAAAAATTATGAAAATTTCATTCTATAGTAAAATTCATATTGATTGTCTACAATATCAGTTGTGATGAATATGAAAATAGAAAATATTTAAATATTAATTATCTACAATCTATTTCTATAAAAAACAAATCGCCATTGCGACCGCGTTTATTCACAACCTGATTGGTCCACTTAAATGGCGCGAAAATTTTGAATTAAAAAAAAAATAAAAGTTAAAATAAAATTTGAAAAAATATACAACATGAATTAAAAGTCAAATAATAATTAAAAGTTTTGAGTAATAATTGAAAGAATCGAATTTTAAATTAATTTTCACATTAAAAAAGAAAATAAATATGTAAAATAAAAAAAAATGAAATTAGGTTATTAGCTGTACAAAATTGTTATACAAACAAATGACACACACGTATTATTTATTTGTATATGATATAATAATCCATTATATAAAGATCGATGGAGATCTGAAGTTGCTTCTATTCAACTTTTTATTCGCCTTCTGATTGGCCGAATAAAAATCGATTATTCGATTATTTTTAAATTAATTATAAAAATTGCGGTTCATTATCATTAACTTATAACAATTGTATAAAATAAAAATATACTAATAAGCAAATATA
The DNA here is from genome assembly GCA_022575985.1 of Anagrus nilaparvatae. Classification (NCBI taxonomy): domain Eukaryota; kingdom Metazoa; phylum Arthropoda; class Insecta; order Hymenoptera; family Mymaridae; genus Anagrus; species Anagrus nilaparvatae. Next base: position 22,418,296 of record JAKSXM010000247.1, on the reverse strand, counting down.
CATTTATCAGAATTTAAATTAATTCTAAAAATTTAAAGATTAATAATGATTATTAAAAAATTTCGTTTATATGAAAAATTTAAATAAATAAAGTTAATGGTTATGTTATTTAGTTTATTTATAAATTAAAATACACAAAAAATGTAACTGATGCGCCAAAAAGAAGTTAAAAGCAAAACTTGTATTATTTGGACGCTTTCTCACCTACTCATGGCTTCAATTTTAATTAAAATAAAAAATGAAAAGCAGAAAAATAATCTCTGGAAAATTCTGCAGATGGGACAACTTTGCCCGGTCACGGATTATAAATTTTGTTTTATTTATTATGATGTTTTAGGAAAATTTTCCGTGACCGGGCAAAGTTGTCCCATCTGCAGAATTTTCCGGAGATTATTTTTCTGCTTTTCATTTTTTATTTTAATTAAAATTGAAGCCATGAGTAGGTGAGAAAGCGTCCGTTTACGGGATTGGCTTACAGCTGCAAAAATGGCGTCCAGGCAGAACTCTTATGTATCACGTATAAGTAGCTTTACACAAGGGACAAGGCTTAGGAAAAAAGTGCATACATTTAACACAGGCGCACAGTATAGTAAAAAAAAAAAAGTGGCCAAAAATCGGCTTCAACGCAATTTCTGATGAAAAAAAACTTTTGTTGGATGGAAAATGACCGTTTTTGTAAATACTAAATGATAGGCTACCGAGATCAAAAAATTTTTTTTTAAAATTTTTTTAGCTGCTGAATGAAAAAAAAAATCTATTTTTTACCATAAAAAGGTAAATATTTATAGTTTTAAAATAAAAAAAAAAAATTTTTTTAGGTACAGCTCTGTATTAAGATATGTACATAAATGATAAATAAACCTAAAAAAAGTGTATTAGTATAATTATACATGGCTGTATACAGTATAAAGATTTGTTAGTCAACATTTGCAATTTAGTCAAAAAATTTTTTTAAAAATTAAAAATTTGATTTTTCTATTTTTACTTTTATTTTAAACTTAAATAAAGTATAAAAAATATAAATTATATAAAAACATAAAAAAAATACTTTATTTAAGTTTAAAATATAAGTAAAAATAGAAAAATCAAATTTTTAATTTTTAAAAAAATTTTTTGACTAAATTGCAAATGTTGACTAACACATCTTTATACTGCATACAACCATGTATAATTATACTAATACACTTTTTTAGGTATTAGGTTTATTTATCATTTATGTACATATTTTAATACAGAGCTGTACCTAAAAAAATTTTTTTTTTAATTTTAAAACTATAAATATTTTACCTTTTTATGATAAAAAATAGATTTTTTTTTTTCATTCAGCAGCTAAAAAAATTAAAATAAAAAAATTTTTTTGATCTCGGTAGCCTATCATTTAGTATACACAAAAACGGTCATTTTCCATCCAGCAGAATTTTTTTTCATCAGAAATTGCGTTGAAGCCGATTTTTGGCCATTTTTTTTTTTTTTTAATATACACTGTGAGGCGTCTTCTAGACTATGAGTTAATTTTTTGATTTTAATTTTTGTAAGCTCTAAATGAAACTAAAAACAATTTTTATGAATAAGGGGTATGTAAAATTTCCCACTGAAGACGATTCTGACATCAGTTTTTTGGAAACTACAAGGAAATCCGAAAAATTGGAAAAACTAAAGAGGTTTTTCAAAGGCAAATTTCTCCAAAAAGGTTGTTTTTTTTTCTTTTAATTGGCCAAAAAAAATTTATTTTCCCATAAACTTTCTGTTTGTAAGCAGTTTTTTGAGGGATATTTAAAAACTCAAAAAAACGAATTTTCATAACTTTCCATTTTCCAAAATTTTCTGGATTTCCTTGTCCCCTAACCGAAATTTTGACATGATCTTTGAATTCCTCGGGAAATACTTAAATATACTTACATAAGTTTACTTAAAGACTCTTTTGAGAGAAATTTTGAACAATACTGTAGTTCTGTACAAAGAAAATAAAATAAAATATAATACAAATTCATAAAGTAGTAAAATAACAATAATTAGCAAATAAATTTTAATTTTTTTAATATTTTTATTTTCTTTTCTGTGCACAGAGTTACAGATTTATTCAAAATAATTATCTCAAAAGAGGTCCTTTGGTAAAATTTTCCAAGTAATCCAAAAATCGAGTCAGAATTTCGGTTATGTGACAAAAAAATCCGGAAAATGGAAAATTTTGAAAAATGAAAAGTTATAAAAATTTTTTTTTTTTGTTTTTCAGCATGTAAAAGACAAATATGCTCCAAAAACCAGGTGGAGTACTTACCAACGAAAAATAAAAGCCCATAATGAAAAATGTAACGAAATTTATTGTTCCTTAATTTTTATACCATAATCAATATTTTTCCGAAAAATATTATACAGAATATTTAATCAAAGTGTACCAACAAAAAGTTTATGGGAGTACAAAAATTTTAAGGCCAATCAGATTCTCAAGATGCTGTTATTGATTAATTAAAAAAAGCCTTTCAGGTAAAAATTGAAATACGTGGGAAAAGATATAATCTATTCCTCCAATGAAGTAAAAAACAAAAAAAATAATGAAAACTTTCCTTCGAGAATAAAAAACAACACAAATTAAATTTTCTTAAGTAGGTATTTAAATAAATTAACGCAAAAGGGGTAAAATAGTTAATTGCATTTTGAAGGTAAAAATATTTGAGAGCAATAAAAATATTAGTATTTTTTATCAGTATAACCGAATTTTATTTAAATTAATTTTATAACGAAATTATAAAAAAAACAATTATTCTGCGCGCGCAGAGCGCGCGGCTATTCTAGTAATAATAATAATATATGCTAGCAATACAATGACAGAAATGTTTACAATTTTTAAATTTTATATTTATAGAAATAAAAAAAAATTAAATTAAAAGAATTTGTTATAATAATATAATTTTCGTAAAAAGCTTAATTATTATTATTATTAAATCTACAAATTTTACAAAGCTTTGCTAAAAAATTTATTTTGGATAATTATTCAACAATGCTTCGTTTAAAAATTTCAAAAATTTTCGGAAAATACGGTGCCCGGCACCACATGTTGTATTTTGGAAAGAGTTAATGGTAGTTTAAAAAAGAGCGAGAGAAAATTGACAAATACTCCAGTCAAAATGCGGGTTTGGGGTAGAAATCTGTTGACAGGTTGATATTTGCTCTACTATATGTTTTTTCGGTCACTGAATCCGAATCCGTTGTCCAATAGGGCTGGAAAATAGGGGAACAGCCTTAAATCAGCAAAAACTAACCCTTTTTAGGGGGCTTTTACAAAGTTGCGAAAGTAAAGCTAATATGACCAAATATATTTTATTTTTTCATGATATATTAAGAAGATATTGCGATTTTTTTATAATTGACAAAAATTAGGATATATGGGCTAATTATAGAGTAAAGAAAATAAATTTTTATTATTTTTAAAAAAACATTGTGGTTCCATTATTGATCGTCAAATTCTTGAAATATTATAATTTACTAATAGGGACGTTAAAGTCATTTTTGATTAATTACTTATAGAGGGTTAAAACTACTCCAAAAATTTAAAAAAATAGAAAAAACATGATAAAAGTTTATTTTATTACTTTTTTTTTGTGGAGTTAAGTATTTAAAAATATTTTATGCTATTTCAACTATCATAAAATGTATTCACCCCCCGGGGGGTCAAAACTACCCCTAAATTTATGTATACATAAAAACCATGATAAAATTTTATTTTTTATTCCACAATAAAAAAGTAAAGAAAATAATAGTTATATATTTAAAAAAATCATGGGCGATATAAATAACAACAATATTGATAATAAAATTTTATCATGGTTTTTATGCATGTATAAATTTAGGGGTTGTTTACCCCCCCCCCCGGGGGGGGAGGTGAATAACTTTTAAGGTGTTTAAAATAGGATAAAACATTTTAAATACTTGATTCCACAAAAAAAAAGTAAAACAAAATTATTTTATCATGGTTTTGGGTGCCTTGTCACAGGTCATAATTGTTGTTGTCCAATCTGGGCAATTTTCCGAATTCCAAAAATCAAGTGTAAGAATTTTATCCGCCGGCTCCGGCATTTTTTTAGATTCGAGAAATATTTATAAGATCCACTTTTTTTCAATTATTTTGTGTTTATAACAACATTACACAATATTAGGATCAAAAAAATTCTTGGAAAATTGATAAAAAAATTTTTCAATAATTTTCTATCAATAATGCTGATATTTAGTATGTGAGTATTTAAAGGTATACCACGTTTAGTTATATGATAAAATGAATATTTTTTAGCTAACATCTTTCGTTCGTGAATAGACCATTTACTATCAATTCATTATTTATAAGAATTTTTTGTTGCAGAATAATACAAACTATAAGGATTGAAAAATTGATACGTCAGAATTCCTAATTAGTTTCAAATTTGATGAAATATCAAAAGTTATTATTTGTAAAAAGCATAAATTTACCCTGAAATACAAGGTTTCATAAAATGAATTTATAAAATTATCCTATTCTAAATTTTGATGTATTTTAATTTTACGAATCTGAAATTAAATGTTTATGGGCCTGTTTTCAAAAAAATCTAGATTTTAAGGTTCTGAGAATTGACCCGGATGGACAACAACAGTTATGACCAGTGAATGGCACCCATGGTTTTTATGTATGTATAAATTTAGGGGTTGTTGTAACACCTCCCCCCCGGGGAGAGATGAATACATTTTATGATGGTTAAAATAGCATAAAATATTTGTAAATACTTGCTACACGAAAAAAAGTAAAAAAATAATCTTTTATTATGTTTTTCCTATTTTTTGAAATTTTGGAGGTAGTTTTCACTCTCTATAATTAGCCCATATATCCTAATTTTGGTCGACTATAAAAAAATCGCAATATCTTTATCCATCGTAAAAAAATAAAATATATTTTACCATATTAACTTTACTTTCAAAATTTTGCAAAAGAAACCCCTAAAAAGGGGTAGTTTTTGCTGATTTAAGGGTGTTCTCCTATTTTATTATTTAAGGGTGATCCCCAGCCCTATTGGACACAGAATTCGGATTCAGCGAGCCATATAATAGAGCAAATATTAGCCTTTTGACAGGTTTCGATCCCCCCTCCCGCATTTTGACAGGAGTAAAAGAAATAAAGCGCATGGTGAGCAAGAAGAGGAAGAATCAGTTTGATGACCATAAAATTTTTATAATAATTTTTATAGTAACAATTATATTTTCTAAAATTTAATTATTTGACAATAATTATTAAAAGTTGGAATTAAAAAAACACATAAAATAGCGCGCGCTTGCGCGCGCAAACACTTCTAGTATGAAAAAAACTGCAAATTTTGTTAAAAAAACTGCATATCATTATATTTTATTTTCAATTATTATTTATTATCAATAATAATTTATGTTATAAAATATACAACATTAGTTATAAATATTTATAAATAATCATGTAACTTTTTCTTAATATGAATTATAAAATTTTTTTGTTAATTTTAGAAGTATAAAATTAATTCTGTTCTCAATCATTTTTAAATAAAATTAAATTGCATTTAAATCACGTATGATTAAATTTATTATAATTAACTAAATATGATTAAAATATAAAAAAATTAATGCACAAGAGTTTTTATTTGGTTAAGCCGAGCATCGCGAGGCCAATCAGCTAGTAATATATATATTTTGATGTACATGTTAGGTATATTGTGTCTTTGTCTTTACTGGTCTTTACTATAAAAAATCAAAATAAAGTCCTATACAAAAACGTAAAAAATTCTTTAATCTTATAATAAAAATTATTTTCATAATTTTTACTATACGACATAGGAATAGTATGTATTCCCTATAGTAAAAATTTAAACTATATACATTAGTTTCTCCCGTAAAACCCGCCCTAAGTGTCGCGCTACTATAAAGTATAGGAATAATTCTTATACGTATTTTCTGCGTGTATCACAATGGTTCCTCTTTGAGGAACCAATACATAAATAAAGGTATCAACGTAGAACTTGACAATTTTTATCCCGCAACATATTTTTAAGTTTTTTCTTTAAGGTCTTACGTACGACAGGATTTTTAACTATCGGCATCTTTGTCTTACACATATATAAAAGTACGGATTGCAACTTCAAATAAATAAAAAAGTTTTATCAATAATACTTAATTATTAGTATTCAAAGCTTAAAAATAAATTTCATTAACTTTATTTTGGCATTAAATAAATTATTTATTATTTAAATAATATTATTTAATTATTTATAAAGAAAATAAATAAATAAAAAAATAAAATAAATGACTCTACCTCAATAGCAGAATAAACGTTAATTTTTTATTTATTTATTTTCTCAAAAACTATTCGGTCAATTATAAAAAAAAAAAATACGTGTAAAATTAAATTATATTTACTTTACTTTCTCCAAGTTTTAGCTTTTTTTTTGCATTTTACCCCGGACGTACGTAAGACCTTAAATAAATAATTGTTTAGTCAGTAAAAAAATATTTCTGCCATTATTAAAAGTATTAAATTATTATTATTATTATTATTATTTATTTGTTTATCACAAAATAAAGTACACTCTTTTTATAATATATATATATATACATGGTCAATTTGTTTCAAAATACAATAAAATTATAAAATAAAACAATATATAAGTAAATATATAATATATATGTGATCAATTAATAAGTCAATTTAATCAGTCAACAGTTGTAAATATAGTAAACATAGTAAATATAGTAAACATAGTAAATATAGAAAACACAGTAAATATAGTAAATATAATAAATATAGTAAATTTTTTAAGTTTTGTTAATCCATATGATATGGTATATATAAATTTATGAATAATTTGGTTTTAATAGTGATTATAATACTGTGTAGTATAAAAGACATTGCTTGTTTTTGGTAGAAATTTTAATTATAATAAAGTAATGCTGAGTATGACAGTACATGGGGTTATGTTATTGGTTTTCTAATTTAGAAAAGTATATTTTAATGCTTTTTTTGAATTGATAGTAAGATACATATCGGATACAGGGTGGAATTGCATTCCATAGATTAGCATACTTAACCTGGAATGATTGTAAACCAAAGTTTGTGTTTACTGTTGGTATTTCCAAGTCTTGGCGAGGACCACGTTTTGGTTTGTCTGGTTGATAGGGTTTAAAAAAAGGAAGAATGAAAGGGGGTTCTTTCATACGAACTACCCTATACATTATAAGCATGGCAAAATAGTCACGTCGAAAATCAGTGAGAAGCCATTTTAGCTGTTTCCTATGATTGGTGATATGGTCATTCCATTTTAAACCAAAGATGTATCTTATACTAGCATTAGCAAGCATTTAATTAGCTATTAAAGACATAAAAACAAGTCGAGTATTTTATTGCACCAGCAACGTGCAATAGAAACTTTAAAACCAAAATTTAAATTATTACTAGTTATAAATATTGAGTATAAATAATTATATTTCAGAAAAAATATAAAATTTAAATTCAACAAACAAAATATTCTTAATCTTGTAAAAAAACTTAAAATAAAATAAAAATAATTTTATTCCATATTTCAATTATTTAATAATTGTTATAACTCAAAAATTAACTTTTATTCATATTATAAATATTAAATCGTAATAAGAGTCGTAAAATAAGCAACTTTTGAACGTATAAAGAAATTAGTTCACTTAAATATTAGAATAATACATTTATTTTCAAATGTTTAAGTGGTCGAGTGGTTAAGGCGTTTAGTCTGTTGATGACAAAAACTCGGGTCCGATTCCCGCAGTTAGTAATTTTTTTTTTTATTTTTAATTTTTTTTTTGGAAAAATTATTTTACTTTCATTTCCGGAAAAATCATTATGATTTTTAAGAGCCATTTAAATTGCGGTTTTGGTTCTGTAAAGGTTAGGCAATAACATATTTTCATATTATATCAAATATGGTTATATATGATCATGTATGACGAATTTTCATATATGATTTAATATGATCAAATTAAACGAATTTAATTAAATCATATATGATCATATACGCCCTTTTTTTTCCCGGGATAGAAGTTATATGAAATTTCATGGAGAATCCAAATCTAAACTTATTTGGCTCATACGAAGTTATTTAGTGCGGGAAAATTCAGAAAAACTGTTGAAAATGATGAAAATTCGACTTTTGTATTTGAGGCATTTAATGTGAGCTCGTTTACATTAAAGCCTAAAAAATATTTAAATAAAGGAAGTATGTAAAATTTCCCTGGAAATCCGAATTTTTTCTTATTTAAATCATTCGGTGTCATTTAGGGCGGGAAAATTCAAAAAACTGAAAAAAAAATGAGAAAAATTGAAGAAAATTTAAGTTTTTCGATTATTTTAGGGTCTAGGAAATTCGATCGCATCTAGGTTGATATGGCAACCGAAAATATATATAAAAACACGCTTTTTCTGAGAAGCTTAATAAAAAACTCGGATATACAATTTTTCTGTAGCTTCCGTAAAATACCCTCTGAATTTATCGATTTTACGGCTCCCCGTGTAGGAATTTTCAACTAATGGCAGCAGGGGGCCAACGACGTGATTCAGTGATTCAGAATCACGTGTGAATCATGAATCATGATTCAAAATTTTTTTTCGGGAAACAGCTTAAAATGGCTGAAAATGCAAAGAAAACTATTTATAAAGGTCTGAATCACTCTGAATCACTCTGAATCATAATCTTTTTTGACTTTTACTAGAAAATCGTTAATTTTGTTTAAAATCTTCTTTAACTCACTCAAAATGGTTGAAAATAGAAAGAAAAATATTTTAATCATTCAGAATTTTTCTGAATCAGTCTGAATCACAGTTTTTATTTTGAAAATCGTTAACTAGATGTTCCAATAATCAGTAAAATCTTTGAATTACCGCTGAAAATGACTTAGAAAGGCTGCTAATGTAAAGAAAAATATTTTCGAATATCTGAATCATTCTGAATCACTCTGAATCACATTTTTTCTGCGGGAAATTGTTAACTAGATTTTTTAATATTTAATGAAATCCTTAAATAATTGTTGGAAATTACTTAATTAGGCTGCTAATGTAAAGAAAAATATTTTCGAATATATAAATCATTCTGAATCACTCTGAATCACATTTCTTCTGCGGGAATCACTAACTAGATTTTCTAAAATTTAATAAATCCTTAAATAATCGCTTGAAATCACTTAGAAAGGCTGCTAATGTAAAGAAAAATATTTTTGAATATCTGAATCACTTTGAATCAGTCTGCATCGCAGTTTTTCTGCCGGAAATCGTTAAATAGATTTTCTAATATTCAATAAAATCCTTAAATTATCGCTGGAAATCACTTAGAAAGGCTGCTAATGTAAAGAAAAATATTTTCAAATATCTGAATCACTATGAATCAGTCTGAATCACAGTTTCTATTTTGGAAATCGTTAACTAGATCCAATAATCAGTAAAATCTTTGAATTACCGCTGAAAATGACTTAAAAAGGCTGCTAATGTAAAGAAAAATATTTTCGAATATCTGAATCATTCTGAATCACTCTGAATCACATTTTTTCTGCGGGAAATTGTTAAATAGATTTTCTAATATTTAATAAAATCCTTAAATAATTGTTGGAAATAACTTAATTAGGCTGATAATGTAAATAAAAATATTTTCGAATATCTGAATCATTCTGAATCACTCTGAATCACATTTTTTCTGCGGGAAATTGTTAACTAGATTTTCTAATATTTAATGAAATCCTTAAATAATTGTTGGAGATTACTTAATTAGGCTGCTAATGTAAAGAAAAATATTTTCGAATATATAAATCATTCTGAATCACTCTGAATCACATTTCTTCTGCGGGAATCACTAACTAGATTTTCTAAAATTTAATAAATCCTTAAATAATCGCTTGAAATCACTTAGAAAGGCTGCTAATGTAAAGAAAAATATTTTTGAATATTTGAATCACTTTGAATCAGTCTGCATCGCAGTTTTTCTGCCGGAAATCGTTAAATAGATTTTCTAATATTCAATATAATCCTTAAATTATTGCTGGAAATCACTTAGAAAGGCTGCTAATGTAAAGAAAAATATTTTCAAATATCTGAATCACTATGAATCAGTCTGCATCGCAGTTTTTCTGCCGGAAATCGTTAAATAGATTTTATGATATTGTATAAAATTCTCAAAAAATCTCGTTTAAAATTACGGCAAATATTTTCAAAGATCTGAATCAATCTGAATCACAGTTTCTTTTGTCGATCCTTACAGCCACATAACCTAAGGAAGTGGTCTATAATAAAAAAAAAGTAACGTTAAGCCGAGGGTTTGACAACTCAGAAGTTCACCGCACTTCTAAGACTTCTATGCACTTCTACCGAAATCTTTAAAAATAAAAAAAAAAAGTTTTTAAATATATATCTGGGGGTTTTTGGGTGTTCTGAGTCCGAATCTGGAAACCAAATTCCAAAATTCGAAATGGCGGCCTCACAATTGGCCAATTTTGAAAAAAATAACCTAATTTTAAATTAAAAAACAATGATTTTAAATGTATATCTGAGGGTTTTTTGGTTCACTGAGTCCGAATCTGATAACCAAATTTCAAAATTCGAAATGGCGGCCTCGAAATTGGCCAATATTGAAAAAAAACACCAAATTTCAAAAAGAGAGAAAAATGTTCTATAAGCCTATGCTTCGGGGTTTTGAGATGTTCTGAATCAGAACAATTCCAATTTCGAAATTCAAAACATTTATTTCAAGAGTTTAAAGGTTAATAAATCAACCAGGCACTATAAATACAAATAAACCTATTTTTTGGGAATCTTATCATAATGATTACAACTTGGTCCATTATTATAATAGAATTAAACGTTTTTAACATTTCATAATTATTTGAATTCATAGAATAAAATTATTCTTAACATGGAACATGTTTATAGGGAGGTGTACTTGAAAAATCTGTGAATTAAGAAGGTAGGCTCAAAAACTGTCCGATATAAGGGGGAAGGGAGTAAAACTTATCATGATGTAAGAAATAATGCGACAGTTTTGGTATCTGAAATAAGAAATAATATCCAATAAAAATTTCTTCTAGTTCTTCGACATCATTTGGAATTTCATGAATATTTCCATCTCGTCTTGGAGATTTAAAATTTTTTTGAAATACATTATTCATTTAGAGATAATATTTTTATGACCGCCATTCACTGGTCATTACTGTCGTTGTCCATCCAAGGCAGTTTTCCGAATCCCGAAAATTAAGTATAAGAATTTTTTGATGTAGAATAATAAAAACTAGGGGGCTGAAAAACAGAAACATAAAAATTCCTAAATACCAGTGCAAGTTTAATAAAATATCAGAAATAATTATTTATAAAATAGCAAAAATATACATGAAATACAAGGTTTTACAAAATAAATTTCGGGATTCAACCTATTTTATACTATAATGTATTCTGATTTTACAAATTCGGAATTGAGTTTTTCTGCAAAATTTATTTTTGGTCTGTTTTTGAAAAATCTAGATTTAAAGGTTCTGAGAATTAACCCGGATGGACAATCGACAGTTATGACCAGGGAATGGCGACCATTTCTCTATAAATACTTATTTATATTTTGTATTTTCTTTAATGTCTTGTTTAATTTTTAGAAATTTATTTAAAAATTTGCTTGTCAGATTCGGACTCAGCGCACCCATAACCTCCCATATATACATTTAAAATCAATGTTTTATATTTTAAAATTTGGTTATTTTTTTCAAAATTGGCCAATTGTGAGGTAGCCATTTCAAATTCGGAAATTTTGTTGTCAGATTCGGACTCAACGCCCCCAAAAACCCCAAGATATACATTTAAAATATTTTTTTTTTAATTTAAAATTTGGTGTTTTTTTTTCAAAATTGGCCAATTGTGAGGCTGCAATTTCGAATTTGGAAATTTGGTTGCCAGATTCGGACTCAGTGCACCCAAAAACCCCCAGATATACATTTAAAATCTTTGTTTCTTATTTTAAAATTTGGTTATTTTTTTCAAAATTAGCCAATTTCGAGGCCGCCATTTTGAATTTGGAAATTTGGTTGTCAGATTCGGACTCAGCGCACCCAAAAATCCCCAGATAAACATTTAAAATCTTTGTTTTTTAATTTAAAATTTGGTTATTTTTTTCAAAATTGGTAAAATTTTTCAAAATTCCGATAACGATTTCCGGCAGAAAAACTGCGATGCAGACTGATTCATAGTGATTCAGATATTTGAAAATATTTTTCTTTACATTAGCAGCCTTTCTAAGTTATTTCCAGCGATAATTTAAGGATTATATTGAATATTAGAAAATCTATTTAACGATTTCCGGCAGAAAAACTGCGATGCAGACTGATTCAAAGTGATTCAGATATTCAAAAATATTTTTCTTTACATTAGCAGCCTTTCTAAGTGATTTCAAGCGATTATTTAAGGATTTATTAAATTTTAGAAAATCTAGTTAGTGATTCCCGCAGAAGAAATGTGATTCAGAGTGATTCAGAATGATTTATATATTCGAAAATATTTTTCTTTACATTAGCAGCCTAATTAAGTAATTTCCAACAATTATTTAAGGATTTCATTAAATATTAGAAAATCTAGTTAACAATTTCCCGCAGAAAAAATGTGATTCAGAGTGATTCAGAATGATTCAGATATTCGAAAATATTTTTCTTTACATTAGCAGCCTTTCTAAGTCATTTTCAGCGGTAATTCAAAGATTTTACTGATTATTGGAACATCTAGTTAGCGATTTTCAAAATAAAAACTGTGATTCAGACTGATTCAGAAAAATTCTGAATGATTAAAATATTTTTCTTTCTATTTTCAACCATTTTGAGTGAGTTAAAGAAGATTTTAAACAAAATTAACGATTTTCTAGTAAAAGTCAAAAAAGATTATGATTCAGAGTGATTCAGAGTGATTCAGACCTTTATAAATAGTTTTCTTTGCATTTTCAGCCATTTTAAGCTGTTTCCCGAAAAAAAAATTTTGAATCATGATTCATGATTCACACGTGATTCTGAATCACTGAATCACGTCGTTGGCAGGACTGACGAAAGATGAAAACGTGTTTTTTTTTCAAAAATTTGTCCTGGGCTTAGTTTTCAGTATTAAGGGCTAAAATTTGGGGACATAGTCCATTTTGGATAGGTAATTGGCAAAAAAAACTTTTTCGCCACTTTCAGCGACCCGACCTGGATACTTTTGCTGAATTCACTAAGAATTACTAAATTTTTGCGAAAAAATTTTATTTTTGCCAAAAAAAAAAAATTTTTTTACAAAAATTTAACCTCATGGGACCATTATTAAAATACATATTTTCTGAGATTTTCATAAAATCTGATTATTTTGCCCAAGTTATTAAAAAAAATTAAAAAATTGGCAAAATTGGATTTTTGGAGGTTAGGATATATTTTAATAGTAACCTCACCGAATTAGTTCCATTCTCTGTCTAATTACGAAATTTTTCCATTCTTTTTATGAGCATTTTAACCAGAGATATGACAAAATCCGATAGCAAACTACTTAAAATTTAGCAAAAAGTAGTTTTTGCCATATATCTGGCCAAGCGTTCCACTGCTTCCACTAAAAAGGCTTATCAGGTGGAGTTACTCTACAAGAAGGAATATGCCCATTTTTTGATTTAAAATGTTTGATTTATATCGAATACACGTATTATACTTATGAATTCGACATCTAATTAAATTCCTATAGCTTTTATAACCCAGAATTCTTGCCTTAATGTTGAAAGTGTTAGATCTGCACCACCATGTGAGGTTTTTTCATGATAGAAATCAACTAAAAGTTTAGAGAAAGAACATTTGCTTGGCAAGATCCAAAGATGCTTTTGATCACAATCCAGTAATGATAAGTGAATGCGACCACCTAATCGAAGCAAATTCTTATCAAAAAATTGATCTAAACGACGTAAATTTAAATCATCAGATTTTGATTGTTTATAAGTAATTTAATATCTTGGCAAAAGTAGCTTTTTTTAACTAAATAAATCCATATCATTCTAGCTCTCACCGGTTCAGGTACTGATATAATATTTTACAGAAAACCAAGAGTTGCTTAATAAGTTAGATTTTTGCTTGAATTTTAATCTTTTATCTTAATGTGATAAATGTCTATAAATTTAATTACATAAGTTGTGACTCTAAGTAGCTTATTTAATTCAGAATATTTATCAATCAAATCCTAAATAATTACTTTAGGAGTTTATTTTGCAGATGACAATCAATATTAGATAGATTTACTGATTTGCTCAAGATGTTTTTTTGAAGATCTATTGGATTATTAACCATTACTACCCCCTCCTACCAAAGATAAAAGGCCTGTAACAGTTCAGGAGGCAAACCCCTAGATACCCAATCAGCAGGATTATCAGCAGACCTCACATGACTCCAGTATGCCTTAAGGAGCAAAGTATGAATTTCTTAGCATCTGTGCTTAACAAATCTTTCCCACTTTGATGGATTCTCTTTTAACCAACATAAAACATCAGTTGAATCTGATTATAAATATATTTTTACTTCATCTAATTTTAATGCTCTAAGCATCTTCAGGGTTAGATTTAAAACGTACTTCAGTTTTCTCAAAAACTTTTCGCATGCTGATAGCAGCCATTAAAATTTAAATCTGCAGTGTCTAAATTTTTAAAGGGTAATCTGACAATATAACGACCATCAGAGTCACACGAATGTGTTTTTACGAAACAATCTTCACAAGCCTACTCATCCGGAGTAAGCGATGCACGTGGAGAAATTGAAATTTCTTTCTGCTGCCAAAACCTTTCTAAATTAAATGAGAGACCTGAATTACTATGAAGGTTTGCAATTAGTAAGCAAGAGTTCGTGCTATTACGAGAGAGAGTTACCAGAAATTATCCAGCCGAGTTTTAATTTAGTAGCAATAGGCTCGTGCTCTTTGCCTCTACAAATATCACCAATAATTAGCGAGGAATGGCAACTTGTACTTAGCAAAATATCGATACGACCCTTTTTAGCAAATCTAGGATTAGCGCGTTGTAAATTTTTAATATGAGTAATATTTTTAGGTTCAATATTTGTCTTTGGTATATAAGAAGATATGGTCGGAATAATAAAGGCTTCTACATTCATTATAAAATCTGAATAAAAATAAGGTTTAATATCGAAGTTGACCATATGCGAACATAGTAATTAATTTTTACCGCCATTACCTGATACAGGTAATTGTGCAGGATGTTTTTTATCTTGCAGTTTTTTGAATAATGAGGTAGTGTTAAATGAAGCCTGTGAGCACTGGTCAATTAAAGCTCTTGTTAAGTATTCTAGACTGTTATTCGAAGATACCCTGACTACAACAGATGCTAAAAGCTCTTAATGCTACTGTTTCAGTACCAGTCACTTCTTTACTAGTTCTTGGATTATTAGTATTATTTCGTTTATTATAAGTATTTTTTCGTTAATTATCTGTAATTTTCTGTAAACTTACAGTCAGCTATAAAATGAGCCCCCAAGCATTTAAAACATCTATGTTTTTTAGCTACTATTTCTTGTCTTTGCTTGGGCGAATTACTTGTATGGTCTGAGCAAAATGAAGTAAATGGTTTGATTTGCATATAATTCATTCATCATTTCCTATTTTTGTACTTTGATTAGACTTATTAGGCTTATTTTGAGTTAGGTTTGTGGCAAAAACTTTTGCTGAATTAGTGGAAACATTCGCATTTTTATTTTTATTGAAATCAACTAGCTGTTTATTAGTATTACTACTACTAGCATCTTCAATTGACTCTAGTATACTAATTTGATTTTCTATAAATTCTAGTTTTGCTAAAGCGTGAGGTTCAGAAGTGGCATTTACATTAACAGTAGCATTTTCAGTATCATTTGGAATAGAAGGGGCTAAACTGTTTTATAAAAACACGCTTTTTTCAAAAATTTTTTAAGAGCATTGTAAAAATTATCTGTAATTCGGTGCACAAATTTTAGCGGCCGACCACTAACGTAAGCTTAGATCGACAACCGGGGTTGGGTGGCGACTACTAGTGAATATGCTGTTTTATTCTTTATTTATTTTTATTTACTAAATTATATTTAAAATTTAATTGTTTACATTCGAATTAATAACTATTAGGTATAAACAACGAACTGAATGCATTACTTCTTTAAAAAAAGTTTATTTAGTTTATGTAAACTTAATTCAAAGTTCACCGTGTGCTTAAGTGGCCGACTTTTAGTGCACTTACCCTATAAGCATGAATAAGTCTTTTTTTGATTTCATACCTCTCTTTAAGTTTATTCCAAATTATTTTAAAATTAGCATCAGTAGGCTGGTATGAAGCAGCTATAGTGTAGTATAGGCCTGGAGCATGGTTTTATTTGCGATTTTTTTTGAAAGCATGTCCACGGAATTTTTCGACGGTAATTTTAGTTTTTGGGGTGACTGATTCCAAATCCGAAGTCCGTTTTGATCTAATGTTTTAACGTTTTTTTTGCAATTTTTTGCTAAAATTTTTAATATATTACCATTTTTCTCACACTACACTTATATTTTTTGGGTTTTTATACCTAATTATCATATCTATACTCGTACAAAAAAAATGGTAGCCCATAATATGGATTCTTAGGCTATTTTTCACGCTTATGGGGTAATTTTAGCTATTTTTATGAAATAATGCCAATTTTTATCTACAGCTTCTGGTTTTTGAACGTAGAAATATTTGAGTTTGCTCAAGAATTATTGATTTCATTGTCTGGCGAGTAATTTACTTAAGATTTAATTATATATTATAGTTAAACTTGAAACTAAAATGCTGTTTTACAAATTTAAACAAATTAAATTCGTATATACAAGTATTAAAATTGAAATTTACCATTTAATGTAGTATAGCAAGTATCTAACAAAACATTTACAATGTAAAGTACTGTACTATAGTTTGTATTGATACAAAAGAAAAAAAAAATGGAATTTAAAGTTTTATATCAGGCATCGATACAAAAATTTTGAAGTTAATGTATTATAGTAATATAGTTTCAGTTTAACAATTAGAGCCTTATGTAAATACGCTAGAATTGATATTCTTCCTACTCCTGAAATTACTAATACTAAAGTATAATAACTTCAAAATTATGCACTAAAAAATACAGCATTTACGCTTCTATACAATTCAATATACAATTTTACAATTAATTATTATTACTTGAAAAGTAGGTAAAAATAAAGCAAAACTTTATGAAGACTGGTGACACAGTATTTCCCCTAACGATGAAACTGACCCTCAATGACCTGCTACTATTGGGATTCATGATTAAACACATGCACGGCGCGTCGGTGTGTAACAGCTGGTAAAGCATAAAGCCAGCTTTACCATAAATCACCGACCAAGAGTCATCTTGCGTCGATCAAGAAGAAAAACACAGATATTAAAATCGCCGTTAATACTTAAAAACGAAAGTAAGCTGGAGCATCAGGCCACGTAATAATGAGGTCAACCACAAAAAGTGAAACGGGTCCTGTTTGGAGATCCTTGATGCCCCACTAGCAACCAGCTCATCAGGAATCATATAAATACTGCCAAAATTGTATTAACAGCATTCGATTTCGGGTCGAGCACTAGACCAGTCGCAAATTAAGCTAGCCTTAAACACTATATTCGCTTGTACTCTATTTAACGGCTTGACTTGTAATTAATATTGTACTATAACTTGTAATATTCATATTAGTAATTTTACATAATAAACTCTCAATTTCAACTAAAAGGTATATAATTCATTTAGTAAATCCGTTCCTAAACATTTGTCCTTTAGTACAGTTTGCCTTATTCCTTAAAGGGATTTGTTGCAATTAGTAGAATCCGTTAAATTAGTAGAATCATCATAAACTTAAAGTAAATTCAGTTTGTAATCGGTAGCAAAAGGCTTAACCGTTACATGGGGGCCCATCATCCGGACGAACTGTATTAAGGAGACAAGGTTTAAGATTTTCTTTTTACTACTTTATTACTCTGCTATTTTCACTTTATTTATACTAAAGTTATAAAAACGCAAGTTTTTACAAAATAACTTTATTCATATTTCAAAGTCGACGGGGAAACATCAAGTTTTCACAAACCGGGCAAATACACAGGTATTTGCAGACTAAGAAATATACAGTATTGTTCTTTAGTTGACGGGGAAACGTCAAGTTTCTGTCAACCGGGCAAATACAAAGGTATTTGCAAACTAAAGACCTTTCTTTTCAAAAAAAACACTTTCTATTTTTCTATTTTTGTAAAAGTTTTACTGACGAGGAGGTATCAAGCCTTCATTAAATCGGGTCAATACAACGGTATTGGCAAGTAATTCTTTTGTAGAATCAAAATATACATAATACTTTCACTCTTAAACTAAAAACTCTTACTTTCAAAATGAGCGCACTTAACAGACTAGCCAATCTTTACGAAAGTAAAGACGCTATGACAGAAAAAGCTTACGACATATTAACCGGTAACGCACCGGCAGACTTGGGCGAAATAAGCGAAATAGGGTTTACAGAATTAATAAAAAAATACCAAAAATAAGCAAACTAGCTAACGTACCGGACCAATCCCTTATCGAAACATTAAAAGGTTCTTCCTCAGAAGAAAAAGTGAAAAAATTAGTTAAAGACACAACTTTCGTCAATATCTTAAAAGAGTTAATTTCTAACAATATTGACCCTTCAGATATTATTAACATATTATTAGATGTAGAAAAAGGAGAAAATCCTTTAAACATTTACTTAGATTCACGTTTCAAAAAAATATTTAAAAAACATTGCAAATTATCTAAAGACCACATAGACCCATCTACTTCCGATTATATCAAATATCTAGCAAATAAAGTAATAAACGAGTCAACTGACGGGAAATTAACCGTACCAGCAGAAGAACTTTTCAATGCATTAGAAGTAGGGGACGAAGAACAAGAGTTGTTAGAAAAAGCACTAAAAAACTATGAAACATGTGCAATATTAATAGAGTTATACAATAACGACCTAAAACCAGAACTACTAATCTCGGAGCTATCAGTAGAAATCGAAATGATAGAAATAGAAAATTCTCATTATACCAACACTCCAGTTTTACCCCGAAAACCAAAGAAAATAGCCTTCAATTTAGATGCAACCGAATTCTATAATGAAAAATTTGGGGTAAGTCAAACAAACGAAAGTCAATATCAAACTTTTCAGGACACTACTACTCAAAGAGAAAATTTGACACATCAGCAAAGTACAAACTTCACTCACAGTACTAATTACAGGCCAAATAGAAGCACCATGCCAGTAAGAACACCGTGCTCTACAATGTATTATACATCAGAAAATATAGAAGAATCATGCAGGTTTTGTAACCTTACTCATGGGCAAAATAATTGCCGATACTCAAGACCAACCATGGAAAACCGTACTAATAACACAAGATCGATCTACGGCCAAAACTCAAGCTTAGCAAAAATTAGGCCATTTTCAATAAAAGACACTTTAGAAATGATACCAAAATTCAGTGGTAGAGCAGAAGAACTAGAAGCCTTTGTCATAGGATGTGGCCGAGCCCGGAATATGATTCCGCCGGAAAATGAATATGAACTTACTCAACTAATACAAACTAGATTATTAGGCGAGGCAAGTAGGGCCACACTGGACCAAACCTTCGGTAATGTAAATAAGCTAACGGAATTCATGGAATTTGCTTTTGGGCATCCAAAAACGTCAAACGAACTAAATGGCGAGTTATCACAACTCAGGCAAAAGGAAAAGGAAACAATCATAATTTTTGCTAATAAAATTAAAGAAGTAGGCCGCAAGATCAAAAAAGCAAGGTTAATAGAAGGCAGACACACTGACGACGATGAAATAGAAAGAGATCTGACTAGATTCTTTCTTAAAGGTATGAGATTCGAAATACGTAATAGAATAATTCCTTATACCTCACTCGAAGATAATATAAAAGAGGCTATAAGAGTAGAAAGAGACACATGTGTATACGAAGAAGTGAAAGTTGCGGACAAAGAAGTAAAAGTCGTCAACACAAGTAACAAAGCGAGATGCCAAGTATGCAATTCTGACCAACATCTCGCCTCCGAATGTGAAAAAATAACTGTAAAGCAAAATAATGACAAAAATAAACCAGTACAGTGTCAAATATGCAACAAACTGTACCATTCAGCTGCAGACTGCAGGTCACGTCTAAAATGTAATCATTGCGGTAAAACAGGTCACGAAATTGATAAGTGCTATTCCAACCCAGCGAACAAAAAGCCAAGCACTCAACCAAGCAATAATACCAGTTCAACCCCGGCAAGGTCAAATAGAGATGCCGGAATAGAATGTCACTATTGTCACAAAATAGGCCATAGAATTGCAGTTTGCAGAAAAAGAATAAATTCCGAAAGAAATTCCCAACAGAACCAGGGAAACGCCAACAGCCAACCGACTACGGGCGCGGATCGGGAGGCAGCAGCTGTTCAGCAGAATTAATACAAGTAAAATTAAATCAGGACAGCCACGCGCCAACAATCATGTTGACCTCAGACACATTAAAAAAGGATTGCGAGTTTCTCTTGGACACCGGTGCAAATACTAATTTATTAGTAAAAAGTGCCATCCTTGAGAATGAATTAATTAATAAAAATGAAATAGTAAGATTACGTGGCATAACCAACGAACCGGTATATTCTTTAGGCAGCATAACAACCAAAATATACGGCCACGATACAAAAATTCATCTTGTCGAAGACGACTTTCCAATATCAGAAGATGGCATATTAGGTAATGAGTTCTTCAAGGAGAAAAAAGCAAAACTCTGTTTTGAGAAAAATGTTTTCGAAATCTCAGGACAGAAAGTACCGTTTCATAGATACACAAATGTATATTCTATATTAGCACAAGATGAAGAAATTCAAGACACGCGCAATTCTCCTACCAACACCGAGGTCAACACTCAGCAAGGTGTAAAACCAGTCGAAAAAACTATAAAACGAAACATAAATTCGAAGAAAATAAATAAAAAATCCGTCAATTTAGAAATCAAAAAAAATAATAAAGTCGTAAAATTAAGAATTCATAAATCCGCAAATAAAAAAGCCGTAAAAACTAAAATTAAATATTCCATGGGAATCCGTTACAGAGTCGTAAAATATTATAAAAAAAGTAAAAAAGAATAAAATTCGAAGAAATAATAAAAAATATTTCCTCAGGGCAAGAAATCTGAATAATGAGCCAAGCGCTCCCGAAGACGAGGTCAAGCTAATAAATGAACTTCGCAAAAAACATAAATCAGGACAAACGTTGCCAGATCAAAAAAAGCAACTAGAAGATTGTGAAACATTAAAAAAAATATTAATAGAAAACCTAAAATCCGAAAAATTCGAAAATTTAGAAGATATACGAATTTTAACTTCTGAAATAATAAAATTCGTCAGCTGTCAAGAACTTAAGGAATTCGTCGAACCCTTGGACAGAATATTAGCGGTATTACCGTTCCGAGAAAAGGTAAATACGACAGAGATATTTACTAAAGCCGTAGCGACTCTATCCGAAATTATAAACAAAAAACCGATAAAAATTCTTACCATGGAGATATCCGAGAGTGAAAGGATCGAAAAGATAAAAGAACTTTCAAATCTAGACCACTTAAATACAGAAGAAAGAAAAATAGTGGAAAAGATTCTCGAAGAAAATCAAGAAAGATTTCAGTTACCAGATGAACCGTTACCAAGCACTAACGTCTTTCAGCATAGAATAATAACGACGAATACAGTGCCTCTTACCTCACGTATGTATAGAATATCGCCACTGCTTGCCGAAGAACTTAAAGAACAAATTGATAAGCTATTGGCCCAAGGGATCATAACGCCGTCACACTCATCATACAGTTCACCAGTGATCCTAGTACCCAAGAAACCAAATGCAAAAGGTGAAATTAAACATAGATTAGTTTTGGACCTGAGAAATTTGAATAAACACACAATTCCAGACGCATATCCTCTCCCTAACATTTTGGATCTATTAGACTCTATCAACGGGTCAAAATACTTCTGTACTTTAGATTTAGCATCAGGATTTTTACAGATTGAGTTGGACCCAAGAGACAGGCACAAAACTGCATTTGCCACTATGTACGGGTTATTCGAATACACCCGCCTAGTCTTTGGTTCTCGGAACGCACCAGCTAGTTTCATGCGTCTCATACAACGCATTTTTGGGGACATGGCCAATGTGATAGCGTACATCGATGACTTTTTAATTCATGCCAAGACACTTGAACATCTTCTGGAATTAATTAAAGAAGTCATGAGAAGGTTAAAAGAAGCCAATTTAAAACTACAACCTGAAAAATGCGTTTTTCTAAAAGCAGAGGTCGAGTATTTAGGACACATAATATCTAAAGACGGAGTTAGGCCAAATCCAAGAAAATTAGAAGCAATAAGAAATTTTCCTACTCCGAAAAACGAGAAAAATATTAAACAATGGTTAGGGCTAACAGGTTATTATCGGAGACATATACCTCAGTACGCAAAAATAGCCAAACCACTCACGGCTTTGTTGAAAAAAGACAAAGAATTCGTGTGGGATGAAAAGGCACAGGAATCTTTTGAGATCTTAAAAGACAAATTATGTGAAGCTCCAATACTTCAATACCCCGATTTCTCCAGAGATTTTATATTAACAACAGACGCTAGTACAAAAAGTATCGGAGCAGTACTTTCACAAGGTGAAATTGGTAAAGATCTACCTGTTGCTTATGCAAGTCGTGTACTGAACGATGCAGAACAAAGATATTCAGTCACTGATCAGGAAGCACTTGCTGTCGTTTGGGCAGTAGAATATTTTCGCCCTTACTTATACGGCAGAAAATTTCTTTTAGTGACTGATCATAAAGCGCTTATATTCATGCAATCGAAAAAGATCCTAATTCTAGGGTAGCTCGCTGGAGGTTGAAAATTGCTGACTACGACTACGAAGTAATATACAAACCAGGAGCGAGCAACGTTAATGCAGACGCTTTATCAAGAAACGTTTTGCACTTTGATATGATACCAATTTGTCCAATAAGAAATTTAGAAAGCATCCCAGAAACACAAATAATGGAAGAAAATTCAGAAGAAATCGTCGCAGAATCTCAAGTACCGTCGAGAATGCAAACAAGAAACAGAGGCAAAAGCCAAAAATACCAAGAGGCCATTGACGCCTTAAAACCGAGAAAAAAGCAAAAAGTAACAGTAAATACACAAGACGTAACTCCTGAAAGCGAAAGTCCCGTTACTCTTCATGACGTTCCCAGTACATCGACCTCAAACATTCAAGACGTCCCTAACACATCAACCATCGATTATCAAGAAGAGCAGGGTCCGTCCAGAGATGTAGAAGGGGAAGAAGAGCTTGTATATTTTAAAAACTTGCCTTTCGCCAACGCAGAATTAAATACATCAGAGATAAATGCTTACAGAAACATGCTGAAATCCGACAACCTTGTGTCGTCAAGAGAAAAGATGTACATGAGAAAAGATTACTGGGTATATTTCACGTCAACAAAAGGGGAACCATGTGATATCGGCTCAACAGAATTGCAAGTCACTGGTTATCTCCCTAAAAATATAAAATTAGAACTCTGCATACCAAAAATCATAAAAATTGGCTCGAAATCACACGTTATACTTCCCATACGGGGTGATACGACCATAAGCATATCCCAAGCAACTGACAATTTAAAAACATTATTCGAAAAATTATGTAAACTTACAATAGATAAAAACATAAAATCGTTTAGCATGGCCAAATCAAAGGTCATATGTAATATAGATTGGATAGATGTCTTAAGACTATTGAAAAATAGTTTTAAAGACAATAATGAAACAAAGATAATAATATGCTTAGGCGAAATCACGATACCCAAAGAAAGTGAAAGGGAAAGTATAATAAGGTACTACCACGAGTCACTTATAGGAGGTCACAAGGGACGCACCAAGGTATTACGCAGAATCAAAACGAAATATTTTTGGGAAGGCATGCAGGAGCAGATCCAAGATTTCATAAACCAATGCTTGGATTGTCAACTAAAAAAGTTGGTCAGAGTAAAAACAAAACAGCCAATGATTTTAACGGATACTCCTAAGCAGGCAGGTTACAAAATTTGCCTGGACATTGTAGGTCCATTAAAAGAGACTAAAAACGGCAACACCTGCATCCTAACAATAATGGACAACTTGACCAAGTTTAGCGTCGCCGTACCCTTACCAAATTCAACAGCTAGCACCGTCGCTGACGCTCTAATTAAGAGATACATCTGTTATTTCGGATCTCCGGCCGTGGTTTTGAGTGACAAGGGATCTAATTTTATGTCTAAGTTGTTTGCACAGGTAGCAAAAGTATTTAAAATAAAGCAAGTACAAACATGTAGCTACCACCACCAAAGCTGCACCGTGGAACGTTTTCATCATACCTTGACTGAACACCTTAAAATGTTCATCAATAAACAGAGACATAATTGGGACGAGTTCATTGATCTCGCAACATTCTCTTACAACACCCAATATCACGAGGCAACTAAAGCAACTCCGTTCGAGCTGACTTTCGCTAGGGTTGCCAGAATTCCATCAAATGTCAATGACCCTGAGCCAGAATCAACCATCGACGATTACTTGAAAGATCTCCTTCTTAAACTACATGAAATTCAAAGAATAGCAAGAGAAAACATCATAAAAGCAAAGGAAAGAAACAAACAATATTACGACCAAAGACTGGTTTGCGTTGATTTTAAAGTAGGAGACAATATTTGTTTGACGGAGGGAGGTAAAATACATAAGTTCAGCGACCAAAGCAGAGGACCTTTCGCCGTAGCGGAGACTTACCCAAATGGGAATCTAAAAATCAAGACGGGGCCAGATCATTACGATATAATCCATTCCAATAGAGCTCGAAAATCAAACATACTGGCCAAATTTCCCATAGATGCTTAAATAATCGGATAAATAAAAATAAAACACATCATTTTTTTTCATCATAACAAATCAATAATTTTATTAATAGATACATTTTTTTTACACGTAATTAATATTTTTTTTTATCAAATTTCCTGCCAGCGACCAATACCAAAAACCCACCGAATTTCTCGCTGCCATAACTAGAATCAGAAATTAATAATACATTTTTTTTTAAGAAAAACATAATTAAGCAGAAAATAAGATATTATTACTTACAATATCCCACCAAAAATCATCATCCGGATATTGATAATCGTCTACCTGCCTCAATACCCAAGCAAAAGGCGTATCGCCATCGAAAAATGCTTTTATCAGAGCGTAATTCCACTATAAAAATTTTTTTTTTCCTTTTATAAAAAAATAAAACACTTAACAAAAAATAATAATTAGATTTAACTTACAACTTTGTTCATGGTAGACTTGTCTTTAATTTTGGTAATCAACCGTCCGGCATGATTATTAAGAAGAAATTCTCGGTTCATTATAAAGTCTTTTTATATAAGCTTAATAAGACAGTTGAAGACAGACTACCTTAAAAATTCTTTTGGGACAGATTCCTTTTTGGCTACTTTCACCGCAAATTTTTTTTGAGGAAGGGGAAGTAGCCAAAATTTAGTTAAAATATTCCTTTACAAAACTATGCTTCTTTTTACATATATATACAAATTCTTATTTAAAACTCTATTTTTTTAGCTTATAATAATGCAGTTAATATGTATCGCAATTCTATGCCTGGCTACGTATTTAAAAATAATCATTGCACAATCTATAATAGCCTACGATTGCGGACAACAATA